>JAIOJX010000004.1:268774492-270090325 GCA_022376925.1 Tragulus kanchil | reverse complement strand
AAAAGTCTAGTTATCTATATCTGTTCCTCCTCCTGAATAATAAGTAACATGTAAAATTTAGATCACTCAACTCCAATTTATATAGTCTTGTGATCTAGTGTTTAATTACATCTATTTTGTTTTTCCCCTGGTGTCTCAGATGGTAAAGAATCCTCCTGCAGTGCAGGGGACACAGGTTTGATCCCTAGGTTGGGAAGATACCCTGCAGAAGGGCAACCCACTCCAGAATCCTTGCCTGGAGAATCCCATAGACAGAGGAGCCGGGTGGGCTGCAGGCTATTAGGTGACCATCCAATATGACTGAGTGACTAACACTTGTGTTTAATAATACCTATTCTGATATATTATAAATTATTACTATTTATACAGCCAATTGTTGGTTTAGAATTCTCTATATATTTACTGCAATCTGTGTTCACCATTCATTTTCAAAAACACGATCTTATTTTTCTGTACTTCTTGAAAGATGAGCTTATGTTTCTCATTTGATTATTTTTTTCCTGATCATATTGGCTTTCTGTTTTATTGTGATATTTTTGCTTAGGTCTCATTCTGATCACTTACTACAAATGGATAGACATCTTTGAACAGGAGTGATGTAAAAAATCTATTTTTCATGGAAAGAATTGACTCCCATTCTTCCACTTTGTGTTTATATAAGAACTCTCCAAGATATTCACATTCTTCGTGCCTCAGTTTCCTCTAGGCTGAAGACCATAATAACACCTCCTGCAAAGACTGTCATGAGGCTTATGTTTGTACGAAAACTAAAGGGGCTAAAAGTAGAGCACTTACATTAATACCTAGCATAGTCTAAGTCAGCACTCATAAATGTTTGCAAATATAACTATTAAATCACATTTTTTCTTCCTATTCAGCATTTCCAGCAATATATTCTAAAGGGCTACCTTCCGTAAAATAGTAGTAAGTGTGATTGAAAGAAGTGTGGCCATCTCTGGGCTCTCATCCTCCTGTGGACAGGACATAAGGTTAGGTTCGTGTTCCAGTCTGTGCTAACCCTAGTACTTCATCCTGTGTCTACTCCTGACCCCTGTGACCAGCATCCAAGCCTGATTAATTCAATTCCTGCTTCAAATTTTCAACCATACGTCATTTGCTATGCAGGAAGGACATATCTCCCAGAAGCCTCTAATCACATTCCCCATCCCGGAGAAAAAGTCCATTTGCTTAGAAAACAAAAAAGCCAATATACTGAGAGAGGAAGAGAAGGCAGAGACAGGAAGAAAGACTTAGTTGTCACAGTGTTCACGTACTCAATTCACATCCCATTCCCTTTTGTACTGACTTCTGCCACTTGGGACCAAGAGTCCAGACAAAAGCAAAAGTGCTCTTAAAAAGCATCCTGAGTAAATTAATTTTAAAAGGACTGCAAACCCTAGCCCTTTCTTGAAATTTTAAAAAGCATACTATATTCTTGTGCATGCTCAGTCATGTCTGAATCTTTGTGACTCTATGGATATAGTCTGCCAGACTCCTCTGTCTATGGAATTTTCCAGGCAAAAACACTGGAGTAGTTTGCCATTTTCTACTCTCAATACTATGCTATTACAAAGCATACTAAAGCCTCTATACATCTCTATGATTTTTTTTAAAAGCATTCCTACCTAATGACGACAACATTTCTCAAACATATCTGGACATTTTTGTGTGTGACAACTTCTTGTAACAAATGATAAACCTGAATGTCATAGAATAAATTTGTGTTTCACAGTAGTTTTGAAACCACTGATACAGGAGACTCATGATTCTACATTATAGATCTTTATTCCCTATAGAATTTACTTTACAATTGTATTATATACTTAACGGTGATAAGATACATTTTTATCCAAATGAAACCAGGTGTGCCTGCCCCCTCTGTTAAGTAACCTAACATTTCCTCCATGTCTACCTTAAACTAAAATTGATATAAGCCAGGGTTTGTTCATGCATTTTCTCTTCTGCTTCACTGATGAATAAGCTTAAACCTGCCCAATTTCTATACTGTTTTAACCTTTAAAAGGTGTATTATTTCAAAATCCCACCAATACTTAGGTTTTATTCTTTGCTTTACTTGTACCAAAAGTGCTTTAGAATCACCTTGTCAATTTCCCAACTAAGGAAAAAATTTTGAATTTTAATTTTTTTTTTTAAGAAGCATCCAAGCCTGATTAATTCAATTCCTGCTTCAAATTTTCAACCATACGTCATTTGCTATGCAGGAAGGACATATCTCCCAGAAGCCTCTAATCACATTCCCCATCCCGGAGAAAAAGTCCATTCGCTTAGAAAAAAAAAAAGCCAATATACTGAGAGAGGAAGAGAAGGCAGAGACAGGAAGAAAGACTTAGTTGTCACAGTGTTCACGTACTCAATTCACATCCCATTCCCTTTTGTACTGACTTCTGCCACTTGGGACCAAGAGTCCAGACAAAAGCAAAAGTGCTCTTAAAAAGCATCCTGAGTAAATTAATTTTAAAAGGACTGCAAACCCTAGCCCTTTCTTGAAATTTTAAAAAGCATACTATATTCTTGTGCATGCTCAGTCATGTCTGAATCTTTGTGACTCTATGGATATAGTCTGCCAGACTCCTCTGTCCATGGAATTTTCCAGGCAAAAACACTGGAGTAGTTTGCCATTTTCTACTCTCAATACTATGCTATTACAAAGCATACTAAAGCCTCTATACATCTCTATGATTTTTTTTAAAAGCATTCCTACCTAATGACGACAACATTTCTCAAACATATCTGGACATTTTTGTGTGTGACAACTTCTTGTAACAAATGATAAACCTGAATGTCATAGAATAAATTTGTGTTTCACAGTAGTTTTGAAACCACTGATACAGGAGACTCATGATTCTACATTATAGATCTTTATTCCCTATAGAATTTACTTTACAATTGTATTATATACTTAACGGTGATAAGATACATTTTTATCCAAATGAAACCAGGTGTGCCTGCCCCCTCTGTTAAGTAACCTAACATTTCCTCCATGTCTACCTTAAACTAAAATTGATATAAGCCAGGGTTTGTTCATGCATTTTCTCTTCTGCTTCACTGATGAATAAGCTTAAACCTGCCCAATTTCTATACTGTTTTAACCTTTAAAAGGTGTATTATTTCAAAATCCCACCAATACTTTTTTTTATTCTTTGCTTTACTTGTACCAAAAGTGCTTTAGAATCACCTTGTCAATTTCCCAACTAAGGATTCTGAATTAATTTAAAAATTCTTCCAAAGTTTATTTATATTTTAATAATTTTAAACCTTATCATGTTGAAACATTATGTCACCATATATCCTAAGGACTTAACATATTCTTCATACATTAACACAGTATCCATATATAATAATAATATTCTCCTTTCTAATAGTTAATCCTCACAGATCTTATTGCATTAGGTAGAATTTCTAAAATAATCTGATAGAAGGAATAATTACCACAAACATGATTTGAAAGAGAAAGCTTAGAAGTGTTTCTTCACTAAACAAAATTTGGTTGTTAGTATGTGCAAAGTATTCTTTATGTTTTTAAAGTAAGTATTACTTCACCAGTCAAAAAATCATGAATGGATAAAAATGTTTAATCCAATAAAGTTTTTTTCTGCTATGATTCAGTAATGAACTATTCATTAGAAGATTCAATCATGGAAAGATTAAAAGAAAAAACATAAAATATAAAGACAAGGTGCAATATTAACAGTTTGTTACAAAATCCCAGATTGTCTATTAATTCAGCTTTTAAAAAATATACACACAACACACTTATATTTAATGCACAAATTTCCATGTTCATTATAACATCTTTAGAAACTGCAAAAAGATCATCTTCATGTCTTTATGCTTTATATTCTAATTTCTGACATACTGCTTATCATGCTTCATTGTCTGTATGTGTGTGTGTGTGTGTATTTCTGTGTTTCAGTAACACAGCTGGAAAAACTTTTTAACTTTTCTCTGATACTTTTTATTCTTCTATTGCAAAAACTACAAAAAAGAAAATTACATATTTGGATAATGTTTCTATTCCACTTATGTTTGCCACTGACCTTACTTGCCTCATTCTGATTTTTATTGTTAATGCATACTTTTCCTATTTTCCTATTATTATAATGCAAATATTATCAAAATTTGATTCTTCTGGTGGTTTGAAAATTATACATGCTGCTCTTCAACTAATAAGTATCAGTGACACATTACAATTATATATATAACATTTCCTCCATGTCTACCTTAAACTAAAATTGATATAAGCCAGGGTTTGTTCATGCATTTTCTCTTCTGCTTCACTGATGAATAAGCTTAAACCTGCCCAATTTCTATACTGTTTTAACCTTTAAAAGGTGTATTATTTCAAAATCCCACCAATACTTAGGTTTTATTCTTTGCTTTACTTGTACCAAAAGTGCTTTAGAATCACCTTGTCAATTTCCCAACTAAGGATTCTGAATTAATTTAAAAATTCTTCCAAAGTTTATTTATATTTTAATAATTTTAAACCTTATCATGTTGAAACATTATGTCACCATATATCCTAAGGACTTAACATATTCTTCATACATTAACACAGTATCCATATATAATAATAATATTCTCCTTTCTAATAGTTAATCCTCACAGATCTTATTGCATTAGGTAGAATTTCTAAAATAATCTGATAGAAGGAATAATTACCACAAACATGATTTGAAAGAGAAAGCTTAGAAGTGTTTCTTCACTAAACAAAATTTGGTTGTTAGTATGTGCAAAGTATTCTTTATGTTTTTAAAGTAAGTATTACTTCACCAGTCAAAAAATCATGAATGGATAAAAATGTTTAATCCAATAAAGTTTTTTTCTGCTATGATTCAGTAATGAACTATTCATTAGAAGATTCAATCATGGAAAGATTAAAAGAAAAAACATAAAATATAAAGACAAGGTGCAATATTAACAGTTTGTTACAAAATCCCAGATTGTCTATTAATTCAGCTTTTAAAAAATATACACACAACACACTTATATTTAATGCACAAATTTCCATGTTCATTATAACATCTTTAGAAACTGCAAAAAGATCATCTTCATGTCTTTATGCTTTATATTCTAATTTCTGACATACTGCTTATCATGCTTCATTGTCTGTATGTGTGTGTGTGTGTGTATTTCTGTGTTTCAGTAACACAGCTGGAAAAACTTTTTAACTTTTCTCTGATACTTTTTATTCTTCTATTGCAAAAACTACAAAAAAGAAAATTACATATTTGGATAATGTTTCTATTCCACTTATGTTTGCCACTGACCTTACTTGCCTCATTCTGATTTTTATTGTTAATGCATACTTTTCCTATTTTCCTATTATTATAATGCAAATATTATCAAAATTTGATTCTTCTGGTGGTTTGAAAATTATACATGCTGCTCTTCAACTAATAAGTATCAGTGACACATTACAATTATATATATGTACAAATAATTATATATAGGGCTTTTCAGGTGGTCCAGTGGGTAAGCACACCGCCTTGCAGTGCAAGGGGTGCTGGTTTGATCCCTGGCCTGGGAGGATCCCACTTGCTGTGGAGCGGCTGGACCAATGTGACCAACTACCGAGCTGGAGCTCTGGGGCACATGTGCCCAGAGACAGTGCTCTGCATTGAGAGAGGCCACTGCGATGGGAGGCCCACACAGGCCAAAGAACAAAAATGGAAATAAATGACGGACCAATGGAAGTGGCCAAAAAAAAAAAAGAAGAAGAATAAGAATAATTATATATAAATCTTTTTTTTTTTTTTTTTTAATCATTGGTGAAAAGGAAATAGCATACTTTAATCCTCTTTCTTTTTCCCAGTTTTTTGGATTATCTTTACTATCATTATTCTGAGTTCTCTTTCAGATAGTTTGTGTAATTCCTCTTCATTTATTTGTACTTGTGTATTGTTCCTTTACTTGTGCAGTATTTCTCTGCATTTTCCTTGTTGTTATTGATTTTTTCGTTTATTGTGTTTGAGGTCTCCTTGACTCTGGGGCACCCAGTGTGCAGGGACACAGACCACCTCAGCTGCAGGAGCGATGGGCCTATCAGTGTCTTTTTCTTGCCTCTGGCAGTTGTTGGATCAGAAGGCCTCTTTGGCCCTTTTTCGTAACTCCGCCTGTTCAAGCACTAAAAGGCCCTCCCTGGGCAAGGCCCTTCTCCTGTTAGGCATTTGAACTCTACTCCAATTATCTGCTGTGGGTGGAGCTAAGGTCCCTCTCCATAGCTCCTCAGGCCACTTTGGTGGGTAATGGCGACCTTCTCCAAAGGACTTAAGGCCCGCATGCTGCAGCTTCAGTGTCCTTGACTCCGCGGCAGGCCCGTCGATCCATGCCTTCACCAGAAAGTTGGAACACTCAGAGGCAAGTCAAAGAGGCAAGTCTGGCTCAGTCCCATGGGGGTCACTGCTCCTCTCTCCAGGATTCTTGTGCACACATAGTTTCGTCTGTGCCCTCCAGAGTCGGTTTCTCAAGTCCTGCTCCACGGCTCTATAGTCCAGGTACGGGCGACCTCCTTCAAGCGGATTCACGCCACATGCTGCGCTTCCCAAAATGGCTGCAGGCCACTGCTGACTCCTCTGCAGGAGACACTCAGGCCCTCACAGGCAGGTCTGGCTCAGTCTCTTGTGAAAGTCACTGCTCCTTTCCCTGGGTTTTGGCGTGCACAAGTCTTTGTGTGTGTCCTCCTAGTGTCTCTGGCAAGTACGAGCTTTGATTTTAAAAACACAATTGTGCTCCTTCTACTGTCATGTTGCAGTTTCTCCTCTGCTTTTAGATGTGGGGTATCTTCTTTCTGGCGGCATCCAACATCCTCCTGTTGATGGGTTCTCAGCAACTAGTTGCAGTTTGGGTGTTTGCAGATGAGTGCACACCCTTCCACTCAGCCATCTTGGTTCCCTTGCCCTTTCTTCTTTTAAGGCAGAAAATGTGGCATGCCTTTCAGTTTTGAAACAGTCTATGATTTCTCACCTAGGTTACTAATACCAAATAATTTTCAAGATTATTACATTTAAAATGTATTTTTTTGTTTATAATAATTACTTAGATGAGTATTAAATGATTAACATTAATTGATTTTCAGTACCTAGTCTTAGGTTTCGAATCCTGAGTTCTTAATTTGATTAAAATTTTGTCAACTAGTGTACCTTTTCCATTGGAAGGGTACAATGATTTCTGAGCACTTACATAGACACAAATATGTGTTAACTGTTTTCGCATATAAGTGGCAAACTGAAAGACTGACACGAAATATATTTACCCTCAGAACTATGTAGCTACTGTTCCCTTGCCTTAGGACAGTGAGTGCATAAAGGAGAAATCCATCTCTGGATGATTAGATAGCATCACTGACTCACTGGACACGAATCTGAGCAAACCCCAGGAGACAGCAGAGCACAGAGGAGCTGGCACACTGTAATCCATGGGGCTGGAAAGATCAGGCAGGACTCAGTGACCGTCCAAACAAACTCTCCTTTACTTTCCCTTCCTCTTCCCCTTGCCCTTTAAAAGGTTAAAATGTTCCACATATATGCTTATTTTTTTCTGGTTGTATGTGTGCTATCTCTCTCTCTCTCTCTCTCTCTCTCTATATATATATATATATAGGTTTGATATGCTCTTCACAGCTTTATTCAGCTCAGTTAGATTTGGGTGGGGGCAATCTTCGACGTTACCTCTGTTCCATTTCAATAATACATCAAATGTCTCTTCTCTGATTTTGCAATTCCAAGAGTACCTCTCATTCTTCCACCACTAGTTCTTTTCCTCTGATTCACAGAGTAATTCTCAATATTTATCTCAAAATTTCACTTTCTGCTTTTTCAATTCTACTTTGAATGAATATTTTATCCACATATCTCTTTTACCCATTTCTTCCATATCCTTATTCTTCTATTAATTATTATTTAAAATGTTCTTTTTATTTTAGTTCATTGAACACATTTCTTAATTTTACAAAAAAAGCCTTAAGTTTTTATAAAATTTTCTTAAAGATATCATAGCATATATTTTTCAAAAATAACTTCTCCTTTAGTGGCTTGCTTGTTAGTCACTTTACTTCTTGCGTAGTGTTTTCACATCTCTATATCAATTTTTTTCCATTACTCATCCTTGAGGAATAAAGAGTCCCTCCGCTGATTGCTCAGCTTCTTCGAATTCCTCTCCTTGTTTTCCTGATTGCTGTCAGAACACATTTCTCAAGATTTTCAGAGAGAAGAATGGTAAATGTGAACAGACTTAGTCCAACTACTGGTGTCTGGCAGCCACTTGACTTCTCTAAATTCTGGACTTTATCAATCTTGCTTTCATGGTCTGGTTGACTACTTTGAGAAGGGAAGCATTTTTCTAGGTAATTCTAATTGATGTATTGCTCTTCTTATGCCAGAAGTGGTCTACCTTTGTAATTTCTTATGGCACTTTCTTTTCTCACGTTCTCAGATGCAGCAAAACCAAAATAAAGAAGACTCTATTTTGTATTAACACAAATTTTAGTCTTAGAAAGCATGTAGAAAGGGGAACGGTAAAATTTTCCTGCCTGCAGACACTCTATTTTTTGGAAGCAGAGGTCAGATGCTAGATCTCCAAGTCAGTGGCAGGAAGTTGGTCATCTCCTTGAACCACTATTCAGACTGGTAGATTTATTCTCCTTCAGATAATAAAGCAATTCATATCCTCAAGATGATAAAGAAAGTGCCAGTTAGTTTTTTCCCTCTTCTATTTCATATTGATCCGCTTGGTCTTATATATGATAAAATTCTGGGTAATCAAATGAATGGTCACTCGTCTTTATTGCTGATAATGTTGTATGATGAACAGACTTTGACTTCATTTAAAATATTTGGCAATTTTAAAAATATGTTTTACAATTTACCACTAGTTCTTTTCCTCTGATTCACAGAGTAATTCTCAATATTTATCTCAAAATTTCACTTTCTGCTTTTCAATTCTACTTTGAATGAATATTTTATCCACATATCTCTTTTACCCATTTCTTCCATATCCTTATTCTTCTATTAATTATTATTTAAAATGTTCTTTTTATTTTAGTTCATTGAACACATTTCTTAATTTTACAAAAAAAGCCTTAAGTTTTTATAAAATTTTCTTAAAGATATCATAGCATATATTTTTCCAAAAATAACTTCTCCTTTAGTGGCTTGCTTGTTAGTCACTTTACTTCTTGCGTAGTGTTTTCACATCTCTATATCAATTTTTTTCCATTACTCATCCTTGAGGAATAAAGAGTCCCTCCGCTGATTGCTCAGCTTCTTCGAATTCCTCTCCTTGTTTTCCTGATTGCTGTCAGAACACATTTCTCAAGATTTTCAGAGAGAAGAATGGTAAATGTGAACAGACTTAGTCCAACTACTGGTGTCTGGCAGCCACTTGACTTCTCTAAATTCTGGACTTTATCAATCTTGCTTTCATGGTCTGGTTGACTACTTTGAGAAGGGAAGCATTTTTCTAGGTAATTCTAATTGATGTATTGCTCTTCTTATGCCAGAAGTGGTCTACCTTTGTAATTTCTTATGGCACTTTCTTTTCTCACGTTCTCAGATGCAGCAAAACCAAAATAAAGAAGACTCTATTTTGTATTAACACAAATTTTAGTCTTAGAAAGCATGTAGAAAGGGGAACGGTAAAATTTTCCTGCCTGCAGACACTCTATTTTTTGGAAGCAGAGGTCAGATGCTAGATCTCCAAGTCAGTGGCAGGAAGTTGGTCATCTCCTTGAACCACTATTCAGACTGGTAGATTTATTCTCCTTCAGATAATAAAGCAATTCATATCCTCAAGATGATAAAGAAAGTGCCAGTTAGTTTTTTCCCTCTTCTATTTCATATTGATCCGCTTGGTCTTATATATGATAAAATTCTGGGTAATCAAATGAATGGTCACTCGTCTTTATTGCTGATAATGTTGTATGATGAACAGACTTTGACTTCTCATTTAAAAAAAAAATATTTGGCAAATGTGTTAAGTCACATATTACCAGCCAGATGAAGAAAAGAAAGTCAACTAGACTGATTTTGAAATTTTCAACTTATTTTATTATCATTATTCTAAGATTAGGGATCTAAACTCATTTACTAAGCTCACAGTTTGTTAAACAATTTTTTTCCTTACAATTTATAAGTTTTTCAGGTTGTTTTAAAGTTTTCTGATTTTGTCTTATTGTATGTTTTTTACATGCAAACTTTACACATGAATTCATTGAATTCTTATACTATGACTATTTTCAGATGCATTCCTATTGTTGCATCTTTATGCACAGAATTATATGATGTACATTTTCCAGGTATGTTTTATTTCATTTTTTAAATTGAAATATAGTTGATTTACAAAGTTGCATTAGTTTTGGGTGAAGAGTAAAGTGATTCAGTTATACACATATATTTCTAAACCCTTTCTCAGATTCTTTTCCTTTATAGGTTACTAAAAGATACTGAATATAGTTCTCCATGCTCTACAGTAGGTCGCTGTTTATCTATTTCACATATAGTAGCATGTATCTGTCAATCCCAGACTCCTAATTTATTCCTCCCCCTCTATTTCCACTTTGGTAACCACAAATTTGTTTTCTATATCTGTGAGTCTGTGTCTGTTTTGTAAATAAATTCACTTGTATCATTTCTTTTTTTAGTTTCCACATATAAGTGATATAACGTGATCTGTCTTTCTCTGACTCACGTCACTTACTATGATAATCTCTAGGTCCATCTATGTTGTAGCAGGTAGTATAACTTTAGTCTTTCTTATGGCTGAGTAATGTTCCGTTGGAGTTTCCCTGGTGGCTCAGTGGTAAAGGATCTCCCTGCCAATGAAGGAGATGTGATGGTGATCACTGGGTTGGTCATATCCCTTGGAGGAGGAAATGGCAACCCACTTTAGTATTCTTGCTTGGAAAAGACCATGGACAGAGGGGCCTTGGAGACTGCAGTCATGGGGTCGCAAAAAGTCAGACACTATTACTGACTAAAATAACACTAATATTCTTTTGTGTGTATGTATATCTACACATACCACATTTTCTTTATCCATTCTTCCCTTGATCAACACTTAGTTTGCTTCCAAGTCTTGGCTATTTTAAATTGTGTGGCTATGAACACTGGGGTGCCTGTACCTTTTTAAGTTAAGAGTTTTTTGTTTTTTCTGGATATATATCCAGAAGTGGGATAGTTGGATCACATGGTAATTTGAGTTTTAGTTTATTAAGGAACCTCCATATTGGTCTGCATAGTGGCTACAACATATATATACATATACATATTAAATGATGAAAAGAAAATATGGTTATACAAACCATATGTATATATTAGCCAGATATCTAGAGAAGTGCCTTGTGTTATATAGCCCACTGTATGAGCTGGTACAATAAACTTGTCCTTAAAAGCATTAATGGTACCAACATATTCACATCATCATATCACCAGTTTCTCCTACACTTGGCTTATAAAACATTTCTGAGACTTTTTCTAACGCATATTCAAATAAAATTCATATATTAATGACTTTTGTCTAAGATTCAGTTAAAACTTAGATTTCCTATGAACTTATATCTTGTGCTAATGCTTACTAGGTATCATTAAGTAGAAATCTCTTCAGTATCTGTGATGCTTTGAATATTTACTCCAACCTGGTAACTTACATTTACTTAGTAAAAAAACAGGGACTGTTTCTAACAGTGATGGGTACCACGTGGCGTGCATCCCTCCCCTTCCTCCCCGTCTCCTGCATCTACACAGACTGCAGTGATGGAACACCACTGCTCCCTGAGTTCTGCTAAGCCACACAGTTCTCAAGTCATGTCCTGAAAAGCTACTTCCATGTAATGAGATTTCACTTATGAGATAAAACTATTTACCACTTCGGTTTCAGATCCTTATTGGTTCCTCTAAAGAAGAAACTGTTACCGACTCGCTTCTGCTACTTATTTCCATTCACAGTCAGATATTACAAAAAAAAATAACCATTTGCATGTATGGAAACATTTTTAAGTTACATTAGTATACAACAATGAAGCTTAAGCTAAATGGGAAAACAAACATGACAATATACATCTTTTTATATTTACTTTAAAAAAACCTAGATTCAGGTCTAGAAAAAGGCAAACAGAAAAAAATTACCGGGCTTCCCCTGGTGGTCCAGTGGATAAGGACACCGCCTTGCAGTGCAAGGGGCGCTGGTTCGAGCCCTGGCCTGGGAAGATCCCACGTGCTGCAGAACAGCTAAACTGATGTGTCCAATTGTCGAGCCAGAGCTCTGGAGCGCATGCGCCCAGAGCCGGTGCTCTGCGATGACAGATGCCACCGCGATGGGAGGCCCACAGGAGCCAAAGAACAAAGATGGATGAAAATGGATGAATGAAAGACCAATAGAAGTGGCCCGCTGCCCCTCACTCCCTAAAGAAAAATAAAATTTTCATTGAGACCTTGTGTTATATAGCCCACTGTATGAGCTGGTACAATAAACTTGTCCTTAAAAGCATTAATGGTACCAACATATTCACATCATCATATCACCAGTTTCTCCTACACTTGGCTTATAAAACATTTCTGAGACTTTTTCTAACGCATATTCAAATAAAATTCATATATTAATGACTTTTGTCTAAGATTCAGTTAAAACTTAGATTTCCTATGAACTTATATCTTGTGCTAATGCTTACTAGGTATCATTAAGTAGAAATCTCTTCAGTATCTGTGATGCTTTGAATATTTACTCCAACCTGGTAACTTACATTTACTTAGTAAAAAAACAGGGACTGTTTCTAACAGTGATGGGTACCACGTGGCGTGCATCCCTCCCCTTCCTCCCCGTCTCCTGCATCTACACAGACTGCAGTGATGGAACACCACTGCTCCCTGAGTTCTGCTAAGCCACACAGTTCTCAAGTCATGTCCTGAAAAGCTACTTCCATGTAATGAGATTTCACTTATGAGATAAAACTATTTACCACTTCGGTTTCAGATCCTTATTGGTTCCTCTAAAGAAGAAACTGTTACCGACTCGCTTCTGCTACTTATTTCCATTCACAGTCAGATATTACAAAAAAAAATAACCATTTGCATGTATGGAAACATTTTTAAGTTACATTAGTATACAACAATGAAGCTTAAGCTAAATGGGAAAACAAACATGACAATATACATCTTTTTATATTTACTTTAAAAAAACCTAGATTCAGGTCTAGAAAAAGGCAAACAGAAAAAAATTACCGGGCTTCCCCTGGTGGTCCAGTGGATAAGGACACCGCCTTGCAGTGCAAGGGGCGCTGGTTCGAGCCCTGGCCTGGGAAGATCCCACGTGCTGCAGAACAGCTAAACTGATGTGTCCAATTGTCGAGCCAGAGCTCTGGAGCGCATGCGCCCAGAGCCGGTGCTCTGCGATGACAGATGCCACCGCGATGGGAGGCCCACAGGAGCCAAAGAACAAAGATGGATGAAAATAGAGAAATGAAAGACCAATGGAAGTGGCCCGCCGGCTCCCCTCACTCCCTAACCCAACCCCCGCCCAAAAATAAATAAATAAATCTTAAAAAAAAAAAAAATTACCTATTGGAGGTTATAGTAGAATAGCTTTTTGCTTCAATTCCATGGAATCTGTTCAGCCTCTAGACCAGGCCCAAGGAATATTATTGTTTTCCAAGAAAGTATCAATATTTAAGGGTTAAGTTCCTGAATCAGATAAAACTTAAAGTAGTCCAAATGATTTTGAACAAGAATTCTATGAAATTTTGCCTAATTATATGTGGTTCAGACAATAAAGAATCTGCCTGCAATGTAAGAGACCCATGTTTGATTCCTGGATCAGGAAGATTCCTAGAGAAGGAAATGACTACCCACCTCAGTATTCTCACCTGGGAAATCCAATGGACAGAGAAGCCTGGCGAGCTACAGTCCACAAGGCCACAAAGAGTTGGACACAACTGAAAATACTTAGCCCACATGCATATTCTATACATGCAACTTCAATATGCTTCCAGTTCTTTACTAGAAACATAGTAACACTTACTATTACTCTTAAACCTTAAATATTTTCATATTCCAATTAAAAAATCAATTAAAAGAATTAAATATTTAAATTACACAGATAATTTTAGGAACTAGAGCTGAATAAACAAACTAATGTTTTGTATTCCATACCCCTTCAAAGTAAAACATGTAGTGGGAGGTGCTTTTCTGGTTGATATTTAATCTATGCAAGATGCTGAAATATATTCAGGCCAAAGGATGAGCAGAGGTGATATGTACAACGTCCTAGTCTGGTTCCTAAAAGGAAGCCACGTGTCTTTCACTTTTGTCTCTCTTATCAGGACCAAAAGTGAGCACAGTGAAGTAATAGTGGCTTCACAGTTTCTCTTCCTACCTTTCGGGCTATTCAGTAATTTTTCTTCTTAGATCCGTTCATTAAATATTGATTTCTTGCACATAAGGATTCCATTCTCAGATTCATTTATATCTCTTGTTACTCTCCAATTGTTCCTTAGACATGGCCCATGGGTACAGCTACAAGATTTATCTCCTGAATTGAAGAATTATATATGTAAATACTTATTTAGCATCTTCACTTAGATTTGTCAAAGTGAAAGTTGTTCAGTTGTGTCCAAATCTTTGCGAACCCATGGACTGCAGTCTACCAGGCTCCTCTGTCCATGAAATTCTTCAAGCAAGAATACTGGAGTAGAGCTTCCCTGGTGGTCCAGTGGGTAAAGAGTCCACGTTGCAGTGCAAGGGGCACGAGTTTGATCCCTAGACTGGGAGGATCCCATATGCCGCTGAGCGGCTGGACTGGTGTGTCCAATTAGGAGCCAGCACTCTGGAGCACATGTGCTTTGAGCCAGTGCTCTGCAGTGAGAGAGGCCACTGCAATGGGAGGCCCACACAGGCCAAAGAATAAAGATGGGTGAAAATAAATAAATAAAAAACAATAAAAGAGGCCCAAAAAAAAAAATTTTAAAAAAGAATACTGGAGTAGGCTGCCATTCCCTGCTCCAGAGGATCTTCCCAACCCAGAGATTGAACCCAGGTCTCCCACATCACAGGTGGATTCTTTACTATCTGAGTCACCAGGGAAGCCCAACTTAGGTTTGTACAAGTCTTCAAGTTCCATATGGCCAACATATTTGGCTACCCATTCCTTTTATTTATTTATTTTTTTTAAGATTTATTTATTTATTTGTTATGGGCGGGGGTCGGGTTGGGGAGGGAGGGGAGCGGGTGGGCCACTTCTATTGGTCTTTTCATTCCTCTATTTTCATCCGTCTTTGTTCTTTGGCTCCTGTGGGCCTCCCATCGTGGTGGCATCTGTCACTGCAGAGCGCCAGCTCTGGGCGCATGCGCCCCAGAGCTCCGACTCGGTAATTGGACACATTGGTCCAGCCGCTCCGCGGCATGTGGGATCTTCCCAGGCCAGGGATCGAACCGGCGCCCATTGCACTGCAAGGCGGTGTCCTTACCCACTGGACCACCAGGGGAAGCCCTACCCATTCCTTTAAAAAAAAAAAATGTGCGATATTATCAACTGATTAAAGCAAATGGATAGCTTAATGTACTATTATAACTGGAAGAACCTTCTAACCACCATGTCAAAAAATAAGCTTTTCCTGCCATCCAAAAAGCTCTCCTCTTATAACCCCCTTCTTCTCTTCAAGAAAAAGAATGCCTCTGATGTCCCTTCTCTACTTTTCTACATAGTTTCATTATTCAGTGTAGCCCTAAAGTGCACGGCTTTGTCTTACAATTTTTTTGAAGGGGTGTAGGTAGGGTTTTTACAGTCTTTTTCAATTGGTATATTTAATCTCTTTTTTTATCTTCTAATTTATTGGCTGAAGAAACTATCTTATTTTTCCATATCAATTTTCATCCTGATTTAGTTTCATCCTGTACCCCTGTGCATGGTGATTGGATCTACAACTTTAATCAGATGGATTAAGGCTAGAATTTTCTGGCAAGGGTTTTTCGTGGTAGTTTTGAAATCTTTTATCAGAAAGTACAAAACGTTGGCTGCTCCTCTTTGTGATGTTAGCAGCCACCAATGCTTGGTGCCCAGATGCTATAATACACGACTTCATGTAAAACATTGATAACCCAACTTCATCATTCTCTCTTCACTTATCTTTTACAGTACTTGTAAAAGAGAAACTTCCCCTCATTTATTACATAGATCATTTCACAGTATTCATATCATTTCAGATCATCTCATGCTATTATTTAGATCATTTCATATAGAAAAGATGAAACATATTTTCTTGTGGATTTTATTAGTCCTGTGTTGTACAAAGGTGATTGATCAGTTGTATATTTGAATATGTATCATTGTGAATTCATGTATCTAATGAGCTTGATAGGTTTTCATCCATTTCAATTTATGTTAGTTTTTTGGCAATGTGAGACTTTTCCACTTGGCTCTCAACTTCTACTGGTGCACCCCTGTATTCTGCGGTAACCTCTTTAGTAACCACAACAACAGGACTTCCTATTAGGCTCACCTTACATTAGCCTCTTCTCAAAGACAGGTGGTACTCCAAGTTGCTTTGTTTCTTTCAGTAGGAAGTGGTATTTCAATATCATCCCTGGTTAGTAGGACTGCTCACTGCTATGAGGATAGGTTTTATTTCTAGATCTTTCCAATAAAGAAAACTATAGATAGATAGATAGATGATAGATATGATTTTTTAAAAACCTGATGAGTTCATTCTGCTGCTTTCAGTTATAATTCTATATTTCTGAGGATACTGGTTCTCTGAGGATGCCAGAATTAACCATTTGTTTTACCAAGCATTACATATAAAGTACTCTAAGGAGAACAATTCTAACACAGTCACTATATTAGTAATAAAACTTTTCCAAAAGGTGTACATGATCTCTTCATGTCCTCTACCTTTTTATCTTCTAATTTATTGGCTGAAGAAACTATCTTATTTTTCCATATCAATTTTCATCCTGATTTAGTTTCATCCTGTACCCCTGTGCATGGTGATTGGATCTACAACTTTAATCAGATGGATTAAGGCTAGAATTTTCTGGCAAGGGTTTTTCGTGGTAGTTTTGAAATCTTTTATCAGAAAGTACAAAACGTTGGCTGCTCCTCTTTGTGATGTTAGCAGCCACCAATGCTTGGTGCCCGGAGGCTATAATATGCGACTTCATGTAAAACATTGATAACCCAACTTCATCATTCTCTCTTCACTTATCTTTTACAGTACTTGTAAAAGAGAAACTTCCCCTCATTTATTACATAGATCATTTCACAGTATTCATATCATTTCAGATCATCTCATGCTATTATTTAGATCATTTCATATAGAAAAGATGAAACATATTTTCTTGTGGATTTTATTAGTCCTGTGTTGTACAAAGGTGATTGATCAGTTGTATATTTGAATATGTATCATTGTGAATTCATGTATCTAATGAGCTTGATAGGTTTTCATCCATTTCAATTTATGTTAGTTTTTTGGCAATGTGAGACTTTTCCACTTGGCTCTCAACTTCTACTGGTGCACCCCTGTATTCTGCGGTAACCTCTTTAGTAACCACAACAACAGGACTTCCTATTAGGCTCACCTTACATTAGCCTCTTCTCAAAGACAGGTGGTACTCCAAGTTGCTTTGTTTCTTTCAGTAGGAAGTGGTATTTCAATATCATCCCTGGTTAGTAGGACTGCTCACTGCTATGAGGATAGGTTTTATTTCTAGATCTTTCCAATAAAGAAAACTATAGATAGATAGATAGATGATAGATATGATTTTTTAAAAACCTGATGAGTTCATTCTGCTGCTTTCAGTTATAATTCTATATTTCTGAGGATACTGGTTCTCTGAGGATGCCAGAATTAACCATTTGTTTTACCAAGCATTACATATAAAGTACTCTAAGGAGAACAATTCTAACACAGTCACTATATTAGTAATAAAAACTTTTCCAAAAAGGTGTACATGATCTCTTCATGTCCTCTACCTTTTATTAAAGTTGAACTCCATCAACATGCTCATTGCAGACAGCCAAATTAAACTGCCTTCCATCTTCCTCGTCTCTCTGAGCTCTTCCAGACAGTATGTGCATAGTTAATGCCCTTCTACAGTTTCAGAGGTGATGTATTTCCGTCACTTTAATCTGAAGTTTTTCCTTCAGTAACTTATGAACAAATAGGCCATAAAAACAATAATACCTGGACTTCCCTGGTGGTCCAGTGGCTAAGACTCAGCATTCCCAATGCAGGGAGCCAGGGTTCGATCCCTGGCCAGGGAACTAGATCCTACATACCTATGCTGCAAAGACTGAAGATCCTATGTGCTGCAACAAAGACTTGGTGCAGTCAAATCAATAATTAAAACAAAAACAAAAGACAATATTCCCTAAGTTCTTGTGTGGCCATGACAGTTGGAGGCACTGTAATTTGGAAATCTGCTTAACTGAAGGCATATTCTTGATGCACAATTTCTTGCCCTGAGTATCTTAAATATATGACTCAATTTTCTTCTGGCATATAGGTTTCCTTCCAAAACAGCTGATGACAATTCTCTTTCCCTCTAGGTTACAAGATGAGGTTAGTCTCTTTCTCATGCTCTAATGAAGCAGCTCGCTCTCTGTTTCCAGTGGAGTATCTTTTCACTTTTCTTCCATCTTCATCTTTCTTCCTCATTCCACAGCTTCTTCATCCCCCCTTTCCTATTCTTGTTTTTCTTTCTTTTAATTTTTCACCTTGACTTCTCAAATGTAAGAGTCCAACCTGTCGGCAAAACTGCTCCTCTTTCTTCTCTCAGCTCAGGAACCTTCTCTTCCCAAAGCCTCACCCATCCCTGAGCATCTGTGTCCTCCCCAGAAACAGGCGTCATCCCCACTAGATCATTTCCCCCAAAGCTGTTATGTTGGAGTTGGAGCCTGACTTTCCATTGTTGTATTTATTTATAGTCTAAGGTACACTCGGAGGAATTGGATGATTACTGTATCAACTACTTTTTCATGTTTGGGGCTAAAACCTTAACAATACTTAGGAATCAAAGTATTCTTGAAACCAAGTCTCCAAGTCATTCTAAACAAGAATATACCCAGTATATAAACCTTAAATATGTCCTTTATGAATTTTGCTTCTGTTTTTATTAAGGCAAAATGATCTTAACAATGTTCTATGTGAAATTCCCCCCAATGAAATCTGTATCTATTAAAGTCATTCTTATATAATATTGCATTATAAATTTAGGTCTATGAAGTACTTGAGGATAAGAGCTATGCTTTATCATTTTCATATTCCCAGTGCTTTACACAGTACTTGACACAATATATTTTAAAGCAGGTATGGAATAAATAAATGTGCAAATGAGTTATCAGAGATAAGAATAAATGAAATGATTTATTCAAGTCACTGTCTCTCAAAAATAAGCACAAGTGACAGCTTCACATTTTCCATAAAGAGCTTGAGGCAGTCTAAGAGGAAGTGTCTTCTACAGGATTATACATGATTAAGAAAATATCAATGGTTCCCATGAAAAAGCACCTGATAGACAATTCTTAGAAATTAATGTTTTCCATAGGTATCTCCTGTTTACACTTAGCATGAAAGTAATCAGAGATCATGAAAATAATATATTTACCTTACCACTCAATTCCAAATTTGAAATGGAAAAACTAATGCAAAATTTATACATGACATGGTTTGATTATATAGCTATCATTAAATTCTATATGTATATATACATACATATCGTTAAATTATATATACATGTATACAGTTGTGGTCTTTTCTGTATTCATTCAGCAAACAGAGCTGAGAAAGATCATATGCATTTCTATCTAAAATGAGTGTCTGCATCCTATACAAAACTGGCTCAGAAGACAGGGAGATGGGAATTTCAAACCATGTGTCCAACTCAGACTTTCCTCAGGACCCAGGTTTGCTGCAACATATACATAGACTCACCCTCCCCCTTATCAATATATGGATGGTTTAGCTTGATTAGACTTTGACATGCCTTACGTTGACACAATCTTTATGTCCCAAGACATTAATGTATATTTTAAAAACTGTTAAGTTTTCAATTAGTTAAAACTTGCTGTCTGAAACAAAGATCATTTCTCTTCATTCTCATAATTTGCTCCTTTCAGCCTCTCTTCTCATCTCGCCTCTGTAGATATACCGCTACAGGAATGCAGCCAGGAATTTTTGGATCAAGAACAGACATTTTCAGAAAGGTTCTTTGTACTTTTGCAAAATAAACTTTTTTGTTGTTAACCCACTGGGGTTATCTGGACGATATTTGTTTCTTACAAGATTTAGAAAGTTGAAGCAGTTGGCAGGGGCTGCCCTTTCTCTGGTAGGTACCCAAGTTTTGTCTCACTTTTCTCTTTGAGGACAACTGAGCAATTAATCCAAAATAAAAACAGATCTCTTGAAAGTTAAGCTCACTAGGAAGTCATAAGCTATTGCAGAATACTAAGTTGTCCTTACTAGTTGTCCTTATTTTAGACAACCTTGTGTGAATTTAACTGGACTTACCAAGGAAGAATAGAGTTTTTGTGTGGTCTGCTGTCCTTCTTCAAGTCCCTGATTCTACAATCCATTCAGATATCACAGTCAGTTTCCATGACGTATCGATTTTCTATTGCCACTGTAACAAATGAGCACAAGCTCAGTGACTTAAAACAACACAAATTATTACCATATAATTTGTTAGGTTAGAAATACAGTATTAGGCTCACTGTACTAAAATCAAGACGTTGTAAGACATGTATCCCTTCTGGAGGATCCTAAAGGGAAATGCATTTCCTTCCCTAAAAGCTTCTAAAGGCTGTTTACATTGCTTGGTTTATGGACCCCTTTCTCCATCTTCAAAGCCAATAAAAGCAGGTTGAGTCCTTCCTAAATGCCACTCTGACCTCTTTTGCCTCCTCTTCTACTTTTAAGTATCCTTGTAATTAGGTGTGTGTGCTCAGTCACTCAATCATGTCTGACTCTGCAACCCCATAGACGGTGGCTCTGTCCATGGGATTTTTCAGGTGAGAATATTGGAGTGGGCTGCCATTTCCTTCTCCAGGGAATCTTCCTGACTCAGGGATTAAACGTGGGTCTCCTTCATTGGCAGGCAGATTCTTTACCACGGCTCCACCTGGGAGCCCCACCTTGTGAATATACTGAGTTTATTTAGGCAATTTCTTATTTTAAGGTCATCAAGGAAACGTAACTCCACTAACAACCTTAATCATTCTTTGTCATGTAACCTAACATACTGACAGGTTTCTGGGATTAAAATATGGGAATTTTGGAGGGGGGCATTATTTTGCCTACCCCACAGAGATTTGTTTCCTATATTTCTGCAAAGTGTTATTTAAATCAAGGACCAATAGCCTGCCATCTCTCTTATAACATATCTGGTGCCATGCAGTGTGCATAGTAGGGCTTCCCAACTGGTGCAGTGGTAAAGAATCTGCCTGCCAGTGCAGGAGATACAGGGACAAGGGTTCGATCCCTGGGGCAGGAAGATTTCCTGATGTAGGAAATGGAAATTTACTCTAGTATTCTTGCCTCAAAAACTTCATGAGGAGCCTGGTGGACTAGAGTCCATGGAGTCGTAAAGAGTCAAATGCAACTGAGCATGCATGCACACAGTTATGTATAGTTCTGCCTCAGAGTGAGGGTATACGAGTTTTAGGCATTTTATGCATTACTTCCTAATGCAGAGTGCATATATTTACCAGCTGGTGCTCAACCACATTGTTATTTACTTATAGACTAAGAAATAGTCTAGCTTCTGGGCTTTCCTGGTGGCCTAGTGGGTAAAGAGTCCGCCTTGCAGTGCAAGGGGCACTGGTTCAATCCCTGGCTCAAGAAGATCCCATGTGGCACATAATGGCTGGACCAGTATGTCCAGTTATGAGACAGTGCTCTGGAATGCATGTTTCCAGAGCCAGTGCTCTGCAACGAGAGAGGCTACTGCAATGGGAAGCCCACATAGGCCAAAGAATAAAGACGGATGAAAATAAATAAGTAAAAAGACAATAAAAGAGGTCAAAAATTAAAAATAAGAAAAAAATATATTAGAAAAAAAAAGTAGTCTAGCTTCTGAACTGTAATGCTAGAGAGGAGGCAAACAATTAGAAATGTCCTAACAATCACCAAATTTAATATTATAAAGATGAATCTGGATATGGTTTTTGTTTTATTACATTTTCAATATGAATAAGCATTTCTTATTCTCCCTCACCTCATTATAATGAGATTTTTTTCAAACAGGCCTCTCACTCATTTCAAGCTCCATTGCTATAAGACATGCATGGAAAATACTGTTATTAATAAAAACTTTAAAGTTTTCAACTCTTTTCAGCAAATATAAGAGTTGCATTAATGCTGTCTTTCAGTGCCTAAATTCAGGTTTGCTCTAGATGTCATATTAGTATGGATATACCACTCATTGGCTTCTTTTTTTAATTCCCATTTAAAACAAATCTGTGAAGACAAACCCTCAGGCCCCGGGTAAGCTGATTCACTTTTCTGTGCCTCAGTTCTCTCATTCGTTGAACGGCAGCAATATTATCACAGATTGATTTGCTAACACATGTGAACAGAGCAGCCTCCAAAGTAGCAGCTTAGAGTGGGCGCTCAAAAAAGATCCAGCATCATTCTTATTGATAACAACAAGGTGGCGCAGCTTAAGTCAATCTTTAGTTTCAGCATCACACCACTGATACTTCATTTTAAGACCTCCTTTAAGCTCAAGAAAAAAATTTTAAATAAAACACTCAATTCTTTCAAAATCCCCGCAAATTTAAAAAATCAACACGATATAGCCACATTTACCATATTTCAGTTAAGACAGAGAAGACAGACTAAGGAAGACTGCAACAGGATATTAACTGTGGGTATCAGAGGACAGCCACAGCTGCCGACAAATTTGGAGTTCCATGATAGAGACAGATGAAAGAGTATAATTTACTTTCATGAAACACAGCATCTCTACACACATCTCTACGTTAGTTAGAAATGGGTTCACCTCTACGTTAATGGCTATATAATGTGCCTATGAGTGTGTTAGCAGCTCAGTCGTATTTGATTCTTGGTGACCCCATGGACTGTAGCCCACCAGACTCCCCTGTTCATGGAATTCTCCAGGCAAGAATACTGGAGTGGGTTGCCATTCCCTTTCCCCAGGGGATCTTTCCAACCCAGGAATCGAGCCCAGGTCTGCTGCATTGCAGGCACATTCTTTACTCCCTGAGCCAACAGGAAAGCCCAATCTATCTATGTGACCAAGAATTTGAGTAGTTTGTAATAAAATCTATAAATTAATTTTCTAGTTCACATATCCTTCTGTATACATTTTATTTACATCTCTTGAAAATATTTCTCAAATCAGTTCAGTTTCTTGAGTGAAGAATAATAAATCTAATTCATCTATGTCTCAGGTGGTTATCAGTTTCAAGGAAGCCTTTAGCGCCAGTATAATGAAAATCAATTATTGCCACAAAGCACATGGATAGAATATGATATCTGATTGGCAATGATTATCATAATCATTCTTTACAATTTTTTGTCTTTAACATACACACATATAACTGTTAAGGAAACTAAATCGATAAAATGGCACAAATATTTTCCAATTTCATTCTCTTATAATTCAGATATAATTTTTCTAATATAACATGGCTTTAATGGGAAAGCGAGATCTTACATATATAAGATCTATACTTGTCATCCTGAGTCAGTAGGAAACCACTGCTATATACAGAGGAGATACACAGTCTTTTAAATATACCACCATAACACAGAAAAAGGGCTATAGGACACAATAACTAATTGCAGAAACTATAGAAGCAGTTTCAGAGACAATGCCACACGGCTGCTGAAAGGATGAAAACTCTAGACCAGAACTGTGGCAGTGGTAGACAGAAAAAGGAGGCAAGATTTCCTACAGGAACTGACAGTTTAGTAGATGCAGAAGAACAAGGCTATGGGAAGTGTCAAAGATAAAACCCTGGTTTCTGGTCTAAGCAACTGAGTGAATAGTTGGGCCATTTTCTGTCATAGAGGACACTGGAACAGGCGCAGGTTCTTGAAGTGAATTTTGATTTAGGTTTTAGACTTTCTCTTAGAGGTTAAAAAAAAAAAAAAAACTCCAAGTGGAGACACTGAGCAGATAATAATTAAGATGATCTAGACACTGGCCTATGGACAGTAACTTTACCCACCAGAGGTATGAAACAACTTTCATGAAGAGAATGATCGAGAAAGAGACTCAGGCAAAGATCCTGTAGAAAAAGAGTTTATTACAAAGGAATTCTTGAGAAAGAGCTAACAAAGAACTCAGAGAGTGCAGTGTCACAGACAGTCCATGCAGGATGCATCAACGAAATTTAAAATAAGTACAGTGAAAAAACGGGTTCAGATTTTGCAGAGAGGTAAGTCAAAATAGAGACTGATACACGATTGATGAATTTTCTCATTAATCAATTAATGAAAGTTGTTCTGGAGAACTGATGAGAATGGTCAGCAATTATTTAAAGAAGTTCCAGGGACGAAACAAGAGAGTTGAGCCCAACTCCAAGATGATGGAGAGGAGAAAAATGTTAAGACCATTTTTAGGAAAGGAATCACTGCTGATCATGAAGAGACTTGACAATAACACGACCTTAGTATACTTGCCTGCTGATAGATGGCTGAATATAGAGGGAGATAATGCTTCTATGGGCCAAGGAATTTCAGAAGGAAATGAAGTTCAAAGGTGCATAAGACTGTCTTTGGATTCATTCATGAAACTCCTGTCACAGCTGAGGTGGACGACCACAGAAGCTTCATGAATGTCTTGGAGTCCATTCAGGCTCCACCTGAGACTGCAATACTATGAGTACTGATGCAATTTTATTTAAGACTCATGGAATAACTTCGTCTGCTACGGAAAAACTTCAAAACAATTGTATTTGCTCAACATATTTCTTTCTTACAAGCTCTTTTATTTCTAATTGTAATCAAAGAGTTTTTTACTCCCTTTTATGCTTTTTCTAGGAAAACTCCCATCATCTTTTATAATATCATTGAAGAAATACTTGGAGCCAAGTCAACCCTCTCAGTTACATAAGAATGGCATATTGTTGGAAAACAGATTGGAATTCTGGTAAATTACATGAAACGCAGCAGGAGCACAAAGAATGTCCCTCCCTAGCTCAACCTCTTTTTCCTAGCCAAGTCAGCCTGGGTTTTGATCATGTCGTAGGTGAGATCAGCAACCAAATCCCTCTCTATCAGAGACAAATTGAAGAAAACAACATTTTTGTGCCCAGTGCACCACACTGGGACTCAAAACAGCATTCATTAGATGAAACACACCAAATATCCTTGAGTGAATTCACTTCTCAAAGCTCAGAACTCTCCGGTCACCAACTTAGTGAAACACCAGTAATTGGTTTTAGGCATTCTGTGATCCCAAATGCTCAAAGCATCCATAAAGGAGGCTCGTGGGGGAATCTCATAGGAAAACACCATGGTGCTGATAATGACGGATTCAACATCTTACCTCCATCATCTACTCGTCTGGATAAAATTAATTCACAGAGTGAATTCGAAAATGAAACTCATAACTACCACATAGGATTTGAAAGTAGCATTCTTCCTTTTACCCTTGTTGACTGACTTGATGCCAAACAAGAGAGTTGAGCCCAACTCCAAGATGATGGAGAGGAGAAAAATGTTAAGACCATTTTTAGGAAAGGAATCACTGCTGATCATGAAGAGACTTGACAATAACACGACCTTAGTATACTTGCCTGCTGATAGATGGCTGAATATAGAGGGAGATAATGCTTCTATGGGCCAAGGAATTTCAGAAGGAAATGAAGTTCAAAGGTGCATAAGACTGTCTTTGGATTCATTCATGAAACTCCTGTCACAGCTGAGGTGGACGACCACAGAAGCTTCATGAATGTCTTGAGTCCATTCAGGCTCCACCTGAGACTGCAATACTATGAGTACTGATGCAATTTTATTTAAGACTCATGGAATAACTTCGTCTGCTACGGAAAAACTTCAAAACAATTGTATTTGCTCAACATATTTCTTTCTTACAAGCTCTTTTATTTCTAATTGTAATCAAAGAGTTTTTTACTCCCTTTTATGCTTTTTCTAGGAAAACTCCCATCATCTTTTATAATATCATTGAAGAAATACTTGGAGCCAAGTCAACCCTCTCAGTTACATAAGAATGGCATATTGTTGGAAAACAGATTGGAATTCTGGTAAATTACATGAAACGCAGCAGGAGCACAAAGAATGTCCCTCCCTAGCTCAACCTCTTTTTCCTAGCCAAGTCAGCCTGGGTTTTGATCATGTCGTAGGTGAGATCAGCAACCAAATCCCTCTCTATCAGAGACAAATTGAAGAAAACAACATTTTTGTGCCCAGTGCACCACACTGGGACTCAAAACAGCATTCATTAGATGAAACACACCAAATATCCTTGAGTGAATTCACTTCTCAAAGCTCAGAACTCTCCGGTCACCAACTTAGTGAAACACCAGTAATTGGTTTTAGGCATTCTGTGATCCCAAATGCTCAAAGCATCCATAAAGGAGGCTCGTGGGGGAATCTCATAGGAAAACACCATGGTGCTGATAATGACGGATTCAACATCTTACCTCCATCATCTACTCGTCTGGATAAAATTAATTCACAGAGTGAATTCGAAAATGAAACTCATAACTACCACATAGGATTTGAAAGTAGCATTCTTCCTCTATATCTACCCTTGTTGACTGACTTGATGCCAAAAGAAGAAAATAAAAATAGCAAAAACATGAGCACTGTGGAGGCTTCTCTGATGCCCTCTGAAGGTTCTTTTCTACCTAGGATGTGGGAAAATACACAGCTGAAGAATGCAGAGGTATGTATCATATCTGTCAATCTAAAAATACAAATCTGAAAAAATAATTCAATAATGTGCTGGCTTAACTTGGTAATGAATGTAATATTACTTTTGAAAAAACACTATTCACAAATTCTATTTTAGTGAATTATTGATTTTTTTCTAAAGGAAGCAAAATTTTACAATATTTTTAAAGTTCTGGTTTCACCAAAGCTACATAGTGTGGTATGGTATTTACATTGTACAGAAATACTATACTTGGAGGCTTATATAATTGTGTTTTCCATTCTTATTGTTATTCACACACAAAAATACACATACATTTCATTACACTTATATTTTGAGTTACACTATCATGAATTAAAACTTCGTATCATTATTGGTAGGAAAAATGGCTCTTTACTCAGAGGCTTAGGAGTTGGCAGGCCACATCTTATTGGGAACATTTCAAGAGTAGGAAATTAAGAAATCACTGTGCAGTTCCTCCTAATGCGTTCATTAGTAGTTTTCCAATCATTTTAGTAACCACAGAGGTTCTTGCATAATTTGAACATTACACTGAGACACTGAATCTAGACACAAGAGAAACAAAAAGTAAATCATAAAATAAAAAATATTAATTCAGTTGTAATTTGTAGGGTCAGACAAAAGAATTCTTCACTTATTTGACAACTATTTACCATGTTCTTAAGATGTATATGATATACCAAGAATAAAAATACAAATAAGAAAATGCATGATACTCAATTTTAGGAATAGCATATTGATAAAATTTACTTACAAGTGAATAATGAAAACATAGTAAAATAACACAGAGGATGAGTTCATAAGAGAAGAAACAGCTAATTGTGTCTGAAGCACCTGCAAAAGAGGTAACGCCTAAACAGATCTGAATTAAAAGTCGATGAGTCTTAGGAATCTCTGCTTTTGATCATGACAATATAACAAATATTAACCCTTTCCTTACCACTGACAACAACTACGAAATTAAACAAAATACATGATGCTACTGTCTTCAGGACTGAAGAACCCCGGCAGAGAAAGGGATTCTTGAGAGAAGGGGAGCACCCAAGTGTTGTTTGGTCATCTTGGTTTCTGCAGGGCTCTTTCAGGGTAGTAGACCAATTTGAGTTCTGGTATATAAAGAAGACTAAGCAGTAAAGAACTGATGCTTTCAAGCTATGCTGCTGGAGAAGACTCTTGAGAGTCCCTTGGAGAACAAGGAGATCGAACAAGTCAATCCTAAAGGAAATCAACCCCGAATATTCACTGGAAAGACTGATGCTGAAGTTGAAGCTCCAATATTTTGGCCACCTGATTTGATGAACTGATTCACTGAAAAAGACTCCGATGTTGGTAAAGATTGAGGGGATGAGGATAAGAGGGCAACAGAGGTTGAGATGTTTGGATGACATCACCGAGTCAATGGACAGGAGTTTAAACAAACTCTAGGAGACAGGGAAGGACAGGGAACCTGGTGAGCTGCAAGCTTAGGAGTTGGCAGGCCACATCTTATTGGGAACATTTCAAGAGTAGGAAATTAAGAAATCACTGTGCAGTTCCTCCTAATGCGTTCATTAGTAGTTTTCCAATCATTTTAGTAACCACAGAGGTTCTTGCATAATTTGAACATTACACTGAGACACTGAATCTAGACACAAGAGAAACAAAAAGTAAATCATAAAATAAAAAATATTAATTCAGTTGTAATTTGTAGGGTCAGACAAAAGAATTCTTCACTTATTTGACAACTATTTACCATGTTCTTAAGATGTATATGATATACCAAGAAT
The DNA here is from genome assembly GCA_022376925.1 of Tragulus kanchil. Lineage (NCBI taxonomy): Eukaryota > Metazoa > Chordata > Mammalia > Artiodactyla > Tragulidae > Tragulus > Tragulus kanchil. Next base: position 270,061,665 of record JAIOJX010000004.1, on the reverse strand, counting down.
AAAAATACAAATAAGAAAATGCATGATACTCAATTTTAGGAATAGCATATTGATAAAATTTACTTACAAGTGAATAATGAAAACATAGTAAAATAACACAGAGGATGAGTTCATAAGAGAAGAAACAGCTAATTGTGTCTGAAGCACCTGCAAAAGAGGTAACGCCTAAACAGATCTGAATTAAAAGTCGATGAGTCTTAGGAATCTCTGCTTTTGATCATGACAATATAACAAATATTAACCCTTTCCTTACCACTGACAACAACTACGAAATTAAACAAAATACATGATGCTACTGTCTTCAGGACTGAAGAACCCCGGCAGAGAAAGGGATTCTTGAGAGAAGGGGAGCACCCAAGTGTTGTTTGGTCATCTTGGTTTCTGCAGGGCTCTTTCAGGGTAGTAGACCAATTTGAGTTCTGGTATATAAAGAAGACTAAGCAGTAAAGAACTGATGCTTTCAAGCTATGCTGCTGGAGAAGACTCTTGAGAGTCCCTTGGAGAACAAGGAGATCGAACAAGTCAATCCTAAAGGAAATCAACCCCGAATATTCACTGGAAAGACTGATGCTGAAGTTGAAGCTCCAATATTTTGGCCACCTGATTTGATGAACTGATTCACTGAAAAAGACTCCGATGTTGGTAAAGATTGAGGGGATGAGGATAAGAGGGCAACAGAGGTTGAGATGTTTGGATGACATCACCGAGTCAATGGACAGGAGTTTAAACAAACTCTAGGAGACAGGGAAGGACAGGGAACCTGGTGAGCTGCAATCCGTGGGGCCAAAAGGAGTCAGACATGACTGAGTGACTGAATAACCACAGCATCGCTAAGTTAAGGAGAGACCACAGTTCGAGGCTGCAAAGGCAGCTGTAATTTGTAGAGCAGACCACAGAAAGAGATATGCAATGGGTGGTAGTCAGGAGACTATAACATCTACTGCAAGTTTTTGGCCAAGAGCTCATATTCACTACACACAAGTCGAAGCTCTGCAGTCCTCAAGTTCTGACCTAGTGAGAGAAGACACTTGAGCTTAGCACTTCAGGCATTTAACTGAGATCACATGAAGCTATTGCTTAAGAGCAAAAACTGCTTTAAAGTAAATGTTGTACCTATCAAGTGACAGGTGGCCTCACCAGAACTAAAGTTGAGACTGAAAGACCAAAAGGATCTTAACTGCCTGCCAGAGAAAAAAAACTGCACACTTTGGAAAAACAATTTGTAATGTGTCATCACAATAATCAACATTTAATAACAAATGCAGAAGGTGTATAAAGAACAGGGAATTCTGAAGCATAACCAAGAAAATAACTCAGATGCTGGGATTAACAGAGAGGGACTCTAAGGAGGTTACTACAAGGATGTTCAGGTTGATGAAGTAAAGATGAACGTAAGGAGTAGACACACGAGGAATCTCAGGAAGACATTAGAAACTATAGAAAAACAAAGACTAATAGAAACTTTAGTAAGAAAAATATATCTGCAAAGTAAAAGTCACTGGATGACTGCTTAAAAATGCATAGAAGATGACAAGGGATAAAAAAGTAAAAAACAATACTTGAAAGAAAGCAACCCGAATATTCACTGGAAAGACTGATGCTGAAGTTGAAGCTCCAATATTTTGGCCACCTGATTTGATGAACTGATTCACTGAAAAAGACTCCGATGTTGGTAAAGATTGAGGGGATGAGGATAAGAGGGCAACAGAGGTTGAGATGTTTGGATGACATCACCGAGTCAATGGACAGGAGTTTAAACAAACTCTAGGAGACAGGGAAGGACAGGGAACCTGGTGAGCTGCAATCCGTGGGGCCAAAAGGAGTCAGACATGACTGAGTGACTGAATAACCACAGCATCGCTAAGTTAAGGAGAGACCACAGTTCGAGGCTGCAAAGGCAGCTGTAATTTGTAGAGCAGACCACAGAAAGAGATATGCAATGGGTGGTAGTCAGGAGACTATAACATCTACTGCAAGTTTTTGGCCAAGAGCTCATATTCACTACACACAAGTCGAAGCTCTGCAGTCCTCAAGTTCTGACCTAGTGAGAGAAGACACTTGAGCTTAGCACTTCAGGCATTTAACTGAGATCACATGAAGCTATTGCTTAAGAGCAAAAACTGCTTTAAAGTAAATGTTGTACCTATCAAGTGACAGGTGGCCTCACCAGAACTAAAGTTGAGACTGAAAGACCAAAAGGATCTTAACTGCCTGCCAGAGAAAAAAAACTGCACACTTTGGAAAAACAATTTGTAATGTGTCATCACAATAATCAACATTTAATAACAAATGCAGAAGGTGTATAAAGAACAGGGAATTCTGAAGCATAACCAAGAAAATAACTCAGATGCTGGGATTAACAGAGAGGGACTCTAAGGAGGTTACTACAAGGATGTTCAGGTTGATGAAGTAAAGATGAACGTAAGGAGTAGACACACGAGGAATCTCAGGAAGACATTAGAAACTATAGAAAAACAAAGACTAATAGAAACTTTAGTAAGAAAAATATATCTGCAAAGTAAAAGTCACTGGATGACTGCTTAAAAATGCATAGAAGATGACAAGGGATAAAAAAGTAAAAAACAATACTTGAAAGAAAAAGAACAGAAATTATTTCAAATGAAGAAGAGAAAATAAAAGAATTTTTAAAAAGTGACAGGAACTAAGAAACTTATGAGATAAGGAGCTTAACATATGGATAATTTGGAATGCTAAGAGCAGAGGAAAGATAGAAAAATGCATTTGAAGAAATAATGCTCTTAAATTTTCTCAAATTGGGCACAAAATGTTAAATTACAGATATAAGAAAATCAATAACATCCTAAACAATAAATGCAAAGACAACCACATGTAGACAAATTATACTCAAACATACTAAGACCAAATTTGAAATGAACATCATTAAAGGCAGCAGAGGGGAAAAACATATTTTATGCAGTGAAGCAGTTTGAATAAAAACATTATTTCATCAGAAACAGTGGAAGCCAGATAACAACGGAATGGCATTTTTAAAGTTTCATTACAAAATAATGAAAAGAATCCATACTTCTGTACTCAGTGAATATAGCCTTAAATTGTTTCAATGAACTAAAAATACTATCACATAAACAAATGTGGAGAAAAATTAGCTCACATGTGCACAAAAAAGATCAAAGTAAGTGTTCTGAATGCAAAGAAAATTACACCAGATGGAATCCAGTAAAGAACAGCACAAATGGTAAATATATTAGTGAATATGAAAAACTACTTTAATCTTGTTTTTTGAAAGACAGCTGTTAAAAGCAAAAAAAGAAAAACATTTCATTGTGAAAGTTACTATAAATGTAAACAAAAAGTAAAAGACAACAAAAGCATAAAAGATGAAGAAGGAAAATGGTATTTGCTATTGGAAAGTCTTACATTTTACATGAAGTGGTTCAATATTAACTCTGAGTAAACTGAAATATTTAGGATACATATTGTAATTTCTAAGCTAGTATAACTACTAAAAAAGTAGAAAAAAAACAACTAAAAATACAACAGAGGAATTAAATGAAATCTTGAAAAAGTCAGGGAAGGAGAAATAGAAGAACAAAACAAAACAGAGGAAACAAATACAAGCTTGTATAAACATGGCAGCCTTAAATCCAACAATATCAATATACAAAATACATTCCAAACTAGATAAAATAGAAAGACAACTATTATTTGCAAGAGTCAAATTTGAGAAACAGGCACAGATAGTTTGAAAGTAAGAAAAAATAAATATATTTAACATTCAACCAGCAAAACAAAGTTTTGTGTCATTATTAATATCAGAAAAAATACAGCTGAAGGAGGATATTATTAGATAAATAAAAGAGAAATTTCCTAATAATAAAAGGGTCAATCAGGAAGACATAATAAATTTAAATATATATATATATGTGTATCCAATAATAGCTTCAAAATACATAAAGTAAAATTATTCATTTTAATCATATATCTACCCTCTAAGTCATTTATTCACAAGAAATCAAACACATGTCCAAAAAACACCTGTATATGAAAATTAATAGTTTTTTTTATAGTACCCCAAATTACAAACAACACAGCTTTTCATCAACAGGAAGATGGACAAACAAATTGTGGAACAGTCATGAAACAGAATACTACTAAGAAGCAATAAAAAAGATAAACTATTGATGACATGATAATATAAATTTTTAAATATTTATGATTTAAATGAAAGAAAGTAGGAAAACAACATATACGCTTAATCTATAGTGGCAGAAATCTGAATTAACAGTTAACAAACAGATGTTCAGACTGACAAAAGGAGGCATGGGGGAACTTTCTAAAGTGACGGAAAAGCTGTATATTTTGACTGGATACTAATATTCACAGTTATATACAGCTGTTAAAAGCAAAAAGAAAAACATTTCATTGTGAAAGTTACTATAAATGTAAACAAAAAGTAAAAGACAACAAAAGCATAAAAGATGAAGAAGGAAAATGGTATTTGCTATTGGAAAGTCTTACATTTTACATGAAGTGGTTCAATATTAACTCTGAGTAAACTGAAATATTTAGGATACATATTGTAATTTCTAAGCTAGTATAACTACTAAAAAAGTAGAAAAAAAACAACTAAAAATACAACAGAGGAATTAAATGAAATCTTGAAAAAGTCAGGGAAGGAGAAATAGAAGAACAAAACAAAACAGAGGAAACAAATACAAGCTTGTATAAACATGGCAGCCTTAAATCCAACAATATCAATATACAAAATACATTCCAAACTAGATAAAATAGAAAGACAACTATTATTTGCAAGAGTCAAATTTGAGAAACAGGCACAGATAGTTTGAAAGTAAGAAAAAATAAATATATTTAACATTCAACCAGCAAAACAAAGTTTTGTGTCATTATTAATATCAGAAAAAATACAGCTGAAGGAGGATATTATTAGATAAATAAAAGAGAAATTTCCTAATAATAAAAGGGTCAATCAGGAAGACATAATAAATTTAAATATATATATATATGTGTATCCAATAATAGCTTCAAAATACATAAAGTAAAATTATTCATTTTAATCATATATCTACCCTCTAAGTCATTTATTCACAAGAAATCAAACACATGTCCAAAAAACACCTGTATATGAAAATTAATAGTTATATTTATAGTACCCAAAATTACAAACAACACAGCTTTTCATCAACAGGAAGATGGACAAACAAATTGTGGAACAGTCATGAAACAGAATACTACTAAGAAGCAATAAAAAAGATAAACTATTGATGACATGATAATATAAATTTTTAAATATTTATGATTTAAATGAAAGAAAGTAGGAAAACAACATATACGCTTAATCTATAGTGGCAGAAATCTGAATTAACAGTTAACAAACAGATGTTCAGACTGACAAAAGGAGGCATGGGGGAACTTTCTAAAGTGACGGAAAAGCTGTATATTTTGACTGGATACTAATATTCACAGTTATATACATTCTTCAAAATTCAAATTACAAATATATTCAAGATCTACCTATTTTTCCATGTATTACTTCAGTAAAGTTTTTAATAATAAAAATTAAAAACAGAATGGCTTTTTAAAACAAAATAACAATTCTAGAATTGTATTTATCTTTTCTCCACACCAAACGAACTTAACAGTTTTTATTTTAAGCTGACAGATTGTTCCATTCAGCTGAATGAAGTATCTCAAGGCAGTAATAAGAGTCTGGCCTCCTTTTGCAACAAAGTAAAAAAGTGAGTGCTGCTATATTACTCAATTTTGACATTTCTGTAACCTGCATGAATTTGTCTATTTTACCATCGCTGAACTGATTAATCTTGCATATAAAATGTTAAAGCTCTAAAACTGTTAACATGGTTTAAAGTCTAAATTTATGACACACTGGTTTATTAATCAATTTCTACTATTGTTTACAGTCTTTTTCCCCTGAAAATCTGGTAAAAATGAATGCTTTCTAACTTTAGGTTTGACCATGCTATTTTTTTTAATTTTTTTTTTAATTTATTTATTTTTTATTCTTTATTTTAAAGGTTTTACAGAGTTTTGTTGTTCACAGACATGTATGTTCCCAGATCAGTCATATGCATATCTATGGTCCCCTCCCCTCCAGTTCCCCGCATCCCACTCCTCCAGACCTTCGTCCCAAGCCATTGTAAGCACTCCTATTCCCTTGTTCATAGACATGTATGTTCCCAGATTAGTCATGCTATTTTTTGATAGCTAGTTTAAAGTAAATTAACTTCTCACTTAATGGCACATAAGTGACTGACTTCTGTGACTTTCTCCCAAATTAACAGAGCTTTGTCCTTCTTACCTGGAATACACTATTTAGAATGATGGGAATGACTGCTGCTTAAAAACTCAGTCTTACCCTAAATGGGCTGCCAGAATGTCAAACAAATATATGAGTATTTGTCCACTGAATAATAAATTTGATCACTAGGGGATATTACCAAAAAACCACAGATTCCATTTTTGTTCATCTAAAAAAATAACATAAAGGTAGCCATCTCCTTTTTAAAGATCAATCTCTCATTAATCAATGAAAATTTATATAATGCCATTTCTTTTATTGCTACGATTTCTAAATGTTTTGAGAAATTAATACATTTACATTTTAATTATCTTGATCTTTATCTTTCTTGGTTGTTTAAAGTGTAAAAAATATTCTTATAAATAAACATTAGCTTATTCATCACTTATAGCTGCTGCCAACTAAATGATCATTTGGGATTTGAATCATCTGAAAGATCTGAATCATTTATTTAATCATTATCTTAGAAAGTTATCTGAATGCCTAGTAACCAGTTCATGCATGAGAGATATTCAAATGAAGAACAAGCAAGAAAACACAAAAGCAAGGTCAAGTTAAAAACACTTGTTACCACATTGGAAGAACCAGAAGGCACCTATACAAAAAAAAAAAAAAAAAAACATAAAAAAACAAAAAACAAAGCATTCCAAAGCCACAAACACATATTCAATCTTTACTTAATTTCTTGCAATAGTTCACAGAATAAAATTTTAAATGGCACTTTGATTTCCTATATTAGATCTTTAAAGATATCAATATTGATTCTTTCAAGAATAAGTTACCCACTGTAACAACCTGACAAGTATTGCCAGGAACTTGATATTTTAAATCTAAAATATGATCATTTCTCCCCTCTAAGCCTGAGAAATAGCTCTCTTAATATCACAACGTAACACTTGGTATAGCTCCACCATAAAACACTAATAGCAAGTTTCTCCCATCATTTCCCCCCACCCAAGAGAATTTAATGTGTATTCTCTGATGAAAACTTCTTTTGGATGCAACTGTGATATAAAAATATTTTATGTGATGGTTTGTCAGTACATATTTAAACTCTTAAATGGAATTTTTCTCAATGATTTCTTTCAAAGTAACCATGACTACTAAAAAAAGACAACCAAACGTTAGTAATTTTTAAAGTAGTAAAAGAAAACACAGGGGTTTCCCTGGTGGTCCACTGGGTAAGGACACCACCTTGCAGTGCAAGGGCAAAGTAACCATGAGTATTTGTCCACTGAATAATAAATTTGATCACTAGGGGATATTACCAAAAAACCACAGATTCCATTTTTGTTCATCTAAAAAAATAACATAAAGGTAGCCATCTCCTTTTTAAAGATCAATCTCTCATTAATCAATGAAAATTTATATAATGCCATTTCTTTTATTGCTACGATTTCTAAATGTTTTGAGAAATTAATACATTTACATTTTAATTATCTTGATCTTTATCTTTCTTGGTTGTTTAAAGTGTAAAAAATATTCTTATAAATAAACATTAGCTTATTCATCACTTATAGCTGCTGCCAACTAAATGATCATTTGGGATTTGAATCATCTGAAAGATCTGAATCATTTATTTAATCATTATCTTAGAAAGTTATCTGAATGCCTAGTAACCAGTTCATGCATGAGAGATATTCAAATGAAGAACAAGCAAGAAAACACAAAAGCAAGGTCAAGTTAAAAACACTTGTTACCACATTGGAAGAACCAGAAGGCACCTATACAAAAAAAAAAAAAAAAAAAACATAAAAAAACAAAAAACAAAGCATTCCAAAGCCACAAACACATATTCAATCTTTACTTAATTTCTTGCAATAGTTCACAGAATAAAATTTTAAATGGCACTTTGATTTCCTATATTAGATCTTTAAAGATATCAATATTGATTCTTTCAAGAATAAGTTACCCACTGTAACAACCTGACAAGTATTGCCAGGAACTTGATATTTTAAATCTAAAATATGATCATTTCTCCCCTCTAAGCCTGAGAAATAGCTCTCTTAATATCACAACGTAACACTTGGTATAGCTCCACCATAAAACACTAATAGCAAGTTTCTCCCATCATTTCCCCCCACCCAAGAGAATTTAATGTGTATTCTCTGATGAAAACTTCTTTTGGATGCAACTGTGATATAAAAATATTTTATGTGATGGTTTGTCAGTACATATTTAAACTCTTAAATGGAATTTTTCTCAATGATTTCTTTCAAAGTAACCATGACTACTAAAAAAAGACAACCAAACGTTAGTAATTTTTAAAGTAGTAAAAGAAAACACAGGGGTTTCCCTGGTGGTCCACTGGGTAAGGACACCACCTTGCAGTGCAAGGGGCACCAGTTCGATCCCTGGCCTGGGAAGATCCCACATGCTGGGGAGTGGCTGGACCAATGTGTTCAAATACCGAGCCAGAGCTCTGAAGCACATGAACCCAGAGTCGATGCTCTGTGACAAGAGAGGCCATTGCGATGGGAGGCCCACACAGGCCAAAGAACAAAGATAAATAAATGATAGATCAACAGAAGCAGCCAAAAAAAGAGACACAGGTTATATTTACTTTTTTTTTTTGATTTTCAACAGTTTTTGTTGGCCTATACTCATAAAATAATTAAATTCACATATTTGTAACTATTTTGTATACACACTATTCACTCAACAACAAAAATTTTTTGAGCACCTACTATGTGCTAATCCAAATACTAGCACAAATATTTTTGATATTCAAATATCCAAAGTTCCTAATTCAGAAAAAGACTAAACTGAATTTCAAAGACAAGTTACTTAGGAGAGTCTCCAAAATTTCTGGAAAGTCAAAATAGAATGGATTTATATATTTAATTTCATTTGGTATTTTTCCTGATATTTAAATAACCATACCTAAAAATGTTGTTAACATTCCTGCTATACACCCTCCAAGAGGGTCTTTAATTTGTGGGATTTGGTTTCTTACTGTGACATACTTATAAGCCATATCTTTCAAGAAATATATTTTTATAAAAATATCATGGTGAAAATAAATAAAATAAATAAATAAATAAATAAAAATATTATGATGAGACAGGAGATAGATGGCCCACAGGCTCTGCAGTCAGAGTTTGTCCCCTGTGGACAGATACTCCAAAACAGGAGAGGAGTTGATACTACCCAGAGAAGACAGAAAGGCCCCATATTCCTCATTCTCGAAGTCAAGGAGACCTTCCCAACTACACATGCACAGAAAGGCTCTGTGAAGGTCAAAAAGGGAGGAGGGCACCACCGCCTAGTAGGTAACATCAAGCCATCCACAGATCTCTTCGCTAGAATCCTTCTTGGCGCTAAGATGTGCCTGCACACACGGAAGGACCCTGCGATAAAACAAATACAGACTTAGAGCCAGACAAAGCAAGATGACTGACCAAAAGAAATCTGGAAGAAATGCCGTATAAAAGAACTCACACTACCAGATGGGCAGGGCTTTCTCTGAGGCCATCCGTGGGTCCATCCACACATGCTCTTTTCCTCCTAATAAAATAACTTGTTTCATTACTTTCCCTCACTATGTGAAAATCCACTTCTACACATCTGACAGGCTGGGGGCCTTGTCACCAGCCACTGGTTCCCAGGGGTCTAGCAGTTAGGATTCAGTGCTCTTGCAGCCACAGCCTGACTTTAGTCTCTGGCTGGGAACTGAAACTCTGCTTTAGGCTGCTGCAGGTATGAATCACTCAAGAGCAACAGTGCATGAAAAAAGTTTTGGGCCCACAGTTGATGCTCACCGAAGGTTTAGGAAAGAATGAGCTGTGAATTTACATGTCAAATTTAATTCTCCAAAATGGTAGAAGGTTAAATTATGTATGTATATATTGAGCTTGCCCAGTGGCTCAGATAGTAAAGAATCTGCCTGCAGTGCAGGTGATTCAAGTTTGATACTTGGGTGAGGAAGATGCCTGGGAGAAGGGAATGGCAACCCACTCCTGTAGTCTTACCCAGAAAATCTCACTGACAGAAGATTCTGGCCAGCTACAGTCTATGGGGTAATGAAGAGTCGGATACGACTGAATGACTAACACATACATACATTTATATGCATTGAGTAGTATCTTATCATACGGTTGAATGCTAGATCATACAGCTCCTCAGTTCAGAACTCAGTCCAAACCTCTGTTGAAGGGTATAACAAGGAAGAGTGGCCAATACCTTTATCCTAAGCACTGGTTCTTGAACTATGGTAGTATTGACTTATTTGGAAAAGGCTCCACAAGTTTGTCCCCTGTGGACAGATACTCCAAAACAGGAGAGGAGTTGATACTACCCAGAGAAGACAGAAAGGCCCCATATTCCTCATTCTCGAAGTCAAGGAGACCTTCCCAACTACACATGCACAGAAAGGCTCTGTGAAGGTCAAAAAGGGAGGAGGGCACCACCGCCTAGTAGGTAACATCAAGCCATCCACAGATCTCTTCGCTAGAATCCTTCTTGGCGCTAAGATGTGCCTGCACACACGGAAGGACCCTGCGATAAAACAAATACAGACTCAGAGCCAGACAAAGCAAGATGACTGACCAAAAGAAATCTGGAAGAAATGCCGTATAAAAGAACTCACACTACCAGATGGGCAGGGCTTTCTCTGAGGCCATCCGTGGGTCCATCCACACATGCTCTTTTCCTCCTAATAAAATAACTTGTTTCATTACTTTCCCTCACTATGTGAAAATCCACTTCTACACATCTGACAGGCTGGGGGCCTTGTCACCAGCCACTGGTTCCCAGGGGTCTAGCAGTTAGGATTCAGTGCTCTTGCAGCCACAGCCTGACTTTAGTCTCTGGCTGGGAACTGAAACTCTGCTTTAGGCTGCTGCAGGTATGAATCACTCAAGAGCAACAGTGCATGAAAAAAGTTTTGGGCCCACAGTTGATGCTCACCGAAGGTTTAGGAAAGAATGAGCTGTGAATTTACATGTCAAATTTAATTCTCCAAAATGGTAGAAGGTTAAATTATGTATGTATATATTGAGCTTGCCCAGTGGCTCAGATAGTAAAGAATCTGCCTGCAGTGCAGGTGATTCAAGTTTGATACTTGGGTGAGGAAGATGCCTGGGAGAAGGGAATGGCAACCCACTCCTGTAGTCTTACCCAGAAAATCTCACTGACAGAAGATTCTGGCCAGCTACAGTCTATGGGGTAATGAAGAGTCGGATACGACTGAATGACTAACACATACATACATTTATATGCATTGAGTAGTATCTTATCATACGGTTGAATGCTAGATCATACAGCTCCTCAGTTCAGAACTCAGTCCAAACCTCTGTTGAAGGGTATAACAAGGAAGAGTGGCCAATACCTTTATCCTAAGCACTGGTTCTTGAACTATGGTAGTATTGACTTATTTGGAAAATGGCTAGGGGAAAAAATTGGGGATATGGGTGGGAATCATCCCCATATCTACTGACTCCAAAACTTTGGGGATGGGACCTAGAAAACAAGCTAAATCTTATGCCTGCCAGACCCATTGAGTGAATATGTCTTTTTCTATTTGTGAGGCCCCTCAAGGAGAGGAGCTCTGGCAGAGTTTATGGGCATAGAGACTGCGCTACTTCAGTGGGCCCACACCACTTCAGTGCTGTACAGGTCATCAGGATGAATGTCAAGGATATAATAGATCTGATGTATTACACAGACTGCATAGACTAGAAGCATAATTTTTCATTTAGGAAGAGTACTATAAAGTTTAGAATGCTGCAAAATTAACAAAAGAATGGGAAAACATCCAAGATTTCATAGTTATCACCAAAAGCATGTTAAATATCTAGTTACAAACAATTTTTTTGCTAGTCTGTCATATGTGGGCATAAAAAGATGGCCCTACAGGGATTCAGCTGTAATAATATATAATGATAATTATGATACATTACATGGATATATTGCTTTACGTTCTACAAAAGTCTTTTATATGCCTTTTCACATATAAAACTTTAAAGTAAATATAAATATCTTCATATGTGCAAACAAAGAAACTGCTCAAATAACGTGCCTCTGACTATACAACTACTGACTAAAAGAGTCTGAGTTCAAACTCAAACAAGGCTCTTGCCTCCAAGGAGAAACCATTTTGCAATTCTCTGACTCTGACACAGCAAGTGATTGTGTGCAAATGACAGAATGCACAAATGACTTGTGGGCTCAATTATTTACATAAAATCCAAATACTTGTGTAAAATCCAAATTTCAAAGAAAATGAGTTGCCAAGAATGGTATTTACCAGTTTGACACAAACAAGAAAAGTTAACCATCAACAAATGAATAAATAATTCATGAGTGATTTCTGACTTGAGAAAGAAAGTCATGTTGCTCAGTGGTGTCTGACTCTCTGCAACCCCATGGATGAGTCATGGAATTCTCCAGTCAAGAATACTGGAGAGTGCAGCCGTTCCCTTCTCCTGAGTCAATGGCACAAGTCAAAACCAATAGGCAGGAGTTCATGCTTCAAACAAAATGTCAATGAAGCAAGCAGTCAGAGTGAGTCCATGTATTTTCTAAATGACAATGTATTCTTTTTATCAGTAAAATGGGTTTATTTGGGAGCAGGAAAAAATTACAGCTTGGGACATGCAATTATGGAAAACCACAAGCAAGTTCCAAGAAAGCAAAAGAGGAAATCTTATAAAGGAGAATGGGAAGTTGGAAGGGACTTTCACAAAAGTCCATTAGAGGAAAACTGGGAGTTTCCCAGTACAGTGGCGTTTCATTGACTGAGCTGTTGTCAGGTAAGAAGGATCTTCTCTTGGGGAGCCTGACAAGTGGTATTACCCCACATGGGATTGTCATATGTTAGTAATCAGACAGGTCTAAATAAAATTTCTTTCTACGATGTCAAGAAATCCTTTTCTGTCTGTCTGGCCCTGTAGTTGCGCACTGGAAAAAGTTTTCCATGCAACAAAACATTTAGAAGCATTTGTGGAACCCCTTTTGTGTCCATGGACTAGGTTGGGTGATGGAGGGATACAATATTGAATGTAATACAGTGTGTGTGTTCGTGTGGGTCTGTATGTTTATGGGAGAGGGAGCAGCAGGAGCAACTGCTCTGGACATTGAATTCTTAATGGCTTCAAATGAGATGCCCCAGAGGACACCTAAAGACCAGACATTTACGGTTGTTTTCGGTTTAACTGTAATCTTTACCAATATAGCCAAGCTAATAGCACTGTAGCACAAATCAGCTGCTGATCACTTCCCTATTTAAAGGCTTCTATTGCAAACTCTGCATGTAGTTTCTTAAGATCTTGCCCTAAATAATTCTCCACATATATTTTTCAGAATAAGAGAAATATATCCTGCTGCTGACATGGACTCCAATTCTGGGAAGATCTGGAGCACAGTGACAGCATTTCCATACAAGCTCTTTTCTAATACTAAGTTTAATATAAATATTTTTATGGATAACTCCACACAACAACTTCACGTTATGCCATATGGTAAGCAATCTTGCAAACAAGTTTAAGAAACACCTAAAGCTGGAATAATCTGCCTAGCCTGGGGCACACAGTCTGAAGTCATTAAACGAAGCAGTATTAGCTATTAGCTAGTATTTCTGCCCTGAGGGAAGTAAGAGGTCCATGTATTTTCTAAATGACAATGTATTCTTTTTATCAGTAAAATGGGTTTATTTGGGAGCAGGAAAAAATTACAGCTTGGGACATGCAATTATGGAAAACCACAAGCAAGTTCCAAGAAAGCAAAAGAGGAAATCTTATAAAGGAGAATGGGAAGTTGGAAGGGACTTTCACAAAAGTCCATTAGAGGAAAACTGGGAGTTTCCCAGTACAGTGGCGTTTCATTGACTGAGCTGTTGTCAGGTAAGAAGGATCTTCTCTTGGGGAGCCTGACAAGTGGTATTACCCCACATGGGATTGTCATATGTTAGTAATCAGACAGGTCTAAATAAAATTTCTTTCTACGATGTCAAGAAATCCTTTTCTGTCTGTCTGGCCCTGTAGTTGCGCACTGGAAAAAAGTTTTCCATGCAACAAAACATTTAGAAGCATTTGTGGAACCCCTTTCGTGTCCATGGACTAGGTTGGGTGATGGAGGGATACAATATTGAATGTAATACAGTGTGTGTGTTCGTGTGGGTCTGTATGTTTATGGGAGAGGGAGCAGCAGGAGCAACTGCTCTGGACATTGAATTCTTAATGGCTTCAAATGAGATGCCCCAGAGGACACCTAAAGACCAGACATTTACGGTTGTTTTCGGTTTAACTGTAATCTTTACCAATATAGCCAAGCTAATAGCACTGTAGCACAAATCAGCTGCTGATCACTTCCCTATTTAAAGGCTTCTATTGCAAACTCTGCATGTAGTTTCTTAAGATCTTGCCCTAAATAATTCTCCACATATATTTTTCAGAATAAGAGAAATATATCCTGCTGCTGACATGGACTCCAATTCTGGGAAGATCTGGAGCACAGTGACAGCATTTCCATACAAGCTCTTTTCTAATACTAAGTTTAATATAAATATTTTTATGGATAACTCCACACAACAACTTCACGTTATGCCATATGGTAAGCAATCTTGCAAACAAGTTTAAGAAACACCTAAAGCTGGAATAATCTGCCTAGCCTGGGGCACACAGTCTGAAGTCATTAAACGAAGCAGTATTAGCTATTAGCTAGTATTTCTGCCCTGAGGGAAGTAAGAGGAAAACAGCTGGCAGTCTTTTAACATTTGTTTAGCTATTGTTTATAAGAACTCTCTTCATAGCTCACCCCAGGACACCTTATTTTCCTGCTAGAAAAGAGCAAGTATAGCAAGTTTTTAGCATATTAAAAATAAAAGTGAAATTTCAAAAGATTCAAGATCAAGACTACATGTGTGTGGAAATGGCTGCTCTTATCCTTTAGAAAAATCTACTTTATTCAAAAGTAAACAAGCTGGGAGATGGAATGACATTAATACACAGCCTGTGTCTGCAGAGTAGAAACTACAGCAGCCCTGTGCAGCCAGCCCAGCACAGTTAGCAGAATCAGATTCTCTGCCGATGGATCCCAGGCATCCATTCTACCAAACTCACCAGATGATTCTTACTTCCTTACAGTTTTAGAATCTCTTTAAAGTTGTTTAGTATTTATTTCACTGTTACGATCAACCTTTCTGCAAAACAATTTTGTTTCTTTAAACATTAGTTGCTCCTAAGTTTCGACCTATCACCTGTTGTTTCTTGACAAACTGTTGCTCAGTTGCTCAGTTGTGGCCAACTCTTGACAACCCCAAGGCCTGCAGCACGCCAGGCTTCCCTGTCTCTCACCATCTCCTGCAGCTTGCTCAAACTCACATCCACTGAGTTGGTGATGCCAACCATCTCATCTTCTATCACCCCCGTCACCTCCTGCCCTCAATCCTTCTCAGCATCAGGGTCTTTTCCAGTGAATCTCTTCTTCACCTTAGGTGGCCAAGTATTGGGGCTTCAGCTTCAGCATCCAATGAATATGCAGAACTGATTTAAATATTTTCATTGAATTGGAAGTGTTAGTGGCTCAGCTGTGTCTGACTTTGTGACCCCATGGGCTGTAGCTCGATTATGATTACAATTACTAGATTTTGTTGCTTTGTTTTGTTTTTTTCTCTCTTATTCTAGCTAAGGTTGCAAGTTAGCAGAGATGACTACAAACATAACAATATTATGCAACAATATTAGTTAGGATCATCTGGTTTGAAACTAGCAAAAACCAACTCCTGCTGAAGTAAGCTAAAAAAATGTTTTTAAAGCTTACAGAGATTTTGTATAGACTTTAGGAGTAGGAATTCAGAAAAAAAAACTGGCAATAAAACACTGATATACTGGTAGCTCAAACTTCCTGTATGTCTCACACTTCATCTCCCCTCTGTGTAAACAGCTTAGGGCTTCCCTAGTGGCTCAGACTGTAAACGATCCACCTGACAGACAGCTTTAGGGCCCTAGTCTGAAGAAGACTTCAAGATCAAGACTACATGTGTGTGGAAATGGCTGCTCTTATCCTTTAGTTTTGAAACAAGCTGGGAGATGGAATGACATTAATACACAGCCTGTGTCTGCAGAGTAGAAACTACAGCAGCCCTGTGCAGCCAGCCCAGCACAGTTAGCAGAATCAGATTCTCTGCCGATGGATCCCAGGCATCCATTCTACCAAACTCACCAGATGATTCTTACTTCCTTACAGTTTTAGAATCTCTTTAAAGTTGTTTAGTATTTATTTCACTGTTACGATCAACCTTTCTGCAAAACAATTTTGTTTCTTTAAACATTAGTTGCTCCTAAGTTTCGACCTATCACCTGTTGTTTCTTGACAAACTGTTGCTCAGTTGCTCAGTTGTGGCCAACTCTTGACAACCCCAAGGCCTGCAGCACGCCAGGCTTCCCTGTCTCTCACCATCTCCTGCAGCTTGCTCAAACTCACATCCACTGAGTTGGTGATGCCAACCATCTCATCTTCTATCACCCCCGTCACCTCCTGCCCTCAATCCTTCTCAGCATCAGGGTCTTTTCCAGTGAATCTCTTCTTCACCTTAGGTGGCCAAGTATTGGGGCTTCAGCTTCAGCATCCAATGAATATGCAGAACTGATTTAAATATTTTCATTGAATTGGAAGTGTTAGTGGCTCAGCTGTGTCTGACTTTGTGACCCCATGGGCTGTAGCTCGATTATGATTACAATTACTAGATTTTGTTGCTTTGTTTTGTTTTTTTCTCTCTTATTCTAGCTAAGGTTGCAAGTTAGCAGAGATGACTACAAACATAACAATATTATGCAACAATATTAGTTAGGATCATCTGGTTTGAAACTAGCAAAAACCAACTCCTGCTGAAGTAAGCTAAAAAAAAAATGTTTTTAAAGCTTACAGAGATTTTGTATAGACTTTAGGAGTAGGAATTCAGAAAAAAAAACTGGCAATAAAACACTGATATACTGGTAGCTCAAACTTCCTGTATGTCTCACACTTCATCTCCCCTCTGTGTAAACAGCTTAGGGCTTCCCTAGTGGCTCAGACTGTAAACGATCCACCTGCCAGACAGGAGACCCAGGTTCGATTCTTAGGCTGGGAAGATTGGGAGGATCCCCTGGAGAAAAGAATGGCAACCCATTCCAGTATTCTTGCCTGGAGAATTCCAAGGGCATAGGAGCATAGCAGGCTGCAGTTCATGGGGTCCCAAAGAGTTGGACATGACTGAGTGACTAACACTTTCACTTTTTTTTCATGTTTCTCTTACTTTCTGCTGACTCATTCCCCTTACATTTCTGGAACAAATAGAAAGCCAAACTCAAGTTTAAATGTTATTTGGCTAGCTATCTCAAGAAAGTCCAGTCTCTCTATTAGATCTGTTATTAAACTTAGGTTTGGCTGCTCGCTGCTCAAAAACCAACAATCAAGAAGCAGGTGTCAACAGAAAGGAAGGTGCTTTAATCAGAAAAGTTGGCACTCTGTGGAGAAAATGGCCCAAGGCCAACTCCAAATATTCTGCTCAGCCATGGCAGTTTTCAAAGGGAAACAAGTAAGGGAAGAATTTCACTGAATCATGGAGGCAGGAGGCTGGGTTCTGCATTGTTCTCCAATCTGTGCCAGTTGACTGACTCTCTCTTGCCTGTGCGACACGCCTGCAGAATTGCTAAGGGGGCTTCTGCAGGTAGAAAATGACTCATTCTTTAACTACATAAGCCTTCATCATACTTCTTTTATCTCAGAAAAGAATAACCAGGTTAAATAGGTTCTTTCAAGGTTAGAGGGGAACAGAAATGGGCAAAAAGCAAAGGGGCAAAAGACTGCTTTAGATCTACTTCCAAATTTCTAAAAGCAAGGTTCTGGTCACACAATCAAAATCAGAGATGCTGCACTTTGATCCAGTCCAAATGATATCTGGGTAATGTTGACCTCAGTTGCTGGAGAAGAGGAAATTATTATGAACTGAGAAGACTACTTCTGTTCTTCCAATAAATTAACATTTAATTTCCGATATTGGATTTGGCAATCCAGAGGCCATTTATAATTTCTACAAGAAGTTTCAGTAAAGTGATTAGGTCATTGAGCTTAGTGTTAGAGATGAACAGTGGTAAAGAGGATGTGGCCTCAAAGGCACTAAGAGTGTTTCCAGGAAGAAGAAGTCATGTATGGATGTGAGACTTGGACTGTAACCAAGGCTGAGGGCCAAAGAATAGATGCTTTTGAACTGTGCTGGAGAAGACTCTTGAGAGCCCCTTGGAGAGCAAGGAGCTCAAACCAGTCAACCCTAAAGGAAATCAACCCTAAATACGCATTGGAAGGACTGACCCTGCAGCTCCAGTGCTTTGGCCACCTGATGTGAAGAGCTGACTTGCTGGAAAAGATCCTGATGCTGGGAAAGACTGAAGGTAGAAGGAGAAGGGAGAGACAGGATGAGACAGTTGGTGGTATCACAGATTAAACGGACATGAACTTTGGCAGATTCCAGGAGATGGTGAGGGACAGGGAGGCCAGGAGTGCTGCAGTGCATGGGTTTGCAAGGAGTCGGACACACCTTAGCAACTGAACAATAACAATGAAGAAAGAGGAAGAAGGGATGGATTAAAGGAGAAGGAGGAAAAAGGGACACATTTATGAAAATATCCAGAGTAGTATAGGCTCTTAGAAGGAAAACCTTTCCTCTGCCCCATTAAAATGAAGTGGGCTTAGGACTAGGACACAGTTGACAATAGATGGACAGGACAAAAGACAAGGTTTCTTTACACATGCCTGTGGGGGTAATTCAAGGAGTAGTGAGTTGTACAAACTCAGAGGAAAGTTTGCATAACCACTTAACGTAGAAACATGTGTGGGGGAAGGTGTTTAAAGCTTCAGTTAGAGAACACATATGTATCTTTTTATTCTAGTGGATAATACCGTCTCCTTCCTGGAATTTGTAAGGAAACTCTCTCAGAAGAAAGTAAATAGCACAAGTATGATGAGTCTTTATTCAGATAAGAAAAGTACAGGGCTTCCCCGGTGGTCCAGTGGGTAAAGAGTCCGCCTAGCAGTGCAAGGGACACTGGTTCAACCCCTGGCCTGCGAGGATCCCACATGCCGTGGAGTGGCTGGATCAGTGTGTCCAATTACAAGCTAGCGCCTTGGAGTGCAGGCGCCCAGAGCCGGTGCTATGCTACAGGAGAGGCCACTGCAATGGGAGGCCCACACAGGCCTGAAAAAGTCAGATAAGGTTTAATGGTTCAGGAAGAAGAAGTCATGTATGGATGTGAGACTTGGACTGTAACCAAGGCTGAGGGCCAAAGAATAGATGCTTTTGAACTGTGCTGGAGAAGACTCTTGAGAGCCCCTTGGAGAGCAAGGAGCTCAAACCAGTCAACCCTAAAGGAAATCAACCCTAAATACGCATTGGAAGGACTGACCCTGCAGCTCCAGTGCTTTGGCCACCTGATGTGAAGAGCTGACTTGCTGGAAAAGATCCTGATGCTGGGAAAGACTGAAGGTAGAAGGAGAAGGGAGAGACAGGATGAGACAGTTGGTGGTATCACAGATTAAACGGACATGAACTTTGGCAGATTCCAGGAGATGGTGAGGGACAGGGAGGCCAGGAGTGCTGCAGTGCATGGGTTTGCAAGGAGTCGGACACACCTTAGCAACTGAACAATAACAATGAAGAAAGAGGAAGAAGGGATGGATTAAAGGAGAAGGAGGAAAAAGGGACACATTTATGAAAATATCCAGAGTAGTATAGGCTCTTAGAAGGAAAACCTTTCCTCTGCCCCATTAAAATGAAGTGGGCTTAGGACTAGGACACAGTTGACAATAGATGGACAGGACAAAAGACAAGGTTTCTTTACACATGCCTGTGGGGGTAATTCAAGGAGTAGTGAGTTGTACAAACTCAGAGGAAAGTTTGCATAACCACTTAACGTAGAAACATGTGTGGGGGAAGGTGTTTAAAGCTTCAGTTAGAGAACACATATGTATCTTTTTATTCTAGTGGATAATACCGTCTCCTTCCTGGAATTTGTAAGGAAACTCTCTCAGAAGAAAGTAAATAGCACAAGTATGATGAGTCTTTATTCAGATAAGAAAAGTACAGGGCTTCCCCGGTGGTCCAGTGGGTAAAGAGTCCGCCTAGCAGTGCAAGGGACACTGGTTCAACCCCTGGCCTGCGAGGATCCCACATGCCGTGGAGTGGCTGGATCAGTGTGTCCAATTACAAGCTAGCGCCTTGGAGTGCAGGCGCCCAGAGCCGGTGCTATGCTACAGGAGAGGCCACTGCAATGGGAGGCCCACACAGGCCAAAGATAAGATGGATGAATATAAATAAATGAAAGACCAATAAAAGTGGCCAAAATTAAAAAAAAAAAAAGTACAGATATGATTACAAATGTTTTAAAGTAATCTTTATGCCAAACTTTACTAATTTCTGCTGGTGCTTTAATTATAATATAGACATACTCTAAAGAATAAACATCTAAACAGTATTTCAAGAGTGACCAATAGAAGACAGAAGGTATTACTAGAAACTTAAGGAATAGTTAAGTTTAGATAAGCAAAGAGGAGGAGACGGGAGGTTTTCATCCAAAGAAAATTCTGTTTTCCTCAGAATGAGAAAATAGAACCCTTCCGGAGGAGCAGATGTTCTGAACCAGGACTCCTCTGTTTCCGCAATCTTCAGCTATCGTTTCAGTGAGGATGCTTCCCTGTCCTTTCTCCCAACCCCAAAGCTACTCTAGAGCTAGTGTCTTTACTTCAACTACTTTCTACATTTAGATGACATGTAGTTGGAATAGGATTAGTAAGCTGTTTGCGACATGCAAAATGGTGGAAGTAGAAGTCAGTTTTGTAAAGATTAAAGAGAAATTGAGAACTACTTACAGAAGTGATCTACTCTTTAGAGAAATTTGGCAGTAATGAGAGGGTAAAAATTAAGTAAGTAAATAAAATATTATTCTGAAGGGAATAGGATGGAAGAGAGGTGATTTTATTGGAATATGAAATAGAAACAGAGCCTCTTAAAGAAAAGCATCTTTAGAGTGGGGAATGTTACATATACACAAAAGAGGGGCTTTAAATTGATGGAATTTGGAAACTCTCTCAGAAGAAAGTAAATAGCACAAGTATGATGAGTCTTTATTCAGATAAGAAAAGTACAGGGCTTCCCCGGTGGTCCAGTGGGTAAAGAGTCCGCCTAGCAGTGCAAGGGACACTGGTTCAACCCCTGGCCTGCGAGGATCCCACATGCCGTGGAGTGGCTGGATCAGTGTGTCCAATTACAAGCTAGCGCCTTGGAGTGCAGGCGCCCAGAGCCGGTGCTATGCTACAGGAGAGGCCACTGCAATGGGAGGCCCACACAGGCCAAAGATAAGATGGATGAATATAAATAAATGAAAGACCAATAAAAGTGGCCAAAATTAAAAAAAAAAAAAGTACAGATATGATTACAAATGTTTTAAAGTAATCTTTATGCCAAACTTTACTAATTTCTGCTGGTGCTTTAATTATAATATAGACATACTCTAAAGAATAAACATCTAAACAGTATTTCAAGAGTGACCAATAGAAGACAGAAGGTATTACTAGAAACTTAAGGAATAGTTAAGTTTAGATAAGCAAAGAGGAGGAGACGGGAGGTTTTCATCCAAAGAAAATTCTGTTTTCCTCAGAATGAGAAAATAGAACCCTTCCGGAGGAGCAGATGTTCTGAACCAGGACTCCTCTGTTTCCGCAATCTTCAGCTATCGTTTCAGTGAGGATGCTTCCCTGTCCTTTCTCCCAACCCCAAAGCTACTCTAGAGCTAGTGTCTTTACTTCAACTACTTTCTACATTTAGATGACATGTAGTTGGAATAGGATTAGTAAGCTGTTTGCGACATGCAAAATGGTGGAAGTAGAAGTCAGTTTTGTAAAGATTAAAGAGAAATTGAGAACTACTTACAGAAGTGATCTACTCTTTAGAGAAATTTGGCAGTAATGAGAGGGTAAAAATTAAGTAAGTAAATAAAATATTATTCTGAAGGGAATAGGATGGAAGAGAGGTGATTTTATTGGAATATGAAATAGAAACAGAGCCTCTTAAAGAAAAGCATCTTTAGAGTGGGGAATGTTACATATACACAAAAGAGGGGCTTTAAATTGATGGAATTTGGAAACCAAAGATGGAAGGATCACATGTGCAGAAGTAAGACTTAATAAAAAGCAGAGATACTCCAACTCTTTGTAAAAGACTCTGATGCTGGGAAAGACCAAGGGCACAAGGAGAAGGGAGTGACAGTGGAGGAGATGGATGGATGACATCACTGACCCAATGGATACGAGTTTGAGCAAACTCCAGGAGATAGTGAAGGGCAGAGAAGCCTAGTGTCATGAGGTCGCAAACAGTTGGACATGACTTACCAACTGAACAATAACAGTGGTACTTGCATATCAAAAGAGATGTAAAGGGATCGAGAAGGATGCATAAAAACTAGATTTAAGCTGCAAAGTACCATAATTTAAAGACTCTCAAATGGGCTTTCGCCTTTTCAATATGGTAGGCAATATGGTCAACAGATTGAGAAGGGGTGTATGAAGTTAGCAACTATGAGAAACTGGAAAAAGGATCATATTAGTTGCCAAATTGAAGATACAGGTATAAAATCTACTTAAAAGCAGCCATGGTACTTGCTGGTTTACAATATGGATGGGAAGTTTAACTTATGGTACTGAGTTTGGCTTCAAGGAGAAAAATGATAATTTCAGATTTAGACATGCTGAACGTGAAGTCATGATGAGACATAAAAGATTAACATGAAGCAAGCAGTAGGCGATAATGACACCAAAGAACAGAAGAGGAGTAATAGCAAGGAATAGTTGTGGAATCTTTCATGCAAACTGCAACAACTGATCATAGTGAAATAATGATTTCATGAATACTGCAAAACAGAATAGGGAATACAGTCCTGCAAATGGGAAAGTCAAATGAGTACACTGGAGTCTTTGGAGATATTTCCCTGCCATTTTACACTGGCAGTTCTCTCCGTTCCTTTCAAAGCCTCTCTAGTCATGATTCTGCCTGAAAAGCTATCTTTAGAGAATTTGGGGGTTTGAAAGGGGATTAAGTAAGTAAATAAAATATTATTTTCAGTAATGAGAGGGTAAAATTAAGTAAGTAAATAAAATATTATTCTGAAGGAATAGGATGGAAGAGGTGATTTTATTGGAATATGAAATAGAAACAGAGCCTCTTAAAGAAAAGCATCTTTAGAGTGGGGAATGTTACATATACACAAAAGAGGGGCTTTAAATTGATGGAATTTGGAAACCAAAGATGGAAGGATCACATGTGCAGAAGTAAGACTTAATAAAAAGCAGAGATACTCCAACTCTTTGTAAAAGACTCTGATGCTGGGAAAGACCAAGGGCACAAGGAGAAGGGAGTGACAGTGGAGGAGATGGATGGATGACATCACTGACCCAATGGATACGAGTTTGAGCAAACTCCAGGAGATAGTGAAGGGCAGAGAAGCCTAGTGTCATGAGGTCGCAAACAGTTGGACATGACTTACCAACTGAACAATAACAGTGGTACTTGCATATCAAAAGAGATGTAAAGGGATCGAGAAGGATGCATAAAAACTAGATTTAAGCTGCAAAGTACCATAATTTAAAGACTCTCAAATGGGCTTTCGCCTTTTCAATATGGTAGGCAATATGGTCAACAGATTGAGAAGGGGTGTATGAAGTTAGCAACTATGAGAAACTGGAAAAAGGATCATATTAGTTGCCAAATTGAAGATACAGGTATAAAATCTACTTAAAAGCAGCCATGGTACTTGCTGGTTTACAATATGGATGGGAAGTTTAACTTATGGTACTGAGTTTGGCTTCAAGGAGAAAAATGATAATTTCAGATTTAGACATGCTGAACGTGAAGTCATGATGAGACATAAAAGATTAACATGAAGCAAGCAGTAGGCGATAATGACACCAAAGAACAGAAGAGGAGTAATAGCAAGGAATAGTTGTGGAATCTTTCATGCAAACTGCAACAACTGATCATAGTGAAATAATGATTTCATGAATACTGCAAAACAGAATAGGGAATACAGTCCTGCAAATGGGAAAGTCAAATGAGTACACTGGAGTCTTTGGAGATATTTCCCTGCCATTTTACACTGGCAGTTCTCTCCCGTTCCTTTCAAAGCCTCTCTAGTCATGATTCTGCCTGTAGACATATTTTCTTTTAGCTTCAATTCATACTATTTCAGTCAATATTCCCAAGCAGTAGCTCATAGAAGATACTCTCTATTATGTCAGGGCACTTCCACAATCTCTAATTCCCTGATGATCTTGAGCATTTGTTCCTCCAACCAGTTTGTTGGTAACAACTTGATCTCTCATAAAACCTGCACTTACAAATCCAGTATTATACACTTCCATTTTTGTCTTTATGGCAAGTTCAATTATTTCACTCTGTTAGCCAGTCTGTGCCTAAAACCTTTCCCAAAGGTTTGGCAATAAAAGAAGCCATGTCGATGTAAACGGACAGTCATAAGCAAAACACAAGTCAAATAAGGCCAATTGAGTGATTGCAGTATGCTGTTCAAATCCTCAGTAAGGATCATCAGTGAAACCTGTTGAACTTACTTTGATTCCAGATCACACTGAAAGCATGCGTAGCTGCATGTGCCTGGTCACTCAGTCGTGTCCAAGTCTCTGTGGCTCCCTGGACTGCAGCCTGCCAGGCTCCTCTATGTATAATTTCTATTACCAAACATGATAATAAATGAATCCCTATTTATCACCTACAATTGGAAAAGTATTTCATAGACATATATAATTAAACAACATATGTATGTCAGTATGGGGTGATCCTGTGGAATGTGAATATGGGATGGCAAAGGCCTTTACCCTATAATACGCTGACACTTTTGAGCCCTAGAGAAGGTGAAGAAAAACAGCATGTGTTTTTCAAAGTTATTATAAGGCTGTCCAAGACAGAATCTGGGGTGATTCTACACAGGAAAGAAAGAATGATCAGGTGTGAAGACTTAGAACTATTTAAGAGCACCAGCTTTGGAAGTTGTCAGATTTAGGTTAAGCTCTTGGCTTGCCATTTAGCATTCACTGCATAATCTCTTTGGCATCTCCCAAATCTCTAAGGATAACCACAGGAGAACATTTTTCATGCATAGCTACAATTACCAATTTTTTATGGGAAAGACTATGCACTCCAGTATTCTTGCCTGGAGTATACGACGATGGCTCATCCATGGGTCGCAAAGAGTCAGACATGACTGAGCGACTTTCACTTTCACAGTCACCAAAGGCTTCAGAAGGAAGAATGCAATACCTATCTCTGTGAGGTTGTATGAAGACAGAGTGATCAAAGAAAATGTGGAAAGACTAAAAAAACTCCAAATCTAATCAGATCCATAAGTATGATTTATCTCATTTTAATTCCTCTTGATGGAGCTAGACAGTTATAATCGTCTGTAATGTGTGCATCATTTTATGCTCAAGATCTTTTATTTAGCCAATATATAATTTTCCCAACTTGATCTCTCATAAAACCTGCACTTACAAATCCAGTATTATACACTTCCATTTTTGTCTTTATGGCAAGTTCAATTATTTCACTCTGTTAGCCAGTCTGTGCCTAAAACCTTTCCCAAAGGTTTGGCAATAAAAGAAGCCATGTCGATGTAAACGGACAGTCATAAGCAAAACACAAGTCAAATAAGGCCAATTGAGTGATTGCAGTATGCTGTTCAAATCCTCAGTAAGGATCATCAGTGAAACCTGTTGAACTTACTTTGATTCCAGATCACACTGAAAGCATGCGTAGCTGCATGTGCCTGGTCACTCAGTCGTGTCCAAGTCTCTGTGGCTCCCTGGACTGCAGCCTGCCAGGCTCCTCTATGTATAATTTCTATTACCAAACATGATAATAAATGAATCCCTATTTATCACCTACAATTGGAAAAGTATTTCATAGACATATATAATTAAACAACATATGTATGTCAGTATGGGGTGATCCTGTGGAATGTGAATATGGGATGGCAAAGGCCTTTACCCTATAATACGCTGACACTTTTGAGCCCTAGAGAAGGTGAAGAAAAACAGCATGTGTTTTTCAAAGTTATTATAAGGCTGTCCAAGACAGAATCTGGGGTGATTCTACACAGGAAAGAAAGAATGATCAGGTGTGAAGACTTAGAACTATTTAAGAGCACCAGCTTTGGAAGTTGTCAGATTTAGGTTAAGCTCTTGGCTTGCCATTTAGCATTCACTGCATAATCTCTTTGGCATCTCCCAAATCTCTAAGGATAACCACAGGAGAACATTTTTCATGCATAGCTACAATTACCAATTTTTTATGGGAAAGACTATGCACTCCAGTATTCTTGCCTGGAGTATACGACGATGGCTCATCCATGGGTCGCAAAGAGTCAGACATGACTGAGCGACTTTCACTTTCACAGTCACCAAAGGCTTCAGAAGGAAGAATGCAATACCTATCTCTGTGA
This sequence comes from Tragulus kanchil, assembly GCA_022376925.1. NCBI lineage: Eukaryota > Metazoa > Chordata > Mammalia > Artiodactyla > Tragulidae > Tragulus > Tragulus kanchil. The sequence goes on along the minus strand of JAIOJX010000004.1, from coordinate 270,034,869 downwards.
GGTTGTATGAAGACAGAGTGATCAAAGAAAATGTGGAAAGACTAAAAAAACTCCAAATCTAATCAGATCCATAAGTATGATTTATCTCATTTTAATTCCTCTTGATGGAGCTAGACAGTTATAATCGTCTGTAATGTGTGCATCATTTTTTATGCTCAAGATCTTTTATTTAGCCAATATATAATGAGTTCTTATTAACATCTTATTATTCAATCTTGTTTTTTAGCTAATTATCTTGTCAAGGACCTAATTGCAGAAATTGTACATTTTTGTACAAGTGACCAGCAATTCCCCAAAGATTATCTTCTAAGTATATGTGGCTATGAAGAATTTCTACAAAAGTAAGTATCTTATTAAGGTAAATATTGATCACTGCTAATCTGTATTAAGTAGCATTTTTTCCTTTTCTTTTAAACAGACTCCGTTCTCTTCACAATCATTTTTGCTCACTTTCAGGTGAATTTAAAATTCTGTGTCATATTGACAATCTTATTCTTGGCTTGATTTTGTATTTTGTGTGTTTATGGCAATGCATGTGTGAGTGACCTATAACCAGGGTGACCAACCATCTCAGTCTGCTCAGGACTGAGGCTGCTCCCAGAACATGAGGCTTTCAGTTCTGAAATCAATAAAATCCTGGGCAACACAAGTTACTTTTCTTGTAACGAAGCTTGGTAGGACTGATCACAATTTAAACAATAAATTACTTCAATAAGTAATTTTTTGACTTGGAATAATATTAGCATGTTGATTAAATACATTTCAAAACCACAGAGTATTTGATTATGACATTTATAACATTTTCACGAAGATTAAGTTTTAAATTTTTTAGCAAAAAAAAGTTTTGATTAAATACATTTCAAACCACGTTGATATAAAAAGAACATTTTCATGCATAGCTACAATTACCAATTTTTTATGGGAAAGACTATGCACTCCAGTATTCTTGCCTGGAGTATACGACGATGGCTCATCCATGGGTCGCAAAGAGTCAGACATGACTGAGCGACTTTCACTTTCACAGTCACCAAAGGCTTCAGAAGGAAGAATGCAATACCTATCTCTGTGAGGTTGTATGAAGACAGAGTGATCAAAGAAAATGTGGAAAGACTAAAAAAACTCCAAATCTAATCAGATCCATAAGTATGATTTATCTCATTTTAATTCCTCTTGATGGAGCTAGACAGTTATAATCGTCTGTAATGTGTGCATCATTTTTTATGCTCAAGATCTTTTATTTAGCCAATATATAATGAGTTCTTATTAACATCTTATTATTCAATCTTGTTTTTTAGCTAATTATCTTGTCAAGGACCTAATTGCAGAAATTGTACATTTTTGTACAAGTGACCAGCAATTCCCCAAAGATTATCTTCTAAGTATATGTGGCTATGAAGAATTTCTACAAAAGTAAGTATCTTATTAAGGTAAATATTGATCACTGCTAATCTGTATTAAGTAGCATTTTTTCCTTTTCTTTTAAACAGACTCCGTTCTCTTCACAATCATTTTTGCTCACTTTCAGGTGAATTTAAAATTCTGTGTCATATTGACAATCTTATTCTTGGCTTGATTTTGTATTTTGTGTGTTTATGGCAATGCATGTGTGAGTGACCTATAACCAGGGTGACCAACCATCTCAGTCTGCTCAGGACTGAGGCTGCTCCCAGAACATGAGGCTTTCAGTTCTGAAATCAATAAAATCCTGGGCAACACAAGTTACTTTTCTTGTAACGAAGCTTGGTAGGACTGATCACAATTTAAACAATAAATTACTTCGCAATAAGTAATTTTTTTGACTTGGAATAATATTAGCATGTTGATTAAATACATTTCAAAACCACAGAGTATTTGATTATGACATTTATAACATTTTCACGAAAGATTAAGTTTTAAAATTCTTTATTCAGGCAACTTGGTAAAATAATCAGAAAAGTCTCTTTTCATGTATGTCAACTGCACATACTTATTTGCAGTAATAAAAAACTCACTCTTCTTAATGTACCACAATAACTATTGTCCTAAAATTCCCCGAAGGCCAACTTTGAAATTATAATACAGCTTTAAGAAAGGAAATACTAATATTTCTCTCCTGGTACTTACATTTCCTCGTCATGTTTCTATAAGTACTTGAAGATGGACAACCGTCTTACGGAAGTAAAATAATGTATTTCTTTTGAGAACCTCATTGCCACTGTCATTCTTATTTCACCATGAATGTGTTTGAAAATCTCCTGTGGGTACTTTTCCTTTATTGTGCAAAGTGCACTATGAGTGACTTTTAAGACTGATTATCTCCTTTCTTTGTCCAGTTGCAACAAAATCATTTCATTCTTTTTTTTTCCGATAATACAAACATAACTTATTTTTAAATGGTTTTATATTCACTTAGTTTCATTAAAATTCATTTACCTGGGTTTATTAAAGTAGATAAATTGCCAATTATTAGTGCAGATTAACTAGAGTCAGTTATTATCTAATAGAAATTGAAGGATATGTACATCTCTGGAATTTGCTTATTACTTAAGAGTAACAGCCTATCAGTATTGATATGACTATTTTAATCAGAATATTCATTACTATTCTAATATCTAAAGGAATATGTATTTCCTTCAGCTATTTTTCATATATTCCTATGGAATTTGTCTTAAAAATATGTCCTTAAACACTTAGATATCTGTTTTTTTTTGTAGAGAACATACGTGTGAGTGACCTATAACCAGGGTGACCAACCATCTCAGTCTGCTCAGGACTGAGGCTGCTCCCAGAACATGAGGCTTTCAGTTCTGAAATCAATAAAATCCTGGGCAACACAAGTTACTTTTCTTGTAGAAGCTTGGTAGGACTGATCACAATTTAAACAATAAATTACTTCAATAAGTAATTTTTTGACTTGGAATAATATTAGCATGTTGATTAAATACATTTCAAAACCACAGAGTATTTGATTATGACATTTATAACATTTTCACGAAAGATTAAGTTTTAAAATTCTTTATTCAGGCAACTTGGTAAAATAATCAGAAAAGTCTCTTTTCATGTATGTCAACTGCACATACTTATTTGCAGTAATAAAAAACTCACTCTTCTTAATGTACCACAATAACTATTGTCCTAAAATTCCCCGAAGGCCAACTTTGAAATTATAATACAGCTTTAAGAAAGGAAATACTAATATTTCTCTCCTGGTACTTACATTTCCTCGTCATGTTTCTATAAGTACTTGAAGATGGACAACCGTCTTACGGAAGTAAAATAATGTATTTCTTTTGAGAACCTCATTGCCACTGTCATTCTTATTTCACCATGAATGTGTTTGAAAATCTCCTGTGGGTACTTTTCCTTTATTGTGCAAAGTGCACTATGAGTGACTTTTAAGACTGATTATCTCCTTTCTTTGTCCAGTTGCAACAAAATCATTTCATTCTTTTTTTTCCGATAATACAAACATAACTTATTTTTAAATGGTTTTATATTCACTTAGTTTCATTAAAATTCATTTACCTGGGTTTATTAAAGTAGATAAATTGCCAATTATTAGTGCAGATTAACTAGAGTCAGTTATTATCTAATAGAAATTGAAGGATATGTACATCTCTGGAATTTGCTTATTACTTAAGAGTAACAGCCTATCAGTATTGATATGACTATTTTAATCAGAATATTCATTACTATTCTAATATCTAAAGGAATATGTATTTCCTTCAGCTATTTTTCATATATTCCTATGGAATTTGTCTTAAAAATATGTCCTTAAACACTTAGATATCTGTTCTTATTCTTTTGTAGAGGGAACATAGGTAACATGTAATAAGTAAATAATGCAATAAGTAATATCAAGCTCTCATAGTTACAGTACTAAACTCACCTGGAGTATCCAACTAATTTTGATTGCAATGATAATATTAATAATAGTTGTCATTTATCAAATGCTAATTATGCCCTTGTCTCAAACTGGGTAAAGCGTCTAAGCCACCTCAATGAGATCAGTACTATAGTAACCCATTTTACAGATGAGAAATATGAGGCTTTAAGGTGACACAACTAGGAAGCTGATAGAGCCAACCCTGAATTCAAACCCACGTCTGGCTGACAACATAAGCTTGGCTCTTAAGTCTAAAACAATACTAAAGAGCTCTTGAGTAGGACATAGAAAAGAGCCAATGGTTCTTCATGCTGGAACATGGGGTGGAAAATAGATCCATTTTGCATGGTCTGCAAATTCATGGTGCACGAATTAAAATGGTAGAAGGGATCTGGTGTATCACTGAGAATACAAACATGATTTACTTATAATCCTTGCCTTCTTCCTTGGCTGAGGAATCAGAAAGCCATGTGATCAGTTCTTACCATGCTCTATCATGAGGGCAGTGTTGATCTCACTATGAACCAACTGCCTGTAGGTCAAAGAAACATGGATTAACAGCAGAATAAGGAAATGGTGCAAAAGAAAATCCATGAGCAATGTGTACTTAAAGGGGAAATACTCAGGAAAGAAATAAGTATTACACAGCAAAATGATAACAACTTTAAATAGAAAGGAATTTTCCGATAATACAAACATAACTTATTTTTAAATGGTTTTATATTCACTTAGTTTCATTAAAATTCATTTACCTGGGTTTATTAAAGTAGATAAATTGCCAATTATTAGTGCAGATTAACTAGAGTCAGTTATTATCTAATAGAAATTGAAGGATATGTACATCTCTGGAATTTGCTTATTACTTAAGAGTAACAGCCTATCAGTATTGATATGACTATTTTAATCAGAATATTCATTACTATTCTAATATCTAAAGGAATATGTATTTCCTTCAGCTATTTTTCATATATTCCTATGGAATTTGTCTTAAAAATATGTCCTTAAACACTTAGATATCTGTTCTTATTCTTTTGTAGAGGGAACATAGGTAACATGTAATAAGTAAATAATGCAATAAGTAATATCAAGCTCTCATAGTTACAGTACTAAACTCACCTGGAGTATCCAACTAATTTTGATTGCAATGATAATATTAATAATAGTTGTCATTTATCAAATGCTAATTATGCCCTTGTCTCAAACTGGGTAAACGTCTAAGCCACCTCAATGAGATCAGTACTATAGTAACCCATTTTACAGATGAGAAATATGAGGCTTTAAGGTGACACAACTAGGAAGCTGATAGAGCCAACCCTGAATTCAAACCCACGTCTGGCTGACAACATAAGCTTGGCTCTTAAGTCTAAAACAATACTAAAGAGCTCTTGAGTAGGACATAGAAAAGAGCCAATGGTTCTTCATGCTGGAACATGGGGTGGAAAATAGATCCATTTTGCATGGTCTGCAAATTCATGGTGCACGAATTAAAATGGTAGAAGGGATCTGGTGTATCACTGAGAATACAAACATGATTTACTTATAATCCTTGCCTTCTTCCTTGGCTGAGGAATCAGAAAGCCATGTGATCAGTTCTTACCATGCTCTATCATGAGGGCAGTGTTGATCTCACTATGAACCAACTGCCTGTAGGTCAAAGAAACATGGATTAACAGCAGAATAAGGAAATGGTGCAAAAGAAAATCCATGAGCAATGTGTACTTAAAGGGGAAATACTCAGGAAAGAAATAAGTATTACACAGCAAAATGATAACAACTTTAGAATACATAGAAAGGAATAAATTTTCAAAAAATTAATTATCAAGATTAAATAAAAACAAGCTAAGGATGATGCCGTCTTTGCCTACACAACTATTAATATGCTTATTATAATGAAATTCAGTGGGAAAATGGACAAAACCCAAAAAGTTACTAGGATTCTAAATTAATTCTCTAAAGGCAATTTTTTCAAAAATGTGTCAGAAATCTATAGAAACATGTCAAAAACATACATGTGTTCCAGAAATTCTGCTTCTGCATATATTTCTAATGAAATAATTAATTATAAAAAGACTTAAATAAAAAATACTACATTCACCACAGAATAATTGCTTAGTAATAAAAAACTATATCCCCAATAGTATTTAAAAATAGTGGTAAAATTATCTAATTTTGTTTATGTGCCGTTCCTCCCCCTTTCAGATATTAATTCACCTGTATTTAATAAACCACAGATGTGTCAAACTAAAAAAGTGGTAAAGTTATTCATGAACATAATTTTATTGTGCTACAGAATTCATAAAGTAATAAAAACAGTATCATAATCTGATATGAAAATATATATCATAGTTTTTAAAGGTGAAAACATGTATCATAGTTTTTACTTTCAAACCACTTTTTAATAGATTTATATATGCTAAAATAAGTATATTACTATTTGAAAAAGAAACAGAAATCCTATACACAAAAATTTAACCCTATACTCTACATGAAACCCTGTACATTAAAATGTAGAAGAAGCCATTCCTTGAAAGAAACTACAATACAGGTAATCTTTATTCATTTCTTTTTTACTTAAAAGATGTCTACAATACATTTCTTTTTTGCTATCAAGAGATTAAGAAAACAAATTATTTTGGAGGGTAGAAGAAGCACTTAAGTGAACATATGAATAATAATGTATGGTTAAAAAGAGTCAGAAATTAGAGTTAGGAAAACATGACTGAACATACAAAACCTGATGGAGCTTGACCTAAGGTAGCAGCGGTGAGGCTGAACAGGAAGTATTAAATCCCTAGGGTATTAGAACAGTGGACATAATGGAACGTGGCAAGTAGATACGTGAAGACTGAAGTACAAACACATGATGTGAGAGCTGTGGGTTACAGTATTTTGGGGAATTACTGAGGACTATGGACTTCCCAGGTGGTGCAGTGGTAAAGAATCTGCCTGCCAAGCAAGAGATTCGATTCTTAGATTGGAAAACTAGGATGTTTGCCGTCTTTGCCTACACAACTATTAATATGCTTATTATAATGAAATTCAGTGGGAAAATGGACAAAACCCAAAAAGTTACTAGGATTCTAAATTAATTCTCTAAAGGCAATTTTTCAAAATGTGTCAGAAATCTATAGAAACATGTCAAAAACATACATGTGTTCCAGAAATTCTGCTTCTGCATATATTTCTAATGAAATAATTAATTATAAAAGACTTAAATAAAAATACTACATTCACCACAGAATAATTGCTTAGTAATAAAAAACTATATCCCCAATAGTATTTAAAAATAGTGGTAAAATTATCTAATTTTGTTTATGTGCCGTTCCTCCCCCTTTCAGATATTAATTCACCTGTATTTAATAAACCACAGATGTGTCAAACTAAAAAAGTGGTAAAGTTATTCATGAACATAATTTTATTGTGCTACAGAATTCATAAAGTAATAAAAACAGTATCATAATCTGATATGAAAATATATATCATAGTTTTTAAAGGTGAAAACATGTATCATAGTTTTTACTTTCAAACCACTTTTTAATAGATTTATATATGCTAAAATAAGTATATTACTATTTGAAAAAGAAACAGAAATCCTATACACAAAAATTTAACCCTATACTCTACATGAAACCCTGTACATTAAAATGTAGAAGAAGCCATTCCTTGAAAGAAACTACAATACAGGTAATCTTTATTCATTTCTTTTTTACTTAAAAGATGTCTACAATACATTTCTTTTTTGCTATCAAGAGATTAAGAAAACAAATTATTTTGGAGGGTAGAAGAAGCACTTAAGTGAACATATGAATAATAATGTATGGTTAAAAAGAGTCAGAAATTAGAGTTAGGAAAACATGACTGAACATACAAAACCTGATGGAGCTTGACCTAAGGTAGCAGCGGTGAGGCTGAACAGGAAGTATTAAATCCCTAGGGTATTAGAACAGTGGACATAATGGAACGTGGCAAGTAGATACGTGAAGACTGAAGTACAAACACATGATGTGAGAGCTGTGGGTTACAGTATTTTGGGGAATTAATGAGGACTATGGACTTCCCAGGTGGTGCAGTGGTAAAGAATCTGCCTGCCAAGCAAGAGATTCGATTCTTAGATTGGCAAGGTCCCTGGAGAAGGGAATGGTAACCCACTCCAGTATTCCTGCCTGGAGAATCCCATGGTGGGCTACCGTCCATAGGGTTGCAAAGAGTCAGACACGACTGAGTGAGCACACACGCAGGCACTGAGGACTGCATCCTCACCTCACTCACAGGAACGGCTCTAAAGTGTTAAGATAGGGGGCTTCCCTGGTGGTCCAGTGGGTAAAGAGTCCACCTGAAGTGCAAGGGGCACTGGTTCGATCCCTGGTCTGGGAAGATCCCACATGCCACAGAGCAGCTGGACAGGTGTGTCCAATTATGAGCCAGCACTCTGGAGCGCATGTGTCCAGAGCCAGGTGCTCTGCAATGAGAGAGGCCACTGCAATAGGAGGCCCACACATGCCAAAGAATAAAAAGATGGATGTAAATAAATAATAAAATTTTAAAAACTGACTATAAAAGATTAAAAAATAAAAACATAAGGGAGATCAGCTTACATGTGACCTTGGAGAAGGAATACATGTAATCAAACATATACCTTGGCGGGAGACTACTAGCCAGGAGGCATAAATGTATCTCTAAGATTTCAATACATACCTAAGCATAGGAAGATGTAAGAAATAGGGTTTATAAAATTTTCTCCTGAAAATATCTATCTGAAAGTCAGTTCTGACAGTTTTCTTAGAGCACAGAGTGCCGCCTTCCTATCTGTTCCCTGAACTCCTTTCAGGGTGTGGAAATCAGCAGTTTCAGTGGCTAGTGACTCAGTCCTTGAGGAGGCAGACGGTGAGTGACATTCTGTAGCTGGCAGTGGGACATGGGAGGGAGGCGGAGATGATGGTCAGTGACCTCAGTAATGATGATACACTATCAGAGAAGCAGACATTTGGAGGCTATAAAATAATTAATTGAGGTTGAAACATACTGAGTAGATACGTGAAGACTGAAGTACAAACACATGATGTGAGAGCTGTGGGTTACAGTATTTTGGGGAATTAATGAGGACTATGGACTTCCCAGGTGGTGCAGTGGTAAAGAATCTGCCTGCCAAGCAAGAGATTCGATTCTTAGATTGGCAAGGTCCCTGGAGAAGGGAATGGTAACCCACTCCAGTATTCCTGCCTGGAGAATCCCATGGTGGGCTACCGTCCATAGGGTTGCAAAGAGTCAGACACGACTGAGTGAGCACACACGCAGGCACTGAGGACTGCATCCTCACCTCACTCACAGGAACGGCTCTAAAGTGTTAAGATAGGGGGCTTCCCTGGTGGTCCAGTGGGTAAAGAGTCCACCTGAAGTGCAAGGGGCACTGGTTCGATCCCTGGTCTGGGAAGATCCCACATGCCACAGAGCAGCTGGACAGGTGTGTCCAATTATGAGCCAGCACTCTGGAGCGCATGTGTCCAGAGCCAGGTGCTCTGCAATGAGAGAGGCCACTGCAATAGGAGGCCCACACATGCCAAAGAATAAAAAGATGGATGTAAATAAATAATAAAATTTTAAAAACTGACTATAAAAGATTAAAAAATAAAAACATAAGGGAGATCAGCTTACATGTGACCTTGGAGAAGGAATACATGTAATCAAACATATACCTTGGCGGGAGACTACTAGCCAGGAGGCATAAATGTATCTCTAAGATTTCAATACATACCTAAGCATAGGAAGATGTAAGAAATAGGGTTTATAAAATTTTCTCCTGAAAATATCTATCTGAAAGTCAGTTCTGACAGTTTTCTTAGAGCACAGAGTGCCGCCTTCCTATCTGTTCCCTGAACTCCTTTCAGGGGTGTGGAAATCAGCAGTTTCAGTGGCTAGTGACTCAGTCCTTGAGGAGGCAGACGGTGAGTGACATTCTGTAGCTGGCAGTGGGACATGGGAGGGAGGCGGAGATGATGGTCAGTGACCTCAGTAATGATGATACACTATCAGAGAAGCAGACATTTGGAGGCTATAAAATAATTAATTGAGGTTGAAACATACTGAGTAGGTGAGTGCCAAGGGGTATCTGATATTGAGAAAATAGCTCAGATTTAGGGAAATCTGGCATGGATTAGGGAATTGCTGGCTCAAAGAAGAATGAAGTTCTTAGAGAAGATGCAATCGCATAGGGAAAGTGACGAAAGAAAGGATCCTGAGAACATTAACATATAAAATATGGAAGAAGGAAAAGGAGAAGAAAAAAGAAATTGGAAAAAAGCAATCTGTAGGATACTTTGGAAAACGTGCTTTTCACAAGAAGGAAAGAGAAATTTCAATGAGTAAGTAAATAAAGTGTTAAATACTGAAAATAAAGTAGATGAGGACTGACTGAAAACTTATCATTAAGTTTGGCAATTTAAATTAGTTGATGATTCAAATAAGAACAGGTTTCGTAAAATGGAGAAGAAACAATGCAAGATCATAGTAAGCTAAAGAGAAAGGAAGGTGTTAAAACAGAAGCCTAAGCAGACTATTCTCAGGAAGAACGTGTGGTGATAAAAGCCTAGGGAAAAATGGGGTTTTGACGCTGAGAAGAGTCAGTCTGGAGACTTGGGGAGTGTGGATAAGAGAGGTACTGAAAACATTCATAAGATGAAGGGAAAGAACTAATGAAGAGGGAAATACTAAAAGGAGAGAATGTATCAATCGTGACGAGTTGAGAGAGGATGAGATCAGATCAAGGAGACAGATGAAAATACCTATGGCTGACCCATGCTTATGTATGGCAGAGACCAATACCATATTGTAATTACGGTGTGCTGCAGTCCATAGGGTTGCAAACAGACAGACATGACTGCGCGACTGAACTGGCTGAAAAATAAATAAATTGAAAAAAAAAATAAAACACATGAAACAGAAGTAAGATGAAGAGTTATTTAGCATTGCCTTGAAGGAGGACCCTCCTTTCCCAGAAAGACCAGCAGGAGCACAAATGAATATAAATGAAAAAGAAAAATAAGATTAATAACCAGAAAGATAACTATGCATTTGGAAAACTGGGTCCCTTGTAAGAACAGGAATGCTTAAGAAAGTTGCAGGGAAATGAGAAAAAGAATGATGATTATAACAAAAATAAGAAGCATATTTACTGACAAAAGCCTCTTTTGGGACTTGGCTCAATGGTAAAGGACTGACCAATCAATGCAGGAGACACGGGTTGGATCCCTGATCCAGGAAGATCCCACATGCCATGGAGCAACTAAGTTCCTGCACCACAACTATTGAGCCTGTGCTCTAGAGACCGGAAGCAGCAACCACGGAAGCCCCTGCACCCTAGCTTCGGTGCTCTGCAGCAAGAGCAGCCAGCATAATGAGAAGCCTGAGCACCACAACTAGGGGGAAGCCCCCAGCTCTCCATAATTAACTAGAGAAAAGCCTGCACAGCAACAAAGACCCAGCAAAGCCAAAAATTTTAAATCAATAAATATCTTATGAGCTATTAATAAAAATTTCACGTGTAATACATCTTTCCCAAATAAGAACAGGTTTCGTAAAATGGAGAAGAAACAATGCAAGATCATAGTAAGCTAAAGAGAAAGGAAGGTGTTAAAACAGAAGCCTAAGCAGACTATTCTCAGGAAGAACGTGTGGTGATAAAAGCCTAGGGAAAAATGGGGTTTTGACGCTGAGAAGAGTCAGTCTGGAGACTTGGGGAGTGTGGATAAGAGAGGTACTGAAAACATTCATAAGATGAAGGGAAAGAACTAATGAAGAGGGAAATACTAAAAGGAGAGAATGTATCAATCGTGACGAGTTGAGAGAGGATGAGATCAGATCAAGGAGACAGATGAAAATACCTATGGCTGACCCATGCTTATGTATGGCAGAGACCAATACCATATTGTAATTACGGTGTGCTGCAGTCCATAGGGTTGCAAACAGACAGACATGACTGCCGACTGAACTGGCTGAAAAATAAATAAATTGAAAAAAAAAATAAAACACATGAAACAGAAGTAAGATGAAGAGTTATTTAGCATTGCCTTGAAGGAGGACCCTCCTTTCCCAGAAAGACCAGCAGGAGCACAAATGAATATAAATGAAAAAGAAAAATAAGATTAATAACCAGAAAGATAACTATGCATTTGGAAAACTGGGTCCCTTGTAAGAACAGGAATGCTTAAGAAAGTTGCAGGGAAATGAGAAAAAGAATGATGATTATAACAAAAATAAGAAGCATATTTACTGACAAAAGCCTCTTTTGGGACTTGGCTCAATGGTAAAGGACTGACCAATCAATGCAGGAGACACGGGTTGGATCCCTGATCCAGGAAGATCCCACATGCCATGGAGCAACTAAGTTCCTGCACCACAACTATTGAGCCTGTGCTCTAGAGACCGGAAGCAGCAACTACGGAAGCCCCTGCACCCTAGCTTCGGTGCTCTGCAGCAAGAGCAGCCAGCATAATGAGAAGCCTGAGCACCACAACTAGGGGGAAGCCCCCAGCTCTCCATAATTAACTAGAGAAAAGCCTGCACAGCAACAAAGACCCAGCAAAGCCAAAAATTTTAAATCAATAAATATCTTATGAGCTATTAATAAAAATTTCACGTGTAATACATCTTTCCCATATAAGGAAAGCATGATCGTTCCCATTTTATATGTAGGAAAACTGAGGCTAAAAGTAATTTACTCCCAAAGTTCATTTAACTGTAAGCAGCAGAGTCAGGATGCCACAGGTCTGTTTGACTTTGAGGCCCTTGGTCTTACCCCTTTATTACAAAGCTTCCTTTCATGATAAAGGGCCACTTGAAAACAAAAGTTACAGGATAACGCTTCACTATGAATAATGACCATATACTGTACACTAAACATGAATTTATAATTCAACATACAGTATTTTGGTCAAACGCAGAGGAAAGTTATATAACTTACAGAACACTTATTTTCCTGACCTATATAAACATTCTCAGTATCTTTAATTATGGTATGTTTACAAATGTTTTGACTAAAATAAAGGTAAACCAAAATCACTGAAGGTGGACCTTACTGTCATTTCCAAATATCTGACCAGATAAAAATGAACTTCCTTTTTGGAATCTTGAGACTGTTAAACAAATAAATAATATGAAAACACATCCTTCCCACTATAAGACTACCACCACTGATTTGGCAAAATGAGTTAATTTCACCTCCTTTAAATTCAATATTTTTCCTTTTAAAAATTGAGGTTTTAATATATTTTGCTACTTTAAAAATTAGCTGTAGGTTATATTTTAGTAATCTTTAATTCATAATGTAAAATGTATTAAGTTTCTACTGTCCTTTCATTATATATGGATTGCTTTGAGCTCCAAGCACAGTTCTAAATAAATTATTCTAATTAAAAGTATTATATGGTTGTTAATATATGATAAACTAAAAAGTGGAAACATATCCTCCCCCCCAACCCCACTATTATTGTTGTAGAATGAGGGAGAGTGATTTTTAATTTTAAAACTCCCCTTAGTTACCAGAACTGTGTTTCTTCATCTGCTTTGTGAAGACAGTGTTAAATTATATTTAGTTGCTCCTTCTGCAGTTTTTCACATAGTCTGGATTAGATAAGGGCAAATCCTTAAAATTTAAACTCCTTGGTTTCTTCCAGTCTGTTAAAGTAGTCACAATAAGTAACTACTTGACAAACCAACCAAGTTTTCATGATCAAAGTTCAGTGTCAACAGTCAGGATACTTTTTCCCTACTTGGCTAATAGTACTTTTGTGATTCTCTATTTCCTTTTACATTTCCTCCTTACGTCATATTTTGCTATTTTTTGAGCTAGTCTGTCTTTAATAGGGTTAGTAAAGTAATAAAAACCTAAAGGGGGAGGAATTAAATAAGAAGATGGATAGCTACAAATTCACACCAAATTTACCTTTATATGATATGTTACAACAGTGTTCTCACACTTGAATGTGTGTATGAGTACACCTTTTTACCTGAATCTCTTAGTCTTGGGAAAGGGAAGAGGCAACTTTTAACAGACTTCAAGGTGATGTTGACGCAGATGGTTCATGGATTACGTTCTCACACTTGGCACACATTTTAACATTTAGAAGGTGGCCCTTTAAAACTTGTACATTATGGTATGTTTACAAATGTTTTGACTAAAATAAAGGTAAACCAAAATCACTGAAGGTGGACCTTACTGTCATTTCCAAATATCTGACCAGATAAAAATGAACTTCCTTTTTGGAATCTTGAGACTGTTAAACAAATAAATAATATGAAAACACATCCTTCCCACTATAAGACTACCACCACTGATTTGGCAAAATGAGTTAATTTCACCTCCTTTAAATTCAATATTTTTCCTTTTAAAAATTGAGGTTTTAATATATTTTGCTACTTTAAAAATTAGCTGTAGGTTATATTTTAGTAATCTTTAATTCATAATGTAAAATGTATTAAGTTTCTACTGTCCTTTCATTATATATGGATTGCTTTGAGCTCCAAGCACAGTTCTAAATAAATTATTCTAATTAAAAGTATTATATGGTTGTTAATATATGATAAACTAAAAAGTGGAAACATATCCTCCCCCCCAACCCCACTATTATTGTTGTAGAATGAGGGAGAGTGATTTTTAATTTTAAAACTCCCCTTAGTTACCAGAACTGTGTTTCTTCATCTGCTTTGTGAAGACAGTGTTAAATTATATTTAGTTGCTCCTTCTGCAGTTTTTCACATAGTCTGGATTAGATAAGGGCAAATCCTTAAAATTTAAACTCCTTGGTTTCTTCCAGTCTGTTAAAGTAGTCACAATAAGTAACTACTTGACAAACCAACCAAGTTTTCATGATCAAAGTTCAGTGTCAACAGTCAGGATACTTTTTCCCTACTTGGCTAATAGTACTTTTGTGATTCTCTATTTCCTTTTACATTTCCTCCTTACGTCATATTTTGCTATTTTTTGAGCTAGTCTGTCTTTAATAGGGTTAGTAAAGTAATAAAAACCTAAAGGGGGAGGAATTAAATAAGAAGATGGATAGCTACAAATTCCACACCAAATTTACCTTTATATGATATGTTACAACAGTGTTCTCACACTTGAATGTGTGTATGAGTCACCTGAGGCCCTTGTTAAAAACAGACCTGAATCTCTTAGTCTTGGGAAAGGGAAGAGGCTTAACTTTTAACAGACTTCAAGGTGATGTTGACGCAGATGGTTCATGGATTACGTTGCAAGTAGCAAGACATTAGAGGCCAGGGATATTAGTAAGATAAGACTTTTGACTCAATGAAAAATAAAAAAAGCACACATTTTTAAAACCAGTGTCTTGCATAGATATTGAATTTAATCAACAAAACAAAAGGTTATACTTTATACCATACTGAAATGAAGATAACTTTCCTACTGAGCCACAAGTCCTCCTTTTATAGGTCAACTATGTTATTTTTACAACCCATTTAAAACTGACCTTAACGTAGTATGACAAACTCTTTCTGTCAATTAAAACATTCCATTCTCACTCTGTCTGTGGAATATTGCTCTGGCACACTAGCTCTCTGTGAAACACTTTCATAAATCCAATAACTCATTCTACGAATGTCTCCAGAACTCTTCTCAAGATCAGACGGTTCCTGACCTCTTACATGTGGCTATCACGCTGTTCTTAACAGACACTTCCATTAACATAAGAGTTTCATCAAGTATCATATACTCCTCAGAAACTGCCTCACAAACAAGGTTTTTAAGTTAGGAGCGAAGAAGAAAGGAAAGCATAGGAACTTTATTGATATTAACACAGGCTGTTGGTAGCCTAAAATAAAGTAGTGAACAATGCGAAGTATGGATACTGAATGAGTCAATTAAAGTTGGGACTAATTTCTCCCAACTTTAGAGAAAAAAAAATTTTAGTTTCTCCCGTTACATTCCTGGCTTAGTCTCCAAGTTAACTACAATGGTAGGAGTGTCTTTGATAATGTAATTTCTCCATTTCTCATGATCTTTTCCAGTAGACAGACCCATCAGAATTACGTGTTGGCTGCACTGAGGTCAGGGCCTGTAACATCCTGTCTTTTCCATGAGGTACAGCACAGATAAGAAGCCTAGGGACAGAAAGGCTTTTCCTAGAGTGTCCCTGTGTTTACTTTCTTTCAAGAGTGTAAAGCTAGTTGTATCCTCACCTAGGAGCTTCCACTCAGGTAAGAACATGCAATGCAGGAAACCCAGTTTGATCACCCGGGGGGGATATGTTACAACAGTGTTCTCACACTTGAATGTGTGTATGAGTCACCTGAGGCCCTTGTTAAAAACAGACCTGAATCTCTTAGTCTTGGGAAAGGGAAGAGGCTTAACTTTTAACAGACTTCAAGGTGATGTTGACGCAGATGGTTCATGGATTACGTTGCAAGTAGCAAGACATTAGAGGCCAGGGATATTAGTAAGATAAGACTTTTGACTCAATGAAAAATAAAAAAAGCACACATTTTTAAAACCAGTGTCTTGCATAGATATTGAATTTAATCAACAAAACAAAAGGTTATACTTTATACCATACTGAAATGAAGATAACTTTCCTACTGAGCCACAAGTCCTCCTTTTATAGGTCAACTATGTTATTTTTACAACCCATTTAAAACTGACCTTAACGTAGTATGACAAACTCTTTCTGTCAATTAAAACATTCCATTCTCACTCTGTCTGTGGAATATTGCTCTGGCACACTAGCTCTCTGTGAAACACTTTCATAAATCCAATAACTCATTCTACGAATGTCTCCAGAACTCTTCTCAAGATCAGACGGTTCCTGACCTCTTACATGTGGCTATCACGCTGTTCTTAACAGACACTTCCATTAACATAAGAGTTTCATCAAGTATCATATACTCCTCAGAAACTGCCTCACAAACAAGGTTTTTAAGTTAGGAGCGAAGAAGAAAGGAAAGCATAGGAACTTTATTGATATTAACACAGGCTGTTGGTAGCCTAAAATAAAGTAGTGAACAATGCGAAGTATGGATACTGAATGAGTCAATTAAAGTTGGGACTAATTTCTCCCAACTTTAGAGAAAAAAAAAGTTTAGTTTCTCCCGTTACATTCCTGGCTTAGTCTCCAAGTTAACTACAATGGTAGGAGTGTCTTTGATAATGTAATTTCTCCATTTCTCATGATCTTTTCCAGTAGACAGACCCATCAGAATTACGTGTTGGCTGCACTGAGGTCAGGGCCTGTAACATCCTGTCTTTTCCATGAGGTACAGCACAGATAAGAAGCCTAGGGACAGAAAGGCTTTTCCTAGAGTGTCCCTGTGTTTACTTTCTTTCAAGAGTGTAAAGCTAGTTGTATCCTCACCTAGGAGCTTCCCTTGTAGCTCAGTTGGTAAAGAATCCACCTGCAATGCAGGAAACCCCAGTTTGATACTTGGGTTGGGAAGATCCCCAGGAGGAGGGCATGGCAACCCACTCCAGTATCTTTGCCAGGAGAATTTGATGGAGAGAGAAGCCTGGTGGGCTACAGTCCATGGGGTCTCAAAGAGCCAGGCATAACTGAGTGACTAAGCATAGCAGAGCACTGTATTTTCACCTAGACTCACACGAAGTTTATATATATATATATATATATAAAGAAATAGACAGGTAGACAGGTACAGATACAGAGCCATAGTTCTATAATATATGAAGTAAACTGCTACTTCATATTTTTTTCCTTTGTAATCTAAAAGCCTGACATTTACCAGGAATGCAGATTTTTCTGTTTCTTACTCCTCATCTATGTGATTTGAGTAATTTATTTATTCAAAAGTCTTGCTGTCTTATCTTCTAATTCAACTGAAAAACAATTTTCCGTACCAGCTTCTGTGTGAAACGATGAAATGTACTACACCTAAAAGCTTCTGTTCAATAAACCATGACCACATTGTCAATATTGAACCACAAGTGTCACATAAGAAGAAACTTTTCCTTGAAATTCTGTGTGGGCCTACTGCTTGTAGTGATGACCAAGTTTAAAGTCTGTGATTTAAACAAGATGAAGCAAAACTTTTCTTTATTCTTGAATTTTCTCTTGAATTCGAGAACTCAGAGTACTAAAAAGGAATTAAAAAAAGAAAAAGAAAACTTATGCTAATTAAAAATCTTTTTACTTTGAAACTGCCTTACATAGTTTTAAATCTAAATTAAGAAACAGTTATCTACCTCGTGATTCATCACCAGTATTGATAAGTCTGATCTGGTTATCTACTCTGGAGTCCCTTTTCTCTCTCCTGACCTTACCTATGAGAGAAAATGTTGAATTCCTTTGATTAGAGTAAGAAAGTCCTCTTTAAAAATTAAATATAATTAGGATTTTAAAATAATCTCAAGAAAACTTCTATTCAAAAAATGTTTTAGCTAGTCCCATTATAAATAGTATTAATTTATTCTTTAAATATTTGATTATAAGTGGGAACTGCCTTTAATTCAGATAAAAAATCAGACTATTAATTACCATTGAGAAAAGACTAGGTGATACTGTATAAAGTTTAAGATAATATATTATACTCATTAGCAGTAAAAACCCAGTTGCATATATTCCTGGGGGAGAAAATGAGCCTTTTTATTCTCAGTGAAATTAAGGGCTTTGTTTAGCAAACTTGAACAAATTGATTAGTTTCAGCACATTCAGAACAGCCTAAGAATTCTAATGTTCTAATTTAGTCTGTTATAATTTTTAGACTTATTGAGTGAAAAAAAGATGGAAGTATGTTTCCCTTTTACATATTTTGCTTTACTTTTATAAAATCACAGGACCATGTCAGAGCATAGGAAAAAAACATGTCACCACTTCAAGAACTCTCACACAATGATGAAAACATGATCTGTTAATAAATCATGTATCAAGAGTATTCTGAGTTACTTCTATTTAGTTTTGTGTTGCCTTCAAAGTACTCTTCCTAACATTTTAATATGAATGTTGGTTGCTACTCTTAATAAACAGTTAACTAGAAGTTAATAAAGATAATCTATACAAACTTGAATTTGATTCTAGCTAGCAACTACACTAGAACATATATCTCAATATGTGAATACTCTGTAAAAGTTTATGCCAAATAAGGGTTGTGATTTAAACAAGATGAAGCAAAACTTTTCTTTATTCTTGAATTTTCTCTTGAATTCGAGAACTCAGAGTACTAAAAAGGAATTAAAAAAAGAAAAAGAAAACTTATGCTAATTAAAAATCTTTTTACTTTGAAACTGCCTTACATAGTTTTAAATCTAAATTAAGAAACAGTTATCTACCTCGTGATTCATCACCAGTATTGATAAGTCTGATCTGGTTATCTACTCTGGAGTCCCTTTTCTCTCTCTCCTGACCTTACCTATGAGAGAAAAATGTTGAATTCCTTTGATTAGAGTAAGAAAGTCCTCTTTAAAAATTAAATATAATTAGGATTTTAAAATAATCTCAAGAAAACTTCTATTCAAAAAATGTTTTAGCTAGTCCCATTATAAATAGTATTAATTTATTCTTTAAATATTTGATTATAAGTGGGAACTGCCTTTAATTCAGATAAAAAATCAGACTATTAATTACCATTGAGAAAAAGACTAGGTGATACTGTATAAAGTTTAAGATAATATATTATACTCATTAGCAGTAAAAACCCAGTTGCATATATTCCTGGGGGAGAAAATGAGCCTTTTTATTCTCAGTGAAATTAAGGGCTTTGTTTAGCAAACTTGAACAAATTGATTAGTTTCAGCACATTCAGAACAGCCTAAGAATTCTAATGTTCTAATTTAGTCTGTTATAATTTTTAGACTTATTGAGTGAAAAAAAGATGGAAGTATGTTTCCCTTTTACATATTTTGCTTTACTTTTATAAAATCACAGGACCATGTCAGAGCATAGGAAAAAAACATGTCACCACTTCAAGAACTCTCACACAATGATGAAAACATGATCTGTTAATAAATCATGTATCAAGAGTATTCTGAGTTACTTCTATTTAGTTTTGTGTTGCCTTCAAAGTACTCTTCCTAACATTTTAATATGAATGTTGGTTGCTACTCTTAATAAACAGTTAACTAGAAGTTAATAAAGATAATCTATACAAACTTGAATTTGATTCTAGCTAGCAACTACACTAGAACATATATCTCAATATGTGAATACTCTGTAAAAGTTTATGCCAAATAAGGGTTGTTATTATTGAAAAGGACATGTAAAGAGTATAGCATTTCAGCTCCATGCTTTTTTTTAAAGCTTTGTTATTGTGTAAGCATCATTAACCAACAGACTTGATAAAAAGAGTCACAAAGCTATTGCATAATTTTTCAATGAGGACAAGGCAAATCAGAACAAAATGCAGGTACATACCTTACTTTCATTATACCTGAAAGTATAATAGTCAACATGCAGCTATTAAGTTACTTTTGTTTACTCAAAAGTGTTGTTTATTTCAAAAAGCTAAGAACTATTAATTCTCCTAATTTTGAATTAGGTTTAGCCTATTGCTCTGTTTTGCTTAAAAAGAAATCAGGTAAGAATACCTGAATTACACAGTATTTCAAATTAGCCTATATCATTTAAACAAGGCTTAAATACACTGTTTTAGGTCTTAGTTCTTAAATGTTTTCTATTAGTAAAGTCCACGACGTGTTTCCTCTCTGGACATTTGTGGGAAAATAATGAAACCTTGATATGGATCAAATATATTTGATCTCCTGAGTTGGTGATTATATTACAATACCATACCTCAAAAAAAAAAAAAAAAAAAACCTCCCTGGTGCTCAGTTTACATTTTTTGCAAAAAGAAAGTTCCTGTTTCCCTGCCATGTCTCCTTCTTATTGACCCTCTGTCTTATTTAACTGCATGTATATAGATGGTTTTGCTCTGATTTTCCTTTTACAGATGCATAGCTTAATAATAGGACCTTATAAAATTGGAAGCTGTTATAAAACTTTTCCCCTCCATTAAAAAACTCCTTGCAGTCTATTCAACTTCATTTTATTTTTGAATTTTAAAAAAGTGGGTATACTATACATGCAAAAGATTACAACCGTATCCAAGCAAAGAAGCATTAGAGTTGTGGTTGCCTTCATACAGGCTGGAGGGAATTAAGGAAAACGAGGCAAGGTCTCTTAGATGCAGTTCTGCCTTGAGCAGCCATTACTGGCATACATTTATGCCCCAGAGAAGGTGTCTCATCAAAACCATGTCCCTCCTCTACCAACCACTCCATGGCTGGAAGCTCTGCTTTTAGAACATTACCTGTATTTGTCTCTCCAAGTCATGAAGTTTAACTCTCTTCCTCAAGGTTCCCTTGAAAGGACAATGACCATAAATGTGAGGAGGGCCAGCTGAGGAAAACAACACATCAGTGCTAGCTATTCATGCTGACTCAGCAACAGGTACCACTGACACACATGATCCAGGGCATTTCCACTAGTTACAACGTTTACTGGTACTAGAGATACAGTAGATATAACATCATAGAAATTTTTAAGTGGCAAATACTGAAGGAAGGAGTGTGCGTGCATGTATGCGTACATAAATATCTGAAAAATGCTGTGGAGTACTATCATATTTTTAACATATTTTTCTAAATTTTGGCCTCTTTTATTGGTCCTTCATTTATTTATTTTCATCCATCTTAATTCTTTAGCCTTTGTGGGCCTCCCATCGCAGTGGCCTCTCTTGTAGAGTACTGGCTCTGGCTGCACACGCTCCAGAGCGCTGGCTCATAATTGGACATACCGGTCCAGCTGCTCCGTGGCATGTAGGATCTTCCCAGGCCAGGGATGGAACCGGTGCCCCTTGCACTGCAAGATGGACTCTTTATCCACTGGACCACCAGGGAAGCCCATATTTTTAATATTTTAATGTTCTATTGTACTCACATTGATATTTCTTAGTCAAACAGTGTTAAAAGTCATCTTTATGACTGAGTTCTCTTAAAGAAATATACTCAATAGCTGTCAGCAAGCATGACTTAATATTTGGAAGATGAAATTAAAACACCTTTTTCTACATATGACTAGTATTTCACAAAATACCTCTGGGACTACTTTCTTTCTTTTTTTTTTGGCGGAGGGGGTGGGGTGGGACGGGAGGGGGCAGTCGGGTGGGCCACTTCTATTGGTCTTTCCTTTGTCTGTTTTCATCCATCTTTGTTCTTTGGCCCATGTGGGCCTCCCACCACGGTAGCCTCTGTTGTCGCAGAGCACCCGCTCTAGGCGCATGCGCTCCAGAGCTCCGGCTCGGTAATTGGACACATGGGTCCAGCCGCTCCGCGGCACCTGAGATCTCGGCGCACCTTGCACTGCAAGGCGGTGTCCTTACCCACTGGGCCACCAGGGAAGCCCCTGGGACTACTTTCTACACATGAGAACATTTAGACCTAGGGATCCTATAAAATAAGGACATGTATTCATCCGGATGAGTCATGGTGGTTAAGGTGAGTTTTCAAAGAGTTCCTAGGCTGATGGGACTCAGTATTCACAGGTTGAAGGTGATTGGGAATACCTTTTTTCGCCCATAGGACAAATTTACAAGTGTCTGAGTATGAATTTTTGGTGTTAATATCATTAAGCACTCTTTATCTGTACATACTTCCATGTATAAGCTATTCATGTTATATACTTTAAAATAGCATGAGCTATTTATGAGTAGAAACAGGAGTAATTCTGTATTCATCTCAAATGACATGCATACTCATAATAGTTTCTAAGATAGTAACTATAAATAGCACAGAGGTGGAATCAAATATTTGTTGAGAGAATAAATGGGCATGCAGAATTTTGATTTATTAGTATACATGAAGAAAAAAACACAACTTTTGATAGTATCACAGAAATTGAGTCTGTTTAACAGGTGAAGTTTTTTGCACGATTATTTTTATAAAACTGCTAAGTACCTAACTGGAAATATCACCAAACAGAGAAAAACACCTGGTGTGTATGACTGGAAAAAAATAATTCCAATGTTCACATTACAAGCACAGTAATACCTATGGTGGCCTGTCCTCTTAGTGTTCAAACTCTTCTCTTCACATTACCTATCTTAGAAGCAATATTTTTCAGTTCTCCTTCTGTTGTTGTGGTAGTCTTTCTTCCTATCTTTTCCAATACTTAGAATCCTTAAACATAAATTTAATTTTCTTTATCTCACTTACTAATTAAATTCTACATATCACCCTTCTATTTTTTAATGTTTTACTTTTTCTCTCTTCTCTTTCATTCTCTCGAGATCAGCACTGTCTAATAAAAACATAATATGGGCCACATAACTGAGTTTTCCACTAGCCAAATTAAAAAATGTAAAACAAAACAGGTGAAAATAAGTTTTACTGTAATATTTCTTTTTTGTTTTTTCTTTTCTGGCCACATGGCACAGCTTCTAGGATCTTAGTTCCCTGACCAGAAACTGAACTCAGGCCCTTATCAGTGAATGTGCCAAGCCCTAACCACTGCATGACCAGGGAATTCCCTAGTCTGATATTTTATTTTGCTCAATATACTAAAACATATTATCATTTCACCATGTAGTCAGAATTAAATGAATACTGAAATGTTTTAAGAGTTTTCATGCTGTCTCAAAATTCAGTGTATATTTTATACCAAGACCACATCTGACCTCAGACAGCCCCATTTCAGTGTTGAGCTGGGTAGCCATAGCTCATCAAAGACAAACTGATCAAAATGGTGGTCTTGCCAAGTATAGTGATGGCCAAGTGTGAATGGTAGTTCAGAGCTCTTATAAAGCGTGATGGTTATTGGAGGATTTGTAGCCCTTTTAATAATGTCAGAGACTTATCTTAAGGGACAACCCTGGCCCAGTAACAGTTTTTATTATTGTTAACACACACAAAAAGGACTGTTCACTATTTTAAACATGCTACTCCCAAAAGATGCACCAAATACAGATTCTTCTGCAATATAACATTATTTCTCTAACATGAATTAGTTTATTCAGACAACCTTTACATACTGGTATATTTTTCTGGCATATTTGTAAGATTTTGCTCTGCTAAGGAGCAGTGGCTGAATGTGAAGTACAGACAAAGCTGCTGAGGGTGACATTACTGTACCTGTGACTAGTGACCAGTCACCCAGAAAACATGGAATTTTTTTCAGCTTGGCTTTAGCCTGTCTTGAAAATGCTGACTGAAGAATTTTCCACAATTTTAGTACATTTTGCTCTCATCTCTATATTCAGCAGCATCCAATCTTTCTTATATTTTCTTCCACCAAATCAAAGATATTTTTAACAGCCAGGTCTATTTTTATTTCTTTGGATGTCTGAATGTGGATGAGTCTTTTTAAGACCGTGCTAGTGTTCTATACTAAGGTGTCTGTGTGTATGCACACAAGCACATGCACTCTGTTTAGAGACCTGTGTGGATTTGAGTGGTCTCTTCAAATCCTGTATTCCCATGAGATCTTTCATTTTTAGCCCATAATTTGCAGAACACCTCAGCCCTTCCCTTTCCCCCATTTTAAAAGAAGAAACATGCGTATCACACCATCACAGGAATGCTTGAATCTGTAAGTTAAACTTCAAGCGTGCCATTATTTACTCCAAATATTTATGTTCTCACATCCGGTCTTACATTGTTGAACTCAGTGTCTTTACTTGCACATGAGAGAGGGGGAAAAGAAAAGCACTTCCTTTCCAGTTTCTGAGCTCCCTCCTCCTGTAAAATCATTCCAATAATTAAAATGATAATTATGTACCTTCAGGACTAGATTAATACATTAGATTGAAGATGCAAATCTACCAACCAGCTCACCAAAATTCTCGTGGAAGGATAAGGTGAAATATTCATAAGAAGCTTCCTGATAAAACAAGAAAGAGTGGTAGCATGGGAAGGCCAGAAAGCTCGCAAGGGGACTGGAGGATTTGTAGCCCTTTTAATAATGTCAGAGACTTATCTTAAGGGACAACCCTGGCCCAGTAACAGTTTTTATTATTGTTAACACACACAAAAAGGACTGTTCACTATTTTAAACATGCTACTCCCAAAAGATGCACCAAATACAGATTCTTCTGCAATATAACATTATTTCTCTAACATGAATTAGTTTATTCAGACAACCTTTACATACTGGTATATTTTTCTGGCATATTTGTAAGATTTTGCTCTGCTAAGGAGCAGTGGCTGAATGTGAAGTACAGACAAAGCTGCTGAGGGTGACATTACTGTACCTGTGACTAGTGACCAGTCACCCAGAAAACATGGAATTTTTTTCAGCTTGGCTTTAGCCTGTCTTGAAAATGCTGACTGAAGAATTTTCCACAATTTTAGTACATTTTGCTCTCATCTCTATATTCAGCAGCATCCAATCTTTCTTATATTTTCTTCCACCAAATCAAAGATATTTTTAACAGCCAGGTCTATTTTTATTTCTTTGGATGTCTGAATGTGGATGAGTCTTTTTAAGACCGTGCTAGTGTTCTATACTAAGGTGTCTGTGTGTATGCACACAAGCACATGCACTCTGTTTAGAGACCTGTGTGGATTTGAGTGGTCTCTTCAAATCCTGTATTCCCATGAGATCTTTCATTTTTAGCCCATAATTTGCAGAACACCTCAGCCCTTCCCTTTCCCCCATTTTAAAAGAAGAAACATGCGTATCACACCATCACAGGAATGCTTGAATCTGTAAGTTAAACTTCAAGCGTGCCATTATTTACTCCAAATATTTATGTTCTCACATCCGGTCTTACATTGTTGAACTCAGTGTCTTTACTTGCACATGAGAGAGGGGGAAAAGAAAAGCACTTCCTTTCCAGTTTCTGAGCTCCCTCCTCCTGTAAAATCATTCCAATAATTAAAATGATAATTATGTACCTTCAGGACTAGATTAATACATTAGATTGAAGATGCAAATCTACCAACCAGCTCACCAAAATTCTCGTGGAAGGATAAGGTGAAATATTCATAAGAAGCTTCCTGATAAAACAAGAAAGAGTGGTAGCATGGGAAGGCCAGAAAGCTCGCAAGGGGACTGGAGAGCTCCCAGGTAAATGCCAAAGATTTTTAAAACAGGAGGAGACTTGGGACATCTGTTTGACAACTTTATAAACAATAGATAATTTCCTAAGGAGTCATTAATTTTCAAAACTAGCTCAAGGAGAAGTATAAATGTGCAACAGAACAAAGAGCAGTGGGGAGCAGAAAACGTAGTTTTAGGCAAATGGCACCAAATCTTGGAGGAATAGATAAGTATACAAATTATCTATTATCTTGATTACATAAACTGTTCCAGGACAGAGGAAAAAGGTGTATGCAGTTGACAAAGCTAGTCTAATTGTAATGCCTGAAACAAATGAATATTAAACACAAACATTAAGATTATAGGCCAATCTAGGTTTGTTATATACAGAAAGAGGCTTTAAAAATTGCAATTTAAATCTACTAGTGGATACATCTACCCAAAAATGTAAAGATATTTACACATTAAAAACTCTACTGATACAATTAATATCTTAACACATTCAAGGAAAACAAATGATCTTCTCAATATGATATACTCAGTAAATGCAAACAACTCATTAAATAAAACCAGAACCTTTTTCATAACTAAAAAAATCATCAACAAAATAGGCAACAAAAGTATATACCAAAAATGTGGCAAATACCATATCTGTTAATCATTTAATGCATTCCCCATACAATTGAGAAAAAAATAAGGATGTCTGTCTTCATTACTAATACTCAAAAGTGTGCAAAGCATCCTAGACATCACAATAGGATAAGAAAACAAAAGGAAACTTTTTGCTAATGGAAGGCAGTAAAATTGTAATTATTTTAAAAGAACATAACCTTATACTTAGGAAATCCAAAATAATCAACTGAAAAACGTTTAGGTATTACAACAGGATTCCACAAGAAAAATCAACAAACTCAACTAACAAATGTTATGGAAAAAAATCTTTGACTTGTAATAGAATCTAGAAAATATCTTGCAAATGGCACATATCTAAGATCTACTTGGAATAAAACTAATATTTTATTCAAGGGCATAAAAAGAGAATGCATGTAGAAATATACTTTTCAATGTTATAAAAAGGCCAACTCTTCTTATATATTTCCAAAATGAAACATAAATCAATACCATATTAGCATTTCTCTTTAACACTGCCACACTAATTCCAAAAATGTTCTGAAAGAAAAGATATGCAAAGATAATATCATTTTTAAAATGATTTTTTTCCACTTATTTCCATACTTCAAGATATGCTAGAGAATCAAGTCAATGAAGCAACTTGGTACTGGACAGGAATAAATATATGGATTCATGAAATATTTAGAGTCCAGAAACAGATCAGATATTTATGAAAATTGTGTGTTGAATCAGAGACAAAAAAATGTCCACATTAATTAGGAATTAAAGCGGTTTCCCAAAACAGGAAGAGGAAAACAGAACTTCAAGAATGAAAAGGAGAGTTGAGGTTCGGGGAGATGAAAAGAGAGAAGAGAGAAGAACATAAGTATATGTGACAGAATATGAAAACAGCCCATGGAGGAAGGCAGAAATCCATGATTCCAGAAACTCAGGGAACACATAGTCCATGTCTTATGTCTAGATTCACAGTAGAAATAATTTAAGGAACAGTATAAGTACCCTATGGATAGCAATGGTACATTTTGTTTGTCATTTCATTTGCGATAAGGAACTATTCACAGAGGAAGGAAGGAAGGGAGGGAAGGAGAAAACAAAAATATAGAAGTTTCTGAAATGTGGGAGAGTGTTTTTTGTTCAATGTGTTTGTCAAATCTTTGATGTAGACATTAATATCCCAACTCTAAAAAAGGAAATAACTAAGTTTCAGATAGTTTAACTGGCCTAAGGTCAAGGAGCTAATGAATCTGTCTCTGATCTTACAATATTTCTACCACATGGCTCTGCTTCCTTGTTACAGTGGTCACTGCATACATTTTGTGGCATCAATGAGACCTCCCAGAAGCATGTTGTGCTCAGAGTTCAGATGGATAATGGTTTAATTGCATGGCTTAATGAATACATATTTATTCAAGTATATTTACTGAAACACAAACATTTACGAAATATTTATCTATATGTCTATAAACAATTTAGACTAACTTTGAAAATGTTAAGTGTTCTTTATTATGATCATTGTAAAATGTGTCTAATCATTTTTCTCTAACAATGAATTAAAAAATAAGTATAATATCTTGTCATTTAAAAGTGAATATGGGGCGAGAAGCCGCCAGAACCCAGAGTGAAGCCACGGCGCCACATTGTGGATGCTAGTATGTGAACTAATATCACGGAACACCATAGCAAACCAGACATAGAGCCTACACCCCCTGACTAATCATCAAACCAAGGATCCTCGAAGCAGAAGCCCTGATTCCAAGACCCCACACTATCAAAGAACATGCCACACTAGAGATTATTCATCTGTAAACAAGGCCTAACACCATCCAAGTTACAAACCACTGAACCCTTCTAGAAGGACAGAAACCCAAAGGAAGGGAGAATTCAACCAAGAAGCCTGGTGGGGGAAAAAGAACTCCACACACACAGACACACACAAAGAAACAAAAATTAACCTAATAATGAAACGTCAGAGAAACACTGCACAAATGAAGGACCAAGCTAGAGAAACACCGCTTCAAATGACAGAGGAGGAGACAGACAAACTATCTGAAAGAGAATTCAGAAAAGCTACACTAATGAGGATGCAAAACAACAAAAACAGAATATTAGAGGAAATTAGTGCATTGAGAAGAGACATGCAAGAAATGAAAAATAAGCAAATGGAGAGAGCCAACTCAGTTGCTGAACTGAAAAATACTATAGAAGGTCTCAACAGTAGAGTATCAGAGGCTGAAGAAGTGAGCTGTTCAATGTGTTTGTCAAATCTTTGATGTAGACATTAATATCCCAACTCTAAAAAAGGAAATAACTAAGTTTCAGATAGTTTAACTGGCCTAAGGTCAAGGAGCTAATGAATCTGTCTCTGATCTTACAATATTTCTACCACATGGCTCTGCTTCCTTGTTACAGTGGTCACTGCATACATTTTGTGGCATCAATGAGACCTCCCAGAAGCATGTTGTGCTCAGAGTTCAGATGGATAATGGTTTAATTGCATGGCTTAATGAATACATATTTATTCAAGTATATTTACTGAAACACAAACATTTACGAAATATTTATCTATATGTCTATAAACAATTTAGACTAACTTTGAAAATGTTAAGTGTTCTTTATTATGATCATTGTAAAATGTGTCTAATCATTTTTCTCTAACAATGAATTAAAAAATAAGTATAATATCTTGTCATTTAAAAGTGAATATGGGGCGAAGCCGCCAGAACCCAGAGTGAAGCCACGGCGCCACATTGTGGATGCTAGTATGTGAACTAATATCACGGAACACCATAGCAAACCAGACATAGAGCCTACACCCCCTGACTAATCATCAAACCAAGGATCCTCGAAGCAGAAGCCCTGATTCCAAGACCCCACACTATCAAAGAACATGCAACACTAGAGATTATTCATCTGTAAACAAGGCCTAACACCATCCAAGTTACAAACCACTGAACCCTTCTAGAAGGACAGAAACCCAAAGGAAGGGAGAATTCAACCAAGAAGCCTGGTGGGGGAAAAAGAACTCCACACACACAGACACACACAAAGAAACAAAAATTAACCTAATAATGAAACGTCAGAGAAACACTGCACAAATGAAGGACCAAGCTAGAGAAACACCGCTTCAAATGACAGAGGAGGAGACAGACAAACTATCTGAAAGAGAATTCAGAAAAGCTACACTAATGAGGATGCAAAACAACAAAAACAGAATATTAGAGGAAATTAGTGCATTGAGAAGAGACATGCAAGAAATGAAAAATAAGCAAATGGAGAGAGCCAACTCAGTTGCTGAACTGAAAAATACTATAGAAGGTCTCAACAGTAGAGTATCAGAGGCTGAAGAACGGATAAGTGAGCTGGAAGACAGAATGGTGGAAATAGGTGCTGAAGAACACAATAAAACTGAAAGAAATAAAAGAACTGAGGATAGCCTCAGAGACCTATGGGACACTATCAAATGCACCAACATTAGAATTATAGGAGTCCCAGAAGAAGAAGAGGGGAAGAAAGGCTATGAAAAAATTCTTGAAGAGGTTATAGTTGAAAAGTTCCCCAACATGGGAAAGGAAACAGTCAACCAAGTCCAAGAAGCACAAACAGTTCCATACAGGAGAAACCCCAGAAGAAACACACCAAGGCACATTCTAATCAAACTAACGCAGACTAAAATATAAAGACAGATTACTAAAAGCAGCTAGGAGCAAACAACAAATAACATATAAAGGGAACCCCATACGTTTAACTGCGGATCTTTCAACAGAAACCCTGCAGGCCAGAAGAGAATGGCAGGACACATTTAAACGGCTAAAAGAGAATAACCTCCAACCAAGATTTCTCTACCCAGCAAGAATCTCATTCAGAATTGAAGGTGAAGTCAAAAGCTTCACAGACAAGCAAAAACTAAAAGAATTCTGTACCACAAAACCAGTCCTACAACAAGTGCTAAAGGGCCTGATATAGCCAATAAATAGAGTAGGAGAAGCCTTACAAATTAAACCCCAAATTTCTAAGAAGATGACAATAAGAACATTCGTATCAATAATTACTTTGAACGTAAATGGACTAAATGCTCCAACCAAACAGCACAGGCTGGCTGAATGGATCCAGAAACAAGACCCATATATATGCTGTTCACAAGAGACCCACTTCAGACCTAGAGACACCCACAGACTGAAAGTGAGAGGCTGGAAACAGATATTCCATGCAAATGGAAATCAAAAGAAAGCTGGAGTAGCAATCTTCATATCAGACAAAATAGACTTTAAAGTAAAGAAGATTCTAAGAGACAAGGCAGGTCATTACATCATGATTAAGGGATCTATCCAAGAGGAAGACATAACAGTCATGAATATCTATGCACTCAACACAGGGGCACCTCAATACATAAGACAGGTACTTTCAGACATAAAAGAAGAAATCAACAATAACACAGTAATAGTAGGAGACTTTAACACTCCTCTCACACCAACGGACAGATCATCCAAACAGAAAATTAATAAAGAAACACAAGCCTTAAATGCCACACTAGAAAAGATGGACCTCACTGATATCTTTAGGACTTTCCATCCAAAAGCAGAAGAATACACTTTCTTCTCAAGTGCTCACGGAACATTCTCCAGGATAGACCACATCTTGGGCCACAAATCAAACCTCAGTCAGTTCAAGAAAACCGAAATTATATCAACCATCTTCTCGGACCACAATGCAATGAGACTAGAGATCAACTACAGGAAAAAAAACCCTAAAAACACAAACACATGGAGATTAAACAGTACATACCTAAAAAACCAACTGATCATTGAGGAAATCAAAGGAGAAATTAAACAACTCCTAGAAGAAAATGACAATGAACACACGACAGTGCAAACCTATGGGATACTGCAAAAGCAGTTCTAAGAGGGAAATTTATAGCAATACAATCCCACCTCAAGAGACTAGGAAAATATGAAGCAGATGACCTAACCCTCCGCTTAAAGAAATTGGAGAAAGAAGAACGAAAGCATCCCAAAGCCAGCAGAAGAAGAGAAATCATAAGGATCAGAGCAGAAATAAGTGAGAAAGAAATGAAAGAAACAATCATAAAGATAAATAAAACAAAAAGCTGGTTCTTTGAAAAGGTAAACAAAATTGACAAGTCACTGGCCAGACTCATTAAGAAAAAGAGAGAGAAGAACCAGATCAACAAAATCAAAAACGAAAAAGGAGAGATTACAACAGATAATGCAGAAATCCAAAGGATTCTAAGAGACTATTATGAACAACTCCATGGCAACAAACTGGACAACCTGGAAGAAATGGACAGTTTCTTGGGGAAGATTAATCTCCCAAGACTGAGCCAGGAAGAAACAGAAACTTTGAACAACCCAATCACAAGCTCAGAAATCGACTTTGTGAAGAGACAAGGCAGGTCATTACATCATGATTAAGGGATCTATCCAAGAGGAAGACATAACAGTCATGAATATCTATGCACTCAACACAGGGGCACCTCAATACATAAGACAGGTACTTTCAGACATAAAAGAAGAAATCAACAATAACACAGTAATAGTAGGAGACTTTAACACTCCTCTCACACCAACGGACAGATCATCCAAACAGAAAATTAATAAAGAAACACAAGCCTTAAATGCCACACTAGAAAAGATGGACCTCACTGATATCTTTAGGACTTTCCATCCAAAAGCAGAAGAATACACTTTCTTCTCAAGTGCTCACGGAACATTCTCCAGGATAGACCACATCTTGGGCCACAAATCAAACCTCAGTCAGTTCAAGAAAACCGAAATTATATCAACCATCTTCTCGGACCACAATGCAATGAGACTAGAGATCAACTACAGGAAAAAAACCCTAAAAACACAAACACATGGAGATTAAACAGTACATACCTAAAAAACCAACTGATCATTGAGGAAATCAAAGGAGAAATTAAACAACTCCTAGAAGAAAATGACAATGAACACACGACAGTGCAAACCTATGGGATACTGCAAAAGCAGTTCTAAGAGGGAAATTTATAGCAATACAATCCCACCTCAAGAGACTAGGAAAATATGAAGCAGATGACCTAACCCTCCGCTTAAAGAAATTGGAGAAAGAAGAACGAAAGCATCCCAAAGCCAGCAGAAGAAGAGAAATCATAAGGATCAGAGCAGAAATAAGTGAGAAAGAAATGAAAGAAACAATCATAAAGATAAATAAAACAAAAAGCTGGTTCTTTGAAAAGGTAAACAAAATTGACAAGTCACTGGCCAGACTCATTAAGAAAAAGAGAGAGAAGAACCAGATCAACAAAATCAAAAACGAAAAAGGAGAGATTACAACAGATAATGCAGAAATCCAAAGGATTCTAAGAGACTATTATGAACAACTCCATGGCAACAAACTGGACAACCTGGAAGAAATGGACAGTTTCTTGGAGAAGATTAATCTCCCAAGACTGAGCCAGGAAGAAACAGAAACTTTGAACAACCCAATCACAAGCTCAGAAATCGAATTTGTGATTAAAAATCTACCCAAAAATAAAAGCCCAGGGCCGCCCCGAATTCTACCAAACATTTAAAGAAGAGCTAATGCCTGTCCTTCTAAAACTCTTCCAAAAAATTGCACAGGAAGGAACACTTCCAAACACATTCTACAAGACCACCATCACCCTGATACCCAAACCAGGCAAAGACAACACAAAAAAGGAAAACTATAGGCCAATTTCACTGATGAATTTAGATGCCAAGATCTTCAACAAAATCCTAGCAAACAGAATTCAACGACACATCAAAAAACTCATACATCATGATCAAGTCGGGTTCATCCCAGGCATGCAAGGATTTTTCAACATCCGCAAATCAATCAATGTGATACACCGTATCAACAAACTGAAAGACAAAAAGCACATGATCATCTCAATAGATGCAGAAAAAGCCTTCGACAAAGTAAAACACCCATTCATGATTAAAAAAAAAAACTTCAGAAAATGGGCATAGAAGGAACCTATCTCAACATAATAAAAGCTATCTATGAGAAGCCTACAGCGAACATTATCCTTAACGGTGAAAAACTGAAAGCATTCCCTCTAAGATCAGGAACAAGAGGGGTGCCCACTTTCACCACTACTATTCAACATAGTCCTGGAAGTCCTAGCAACAGCAATAAGAGAAGAGAACGAAATCAAAGGAATCCAGATAGGAAAGGAAGAAGTCAAGCTCTCTCTTTTTGCAGACAACATGATATTATACACAGAAAATCCCAAAGACACTGTTACAAAGCTACTAGAGCTAATCAACAAATTCAGCAAAGTCGCAGGATACAAAGTCAACACACAGAAGTCACTGGCATTCCTATACACAAACAATGAAAAATCAGAAAACAAAATCAAAGAGGCAATCCCCTTCACCATTGCAACAAAAAGAATCAAATATCTAGGAATAAACCTACCCAAAGAAACAAAAGAATTATACACAGAAAATTACAAGACACTCATGAGAGACATTAAAGAAGACTTAAACAGATGGAGAGATATTCCATGTTCCTGGGTCGGAAGAATCAATATTGTGAAAATGACCATACTACCAAATGTTATCTATAGATTCAATGTGATCCCTATCAAACTACCAATGACATTCCTCACAGAACTAGACCAAAGAATAACACAGTTCATATGGAAACACGAAAGACCTCGAATAGCCAAAGCAATCCTGAGGAAGAAGAATGGAGCTGAAGGCATCAGCCTCCCTAACTTCAGACTCTACTACAAAGCAACAGTCATCAAGACAGTATGGTACTGGCACAAAAACAGAACTATAGATCAATGGAACAAGATCGAGAACCCAGAGATAAACCCATGCACCTATGGGTACCTTATTTTTGACAAAGGAGGAGAAACTATAAAATGGGACAAAGACAGCCTCTTCAACAAATGGTGCTGGGAAAATTGGACAGCTACATGCAAAAAAATGAAGTTGGAACATTCCCTGACACCGTATACAAAGATCAACTCAAAATGGATTAAAAACCTAAATGTAAGACCAAAAACCATCAAACTCTTAGAGGAGAATATAGGCAAAACTCTCAAGGACATCAATCAAAGCAAGATCTTCTCTGACCCACCTACTAGAATAGTGGAACTGAAAAGAAAAGTGAACACATGGGACCTCATGAAACTTAAAAGCTTTTGTACAGCAAAAGAAATTACAAAAAAGCTGAATAGACACCTCACAGAGTGGGAGAAAATCATAGCAAATGAAACAACAGACAAAGAATTAATCTCCAAAATCTACAAGCAACTCAGACAACTCAGCACAGGAAAAACGAACAACCCAATCAAAAAATGGGAAAAAGATCTAACGAGACGCCTCTCCAAAGAGGACATACAGATGGCCCAAAAGCACATGAAACGATGCTCAACCTCGCTTATCATTAGAGGAATGCAAATTAAAACCACAATGAGATACCACCTCACACCCGTCAGAATGGCCTTCATCCACAAATCGACAGACAATAAATGCTGGAGAGGGTGTGGAGAAAAGGGAACCCTCTTGCATTGCTGGTGGGAATGTAAACTGATACAACCTCTATGGAAGACAATATGGAGATTCCTTAAAAAACTAAAAATAGAAGCACCCTATGATCCAGCAATCCCACTATCAGGCCTATATCCTGATGAAATCAAAACTGAAAGAGGCACCTGTACCCCAATGTTCATTGCAGCTCTCTATACAATAGCCAGAACATGGAAGCAACCTAGATGTCCATCGACGAATGAATGGATCCAGAAGCTCTGGTACATATATACAATGGAATACTACTCAGCTGTTAAAAGAAATGCAAAAGACTCCGTCCTAATGAGGTGGCTGGCTCTAGAACCTATCATAAAAAGTGAAGTAAGACAAAAAGAGAAAGACAAATACAGCATACTAACACACATATATGGAATCTAGTAGGACGGTCTTGATAACACAAGCAGTGAACTCATGGAAAAACAGAGCATAGACATATGGACATTGTAGGGAAGAAATAGGGAGGGGGAGGCATGGAGACAGTAACATGGAAACCTATACTGGCACGTGTGGAAAAGATAGCTATTGTCATTGTGCTAAGGGAATAGGAGTACCTACAATCACTTGGGGTGATGGTCTGGAGGGGTGGGAGGGGAACTGGGTGGGGAGGGTCCAGGGATATGCATAGGAATGATCTGGGAATGATGTTGGTGAACAACAAAACTCTGTAAAACTTTAAAAGAAATTACAAAAAAGCTGAATAGACACCTCACAGAGTGGGAGAAAATCATAGCAAATGAAACAACAGACAAAGAATTAATCTCCAAAATCTACAAGCAACTCAGACAACTCAGCACAGGAAAAACGAACAACCCAATCAAAAAATGGGAAAAAGATCTAACGAGACGCCTCTCCAAAGAGGACATACAGATGGCCCAAAAGCACATGAAACGATGCTCAACCTCGCTTATCATTAGAGGAATGCAAATTAAAACCACAATGAGATACCACCTCACACCCGTCAGAATGGCCTTCATCCACAAATCGACAGACAATAAATGCTGGAGAGGGTGTGGAGAAAAGGGAACCCTCTTGCATTGCTGGTGGGAATGTAAACTGATACAACCTCTATGGAAGACAATATGGAGATTCCTTAAAAAACTAAAAATAGAAGCACCCTATGATCCAGCAATCCCACTATCAGGCCTATATCCTGATGAAATCAAAACTGAAAGAGGCACCTGTACCCCAATGTTCATTGCAGCTCTCTATACAATAGCCAGAACATGGAAGCAACCTAGATGTCCATCGACGAATGAATGGATCCAGAAGCTCTGGTACATATATACAATGGAATACTACTCAGCTGTTAAAAGAAATGCAAAAGACTCCGTCCTAATGAGGTGGCTGGCTCTAGAACCTATCATAAAAAGTGAAGTAAGACAAAAAGAGAAAGACAAATACAGCATACTAACACACATATATGGAATCTAGTAGGACGGTCTTGATAACACAAGCAGTGAACTCATGGAAAAACAGAGCATAGACATATGGACATTGTAGGGAAGAAATAGGGAGGGGGAGGCATGGAGACAGTAACATGGAAACCTATACTGGCACGTGTGGAAAAGATAGCTATTGTCATTGTGCTAAGGGAATAGGAGTACCTACAATCACTTGGGGTGATGGTCTGGAGGGGTGGGAGGGGGGGAACTGGGTGGGGGGAGGGTCCAGGGATATGCATAGGAATGATCTGGGAATGATGTTGGTGAACAACAAAACTCTGTAAAAACTTTAAAATAAAGAATTTTTTTAAAAGTGAATATGGAGAGACATATCTCTATACAAATATTAGAGATAAATAGATAGATAGTTAAGTACAGTCGTTCAGTTATGTCATACTCCTTTCAACCCCATGGACTGTAGCCTGCCAGGCTCCTCTGCTCGTGGGCTTTTCCAGACAAGAATACTGGAGTGGGTTGCCATTTCTTCTCCAGGCAATCTTCCTGATCCAGTGATCAAACCCCTGTTTCCTGCACTGGCAGGGAGATTCTTTACCACTGAGTCACCTGGGAAACCATGGTAGATAGACAGAACACTAAGGATGGAGATACAGATACAGATAAAGCCTTTATCAGACTAAGTTCCAAAAATAAAAGGAAATGAAGACAGGGAGAAAAACATACACCTGGGAAAATAATAGGAGAAAATATTTATGTTCATCTTTTTTCTCTTTCAGTGATCACTATTTGGGAAGTCACACAGTATTTCAGAAAAACAAATCTGTTATTCAGCTTCATCTACAGAAAAACAGAAACGCTCCACGAAAATTATCTCGAAAGGTGAGACTTTCTTAGCATCGGTATCAATTAGCAAATGTATTATTTAAGGATGTTTCCATTCTTATGAATTCTTGCCAATTTGGGGATTACATGGTTTGATGAATACATATTTCTTTGAGGATATTTATTGAAACATAAGTATTTACGAAGTATTTATCTATATGTCAGATGCAGGTTTGATCCTTGGGTGGGGAAGATCCCCAGGACAAGGAAATGGCAACCCATTGGGTATTTTCGCCTGGAGAATCCCGTGGCCAGAGGAGCCTGGCAGGCAACAGTCCATAGGGTCTCAAAGAGTCAGATAAACATGCACCTAGCACAATTACATGCGAGTTAAGGGAGGCATGGAGACAGTAACATGGAAACCTATACTGGCACGTGTGGAAAAGATAGCTATTGTCATTGTGCTAAGGGAATAGGAGTACCTACAATCACTTGGGGTGATGGTCTGGAGGGTGGGAGGGGAACTGGGTGGGGAGGGTCCAGGGATATGCATAGGAATGATCTGGGAATGATGTTGGTGAACAACAAAACTCTGTAAAAACTTTAAAATAAAGAATTTTTTTAAAAGTGAATATGGAGAGACATATCTCTATACAAATATTAGAGATAAATAGATAGATAGTTAAGTACAGTCGTTCAGTTATGTCATACTCCTTTCAACCCCATGGACTGTAGCCTGCCAGGCTCCTCTGCTCGTGGGCTTTTCCAGACAAGAATACTGGAGTGGGTTGCCATTTCTTCTCCAGGCAATCTTCCTGATCCAGTGATCAAACCCCTGTTTCCTGCACTGGCAGGGAGATTCTTTACCACTGAGTCACCTGGGAAACCATGGTAGATAGACAGAACACTAAGGATGGAGATACAGATACAGATAAAGCCTTTATCAGACTAAGTTCCAAAAATAAAAGGAAATGAAGACAGGGAGAAAAACATACACCTGGGAAAATAATAGGAGAAAATATTTATGTTCATCTTTTTTCTCTTTCAGTGATCACTATTTGGGAAGTCACACAGTATTTCAGAAAAACAAATCTGTTATTCAGCTTCATCTACAGAAAAACAGAAACGCTCCACGAAAATTATCTCGAAGGTGAGACTTTCTTAGCATCGGTATCAATTAGCAAATGTATTATTTAAGGATGTTTCCATTCTTATGAATTCTTGCCAATTTGGGGATTACATGGTTTGATGAATACATATTTCTTTGAGGATATTTATTGAAACATAAGTATTTACGAAGTATTTATCTATATGTCAGATGCAGGTTTGATCCTTGGGTGGGGAAGATCCCCAGGACAAGGAAATGGCAACCCATTGGGTATTTTCGCCTGGAGAATCCCGTGGCCAGAGGAGCCTGGCAGGCAACAGTCCATAGGGTCTCAAAGAGTCAGATACGACTGTAGCGAGTTAAGCATGCACCTAGCACAATTACATGAACAGAGTACTGTGACCTCAGGATAAGAAATCAACTGGATTCTTGAAAAATCATTTATGAGCAACTTATTTATGTCATCACATTCATAGTATACAAGAATCCACTTGTAAAAGAATGGAACAGAAAATGTGATTGGGAAACCATTGAAGGAAGAAAAATAACACAACTCTTTTTCTATTTGAAGAATATGATGGTATCAACACAGTGAAATCAGGAAAGATTAATATTTGTTATATATATGAAACTTCCTTAGAAGAGAATTACTGTGCTTTAATTTCATGCTGTTAGATATAAATTTTATTCCCTCTAAGATATCTTAAATTACATCAAACCCAAATTACACAGTATGCAGTAAACTCTTGATATTTTAGCAGTTATTATCCATAGACTCTTCCAATTATCTGCTTTAAGCAAAAATCCCATCACTCTGTCATTTACCTCAGATAACAGACTTCCAGTACATGGCTTTTTTTCTCATTTGAGGTGCTTCATCAAAAAAGTGTCAGGTGGTGCATTAGGTTGTAATATATCTATTGCAACATAATATAATGAGGCCAAAAGAGAGCTGTTTAGAAATATCTCTTGGAATTAGTACCCAACTCAGGTGGTGCTGATAGCTCCAGGGTTATGCATATGA
This sequence comes from Tragulus kanchil, assembly GCA_022376925.1. NCBI lineage: Eukaryota > Metazoa > Chordata > Mammalia > Artiodactyla > Tragulidae > Tragulus > Tragulus kanchil. The sequence goes on along the minus strand of JAIOJX010000004.1, from coordinate 269,995,467 downwards.
AATCACCATAAAGAATAATAAAGTAATTAATGCCCTCAATGTTAATAAACCTATGAATCTCCAAACTGTCCTCAGTGTTGATGAAAAAGCTGAAATGACCATGTTTCATTTCATTGCGGGGGAGGAGAAAATGTATAATTCTAATTTATACTCTTGTTTGGAACTTGCATAATTGCTAAAAAAAAACCTCACTGGTAGTAATTCACAAATCACTAATATTTCAGTTTCATGTAAATTAAGGTTTATTCTTAAATGCATATAACTCTACTATTCTGATATAATATGCATCAAGCATATATTTTTATATATGATACTTCAGCATTTATATCATTTAATCTTTACAACAATTCCACATGTCAAATATTATTAAAAATAAGGACACTGAATCCCAAGGAGCTCATGACTTTCCTCAGGTCACATTCATGGAACTAGTAAACAGAGGACCTTGGATGTGAACCCAGTCAGTGATTCTCCACATACACTATGCTACTAATCTACATGACAAAATCACTTAGAACTTATGGACTACACTTGAAAGTTTTAGATGTGCGTGAGAATAATCAGTCAAAATTCTACCTTTATATGCTCTTGGTGGCGGGGCAGGTGGGGGGCAGGGGGGAGGCTTTGTTTTGCTTTCCACAGCTGTATCCACGTATCTCGAAGTCTGAGCCACAGTTCAGTATTTAATGACAATTAACCACATTAAGTATGTATTAGGTGCCCGGCACTGTTATTAGTGCTTCACATGTATTAATTCATAACAGCCCTAAAGCAAAAACAATAGGTATAATATTATAGTCTTTTTTTAAAAAATAATTTATATATTTCTCATTGTGCTGGGTCTTCACTGCAGCATGGGCTTTTCTCTAGTTGCACAAACAAGGACTAATCTCTAGGTGAGGTACACAGGCTTCTCACTGCGGTGGTTTCTCTTGTTGGGGAACACAGGCTCGAGGGAATCAGGACTTCAGTAGTTGCTACATGTGGGCTCAGTAGTTGCAGCTCTGGGCTCTAGACCATAGGATCAACAGTTGTGGGGAACTGGCATAGCTGTTATAGGGTATGTGGGATCCTCCCAGATCAGGGATTGAACCTGCGTCTCCTGCTTTGGCAGGCAGATCCTTTATTGCTGAGCTACCACGGAATATTTTCTTGATGTGGACCATTTTAATTGCCCTCATGTTAAAACTGTCCAATCAGTGTTGATGAAAAGCTGAAACCATGTTTCATTTCATTGGGAGGAAATGTATAATTCTAATTTATACTCTTGTTTGGAACTTGCATAATTGCTAAAAAAAAACCTCACTGGTAGTAATTCACAAATCACTAATATTTCAGTTTCATGTAAATTAAGGTTTATTCTTAAATGCATATAACTCTACTATTCTGATATAATATGCATCAAGCATATATTTTTATATATGATACTTCAGCATTTATATCATTTAATCTTTACAACAATTCCACATGTCAAATATTATTAAAAATAAGGACACTGAATCCCAAGGAGCTCATGACTTTCCTCAGGTCACATTCATGGAACTAGTAAACAGAGGACCTTGGATGTGAACCCAGTCAGTGATTCTCCACATACACTATGCTACTAATCTACATGACAAAATCACTTAGAACTTATGGACTACACTTGAAAGTTTTAGATGTGCGTGAGAATAATCAGTCAAAATTCTACCTTTATATGCTCTTGGTGGCGGGGCAGGTGGGGGGCAGGGGGGAGGCTTTGTTTTGCTTTCCACAGCTGTATCCACGTATCTCGAAGTCTGAGCCACAGTTCAGTATTTAATGACAATTAACCACATTAAGTATGTATTAGGTGCCCGGCACTGTTATTAGTGCTTCACATGTATTAATTCATAACAGCCCTAAAGCAAAAACAATAGGTATAATATTATAGTCTTTTTTTAAAAAATAATTTATATATTTCTCATTGTGCTGGGTCTTCACTGCAGCATGGGCTTTTCTCTAGTTGCACAAACAAGGACTAATCTCTAGGTGAGGTACACAGGCTTCTCACTGCGGTGGTTTCTCTTGTTGGGGAACACAGGCTCGAGGGAATCAGGACTTCAGTAGTTGCTACATGTGGGCTCAGTAGTTGCAGCTCTGGGCTCTAGACCATAGGATCAACAGTTGTGGGGAACTGGCATAGCTGTTATAGGGTATGTGGGATCCTCCCAGATCAGGGATTGAACCTGCGTCTCCTGCTTTGGCAGGCAGATCCTTTATTGCTGAGCTACCACGGAATATTTTCTTGATGTGGACCATTTTTACAGACTTCATTTAATTTTTAACAACATTAGCTCTGTTTTATGATTTTTGTTTTCTTGGTCGCAAGGTCCTCAATCAGAGACTGAATCCACATCCTCAGCACTGGAAAGCAAAGTCCTAACCAATGAACCATCCTCATGTTAGTTAAGACACTTACACATTTCAAAAATCTCATCATATTGAAAGTATTGGAGTCTGGACATTGGTGTGTTATGTCAAAATGATGGGTGTGTTGCAATCTGATGTACTATACTTCTTGTTATAAACTTTTAATGCTCAACAAGTCAGATTAAAATTTCACTTGAGCACCTTATATTTGAAGAAAATAAAAAATAATTGTCTGGTTTTATAAAATCTTCTTTCAGGATCAACTTGCAACCCATTTTCATGGTATAAATTGCTATATTTAAAATAAATGACCCATGATTTTTGGTTTTCTTTCATAAACTTATGTTAAGGGGATGATGAATGGTCTCCTCTCTTAATTCTGTTACTTAAAATGATGTCAAAATTCTTTACGATTTTCATCATTTCAGCTGTAAGCTAAACATCTGTGACCAACTTTTCTTTCTAGTTAAACAACACAATTGGCTTGATAATATAGTTTTCATGTAATATTGAGAATATAATGATCACTATCATTCCATTAAGTTTATTGACACCACCACATTTCAGTAGGTATTTCAGAGTTTTTTAATTGTAAAAGGTATTAAAAAGCTCAATTCAATTTAAATGGTTTTCCTATTTTCAATTGACTTCTGTTATACTGATACATGATGATTTAACTCATGTTTCTTAAATTATTCATAAAACAGGTTTCCATTATTTAGAAACCATCCTAGATTTCAAAAAATTTTAATTACTGTCTTGGGTTGAAGTGACGCGAATGGCTGAAACTTTTTAAAAAATAAACTTTTCTTCCTTTATGTCTCTCAGGTTTGATCAAAAGTACTGTCAGCACTGTAGACATTACTCATAAAATTAAGGTTTCTTTACAGCTCAAGGAAACATTCACAGAATATTTACAGCAATAGATTTCTGTATGGGAATGAAGGGGGAAAAATACCTTAGCGTTTTTTTTAAGACAAAGGTTTAGCTTTAAGCTTTGGAGAAACATGTATTGCACAATACATTCCAAGGACAAGTGCTCAAACTTTCCTCCAACTCTTTGAGATCTTTTAGACAAAATTTTTCTCTTGTAAATGACTGACTGAAAAAGGACAATTTTCCCTCCCCCAGAAGTATATCTAGAAGCCAATTTGTAAATGAATATAATTATGTTATACACATATGCAAATAAGTCATATTATTTATATGTTGCTTTTGTTTTACTTTGTGAAATAAGTGTGTGTGTGTGCTCAGTCATGTTCAACCCTCTGCGCCCCTATGGACTGCAGCTCCCCAAGCTCCTCTGTCCATGGGATTTCCCAGGCAAGAATACTGGAGTGGGTTGCCATTTCCTCCTCCAGGGGATCTTCCCAACCCAGGGATCAAATTGGCATCCCCTGCACTGCAGGTGGATTCTTTACCACTGAGCTACCGGGAAAGTCTCTGAAATAAGGCAAATGACAAATATGACAGTTCAAATCTTCCAGTCTCTACTCTGACTTTGGTTTTCTCTTTCTGTTCTCCCTTCCCTTTTACTGTCCTTTCCATTCCTGAAGTTTAAGTTTCTCTATTCCATTAAAAAAAAGTCTTAACCACTATCACACTTTCAGATTTCATCAGTCAGGAACTCAACATGTAAATTTCTACAGAGTAAGCCTCAAATCGTCAAGCTTCTCAGCATTTCTATTAATACAGTGTTCCTCTTTCATAGCATGCACTCAAGAAAGGTATTATAGCCATGACCTTATTCTTGCCATGTTGCTTAGTTTCCTCCCTCTTCCTCACAATATAACCCAATATAAAAATTAATTTATCACTGACCTTAAGCCATGTAAAGGTTTTCTTTCTGATGTTTTCTGTCAGAAAGTCTAACAGGCGGTTTTAAAAATAGACTGTGTGAGTACTGACATACAAGATTACATGCACCCCAGGCACTAAGGGACTCGCTCAGCTGTCAAACTTAACACCACTGTGTGATGAAAAGGTGCAATTATGATGGGGTATATCTGCCTTCTCTGCAGACCAGCATAAGGTTTTCATGGATGCCCATTCCTGAAGAGCTAATCAAAGTGTCAGAAGAGCCATAAATGCAACAGGGGGCATTTGGGCCTTAGCGTTTTTAAGACTTTAGGAGAAACATGTATTGCACAATACATTCCAAGGACAAGTGCTCAAACTTTCCTCCAACTCTTTGAGATCTTTTAGACAAAATTTTTCTCTTGTAAATGACTGACTGAAAAAGGACAATTTTCCCTCCCCCAGAAGTATATCTAGAAGCCAATTTGTAAATGAATATAATTATGTTATACACATATGCAAATAAGTCATATTATTTATATGTTGCTTTTGTTTTACTTTGTGAAATAAGTGTGTGTGTGTGCTCAGTCATGTTCAACCCTCTGCGCCCCTATGGACTGCAGCTCCCCAAGCTCCTCTGTCCATGGGATTTCCCAGGCAAGAATACTGGAGTGGGTTGCCATTTCCTCCTCCAGGGGATCTTCCCAACCCAGGGATCAAATTGGCATCCCCTGCACTGCAGGTGGATTCTTTACCACTGAGCTACCGGGAAAGTCTCTGAAATAAGGCAAATGACAAATATGACAGTTCAAATCTTCCAGTCTCTACTCTGACTTTGGTTTTCTCTTTCTGTTCTCCCTTCCCTTTTACTGTCCTTTCCATTCCTGAAGTTTAAGTTTCTCTATTCCATTAAAAAAAAGTCTTAACCACTATCACACTTTCAGATTTCATCAGTCAGGAACTCAACATGTAAATTTCTACAGAGTAAGCCTCAAATCGTCAAGCTTCTCAGCATTTCTATTAATACAGTGTTCCTCTTTCATAGCATGCACTCAAGAAAGGTATTATAGCCATGACCTTATTCTTGCCATGTTGCTTAGTTTCCTCCCTCTTCCTCACAATATAACCCAATATAAAAATTAATTTATCACTGACCTTAAGCCATGTAAAGGTTTTCTTTCTGATGTTTTCTGTCAGAAAGTCTAACAGGCGGTTTTAAAAATAGACTGTGTGAGTACTGACATACAAGATTACATGCACCCCAGGCACTAAGGGACTCGCTCAGCTGTCAAACTTAACACCACTGTGTGATGAAAAGGTGCAATTATGATGGGGTATATCTGCCTTCTCTGCAGACCAGCATAAGGTTTTCATGGATGCCCATTCCTGAAGAGCTAATCAAAGTGTCAAGAAGGGAGCGCATTTGAGGAAATGCATCCATGTGGATCATGGGGCTGATATTTTCAGATGAGTGGTTCCTGCTCATCTCCAGAGAAAAATACAAGGCCGTTTGATAACTCCTGGACTTTGTATCTATCAGCAGCTGTCTTTCATTAGCATAACTTAAGTTTTATGAGGTGGGAAGTTCTCTTACTCTGACATCGTGGTGCCAAGATACGGAAAATCTGAAAGGCATCCATTCTGTGTCTGCTGGCCATTGTGGCAAGCTGTCAAGTCTTACACTGCCATGCACCGTGGCCTAAATGTAGAGCAAACGTGCAGGTACGCGGGAGACCTGGTGTCTGAAAACCTGCCTTCCTGCTGGGAGAAATTAGTATTTGACCTTGGTGGTGACAGGACTCTATTCTGTTCTTGGGGTTTATCCTCAACCCAAGCACAGCTTTCTGCTTTACTTTTGAAAAGAATGTGTCTATAGTTAAGAAGAGTCTTATAAGGTCTTTAAAACAAAGTATTAAAATGATAAATGAGGGTTATCAAAAAAGATGAATACAATGACAGCAGGAAGTTATGGACCTATTTTTATCTGGTATTCATTCCTCTTCACTCTATAAATATTAATATATTCTGCTGTCTACAGAATGAAGATGACCACAGCCAGTTTTATCTGAACCAGCTTCTGGAATTTATGCATATCTGGAAAGTCTCCAGGTAAGACATTTTATTTCTGTTGGAAGGCTCTTTCTGACTTGAGTTCTCAAGCGCCAAGTCACAATATTTTTCAGTTGACTGTACAAACTGTCCTTTCACTAATACTGTGGAAGCTATTGTACTTTTAATAGATACCTCCCTTTGGCGAATTCTGTTAATAATTATCTATTCTTCACAGCTTTTCAGATACATTTGAAGAGCTGCTAACACCTTCCAGAACAATCTAACATTCATTTAAAAATATCTCTGCTACTAGTTATTACATTTTTGAGGATTTTTCCCCCTCATTCATTTTGTAATTTTGATTGTGCACGTGTCACTAAGCTCTTTGTATGGCTGAATTTCCATACTTTGAAAGTCACCATCTCCTGCTTTAAATTCCTTTTGGAAATCCTTGAAAATAACTGGTACATTATAAACAAAGGAGAGTGAATTCAAATCGGAAAACTCAAGTGACAGCAAATGAACATATCATAATTGAGTCTGGTATCTCAACATATGTGTCTGTTATTTGAAAGAATAGACCTATCAGGAAGTTAACCTGGGAGAAGATATCAGTGCTAAAGGGTGCATTTATCAGGAATTAGAGTTGTTCTGAGCTGAATGAGCCAAAAATGGAGTGTGGGAGGTATGTGTCATAAATCTCTAAAGCACAGCCTTATATAAAAGTGAGTTAAAACCGTTTTTAGTGACTATTAATAATAGCTATCACTTCCTGGAGTTCTAGTACATTTTGCATCTATTACTTCATCTAAGCCTCCCTACATCCCCATAACAATACAGATTTTCTTACTTTAAAATCAAGGAAACTGAAATTCTGGAAGGTTAAATAATTTGCCTAGCACTGCCTTTTCCAGCAGTCATGTATGGATATGAGATCCGGACCATAAACAAGGCTGAATGCCGAAGAATTGATGCTTTCAAACTAGGGTGTTGGAGAAGACTCTTGAGAATCCCTCCGACTGCAAGGAGATCAAACTAGTCAATCCTAAAGGAAACCAACCCTGAATATTCATTGGAAGGAATGATGCTGAAGCTGAAGCTCCAATACTCTGGTCACTTGATGCAAAAAGACGACTCACTGGAAAAGGCCCTGAAGTTGGGAAAAATAGAAGGCAAAAGGAGAAGGGGATGACAGACGACAAGATGGTTGGATGGCATCACTGAGTCAATGGACTTGAGTTTGAGCAAGCTCCGGGAGATGGTGAAGGACAGGGAAGCCGGGTGTGCTGCTGCAGTTCGTGGGATTGCATAGTCAGCCGTGCAAAGAGGCTGAACAACAAGGGCTCCACACTCTGTTAGGAGCAGGGCTAACTCACTGCTACCTGCAATCTGTAAAGGCCACACTCTTTCACTCAACTATCTTGTCTTTCTTTACTTTTTCTGTCCTTCTCTTTTTTACCCCAATATTCAGCATCATACCATAAAAATCACAGAATGGGTAAAACTAAGGAGGAGTTTTGATACAACTTAATCCAAAGTTTTACCATATTGCTAATCACATGTATCACATGGGTCTCCATCAAAACGGTGCACTAAACAAAGGCTGTGTTCCAAAATAAATTTATAAAACTGCCACATCAAATGCAGTGAGAGACATCAGAATGGACAAATTTTTAAAAAACTAGGGAAATTCCTGGGAGTCAGAGACCTGTTCTGAACTGTTTGGCCAAGGGCTGTGACTTATAGGTGACTGCTACCTGGGGCACAGAGACAAAAGAAGTCTGTGAGTACCACAGGATTTATTCATTTGTTTTTTCACTGACAGTATTTTTAATTGAAGTATAGTTTGACATACATTTCTTCACTCCCTTTCTTCTTTTTCTTGTTCCTCTAAACAGGTAATTTCAACAAATCTGTCTTTGAGTCTTCTGCTTCTTATCAAATTCTTCAGCTCACTCATTGTGTTCTTTAGAGCAAAGATTTCTATTGATTCTTACGTTTTTCTCTTTGCTGAATTTCTCATTTTGTTTCTTGCATTGTTATACTAAGTTAACAAAATTCTTTTTCTGTGTTCTCTCTTGGTTCTCTGAGAATCTTTAAAACAAGTACTTTTGGTGTGGTTTTTTTTTTTTGAATTTTTAATTTACTTTTTACTTTGTATTACAGAGTTTTGTTGTTTACAGATATGTATGATCCCAGATTAATCATATGTATATCCCCCCCATCCCACCCCTCCAGGTCCTCGCACAGTGCCTCTGCAGGATCCCCTTTTCTCACAGGGCAATTTTTTTTCACATATGATAGTATAGGTTTTCATGCTACTTCCTTTATGCCTCCCACCCACCATGTCCATATGTTCATTCCCCACCATGTCCATATGTCTATTCTCCATGTCTGTTTTTCCATTGCTTCACTGAGTATGTTATCATTACCATTCTACTAGATTCCATGTATATGTGTTAGTATATTGTACTTGTCCTTCTCTTTTTGACTTACTTCACTTTTTATGATAGGTTCTAGATCCAACCACCTCATTAGGACTGATTCTTCTGCATTTTTTACAGCTGAGAAGTACTCCATTGTATATATGTACCAGAGCTTTTGTATCCATTCATTCATCGATGGACATCTAGGTTGTTTCCATGTTCTAGCTATTGTATAGAGCACTGCAATGAACACTGGGGTACAGGAACCTCTTTCAATTTTGATTTCATCAGGGTATAAGCCTACTAGTGGGATTGCTGGGTCGTATGGTGCTTCTATTTTTAGTTTTTTAAGGAATCTCCATACTGACTTCCATAATGGCTGTACCAATTTACATTCCCACCAGCAATGCAAGAGTGTTGGTCACTTCTACTGGTGTTTCATTTATTTCCATCTTTGTTCTTTGGCCTGCGTGGGCCTCCCATTGCAGTGGCCTCTCACTGCAGAGCACCAGCTGGTGTCCTTACCCACTGGACCAACAGGGAAGCCCTAATCAGACAATTTTTGTGTCTCCATTTCTTTGGAGTCAGTTCCTGGAAGTCTACAGCATTCTTTTAGTGGTGTCATTATTTCCCTGATTTTTCTGTGCTCTTGTAGTTATGCATCCATGGGTGGGGAATATCCCCTGGAGAAAGGCATGGCAACCCACTCCAGTACTCTTGCCTGGAGAATTCCAAGGACAGAAGAGCCTGGCGGGCTACAGTCCCCAGGTTGCAAAAAGTCAGACATGACTGAGCAACTAACACCTTCACTACACACAGCCTTGCACAGCTGTCTGAACAAGGGAAGAAGCCGTCACCTCTTCTAGGCTTTATGAGCTGGCTCCAGTAAGAAAGACCTTCGCCTACAGGTGAAGACACACTGAAATGACATGTGCCTCTGGGTGTAGTAGTGCAGGGCACCAAGTGCAGAGTTGTGAGACAGCTCTGGGTCTGGGGCTCGGAGACACAATGTCTGCTCAGCTCAAGCCCCTGGGCTCACAGCATCCACAGCCATGGGGTCCTTGGCAAGGGCTGTGAGTGGTCTGGAGTGCTGCAGGCCTGTTGAGTCCTCAGGTGTGCCTCCAGCTCCAGCACCTGGGGACCAGGGCAGACAGCAGCTGCTGCTGGAGCTGGTGGTGCAACACACTCAGCTGCGAACACAAGGTGCAGGTGCTCGTGTTGTGGCAGGGTTGGCTGCAGACACTCACAGAGTTTGGGGTGGGGAGCAGGGCCAGAAACAAGGTTTAGGACTAAATGCAGGTGTTTCTGGCAGCTGTAGGTCCTGGCTGTGGTTGTGCACGTCTGTGGCTGCAGTGTCTTTCCATGGGCACTCGCATAGCAGTAGAGGTCAAGGACTTGAGTCACGACAAGGATGTGCAGGTGCACAGCTTGGGGGCTACCTGTGGCGGAGCCCAGTGATGCAGATCAGTGACAGGAGACAGAGCTAAATGGGCCCCAGTCATATCTCTGGGGGCCTTATGCACTTGCCTCAGTGCCAGATCTAACCAGGGATGTGTACTTGACAGTGGACACCAGTGACAGGGGTCAGGTTGGTGGCATGCAGGTGCAGAGCTGGAGGGACTGATGGTGGGGGTCAGCTATGGGGAATGGGCTTCCACCTTGCACTGGAGCACCCACAAAGGCTGGGGCCTTGTTGAGTCACACCCTTGTTGTGACTCAAGTCGTTGACCTCCACTGCTACAGGTGTGGATCTCAGGCCCCAGCAGGGACGGTGAAGTAGAGGGAAAAAAAATCCCATAATGTCTACAGGTGCAACAGCTACTGCTGGCTGCTGGTTTGTTCTGTCGTGAAAGTTACCGAGGCCCTCAACAGGAAGAGCTGGTCTCTGGGAACTATGGTAACTACATGGAAAATACTGATGGTCCTCACCCATCTTCCTTGTTTGAGTCATCTTTATCCATCTAGCTATGCTGATCTCTGCATGAGGTGAAAGCAATGGAGGTCCTCCAGGCCATACCCCAGAAGGCTAGGGAAGCTGCTCACTCACCCCACTCCTCTCTTCCAAAAGGTTTCCTCCTGACACTGAGCAGTGCTGGCCTGAAAGATAGGATGATGCAGGCCAAAAGGAAGCTCCTCTCCCTTTCCTCTTTATACAACTATTCTCAGGTGTTAGTCTATTTTTTCCCCCCAACTGTGCTACTGAAGTTACTTGGCTGATTCTGAGCTCTCCCAGATCTGTTTCTGTCCATGGACAGCTGTTCTGTGGATGTCTGTGAGAAGACAGAAGCTTCGATCTCATTGTGTCTTCTTGGAGACCCCTGTGACTATGTTTTCCAAAATACACTGCTACTATGCCTGCCTTCCTCAGACCCCCTCATGATGTCATCGAGAGACCAACCACTAGAGGGCAGGAGCTCTGATTTCAGTCTCCCTTCTCTCTGACTGACTGCCTCTTAGAAGCTGGGCAAACCTCATACCTCCACTGGTTCCTAGGAAATTTCTATTAAGAGTGAGGGGATATATATATCCCCTCCTGCTTTATATCTATCTATCTATCTATCTATCTATCTATCTATCTATCTATCTATCTATCTATATATGTATAATTCACTTTTGTTGTACAATATTTTAAACCAATTATAACCCAATTAATAAATATATGTAATACCTAACAAAAAGGTGCATTCTTGAGGATTTCTTTTTTTAAGTTTCAGGATCAAGTTTTACGTAAAATTCCTCTAAGAGCTAAAATCTTTCACTATTCTCTTCCTACACCTGCATGGAGTTTTGCATATTCTATGCATTTTCTCTTTGAACTCTTAGATAGACTAACAGTTCAACTAACTGAAGTGATTAACTTGATAAAGACTGAGAAGACTGTTACTATAAACTACATTGGTGTGTTTTTTATTACTGTGTTTTTGTGCTATGCAATTCAATATTCAATTCAATTCAGGAGTTTTCAGAAGGGAAAGTCAATAATGTTTGGAAAAATAATTCTGAAGAGTGAAGTCTTAAGAATCTGTTCAACTCACATCTGTTCCACCTAAGAAGAGATAAACCTGAAGTATCAAGAGAAGCTTAGAGAGAAAAAAGCAAAAATACCAGAAAAACACAGAGGTTTGGTATGAAATACAACGCTGTTGATGATAAATATATCATTAATTCTGAAAGCAATTCTCTACAAATTTGTGCATATTTAATATTTCTTGATGTATTTGTTACTATCTCCTTATAAATCCCTTTGAAACAGACATTTTTAATTAAGTGAAGTTTGATCTAATGAACACTTTCTGAGAAGTTTTTAAAGTTGTCATGGATTTCTTTGGAGTTCTAAAGTTTTCAAATATGTTTGAGGCCTATCAAGTTTTACAAAGCTTATAAGGCATCTGTCCAAAATGATATTTAAAGTTACAGCAACAGGAGTCCTGTTAAATCATGTCTGCTATAGTACCATGGACAAAGCAAGACTCTTGATAAATGTGCTAAAGTTAATATAACTTTTCCCACCCAATTTTAAACAAAGATTTTTTTTTTTCTTTCCAGACAGTGTCTCTCAACAGTAATCAAAAAATATGACTACCACCTGAAATATCTGTTGAAAACCCAGGTATTAACTTTTGTTACTTCTTTCATTAATTCAATAAGCATTTATTAATTATCTACTCTTTTGCTAACACTTTGCAAATTTCTAAAAATACAAAGATTAATAAAGCATAGGGTCTGCATTTGGAGAGGCTTTCATTCTACCATGGCAAAACAGACAAATATCCAGACGAACGTAATAAAGTGTCACATGTACTGTAAAAAACCTATGTGCATACAGGACAGACAAAAGAGGGTTACTGATCTTACTTATTTGGTCTGAGTGTTGAAAAACAAGTGAGTCAGCCAGAGGAAGGGCACAGTGAAGGGAATTGGGAAGTAGGGATAACTTTAAGCAAACAACAGCATGAACAGAGCAGGTGGCAAACAGCCTGATGTGATTAGGACACTATGTACTGACACCTCAGAGTGGCCACAATTAGGGTTCAAGGTAAAGCTTACGAAAATACCAGACAAAAGGGACACGTGGGAACCAAGCTATGTAGGGTCTTAGGACATTTTATGGACAATTTAATGATTTTCTAATTTGTCATCTGATGACATACAGCCATTATGCAAGGGCAGCAGAATGACAGATGCGTGATTATAGGACATTTCATTAACCCAAGGAGATGGACAAGCAGGGCACGGACGAGCAGGGAACAGACAAAAGCTCTACTATAGGGACAGACAGGAAGTTACAGATTCATAACAGGTGAAAATGTGCAATTCACATGATTTGGTGAAAAACTACGAGCAACAAAAGAACAGCTTGTCTAGAATACTTCCAGCTTCCTGTCTGCTGACTGGCTGCATGACCCTGTAACCTATAAAGAAACAGACATTTTAATTAAGTGAAGTTTGATCTAAAGAGAAGTTTTTAAAGTTGTCATGGATTTCTTTGGAGTTCTAAAGTTTTCAAATATGTTTGAGGCCTATCAAGTTTTACAAAGCTTATAAGGCATCTGTCCAAAATGATATTTAAAGTTACAGCAACAGGAGTCCTGTTAAATCATGTCTGCTATAGTACCATGGACAAAGCAAGACTCTTGATAAATGTGCTAAAGTTAATATAACTTTTCCCACCCAATTTTAAACAAAGATTTTTTTTTTTCTTTCCAGACAGTGTCTCTCAACAGTAATCAAAAAATATGACTACCACCTGAAATATCTGTTGAAAACCCAGGTATTAACTTTTGTTACTTCTTTCATTAATTCAATAAGCATTTATTAATTATCTACTCTTTTGCTAACACTTTGCAAATTTCTAAAAATACAAAGATTAATAAAGCATAGGGTCTGCATTTGGAGAGGCTTTCATTCTACCATGGCAAAACAGACAAATATCCAGACGAACGTAATAAAGTGTCACATGTACTGTAAAAGACCTATGTGCATACAGGACAGACAAAAGAGGGTTACTGATCTTACTTATTTGGTCTGAGTGTTGAAAAACAAGTGAGTCAGCCAGAGGAAGGGCACAGTGAAGGGAATTGGGAAGTAGGGATAACTTTAAGCAAACAACAGCATGAACAGAGCAGGTGGCAAACAGCCTGATGTGATTAGGACACTATGTACTGACACCTCAGAGTGGCCACAATTAGGGTTCAAGGTAAAGCTTACGAAAATACCAGACAAAAGGGACACGTGGGAACCAAGCTATGTAGGGTCTTAGGACATTTTATGGACAATTTAATGATTTTCTAATTTGTCATCTGATGACATACAGCCATTATGCAAGGGCAGCAGAATGACAGATGCGTGATTATAGGACATTTCATTAACCCAAGGAGATGGACAAGCAGGGCACGGACGAGCGGGGAACAGACAAAAGCTCTACTATAGGGACAGACAGGAAGTTACAGATTCATAACAGGTGAAAATGTGCAATTCACATGATTTGGTGAAAAACTACGAGCAACAAAAGAACAGCTTGTCTAGAATACTTCCAGCTTCCTGTCTGCTGACTGGCTGCATGACCGCACTGATTAACTAAATAGTGAAGGTAGGAGAAACTAGGTGGTCGGGGGAAATAACGGATCCGGTCCAAGACAACTGAGATTAGGGCTTCTTTTGCAGTTCAGCTGGTAAAGAATCCATCCGCAATGCAGGAGACATCATTTCAATTCCTGAGTTGAGAAGATCCCCGGGAGAAGGGAAAGACTACCCACTCCAGTATTCTTGGCTGGAGAATTCCATAGCATATAATAAATCGGACATGACTGAGTGACCTTCACTTTCACTTTCAACTGAGATCTGGTCACCTAATGGGCATCCAGAATGCAGTCATCGTTAGGCAAATCATTTCTTATAGCATGCCCACCCATGGAAGGATTAGTCCTCCACAGAGGAAACAATGCATGATTACCAAAAACGAGGTAAAAGAATGTATTTAAAACAAGTGAAGGCTTCTTTTTCCATTAAACAAGTGACTCTTAATATATATAAAAAGGACACAGATCTTAAGCAACTATCATGTTAAAAAACAGTAAAAGGTTGTGAAAACAATAAATTATATTTCTTGATGTAGCTACCAAACCCATATGGGGATTCCACATAAGTATGTAAAGGTATGGTGATGACGCACACCTCGCTTCCTTCCCAAAGGGTAATCCTCACTCTAATTCCACTGTTTTTACCTTTTCGTGTAAAGAATCCATTGTAAGCACATGTCTTGCCTATCATGATGAAGTAACCCCAGACAAAAGGGAAACTTACGAAAATACCAGACAAAAGGGACACGTGGGAACCAAGCTATGTAGGGTCTTAGGACATTTTATGGACAATTTAATGATTTTCTAATTTGTCATCTGATGACATACAGCCATTATGCAAGGGCAGCAGAATGACAGATGCGTGATTATAGGACATTTCATTAACCCAAGGAGATGGACAAGCAGGGCACGGACGAGCAGGGAACAGACAAAAGCTCTACTATAGGGACAGACAGGAAGTTACAGATTCATAACAGGTGAAAATGTGCAATTCACATGATTTGGTGAAAAACTACGAGCAACAAAAGAACAGCTTGTCTAGAATACTTCCAGCTTCCTGTCTGCTGACTGGCTGCATGACCGCACTGATTAACTAAATAGTGAAGGTAGGAGAAACTAGGTGGTCGGGGGAAATAACGGATCCGGTCCAAGACAACTGAGATTAGGGCTTCTTTTGCAGTTCAGCTGGTAAAGAATCCATCCGCAATGCAGGAGACATCATTTCAATTCCTGAGTTGAGAAGATCCCCGGGAGAAGGGAAAGACTACCCACTCCAGTATTCTTGGCTGGAGAATTCCATAGCATATAATAAATCGGACATGACTGAGTGACCTTCACTTTCACTTTCAACTGAGATCTGGTCACCTAATGGGCATCCAGAATGCAGTCATCGTTAGGCAAATCATTTCTTATAGCATGCCCACCCATGGAAGGATTAGTCCTCCACAGAGGAAACAATGCATGATTACCAAAAACGAGGTAAAAGAATGTATTTAAAACAAGTGAAGGCTTCTTTTTCCATTAAACAAGTGACTCTTAATATATATAAAAAGGACACAGATCTTAAGCAACTATCATGTTAAAAAACAGTAAAAGGTTGTGAAAACAATAAATTATATTTCTTGATGTAGCTACCAAACCCATATGGGGATTCCACATAAGTATGTAAAGGTATGGTGATGACGCACACCTCGTCTTCCTTCCCAAAGGGTAATCCCCTCACTCTAATTCCACTGTTCTTCCTTGCATCTGGCCTGAATGTGGAAGTTTAAAACATGGAATGTGAAAAGAATTCACAATTGTTTAGATTGTTTTAAGTTTCATGAAAGTGTCACAGTTATGTTTCTTTGTGACTGTCATTCTTTCTAGCACATAATTTGAAATTTACCAGGTACCCAGGTACATTAGGACTTCATTCCTAGATCATTTATGTCTCTTCGCTATATACTGATACATTTTTTATGTTATCCTATCTTATTTATGGATGAAATTTAATTATACAAATGTCTCAGTACTGCTGATGCATCAGAGATACATGATTATTAATTTAATATCCAATTACAGAGGTTTGGTCATATCATTTATATATGAGGCATATAATACTGTAACTTTGGAAGACATCATTTTTTGAAAGAAAGCAGTTTTCCAATATGATTGAAAAGCTAGCAAAACATCAGAGAAAAACTGTCTTTATATTACCACTGTCAAAATAGTTACTATCACCCACGTCCAAATTATTTTATAAATAGGCCACAGTGTCTACAACTTTCCACGTGAACTCTTGCCAAACCAATGGATTTTTCAAATGACATTCTTCCTATCAAGCATCAATAGCTAAATATCTACGAAGTGAGAACAGACTGTGATAGTATCAATTCACAATGTTGCACTTTGTTTGACAAGTGCATTAAGAAGCATTTCACCAACAATGAAAATAGTATCAATTTGAAGAATAAGTTTTTCTCTGTCTCCAACTTGAATTATTACATGATTTGAAAAAAAATGCCATAAATATTATTCAATGACACAGATAACTTAAATTTTCAAGTATTTTGTATTGTTGGCAATGGCTATGAACAGATTTTAGATTTGACTTATTTCAGATTGGGCACCCTAACAATTATGTTTGTTTAAGCACTAATTTTGTAAGTAATTTACATACAGCTTTTCCTTTGGGCAAATTTTCCCCTCTCTTTTAGTCTCCTGATAATTAAGGAATGTTTTTTGGTATTCATGCTATATTCTGAATTCATCGCTAACATTTAGGAGAAATTAAGAATAGAAGAGAAAGAATTTCCCCCTGAGGTATTACTTAATGCTTATGCAGTACAAATTACTGAACTATTTACTTATTAGAATCAACAGAAATCAAAATCACAATCATGTTCTGATGTCACTGATGAGCTAGTTGGAAAGACAGTATATTCACATATTTTTTGTGACTGTCATTCTTTCTAGCACATAATTTGAAATTTACCAGGTACCCAGGTACATTAGGACTTCATTCCTAGATCATTTATGTCTCTTCGCTATATACTGATACATTTTTTATGTTATCCTATCTTATTTATGGATGAAATTTAATTATACAAATGTCTCAGTACTGCTGATGCATCAGAGATACATGATTATTAATTTAATATCCAATTACAGAGGTTTGGTCATATCATTTATATATGAGGCATATAATACTGTAACTTTGGAAGACATCATTTTTTGAAAGAAAGCAGTTTTCCAATATGATTGAAAAGCTAGCAAAACATCAGAGAAAAACTGTCTTTATATTACCACTGTCAAAATAGTTACTATCACCCACGTCCAAATTATTTTATAAATAGGCCACAGTGTCTACAACTTTCCACGTGAACTCTTGCCAAACCAATGGATTTTTCAAATGACATTCTTCCTATCAAGCATCAATAGCTAAATATCTACGAAGTGAGAACAGACTGTGATAGTATCAATTCACAATGTTGCACTTTGTTTGACAAGTGCATTAAGAAGCATTTCACCAACAATGAAAATAGTATCAATTTGAAGAATAAGTTTTTCTCTGTCTCCAACTTGAATTATTACATGATTTGAAAAAATGCCATAAATATTATTCAATGACACAGATAACTTAAATTTTCAAGTATTTTGTATTGTTGGCAATGGCTATGAACAGATTTTAGATTTGACTTATTTCAGATTGGGCACCCTAACAATTATGTTTGTTTAAGCACTAATTTTGTAAGTAATTTACATACAGCTTTTCCTTTGGGCAAATTTTCCCCTCTCTTTTAGTCTCCTGATAATTAAGGAATGTTTTTTGGTATTCATGCTATATTCTGAATTCATCGCTAACATTTAGGAGAAATTAAGAATAGAAGAGAAAGAATTTCCCCCTGAGGTATTACTTAATGCTTATGCAGTACAAATTACTGAACTATTTACTTATTAGAATCAACAGAAATCAAAATCACAATCATGTTCTGATGTCACTGATGAGCTAGTTGGAAAGACAGTATATTCACATAATGCACTCTAAGCAGTAGATCTCCAGGCCAAAGCAGTGTAAAGCCAGATTTCCACGGAGGTGAAAAAGAATCAGCTTTAGATTCAAAGTTGCTTTTCCCTCGTAGCCTCTAGTGCATTGTTTCCAATTTTTTTCTTAAATGCCAAGCAAAACCTTTAGATAAAATTAGCAGTCCCTACCACTGATGACAGACGTACAACAGAATCTAATAACTGACAAGTTAATTGTAGACCAGATGAATCTGCACTGAAAAAAAATCCCTCCAGGCTTCAAAATGCAGTCTGGCTTCATGAAACATGCACTTGGTGTGAAAAGAAGCAAAAGGCCTCAAACTCTTTACTATCAAGTTCATGACTCAGAGGCTATACCAACTAGATAATCAGAAAAATATGGCATCTCTATAGTTTGTGCTAAACTGTTTCAGTCATGTCCGACTCTTTGCAACCCCATGGATTGCCAGGCTCCTCTGTTCGTGGAATTTTCCAGGCAAGAATGCTGGAGTGGGTTGTCATGGCCTCCTCCAGGGGATCTTCCTCATGGAGAAATCAAACCCGTGCCTTCTGCACTGCAGGCAGATTCTTTACCACTAAGCCACTGGGGAAGCTCCTCTCTATGATTCAGGTGTAACTACCTCAATGAGGAAGATAGAATAGTTCTTATGTCACACTTTCCTCAAGACCAAGGATTTAGCCTCTAAACAGGGACCAAAATTTTCATTTATAAGGAGACAGTCGGCAGAGGGAAATCTGATAATACATATTTAGCTTTTATAGAACAGAAGCAGATCAACTATTGAATTTTTAGAAGTTCCATTATCAAACGTAATTTAATCAGAGTGGCAGTAAGGCAGAATTTAGGAGCACAGATTTCAAATTAATGTGTAAACCTTCTGCCACTGGGTAAACTTTTTTCAGCTCTCCTTAAGTTTATGTTATTCACCACTAGAGTGAAGATAGTAAAATCATATTCTTAAAAATTAATGAATGTGCTTAATATTATATATGTGGCTGGAGATAAAATATGAGCAAGAGTAACTATAAGTGTAATTTTATTGCTATTAGAGTTATTATTTTTAACACTATTATTGAAGTAGAGGATTGTATAGGATCCAGAATAAAAATGTCACAAAAATGATTTGCATTCACAAAAGAATATAAGAAAAGGTGGAGAAGAAAATAGGATAAAATGAATAGGTAACAAGGACCAGCTGAAAGATCATAAAAGGAGAAGGAGATGAAAGAGATAAAGTTAGATTAAAAAGGAAATAAAACACCTTTGCAGAAACAAAACCTACCTTAATAGAAATAAAGGGCATATCGAAACTATTAAAAGTCAAGCCTATGTACAGAACACTGCCAGACAGGAAGAAGACAAAAAAAAAAAAAATCAGTAAGGAAGGTAATTACTACCCAATATAATTTGCCTTCCTATTGAGATACTGAGTTAAAGGGTTTTATCAAAAGAGGAACCCACTCCAGTATTCTTGTCTGGAGAATCCCAGGTACGGAGGAGCCTGGCAGGCTACAGTCCATAGGGCCACAAAGAGCCGAACACTATTGGCAGACTAACAGTCACAGAGGGAACTGTGGTAAAACAATGGCCTTAGACAAGCTGTGTTTTTGAACCTCAGGACTGGAACTGTCTGAGCATTTCTGCATCAAACCTGGAACTTCCTGGCACCCAAATCGTACCTTATCTTTCCATTTAGTTTTTTACAGGAGACAGGTTTCTGCCCCTCCTCCTAGTGGTCCTGACTTCTGCCTGATTTCTATGTGGGATCCTGGACTCCAGACAGGATCCTCTTCCCCCTCCCAGAACAACAGGATTTTGCTTGTGCCATTCTCTCACCAGCAAAGGATCTTAACTGGTGTCCTATTTTTCCCCTGAGGCAGGCTGTTTTGCTTTTTCTCCCCTCCTCCAAAGCAAGAGACTTTTGCCCGGGCTCAGGATCACGGACGATTTCTGTCTCCTTTAGTACCGTCATTTATCATAAACCAGGAGCTTAGAGCTCTTGCTTCTTATAAGAGGAAGATCAACAAAAGCAGGCAGGGTTTCCTATCTATCCCCTAGAAAGCTGACCACCTCCTACAGACTGAATCGATGAATGGACTTTCAGGTTCCTGCCTTTATTATCTCGCTTCAACAACAGGTAGGATCCACAAACGAGCTTACAAACGACTGTGTACTCTCCTTGTGTCTTGAACTCTAGATGTTAACTCCAAACTGACGTGCTCATTTGTAAAGCCATTGGCTGATTTATCCTTGCCCTCTTTAAGAGTGGCCATCTCTTTCTCCCGTGCTCTGCCAAATGTCCAAGACTTATCTGTGCTCCACCTCCACTTGGAGGGGCCTGCCACTCTTTTGGAATCCAGTCTACATGGTCACCTTTTGATCTCAAATCTCTAATGGAGTCAGGAAAAATTATCATTTTTCTGTATTATTTGCCTTCTTTTTCATTTTACAGTGGGTCCAAAGTTCTACATTTTTAAGCTGAAGTGAAACTCCAAAGACAATTTTTAATCTGTAAGGAGCAATTTATAATAGCACTATAAGCACTGAACCCGGAATAAAAAGAATTCTAGATTTTCAATTTGTCTCCAATTTGTCATTAACTGAATTTGATAATTTTCAGTATATAAACAGAAACAAAAATTCATTAAGACTTACAAAAAAAAAAAAGCCCTGGAAAACAAGCAAGCTATTTAAGATTACTACTATGGTTTCCATCACAGATAAATTAAAGGAATGGGGTAGGGCAGGTGAACCTTTACACTCTTTTGTTTTGTTTTCCAAAAAAGATGCAGAGAAGGAAAGTTTGTCACAAGTTTCTTCCAGTGTTCAAAATACTTTAAAAAAATATGTGTACATCTAAAGCATTAGAATATTGCTCCCCCAGAGCCTATGATACATCAACTATATATAAGCTTAGAATATAGTGCAGAAAGTAACATCACAGCATTATTGTTAGTTTTCATTAATCCGTAGAGTTAGAAAAAAAGTAAGCTAGTCCAAACTCCAACTTAAAGAAAAAGTTCCCTCTAAACATGCTGACTGGTTGCACACCTGTAATCTAGAAGTCTCTAACTCACACAGCAGCCTACTCAATTTTTGGGAAAAAAAACAACGTTTACAGAATTATTGAGCGAAAAAAAAAAATGTCTCACATTGAGCCAAAATGAATTTCCCTAAACTTGCAAGCATTTGTTCTCATTTATCATCCATAACTTAGAGTAAATTAATCCCCTTTTCACTTGAAAGATCATCATATACCTGAAAGTGACTGTGTTTCCTTTTTCTTTTTCTTCCAAACTGAAATTTCCTGGTACCGTCTACTGTCTTTCCTGTATGTCCATTAAACTGTGGTCTTACAGCTTATGCCTCAAAACTCTGTGTGCTCCAACTGTGACCCCCACTTCCTCTGCCATCATCTAAATATGAATGTTCTGAATTGCTACATACCCAGGTTGCCTTTTTTATTTCTTCTCTCTATATTTTCCTTCTGGACACTCAAATTCAATTTCTTGGTTAGATATCACCTCTATGAAAATAATGCTCAAATATAGCTTTGATATCTCTTGAAATCAGGCACAAATTCTTTTGTGTCTTCAGAATATCTCATGATGGATCAGCCATCATAAGATTTGTAAGTTTTTGGCTGATCAGCCCCCTCCTATCATGATGAAGGTATGTATGTGTGTGTGCGCACACACGTACATGTATATTTGAGAGGAAACCTCATGGTTTGGGGTCAGAAAAGTTTTTATATTTGCTTCTGCCTGGGTCCAATATAGTAACATGGGGAAAACAAGCAAGCTATTTAAGATTACTACTATGGTTTCCATCACAGATAAATTAAAGGAATGGGGTAGGGCAGGTGAACCTTTACACTCTTTTGTTTTGTTTTCCAAAAAAGATGCAGAGAAGGAAAGTTTGTCACAAGTTTCTTCCAGTGTTCAAAATACTTTAAAAAAATATGTGTACATCTAAAGCATTAGAATATTGCTCCCCCAGAGCCTATGATACATCAACTATATATAAGCTTAGAATATAGTGCAGAAAGTAACATCACAGCATTATTGTTAGTTTTCATTAATCCGTAGAGTTAGAAAAAGTAAGCTAGTCCAAACTCCAACTTAAAGAAAAAGTTCCCTCTAAACATGCTGACTGGTTGCACACCTGTAATCTAGAAGTCTCTAACTCACACAGCAGCCTACTCAATTTTTGGGAAAAAAAACAACGTTTACAGAATTATTGAGCGAAAAAAAAATGTCTCACATTGAGCCAAAATGAATTTCCCTAAACTTGCAAGCATTTGTTCTCATTTATCATCCATAACTTAGAGTAAATTAATCCCCTTTTCACTTGAAAGATCATCATATACCTGAAAGTGACTGTGTTTCCTTTTTCTTTTTCTTCCAAACTGAAATTTCCTGGTACCGTCTACTGTCTTTCCTGTATGTCCATTAAACTGTGGTCTTACAGCTTATGCCTCAAAACTCTGTGTGCTCCAACTGTGACCCCCACTTCCTCTGCCATCATCTAAATATGAATGTTCTGAATTGCTACATACCCAGGTTGCCTTTTTTATTTCTTCTCTCTATATTTTCCTTCTGGACACTCAAATTCAATTTCTTGGTTAGATATCACCTCTATGAAAATAATGCTCAAATATAGCTTTGATATCTCTTGAAATCAGGCACAAATTCTTTTGTGTCTTCAGAATATCTCATGATGGATCAGCCATCATAAGATTTGTAAGTTTTTGGCTGATCAGCCCCCTCCTATCATGATGAAGGTATGTATGTGTGTGTGCGCACACACGTACATGTATATTTGAGAGGAAACCTCATGGTTTGGGGTCAGAAAAGTTTTTATATTTGCTTCTGCCTGGGTCCAATATAGTAACAACACTCTGGAATTATTTTTAGCATAAATTCTTGCTAGGAGTAGTGTAAATTAATACTCCACAGCTACACAGATAATCATTCTCCTTATTCAAAGCCCAGCGGTAGAGACAGAATTCCTTCAACGTTCTCTTGGTCAGCAGGCACTGGTTTTCTTTTCCTGCCTTTTGCAGGTGGCAATCTATCCAGTGGTCAGGGATCTCTGTCCCACGTCTGGTCCTTCCCTTCCTTCAAGCAACAGGTCTAGGCCTAGAATTTCAGCACCTGTCCCATTCTCAGCAGTAAATCCCAGTCTCTCAGTCCACTGACATTTCCCCAAGGCCACTGAAATAGACATCTTGAAGCTACAGGCTTTAAGTTCCCTCAGTAAATTTCTATCATCCATAGATTTCTGCTATCTTTGTTTGGGGCTATCTTTGTTTGGGGCTAAACTTTAGCTTCATTTTTTTTTTTTTTTATTATTCAACAACAAATGTTTATATGAGTGTACACTGTGTGCTTGCCTGTGTAAGTGTCTATGTTTTCTCAGTCCAATAGCTGCAAGAGCTGGGACCCTGTGTCATTTCCCAACATCCAAAGGCTGAGCCTACTTGGTTGTTCCATTGGCTACTCAAGCTCTGTATATCAAAAAATACACACACACGCCAATTCCACCAAAACTCTTCCTATTCTGCCATAATTCATG
Source organism: Tragulus kanchil (assembly GCA_022376925.1). NCBI lineage: Eukaryota > Metazoa > Chordata > Mammalia > Artiodactyla > Tragulidae > Tragulus > Tragulus kanchil. The sequence continues at coordinate 269,971,615 of JAIOJX010000004.1, read as the reverse complement.
GCACTCTGTCTTTCGGTTTCCCAAATATGAAATTTTGAAATCATGTTCAATCCAATTTTCCTGTTGCACTCAATCCAATTAGTCACCAAGTTAATTCTACAACTGAAACATTTCATTTAACATATTTTAGCAATTTTGGTGACTCAAAAATGAAATATTTATCTTTCTGAATTTTTATACAGATCAAATGAGATAAACAGATCAGACAGGAAGCACTACAAGACTGCAGTAAAGAGATGGAATAAATCAGCTAATGAGTGACCTAAGTCAGCCCAACATTTTCATTTTAACTAGTAATATTTTATGGATTTCTATAAATTCACATGTATCCCATATCTACTAAGAATGTATGAATGAAAACTAAACTCAGCACCGAATAACACCTTGCTCATAGCTTTAATGATTTCTTAAATTTGCATCTTATTAGTTACCTGGCTATAGACAGTGTCTGATTCCTCTTATAAACTGACAAATCTGCGTGAATCTACAAAAATTAATTAATTAAAAATGAATTCACTAAAACGTAACCTATATTCTTTGCCAGGCACTTTTCCTATTTTACCTTATTTAACCTTAATAATAATTAATTATTACTTTGTAATTGTAATAAGTAATTATTATTGTTCCAGTTCGACAGACAAGGGAATTCAGGTCCATGGAAGTTAAATAATTTGATAGTGGTCATAGGTAGCAATGGTACAAAATCAGGATTTTATCACACATAACCTTATTGCAAAGCTTGAAACAGAATTTCTTTCTTTCTTTCTCAGATAAGAGTATATTCATATTATATTAATCGTTGGGTCACTCTCTTTGGGGAAAGCCCAATTTGTTAATTAAGTCCAGTGTCAAATGTAGTACTCAACAGTGAATTAGAGTAAATGCCTTCTAACTTAATAAAGTAGCTCTACTGGCAGCCACATCACAATGTGGACTCATTGAGTTCACACACAAATGAAACAAGTGAGCTTTTTCCACAGAAATTACTCCTAAATTTTTCTTTCCACGTTATAACCAAGTAGGTATATTTTCTTGTATCTGGGAAAGACTGAAGATTCAAGTTAACCCAATTGAGTTAGCTTTTTTTTTTTTTTAGCTCATTAATCAAGTCGGTTGACAATTAGGGATTTGAATTGCGTCATTCATAGTATTAATTAGACATTCTTCCTAGGTTTTTGTCATCAGTTTTCAATGTGTATTGTGCTAAGCAATGTTTTGCTAAGAAAATGATCTAGATAAGTAGAATCAAAATCTTCTGTATTATAAATTCATATCTGTGTGTGAAAAAAATGTTTTCCCATCTCTTTTGAAATAAATTCCATTTGAAATCCTCTTTTGGAATGAATGAGATTCTAGCCTTGATAGAGTCTAGACTTCATCGAATTGGCTTTTAAAAGCCAACATTATTAATGATATAGAGAAAATACATTACCATATTATAGAGTTAAAGATAATTAACAAAGGATTAAAGAAGAAAGAAATACTTCCTAACACAGTTACTGGTAAACAACAACAACAACAACAAAGAATAAGGTTGAAATAGAACAGTTTTTTTTTTTTTTTTTTTTTAATGAAAGCTACATTTAGCAACATATGAAAGAATAGAAAAAAAAAAAAAACAAAAACGAAAAGCTCTTAGAACTGTGACCACAAGATCTGTGTATAACTATCTTAAGCACAGACAGCAATTGGATTTTAAGAACAGTTGGTTATTACTGTGGGCCTGTGCTTGTCATCAGTGATTCTTTTCGAAACATCAGGTGCTTAAAATACAGTATAATCAAATGATTACAGAATGATCTGGTTATATAGTATAATCAACACCTTCAACATTGAATTTCACTGCCCCAAGTTTGTCCTGAACTCTAATTTTTAATAATTCTGCTTTCCTGCACACTGCTTACAAAAATAAATGCATTCTGAAACAACACAGATTTGCCATCACTTGTCCTGTTTTCAAAGCAGTGTGTGGGAGCCAGAGACTTCCAGTCCCTCTCTCTGTCTCTCCCTCTCTCCCATTTTGTAGCAGACAATATTGAATTAGAGTTTATATATATTATCTTGATAGTCCTACCTTTCAGCATTCATTCACTCAATGCAAATCACTCTTAGACCACAGAGTAACCAGTCCTGAGAATCTTTTACATGGAAACAACCACATTTCATTCCATTTCCCCTTCCTGGATAGAGAGGTAGTTTAAAGATAAGCTGGCATCCACTTGATTTCAATAAACTATAAGGTCTCAATCTTATCTACAGCAAAACGTGGATAATATTATTGAAGAAGTGAAAAATATATGCAGTGTTCTGGGATGTGTGGAGACCAAACAAATTACAGATGCTGTAAATGAACTGAATCTTATTCTTCAGAGAAAAGCAGAGGTAAATACACTCATTTATTACACAGTAATGATTTTAAACCTGAGTTCAATAATTAATTAAGAAGATTGAAAGACTTCTAACTAGTGTATACATGGGATGTGTATGTGTGTATGTGTGTGTACATATACATTTCAATCATTTTGGGGTAATAGAAACCTATTTCTATTATAACAAAATGATTTAATGAAATTAAAAGGAAATTTCTTATACCTTCGAAGTGTAACTACAACCTAACCTTAAAATGACACTGAAATCTACCCTATAATCCTACCTAGATGAATGTGCTTATATACTAATATCCACAGGCCAGTGCTGGTATAGACTACTAATGGCTCTTGTGCTCAGCAGCATATGCAGAGGGAGGCAACCATGCTTGCTTAGACAAGCATATATGCAGGAAAGAAGAGATTAGTTTTTGTGCTATTTTTTGCTGAATCTTCAAGGCACACTGCTTCTGTGATCTCACATTCTATAATGATTTCCTGGTTTTTCACTTTAAAAAAAATGAGTATCACATGATTGTTTTCAAATCTCAGAAATCTGATGTAGATTATGTGTGATTATTGCCTAAGAAAAAGATGAGGACATCTGGGTACAATGAATCATTCAATCTTGTTATTAGTTTAGGAAGCGATCAAGTCAAAAGATATGATACTGCTGATGATAATAGTAACTAATACTTCATAGCGTATTGTAATGATATCTTCACTTATATATTTCTTCATTTCACTTAAGTCTTATTGTATTTCAATTCATCCTCACAGCAATACCCTAATGCTGGTTTATTCTAATGTTCATTTTAGTGTTAAAATCTGATGTTTAGAGTGATTGTGTACAGAGGATTAATAAGCAGCAAAATAGAGATTGGAGCTCAGGCCTCTACACATGCTTCTAAGAAAGAGTGACTTCATGCATTCTTTACCTGCATGGGTAGGAAGAGCAGAGATTCTATTACCTTGAAGGTGTTAGCCTTGAAATTTCAAAAAGACTGATTCACAAAGTGGACAATTATACTAGTATATATCTATATCTATATATATCTATATATATAGATATATATAGATATATAAGTAAAACTGTATGGACAGAGGAGCCTGGTGTGCCCATGGAGTCTCAAGAGTGGGACACGACTCAGCCACTAAACCACCACCACCATTAGTGGAAGTGGCAGGGAGGATTCCTTGGTAGATTTTTAGAATCTTCCTCATGAGGCCAAGGTGAATACATATATATGTGTGTGTTTGTGCATATATATATATATATATACAGTTTCAAATAAGTAACTGGTGAAAATCAGTAATTTCTTACTATTGGACTTCCTATGTCTTATTTTTTTTGAAATGTAACTGCTTTATCAATGTTGTGTTAGTTCCTACTGCACAACAAAGTGAATCAGTTATGTGTAGTTATATATATCCCCTCCCTTTTGAGTCTCCCTCCCTCTCTCTCTATCTCACCCCTCTCGGTCATCACAGCACACCCTACTGAGCTCCCTGTGTTACACAGCAGCTTCTCACTAGCTGTCTATTTTACACAGGGGCATGAATATGTGTCAATGCTACTCCCTCAATTCATCCCAGCCCCTCCTCCCCTTCTCTTCTTCCCCAGCACCCACCCCACCTGTATCAGTGAGGGCTGAGGATCAATGGAGTCACATCAAAAACAGATTTTCCAACAGTTGAAGTTAGGATAACAAGTGAGAATTAACTTTCAACAAGTCGTTTGTTTCTCTCAGATTATGACATTTTGGAGATCATACAAATATCTCAAGCTGATAATAAAATACAAAGAGTACAGGGTCATGCAAAGATGATTGAATTTGAGATCAACCACTCTCTAGGTAAATAACCTGTGGAGAACTAACTCATTTCTATACATTTCCATTTTCCTCATCTCAAAAACAAAAAGAAAACAGAATTTGCAGAGCTCTTGTCTGTATTTTAAAAAAATTAACAAAAGGGCCAGATGACAATGCATTGTGAGTGGCTCAGCGAAAAAGAATCTGCCTGCAATGCAGGGGATTGCCTCCAATGCTGGAGACGTGGGTTCAATCCCCAGGTCAGGAAGATCCCTTGGAGAAAGAAATGGAAACCCACTCCAGTATTCTTACCTGAGAATTACATGGAGAGAGGAGTCTGGTGTGCTCATGTTGTCACCAGAGTGAGACACGACCTAGCCAATAAACCACCAACAACCGTTAGAGGAAGTAGTAGGGGTGATTCTTTGGCTGCATTTTAGAATCTTCCTCATGATGTGAAGGTTTTAGCTCATACAAGCCCCACTTAGGTTGCTCTTGCCTCTGGGCCATTGGTTACAGCCAACCTCATGACAAATAGGAGTCTTTGCTAGAATAGGAGACCAGATGCATGAATGTGGACACGTGTCTTCCCAAGGATTAAGACCACTTGGCTATTGTTCGATTGTTACATCCTACTCTCATTGAATCAGTAGAAACAAACAACTGACCAAAGAAGGAGGAAAATGTAAGTTTAGGATGAAGTGTTTTGAACGCTGTTCAAGTAGGACTACATATAAAACACTTTATCTTTAAACATTCATTTTCTGAAACTCCCTAAAAGAACAAAAATGACAGTTTTCTTCTCAAAAATATCTAACTAAGCATATCTGAAGCCAAAAGAATACTTCAAGGAGAAATTGAGTATTTCCTAGGAAAATATGGATGATTATAGTCACTGAGAGAAGCTCATCTTCACATTTCTTCTATATTTAGGAGCAATAAACTGTATGGGATTATTCATGCATAGAAATGAAGAAAGTGTTGACATTTACCAGTTTTATTTCCTGTATGTCAACAGTGAAAATAAATAGTTCAATATCCCCAAATAGACAGCTTCTACTTATTTTGAGTACGCCTTGAAAGTTCAAGATCATTATTATTATTATTTATTCAAGATCACTCAGAGTGTCTGTCTATCCCCTTTTCTATCCTGCCTTAACTATTAGCCCACCCATATAGAAGAATCAGCACAAGTAATAAGTACCTTTTGCAGAATTTCTGCAGTAACCAACTGTGACTAATAATGTTGAAGTAGTTCAATCTATCCCACTATCCACCTAAGATTAAAGAAACACTGAGAAATATGTCTTCCATCAACAAACTCAAATTTGAAAAACGTTCCTTTATCTTGGCTGCCTTTTTGGGTCAATTAGCAAAACAGTATCTCCTGCCATACATGGAAGTAATTAAGTATTTATTAAATGTTAAGTTTTGGAAAAATAAAGAATTATTCCTCAAATGCAGTTGTACTCTACCTACTTCATGCTCACACCTAGCACTAGAAATAATTTTCTAGCCTTTAGAATTATATTCCAGAATTTCATATAATAAATTTCCATTAAAAACACAATAACTAAACTACAAAATTAAAAATAAGAGTCTTACACATTGTGCTCTGGGTGGATGTCATGGTGATTTTAAAATACAAGTTTACATTTATGAATAAACTGAATTCTAGTTAAGTTGTGCTAACGTGTTTAACAATCTCACCCACATGGTTGGGGTAAAGATCTCATATGTCAAATATAGTGGTTGAAATTATGCTCAGATGAAATATTTTACTTAAGAGAAATGCTTCTGAGAAAGTTCATGTGAATGATATGTAGTAACCCCAATGGGCTGTAGCCCGCCAGGCTCTTCTGTCCCTGGGATTCTCCAGACAAGAATACTGGAGTGGGTTGCCATGCCCTCCTCCAAGGGATCTGCCCAACCCAGGATAAAACCCACATCTCTTACACCTCCTGAATTGGCAGGCATGTTCTTTTCCACTAGTGCTACCTGGGAAGCCCCCTTTCATTAACTGGATTTCCATAAAAGCAAACATGTCAAAAATTTTAAAAAATTTAGTGTCAATTAAAATGGATCTTGTTATAAAACTGATTTGCTTTTGGACTGAAACCTCACTTTTAGTGAATCTGTAAATCATCTCCTTATATAGTTTTCATGATCATAAAGTTATAACTAATAAATCTTAAACCACTGAAGTAATTCTAGGCCCACAAGAAAGATAAACCGAAACAAACAAGAAAACAAAACAACCACGCTAATGAATATGAACTTAAATGATTAAAAAAAACAATCCATAAAATTTCATATAGTATTTTTTTTAATTCAGGATACAATCTCAAATTTGAAAAACGTTCCTTTATCTTGGCTGCCTTTTTGGGTCAATTAGCAAAACAGTATCTCCTGCCATACATGGAAGTAATTAAGTATTTATTAAATGTTAAGTTTTGGAAAAATAAAGAATTATTCCTCAAATGCAGTTGTACTCTACCTACTTCATGCTCACACCTAGCACTAGAAATAATTTTCTAGCCTTTAGAATTATATTCCAGAATTTCATATAATAAATTTCCATTAAAAACACAATAACTAAACTACAAAATTAAAAATAAGAGTCTTACACATTGTGCTCTGGGTGGATGTCATGGTGATTTTAAAATACAAGTTTACATTTATGAATAAACTGAATTCTAGTTAAGTTGTGCTAACGTGTTTAACAATCTCACCCACATGGTTGGGGTAAAGATCTCATATGTCAAATATAGTGGTTGAAATTATGCTCAGATGAAATATTTTACTTAAGAGAAATGCTTCTGAGAAAGTTCATGTGAATGATATGTAGTAACCCCAATGGGCTGTAGCCCGCCAGGCTCTTCTGTCCCTGGGATTCTCCAGACAAGAATACTGGAGTGGGTTGCCATGCCCTCCTCCAAGGGATCTGCCCAACCCAGGATAAAACCCACATCTCTTACACCTCCTGAATTGGCAGGCATGTTCTTTTCCACTAGTGCTACCTGGGAAGCCCCCTTTCATTAACTGGATTTCCATAAAAGCAAACATGTCAAAAATTTTAAAAAATTTAGTGTCAATTAAAATGGATCTTGTTATAAAACTGATTTGCTTTTGGACTGAAACCTCACTTTTAGTGAATCTGTAAATCATCTCCTTATATAGTTTTCATGATCATAAAGTTATAACTAATAAATCTTAAACCACTGAAGTAATTCTAGGCCCACAAGAAAGATAAACCGAAACAAACAAGAAAACAAAACAACCACGCTAATGAATATGAACTTAAATGATTAAAAAAAACAATCCATAAAATTTCATATAGTATTTTTTTTAATTCAGGATACAATCTCAAATGTTTGACTGCCAGTGTCCTTTATTCTAAAAAAATAAATGAAACTACATAATGAATTTGTATGATTTTGTACATTTCCACCCAACCCTCTTTCTGTGCTATCCAAAGCTTGTATCTGAAGGACTGCTAAAATAGGAACTGAACACACTAAACAGAGAGACTTACAAGTCATTTATATTAACATATCAGCCTCTGCTGTGGAAGGGGGACTGAACTTAGGCAATATCTGTGCACGCACGCCAAGTCACTTCAGTCATGTTTCTTTATGACCCTATGGGCTGTAGTCCACCAGGTTCCTCTGTCCATGGGATTCTCCAGGCAAGCAACTAGAGTGGGTTGCTATGACCTCCTGTAGGGGATCTTCCCAACCCAGGGATTCAACCTGTGTCTCCTGCACTGCAGGCAGACTCTTTACCTCTGAGCTACCAGCGAAGCTATCTTACCACCTGACAGTATCTGTAGAACTGTTCTAATAATACCAAGAAGGTTGAGCTTACGTTAGAATTTTTTTCCTGAATCAAATAACCAAGATTGGTGATTATGACAGTCAGAAGGCTTTTCTTTCATCTTACAATTTAGATTTCCACCGCTTAATAAGCCATATATAAGATATCAAGACATATGTTTTATTGGTCTATGCCTTTCATACATGGTGATATAAGACACCAAGAAATATATTTTGTTTTTATCATGGCAGAGAAATTTCTGTATGTAGCTTTTGGACATTATTGGTTTGGTTTTCCAAATTATTTTTCTGAATAACCAGTGTATCTTTGGATCTATTTTTCTTTTTCAGAATTTTCATCAAAATTCAGACACTTCAGCAAAAGGTAAAACATAAATACATTCAATTATTTTTTAATAAACAAGTTCTAAGACCAAAAATAATTTAATTTTTCCAAATATGATGATAAGACAGGCAAAAAGTATTTTCGAGAGAAAAGACTGCTTTGCTATAAAATTCTTTTTACTGACAAAAGTGACTGCTCTGCAAGTGAATAAAAATCTACTCCCTTTTAGCCCAAGATCTTTTAAAAAGTAAAGTCAAGAGAGCTATAAAAATTAAAATAATTCTGAAAATGCCCTTACAACCATTCTAAGAAACTATAGAATTTTAAATTTTATTTAATTAAGGATATTCTGATGTAAGGGAAGTCAGAAACATAGCAGATATCTTTCTTCAAGGTCATAAATTTCAATCAACTAATTAAAACCAAGTTATATTTGAAAGACCAACTTAACATAACAGGTAGGAGAATTCAGTTCTGAAATACTTAAGTGTTCACAGAAGCTGTGACCCAACAAGTCATGGGAGGACTTGGCCCTAGTAGAGAAAAGTGGACATTGTGGTGCACAGCAGTAAGTCTAGCTTCTGGAATCCAGTTGAATTGCTTTTGAATTCCCACTCTGCCCACTTTCTCATTCTGCTCATAAAGAATTAAACTCTGATTCTCAGTTTTCCTAATGCCTAAAGGACAGGACAGTATGTAAAGTGCAGGGTGTGGGCAAGATTGTTCTTGTCTGCTCAGGCAGATGATATGTGGTCTATAAAAACTTATGAGTACCTTTAAGGAAATGATCTGACTCCCAGATGTTCAACGAACACCCTTGGATTTAAACGTGACAGTGAAACACAAATGATGGCCAGACCTGCCCTCTGTATCCTCAGTGGCTTTCAGCAGAAAGCTATGCGTAGATGGATACCCTCTCAATTGATTCCCAGCAATCAAACAGTAAGTCCCCTGCATACGAACCTTCAAGTTGTGAACTTTGGAAGATGTGAACGCGCGTTCCATCAATGTCAGGCGTGAATGAAATTGCTGCTTGCCCTACTGCCAATGATCCTTCAGCTCTGCCATCTTCCACCTGCTCTCCCTCCTCCAGTCAGTAACCCTTCTTGCCTGTTCACTCAACGTCGGTCCTTGTATGCCAGGCTTTAGACTGTACTATTGTACTTGTCAAGGTACTGTACTGCCAGATTAAAAATGCTTATCTTTTGTGTTTTTTAAGTGTATTATTTGTGTGGTATTATAAGCCTATTAGAGTATAGTACTCTACAGCTGACTGTGTCAGTTGGATACCTAGGCCTAACTTTGTTCCACTTACGAACAAATTGAACTTACGGATGCACTCTTGGAACAGAACTCATTCATGTATAGAGGACTTACTATATTCAATTACATAGGAAGAATCCCACCACTTCACATCACAGAGGAAAATGGGACAGCAAAGGATAAGAGCAAAAAAAAATGTGCTAGGGAAGAAGAGGCTTGTGGTAGGGCAAAAGTCTCTGTTCCAAGCATTCAGATAATAAAACTCTATAGAGTGTCACAGAAGGGGAGAAATAGATACCCTCAAACAATATTCCTAACACAGAGTATAAGAATGAGGAGTGAACAAGCTGGAGGTATACCTATATGAAACTGGCCTTTTCTTCCTATTAGGAATGTTGGCATAAAATCCTCCCATCCTATGTTCTCCAGGATATGAGAATCCACAAAACTGCACAGAAATGTTCCCAGGGACTTAAATTCCATGCTAAGTCATCACAGAAAAGGAATTACTTTTGTGGAATAAAAACTTTCCATTTGCCACTCTCATAAGCTTTTCAGAAATCATCTTTCTGTTTCAGCAAGATAAATATATTTTTCCTAATATTGTATTATGTAGAAACACCTTATAGTAGTCTAAACAGCAAAAAGGAAGACTGCTGAAATGACAGGAAAATGAAATGAACATTTGCCCACAGACACATGTGCTTGCTTTCTATTCCAGTACTCTGAGATGAAAGTCTAAAACACTCTTTACACAAAACATTGATCCAGTAATAAGACACTATTATTACTGATTCTCATAGTTAATATTCGTATTGATTCACCTCCATATACCTTGAAGCTGAGAGGTTTGGCCATAACTGTGCTCCATACCAGCATTCAATAAATCTGGCATACATGCCTATTTGTGTACACAAAGCTTTTTTGAAACATGAAAAAACACAGATTTTAATACAGACTATGTTTGCAAGGAAAATACAGACTTCAATGGATGGGAGAAGTTCAGGAAGGGCCAAACAGCAACACCAAAGAGACTCTATTCCTTTCTGTACTCTTACTCCTTCATTTCCAAGAGAATTCAAACAAAACAGATTCGAATTAATGCATTTCAATCACCTACATATTGTCATTGCCTCTTCATTTCCTGATACGACAAGTCTCTTCTCATTGCAAAATCAGGTGCAATAAACATTTCTCCATATTTCACCAACAAGCCCAGTACTTTGAGTCCTTAACATATTCCTGATGATAACTGGAATGCATTCCTCACCCAGAGTTCTGGGAGAAGCGTACATCTCTAGACTACCTTAAAGAACCAAATTCTAACCCAGAACTGTATTTCTGCATAAAAAGTAAAAAGTGGAGCTTGAGTAATTATTTAAATAATGAAGAGTCTCTAAAATGTGTGTTGGAGCTTGAATTAATGAGATCTCTAGCTCTATGATTTATTTTAACGTGTATCCATTTGCCCAAGATGGGAATTATTAATAAGAAGTTTATACTTCCTGCTTCAGAATACAATTTGGGGACCAGAGAAACAAGATGTTTTTATAAATTTATAATTCTCTGCCTCCTGTTGTTCAGGAGAATCCCCACTGGTTGGCCTCCAGAGTTTGATGAGTCCTCTTTAAAGACTATTTTTATGCGGCTTTCCTTTTCTGTTTCATTAATTGCTACTGCTGATTTCTCAGAGAATTTTAATTAGAGCTCTTTCATTCTGCTTGTCACCTCAGGCTGTTTCAACAAAGGGCACAATTTGAGAACTACAGCCAGAGAGTAAAATTTGGTCCTCTCATAAATTTTGTACAAATTTATGAATAACTAAGTGAATAATAGCATGTGTTGAACAACAGCAACAAAAACGTCTAATTATGGGCAGAGCTACGTAGGGACAGGATGTGGGAAGAAGCTCCATGATGAAGCTGGCCTCTTTCCCAGGCACTGGAATACAGCATATTATCGGAGAAACCATCAAGCTCATTCTCTTTTCTTTTCAAACCAACTAAGAACCAAAAAAACAATTTATGTTTGGGAAACTACTATAAAATGCGAATTAATACAGATTTGCAAAAAACCTTCAATGGATGGGAGAAGTTCAGGAAGGGCCAAACAGCAACACCAAAGAGACTCTATTCCTTTCTGTACTCTTACTCCTTCATTTCCAAGAGAATTCAAACAAAACAGATTCGAATTAATGCATTTCAATCACCTACATATTGTCATTGCCTCTTCATTTCCTGATACGACAAGTCTCTTCTCATTGCAAAATCAGGTGCAATAAACATTTCTCCATATTTCACCAACAAGCCCAGTACTTTGAGTCCTTAACATATTCCTGATGATAACTGGAATGCATTCCTCACCCAGAGTTCTGGGAGAAGCGTACATCTCTAGACTACCTTAAAGAACCAAATTCTAACCCAGAACTGTATTTCTGCATAAAAAGTAAAAAGTGGAGCTTGAGTAATTATTTAAATAATGAAGAGTCTCTAAAATGTGTGTTGGAGCTTGAATTAATGAGATCTCTAGCTCTATGATTTATTTTAACGTGTATCCATTTGCCCAAGATGGGAATTATTAATAAGAAGTTTATACTTCCTGCTTCAGAATACAATTTGGGGACCAGAGAAACAAGATGTTTTTATAAATTTATAATTCTCTGCCTCCTGTTGTTCAGGAGAATCCCCACTGGTTGGCCTCCAGAGTTTGATGAGTCCTCTTTAAAGACTATTTTTATGCGGCTTTCCTTTTCTGTTTCATTAATTGCTACTGCTGATTTCTCAGAGAATTTTAATTAGAGCTCTTTCATTCTGCTTGTCACCTCAGGCTGTTTCAACAAAGGGCACAATTTGAGAACTACAGCCAGAGAGTAAAATTTGGTCCTCTCATAAATTTTGTACAAATTTATGAATAACTAAGTGAATAATAGCATGTGTTGAACAACAGCAACAAAAACGTCTAATTATGGGCAGAGCTACGTAGGGACAGGATGTGGGAAGAAGCTCCATGATGAAGCTGGCCTCTTTCCCAGGCACTGGAATACAGCATATTATCGGAGAAACCATCAAGCTCATTCTCTTTTCTTTTCAAACCAACTAAGAACCAAAAAAACAATTTATGTTTGGGAAACTACTTATGAGAAAGTGCACATGTTTCCAAAAAAAAAAAAAAAAAAGAAACACCAAAAAACCAGTACTGTGTGGCTTGACTCCACACTGAAATCGCTTATGCCAAATGTGTTCATAATCTTTTTAAAATTTTTTTGGTCCAACTGTGTGGCAGGCAGAATCTTAGTTCGAATCTCACCTGCTGCAGTGTGTAAGTGTCGAGATTCCAGACCAATAGAGGGAACCTCCCTTCCCTTTTCTAATCTTAGTGGACAACATTTCTCTTTCTATAACTTAAAATTTAAAAGACCTTTAAAGTATGGTACGAGTAAAATAAAATGTTATGTGAATTAAAAAAAAAAAAAAAAAATCACAGAACTCAAGAACATAAGATCTAAAGATGTGCTTACCTGTTTTCTCAAGGTCCCCGCAGCTACATAAGGCTTGGGGACCTGGCTCCTCTGGGCTGTGGTCTTGGGGACTCGCAGCTGCACCTGGCCCAGCCGCCCGAGGGACAGGGAGAAGGGCTGGAGGGAGCGGTGGGCAACGAAGGAGGGTGCGCCCCGCCAGTGGACTAAGAACCTGCACAATGAGAACAAGGACTGGTGTTCAGGCCGCACCATCCCTAAGCTAACCACGCAGCAGAGTAGCTGCGTTACGTCCGCCCCGTACCACGTGCACGCCTCCCTGCAAAAGAGCCGCGCTCTGACGCCGGAGTTGTGAACCGGAAGAACTACCCGGTGTCTGAGGAGTACGCTAGGGGTTGCAATTTAAGGAAGCCGACCACCCCTCCTTTCCTCGAGATAAAGGAACCTCCTTCGTTAGCAGCCAACACTTGCTAGGCATGTGGAACGTCAGCACAGCCCTGCTGGGGACGGCGGCCAGTTGAGACTGACCTGCCCGGGTCTTGCAGGAAATGGGGGCAGTGCGGTCTCCCGAGATGGAGGCGGACTTGTGGAGCGACAGCATTCCCAGGCGGAGGCCGAGCATCAGGAGGACGGCGAGAGCAGCGTTAGCCTGTTTCTCCCTTAGGCTGGCTCCGCGTATTCCTCCACCAGGCAGCATCTCCCTCCACCAGGCAGCATCCCTCACCCCGCCATGAGGCCCAGAGAGCGAGGAGCACTGCGACACTCAGGGACAAAAGCCTCGGATCTCCGGACAAGGCATCTCCCTCCAGAGGACCGTCTCAAGGGCCTGCTCTCCTCGCAGCCCTGCATCCAGCTCCCTGCGTGGGAACCACCATTCACACACCTTCTAGCCTCTGCGCTGTCTTCCCCCCACATAGCCACACTGCTGCTTCATTTCATTTTTGCAAGACAAGTCAGTGGAAAAGTAAAAAATATCTGAAATTCTGCATTTCAGTACATATTTTGATCCAGGGTGGAAACGTTCAGATCGTATCTTTCGCAGGGTGTTAAGCCTCACTCTTGTCTACCAAGACGTACCTGTGGAATTTATGGAGGCCTTTTGGAGGGGAATTGGGCAAGGTCTGAAGTCTCTGAGAGGTCTTGGTCAGGACCGCAGGAGCGTTTTCGACCCCGGACCCTCAGGACAGGTCAGCAAAGTCAGGCAAGAGTGGCCCAGAGGGGCAGGAGGGTCTGTTTGTTAACACTTTGCATTATATGTTCTTCTCTTAAAACCGTTTGTTGCTTAAATATTGGTAGATTAAATTTTCCTCTTTAGGTAAAAAAAGGTTAAACTGTAAGTTTTTACTCCTGAGATTATTCATGTGACTTCTAAATTAGTATAATTGAATATTGAAAATAATTGCAGCTCGTGAGCATATTATGATTTTCGACCGTCCCTCATTGATCACTGCATACGAAATGCCAGAAGCAGTGTTATTCACTGGCCCCATTAAGGATTTGACAGTAAATCCTACCGTGGGATGATGTTTATCCTCCTCCTAAGCTTCTCCATCCTAATTGTACCATCTTCCCTGATTCTGATCAAAGTGTACCAGGTCTGCCTGGTCTATCAGCCTGGTCCATCAGCCTCTTCTGCTTCCTCCCACTCAGGTATCAGTTTTTTCCAGCAAACAAGAGTTTTAACTGGAGACAGAATACCATTCTCAGGAAAATATATCTTAAATTCAATGATCAGGGAATGTTATTCATGTGCTCCAAAGTAAATTGGCATGCCTTCATCGAGCAGACTTTAAAACTATGGGTTCCTGTACTTAATCATTTTTTTTTTCGTGTTTTTTTTTTTTTTTCTTTCATGACAAGTCACTTTTAGGATAATCAGTAGGCTTCCTACAAATAACTAATGGTAAAGCTCAAGTAAGGATTTGATTTTAAGGAAATGTAGTAAATATCATGAATCTTATATGCTAATCTTACTTTGGATCCCAGCCATGTACTGTTACTGTTCTCTTTTTATAGCAGCACAATGGGTGTGATTGGTGTCCAGTTAATGGCAAACATAATCAACCTTATGATGATTAATTCTTTAGATGGTGTTTGTTTAAAATACATATAAACGATGTAGAAAACATGTCCCTGGTCTGAACATTAGTTCTAAACAATAATAATCTAGAACAAAAATGCTGCAAATTACAGTCGATCAGAATGCCAAATCAATAACCCAAAACTCTGATTTGTGGTTAAAGGCTGTATTTCCAAAATATCTGCAACTGAGGAAATGAAAGCTTATTCATTATCTACATTATAGCAGCTACCCCAGGCTGCATACAGAGACACAGATGGCTAATTGGCTTCAGTTGATGGAGGGTCATTTTAATTAAATTTCTTTAAATTGTGTTATAAAAATTTTCAAAGCTGTAAAGGATGGTTTGTGATAAATATGATCCTTCACAGATGACCTGGTTTCTATCCCTTTTCTCTCCCTAGGTTTGATAGAGAAAGTGACGACTGAACTGTCCACATCCCTCTCTCAGCTAGTTGATATCCATTGTAGCAGCTTCTATGCAGACTTTCAGCCTCTAAATCCACCTCTGCGTAATGTCCCCTGTGGACATCTTGGGCTCCATTCCCACCTGAGCTTCACAGTGTATGCAGCCCACAATATTCCAGAGACCTGGGCGCACAGGTGAGTCGTGATGAGTTCTCCACAAAAGGGTTAGCTTTGTGTAGCTTCTAATTGCGTGTAATTTTCCTTGTTCTGCTTTGCAGGAGCAAATATTTCATTCTGAAATTTAATCAGCATGGATTTATCCATATTCTTAAATTCATGTACAATTTCATTTCCAGTGCACATTCCTTTTCCCTCAAGTCTTCTCCCATTCTCCATATTCAAAATAAGTGCATGTGGGCAGTGTATCATTACAGAAACAGAAAGTGCTCATTTTACTTAGCGATTGCCCTAAGGTTTTCATTTTTTATGTTTGAGTTTAAATGACTGGTATCAGTTAACGCAGGGTGAGAAAGCATACACACATACAGGGAGGTGGAGAGTGTTTAAAACTAGAAAGGAATCACTTTGGTCCCTATCAAGTTGTGAATGGTAAATATTTTGTGAGATTAGTACCTTGATAAAGTGAGAATTAGCCAAGAGTTATTTGAGTTACAATAGAAATTAACTGCAATTATGCATGGAACATTTCCAAGTTTGAGGTTAAATCTGCTGTGTAGTATTTTTTTGAATAACATAATTAGCGTAATATTATAATAATTATTTTAAACTCCTTATGGGTTAAATCTATAAGAGAATACTGATTAAATCTAATTAAAGGTGATAAGAATAGTAATTTTCTAATGAATTTACTATGTCTATTGCACTGAGCATCTCAATGAAAGGCTAAAAGAAACAATTTTATTAAAAAGAGAAACAACTTTTATCTTGGTCCATATTTTTTGCAAATGGCAACTGTGCAAAATTAATGAGTCAATTATAAAGAAAACTTTACTTTTGTAGGTAAAAAAGAAAAAATCTATCAATCTGTCTCACATATACATTCTTTAAAACCCATGGGATGATCCTTTTATGCATTTTCTCTTTTATGAAGAATTTTAAGAAGGTGATATATAATGTAACAAATTGCTATTCAAATGTTTTCATAATTTTTAAACCTTTAGGTATCCTTTTTGATTTTAATTTACATGGAAAAACTATATATCCAAATAAATACAGAGAAAGCTGTATGCAGACAACTTATATTTATATGTAATGGGAAATTTAGTTTTAATTTTCTATTGTTTTTCTATTCTGTTTTATTTATTTTGCATCTAATCTTTATTATTTTGTTTCTTGTAACTTTGGGCTTAGTTTGTTCTTTGTTTTCTAGTTCCTTGATTATAGACTTAGGTTGTTTGTGATCTTCATTTTTAATTTTTTAAATCTTTTTTTGGAAATTTTTCCAAATAAAGTTTTCCTCTACTTTGTTCTTTTAAATTCTATACCAGAGTAAAAGTTGTTTATGTATCACCATTATAGTCTTACAGTGTTCTGTATTTGTCTATATATTTCCTTTACCTGCAAGCTTTTCTACTTTCATATGGTCTCCTGTTGCTATCTAGCATCCTTTCATTTCAGCTTGAAGGACTCCTTTAGCATTTCATGTTAACGAGGGTTTTTTGAGTTTAAATGACTGGTATAACAAACAAAATACAGGGAGGTGGAGAGTGTTTAAAACTAGAAAGGAATCACTTTGGTCCCTATCAAGTTGTGAATGGTAAATATTTTGTGAGATTAGTACCTTGATAAAGTGAGAATTAGCCAAGAGTTATTTGAGTTACAATAGAAATTAACTGCAATTATGCATGGAACATTTCCAAGTTTGAGGTTAAATCTGCTGTGTAGTATTTTTTTGAATAACATAATTAGCGTAATATTATAATAATTATTTTAAACTCCTTATGGGTTAAATCTATAAGAGAATACTGATTAAATCTAATTAAAGGTGATAAGAATAGTAATTTTCTAATGAATTTACTATGTCTATTGCACTGAGCATCTCAATGAAAGGCTAAAAGAAACAATTTTATTAAAAAGAGAAACAACTTTTATCTTGGTCCATATTTTTTGCAAATGGCAACTGTGCAAAATTAATGAGTCAATTATAAAGAAAACTTTACTTTTGTAGGTAAAAAAGAAAAAATCTATCAATCTGTCTCACATATACATTCTTTAAAACCCATGGGATGATCCTTTTATGCATTTTCTCTTTTATGAAGAATTTTAAGAAGGTGATATATAATGTAACAAATTGCTATTCAAATGTTTTCATAATTTTTAAACCTTTAGGTATCCTTTTTGATTTTAATTTACATGGAAAAACTATATATCCAAATAAATACAGAGAAAGCTGTATGCAGACAACTTATATTTATATGTAATGGGAAATTTAGTTTTAATTTTCTATTGTTTTTCTATTCTGTTTTATTTATTTTGCATCTAATCTTTATTATTTTGTTTCTTGTAACTTTGGGCTTAGTTTGTTCTTTGTTTTCTAGTTCCTTGATTATAGACTTAGGTTGTTTGTGATCTTCATTTTTAATTTTTTAAATCTTTTTTTGGAAATTTTTCCAAATAAAGTTTTCCTCTACTTTGTTCTTTTAAATTCTATACCAGAGTAAAAGTTGTTTATGTATCACCATTATAGTCTTACAGTGTTCTGTATTTGTCTATATATTTCCCTTTACCTGCAAGCTTTTCTACTTTCATATGGTCTCCTGTTGCTATCTAGCATCCTTTCATTTCAGCTTGAAGGACTCCCTTTAGCATTTCATGTTAAGTCAGGTCTAGTACTGAGGAACTCCCTCAGCTTTTCACCTGAGGAAGGGTTTATTTTTTCCTTCATGTTTTTTTTTTTAATTTTGGCCTTTTATTATTTGCTTTATTTTTACTTTTTTCATCCATCTTTATTCTTTGGCCTGTGTGGGCCTCCCACTGCAGTGGCCTCTGTCCTTGCAGAGTACTGGCTCTGGGCGCGTAGGCTCCAGAGCGCTGGCTTGTAATTGGACACACCAGTCCAGCTGCTCAACAGCATGTGGGATCTTCCCCAGCCAGGAAGCTAACTGGTGCCCCTTGCAGTGCAAGGCAAAATCTACCCACTGGACCACCAGGAAAGCCCTCTCCTTCATTTTTGAAGGAAAGCTCTGACAAGTACAATATTTTTTTTCCTTTCAGAAACTTTGAATATATCATTTTTCTTCCTTTGACCTTCAAGGTTTCTGCTGAGAAATCTGATGAAAAACTGATGAGATCCCTTTTATGTGGCAGATCACTTTTATCTTGCTGCTTTCAAAATTCAAACTTTGTGTTTGAATAGTTTGATTTTAATGTATTTTACTGTGGCCTTCTTTGGGCTCTTCTTAGTTTGGCCCATTAGGGCCAGAGTAAATAAGTTTTCAGTCATTATTTCTTCAAATCAGCTTTCTGCCTCTTTCAGTCATCTTCTGGGACTCACATCATGTGTATATTTGTCCTGCTGATTGTGTCTCATAAGTACCTTAGACTTTCTCTACCCTTTTCTTTTTTCTTGTTTCTCTGAATAATTTCAGATACCTGTGTTTGAGCTCACTGAGCTCTTTCTTCTGCCTGATCAGGTCTGTTCTTGAACCCATCTGTTGATTCTTTTCAATTCAGTTGTTGTATTCTTCAGCTCCAAAATTTATGTGTGGTACTTTTTAATATTTTTATCTGTTTTTTTTTATTCTCATTTTGTTTATGCATTATATTTCTGAGCTTACTGAGCATGTGTGTATATATATATATATATACACACACACACATATATATATATATATATATGTATATATGTACAGATGTTGTTCTTTGTCAAGGAATTCATATACTTCCATTTCTTCAAGATTGATTTCTGGAAATTTATTTTCTTCCTTTGGTTGGGCCATGTTTTTCTCTCTCATTGTATAGCTTGAGCTTGCTTTATTTGTATTAGGATTTGAGCATTTTAAAAAAACAGCTACCTCTCCCAGTCATAATAGACTGGTTTCATACAGGGAAAGAACTGTCAACTTAAAAAAATGCACAGTTTAAGAGTAACTAGTTCAGTTTTATCTGGGGCAATATGAAGACTGCAGCCCAGGAGACAGCACCTCAAAAAGCTCTGAGAAACTGTTCCAAAGAGGTAGGGGAAAGGACAGTGTGTGTGTGTGTGTGTGTGTGTGTGTGTGTGTGTGTGTGTATCTATCTATCTATCTATCTATATATATATATATATATGATTTTTGGTAAAGGGGAAATACATGCTGTCAACTTCGAAGAAAGTTTCTGCTGGTCTCATGAAGTTTCTGCTAGTCATGAGAAACAATCATCACCATGAAAGGTTTTAGCACAAAAGCTAAAACTAGATGTAGAAAACTAGATGTAAGGCATACAAGAATTGGGCTCATAAAGTCAGCTCCTGAGAATATCTCAATGTCTGAAGACCTGTCCTGCAGTTTCCTGGAGAACAGAGTGCCTCATTTCTACTTTCCACCCTGAATTCCTTCCGGGGATGTTGGAGGTCAGCAGCTGCAGTGGCATGTGATTTAATCCTTGTCGAGGTGAATTGCAAGCACCCATGGCAAGCGCCAATTTGTGATTGACAGAATGTTACCAATCAACCAGAGATGTGGGAGCCTTTCAAACCTTTATTGTAGATGCATCCTCACTTCTTTTTGCCTGATCAGGTCTGTTCTTGAACCCATCTGTTGATTCTTTTCAATTCAGTTGTTGTATTCTTCAGCTCCAAAATTTATGTGTGGTACTTTTTAATATTTTTATCTGTTTTTTTTTATTCTCATTTTGTTTATGCATTATATTTCTGAGCTTACTGAGCATGTGTGTATATATATATATATATACACACACACATATATATATATATATATATGTATATATGTACAGATGTTGTTCTTTGTCAAGGAATTCATATACTTCCATTTCTTCAAGATTGATTTCTGGAAATTTATTTTCTTCCTTTGGTTGGGCCATGTTTTTCTCTCTCATTGTATAGCTTGAGCTTGCTTTATTTGTATTAGGATTTGAGCATTTTAAAAAAACAGCTACCTCTCCCAGTCATAATAGACTGGTTTCATACAGGGAAAGAACTGTCAACTTAAAAAAATGCACAGTTTAAGAGTAACTAGTTCAGTTTTATCTGGGGCAATATGAAGACTGCAGCCCAGGAGACAGCACCTCAAAAAGCTCTGAGAAACTGTTCCAAAGAGGTAGGGGAAAGGACAGTGTGTGTGTGTGTGTGTGTGTGTGTGTGTGTGTGTGTGTGTGTGTATCTATCTATCTATCTATCTATATATATATATATATATGATTTTTGGTAAAGGGGAAATACATGCTGTCAACTTCGAAGAAAGTTTCTGCTGGTCTCATGAAGTTTCTGCTAGTCATGAGAAACAATCATCACCATGAAAGGTTTTAGCACAAAAGCTAAAACTAGATGTAGAAAACTAGATGTAAGGCATACAAGAATTGGGCTCATAAAGTCAGCTCCTGAGAATATCTCAATGTCTGAAGACCTGTCCTGCAGTTTCCTGGAGAACAGAGTGCCTCATTTCTACTTTCCACCCTGAATTCCTTCCGGGGATGTTGGAGGTCAGCAGCTGCAGTGGCATGTGATTTAATCCTTGTCGAGGTGAATTGCAAGCACCCATGGCAAGCGCCAATTTGTGATTGACAGAATGTTACCAATCAACCAGAGATGTGGGAGCCTTTCAAACCTTTATTGTAGATGCATCCTCTCTGGATTTGTGTAACTTCACAGTTAGAGAGGTTTTGCTTCTTTCTTTGAGCTTGAAATTCTTGCTTCATCTTGTTTCATCAGCCTGCGGTCTTGCTGGGTCTCCATAAGGTGCCCAGCTCTTTTTTGTTCTCATTTGCTCACCAGCATCTGGAGTATGCCTGGTCCCACAGGTGCTCTTGTGAATGAGACATAAACCAGTCCCTTGCACAGCCCCCTAGGAAAGCCAAACTGCTGGATGCCCACTGTGATCTCCCTGCTCCCCGCTCTTCCTGCCAGTGCAGAGAACATCAGATTGCAGCAGCCTCTGACTGCAGTCTGGTTCCACAAATCCTCTGGGGCTACAGCAAGCCTCCTCACTCTGCTTTGTCCTCCTAAATCTACGGCCCCACCCCAGGCATCTAGTATCTGTCTTGTTCTTTTAGCATTCCAAGACAGAAATGAATCCTTGGGCAGCCCCCCAGGAAAGCTGAAGCATTAGAATCACAATCCAGATCTTTCCAGAGGGATAAGCTGGGAGTTGGGAAACAGTTCTGTAAAACTAGACCCATGAATTTTTCTACTGATTTCCCTGTGGCTGGTTTTGCACTTGCGTAGGGTGCAGGAGCCTTTAACTTGTTTCTGGATTTCTCGCGAAGGAAATTGATCCATGTATTGTTGTTGAATTGGTGTCTCCAGAGGGGAAAGAGGGTCTCGGACCTCCTGTTCTGCAGTTTTGCTGAAGTCACCAAACATAAATTCTTAGTAATTTTTAAAGTATACTTTTTGCAAGCAAACAACACTTTATCATTTGACTTTTAACAATAAAATAACTGACCCATATAGAAAACTGGTTCCTTTACAGCATTCAGCTTATTGAATCAATGTTGTTTCTTTTTAGCTATAAAGCATTTTCTTTCTCCTGTTGGCTTACATATGCTGGAAAGAAGCTGTGCCAAGTGAGAAACTGCAGAAGTATTCCCGTCAAAAAATTGTTCTTTTTCTTGGTCAACTGGAATGAAACGTAAGTTTAATCTTTATTCTGGCAGGCTCATTTGTCTAATGAAGACCAGAGTCCCCCCCCACCCCTCTTTTTACGTGAAAGATACGATTATTTTTATTGTTGCCAGCTGATTTGATTCAGATTTGTGATAAATATGCTAAGCATACTAGATAACTGACTTCAGTTCAGCAGCTTAAAGGTCCCTTTAAAAATCTAGACAAATACCCAATCCATATTATCAAACAACTCAAAGAGTGAAATTGGGAAAAGGAAAATTACTAATTATTCACAGACTGTGGATAAACGAATACCCTCTATTTGAAATTGGAGGGAGATAGATTCCAGATATAACAAATAAGAAAGATAATCACCTAATAACATATAGGTCTCCATTTTCCCCTAAAAGCCAATCACAAATTTGTTTAAACAGGTTTTGGACAGTAACAATACATTGTGTAAACTGTCATCTAACTTGGAGTAATCAGCTCCTACTTCTTTATTTGATAGAGATTTATTAAATCCAGAAGGAAAAGTACCTTTGTGGTGTGATCCATACCCTCATCCTCTTCTCTAACCCCACCTCAAGCTTTTGCTTTACTCAGAATCTCAGGGGTCTCCTAGGCTCTGCTCCTGCACCCAGCAACGCTCTGCCCCTGTACCCAGCCCTACTCTGACCCTGCTCCTAGCCATGCTCTGCATCTGACCTGTTGGCCCTTACCCTAACTATGAACTGAGAAGTCACACCTGTGCTAGGGGTCTTCATTCATCTTCCTGGAGCACATCGTCTTCACTGCCTACTTTGAGAACCCTTAATCATCTTTCACCTCCGCTGATTTAGTCACCAAACATAAATTCTTAGTAATTTTTAAAGTATACTTTTTGCAAGCAAACAACACTTTATCATTTGACTTTTAACAATAAAATAACTGACCCATATAGAAAACTGGTTCCTTTACAGCATTCAGCTTATTGAATCAATGTTGTTTCTTTTTAGCTATAAAGCATTTTCTTTCTCCTGTTGGCTTACATATGCTGGAAAGAAGCTGTGCCAAGTGAGAAACTGCAGAAGTATTCCCGTCAAAAAATTGTTCTTTTTCTTGGTCAACTGGAATGAAACGTAAGTTTAATCTTTATTCTGGCAGGCTCATTTGTCTAATGAAGACCAGAGTCCCCCCCCACCCCTCTTTTTACGTGAAAGATACGATTATTTTTATTGTTGCCAGCTGATTTGATTCAGATTTGTGATAAATATGCTAAGCATACTAGATAACTGACTTCAGTTCAGCAGCTTAAAGGTCCCTTTAAAAATCTAGACAAATACCCAATCCATATTATCAAACAACTCAAAGAGTGAAATTGGGAAAAGGAAAATTACTAATTATTCACAGACTGTGGATAAACGAATACCCTCTATTTGAAATTGGAGGGAGATAGATTCCAGATATAACAAATAAGAAAGATAATCACCTAATAACATATAGGTCTCCATTTTCCCCTAAAAGCCAATCACAAATTTGTTTAAACAGGTTTTGGACAGTAACAATACATTGTGTAAACTGTCATCTAACTTGGAGTAATCAGCTCCTACTTCTTTATTTGATAGAGATTTATTAAATCCAGAAGGAAAAGTACCTTTGTGGTGTGATCCATACCCTCATCCTCTTCTCTAACCCCACCTCAAGCTTTTGCTTTACTCAGAATCTCAGGGGTCTCCTAGGCTCTGCTCCTGCACCCAGCAACGCTCTGCCCCTGTACCCAGCCCTACTCTGACCCTGCTCCTAGCCATGCTCTGCATCTGACCTGTTGGCCCTTACCCTAACTATGAACTGAGAAGTCACACCTGTGCTAGGGGTCTTCATTCATCTTCCTGGAGCACATCGTCTTCACTGCCTACTTTGAGAACCCTTAATCATCTTTCTGAATACTCTTCCACCTTCTCCATAAACCTTTTGCTGTATTGATTTTTTTTCTTTAATTTTTGGCCACTTTATTGGTCTCTCACTCATTTATTTTCATCCGTCTTTGTTCTCTGGCCTGCATGGCCTCCCATTGCAGTGGCCTCTCCCATTGCAGAGCACCGGCTCTGGGCACATGTGCTCCAGAGTGCTGGCTTGTAATTGGACACACTGGTCCAGCTGCTCCGCGGCACATGGGATCTTCCCAGGCCAGGGATCGAATCAGCACCCCTTGTACTGCACGGCGGACTCTTTACCCACTGGACCACCAGGAGAGCCCCTGTATCAGTTTTTATTAACTGGCCACCCATTTTGTTTGTTTGGTCTGAACCTCAAACTACTCTTACGGTTATTTACTGAATGTGTATGTTTATATATTTCTATTTGCTTCTGCTAAAGAATACCAAGATCTTTATTTTTTTTTATTTTCAGATTTTATCCCTAGCTGCTAAAGCAACACCGGACACAGTAAAAGTCCAGTAGATGTGGCTTGGCAAGTGAATGAATTCTATATAATAAGTAACTCCTCAAGAATACATTAACCAGCTCAGTTACTAGAATTTTTCTTCTGACTAATTAAAACTAACTTATGGTGATTTTCAACTGACATAGATGTGCCTTCATTTAAACAATTTAAGGGCTTCACTGGTGATCCAGTGGGTAAAGAGTCTGCCTTGCAGTGCATGGGGCCCCAGTTCAATCCCTGGCCCAGGATGATCCCATGTGCCTCTGAGTGGTTGAGCCTGTGTGTCCAATTATGAGCCAGTGCTCTGCAATGGGAGAGGCCACTGCAATGGGAGGTTCGCACAGGCCAAAGAATAAAGATGAATGAAAATAAATACATTAAAAACAATAAAAGAGGCAAAAAAAAAAACCAATTCAAGAGAAAAATCTGCTAATTCTTAGATCAATTTCAAAGAAAAATCTCAAAATAAATTTAAAATGATTAATACTGGTACACATTGCTTCTTGTCCTTCAAGAGCATTAGAAGTGTTCTCTTTCCTGCAGAGTGTCTCTAATTCTCTTAAGAGTTTGTTACTTTAAGCCAGAATTCTTTTCATTTTATTTTATTTGCATTAAAAATATTTTTATTTATCATTTTCCAGAGTGCCTGGACTGTAGCATCCTTTATGGATTCTATTGACATATCCCCATTACAATCCAATTGACTGTACAATTTATTACCAGACTGTAAACTCAAGGACAGAAATTGCATTTAATAAGAATATGTGATACAGATTTTCACTGCTTATTGCATTCTAGTCATCGGAATATACCTCCTAAATATATTATCTCATTTACACTTAATAACAAAAAGTCGTAGCAGACATTCCCATTTTACAGATCAGACTATTGGTGTGTATGAAGCTTCATTAACTTGACCCAGGTCCCACAACTAGCAAATGGCAGAACTAGTGCTCAGACCCACTCTGACTCCAAAGTTGAGGTTTTTGTGATTTTTGTAATTTCTTACAACATATAAAGTCTTGGACTGAACACTTATATTCTGCAAATAGTTCTTTCACCTTAAATTTAAAAAAAACAAACTCAACTTCATTCTTTCAACAGCAGCCATACCAATTTTCCTTCTGCTTTGCAGCAAAACCCTTCCAAAGAGTTGTCCATCTTCACTTTGTTCAGCTTTTTCTTCCTGCTCTAAAACATCCTCCAGTCAGGCTTCCATCATCTCTCCTCCACTGAAACTGACCATTAGAGTCACCGGTGACCTGCAGAGCTGAATCTGATATGTGTTTCTGGGTCTTCACTTACACGATCTGTTAGGAGCCAGTTCCCACATTCTTTGAGCTTCCCTCCTTGCTTGCTGGATAGTCCTTCTCCATATCCTTTTCTTCTCCCAGACTGCTCATAATCTGAGCCCTTAAGCCTCCTCTGTTGTATCTATCTTTATACCCTTCATTTTCTCTTATAGTCACAGAACTTTAAATGCCATCTGTACGCCAGCAACGCCCAAATTTCTATCACCAACCCAGGCATCGGTCACAAACTTCACACTTATTCCCTCAACATGTCTAAAACCAACTTCTGATCTTACACTCCAATTTTGTTCTGCCCATGGAGGGCCACCCTGGGTAGATCATTTCCAGTTTCAGTTGTTCAAATATAGGCTGAATTTCCTTCTCTCAGACCCAGGTCTCAGATGTCCTCCTGGCTCTCTCCTCAGAGTACCTCCAGAGTGTTACTGCTCTTCTCTTTCATTGGTCTAGACCACCGTCCTGTCTCCCCTGCATTCCTACAGTAGCCTTGTAAGAGCCCCCGACTTCTCTTGCACCTTTATAATCCTTCTCACACAACAGCTCAAGTAACCGCTTTTAAAATGTCAGTCAGGCCACATCATTCTTCTGTTTTCAATCCTGAAATGGTTCCCTCTTTCACTCAGACAAAAGGCCAAGTCTTACAATGGTCTGCTGTTTTATATCAGTATTAATAGGAGAATTCTATATAATGTGGCTTTTTTAAAACTCCGATTTTACTACCAAAACTTATTTTGATTTTAGAAAACTGTTTTATATAGAAGACAAGAATGTTTAAGAAAAATGTTAGTCTTTACTCAGTTTTTAAAATAGTAGAGTAGCTTGGACTGAACACTTATATTCTGCAAATAGTTCTTTCACCTTAAATTTAAAAAACAAACTCAACTTCATTCTTTCAACAGCAGCCATACCAATTTTCCTTCTGCTTTGCAGCAAAACCCTTCCAAAGAGTTGTCCATCTTCACTTTGTTCAGCTTTTTCTTCCTGCTCTAAAACATCCTCCAGTCAGGCTTCCATCATCTCTCCTCCACTGAAACTGACCATTAGAGTCACCGGTGACCTGCAGAGCTGAATCTGATATGTGTTTCTGGGTCTTCACTTACACGATCTGTTAGGAGCCAGTTCCCACATTCTTTGAGCTTCCCTCCTTGCTTGCTGGATAGTCCTTCTCCATATCCTTTTCTTCTCCCAGACTGCTCATAATCTGAGCCCTTAAGCCTCCTCTGTTGTATCTATCTTTATACCCTTCATTTTCTCTTATAGTCACAGAACTTTAAATGCCATCTGTACGCCAGCAACGCCCAAATTTCTATCACCAACCCAGGCATCGGTCACAAACTTCACACTTATTCCCTCAACATGTCTAAAACCAACTTCTGATCTTACACTCCAATTTTGTTCTGCCCATGGAGGGCCACCCTGGGTAGATCATTTCCAGTTTCAGTTGTTCAAATATAGGCTGAATTTCCTTCTCTCAGACCCAGGTCTCAGATGTCCTCCTGGCTCTCTCCTCAGAGTACCTCCAGAGTGTTACTGCTCTTCTCTTTCATTGGTCTAGACCACCGTCCTGTCTCCCCTGCATTCCTACAGTAGCCTTGTAAGAGCCCCCGACTTCTCTTGCACCTTTATAATCCTTCTCACACAACAGCTCAAGTAACCGCTTTTAAAATGTCAGTCAGGCCACATCATTCTTCTGTTTTCAATCCTGAAATGGTTCCCTCTTTCACTCAGACAAAAGGCCAAGTCTTACAATGGTCTGCTGTTTTATATCAGTATTAATAGGAGAATTCTATATAATGTGGCTTTTTAAATCTCCCGATTTTACTACCAAAACTTATTTTGATTTTAGAAAAACTGTTTTATATAGAAGACAAGAATGTTTAAGAAAAATGTTAGTCTTTACTCAGTTTTTAAATAGTAGAGTAAGGCAAACATACGGTTAAAACTTGAGGTCTGTGAATAGAAAGAAGCAGTCTGGCATCAGTTATTGAATTATCTCTTAAAGTGTTTTTATGTTTTTTTGTGTAAAGTTCATTCCTTTGATTTTTCAGCAGCCATGTAGAAGTAATAGAAAAGATTTCTCAGTGATTTGAGATTACTCTGGCTTTAAAAATCCATATTTCAAGAAAATGAATAAATAGCTATTTATAAAATATGTATTCTTACCCTGAAAAAATTTATTTTTATTAATAAAAATGACAAAATGGAGATTAGGAGTAACTACCCACTGTAACGTATCAAATGTTTTGTCATTCTTGGTTTGAAAAGCTCACTAATAAGTGAAGTTATACATGAAGAAGTCAGACTCAATGGGAAAAAGGAACATTCCAGATTATGTGAGAAAGAAAGTGAAATTATAACTTCTATTCCTGAGACAGAAATGTGAAAACCAAATAGAAAATCAATTACAGGTAAAAGAGAATATTCAAGAAACTACTATGCATTTCTCAGAATCATCAACATTTTATGTTTCAGAGCTTCTTTTAAGCTGAGAAATGTGTTCAGATTACACTTAATGAATATTATAGCTATGAAAGATAAGACTTTTAGATATCTAAACAGTGATAATTTAATTTTAAATAGTCTAAGTTTTGCTCATCTTGAAAACTAAATTTTCTTTAGACATTGTTTCCTTTCCTTTTTTTAAAAAATACTTATTTATTTTTAACTGAAGGATAATTGCTTTACAATACTATTTTCGTTTCTGCTGTATGTCAACATGAATCAGCCATAGGTATATGTATGTCCCCTTCTTTACTTTCTTTTAACTGAAATTATATTTCATCTGTTTACAATGGCTAATAAGTTATTACATTTTTGATTGAATAATGAATATACTGCTGATATACAACCTACCATTTACCACATATTGTGTTACATAATATTCATTCCTTTTTATAGATATAAAAGCACAGCTTAGAAAGGTTAAATTCATCACTCAGAGAAGAACATCTGTTTAGTCACAGGGCCAACATTTGAATTCAAACCTCTGACTCATCTTCTCCACACACAGTTTACATTTTGGCATCTCTGAGTTATTATTAACTCAGTAATATTATGCCATAAGCCACATATATGTCACCTATCCTAAACCCCTTGTCTGTGTTTTCTGTCAGTTAAAGGTATCCACTGCAACATGATCTAGGAGCCTGAAATTCATCTTGGATTCTTCAGTGTCCTATTCCACTAATATGCTTCGGCAAATATTTGTTATTCATTTTACCTCTAAAGTAGCTCTTCTTTTACCTCTAAAGTAGCTCTTGTTAGATGCTTTTTTTACACCTGTACCTGGACCTTTCCATCTCAGAGAATAGCATGTTGAGGGGAGAGGTGTATTTGCTCAAAATCAGTGATGGTCACTGGTCTGAATTAACTGTTCCTTATTCCTGAGGCTAAAAGCTGTTGTTGCTGTTCAGTCACTAAGTTGTATCTGCCTCTTTGCAACCCCATGGACTGCCACACAGCAAGCTCCTCTGTCCTCAGCTCTCTCCTTGTGGTGGTTTAATTGTTTAGTCATGTCCAACTGTTGTGACCCCATGAACTGTAACCCAATTTTAGGATTTCACTGCCCATTGAGTCCATGATGCTATTCTCTAGTTTCAGAGTTTTTAAGCTTTCAGATTACACTTAATGAATATTATAGCTATGAAAGATAAGACTTTTAGATATCTAAACAGTGATAATTTAATTTTAAATAGTCTAAGTTTTGCTCATCTTGAAAACTAAATTTTCTTTAGACATTGTTTCCTTTCCTTTTTTTAAAAAATACTTATTTATTTTTAACTGAAGGATAATTGCTTTACAATACTATTTTCGTTTCTGCTGTATGTCAACATGAATCAGCCATAGGTATATGTATGTCCCCTTCTTTACTTTCTTTTAACTGAAATTATATTTCATCTGTTTACAATGGCTAATAAGTTATTACATTTTTGATTGAATAATGAATATACTGCTGATATACAACCTACCATTTACCACATATTGTGTTACATAATATTCATTCCTTTTTATAGATATAAAAGCACAGCTTAGAAAGGTTAAATTCATCACTCAGAGAAGAACATCTGTTTAGTCACAGGGCCAACATTTGAATTCAAACCTCTGACTCATCTTCTCCACACACAGTTTACATTTTGGCATCTCTGAGTTATTATTAACTCAGTAATATTATGCCATAAGCCACATATATGTCACCTATCCTAAACCCCTTGTCTGTGTTTTCTGTCAGTTAAAGGTATCCACTGCAACATGATCTAGGAGCCTGAAATTCATCTTGGATTCTTCAGTGTCCTATTCCACTAATATGCTTCGGCAAATATTTGTTATTCATTTTACCTCTAAAGTAGCTCTTCTTTTACCTCTAAAGTAGCTCTTGTTAGATGCTTTTTTTACACCTGTACCTGGACCTTTCCATCTCAGAGAATAGCATGTTGAGGGGAGAGGTGTATTTGCTCAAAATCAGTGATGGTCACTGGTCTGAATTAACTGTTCCTTATTCCTGAGGCTAAAAGCTGTTGTTGCTGTTCAGTCACTAAGTTGTATCTGCCTCTTTGCAACCCCATGGACTGCCACACAGCAAGCTCCTCTGTCCTCAGCTCTCTCCTTGTGGTGGTTTAATTGTTTAGTCATGTCCAACTGTTGTGACCCCATGAACTGTAACCCATCAGGATTCACTGCCCATGAGATTTCTCAAGCTCCCAGAGTTTGCTCAGACTCATGCCCATTGAGTCCATGATGCTATCTAACCATCTAATCCTCTGTTGCCCCCTTCTTCTCTTGCCCTCAGTCTTTCCCAACATCAGGGGCTTTTTTAGTGAGTCAGCTCTTCACATCAGTTGGCCAAATTTTTGGAGCTTCAGCTTCAGAACTAGTCCTTCCAATGAATAATGAGGGTCGATATCCTTTAGGATTGACTGGTTTGCTCTCCTTGCTGTCCAGGGAACTCTCAAGAGTCTTCTCCAACACTGCAGTTTGAAAGCATGAATGTTTCAGCACTCAGCCTTCTTTATGGTTCAGCTCTCACTGCTTCCTAGCCACTTACAAGTCTAACTCTCCTAAACCCTATACTTCTCCTGAGACTCTTGTATTGTTTGTATCATTTCTCTATAACCATGATGCGT
Organism: Tragulus kanchil; assembly: GCA_022376925.1. NCBI lineage: Eukaryota > Metazoa > Chordata > Mammalia > Artiodactyla > Tragulidae > Tragulus > Tragulus kanchil. The sequence goes on along the minus strand of JAIOJX010000004.1, from coordinate 269,940,409 downwards.
CCTGAAAGGAAAGTTCCTGTCCACCATTAGGAATCTCAGATCACACTCTCAACTTCCTGTCCAAAGCCCTTTCTTCATAGATACTTCTACCATCCAAGTGTATCCCTCCAGTCTTACCAGTCTTATCATTTATAACCTCCTAGGCAATTTCATATGTATTGATGGATTCAGTGCACAAATGCAAGTGTTTTTGTAACTTTTAAAGTACTGTGTTTATCCTTAGCCACTTTTTCCACCCATCTACAATCTATCCAGGGTATGAGTTTGATGTTCTTCACCTTGACCCTATTCAGGAATTGTACTGTGTATTACATCTCAGCAGTCAGTGCCCAAATTCCTGGAATCCATCATCACCCAGAATAGTTCACATTTAAAATTATAAACATCTCCCCATGCTTTTAACTCTCTAATTTATACGTTCCTTTTGCCGTTAGGAAAAACATCTCAAATTCCTTTGCCTGAGATACAGTGTTCTTAAACATTCTGGCAACCACCTTTCTAATTGCATCCTTTGTAACTTTCAAGTCAAGACCAGCTTGACTACTTTCCTTGTTCTGGCCACAATGTACCACTCACCATTCTTCAGCTACGTGCACATATGTACTTGTGTGTGTACTTTTCTCTTCTTTGGAATATTCTTTTCCAACTGTCCATCTGGTTGTAGACAACTTACTTTTTTTTTTTTTTTGGCCACTTCTGTTGGTCTTTCATTTATTCATTTTCATCCATCTTTGTTCATTGGCCCGTGTGGGCCTCCCATCTCAGTGGCCTTTCTTGCTGCAGGGCACCGGCTCTGGCGCATGCACTCCAGAGCTCCAGCTCGGTAGTTGGATACATCAGTCCAGCTGCTCCACAGCATGTGGGATCTTCCCAGGCTAGGGATCAAACTGGTGCCCCTTGCACTGCGAGGCAGTGTCTTTACCCACTGGACAACCAGGGAAGCCCCCCAACTTACTCTTGAAGGCCCATTATAAGTTATTTCCTGCCCTTCCCCAATTCCCTAAGACAAATGTTCATCATTCATTCTTTATGCTCAAGATTTTGTAATTTTCAAAAAAATAAATTTACATTTCAAAATCATAACATTCCCCATAATCAGTCTCATTACTCTCAGAACTTTTGTTATATTTCTGCTTTTACAAGATAAAACATTAATGCTTAAGAAGATGCTTCAATTCAAATAGCTAAAATACTTGTCTCACACAACACTGTATGAGAAGGAAATATTTATGAAAATATCATTGTAATTGGGTAGATAGCCTAATTCTTTCTTTTATTTTAAGGATCACTTTTCCCCTTGAAGTCAAGTTACTTCCAAGGGAATCCATGCTCACTATAAAACTGTTTGGAATTGCCTGTGCAACCAACAGTGCAGATTTACTGGCCTGGACCTGTCTCCCGCTGTTTCCAAAACAGTAAGTATATCATTTGTGATTAATAAAACTTCCATCTCAATAAAAGCCTCCTTGGAACTAGATAATATGTGGTGTATAGCATAATGAGAAAATCAGGAAGACATTTTATTCTAAAATTGAGCTACCTCAATATAAATAATGACTGTTGAAAGTGGGACTGAAAAACAAAATGTAGAAATGGCTTTAGAAACACGTTTCCTGTTCAGCTTGTCAACTGGGTCATTTACCATGAAAAGGCATTGGCATGACCAATCTCAATGTCTTTTCCTTCAGAGTAGTTTCTCTGAAATTACTAATTCAAGATGATTTAGACCAGCACTGTTGTTTAGAAACAATGTACATCATGAATTTGTGGCTGAAGTAAAATTATTCAGTGTAATTGGTTTACTGACCTTTTATTGCCAAGAAAGAATATATGTCAACCTACAGTGATATTTTTCAGAAAAGTAAGCCATATAGGAGTTCTGTCAGAGGTAGTTGCTGTTGAAAAAGTAACTATCGATTTAACCATAAGGATTTGGAATTATTAATATTTAGAATATTTGAAAAAGTCAGTAACATGATTTTCTTTGTTATTAAGGAAAAATGTTTTAAATAATACATCTTAGTTACTTTCCCATGGCAAGACTTGCTTTAGAATCTGACTGTAAAATACAGGATGTTCGAAGAATTAGAGCCTGTGTTATTGTTTTAATATTATTATAAAGAATGTTTCTGCCTCTGCTCTTTTAGAAAGATTTGGTAATATAAAAATATTAACAAAATTCTTCATCAGCTTTTACTTCTTATGTTTAGGCAATATAAATAGACTATCATAAAAGCAACTGTAATACATTTTTTGATTTTGTTTGATCATTTGTTTTATTTTGGGCCACAGCCTGTGGCATGTGGGATCTTAGTTCCCCAACCAGGGGTCAAACGCATGCCTCCTTCAGTGGAAGCACAGACGCTTAGCCACTGGGTCTCTGGGGAATTCCATTGTAATACATTTTATAAATCATTACTATTAGATTAATTATGACATGGGGTGTGTGTGTGTGTGTCTGTGTGTGTGTCTTGCTTTTTTTATTTGTTTTCATGTTATAGCCAATTTCCATGTGTATGAACACAGGGAATGTATTTTCTTTGTAATTTCTATCATCTAACATGGTATCTCTTATAAATAGGCAATCATTATAGGTTTGTTTATTAAATTGAATTGGAAGAAAATCAGTCTTTATAAGAGATTTAGAATGAAATAAAATCTCAGAAGTCTGTGAGAAACAGTTCAACCCTAACAGAAATACCAACTGCTGTGAGCAAATATTTCAAATGATTGGCTTTAGAAACACGTTTCCTGTTCAGCTTGTCATCTGGGTCATTTACCATGAAAAGGCATTGGCATGACCAATCTCAATGTCTTTTCCTTCAGAGTAGTTTCTCTGAAATTACTAATTCAAGATGATTTAGACCAGCACTGTTGTTTAGAAACAATGTACATCATGAATTTGTGGCTGAAGTAAAATTATTCAGTGTAATTGGTTTACTGACCTTTTATTGCCAAGAAAGAATATATGTCAACCTACAGTGATATTTTTCAGAAAAGTAAGCCATATAGGAGTTCTGTCAGAGGTAGTTGCTGTTGAAAAAGTAACTATCGATTTAACCATAAGGATTTGGAATTATTAATATTTAGAATATTTGAAAAAGTCAGTAACATGATTTTCTTTGTTATTAAGGAAAAATGTTTTAAATAATACATCTTAGTTACTTTCCCATGGCAAGACTTGCTTTAGAATCTGACTGTAAAATACAGGATGTTCGAAGAATTAGAGCCTGTGTTATTGTTTTAATATTATTATAAAGAATGTTTCTGCCTCTGCTCTTTTAGAAAGATTTGGTAATATAAAAATATTAACAAAATTCTTCATCAGCTTTTACTTCTTATGTTTAGGCAATATAAATAGACTATCATAAAAGCAACTGTAATACATTTTTTGATTTTGTTTGATCATTTGTTTTATTTTGGGCCACAGCCTGTGGCATGTGGGATCTTAGTTCCCCAACCAGGGGTCAAACGCATGCCTCCTTCAGTGGAAGCACAGACGCTTAGCCACTGGGTCTCTGGGGAATTCCATTGTAATACATTTTATAAATCATTACTATTAGATTAATTATGACATGGGGTGTGTGTGTGTGTGTCTGTGTGTGTGTCTTGCTTTTTTTATTTGTTTTCATGTTATAGCCAATTTCCATGTGTATGAACACAGGGAATGTATTTTCTTTGTAATTTCTATCATCTAACATGGTATCTCTTATAAATAGGCAATCATTATAGGTTTGTTTATTAAATTGAATTGGAAGAAAATCAGTCTTTATAAGAGATTTAGAATGAAATAAAATCTCAGAAGTCTGTGAGAAACAGTTCAACCCTAACAGAAATACCAACTGCTGTGAGCAAATATTTCAAAAATCTGATTTGCGGGCTAAGAACTTTCATTACTTTCTCACTTGGAGCAGCTATGCAGGTGCCCTTCCTTCTCCAAGTTTCATCTGCAGTACTTGTAAGACCTAAAGTGTCTGTAGAATATATTTCTATCTATTCACTGAAAAACATTTAATATGGTTTATGCCCTCTCATCATCTAACACACTATTTTGTACATAATCAAAAACTGTTAAATATAGAAAAAATCTGGAATATTTTTGTCTTTCAAGCTAATCTTCAAAGTTTCTTCGTGTTTATGATAGGAAAATATTGCCACCTGTTGTTTTGTCATCTGTCACTTAACCTTTGGTAACCGTTTTATTTGTGAGTGATTATAGACAATAGGGATCTTTAAGGAATGTCATCTGGGACTGATACTAAGTGCTTTCCCTAAGGAAAAATGGCAAAATTGTGGATAATGAGACATCACAGAAACACAACTTACTTCAAAGAGGATTTCTATAAGCATTTGTGAATGTATTTCTGAAAGACCATTTCTTATGAAAATCAGAAAATCTGCTCTCTCCTGGGCTAAACAACTTAAAGTAATTTAGATATTTTAAAGACATCAGAAATCCATCACGTGACCAGTTGGGGAGATGTAATAACTCCCACTGTGTTCCTTGCTTTGAGTCATAGAGATTCTAACCCAATTTATGTAATACAGATATTTCTAGATCACAGCAAATAAGTCGCTTAATTTCATTTACTTTCACAGAATGACCCCTGGCCATAAACATTGGGTATCAGTTCTGTCATCTAATTATAATTTGAATTGCTCATATCTAGCTGTGTGGAGCTGTAATGAGCATTTATGTCTTTCTTTTTTCCAAGATACAACCTGAAAATATGCTGAATTAAAGGTTTTTTATCTCTTTGTGGTTTCCAAAGATGGGTTTTAGAGGAACCAACAGAGATTAAACTCAGATGTATTGGATACAGCTGCTTCAAGAGTGTGTCCACATAAAAATAAACTTCAGCATTTTCAAGCACACAAACTCACCTTCATTCCTATTAAAGATATGTTTCAAGAGCAAAGGTAAAATGTCACTCACAGAAGTTTTATAATCCTCTCCTTTGCAGACAGGGCTTATGTCCTCTATCCTGCAAAATTTCAAAAATCTGATTTGCGGGCTAAGAACTTTCATTACTTTCTCACTTGGAGCAGCTATGCAGGTGCCCTTCCTTCTCCAAGTTTCATCTGCAGTACTTGTAAGACCTAAAGTGTCTGTAGAATATATTTCTATCTATTCACTGAAAAACATTTAATATGGTTTATGCCCTCTCATCATCTAACACACTATTTTGTACATAATCAAAAACTGTTAAATATAGAAAAAATCTGGAATATTTTTGTCTTTCAAGCTAATCTTCAAAGTTTCTTCGTGTTTATGATAGGAAAATATTGCCACCTGTTGTTTTGTCATCTGTCACTTAACCTTTGGTAACCGTTTTATTTGTGAGTGATTATAGACAATAGGGATCTTTAAGGAATGTCATCTGGGACTGATACTAAGTGCTTTCCCTAAGGAAAAATGGCAAAATTGTGGATAATGAGACATCACAGAAACACAACTTACTTCAAAGAGGATTTCTATAAGCATTTGTGAATGTATTTCTGAAAGACCATTTCTTATGAAAATCAGAAAATCTGCTCTCTCCTGGGCTAAACAACTTAAAGTAATTTAGATATTTTAAAGACATCAGAAATCCATCACGTGACCAGTTGGGGAGATGTAATAACTCCCACTGTGTTCCTTGCTTTGAGTCATAGAGATTCTAACCCAATTTATGTAATACAGATATTTCTAGATCACAGCAAATAAGTCGCTTAATTTCATTTACTTTCACAGAATGACCCCTGGCCATAAACATTGGGTATCAGTTCTGTCATCTAATTATAATTTGAATTGCTCATATCTAGCTGTGTGGAGCTGTAATGAGCATTTATGTCTTTCTTTTTTCCAAGATACAACCTGAAAATATGCTGAATTAAAGGTTTTTTATCTCTTTGTGGTTTCCAAAGATGGGTTTTAGAGGAACCAACAGAGATTAAACTCAGATGTATTGGATACAGCTGCTTCAAGAGTGTGTCCACATAAAAATAAACTTCAGCATTTTCAAGCACACAAACTCACCTTCATTCCTATTAAAGATATGTTTCAAGAGCAAAGGTAAAATGTCACTCACAGAAGTTTTATAATCCTCTCCTTTGCAGACAGGGCTTATGTCCCATCTGTATTCACAAGGCCTCCACACTGCAATAAGACAGGGTTCTTCTCACTTCAGTCATTTCTATGAGCTTCCTTCCCTACTTAAATTCAAAGCAAATAGTTCGGTCCTTACTTAGCATTTCTAAATTGTGGTAAAATCCTTCAATGCAGAGATGCTCAACCCTGAATGAACAATGGAATCTCCTGGGGAGATTTAAAACTAAACCCAAAACCCAAGCGCTCCTAAAGTTTTTAATTTAATTGGTCTGTGGAGGGGCCCAAGCATCAGTATTTCCAGAGCTCCTGAGATGAGTAAAAGCCCAGGAAAGTGAGAACCATCTGCGGAATTTCAATAGAAACCTAAACAAACCTTGATACAAGTTTATTCCTGAGACTGTTGTCTGAGCAGCCAGTCCTGACCCCACTATGAATTGTCAGTTCAGATATACCTTAAAATCAGATAAGAAGACCAAGTTGTAGATAAAAATTCCTTATCATTCTTCCATCGTGCACGAGAAAGACCCTCAGAGCTCACCTTATTCAAACATTTCATTAATATATGAAGACCTTTATGATGAAGGAAGGTTGAAGGACTGGCTAGAGGTCACTGGGCTACTTAGGAATAGAACAGGAACCAAAATGGAGGGTTGACTTCTCTCCACAAGTCTTACAACCTCAAGCTGCCTCCCCTTTCCCGCCCTTAGGTGCCAAACCCTGCTCCGTGAATGAGCTGTAAAGCCTCAGCACCATGCGAGGGGCTCCTATCTCTGCTCTTGGCCATGAAACCTGTTATATCTATGAGAGTCAGAGGCCAAATGAGTTTTATAACGTCAGATCTTCTGGAAGTGATGGTTTCAGAGTGCCAAACCATGGATGCATAGAATCCTGTACCTAAAAATGACAGTAATTCATTTATTCAAGCCACTTATTTTACTGACAGGAAACAGGGGCCCAGAGAGTGTGTCCACATAAAAATAAACTTCAGCATTTTCAAGCACACAAACTCACCTTCATTCCTATTAAAGATATGTTTCAAGAGCAAAGGTAAAATGTCACTCACAGAAGTTTTATAATCCTCTCCTTTGCAGACAGGGCTTATGTCCCATCTGTATTCACAAGGCCTCCACACTGCAATAAGACAGGGTTCTTCTCACTTCAGTCATTTCTATGAGCTTCCTTCCCTACTTAAATTCAAAGCAAATAGTTCGGTCCTTACTTAGCATTTCTAAATTGTGGTAAAATCCTTCAATGCAGAGATGCTCAACCCTGAATGAACAATGGAATCTCCTGGGGAGATTTAAAACTAAACCCAAAACCCAAGCGCTCCTAAAGTTTTTAATTTAATTGGTCTGTGGAGGGGCCCAAGCATCAGTATTTCCAGAGCTCCTGAGATGAGTAAAAGCCCAGGAAAGTGAGAACCATCTGCGGAATTTCAATAGAAACCTAAACAAACCTTGATACAAGTTTATTCCTGAGACTGTTGTCTGAGCAGCCAGTCCTGACCCCACTATGAATTGTCAGTTCAGATATACCTTAAAATCAGATAAGAAGACCAAGTTGTAGATAAAAATTCCTTATCATTCTTCCATCGTGCACGAGAAAGACCCTCAGAGCTCACCTTATTCAAACATTTCATTAATATATGAAGACCTTTATGATGAAGGAAGGTTGAAGGACTGGCTAGAGGTCACTGGGCTACTTAGGAATAGAACAGGAACCAAAATGGAGGGTTGACTTCTCTCCACAAGTCTTACAACCTCAAGCTGCCTCCCTTCCTGCCCTTAGGTGCCAAACCCTGCTCCGTGAATGAGCTGTAAAGCCTCAGCACCATGCGAGGGGCTCCTATCTCTGCTCTTGGCCATGAAACCTGTTATATCTATGAGAGTCAGAGGCCAAATGAGTTTTATAACGTCAGATCTTCTGGAAGTGATGGTTTCAGAGTGCCAAACCATGGATGCATAGAATCCTGTACCTAAAAATGACAGTAATTCATTTATTCAAGCCACTTATTTTACTGACAGGAAACAGGGGCCCAGAGAGGTTCTACCAGCCCATCTGTTCTCCTGGTGCTACAGATTTTCATTTAGTTTTTCCAGGCATAGGAATTTGTAAAACACTGAAATTTTAAAATTAAGGGCCATTAAGGATAGAAATGTTATTTATCAGCATAGTCCTTTTCTAACAACATATTACTCAAAATCTCCACATATAAGATCAGCAAACAGTCCAGGGCTTCCCTGGTGGTCCAGTGGGTAAGGACACCGCCTTGAAGTGCAAGGGTTCTCCATTTGATCCCTGGCCTGGGAAGATCCCACATGCCACAGAGCGGTTGGATCGATGTGTCCAATTACTGAGCTGGAGCTCTGGAGCGCATGCGCCCAGAGCGGTGCTCTGTGACAAGAGGGGCCACTGCAGTGGGAGGCCCACACAGGCCAAAAGAGCAAAGATGGAAATAAATGAAAGACCAATAGAAGTGGCCAAAAAAAGAAAGTAAAAGCAAACAGTCCATGTACCTGTTGGTGAGGGTGGACAGAGTGGTATTTGAAATTAAGGAGTCTGGTCTATTGGCCAGGGCTCCCCTGGTGGCTCAGTGGTAATGAACCCGCCTGCCAATCCAGGAGACGTGAGTTCGATCCCTGGGTCATGCAGATCTCCTGGAGAAGGAAATGGCAGCCCACTCCAGTAATCTTGGCCTGGAAAATCCTATGGACAGAGGTAGCCTGGCGGGCTGCAGTCCATGGGGTCGCAAACAGTCATACATGATTTAGCGACTAAAACAACAATCTATTTGCCATGCCCTCAACACTTTTCTAAAGTCTATTCCCCCAGCCACCAAACCACATGAAAACAAATATAAAAGTCAAAAATCACTGATTCTGTGTAAGAAGCGCAAAGAAGTTACACTGCTTAAGGCTAGGTAATGAGGACACGGTACAAATGTCCTGGTATAAAATCTGGTGTTCTTTCTACCATATGAAACTATTCCTGGTATATTTTGCTTTTGTCATGTTTTTATGTGTTTGCTTAATTTTAACTGATGTCATAAACCTTTGTATGGCATTATAACATAAAGACTACTCATGAATCCCACCAACTAGGATGTTAAATGTTTCCATCTTCATCCTCTTTCTGAGATGTCCAACACTTTAAATTGCATTCTTTTAATATACTAATTCCACTAATGATCTTCCTCATCCTTATATTTTCTCTTCACAGAAGTCGATGGAAAAATAGTCCCCTCCATTAAGCTTAGAATATTGAAAAAGAGATTGTCCCTTATCAGAATATAAACTAGGTAATTTTCTACACACAGACGTATTATATCAACCTTAACTGGTCAACCAGAAGTTCAGTGTCTCTGCCCTATTACTTACCACATCCTTCCATACGTACACTTGACTCAAGAGTTCTGACTTGACTGTGCCCCTTACCCATCAGGGTTAAGGCCAGGGTCACCACTGATCCAGATTCCATCCAAGGAGAGTAATGGCAGATGCTCACAGCTATTCTTGGGTCTCTTCATTATTTGTAGGAATCAGCTTACGTCACTCAGATTTTCAGGAGGAAATATGGCCAAGATGTATAAATATAGTAGGGCCATAAGTATAACTCATTACACAGCTTAGATGTGAAGAAAAGGTACAATTAATATATCACACTTTTCCTTATGAGCTCCCACCCTGTAACTAATAAGGAGGAAAAATTTCTCATTGATTACAAAAAATTATCTAACTTGATAATCTAAATAGTCCTTTCAGAACGATGTAGCCTCCTTTGGATAAAGCTCAGTCACTCAGATAGCTTCCTGACACCCTAATTCTCTAAGAGGGCTGTTGTTCTTTAGTCACTGATTCATGTTTGACTGTTTTGTGATGTCAAGGGCTGTAGCTCTCCAGGTCCTCTTCCGCAGGATTTCTCAGGCAGCATTACTGGAGTGGGAAGCGTTTTTTTTTCCCAGGGTATCTTCCCAACCCAGACCCAAGGATCAAACCCACATTTCCAGCAGCTCCTCCATTGGCAGGCAGATTCTTTACCACTGACCCACCTGGGAAATCTGGATATAAGAGATCAGAAAAGAAACAGATCATTTGGCTTAGTGATTTACAATATCCACATCAAAGGCATTTTTAAGCTGGTGGTTGTTTGTTCCACCTACTGTAGCCTGTGACTGGTGCTTTCTGCTTACTAACACTGCCTGGGTGTCCTGGGCTCTCCCAGATGCCACAGGACTCCAAGCTGACCCCAGCTAAGATGGTCCAACCAGATGCCCTTACTGCAGAAGCCCTCTGTCCCCACCATGTGACTCACTTTATGGAAACACTCTCACACAAACGTCTTCAGTTCTGTCTAGATTACATCGCAACTGTAAAGAAACCAAAGACCCAATAAAACTGAACACAGGAGTCCTTTTGCCTGTAGATCATGTGGCCCCAAATTGAAGGTCATTGTTCAAATCAGTACAGGAGTAGCTCAAGAAGTGATTTTCTTCTAGGATCAGAAACACAGAGTGTAAACGCGAGTCTCCTTTGCCTTCAGCATTAGGCTATGCCTATTTACCTGAAATTCCTTGTCTGCCTTCCTATGGGCAGAAGAGGGGAAACTGGGATACTATGCTCACACTGTCCCCACTCTCTCTGTCTTCTGCCTCCCACCAACTCAAATCGCCAGGAAGTGGTAACTTTTTCTTTTACCACATTCTCCTTCCAATATGCCACACCCTCCTTCCTCACTCCTGTTTACTCTGCCATGGATAGGAACATCTTCTGTAAATGCTGTGGAGGACATTAGCATCTGTGTCCTTCAAGCTTAGGGCTGCCCTCTTCTTTTTGCATTCTGGCTGAACCTAGTCCCAAACTTCTCCCAAGAAGATGGATGCTTCAGACTACTTGGGGCAAGGTGAAAAGTCACAATAATAATTTTTCTAATCTTTATTCACATTGAGTTAAGTTTTAACTTGTGAATACTGTGGACTTTGCTAGTGGCTCAGACAGTAAATAATCTGCCTGCAATGTTGGAGACCCAGGTTGGATCCCTGGGTTAGGAAGATGCCCTAGAAAAAGGAAAGGCTGTCCACTCCAGTATTCTTGCCTGGAGAATTCCATGGACAGAGGAGCCTGGCAAGCTATAGTCCATGGGGTCATATAGAGATGGACACAACTGAGCAACTAACACTTTCACACTATTTTGCTAATACTACCATAGGCTAATAATGGTCCCTGGTATTGTTATACCAAAAAACAAACAAACAAATGGGAAAACGAAAACCAAGTTTTTCCAGATGAGGTGAGGATGGAAAAAAAGGGATAAAAATGAGTCGAAATTCATCCTGCTGAAAGAATATTCTTGGGTTATATAAAAATATCTGCACAGTAATGCTTAAAATTATCCTCTCTTGTATACTTTCTAATGCTGTCTTTTGATATGAAAAATAAAGAAGCCAAGCGTCAAGAAGCTAAGGGTTTAGGAAACTTCACTTGTTGGGTTTTTTCCTCATTTTTGCCTATTTGTCCATTAAATGGGAAGATAGAATTCTATGTTATATTCCAAAAACTTGCTTAATGAATTAAAATTCTGAACTTTAATTTTGTCGACTTTAAGTTCTACAGTTTTAATTTCACGTGTTAACCAAAGACTGTTCTCAGTGACCAGTGGAACATTTTACAAATAATCTTACTCATATTTACAAGCCAGGTATAGCTTGTTTTTTTTTTTTTTTTAATTCCTATAAGCCTCTGTGGATTTGGACATTACTGAAGCCGTTAAAACTATCTATGAATCCTTCCTGTCTAAAGTCTTCCTAAGAATATGAATAATCTTTCGACTTATGTGTAATGAACCATTTCCTCCATGAAGTCCCACAACTGTTTTGATTCAGCAAATCATATGCTAATTTAAATCTTTTCTTTCTATAAATTTAGAGCTCAGATCTTGAAAGATGCCCAGGGAATTTAGTAGCCCTGTGAAACAAAAAAGTGCTCTTAAGGGTTATTAGCATCTTTATTGATTTAAGGTAATCGTAACACCAAGAACATAAATTTGAGATTCATAGTTCCATCTTGTAATCATCATTGTTGGAAATTAAATGTTACATGTTAGAAATAAGCATGGGAACAGTTTTCTCATGTGGAAAATAAAATAAATATAGGTATCTATGGACATAGCCATGCATTCAGTATTGTTAGAAAAAAGCCATTAATCAGTATCCAGACTTGTACTTCTCTTTTAGTTACTGAATGAAGCTACTGAAATAGCTGATTGTATGTATATTTTTAAAAATTTATAAGTAATAGTAGCTTCCCTCTTGAAGTGACTTCTGTTTGTCCATATATGTTGGTTTTTGCAGCAAATCTATTCCTGGGTCTGTGCTATTCAGCATGACGTTACAGAGTGAGCCTCCCCTAGAAATGATCGCTCCAGGAGTATGGGATGTAAGTCAGCCATCTCCAGTAACCCTGCAGGTAAGTGTCAGGCTAGGAGATTAGAGTACACACAGCAAGGATTGCTTGATAAGTAGCTTGTTGTCAATTACAGAAACCATTTTGTTCCAGGATCACACATTTTAATAGTCTTCTCTTTCTCCAGCCTGCTGGGATCTGTAAAACCTCTGTTGCTTTTATTTTGCATTCAGTGTTCTCAAAGCACTTTTCTCCCAGCTTCTATAATAGCAATTTCAAACCATTCTCCATCAAACACAGTCACGAAGGCGGGGAATGGACTGGTGCCACGCATCTACTCATTATACATATTCATTTTTCTTTCCATTGTCTAAAAACAATCATTAGTACATATTATTAACTCGGCACCTTATTCATACCTGCCTCTTCATGGTGTCATATTGCCTTAAAATCTCTTTTGTTATGTGTTTCCTAAATGACTAGCAATTAAGCTGGATAGTGGGGGAGAGACTGCAGACTAAATCCTTCCTTTCTCCTTAAAGGCTGTCTATTTCTGTGATTTGTAATCATGAATGAGAGGTAATTAATGCTTCTGGGCTTTGATCCTTTCTGCTCAGGGAATTTTTTCTCATTTCTCTCATTTTTTCATGGTGGTAGGTGTGTTCATCACATACCTGAATCCCGGCCACTCCTGTACATGCCAGTGCATGGAATGTGGACTTTCCATTTGCATAGGAAAAACCTGGGCAGTGCTCTTAGCACAGGGCCTTTCAGCCTGGCAGGCTACCGTCCAGAGTGTCACAAAGAGGCCAGACACGACTGAAGCAACTTAGCACATGTGCACAGATCTGAGTTCAGACATGGAGACAAACTATTACATGATCCCATCAACCTGTGTCTCCCTCAACTTCTCTCTCTCTGTATATAGTCTAGTAAAATGAGTCAATTTAAGCACTAAGAACAGAGTTGTTTAGTTAATGTTGCTCTTGTTTATGTTTCTCTACTTAACTCTGTTTCATTCATTCTGTTTTTTAAACTTTTTTATGTGAACTGTTTTAAAAGTCTATTGAATTTGTAACAGTATTGCTTGTTTCATGTTGTGGGTTTCTGGCTGTGAGGCGTGTGGGATCTTAGCTCCCCAATGAGGGATCAAACCCAAACTCCCTGATTGGAAGACGAAGTCTTAACCACTGGACCAATGGAGCTGTCCCCCTGCCCCCAGGTCATTCTAAACACAGTATATTCTGGTTTATTTTTCCTCACCACACTGCTGTCAGGTAACCTAATTTCTGGTTGCCAAAACCACTGCTAGTTTTCAGGCCTCTTCATTCTAGCCCTCTCGTTGTAATTTTTGGCACTATGTCTTCCCAATTACAGGGCTTCTGAGGGCGTAAAGTGGTAAAAGAATTTGCTTTCCAGTGCAGGAGATGTAGATTTGATCCCTGGGTCCTAGAGAAGGAAATGGCAACCCACTCCAATATTCTTGCCTGGAGACCCCATGGACAGAGGAGCCTTGCAGGCTACAGTCCATGGGGTTCAGGAGAGTTGGACATGACTTAGCAACTAAACCACAATTCATTGTTTTTTTTTTCCTAAATGACTAGCAATTAAGCTGGATAGTGGGGGAGAGACTGCAGACTAAATCCTTCCTTTCTCCTTAAAGGCTGTCTATTTCTGTGATTTGTAATCATGAATGAGAGGTAATTAATGCTTCTGGGCTTTGATCCTTTCTGCTCAGGGAATTTTTCTCATTTCTCTCATTTTTCATGGTGGTAGGTGTGTTCATCACATACCTGAACCCCGGGCCACTCCTGTACATGCCAGTGCATGGAATGTGGACTTTCCATTTGCATAGGAAAAACCTGGGCAGTGCTCTTAGCACAGGGCCTTTCAGCCTGGCAGGCTACCGTCCAGAGTGTCACAAAGAGGCCAGACACGACTGAAGCAACTTAGCACATGTGCACAGATCTGAGTTCAGACATGGAGACAAACTATTACATGATCCCATCAACCTGTGTCTCCCTCAACTTCTCTCTCTCTGTATATAGTCTAGTAAAATGAGTCAATTTAAGCACTAAGAACAGAGTTGTTTAGTTAATGTTGCTCTTGTTTATGTTTCTCTACTTAACTCTGTTTCATTCATTCTGTTTTTTAAACTTTTTTATGTGAACTGTTTTAAAAGTCTATTGAATTTGTAACAGTATTGCTTGTTTCATGTTGTGGGTTTCTGGCTGTGAGGCGTGTGGGATCTTAGCTCCCCAATGAGGGATCAAACCCAAACTCCCTGATTGGAAGACGAAGTCTTAACCACTGGACCAATGGAGCTGTCCCCCTGCCCCCAGGTCATTCTAAACACAGTATATTCTGGTTTATTTTTCCTCACCACACTGCTGTCAGGTAACCTAATTTCTGGTTGCCAAAACCACTGCTAGTTTTCAGGCCTCTTCATTCTAGCCCTCTCGTTGTAATTTTTGGCACTATGTCTTCCCAATTACAGGGCTTCTGAGGGCGTAAAGTGGTAAAAGAATTTGCTTTCCAGTGCAGGAGATGTAGATTTGATCCCTGGGTCCTAGAGAAGGAAATGGCAACCCACTCCAATATTCTTGCCTGGAGACCCCATGGACAGAGGAGCCTTGCAGGCTACAGTCCATGGGGTTCAGGAGAGTTGGACATGACTTAGCAACTAAACCACAACAGCTTCCCCAGTACAGAACACTCTTCTCCTCTGGCTTTGCTCTTGCTGCCCTCTTAGGTTTTTCTTCACACTCTCCCTGGTTATCTTTCCTCCGTTTTTTCCTAGAACCTCCCTTCTTTGGCTTGTCCCCACTGTTGACAGTTCCTAAGGGTTCTGTCTGCTGCCCATTGCTATATATGCATTCTCCCTCAGAGAATTTCTTTAAGGCTTTATTGAGATATACTTCACATACCATACAGTCCTCCCATTTCAAGTATGCAATTCAGTGTTCTCTAGTATTTTCACAAATACGTACGACTAATCTCAGCCAATGTTAATTTTAGAGTATTTTCATTTTTATGAAGAAGTCTCATAACTTTTAGATACCACTTTCCAGTCCTAACTCTAAGTAACTACTAATATACTTTCTGTCTCTGTAGATTCACCTATTCTGCACATTTCACCTAAATGCAGTCATACAGTATGTGTTCTTTTGTGGGTAAATTCTTTCCCTCAGCATAATGTTTCAAAATTCATCCACTTTGTAGCATATATCAGTATTCACTTATTTTTATTGTTGTTGAATAGCATTGCAGTATACATATACCACAGTTTTATCTATCCACTCATTAGTTGATATGCATTTATATTGTTTCCACCTTTTCACTATTAAGAACAGTGCTGCTCTGAGCATTCTTGTACACATTTGTGTGTGAACATACATTTTCATTTATCTTGGTGCTGTACCCAGCAGTGGAATTGTTGGGTCTTGTTCATTCCTGAGCTTTTAATTTATAGTATTTTGCAGTCATATCTAAGTATCTTTACTTTACAGTCCTCTACAGCACAAGCTTCTGAGAAATGTAGCACATGCCTTCCTGGATTCTCACCTGGATATTCTGTTGTTGTTCAGTCACTAAATCCTGTCCAGCTCTTTGTGACCCCATGGACTGCAGCACGCCAGGCTTCCCTGTCCTTCACTATCTCCCAGAGTTTGGTCAGATTCATTTCCATTGAGTCAATAATGCTATCTAACCACCTCATCCTCTGCTGAACCTTTTTCCTCTTGTCTTCAGTCTTTCCCAGCATCAGGGTCTTTTCCATTGAGTTAGTTTTTCACATCAGGTGGCCAAAGCATTCGAGCTTCAGCTTCAGCATCAGTCCTTCCAGTGAATATTCATGGTTGATTTTCTTTAGGATTGACTGATTCAATCATCTTGCTGTCCAAGGGATTCTCAAGTCTTCTCCAGCACCACAGTTCAAAAGCATTAGTTCTTCAACTTCTCAGCCTTCTTTATGGTCCAACTCTCACATCTGTACATGACTCCTGGGAAAACTATAGCTGTGATGATATGGACCTTTATCATCAAAGTGATGTCTCTGCTTTTTAATACACTGTTTAGGTTTGTCATAGCTTTCCTACCAAGGAGAAAACATCCTTTAATCTCCTGGCTGCAGTCACTGTCTGCAGTGATTTTGGAGCCCAAGAAAATAAAGTCTGTTCCTGTTTCCTGTTTCCCAATATTTTTGACATGAAGTGATGGAACTGAATGCTGTGGTCTTAGTTTTTGAAAAGATGAGCTTCGAGGCAGCTTTTTCACTCTTTTCTTTCACCCTCATCAAGACATATTCTCTACGCAGCTTCAAAGATTACATATCCCAAACTGAGTTCACCATTATCTCAGAATTGCTTTCACTCCCTGAATTACTTATGACTGTCCGTGCCCTCACATATACCTAGCTGCTGCAGCTGTCTTAGCTCTCGTTCTTGCTACTCATGTTCTGTTCACACTAGATCCTGCCAGCTTATCATTCATGTGTTCCTCAGGTCTGTCCTGACAAGTCCCCACCACATCTGCCCTGGTTCAGCCGTTCAGATTTTTGTTTTTGTCTTTATTTATTATTCTCTAGTTGAAACTCCACAAGTGTGATCCTTCTAAACCATAAATCTGAACCTGCCACTCTTTTGCTTGCACTCTCCAGTAACTCAGCACTGCCTAGGACAAGCTCTAGAGCACAGACCCTCCTGCTGCTGTTTCCTTTGCCACTCTCTGATGTCACACTCTAGCAACACTGCAAAGGTCGGATTTCCTGATGGGCACAGTCCTGCTTTTACCTCTTGTGCATTTATGAACGCCGCTGACTGCCTGTAATGTGTCTGCCATCTTCTCTTCACCATCTGTTGCTCACCCTTGGAGTTAGTGTCTGTCACTGCTGTTCATCTTTTAAGATCCATGGGCCCTCTCCCAGAAATCTCTCCCTTACCCTCCTCTCTTTCCACTCCAAGCAGGATTAAGTGCCATTCCTTTGTGTTCACTTGATAACCAGTAAGATTTTTGTCAACACATTCACATTGCATTTCTTTCTTGAGAAATTCTTTCCCATTGACTTTGTGATTTTTTTTTTAGAACAGTGGCCTTATTTTATCCCCAGAATCTAGCATAGTACCTGGAATATAATATTTGTAAATTACTGTTATGTGTTCATACCTCTGATCACTACAGTAACCAAACCTACAGATATTTCTAAACTTAGCAGTTTGGTCCTCTCGTTGGAATTCTGATATCACTGTGTTCATTTTCTTCCCTTTTGTGAGTGGTCCTTCTCTTTAAACCATCGTTCTTACCTACTCATTCATTAAGGTACCTAACATTTCAATACCTGTTTATCCTTCATTATCATTAGGAGGAGCCAACAGTCTTATTGCTGGTACCTGGTCCTTAGAACTCAGTACCTTTTGTGTCCCAGCGGAGCATATGTTCCTTTCCTTGCACCCCCTCTTTTACAGCTCCTTCCACAGACTCACAGCAGTTTCCACCTAGTTGGTAGGCATCCTTCATCTCCTTGTACTTCACAGAACTTGTGGTCCAGTATTTGTATGCCTTATATCCACATCTGCAGTCCAGGCTCATGTCTTTGAACAAAATGGTAGAATCATGGGGGCCTGAGCAAGCCCGTGGACACCTTTTGGCATGGTTATGTGTAATAGACACTAAGAACATTCATAGCAAGTCCTTCAAGGAATTCCAAACCATGAAGCTATAGTAGGAACCATGGTAGCCAAGTGGGAATGGAGAATAATGAAGGAGGGAGTAAAGCAGAGGGAGAAACACAGGGCTTCCCTGGTGGTCTAGTGGGTAAAGAGTCCCCTTGCAGTGCAAGGGGCACCAGTTTGATGCCTGGCACAGGAAGATCCCACATGCCGTGGAATGGCTGGACCAGTGTGTCCAATTACAAGCCAATGCTCTGGAGCTCATGCACCCAGAGCCAGTGCTCTGCAATGAGAGAGGCCACTGCAATGGGAGGCTCACACAGGCCAAAGAATAAAGATGGATGAAAATAAATAAATGGAAGACCAACAGAAGAGGCCAAAATTAAAATAATAATAATAAAGTAATCTAAAAAAAAAAAGAAATGGAGCACAAGAAACCAATATTAAATATATAAGGAAGTGTGAATTAGAAGCTCTGGTTGATCATGTTTGAGTATTTTCCTGTATCCTGGAAGAAATAGCCTCATGATTTTTTTTATTTTTTGCTTGAAATCAGGAGTCTATCCTTAACGCTTGTGGCAAGAGTGTGACAAATAGCTGTCATAGCACATGCAGTGGACACATCAGTAGAGAACTCCTGGAGCACTTCCATTAAAGAAAAATGAATAACATTCAGACCAAGGTCAGGTTTAGGGCGTCATTACCACAGAAAGAGAAGAGTCGCATGTTTGCCATTACAAACTGGAAGCATGGCTTTGGGATGCTACGTATATGTTGAACACTATTTTAATTGTTAGTGTCTGCCTTTATCCTGTTCCATAGTGCATAGAACTCAAAAGAATTCTAGGGCAAATACTGTGAAATAGCACCTACTTTAGGGAACTATCTTTTGTGAAAAATTAGAACAAGAGCAAATGGGAATATCTAATATTTTCTATAAGTAGCTAAACAAACAGTAACTGTTTAGCTTCACAAAACATGAATATATGCAATTTGTATAGGGTCTCATTCATGTATCAGAAATGAAAAAATTCATAATTGAAATATATCTTGGAATATATGATAGATGTGTGCTCAGGGATACTTCTGTATCCTCATCCACTATCTTTAGTTTCCTCATCTACGTTGCCCTTTACTGAGGACTAACATAAAATTGAATTAGCTCATTAAGTACTGTTTCTAGTATTTTTATTTTATGTGTTTAAAATATTTGGATATATTAAGAGTAAAGGGTAACCTGCTAATACTGGAGGCACTTCCTTGCAAGGCATCAAAATTAATCTTTCTGTCAAGAGGCAAAATTCACTATAACATTGCCTTGGTGTGTTGGAATATAAATTATACATTATAACAAAATTATACCAAAAACAAACATTGTATCAAACTTCAAAGGTTACCAAATAAAATTCCTAAGACTTTGTCAAATAAGGACCACGTAGATTAAACTGTTATTTCATATTGTAACTCACAGTCTACCTATAGTATTGTCCCATTTTTCTCTGAGATCACAACCTAACATAGTTCAGAGAAAAATACATTCTTTAGACTTTCTAATACAAACACGAAAAAATGTGTGGTACTTTTAAGTACTATGAAAAGTGAAAATGTTAGTCGCTTAGTCATGTCTGACTCTTTGTGGCTCCATGGACTGTAATCCGCCAGGCTCCTCTGTCCAAGGAATTCTCCAGATAAAAGGATCTTCCCTACCCAGTGACTGAACCTGGGTCCTCACATTGCAGGTAGATTCTTTTACCATCTGAGCCACAGAGGAAGCCCCTCTTAAGCATTTTATGGGGCTGTAAAATATTTAGCTCATTTACATACATGGAAACTATATTATTTGATAACTACCATGTTACTTACTGGGCTTCTGTGGTGGCTCAGTGGTAAAGAATCTGCCTGCCAGTGTAGGAGACACAGGTTCAATTCCTGGTCAGGGATATCCCCTGGAGAAGGATAACTCCAGTATTCTTGCCTGGGAATCCTCTGGACAGAGAAACCTGGCAGACTACAGTCTATACAGTCACAAAAGGATCAGACATGACTTAGCACCTAAACAACAACAGTGACAAATACGGGAGGCAATGGTAAGCCAGAAAAAAATAAAGCCTGCTTTCTAGCCTTGTCTATAGAACTGAACTATAGAGCCACAGCAAGAATATGCTATTTGGTTCTATACTTGTAAAACAGATCTTTACCAGAGAAGATTTCACTATCATGTCTCCAAAGTTACTTCTAGTATTATTTTATGGATTTATAGAATATTTGATATTTATTAAAAAAAGCTCATTAAGTACTGTTTCTAGTATTTTTATTTTATGTGTTTAAAATATTTGGATATATTAAGAGTAAAGGGTAACCTGCTAATACTGGAGGCACTTCCTTGCAAGGCATCAAAATTAATCTTTCTGTCAAGAGGCAAAATTCACTATAACATTGCCTTGGTGTGTTGGAATATAAATTATACATTATAACAAAATTATACCAAAAACAAACATTGTATCAAACTTCAAAGGTTACCAAATAAAATTCCTAAGACTTTGTCAAATAAGGACCACGTAGATTAAACTGTTATTTCATATTGTAACTCACAGTCTACCTATAGTATTGTCCCATTTTTCTCTGAGATCACAACCTAACATAGTTCAGAGAAAAATACATTCTTTAGACTTTCTAATACAAACACGAAAAAATGTGTGGTACTTTTAAGTACTATGAAAAGTGAAAATGTTAGTCGCTTAGTCATGTCTGACTCTTTGTGGCTCCATGGACTGTAATCCGCCAGGCTCCTCTGTCCAAGGAATTCTCCAGATAAAAGGATCTTCCCTACCCAGTGACTGAACCTGGGTCCTCACATTGCAGGTAGATTCTTTTACCATCTGAGCCACAGAGGAAGCCCCTCTTAAGCATTTTATGGGGCTGTAAAATATTTAGCTCATTTACATACATGGAAACTATATTATTTGATAACTACCATGTTACTTACTGGGCTTCTGTGGTGGCTCAGTGGTAAAGAATCTGCCTGCCAGTGTAGGAGACACAGGTTCAATTCCTGGTCAGGGATATCCCCTGGAGAAGGATAACTCCAGTATTCTTGCCTGGGAATCCTCTGGACAGAGAAACCTGGCAGACTACAGTCTATACAGTCACAAAAGGATCAGACATGACTTAGCACCTAAACAACAACAGTGACAAATACGGGAGGCAATGGTAAGCCAGAAAAAAATAAAGCCTGCTTTCTAGCCTTGTCTATAGAACTGAACTATAGAGCCACAGCAAGAATATGCTATTTGGTTCTATACTTGTAAAACAGATCTTTACCAGAGAAGATTTCACTATCATGTCTCCAAAGTGGTTCACAAACTTATTAGAAATTCTCAAATGATTACATGAAGAAAGTATAATTACAGTCTATAATTTTCATCATGTAATAATAGACATTTAGTAATGAAAACATAGAGAAGGTGTAATTTCACCATTACACAAAAATGTAGCATTTATCTTTATGAAAAGTTCATAAATATTATTTTTCTTATTTTTTTCTCAGATAAAATTATAGACCACAGATTTATATAGCGCTGAGTGAGTGCGAAGTCACTTCAGTTGTGTCTGACTCTCTACAACTCTATGGATTTAGTCCACCTGGCTCCTCTGTCCATGGAATTCTCCAGGCAAGAACTCTGGAGTGGATTGCCATGCCCTCCTCCAGGGGATCTTCCTGACCCATGCCTTTTCTGTCTACCTGCATTGGCAGATGGGGTCTTTACCAGTAGTGCCACCTGGGAAGGCCACAAATTTATATACCATTTATATAAATAATTGAGGATTTTCCAAATATCATGTATATTAAACACTGAACCCAAATGATTCTTTTAAAATTATTTTAAAATAATAAACAGCACAGAAAATACAGAATATTTACCTTTATTATGCTTTATTTTTTATAAATATAAGATACAGTTCATTAAATTGATAATGCATCTTTCAGGCACTGAATGAATGGCAAATTGTTTTTTTGTTATTTCAGATTGATTTTCCAACTGAGTGGGAGCATATGGAACTTGATTCTGAAGAGACTAGAAGTGATCTTGAAGAACCACCGAAAGAGTGTTTAAAACATATAGCCAGACTGTCACAGAAGCAGAGCCCCATACTGTAAGTGACCCAGTTCTTGGGAGGGAATTTCACCTACTGTTCATGAGACCAGCAATCATTCTAGAAGCACTCGTATCTTTTAAGAGTGATCCTTCCTTCCCACATAACTCCTCTCATTTCCTAAAATCATACCTGTTGGATGATCAACTAATCCTTAGGAACTAAATTGATAAAAACTTTCTAGCCTTGTCTATAGAACTGAACTATAGAGCCACATCAAGAATATTCTATTTGGTTCTATACTTGTAAAACAGATCTTTACCAGAGAAGATTTCACTATCATGTCTCCAAAGTGGTTCACAAACTTATTAGAAATTCTCAAATGATTACATGAAGAAAGTATAATTACAGTCTATAATTTTCATCATGTAATAATAGACATTTAGTAATGAAAACATAGAGAAGGTGTAATTTCACCATTACACAAAAATGTAGCATTTATCTTTATGAAAAGTTCATAAATATTATTTTTCTTATTTTTTTCTCAGATAAAATTATAGACCACAGATTTATATAGCGCTGAGTGAGTGCGAAGTCACTTCAGTTGTGTCTGACTCTCTACAACTCTATGGATTTAGTCCACCTGGCTCCTCTGTCCATGGAATTCTCCAGGCAAGAACTCTGGAGTGGATTGCCATGCCCTCCTCCAGGGGATCTTCCTGACCCATGCCTTTTCTGTCTACCTGCATTGGCAGATGGGGTCTTTACCAGTAGTGCCACCTGGGAAGGCCACAAATTTATATACCATTTATATAAATAATTGAGGATTTTCCAAATATCATGTATATTAAACACTGAACCCAAATGATTCTTTTAAAATTATTTTAAAATAATAAACAGCACAGAAAATACAGAATATTTACCTTTATTATGCTTTATTTTTTATAAATATAAGATACAGTTCATTAAATTGATAATGCATCTTTCAGGCACTGAATGAATGGCAAATTGTTTTTTTGTTATTTCAGATTGATTTTCCAACTGAGTGGGAGCATATGGAACTTGATTCTGAAGAGACTAGAAGTGATCTTGAAGAACCACCGAAAGAGTGTTTAAAACATATAGCCAGACTGTCACAGAAGCAGAGCCCCATACTGTAAGTGACCCAGTTCTTGGGAGGGAATTTCACCTACTGTTCATGAGACCAGCAATCATTCTAGAAGCACTCGTATCTTTTAAGAGTGATCCTTCCTTCCCACATAACTCCTCTCATTTCCTAAAATCATACCTGTTGGATGATCAACTAATCCTTAGGAACTAAATTAGTAATTCTGTGCGTTTTTAAAAGATTATCTTTTTCTGTGGCACTTACCAACTTTAACTTTGGTCAAAGGAAAACTAAAAAAATTGGAAAATATTCCATTCAAAACAGTAAAGCAGAGACTGATACAGATCAGCATTTAACAGTTACTAACACATTTGTAATGAGAGATTTTTTAAAATATAAAATGTTGCTATAATTTGAAATTTTAAATACATTCAAACAAAAAATGCCAAAAACAACCAATAAATAAGCACAGAAACTGCCTTTAAATATTAAGGATTTGTGTTTTCACATTAACTCCAGTAAATTCTAACCGGTTTTATACTTCAGTTTTCTATTTAACTGAGTAACTTATACACAGAATAAGCAACATTTTTCTCTGTTTCATCCATTCAAATATAATTATTAATGCTCAGTAGAGAATAATTTCATTCTAGACTGTGAAAACAGATGGAGAGCAGCCTTCAATGTGATAAAACAGATTAAATTGATTTTCTAAATATCACATTTTATCATTTAGTTGGTGACATAATTATTTCTTCTTTCAAATTAATCAAGTATAATCAGTTGGAAAGTTCAGACTCAATAAAATTTAATGAAAATGTACCTATAATATTTGTTAAACTAAGAAAAATACCTTTTTGGTGATCTCTAAAGGAAAAATGTCTATTATAGAGAAAATCTCAGAACACAAGATATAAAAAATTGTTTTGAAAGAAATTATGCCCCTTTCCAAAATTCTAACTATAAGATACAGTTCATTAAATTGATAATGCATCTTTCAGGCACTGAATGAATGGCAAATTGTTTTTGTTATTTCAGATTGATTTTCCAACTGAGTGGGAGCATATGGAACTTGATTCTGAAGAGACTAGAAGTGATCTTGAAGAACCACCGAAAGAGTGTTTAAAACATATAGCCAGACTGTCACAGAAGCAGAGCCCCATACTGTAAGTGACCCAGTTCTTGGGAGGGAATTTCACCTACTGTTCATGAGACCAGCAATCATTCTAGAAGCACTCGTATCTTTTAAGAGTGATCCTTCCTTCCCACATAACTCCTCTCATTTCCTAAAATCATACCTGTTGGATGATCAACTAATCCTTAGGAACTAAATTAGTAATTCTGTGCGTTTTTAAAAGATTATCTTTTTCTGTGGCACTTACCAACTTTAACTTTGGTCAAAGGAAAACTAAAAAAATTGGAAAATATTCCATTCAAAACAGTAAAGCAGAGACTGATACAGATCAGCATTTAACAGTTACTAACACATTTGTAATGAGAGATTTTTTAAAATATAAAATGTTGCTATAATTTGAAATTTTAAATACATTCAAACAAAAAATGCCAAAAACAACCAATAAATAAGCACAGAAACTGCCTTTAAATATTAAGGATTTGTGTTTTCACATTAACTCCAGTAAATTCTAACCGGTTTTATACTTCAGTTTTCTATTTAACTGAGTAACTTATACACAGAATAAGCAACATTTTTCTCTGTTTCATCCATTCAAATATAATTATTAATGCTCAGTAGAGAATAATTTCATTCTAGACTGTGAAAACAGATGGAGAGCAGCCTTCAATGTGATAAAACAGATTAAATTGATTTTCTAAATATCACATTTTATCATTTAGTTGGTGACATAATTATTTCTTCTTTCAAATTAATCAAGTATAATCAGTTGGAAAGTTCAGACTCAATAAAATTTAATGAAAATGTACCTATAATATTTGTTAAACTAAGAAAAATACCTTTTTGGTGATCTCTAAAGGAAAAATGTCTATTATAGAGAAAATCTCAGAACACAAGATATAAAAAATTGTTTTGAAAGAAATTATGCTTCCACTTCTAACTATGAAGGTTACCTATTATATTACTAAACTAAGCCTCCTGAATCAAAGAAACATGACACAAGAAAAGTACGTATGAAACAACTGCTCTTAGAAATTAAATGGAGAAGGCTTGAGGTGAGCCCATGAGTAAAATGGCCTTCAGCTCGGAGGCATTTTCTATATCATAGCTCTGGAAGGTATAATTAGAGAAGAATATTCAGGTTTTACTGAGATTTAACAAAAAAATAAGGCAGAGATCAGAGCTTAATTATGTTGATGCAGCTGGAATTTTCAGAGAATAATTTTGCAGAAAAGGAAGATCCACAGGATAGGAACTATAGAAATATGTATTGGTGCACCCTTATATATTTAGCTGAGTAGTGAGTCACGCATGTAACTACAAAAGAACCGTTACAGGGAGAAAGGAAATAAATGTATATTCTAGAGGTTGCACAATGCTGGGATACATACAGTTTCTGACCATTAATAATGGGAAAAAAATCACAGGACACCTCAGCATTCAGTAAAGAAACCAGAAAGATGCATGTTATGAGTATGCATACTCTACCTCAAGCTTGAGGACTGTGCTTGGCGTAGTATAACACAAACCCCAGTCAAAACAAACCCAAGAGGATCAAGCTGATCTACTAATAATCAAACTGCCCACTAAAAAATCTGAAACATTCAACACTCAAAAGTTAGAAAAATACAGACTCTCAACAATTCAGGGGCTGAAGTATTTTGTATACAATCAATAATTGCTAGACATAGAAACAGCCAGGAATATATTAGCATAGACCAGGATGGGTAAAAGCAGTTAAGAGAAACAGCTTCAAATATTTTACAACTGTCATAAAGGCATTTGTAGATTTAAATTAGAAGATATATATGAGAGAACAAATGAAGTCTCGGTAGAAAAACAGAAATTTAAGAACTGAAAAGCACAGTATCTAGATTTTTAAAAGTTGCTGGAAAGGCTTAATAAACTACATAATGAAGAAAAAAACCACAGAATGGGCAATAGAAATTATCCATGTTGAAGTGCAGAAAGAATAAAACCAAAAGCAATAATAGAGCCTTGAGCAATGTAATACATGGGTATTGGGCACACAAGAGAGAAGGGAGATATTGAAGAAAAAATACTTTAAAAGACAATAGCCAAAAGTTTACAAGTTTGATTTTAAAAAATCAGGTAACAGAACAAACAGCAGATCCCCACCACATGCACATATGCACACGCCTGGGTGCACACACATACCATCTAAGCACATTATAGTCAGATTTATGAAAAGTAGAGATAAAGATAAGATTTTCCTAAGGCATTAGAGAAAGTCAACAAATTTCATTCATGGGATTGACATTCTACAGATCTCTCTTTATCTTCAGATTTCTCATTAGAAACTGGAAGCCAAAAGACATTATAATGTTATCTTGCATTTTGAAATGGAAGAGAAATTTTTATCAACTTAGAAACTTAAAAATTCAGTGAAATTACATTTCAGAAATTCGGCAAAATTAAAACCTTTTCAACTAAACACAGGCGAGTTCCTTAACTCTAAACTCATCTATACTGTAAGAAATCTTAAGGAAACAACTTCAGGCTAAAAGAAGTGGTAACTAACTAGACGGACATTTAAGTCTACAAGAATAAATGAAAACACCACAAAGGGAAAATAGCTAGATAATAAAGATACACCTTTTTCACATTTATTAATTTACTTGTTAAAATATTTAAACAAAATAATCATAATGTACAACTGGGTATATAATATATAAAAATAAAATACATAGCAACTATGTATGAGAATGAGAAATGGAAAAACAAAAACATACTATTCTAAGATTCTTATACATAAAGCAATGTAATCTTAACTGTAGTTGGCTGGCTCAGTGGTAAAGAGTCTGCCTCCCAATGCAAGAAACATGGGTTCAATCCCTGGTTTGGGAAGATTCCCTGGAAAAGGAAATAGGAACCTACTCCAGTATTCTTGCCTGGGAAATCCCATGGACAGAATAAATGAAAAGACTATAGTCCATGGGCTACAGACCACAGGGTCGCAAAGAGTTGGACACGGCTATAGCAACTGAGCACTCATGTATGCATATGATATGCTAAAGAAAAATATTACAATCTTGAGAGAAACCTTTCCCAGATTTTGAGTACATTTAAAAGTCAAAAAGATGACAAAACTTAAATTTTAAAACATTCAAAAGAAAGAAGAAAAAAAGACATGGTTTAATGGCAGCATGGTTAATTCAAACCCAATCCTGTTAATTTTCTGTTAAATATAAATAAAAATTAAAAAGGGCAGAAAACTGTTAGCCTAATACAAAAGTAATATCCCAACTTTATGTTGTTTATAGGTGTATATTTTAAATATAAGAATTCAGCTATATTACTAAAAGAATGGAAAAAGTTATATAAAGAAAAATTATATCACCTTGGTATATTTGGGAAAAAAACCATTTAACAAAATTCAGCACCCATTCATGTAAAAGCTCACAAAACTGGGGACAGAATGGAACTTCCTCAACCTTCAACTCCTGAGTTGAATCTAGATCTATGGAAAAATCTAGAGTTAACCTCATATTAAATGGTGCAAAAATAAGCGTTTTTTCCCGTAGACTGGGAACAAACCAAAGATGCTTGTCTAAATATTCCTCTTCAGTGCTGTGCTTGCAGCCCTAGCCAGTGTACTATGGCAAGAAAAATGTTTTAAATATACAAAAGAAGAATGAAATAAAACTATTTTCAGATGAGTGATTATGTAAGATCATAGTATTTGGGATTAATGTACAAAATACCACCATGTTATAGTAAAAAATAGAAAACAAATCTTTCTTATCAAAATTCTATCAATATTTACAATATTTATTTATAAACATCTCTATACTTAAAAGTACAGAACGTCACTCAGACAAATTAAATTTCAGTAAATGGAAGGCTATATTATGTCGTTGATTAGAATAACCCTTATTGTTAAGATGACAGTTCTATTTCTCCCCCAAATACAACTACAGCCTATTAGAATGTATTTTTTTTTTTGGAAATAATCAGTATATTTTTAACTTTTCTCCAGTAGCCTGGATAATATATCTAAATGGGCAAAATCAAGTGTTAGCAAGAATGCTGTACAGTTGGTTCTGTCATACCCTGTACATCATAAGGTAAAATATAATAACCACTTCCGAAAGTAGTTTCCTCTAATAGTAAACAAACACATGACATACGGCCAAGTCATTCCCCTCCATGATACTTTCTAGGAGAAGTGAGAAGTATGCCCATATAGACACATACACACCAGTGTTCACAAAAACCTTATTCACAGTATTCCAAAACAGGAAGTAATCCCAGTGTCCACCAAATAGGAGAAAAGAAAAGCAAATTATGACATTCATACAAAGGAGTGCTACTCATGAATTAAACGGAATAATCTACTGATTATCCACTCAATAGTATGGATAATTTTTAAAACATTATACTGAGTAAAGAAGCTATAAATAAAAGAATATTTACTCTCTAATCCCATTTATTTGAAGTTTGAAAGAAGGTAGGATTACTTTAAAGTGAAAAAAGCTATACTAGTGCTTGCCTAGAAAACTGGTTTATACCTTGAAAAGAGTGTGGTTTTTATTATACTTGATATCTGCATTTGTCAAAATTTAATTAGCTGAATCCATCCTTTCTATTTTATGTAAATTATGCTTCAGTAAAAGAAGGTAAAAGAGAATAAAGCATTATTCAGTTTTGAAAAATGAATTTAATTAGAACAAAATAATGTTTTTAGTACCATGGTAATAATTGTATTATGGAATTTTTTCTTTGGGGGCTTTCTGGTGAGGAACTTAGTGAAAAAAGGAAAAAAGGAGGGCTTCCCTGGTGGTCCAGTGGGTAAAGAGTCCATCTTGCAGTGCAAGGGGCACCGGTTCCATCCCTGGCCCGGGAAGATCCCACATGCCGCGGAGCAGCTGGACCAGTGTGTCCAACGGCCTGGCTCACTCAGACAAATTAAATTTCAGTAAATGGAAGGCTATATTATGTCGTTGATTAGAATAACCCTTATTGTTAAGATGACAGTTCTATTTCTCCCCCAAATACAACTACAGCCTATTAGAATGTATTTTTTTTTTTGGAAATAATCAGTATATTTTTAACTTTTCTCCAGTAGCCTGGATAATATATCTAAATGGGCAAAATCAAGTGTTAGCAAGAATGCTGTACAGTTGGTTCTGTCATACCCTGTACATCATAAGGTAAAATATAATAACCACTTCCGAAAGTAGTTTCCTCTAATAGTAAACAAACACATGACATACGGCCAAGTCATTCCCCTCCATGATACTTTCTAGGAGAAGTGAGAAGTATGCCCATATAGACACATACACACCAGTGTTCACAAAAACCTTATTCACAGTATTCCAAAA
Organism: Tragulus kanchil; assembly: GCA_022376925.1. Taxonomy (NCBI): domain Eukaryota; kingdom Metazoa; phylum Chordata; class Mammalia; order Artiodactyla; family Tragulidae; genus Tragulus; species Tragulus kanchil. The sequence goes on along the minus strand of JAIOJX010000004.1, from coordinate 269,910,574 downwards.
CAGGAAGTAATCCCAGTGTCCACCAAATAGGAGAAAAGAAAAGCAAATTATGACATTCATACAAAGGAGTGCTACTCATGAATTAAACGGAATAATCTACTGATTATCCACTCAATAGTATGGATAATTTTTAAAACATTATACTGAGTAAAGAAGCTATAAATAAAAGAATATTTACTCTCTAATCCCATTTATTTGAAGTTTGAAAGAAGGTAGGATTACTTTAAAGTGAAAAAAGCTATACTAGTGCTTGCCTAGAAAACTGGTTTATACCTTGAAAAGAGTGTGGTTTTTATTATACTTGATATCTGCATTTGTCAAAATTTAATTAGCTGAATCCATCCTTTCTATTTTATGTAAATTATGCTTCAGTAAAAGAAGGTAAAAGAGAATAAAGCATTATTCAGTTTTGAAAAATGAATTTAATTAGAACAAAATAATGTTTTTAGTACCATGGTAATAATTGTATTATGGAATTTTTTTCTTTTGGGGGCTTTCTGGTGAGGAACTTAGTGAAAAAAGGAAAAAAGGAGGGCTTCCCTGGTGGTCCAGTGGGTAAAGAGTCCATCTTGCAGTGCAAGGGGCACCGGTTCCATCCCTGGCCCGGGAAGATCCCACATGCCGCGGAGCAGCTGGACCAGTGTGTCCAATTACGAGCCTGCGCTCTGGAGCACATGCGCCCAGAGCCAGTGCTCTGCAACAAGAGAGACCCCCTGCAATGGGAGGCCCACATAGGCCAAAGAATATATGGATGAAAATAAATAAGTTAAAAAAAAAAATAAAAGAGACCAAAATTAAAAAGAAAAAAGGAACCCAAATGTACCTCAAAAACTATCCTCTGTAATTCCTTTCTTTCATTTTGCAGAAGAAGATGGCTTCAGACGAATTTGTAGAGAAATATCGATATTTAGAATCTTTTAATAATTCTCATTATCCTTCTTGGGAGTCTTAGTTAATGTAAGCTGAGCTACAGTGTCAGTTTGGAGCAGACAGTGTTGAAACGCTGTCATTGTCATGTGAGAGATGCTGTCCTTTAGCTGAACTGTGGCCTTGAATGGTTTTGCTGGCATAGAAGCAACATGTGGTAGACTGTTAATGAATCAGTGGCCTTTTTCCCAGACTTAGATCTTCTGAGGGACACACATGTGCATTTAAGGAGGCCTGTTCACTGGCATTTTAACTCTAAACTTCCAGAGGACTCTGAGAATTTAAAGCCAGAATCCAGCAACGAAATGAGAGCTTTGTTTTTGAAGTTTAGAGAAAAAAGTTTTCTGACCCCTGATGCAACTTGCTTTGAAATGAAGGAATATCATTTTTATAATACTTCATTTTTCCACAGACCCACTTGTCTAAGTTAATTCCTAAAGAAACTCAGAAAGCAAATGGTTGAGAATCTTTGTTGTAGCTAATACATGCTGCAGAATTAAGATAGACTAGGTTTGCCTTAAAGGAGACAAAAAGTTTGCTAACCAGAATGACATTTTTTTAATAAGCAGCAAAGATAAGAGCAAGGAAAAATACTTGTGAATTATCTGAAGTTCATTTTATTTTATTTTTCTATAAAAGAATAATGTTAATGGGAAATAATCTGATAAGATAACCTATCAAACTGTCTCAATATGATAAAGGACTTATTTTCCAACGTAAACTAAGTCAAAGAACTAGACTAACGTTTTGTATTGAGTGTTCTTAGCAAATGTTTGTTAGTGTAGCAAATTCCAGTAAATTACAGTTTCCAATCTGCATTGGCAGACTCTCCGAGGAAAAGAGACGATACTTGTGGTTTTATCGCTTCTACTGCAACAATGAAAACTGCTCCCTTCCTTTGGTCCTGGGAAGTGCCCCTGGTTGGGATGAAAGAACTGTTTCAGAAATGCATACCATTTTGAGAAGATGGAAATTCTCTCACCCTTTGGAGGCACTTGGCCTTTTGACTTCCAGGTAAGAAATTGCATGACGGGCATGATATTACTAATGAGAAAATTTTGAAGAGAAAAACTGCAGGACTCTATGATTAATTCAACAGCAATTCTGTTTGTTTCCCATTTCAGTGGCTGTGGATATTAAATTTGGATAAATGTAAAACTATGAGTATAAATCTGAAACAAATCTAAACCACAGTTGTATTTTCTGTGCTAAACTTGAAGTATAACTCATGGCCATAGTTTCTTAAATGGAAAGTCTAACTGCTCTTAGGGAAATAATAACAACAAAATAAAATTGAATGGGGAAAAATAAACTTCTCTACTCCTCCCTCTCTTGAAAGAAAAAAGAAATCCCTAAAAATTGAAACCATATGTTTTACTATTGAAATAAGTAAAGCCTGGCAAAATACCTTGTTTATAGTAGGTGTTCAATTAATAAGACAATGATGATGATACAGAATGAAAGGGAAAAAAAGCTAGCCCTTGTATATTCTGTGAGTCTTCCCTAGAATAAAATGGGTGACCTTGAGGAATGGGTGGGACGATGATGTCATCGTCTAGTTAAGGAGCAGCAGGTGGGAACAAGTGTGGTGTCTGGCTCTGGCTGAGGGAAGCGGCTCTTCCTTGGCTTCTGCTTCATATGCAAAGCCGAGAAGAGATATTTTAAGTCTGTCTTGACGGCATCAGCTCACTGATGCTGCGAAGAAAGTCTGCAATCTCTAGAGTCAGAGAAGAATTGTGATGCTTGGTTCTGCTCTAAATTCTCTCTCAAGATCCTGATGAAGGAGAAAGGAGGGAGAAAGTGACCCAAAGAACATTTCAAAGGCTTTATTTTCCAACGTAAACTAAGTCAAAGAACTAGACTAACGTTTTGTATTGAGTGTTCTTAGCAAATGTTTGTTAGTGTAGCAAATTCCAGTAAATTACAGTTTCCAATCTGCATTGGCAGACTCTCCGAGGAAAAGAGACGATACTTGTGGTTTTATCGCTTCTACTGCAACAATGAAAACTGCTCCCTTCCTTTGGTCCTGGGAAGTGCCCCTGGTTGGGATGAAAGAACTGTTTCAGAAATGCATACCATTTTGAGAAGATGGAAATTCTCTCACCCTTTGGAGGCACTTGGCCTTTTGACTTCCAGGTAAGAAATTGCATGACGGGCATGATATTACTAATGAGAAAATTTTGAAGAGAAAAACTGCAGGACTCTATGATTAATTCAACAGCAATTCTGTTTGTTTCCCATTTCAGTGGCTGTGGATATTAAATTTGGATAAATGTAAAACTATGAGTATAAATCTGAAACAAATCTAAACCACAGTTGTATTTTCTGTGCTAAACTTGAAGTATAACTCATGGCCATAGTTTCTTAAATGGAAAGTCTAACTGCTCTTAGGGAAATAATAACAACAAAATAAAATTGAATGGGGAAAAATAAACTTCTCTACTCCTCCCTCTCTTGAAAGAAAAAAGAAATCCCTAAAAATTGAAACCATATGTTTTACTATTGAAATAAGTAAAGCCTGGCAAAATACCTTGTTTATAGTAGGTGTTCAATTAATAAGACAATGATGATGATACAGAATGAAAGGGAAAAAAAGCTAGCCCTTGTATATTCTGTGAGTCTTCCCTAGAATAAAATGGGTGACCTTGAGGAATGGGTGGGACGATGATGTCATCGTCTAGTTAAGGAGCAGCAGGTGGGAACAAGTGTGGTGTCTGGCTCTGGCTGAGGGAAGCGGCTCTTCCTTGGCTTCTGCTTCATATGCAAAGCCGAGAAGAGATATTTTAAGTCTGTCTTGACGGCATCAGCTCACTGATGCCGCGAAGAAAGTCTGCAATCTCTAGAGTCAGAGAAGAATTGTGATGCTTGGTTCTGCTCTAAATTCTCTCTCAAGATCCTGATGAAGGAGAAAGGAGGGAGAGAAAGTGACCCAAAGAACATTTCAAAGGCTTTATTTCGGTTTATTTTAAAATTCATGCATTTTGTAAAATTTCTGGCATGGAAAAGGAAGAAAAAGAATTTTCTTTTCCTGTTATTCGTAAGTTACTAGGAGGTTCTTCTCAATCTTCCAGGCTCAAAGTACAAATTACCTTAAGCACCTACATTTTTTGTGCCTCTCACATTGAATATTTCATTCAGTTTTCTAATGTCTTGTGTTGATTACTGTGCACCCAGATACCCACTTGTCCTTGACAGGAGACAGAGAGAGAAGACAGATAGACAGAATTTGTCTTTTACTTGTGCTTGCAGCTTTTCCTCTTTTTATAAAGGTTCTTCTAGGTGGACCCTTCCTTGACCTTGCTAAGTAGACTACCTCGTCCTAGTACAGTGTTTGTTTCTTTGTGAATTACATTATATTGCCATCTGTTGACATGCGGCATATGAAACATGGAGTTTACCCACATTAACATGAGAGCTACTTAAACCTGAAGAGTTCATTCTAGTGTTTCTGTTTCCCATGAGTTTAATAATACCTGAGACAGAGTAATTCCTCAACATTGAATCAGTCAGTCTCAAAAATTCGTTATAATTGTTTATACCTTATTTTAGAATTTAAATTATATTATTTGAGGGAATCATCAATTACTTTTATTTCTTACATCTCTTACCCAGTTGAATGAATTAATGAAATAATCATATAAGAAAATCAATTAACAATTAGTTGGTTTCATTGGAATTACTTACAGTTTATACTTGTGTTTCAAGAACCTTCTGGAAAAAATAGTTCTCATTTTCACCTTAATCCTAACTTCTTTTTCTGATATCCATAAGAATAGCCGACATCTACAAAAAGTAAGACTTAGAAAAGTAGCACAGGTATTGTTTTGTCATTCCTTAACTGATTAGCTCGTAAATAATTGACTCAAAATGTGAAGGTTAAAAAAGTGTGAAGGTAACAATTCACAGAAATTTGCTCTCGATCAAGATCCTCTGATTGAGTCAGGAGAATTGTGATGCTTGGTTCTGCTCTAAATTCTCTCTCAAGATCCTGATGAAGGAGAAAGGAGAGAGAAAGTGACCCAAAGAACATTTCAAAGGCTTTATTTCGGTTTATTTTAAAATTCATGCATTTTGTAAAATTTCTGGCATGGAAAAGGAAGAAAAAGAATTTTCTTTTCCTGTTATTCGTAAGTTACTAGGAGGTTCTTCTCAATCTTCCAGGCTCAAAGTACAAATTACCTTAAGCACCTACATTTTTTGTGCCTCTCACATTGAATATTTCATTCAGTTTTCTAATGTCTTGTGTTGATTACTGTGCACCCAGATACCCACTTGTCCTTGACAGGAGACAGAGAGAGAAGACAGATAGACAGAATTTGTCTTTTACTTGTGCTTGCAGCTTTTCCTCTTTTTATAAAGGTTCTTCTAGGTGGACCCTTCCTTGACCTTGCTAAGTAGACTACCTCGTCCTAGTACAGTGTTTGTTTCTTTGTGAATTACATTATATTGCCATCTGTTGACATGCGGCATATGAAACATGGAGTTTACCCACATTAACATGAGAGCTACTTAAACCTGAAGAGTTCATTCTAGTGTTTCTGTTTCCCATGAGTTTAATAATACCTGAGACAGAGTAATTCCTCAACATTGAATCAGTCAGTCTCAAAAATTCGTTATAATTGTTTATACCTTATTTTAGAATTTAAATTATATTATTTGAGGGAATCATCAATTACTTTTATTTCTTACATCTCTTACCCAGTTGAATGAATTAATGAAATAATCATATAAGAAAATCAATTAACAATTAGTTGGTTTCATTGGAATTACTTACAGTTTATACTTGTGTTTCAAGAACCTTCTGGAAAAAATAGTTCTCATTTTCACCTTAATCCTAACTTCTTTTTCTGATATCCATAAGAATAGCCGACATCTACAAAAAGTAAGACTTAGAAAAGTAGCACAGGTATTGTTTTGTCATTCCTTAACTGATTAGCTCGTAAATAATTGACTCAAAATGTGAAGGTTAAAAAAGTGTGAAGGTAACAATTCACAGAGTAAGAGAAAGTATTAGCAAAAGATATTTCTAACAAGGGAATTGAATTCAGAATATATAAATACTCTTTGAACTCAATAACCAGATAATAACCTAATTTTTTTTTTTTTAAATAGAGGATCTAACATTTCCCCAAAGAGCATATACAAATGTCCAATAAGCACATGAAAAGATGCTCAACATCATTAACCACTAGGGAAATACAAATGAAAACCACAATGAGATACCTCTTCACACTAACTAGGGTAGCTATAATCAAAAAGACAATTAGCATTGACAATGATGTGAGGAAATTAGAAGTCTCATATATTACTCATAGGAATGTAACATGGGGCAGCCACTTTGGAAAACAATTTGCCAGTTTGTTAAATACTAAACATCAAGTTACCATGTCACCCAACAATAGGTATGTACTCAAGGTAAATAAAAAGTAGGTTTATTCAAAAATTCCTCCATGAATGTTTGGATCAGCATTATTTACAGTAGCCAAAAAGTAGAAACAACTCAAATGACCATCAGTTAATAAATGAATAGATAAAATGTGGTCTGTCCATGCAATAAAAGACTATTCAATAATAAGAAGGCATGAATATTAATGTATGTTACAACATGAGTAAACCTTGAAAACATGCTAATAATCAAACAAGGTAGTCACAAAAGACCTTGTATTATATGATGCCCAGAGGTAGGTGAATGATGGAGACAGAAAGTAGATCAGTGATCACCTAGGACCACTGGAGTTTGGGGCAAAATAGGGAATGAATGCCAGTGGATCTGAGGTCTCTTTGTGGTCGTGATTCCGTAATTCGAAACATGCTAAAAGCATTAAATTGTATAGTGAGTGAGTCATATGGTATCTAAGTTACAGTTTATACTTGTGTTCCCTCAAAATTTTCACCTTAATCCTAACTTCTTTTCTGATATCCATAAGAATAGCCGACATCTACAAAAGTAAGACTTAGAAAAGTAGCACAGGTATTGTTTTGTCATTCCTTAACTGATTAGCTCGTAAATAATTGACTCAAAATGTGAAGGTTAAAAAAGTGTGAAGGTAACAATTCACAGAGTAAGAGAAAGTATTAGCAAAAGATATTTCTAACAAGGGAATTGAATTCAGAATATATAAATACTCTTTGAACTCAATAACCAGATAATAACCTAATTTTTTTTTTTTTAAATAGAGGATCTAACATTTCCCCAAAGAGCATATACAAATGTCCAATAAGCACATGAAAAGATGCTCAACATCATTAACCACTAGGGAAATACAAATGAAAACCACAATGAGATACCTCTTCACACTAACTAGGGTAGCTATAATCAAAAAGACAATTAGCATTGACAATGATGTGAGGAAATTAGAAGTCTCATATATTACTCATAGGAATGTAACATGGGGCAGCCACTTTGGAAAACAATTTGCCAGTTTGTTAAATACTAAACATCAAGTTACCATGTCACCCAACAATAGGTATGTACTCAAGGTAAATAAAAAGTAGGTTTATTCAAAAATTCCTCCATGAATGTTTGGATCAGCATTATTTACAGTAGCCAAAAAGTAGAAACAACTCAAATGACCATCAGTTAATAAATGAATAGATAAAATGTGGTCTGTCCATGCAATAAAAGACTATTCAATAATAAGAAGGCATGAATATTAATGTATGTTACAACATGAGTAAACCTTGAAAACATGCTAATAATCAAACAAGGTAGTCACAAAAGACCTTGTATTATATGATGCCCAGAGGTAGGTGAATGATGGAGACAGAAAGTAGATCAGTGATCACCTAGGACCACTGGAGTTTGGGGCAAAATAGGGAATGAATGCCAGTGGATCTGAGGTCTCTTTTGTGGTCGTGATTCCGTAATTCCGGAAACATGCTAAAAAGCATTAAATTGTATAGTGAGTGAGTCATATGGTATCTAAGTTACATCTCTATCTGTTAAAAGTATTTAAAGAATAATTGTAAAGACAAAAACTATTAATATGACTCTCTAAATCACTAAAGCACAGTTTTCTTATGGGATAACTTGTTAAAGCTTCTAAAGTATTAATTGTGGCCTTTTGGTGGGGGGCGGGTAACTTACTGTTCTATGAAGATGTACCTTGGTCTTTTTAAAAGACATTTAAATGTGCTAACTAATATTTTCGTGTAAAGTCCATGGAATATTTTTCATAAAAATCTTTGTCAGAATAAAGTCAGCTTAAAAAAAAAAGAATAAAGTCAGCTTAAAAAAAAAAAAAGAATAAAGCCAGCTTAGTTTTCTTGCTTGTAAAGTAAGAAGATCCAATAGATGAACTTCCCTGTTCTCTGATTGCTAATAACTAAGCATAATCCTCCATATAGGTGCCTTCTCTACCTGAAGAGATACTGAACATCTATGTTTGATTCTCTTAATGTTATAAGTATAAAGATTAGGTTTTTACTTAGTGCCCCTTAACACTGCCTCATTTTATTATCTATACTAACCCTATAATGCAAATACCATTATTATCCCAATTTTACTTTTGAGGAAACTGAGTCTTACAGGGGTATTTTCCCACATGGCACTTGTAAGTTAAGGCGTGAGAGGTAAATCCAGAGATTTGGAGCTTGCAATCTTCACACTATAGTTCACAGCCTTCCTACGTAAATATATACTGTTATGTACTAAATGTATAAATAAAACTTTACTAAAGTAGTTTGATTATAGTAAATAGTGGCACTTATGCATAGTTGTTTCCATTTCAGTGTGTAATTTCTTTTTTTTTCCTGAATAATCAGATTTTTAGAAGTTATAATAAAGATTGTCTTCAAAGTAGAGTGATGTTTAGTAAGCCTCATTCAGGGAACTTAATAGAAACTTGATTTATTTGCACACTGAACAGTTCCTTATCATGCATCAAAAAAGGACACTGAAAAGGTTGGAGAGTTTCCATTGTACTTGGCCTGTGACTCCCACTCTCAGTTTAACTGTATTATTAAAAAACTTGAGGACGGGCTCTTTCAAGAAATGAACCTTTCAACTTCTCTAAATTCAAAAGCTGACTTCTCTGAGAACAAATAGTATGTGCTTGTTAAGTGAGTTGTCAGAGTGGCTTCTTCAGAGGGCTATGTTTTTTTCTTCTTTGCGTAGTCTGTTTTTTTCATGTCTTAACCTCCTGAGGACCAGTGTGCTCCATTTCTAGGTCAGATAATTTTTAATATTGCTGATTACTTAATCCTGTTTGAAGACTCATCTCCTCCTGTTGGCTTATTTTTAGCAAGAGATGTGTTGCGATTTGACTCAGCTTGTGTAGGCCATCAGATATTAATATTTCCACGGCTGAGTGTTACTGTTGGTGCTTGCCAGGAACTGATAGTTCCAATAGAGAAGGCAGTGCCGACAGAATACCAGAGACCGATCACTAAGGTTGTAGTTCTTGGCAGATGGTTGCTATTTTCTTGAACCCTGGTGCACAGGCACAACTATTTAACTGCTGATAATAAGCAGGAATTACCCAAGGAATTAGAAGGCAGTTCAAGGGAAGTATTCATTTAAAAATAGCATCAGAGGATTACATTAGAAGCTTAAATAAAAATTTGACAAGGTACCAGAACTTGCCATCCTCCATGATCTGAAATTATTGTTTTGCAGACAGAACAGCAATACTTAATATTGCAGTGCCTTAGCTTTCAAAATCAGTTTCCTTGGAAAAATGTCCCACAAAAATGTTTGCACCAAACCACTATAGTAGCCTTCCTACGTAAATATATACTGTTATGTACTAAATGTATAAATAAAACTTTACTAAAGTAGTTTGATTATAGTAAATAGTGGCACTTATGCATAGTTGTTTCCATTTCAGTGTGTAATTTCTTTTTTTTTCCTGAATAATCAGATTTTTAGAAGTTATAATAAAGATTGTCTTCAAAGTAGAGTGATGTTTAGTAAGCCTCATTCAGGGAACTTAATAGAAACTTGATTTATTTGCACACTGAACAGTTCCTTATCATGCATCAAAAAAGGACACTGAAAAGGTTGGAGAGTTTCCATTGTACTTGGCCTGTGACTCCCACTCTCAGTTTAACTGTATTATTAAAAAACTTGAGGACGGGCTCTTTCAAGAAATGAACCTTTCAACTTCTCTAAATTCAAAAGCTGACTTCTCTGAGAACAAATAGTATGTGCTTGTTAAGTGAGTTGTCAGAGTGGCTTCTTCAGAGGGCTATGTTTTTTTCTTCTTTGCGTAGTCTGTTTTTTCAATGTCTTAACCTCCTGAGGACCAGTGTGCTCCATTTCTAGGTCAGATAATTTTTAATATTGCTGATTACTTAATCCTGTTTGAAGACTCATCTCCTCCTGTTGGCTTATTTTTAGCAAGAGATGTGTTGCGATTTGACTCAGCTTGTGTAGGCCATCAGATATTAATATTTCCACGGCTGAGTGTTACTGTTGGTGCTTGCCAGGAACTGATAGTTCCAATAGAGAAGGCAGTGCCGACAGAATACCAGAGACCGATCACTAAGGTTGTAGTTCTTGGCAGATGGTTGCTATTTTCTTGAACCCTGGTGCACAGGCACAACTATTTAACTGCTGATAATAAGCAGGAATTACCCAAGGAATTAGAAGGCAGTTCAAGGGAAGTATTCATTTAAAAATAGCATCAGAGGATTACATTAGAAGCTTAAATAAAAATTTGACAAGGTACCAGAACTTGCCATCCTCCATGATCTGAAATTATTGTTTTGCAGACAGAACAGCAATACTTAATATTGCAGTGCCTTAGCTTTCAAAATCAGTTTCCTTGGAAAAATGTCCCACAAAAATGTTTGCACCAAACCACTATATTCTTTATTGTAGAGATGAAAGTACTGAAGTTATTCTTCACTAGCATTGTAAGCAGGCGGAACAGAACATGGAAAGGATAGACTGTTACAACTTCCATATTTGACTAAAAAATCAAGTGATGGATGATGGTGTCTTCTTTCTATTTATTTACTGAGCAAAAATACGTGTACATGGAAACTGGCACAGAGTGAGTCAGAGAAGATGAAGAGGACAAGTGACTCTGCCTAAAGAACATAACAGTTTAGAGGGAAAAATGCAAACTGAAGATCAGCACACAGTGTTCTCTGGACTGTTACCGAAGTATCAAGTGCTATATGCCCCCAAGGAAGAGAGAGGCAAATTCTCTCCAAGAAGGAAGAAAACTTTTGGAAGGGAATTGAATTTTGACTTGAAACATTCATAGACGTTTCCTGAGTGAAGAGAGGAAATGGCATTCCAGGAAGAAAGACTAGATGGTCTCAGTTACAGAGGTTCACAGAATAGTGAGCAATTCAATATAATATTAGAAGGGAATGGTGCAGGAGACAAGATTGAAAAGGGTGGTTACGTTTAGATTATTTGGGGCTTCATAAGCCAGGTAATTACTAGTAACTAACTTTACTGCAACCCGTGCGACTTTAAGAATGGAAATCACACAGTCAGATGTATTTTACACAAGGATAATTCTGTGAATGAATATACAGGGTGAACTGAAAAAAGAATAAGAGCATGGATACTAGATGGATGTAGGTATTGAAATAATTTCCATGAAAAGTGGTCTAGGCCTGATCTAGGCATCAGCAGACATTTACAGAGCAGACTGGAGAAACATTTCAGAGGAAAGTGAAAAAGAGAGAGGAGATAACTTTCTGATTTGGGTAAATGATAATAATTACATCATTAACCAAGACAAGAGTTACGGATGAAAGATAAAATTTGGGTAATGACGTTGGATGCCATATTTCAAGGCCTCAAAGGGGAAAGGGAGAAAAATAAATTGTGTCTCTTGGAAGAAGATTGATAGTAAAGGCAAGAAGATCACTAAAGTAGGCAGAGGTGAGGAAACTGTTTTGATGTTTGGGGTTCATCTGTCTGTTGAAATAAAGGAATTCCAAGCATGTTTACAAACTGAGATGAAGGATGCACGAAGGGAAACTCAGAAAACAGGGATGGGTGAAGGAACAAAATGAGATGGCACCAACAGCCCGGACCCGAGCTGCAAATGGAGCTGTTACCAAGGAAAGGAAGGAAAAACACCAATATAGTTATAGATATCTCTGGATATGGACAAGAAAGAAGTGAAGGTTTCAATACTCTACATGAAGAGAGAGTCAAGGTGTGATATTGAGATGGAAGAACATAGAATGCATAAACGCAAAGACAGGAATCTTGCCTTGGTGTACTTTTGAAGTATTTATGGAGATGCTCCCAGATTTCGCAGGTGGCAGTGGAAGCTTTGAAATAAGATACATCTGTCTCTGCCACTTATTACTTGAATGACCTTGGGCAAGTTTTCTTATTGGCAAATGGGAGTAATCAGTGTCGTGCATTGTACTTTACAGGAAAAAATACTGATGGTAACTTCAATAAATGCTACTATTCATTCTTGTCTTCATCTTCCCCTTCCTCATAACTGTGTTTTTAAGAGAGTTTAGAGTTTTCAGGGTTTTTTCAGTGCTAAATTGTAAATATCAATAAATTCATGGGAGCAATTTCTAGTAAGCTTCAATTAAATTCACTTGGCAAAATGTAGATAATAAAAAAGTTAGTGATTTAATATCTGGCAATTGAATAATGACTTATTGCTTGCTTATTAAGCTCTTTTAAAATGTTATGAGATTGACCTATAAAACAATCTCTTCGATATTGTGACCAACATTGACAAATTCCTCCATTTTACTGAGGAAGAAATCAAAGCTGATTTGTCTGTTCATTCTCTCAATAGATACTTAGTGATAGCCTGTTCATGCTAGACTCTACATTAACCCCTGAAGCTAGCATACTAAGCAAAAAGAAACATAATACTGCCTTTATGGAGTTGCAGTCTGCTGGAGCTGGGGAGAAATAGGCCATTGCCAGATTATAAATATAAAATAACAGGTGTCATAACAGCTCTGAGTGAAAGGTGCATCGTTCCATAATAACATAAAACAAAGGACCCTCTCCAGAGTGGGGAAGTCTTCCCTAAGGAAGTTGTTTGAATTTGGCTCAAAGATAAGTCAGAATGACCTGGGAAAGGGGAGCTCAGAGAAGACCTTCCTGGGAAGAGGGGAGCTAGGAAATGCAGAAACTGCCTTTAGGAAATGGGAAGAGGGCCGATGTACCCAGAGTCCAGGGGAGGAGTGTGATGAACAGAGACCAAAAGGAAAGGAAGGAAAAACACCAATATAGTTATAGATATCTCTGGATATGGACAAGAAAGAAGTGAAGGTTTCAATACTCTACATGAAGAGAGAGTCAAGGTGTGATATTGAGATGGAAGAACATAGAATGCATAAACGCAAAGACAGGAATCTTGCCTTGGTGTACTTTTGAAGTATTTATGGAGATGCTCCCAGATTTCGCAGGTGGCAGTGGAAGCTTTGAAATAAGATACATCTGTCTCTGCCACTTATTACTTGAATGACCTTGGGCAAGTTTTCTTATTGGCAAATGGGAGTAATCAGTGTCGTGCATTGTACTTTACAGGAAAAAATACTGATGGTAACTTCAATAAATGCTACTATTCATTCTTGTCTTCATCTTCCCCTTCCTCATAACTGTGTTTTTAAGAGAGTTTAGAGTTTTCAGGGTTTTTTCAGTGCTAAATTGTAAATATCAATAAATTCATGGGAGCAATTTCTAGTAAGCTTCAATTAAATTCACTTGGCAAAATGTAGATAATAAAAAAGTTAGTGATTTAATATCTGGCAATTGAATAATGACTTATTGCTTGCTTATTAAGCTCTTTTAAAATGTTATGAGATTGACCTATAAAACAATCTCTTCGATATTGTGACCAACATTGACAAATTCCTCCATTTTACTGAGGAAGAAATCAAAGCTGATTTGTCTGTTCATTCTCTCAATAGATACTTAGTGATAGCCTGTTCATGCTAGACTCTACATTAACCCCTGAAGCTAGCATACTAAGCAAAAAGAAACATAATACTGCCTTTATGGAGTTGCAGTCTGCTGGAGCTGGGGAGAAATAGGCCATTGCCAGATTATAAATATAAAATAACAGGTGTCATAACAGCTCTGAGTGAAAGGTGCATCGTTCCATAATAACATAAAACAAAGGACCCTCTCCAGAGTGGGGAAGTCTTCCCTAAGGAAGTTGTTTGAATTTGGCTCAAAGATAAGTCAGAATGACCTGGGAAAGGGGAGCTCAGAGAAGACCTTCCTGGGAAGAGGGGAGCTAGGAAATGCAGAAACTGCCTTTAGGAAATGGGAAGAGGGCCGATGTACCCAGAGTCCAGGGGAGGAGTGTGTGATGAACAGAGATGTTCAGATGGAGCTAGAAGTTCATGTGAAGGTGTCCTAAGCAGGGCCATGGTAAGCAACTAGGTGTTTACTCTGACAGCAACAGGAAGGCACAAATGACTCTCAGTGAGAGAATGTTTTGAATTGATCTGCATCATTCAAAGACTACTCTAGTTTTTGAAAGAAGCATGGATGCGGTGAGGGAAGCAAAAGTCGATGCGAGAAGATGAGATAAGAAGTTGTGGAGGTAGCCCAGGTGTCAGAGAGTGGCAAGAGAGCCTTAGAAGGTGGTGGTGGCTTAGTCGCTGTCTTGTCCGACTCTTCGCAGCTCTATGGACTATAGCCCGCCAGGCTGCTCTGTCCGTAGGGTTCTCCAGGCAAGAATATTGGAGTGGGGTGCCATTTCCTTCTCCAGGGGATCTTCCTGACCTAGGGATCAAACCTGCACCTCCTGCATTGCAGGCAGATTCTTTACTGGTGAGCCACCAGAGCAGCCCTAGAAGGTGAGTGGTAGTGTAATGAAATGAAGAGAATCAGACCATTTAGAAGTAAAAATGACAGGAGTGAGTGGGAAAAAGTAGTGAAAAAGCAGGGTATCCTTGATACCACTGCTAGGTTTCTGTCTTATGTAAGCAGGAGGATAAAAACGATACTCCCTAAGCTGGGGCATGCTGAGTGACACACAGATTACAGAACAAGAACCCTGTAATGCAGACTTTGTCTGTTGACCCTGACGTGTGCCTGGGATACCTGGTGGTGGTTCTAGAAAGGTATCTCAGGTAGAAACCCCAATCTGGAAATCATCCAGAGAAGGATGAGAATTAGGTCAAGGGAGAGAGGGCTTAAGATAAGAGCTTTCATGTTTAGACTCAAAATCCTTTATTCTTTTTTATGAAATAATGAATCACTTTATTCTGAATAACTATTTTTTGGTTATACTTTGGAGTTGTAAGTACCTTTCTTATTTATTTATTTATTTCAGCCAGATGGTTGTTGACTGCAATTATGAAATTCTATATAAGAATTTTTTAAATAATTTTTTTTTAATTTTGGCCTCTTTTATTGGCTTCTTATTTATTTATTTTTATCCATCTTCATTCTCTTGCTGGTGTGGGCCTCCCGCTGCAGTGGCCTCTCTCACCACAGAGCACCGGCCCTGGGTGCATGTGCTCCAGAGGCTGGCTCAGAATTGGACACACCAGTCCAGCCACCGCACAGCACATGGAATCTTTCCAGGCCAGGGATCGAACCATTGCCCCTTGCACTGCAAGGTGGACTTTTTACCCACTGGACCACCAGGGAAGCCCTAAAATAATTTTTGTCAGTATCATTGCTTTACAATGTTGTGTTCATTTCTGCTATACAGTAAAGTGAATCAGCTCTATGTATACACATATCCCCTCTTTTTTGGATCTCCCATGCATTCAGGTCACCACAGAGCACTGGTTAGAATTCCCTGGGCTGTACGGTGGGATCTCACTAGTTACCGATTTTATACATGTTAGTGTGTGTGTGTCAGTCTCAATCTCTCCTTTCATCCCACCCCTCTTTCCACTCCGTCCATATGTGCATTCTCAGAAACACGAAAATGTCATATAATATCCCTTAGTATGTAGAATCTAGGAAAATGATACAAATTAACTTATTTTCAAAGCAGAAGCAGCAGCATAGACATCAAAACCACTCATTTATTTTATTAATGTCATGCTGCTTCTGCTTGTAATGTGTAATGTATCCAAACATACCATCTTTCTATTGTGCTTTCAATACACTATTTGCTTTAGGTAGTGCCTTCCTAAGCTTATCTGTAAGTAAAAACCAAAATGCAGTCATTTATAAAAAGGAACAAAATCAATACCTGCGCTTCAATTATAGATGGTAATTTTAATTAATTAATGCCATGACTATATAGTCAGCTCCCAGTATCTATGTGCAAGCCCGTAAACTATCATCAGGAAATGTCTGTACAGTTCCCGCGTCTCATGGGGCCTAGGACTCATTCTTCCTCCCTTTCAGTTCATGGCTGAACCAATGCCCTACTCCAAATGGACAAATTGCACTGCTCAGTATTATATGTCTCAATCTATTTAAAGTGAAATCAAATAAAAATGAACTGGAGGTTCGGGAAGGGGGAGACATATGTATATCTCTGGCGGATTTGGGTTGATGTGTGGCAGTAAACAACGAACCCTGTAAAGAATATAATAATAATAATAACTAAAATTTGTATGGAATAAAAAGGAAAAACAAATTGCACTGGATTTAGTCTTGTGCATATTCCATAAGCATATATGGTAATAGCTAGTTAGAAGATGAAAAAGCCTCGCTAGAAATACTGGCCTAGATTTCTGGGTCATTGAATCTAGTTTCAGTTTCACACAGTGAATGACCTCAGGAAAATAGCCCCAGCCCCCTGAGTTTCAGTTTCTTCATCTATACAATCAGGAGACTGAACCAGATCTCCAGGTTTCCTTGAATTCTACTATTCTGTAATCATATGAACAATTCTGAAAGAACATGAATTATTCAGTAGATAGAGGCTGACAATCAGGCTCTAAGGCTTAAAGAAGCCTTATTCACTACTCTCCTAGAAAAGAAATTTTTCTGTCATGTCCAATCGTTTTTAGTGCTAGAAAAGTAGCAAGGATGTTCGTATTGACATTTTTCTTCCAAGCAGATGCTGAGTTGTGTCATCAGACTCAAAGCCTGTTGGAGAAACAGTGCTGTACTTCTGATGGTTTCCAGTTCTGACCTGACATTGGTGCTTTTAACTGTGAATAGCCTCGTGGCATTCTGCATGAATTCTTACTGTGTTTTCTGAAGTCTGACATTTCTGTTACACGAATTTAAGATTGTGCTCATCCAAGGAGCTTTTAAAAGGTCAACATTTGTGCTTTCAATACACTATTTGCTTTAGGTAGTGCCTTCCTAAGCTTATCTGTAAGTAAAAACCAAAATGCAGTCATTTATAAAAAGGAACAAAATCAATACCTGCGCTTCAATTATAGATGGTAATTTTAATTAATTAATGCCATGACTATATAGTCAGCTCCCAGTATCTATGTGCAAGCCCGTAAACTATCATCAGGAAATGTCTGTACAGTTCCCGCGTCTCATGGGGCCTAGGACTCATTCTTCCTCCCTTTCAGTTCATGGCTGAACCAATGCCCTACTCCAAATGGACAAATTGCACTGCTCAGTATTATATGTCTCAATCTATTTAAAGTGAAATCAAATAAAATGAACTGGAGGTTCGGGAAGGGGAGACATATGTATATCTCTGGATTTGGGTTGATGTGTGGCAGTAAACAACGAACCCTGTAAAGAATATAATAATAATAATAACTAAAATTTGTATGGAATAAAAAGGAAAAACAAATTGCACTGGATTTAGTCTTGTGCATATTCCATAAGCATATATGGTAATAGCTAGTTAGAAGATGAAAAAGCCTCGCTAGAAATACTGGCCTAGATTTCTGGGTCATTGAATCTAGTTTCAGTTTCACACAGTGAATGACCTCAGGAAAATAGCCCCAGCCCCCTGAGTTTCAGTTTCTTCATCTATACAATCAGGAGACTGAACCAGATCTCCAGGTTTCCTTGAATTCTACTATTCTGTAATCATATGAACAATTCTGAAAGAACATGAATTATTCAGTAGATAGAGGCTGACAATCAGGCTCTAAGGCTTAAAGAAGCCTTATTCACTACTCTCCTAGAAAAGAAATTTTTCTGTCATGTCCAATCGTTTTTAGTGCTAGAAAAGTAGCAAGGATGTTCGTATTGACATTTTTCTTCCAAGCAGATGCTGAGTTGTGTCATCAGACTCAAAGCCTGTTGGAGAAACAGTGCTGTACTTCTGATGGTTTCCAGTTCTGACCTGACATTGGTGCTTTTAACTGTGAATAGCCTCGTGGCATTCTGCATGAATTCTTACTGTGTTTTCTGAAGTCTGACATTTCTGTTACACGTAAATTTGATCTCAGATTGCTTGGCTTTTCAGTTTACTCCAAGGAGCTTTTTTTTTAAAAGGTCAACATTTGTTACATTGCATTTGGCTTTCCCCCCATTGCTTCAGAAGTTCTTGGAGTAAGATATTGACCCTATATCATTTTTCAAACTAGAAAAAGGAAAACAAAAGAGAGAAAGTAAGAAGTAGAAATGACAAAATAACTAGCCAAATGGAAAAGGCTGAAAGCTATATTATTCTGTGGCATTTCACTTCACACTTCTGGGTCATGGTGAAGCTTGTCTGAATCCATTGTAATATTTTAGTCCATTGTGATATTCATATAGCCCTTTTAGATGAGAGGAATTATACATGTTTTGAGAAAGAATGGTAATTCCCAGTCTGATGTTGGTCAGATGACTGCAAAGCCAGTTTGTCCTTCAGGGGAGATGTACGTTGCTGTGCTGCTGTCTTAGGAACAGGACACAGGTGCTGTGTCTTTGACCTGTGGCCCCACTACAGTAACACATGCCAAAACTATGTTGTGCATCCGCAGT
Organism: Tragulus kanchil; assembly: GCA_022376925.1. Classification (NCBI taxonomy): domain Eukaryota; kingdom Metazoa; phylum Chordata; class Mammalia; order Artiodactyla; family Tragulidae; genus Tragulus; species Tragulus kanchil. Next base: position 269,891,886 of record JAIOJX010000004.1, on the reverse strand, counting down.
TTTCGTAGTGATGTCTATGATCCTAAAGATGTCTACAGTGATGTCATAAAATCAAAATTATTTCCATAATAGTTCCAAGATATCATTTCTCTTTTATCACACTCATTTACTCATGAGTGTAGAGTGGAATTTTCCAAAGACTACATAACATGCAATATACCAACACAGTTAATGTCAAAGCTAATAGGAGAATTCAGCTGTCTTCTGTTAAGCCAGACATTTAGAGACAAAATGTTAAACAATGCCATTCTTCTCACTCAATATTGTATTTGTGAAAATATGGCTATATTTTTTAGAAACATTGTTCTTGTTAACATTAATGGGTTTATTAATGTCACTTAAATTAATTGATAAATATTTCTTAAATGTCCTGATTGTCTTTCTAATTTCTAATTGGTAATTATTGATAGAGTCTTCCCAGGTGATTCAGTGGTAAATAATCTGCCTGCTCATTCAGGAAATCCAAAAGATGTTGGTTCAGTTCCTGAATCAGGAAGATCCTCTAGAGAAGGAAATAGCAAGCCACCCTTGTATTCTTGTCTGGGAAATCCTTTGAACAAAGGAGCCTGCCAGGCTACGATTTACTCCAAGGAAGCTCAGATTGCTTGGCTTTTCAGTTTACTCCAAGGAGCTTTTAAAAGGTCAACATTTGTTACATTGCATGTGGCTTTCCCCCCGTTGCTTCAGACGTTCTTGGAGTAAGATATTGACCCTATATCATTTTTCAAACTAGAAAAAGGAAAACAAAAGAGAGAAAGTAAGAAGTAGAAATGACAAAATAACTAGCCAAATGGAAAAGGCTGAAAGCTATATTATTCTGTGGCATTTCACTTCACACTTCTGGGTCATGGTGAAGCTTGTCTGAATCCATTGTAATATTTTAGTCCATTGTGATATTCATATAGCCCTTTTAGATGAGAGGAATTATACATGTTTTGAGAAAGAATGGTAATTCCCAGTCTGATGTTGGTCAGATGACTGCAAAGCCAGTTTGTCCTTCAGGGGAGATGTACGTTGCTGTGCTGCTGTCTTAGGAACAGGACACAGGTGCTGTGTCTTTGACCTGTGGCCCCACTACAGTAACACATGCCAAAACTATGTTGTGCATCCGCAGTTTTCGTAGTGATGTCTATGATCCTAAAGATGTCTACAGTGATGTCATAAAATCAAAATTATTTCCATAATAGTTCCAAGATATCATTTCTCTTTTATCACACTCATTTACTCATGAGTGTAGAGTGGAATTTTCCAAAGACTACATAACATGCAATATACCAACACAGTTAATGTCAAAGCTAATAGGAGAATTCAGCTGTCTTCTGTTAAGCCAGACATTTAGAGACAAAATGTTAAACAATGCCATTCTTCTCACTCAATATTGTATTTGTGAAAATATGGCTATATTTTTTAGAAACATTGTTCTTGTTAACATTAATGGGTTTATTAATGTCACTTAAATTAATTGATAAATATTTCTTAAATGTCCTGATTGTCTTTCTAATTTCTAATTGGTAATTATTGATAGAGTCTTCCCAGGTGATTCAGTGGTAAATAATCTGCCTGCTCATTCAGGAAATCCAAAAGATGTTGGTTCAGTTCCTGAATCAGGAAGATCCTCTAGAGAAGGAAATAGCAAGCCACCCTTGTATTCTTGTCTGGGAAATCCTTTGAACAAAGGAGCCTGCCAGGCTACAGTCTCTGGGGTTGCAAAGAGCCAGATGCGACTAAGCATGAGCACCTACCTGCATAAACCACATAAACAAAAGCTCTTTGGAATTTAATTCTTTATAATTTTGATGGATGTAAAAAGGTCTTTAAACAGACAAACGAACAAACAAAAAACGTGGAGAACATCTATTGTACAGCATATTCTAACCACTAGCCAGTATCTGCTTCTACCTTGAGCCAAAGAATTACCTAACTACTTGATACTCTTCCTTTCCTGCCCATGTAAAGATTCCAATTCCAGCTGAATTTTCTGCTTGACTTTAAAATTTGTGTTTACCCTATAGTATTGGCAAAATCTAGAGTTGATATTTCACTGAAGTTTCTTGGAGGAATGTTTGTCTTGAACTGGCTTAAATTTTACTTAATATTTTCACATTTTGAGATTTTTAGCTGCATGTCTTAGATTCCTTTTATCAACTTTTACAGTCTGCCTTCAAGAAGTATTTTTTGTGTGTCCTTATTGGACACTAATCTATTTTTAGGTAATTCCTTAACAGCTACTGTACTGAGTGATATTTATCTTTGCTATGGTATCTTGTCCTTTTAGAAATCCTAAGGATGCAATTGTTAGCTTAGTTCAAAAACAACTAAACCCTGAATATATAAAGTTATTGTTCAGGAAACTCATATAAAACTGAATAGTAAGCCAGTCTTAATGTTTTTGCTTTTGACCTTTTTTTTTTTTTTTTCTCGCTCTGCTCTTCAGACATACTTGGGAAATGAAATTAGATAGCACAAAGTTAATTAAATGGGCATTTAAGAATTACTCATAACCTTAAATAAGTGATTATTTCACATGGACTCTTGTTATTTCTAATTTTTTAGAGTTTTATAATAAATGGAAATTTGCTTCACTTGCATGCTCATTCAGGAAATCCAAAAGATGTTGGTTCAGTTCCTGAATCAGGAAGATCCTCTAGAGAAGGAAATAGCAAGCCACCCTTGTATTCTTGTCTGGGAAATCCTTTGAACAAAGGAGCCTGCCAGGCTACAGTCTCTGGGGTTGCAAAGAGCCAGATGCGACTAAGCATGAGCACCTACCTGCATAAACCACATAAACAAAAGCTCTTTGGAATTTAATTCTTTATAATTTTGATGGATGTAAAAAGGTCTTTAAACAGACAAACGAACAAACAAAAAACGTGGAGAACATCTATTGTACAGCATATTCTAACCACTAGCCAGTATCTGCTTCTACCTTGAGCCAAAGAATTACCTAACTACTTGATACTCTTCCTTTCCTGCCCATGTAAAGATTCCAATTCCAGCTGAATTTTCTGCTTGACTTTAAAATTTGTGTTTACCCTATAGTATTGGCAAAATCTAGAGTTGATATTTCACTGAAGTTTCTTGGAGGAATGTTTGTCTTGAACTGGCTTAAATTTTACTTAATATTTTCACATTTTGAGATTTTTAGCTGCATGTCTTAGATTCCTTTTATCAACTTTTACAGTCTGCCTTCAAGAAGTATTTTTTGTGTGTCCTTATTGGACACTAATCTATTTTTAGGTAATTCCTTAACAGCTACTGTACTGAGTGATATTTATCTTTGCTATGGTATCTTGTCCTTTTAGAAATCCTAAGGATGCAATTGTTAGCTTAGTTCAAAAACAACTAAACCCTGAATATATAAAGTTATTGTTCAGGAAACTCATATAAAACTGAATAGTAAGCCAGTCTTAATGTTTTTGCTTTTGACCTTTTTTTTTTTTTTTTCTCGCTCTGCTCTTCAGACATACTTGGGAAATGAAATTAGATAGCACAAAGTTAATTAAATGGGCATTTAAGAATTACTCATAACCTTAAATAAGTGATTATTTCACATGGACTCTTGTTATTTCTAATTTTTTAGAGTTTTATAATAAATGGAAATTTGCTTCACTTGCATGCTCTTCTCCCCAACAAGTGATGGAATTTTACTGACCTTGTATCTATTTTAAAAGCTCAAAACAGATCTCCGTTTATTACATTTTAAATTATCTATTTTCTGACTTTTATTATAAGAAATTTTCTGATAGATACAAATGAACATGGACCTAATTGACATCAGCCTGAAGAATCTTCTAAGGAGTCTTTGTTTATTCCCCAGAGTCAGAGAGTTATGTCCATGCCTACAGAAATATGTAATCCCAAGGTTAGCAGAATCACTTGAGAGTGGCTCTAGTTTATCATCAGCAAAAAATATACTTATTTTTCAAGTAAAACGGGTCATTGGAAAGTATAATAACCTGACTTGTGGAGGATCCAAAATAGATGGCACTTCTTCTGATACATATGACATTTCAGTGTGTAAATATCACACCACAGTCAGAGAACTAATATGGGTAGCCATCACCTCATTGAGGAGCAAGTTACAGAGCATGAAATGCCAGCAACTATATACCCAAAGAATTTTTAAATAGTTTCAGACAGCATCACAGGGAAGAAAGGCCAGGATGTGTGGAACATATTTGTGAACTGATCTGTGGCAGAGTTCATGGCCCCTCAAAGATATGAGGCATAAATTCTCCAGAGGTAGAGAGAGGCCTCTCAGTTAAAGGATATTCTAAATCAAGTTCAAAATACAAAGCTTATTCTTTGACTCGACAATGTGTACTCTTTTTTTTTTTGAATTTTGACCTCTTTTATTGGTTTTTTTATTCACATTTATTTTCATCTATCTTTACTCTTCAGCCTGTGTGGGCCTCCCATTGCAGCGGCCTCTCATTGCAGAGCATGGACTGTGAACATTTGCTCTCCAGAGCGCTGGCTTATTATTGGACACACCGGTCCAGCGACTCCGCAGCATGTGGGATCTTCCAGGTGAGGGATGGAACCGATGTCCCTTGCACTGCAAGGTGGACTCTCTACCCACTGGGCCACCAGGGAAGCCCTGACAATGTGTACTCTTAAAAAAACACATGATTTGGGTCATTTTTTCTAGTGGTAATACATTTCCAATTATTAATATATTTTTATAATTAATTGAATGAGACTTACTTTTAAAATTACTATTTTTTCAGTAATCAATAAAAATATCTTATAGAAAGTTTAAAAGCTAAGCATTAACAAAGCAAATCAGGGCTTCCCTGGTGGTCCAGTGGGTAAAGAGTCCGCGTTGCAGTGCAGGGGGCACTGGTTCGATCCCTGGCCAGGGAAGATCCCACATGCTGCGGGGACAGGTGTGTCCAGTTGCGAGCCTCCTCTCTGGAATGCATGCGCCCGGAGCCAGTGCTCTGCAGTGAGGGAGGCCACTGCAATGGGAGGCCCATACAGGCCCATACAGGCTGAAGAATAAAGATGAATGAAAAATAAATAAATAAATAATCAATAAAAGAGGCCAAAATTTAAAAAATAAAAATCAAATGAAAGTCATCCACGATGTTTCCATCCAGAAATTTCATATTCATATTCTGATCCTTCCTTTCCATCTTTTTTGTTAAGCATATGGAAAAATGCACACTTTTTTTTCTAAATGGCACTGCACAGATTGCACAAATTTTCCTAATAGTCTCATATTATTCAATATTATTTTAACTTTTTAATCACAGCATGTACTTTATCATGGAGTCATAGCATGTTTAACTTAACTGCTTATTTTTAGATATTTATATTATTTCCAGTTTTGTTTGCATACATGTATCCTCACACACATCTCTTATTATTTCTGTAAGATAAATTCCCAAAGTAGAATTGTTAGATCAAGGAACAAGCACATTTTAAAGATTCTTTTAAAATACATGTTTCTGTATATTGCCAGCAATGTATAAAAGAGCCCCATTTCCCACGAACTTCACCAACACCACCAGCATTTCTTTTGATGTAGCCAACTCTTCCTAAAATAGTCAGATTCACATTATAGTTGGATATGCTTTAATGTCACAAGGCCTTAGTCACATCTCAGGATGTCATGTGGTTCATTTCTTGGCAGTTTCTCTCCCAGTTTCTTCCTGAACTTCAAGGACCAGTAATGAATAGAGACATCCCTTTCTATGAAGGAGCAAACACATTCTTCCCTGCATTTGCACATATTAATACATATATATAATTTCCCTTTTGGACTGTACTGTAAAGATAGCACTACTGTTTTGTTTTCCTGTTTCTAAGGAGCCTGAAAAAAAAAATCATCCTCTTCTATTACTGTCATATTTGTTTTCGTCTTAGTGTTTTGACTGCAAGGGAAAAAATGTCTGGGATCTGCATGAGTGGTGTTTGTGAGATTGAACTTCTTGCTACGAGTATAATTATCTCAGAGAAGAAATAAGATGGGTCCATAGTATTATTTTCCTTATTATTATTGTCATGATCAAGGTTTTTTATTTTTGACCACACATCATGGCACATGGGATGTTAGCTCCCTGACCAGGATTGAAACCATGCCCCCCATCCCACAAGGGAAGAATAGACTTCTAACCACAGGACTGCCAGGGAATTTCCCTGTGCTCACTGCATTTTTATGTCACCAACATGTATGGAGCATGGTGCTAAATTCTAGAAACAAAGAAGAAGATGAAACAGCCCTTAGCTACAGTTGATATATTCACTAGGTGAGGAATGAGGATACATATTCATAAAACGTTAAGTTCTTACACACACAGTTTCTTATCCGAATTGCCCATTGGAGGAAACCACTCAATGCCCCTTGGATTTCAGAAAAATGATTGCTAAAGACTGGCATAGTGGCCTTCAAAAGGATATCATCTACATTTTGAAAGAGAACGAGAACTTTAAGAAGAGAAGGGAGGGTGTTCTAAGCAGAGGTTACAGTACTTACAAAGGTGAGAATGAACATGTCATTTTCAAAGTAAAATAGGCCCCTTTTTCTTTTAAAATACATGTTTCTGTATATTGCCAGCAATGTATAAAAGAGCCCCATTTCCACGAACTTCACCAACACCACCAGCATTTCTTTTGATGTAGCCAACTCTTCCTAAAATAGTCAGATTCACATTATAGTTGGATATGCTTTAATGTCACAAGGCCTTAGTCACATCTCAGGATGTCATGTGGTTCATTTCTTGGCAGTTTCTCTCCCAGTTTCTTCCTGAACTTCAAGGACCAGTAATGAATAGAGACATCCCTTTCTATGAAGGAGCAAACACATTCTTCCCTGCATTTGCACATATTAATACATATATATAATTTCCCTTTTGGACTGTACTGTAAAGATAGCACTACTGTTTTGTTTTCCTGTTTCTAAGGAGCCTGAAAAAAAAAAATCATCCTCTTCTATTACTGTCATATTTGTTTTCGTCTTAGTGTTTTGACTGCAAGGGAAAAAATGTCTGGGATCTGCATGAGTGGTGTTTGTGAGATTGAACTTCTTGCTACGAGTATAATTATCTCAGAGAAGAAATAAGATGGGTCCATAGTATTATTTTCCTTATTATTATTGTCATGATCAAGGTTTTTTATTTTTGACCACACATCATGGCACATGGGATGTTAGCTCCCTGACCAGGATTGAAACCATGCCCCCCATCCCACAAGGGAAGAATAGACTTCTAACCACAGGACTGCCAGGGAATTTCCCTGTGCTCACTGCATTTTTATGTCACCAACATGTATGGAGCATGGTGCTAAATTCTAGAAACAAAGAAGAAGATGAAACAGCCCTTAGCTACAGTTGATATATTCACTAGGTGAGGAATGAGGATACATATTCATAAAACGTTAAGTTCTTACACACACAGTTTCTTATCCGAATTGCCCATTGGAGGAAACCACTCAATGCCCCTTGGATTTCAGAAAAATGATTGCTAAAGACTGGCATAGTGGCCTTCAAAAGGATATCATCTACATTTTGAAAGAGAACGAGAACTTTAAGAAGAGAAGGGAGGGTGTTCTAAGCAGAGGTTACAGTACTTACAAAGGTGAGAATGAACATGTCATTTTCAAAGTAAAAATAGCATACCATGAACCAGAACCACTTATTCAGTATTAGAGTCAGAGAACAATCCTGAGTGTTCAGCTAGCTTTGAAAATCAAAATAAATAGTATAGGCACAAGAGATTCTTTGGAAATAGAAATCCATTTCCTATTTTATGAGAAATGAACGTATAAGGTATTGCTATGGAAAATGTTAGTACCAGTGTAAACTGAGTATGGCCTAGCATAGATAGTTGCAGAAAAAGCTGAAACCAGGCAAATAGGGCTTCCTGGTGGTTCAGCAGTAAAGAATCCGGCTGCCAGTGTAGGAGATGCAGGAGATGTGGGTGTGATCCCCGGTTTGGGAAGATCCCTGGAGGAGGGAATGGCAACCCACTCCAGTATTCTTGCCTTGGAAATCCCATGGACAGAAGAGCCTGGTGGGCTATAGTTCATGGGGTCGCAAAAAAGTCAGACAGGACTTGGTGGTTAAACAACAACATAGATGCAAGAGCCATTGAGACAGAAAAATCAGTAGAAATTGGCAAGTGATTAGATGCAAAGAAAAGAGACTACTAGAAATTTCACAAATTTCTATTCAATTATGTTTGGACAAGGGATATAAACAAATGAGCCTACCCTCAACAATGAGTATAGAATCCCATAGAAGAGGGGACGATGAATTCTAGAAAGTGGCTGGAACAGCTTCACTGGTAAATTGATGCTTGGACTTGGACTTCAAGGGTGAAATAAATTTCACCAGATAGAAAGGGGGGGTATTAAATAAAGAGAGCAATGAAGGAGAAAACATAACCATTAAAATTTCAGACCTATGTGACTAGAGAAAGATGATAACACAGACTGCGAGACAGAAGTGTGGCAGTAGAGATGCTTCAATAGAAAAAATAAGTAATTCAGTTTAGACATTTCTGAAATAGGTAGAGAGTGGCCACCAATCTAGAGGCAGTGGGGAACAGGTAAGTGAACAGAACAGGCAAAACTGTTCTGCTTTCAAGGCCTTTACATTCTAGTGTTTGGAAATAAGCACATGATTAGAGGTAGAGTGTTGAGCAGACTTTTATTTTGTTGTGATGTTTGTTTTCTGTTTTTCCTCCTTTGCTGTCATTCATATCAACAAGATGAAATAGGCTCACAGGAAAGCATGGATGACTAGTATCTGACCTAAAGTCATCACTTAGGCAACAACATGTAGCAAGTAGCTATTCCCCCAAGACTTCAAAGTGTCCTCAAACTGACCTTGACGTCGGCAAGCCACAGACAAATGGTTTAGTAATTGAGAGCAATAAATTAGAGTCAGTCACATTTAGTTAGGAGAAAATAAAGTCTTAGTGTGCTAAAAACAAGCTGACCTTCTTCCAGCTTTGCATTTTTATTACACCCTTTCTGCTCTCCATCTGCGCGTGATGCTATGCTGAAATCTTCTGACCTTAGTCGTACTTTATGAGATGTGCCCAGACTACAGTCTCACTAGGTCTTTTTGCTAGAATGTTCATAGGGCAAGAATTATTGAAAAAAGTGTTTGCAGGTCAGAAATAAGAGTTTTGAATGACTAACCTTGGAAGTGAAATTATCACTGCAATTAAAATGCTCAGTTTAAGTGAATGAAAAAGGTTGCCAAACCCAAACAGATACCAAGTAATGCTATTTTTGTCCTTACTAGAAATTTCACAAATTTCTATTCAATTATGTTTGGACAAGGGATATAAACAAATGAGCCTACCCTCAACAATGAGTATAGAATCCCATAGAAGAGGGGACGATGAATTCTAGAAAGTGGCTGGAACAGCTTCACTGGTAAATTGATGCTTGGACTTGGACTTCAAGGGTGAAATAAATTTCACCAGATAGAAAGGGGGGGTATTAAATAAAGAGAGCAATGAAGGAGAAAACATAACCATTAAAATTTCAGACCTATGTGACTAGAGAAAGATGATAACACAGACTGCGAGACAGAAGTGTGGCAGTAGAGATGCTTCAATAGAAAAAATAAGTAATTCAGTTTAGACATTTCTGAAATAGGTAGAGAGTGGCCACCAATCTAGAGGCAGTGGGGAACAGGTAAGTGAACAGAACAGGCAAAACTGTTCTGCTTTCAAGGCCTTTACATTCTAGTGTTTGGAAATAAGCACATGATTAGAGGTAGAGTGTTGAGCAGACTTTTATTTTGTTGTGATGTTTGTTTTCTGTTTTTCCTCCTTTGCTGTCATTCATATCAACAAGATGAAATAGGCTCACAGGAAAGCATGGATGACTAGTATCTGACCTAAAGTCATCACTTAGGCAACAACATGTAGCAAGTAGCTATTCCCCCAAGACTTCAAAGTGTCCTCAAACTGACCTTGACGTCGGCAAGCCACAGACAAATGGTTTAGTAATTGAGAGCAATAAATTAGAGTCAGTCACATTTAGTTAGGAGAAAATAAAGTCTTAGTGTGCAAAAAACAAGCTGACCTTCTTCCAGCTTTGCATTTTTATTACACCCTTTCTGCTCTCCATCTGCGCGTGATGCTATGCTGAAATCTTCTGACCTTAGTCGTACTTTATGAGATGTGCCCAGACTACAGTCTCACTAGGTCTTTTTGCTAGAATGTTCATAGGGCAAGAATTATTGAAAAAAGTGTTTGCAGGTCAGAAATAAGAGTTTTGAATGACTAACCTTGGAAGTGAAATTATCACTGCAATTAAAATGCTCAGTTTAAGTGAATGAATAGAAAAATACGTAACCTGTTTAAGCACATTTCAAACTCCTACCAAGGACAGTGGGCAGATACCAAGTAATGCTATTTTTGTCCTTTACACTGTAGCTGCGTAGTATTCATTTCACCCTTCAGCAACCTGACATGCTGCTAAGAGACTGGGCACTAGAAACTTTCAAGTTTTCTGACCTCCACAGTATTGAGAGCCAATCTTCAGAACTCTCACCTGAAATGCATTCAGTTAGTCCCAACGCCAAAAGATCCAGGGGTCATGCTTATTCATGCCTTTGTTGCTAAGTGAATTACTAGAAACAGTTCCTTCAAGTTTAAATTACACATATTAATTTTTAAGATGTTTATTTAAAATTAATAAACAGAAGTGTTGCTCTCACCCAAACCCTTGTTATATCTGCTGATCATGTCAAAGCATTGTAGCGTCAAAGTAACATCTAGACATTTTCCAGGAGCTTGGAGATCACTGAGGTTGCTTAGCTAGTAAAGAACCCACCTACCAATATAGGAGTTGCAAGAGACAAGGGTTTGATCCTTGGATTGGAAGTTCCCCTGGAAGAAGAAATGGCAACCCACTCCAGTACTCTTGCCTGGAAAATTGCATGAACAAAGGAGGCTGGCAGATTACAGTCCATGGGGTCACAAAGAGTCAGATTCAGCTGAGTGCACATGCATGCATGCACTCACACTCCCCGCTACATTCTACTGATGGAGTGGGAGGATGGCAGTCTGAGGAGCGCCACAGACAAATGGTTTAGTAATTGAGAGCAATAAATTAGAGTCAGTCACATTTAGTTAGGAGAAAATAAAGTCTTAGTGTGCTAAAACAAGCTGACCTTCTTCCAGCTTTGCATTTTTATTACACCCTTTCTGCTCTCCATCTGCGCGTGATGCTATGCTGAAATCTTCTGACCTTAGTCGTACTTTATGAGATGTGCCCAGACTACAGTCTCACTAGGTCTTTTTGCTAGAATGTTCATAGGGCAAGAATTATTGAAAAAAGTGTTTGCAGGTCAGAAATAAGAGTTTTGAATGACTAACCTTGGAAGTGAAATTATCACTGCAATTAAAATGCTCAGTTTAAGTGAATGAATAGAAAAATACGTAACCTGTTTAAGCACATTTCAAACTCCTACCAAGGACAGTGGGCAGATACCAAGTAATGCTATTTTTGTCCTTTACACTGTAGCTGCGTAGTATTCATTTCACCCTTCAGCAACCTGACATGCTGCTAAGAGACTGGGCACTAGAAACTTTCAAGTTTTCTGACCTCCACAGTATTGAGAGCCAATCTTCAGAACTCTCACCTGAAATGCATTCAGTTAGTCCCAACGCCAAAAGATCCAGGGGTCATGCTTATTCATGCCTTTGTTGCTAAGTGAATTACTAGAAACAGTTCCTTCAAGTTTAAATTACACATATTAATTTTTAAGATGTTTATTTAAAATTAATAAACAGAAGTGTTGCTCTCACCCAAACCCTTGTTATATCTGCTGATCATGTCAAAGCATTGTAGCGTCAAAGTAACATCTAGACATTTTCCAGGAGCTTGGAGATCACTGAGGTTGCTTAGCTAGTAAAGAACCCACCTACCAATATAGGAGTTGCAAGAGACAAGGGTTTGACCCTTTGGGATTGGAAGTTCCCCTGGAAGAAGAAATGGCAACCCACTCCAGTACTCTTGCCTGGAAAATTGCATGAACAAAGGAGGCTGGCAGATTACAGTCCATGGGGTCACAAAGAGTCAGATTCAGCTGAGTGCACATGCATGCATGCACTCACACTCCCCGCTACATTCTACTGATGGAGTGGGAGGATGGCAGTCTGAGGAGCGCCACTTGTCCACCAATATTCTCAGTCCCAGGACACCTGCAGATACCAAAATGGAGAAGCTCAAGTCCCTTATGTCAAAGGGCCTTAGTACAGTCCACCCTATGTATCCACACAGGTGAGACCCTCCAATATGGAGGATGACTGTAGGGTTTTAAACACTAACAACCTTCATATATTTAGTTCAATAACAAACTTCTACTGTGTCTGTGAGCATGTGTGCTAAGTCACTACAGTCATGTCAGACTCTCTGTGACCCTGTGGACTGTCGCCTGCCAGGCTTCTCTGTCCACGGGATTTTCCAGGCAAAAATACTAGAGTGGGTTGCCACGCCTTCCTCCAGGGGATCTTCCATTCCAAGGATCAAACCCTCATCTCTTTTGCAAGCACTGGACCCAGGTTTCCTGCATTGTAGGCAGATTCTTTACCATCTGAGCTACCAGGGAAGGCCATCTAGTAAGATTTGGCTGTATTGAGTTATTTGTGGTTATTTATCACAAGATACTTTAGATTTCTAATTTTCATTATCACCTGGCCAAAAACTCATTTAAATATATTATATCCCATTTTCAATCATATAAGTCATCAGATCTCCAGCTAGTAACTATTCACATAAATACATGGCTAAATAATAAGCAAGGATTTTCATGTAATTTAGAAAGTATCTTAGATATCCTATAATCCACATTTTATAGGAGGGAAAGCTGGTAGGGATCTGACTTAAAACTATGCTTCCAAAATCAAGTCAAAAGAACTTTCTACTGCAGTTCACAGGAGAACACTGATCATGTCAAAGCATTGTAGCAAAGTAACATCTAGACATTTTCCAGGAGCTTGGAGATCACTGAGGTTGCTTAGCTAGTAAAGAACCCACCTACCAATATAGGAGTTGCAAGAGACAAGGGTTTGATCCTTGGATTGGAAGTTCCCCTGGAAGAAGAAATGGCAACCCACTCCAGTACTCTTGCCTGGAAAATTGCATGAACAAAGGAGGCTGGCAGATTACAGTCCATGGGGTCACAAAGAGTCAGATTCAGCTGAGTGCACATGCATGCATGCACTCACACTCCCCGCTACATTCTACTGATGGAGTGGGAGGATGGCAGTCTGAGGAGCGCCACTTGTCCACCAATATTCTCAGTCCCAGGACACCTGCAGATACCAAAATGGAGAAGCTCAAGTCCCTTATGTCAAAGGGCCTTAGTACAGTCCACCCTATGTATCCACACAGGTGAGACCCTCCAATATGGAGGATGACTGTAGGGTTTTAAACACTAACAACCTTCATATATTTAGTTCAATAACAAACTTCTACTGTGTCTGTGAGCATGTGTGCTAAGTCACTACAGTCATGTCAGACTCTCTGTGACCCTGTGGACTGTCGCCTGCCAGGCTTCTCTGTCCACGGGATTTTCCAGGCAAAAATACTAGAGTGGGTTGCCACGCCTTCCTCCAGGGGATCTTCCATTCCAAGGATCAAACCCTCATCTCTTTTGCAAGCACTGGACCCAGGTTTCCTGCATTGTAGGCAGATTCTTTACCATCTGAGCTACCAGGGAAGGCCATCTAGTAAGATTTGGCTGTATTGAGTTATTTGTGGTTATTTATCACAAGATACTTTAGATTTCTAATTTTCATTATCACCTGGCCAAAAACTCATTTAAATATATTATATCCCATTTTCAATCATATAAGTCATCAGATCTCCAGCTAGTAACTATTCACATAAATACATGGCTAAATAATAAGCAAGGATTTTCATGTAATTTAGAAAGTATCTTAGATATCCTATAATCCACATTTTATAGGAGGGAAAGCTGGTAGGGATCTGACTTAAAACTATGCTTCCAAAATCAAGTCAAAAGAACTTTCTACTGCAGTTCACAGGAGAACACAGAATATGAAAAAAAGAATGATTATTTGGTGCTTATGATCATCTTAATCGACGATGTTATTTTACCTAATGTATTGGGGGTAGAATTCTCTGTTTTCGTGATATTTCTCATGCATTATTTTCAGTTACTAACAGCTTAGTAGGTATATTTACTCTGTGTTAGTTTTCCAGATCAAAAAATTCGTCATGTGGCAGTTCAACAGTTAGACAACCTCTTGAATGATGAACTACTGGAATACCTCCCACAGCTAGTTCAGGTAAGAACAGCCAATGTTGTCAAGGGATTCCAGGATTTTAACCAATAACTTTCTAAAACAGGTCCCAGCGAATCAACAGTAGACTGCATGCAAAGTGATTGCTGCAGTTTAGCCAGTCAAGGGGCTAAAAATACAGCTCATATGTCAATATAGGTACCATAGAAATTCTGTACCCAAAATTGATACAGTTACAAAAAAGGTATATAAACACCAAAAGGGGAAAGTTTTTTTTGTAAATGATTCCATTTATTAATTAGAATGGGGAAAAATAGAAATACCTGTGGTGAAATATTTGTATCAAATTTGTATATAAAACAATAAAAAAATTACCAAAATAAACATTATGTAGAAAATAGTCACTAGGCATCTGCTCAGAACATTTTCTTGCTTTCCCCATATTTTGACATTAGCTTCCGATTTTTAAAAAGTGGTTTCTAATAACCCAGTTCTGCTATCACATAGTATACTTATGACATCAGATATACACAATATTGTAAGATTCTGAGCTGTATTGAGTTATTTGTGGTTATTTATCACAAGATACTTTAGATTTCTAATTTTCATTATCACCTGGCCAAAACTCATTTAAATATATTATATCCCATTTTCAATCATATAAGTCATCAGATCTCCAGCTAGTAACTATTCACATAAATACATGGCTAAATAATAAGCAAGGATTTTCATGTAATTTAGAAAGTATCTTAGATATCCTATAATCCACATTTTATAGGAGGGAAAGCTGGTAGGGATCTGACTTAAAACTATGCTTCCAAAATCAAGTCAAAAGAACTTTCTACTGCAGTTCACAGGAGAACACAGAATATGAAAAAAAGAATGATTATTTGGTGCTTATGATCATCTTAATCGACGATGTTATTTTACCTAATGTATTGGGGGTAGAATTCTCTGTTTTCGTGATATTTCTCATGCATTATTTTCAGTTACTAACAGCTTAGTAGGTATATTTACTCTGTGTTAGTTTTCCAGATCAAAAAATTCGTCATGTGGCAGTTCAACAGTTAGACAACCTCTTGAATGATGAACTACTGGAATACCTCCCACAGCTAGTTCAGGTAAGAACAGCCAATGTTGTCAAGGGATTCCAGGATTTTAACCAATAACTTTCTAAAACAGGTCCCAGCGAATCAACAGTAGACTGCATGCAAAGTGATTGCTGCAGTTTAGCCAGTCAAGGGGCTAAAAATACAGCTCATATGTCAATATAGGTACCATAGAAATTCTGTACCCAAAATTGATACAGTTACAAAAAAGGTATATAAACACCAAAAGGGGAAAGTTTTTTTTTTAAATGATTCCATTTATTAATTAGAATGGGGAAAAATAGAAATACCTGTGGTGAAATATTTGTATCAAATTTGTATATAAAACAATAAAAAAATTACCAAAATAAACATTATGTAGAAAATAGTCACTAGGCATCTGCTCAGAACATTTTCTTGCTTTCCCCATATTTTGACATTAGCTTCCGATTTTTAAAAAGTGGTTTCTAATAACCCAGTTCTGCTATCACATAGATAATACTTATGACATCAGATATACACAATATTGGAGTGATTCTTTGGAAAATAATATAAATGTATCTAGAAATCTGATCAAAGACTGATTTAGTCTGAATTTGTTAACATATAAACATGAATGGTCATGTATATGAATAAATATCCAAACTACCAACAAAGACCTTTTTTTTCCTAAGTTAACTGGATACTGAATGCTGAAAAAGTTTAAAAATAGGGGTCTTTTATATTTTACTTTTGCTTTGCTTTGAACTCAGGTGTTTTCTTATCTGAAAGATCAGTCGTAGTTAAAACCTGTTTTAAATGTCAGCTGCCTTAGGTTTTGATTTGAGACAGGAGACCCTGAGACTGAAGTGAGGAGTCTCTAATAATAGACTTGAATTCCACGTTACTTTGCAAACAGAATAGCACTTCTCTGAAGGCCTCCTAAAGAGAAAGCCAGTCTAGAAACATATGTGTCTTAGAGTTTCTTCTACCACTCCTCACAGTTGTGGCTTCCCTAGCCTTGCCAGGAGTGTCGTGAAAATAAAACTTAATCCAACTTGCAGGAACACTATTCATCTCGTGCCCCATGAGTATGGGAAACATGCTAAAGCTAACCCAATCCAAAAAAGTAAGTTGCTACAGTAGTTTCTATAGATTAAGTCCATGTGAAAGCCGGAATTTAAGTTAGTAACACTTGGCACCAGGAATGTGGGCAAGAGCCATATGCCTGTAAATGCAGATTTGTAAGACAAGCTGCACCCAGGGCTCAGCACAGCAAACAGACAGAGATGCAGATAGGTTAGGCAGCAAATATCCCCTAATTAAAAAGGACAATTATAAAATCATATGAGGTGGAAAGAAATCTGTGACTGGAAAATTAATCAAAATTGGGAAGAATTTTCAAAATGTGCCTTGTGGGATTTGCCCTTAAATTTCGATGCTCTGTGCCAGCTTTAAAACTTTTCAAGACATAAAAATATCCTACCCTGCTGATTATTTTCTGGAATCCTGTTACTTTTTATGCATTATTTTACTAAACTGTGCAGGCTATGTTAAAGAGCAATAGGAAAGGACTTTAAGACCATGATGAAAGCAGAATGTGTGGTTCATAGCTAGGACTCAAATAAGAAACACACCCAGAGATTATTGCAAGCCACAGGCCATAACATGCAAGTAAGTTTCAAGAAAAGAGTTCAAAATAATGTTGTTTAGTTGCTAAGTCTTGTCTTACTCTTTTGTGGCCCCATGGACTGTATGTAGCCTGCCAGGCTTCTCCGTCCATGAAATTTCCCAGGCAACAATATTGGAATGGGTTGCCATTTTCTTCTCCAGGTGATCTTCCCAACCCAGGGATTGAACCCATATCTCCTGCATTGACAGGTGGGTTCTTTACCACTGAGCCAACTGGAAAGCCAATGTAGTGTGCACCAAAAATACTGCCTACTTCTTAGATGATGATGCAGCATGTAGGGATAAATTATAGCAGTAGACAGAACGATGCAGGGAATTTGGAAGCAAGGGAGGCAATTCACAATCAGTTAGGTACTGGATTCAGGAAGAAATAACAGGGAAATCCAAAAAGAAAGCTCAAGACAAGCGCAGCTGTGACACCGGGGCCTCTCTGTCCTCGTCATGTCCTCACAGCCTATGTCCACGATAAGGGCATGAACACAACCCATGATCTAGTCAGTCCAGTATTAGCAGTATGTTAAAGAAGGTCATAGCTGCAGTTTAAGACAAACAGACATTAGGGTCTGTGTGTATTCAGACAGCATCGAGAGTTTATGCAGATTTGCTAAGATCATCTTTGACATTCTCACACTTCAGGAATTCATAACCGTTCCCATCCTTGAGGATGGTTAGCATACTGAGGTGTTTCTTGAGGTGTGTGTTGCATGAATGTTGTGCCCACTTTTTCTGCTGTCTATACTGTGGTATAAAACCTGCTTTAAACTCTGTGTGAATGAATGTGTGAGTGACTTAAATGGCTTACGTGGCAACAAGCTATAGAAGCTTTGTTTCTCAAGCAAGCATGAGCATTTTTAGGAAGATAGAAGAAAACCTGACGTTCATTTTCATGACTTAGTCTGATTCCTGAGATGAGGAGAGCCCATATACTGACTTCCAGTGGTAAAGTCTCTGCAGAGTGTGGGTGCAGGTCTGAATCAGGTCTCTGTGCAGGTCAAGGGTTGCTGTTGCTGTCTGTGTTTTCCCATCAGGTCGGATATCCTAGAAGACGTTCAAAAGTTGTTCACAGTGCAGATGAAAGCTTGGGAGGTTGAGAGATGAGTGGGTTATGGTGACAACAGGCAGTTTTCACACTTACTAAGTAAGGTTTCAAAGTCTGCAGGTTAATTTTCTGTAGGTGATTTCAGTTAAGGCTTTGAATGTGTACTAATTTCATCTCCAAAAGAAGAGAAACATATACTCTTTCATAATGCCATTTTAATATCCAAGACACTGGTCATGATGTTATTTTTTGTGTGCCAGCATTCTCTTCCTAGGCATGGTTGAACTCCACCAACCACTTGCTCTGATTTATTGTCCTGCAGTACTAAAGCTGGAATAAAAAAAGAAGCAGACTACAAACCCCAAATTGTGTGAATTGTGTATGCTCTTTTACTAGTGAAACACCAGCTGAAAAAGCTATCAGATATAACCGTTTTGTTAAAACGTTTATGTTGTTTTCCTTGTCTTTCTCAAGCCTCCTAAATCCCTCTGTATTCTGCTGTAATTTTGTTACTGAGGACAAAAAAGTAGAGTAATTGTATGTCTTTTTTCAGGCTGTCAAATTTGAATGGAACCTTGAGAGTCCCTTAGTGCAACTTCTGTTACACCGCTCACTACAAAGCATCCAGATTGCCCATCGTCTTTACTGGTAAGATTAATGAAAACAGGTTACGATGCCTGTTTTTATGTCAACTTCTTTCTGCAGGGCAGCTTTTCCTTTGAAAATTGATACAGATTTCCACTTAAAATTCCGCCAAATGGGAGTCTTTATCAGGATTATTTTTATTTATGAGTATAATTTAACTGTCATTGTCTTCAAAACCTCCCTTTTGTACAGTGGCCTCTCTTTAGATCCAACCAGAATTGTAAATCTGGGTGATACATTTCCAATACCTTTAAATCACAAGGTCTACATGTGGTCATGTCTCCTTGTTGAATATTTCAGTATAAAATCTAGTTATAAGACTGTGTATGTTTTGGAAGAACTTATGCTTTAAAAATAATTTTTATAAAAATGTTAGCTACAAACAGTAGGATCCAAAGCCAATATAGGCTGTCTAAGCTAAAAGTTCCTAGAGCATTAAACTTTTCCCAAAGCATAAAATTTGAATATTATTAGTGAAGAAATCAGACTTATTTAAGAGAAATCAGAATTTCTCCCATCATTGCCTGTTGCTGATCCTACTGGACAGATATTCTTTGGATGCTATTTTCCCTACTATTATCGGTAATGTAAATTTGCAGAAAAATTTAGCAATTACAAGTGTCAGTGACCTAAAGGTGAAACTGAATCTATCTTTTGTCCTCACATATGTGTAACAGACATTATTTATTGGTTTCAATTGCTAGTGAAGAACTTTAATGAATAGGAGTAAAGGAAGTCTGTATCATTTTTGAATATCATGAATTTTCAGCTTCAAATAACATTGCTGTTCTTGACATCGCTCTTCCTGTGAAAATGACTCAAGGATTTCATAGCAAAATAGAATAGAAGGAATTCTCAAGCACTAATGTTGGATTTGATGGTGATTTCCACTTCAAGTGCCTAATAGAGAAGCCAGGACATTTTCCTCTAGTCTGTTAGTACAGTGGGCATCAAATGCAGTGGCCAACAGTGAGCTTTTCACTAAATAGACTGTCTTCCTCAAACTCTGAGTTAAATCTTACTCCTTTGCATTTTTCAATCAGCTGCTTTGATGGTAAGGGAATGGAACCTTGAGAGTCCCTTAGGTTTCCCCACTACAAAGCATCCAGATTGCCCATCGTCTTTACTGGTAAGATTAATGAAAACAGGTTACGATGCCTGTTTTTATGTCAACTTCTTTCTGCAGGGCAGCTTTTCCTTTGAAAATTGATACAGATTTCCACTTAAAATTCCGCCAAATGGGAGTCTTTATCAGGATTATTTTTATTTATGAGTATAATTTAACTGTCATTGTCTTCAAAACCTCCCTTTTGTACAGTGGCCTCTCTTTAGATCCAACCAGAATTGTAAATCTGGGTGATACATTTCCAATACCTTTAAATCACAAGGTCTACATGTGGTCATGTCTCCTTGTTGAATATTTCAGTATAAAATCTAGTTATAAGACTGTGTATGTTTTGGAAGAACTTATGCTTTAAAAATAATTTTTATAAAAATGTTAGCTACAAACAGTAGGATCCAAAGCCAATATAGGCTGTCTAAGCTAAAAGTTCCTAGAGCATTAAACTTTTCCCAAAGCATAAAATTTGAATATTATTAGTGAAGAAATCAGACTTATTTAAGAGAAATCAGAATTTCTCCCATCATTGCCTGTTGCTGATCCTACTGGACAGATATTCTTTGGATGCTATTTTCCCTACTATTATCGGTAATGTAAATTTGCAGAAAAATTTAGCAATTACAAGTGTCAGTGACCTAAAGGTGAAACTGAATCTATCTTTTGTCCTCACATATGTGTAACAGACATTATTTATTGGTTTCAATTGCTAGTGAAGAACTTTAATGAATAGGAGTAAAGGAAGTCTGTATCATTTTTGAATATCATGAATTTTCAGCTTCAAATAACATTGCTGTTCTTGACATCGCTCTTCCTGTGAAAATGACTCAAGGATTTCATAGCAAAATAGAATAGAAGGAATTCTCAAGCACTAATGTTGGATTTGATGGTGATTTCCACTTCAAGTGCCTAATAGAGAAGCCAGGACATTTTCCTCTAGTCTGTTAGTACAGTGGGCATCAAATGCAGTGGCCAACAGTGAGCTTTTCACTAAATAGACTGTCTTCCTCAAACTCTGAGTTAAATCTTACTCCTTTGCATTTTTCAATCAGCTGCTTTGATGGTAAGGGACTGAGCTTTGATGATAAGGGAAGCTAACCAGATGTATTTGTTCATGTTTCACTGTCATTTTAAAGCTAGAACTCCATTACCCTGGATGTAAATTATTTCCCTTAAAAGTCCACTTTTTTCACTTTTCACTTTTTAAAAACATGTTTATTAAAATGAAGACATATTAAAAAGTAAAAGGACCACATAACAATCTTGATTTAAACATTTCAACACAAACATATGAAATCTACAAAGTGAAAAAGCACATAAAGAGATAATTTTTTTAAATGGAATAAAATATCGAGGCCTTGCCATAATGCATTGGTTGGTATAATACTAGAGCCACCTTGGCAGGTTCTTCATCAGCTAAAGGGGCATGAGAAGTGGGGTCAGTGAGCAGGCAACAGTGAGGGCAGTCAGAGTTGTCATCAATGTCATACTTGTGGGTTTACAATAAATACAATAATGCCAGACAAGTTGGAAGGAAAGACTTTTCAAGTATAGTCTTCACCCTTATGAGAAAGAGAAAAGCCAGTAATAAAGCCCATTTCTCTTCTCATTGATTTAAAAAGAGAGTAAGATAGAGAAGCTAGAAAAAAGAAGTAAACTGTAAATAGACTGCTTGTTTCTGAAAGCTTAATCAGTGAAAATATGGAAAAGGAACAGGACAGCATGGAGGCCAGTTTTAAAATACTCACATCCTTTTAAAACAAATGAAAATTAAGAGTCGGACAAAACATTCGGAACATCAAAGAACATTACATATATGTAAAATATATGTTGGGGTCAAAAAGATGAGCTGCTGCCTGGCATTATATCTAGGGCTTCCTAGGTGGCTCATTGGTAAAGAATCTGCCTGTCAGTATAGTCTCAAGACGCAGATTTGATCCCTGGGTCAGGAAGATGGCCTGGAGGAGGAAATGGCAACCCACTCAGTGTTCTTGCCAGGGAAACCCCATGGACAGAGAAGCCTGGCAGGATCGTCCATGGCGTGGCCCACAGTCAGACACAGCTGAGCGATTGAGCATGATCATCATATTTAGGGACATTTGTGTGTAGAATGAGGAGTTAAAAGTTTAATGATTCAGCTGACCTCTCATGATCTCCTTGAAAAAATTCTCAATGTATATTTCCTTAGAAAACAAAACAACAATAAAAATATCCGATATCTTACAAAAAAGGGTAGAGATCCATCAGACATCAGTTTAATAATAATTTTTTCTGATTGGGTGAGTTCCTGCTGAATACTCAGCATATTCAGCATTGAAGTCAACAACTCACCCTGCTCGTTCAGGTCCCGGGAGCTTTTCTGGATCTTCCCTGTTTCTCTCTAATATGCCCAGTTGCTTACCAAGCCCTGTAATCGTATACCTCCTAAATAGGTTCCCCCATGCTTAGGAAAAAGCACATAAAGAGATAATTTTTTTAAATGGAATAAAATATCGAGGCCTTGCCATAATGCATTGGTTGGTATAATACTAGAGCCACCTTGGCAGGTTCTTCATCAGCTAAAGGGGCATGAGAAGTGGGTCAGTGAGCAGGCAACAGTGAGGGCAGTCAGAGTTGTCATCAATGTCATACTTGTGGGTTTACAATAAATACAATAATGCCAGACAAGTTGGAAGGAAAGACTTTTCAAGTATAGTCTTCACCCTTATGAGAAAGAGAAAAGCCAGTAATAAAGCCCATTTCTCTTCTCATTGATTTAAAAAGAGAGTAAGATAGAGAAGCTAGAAAAAAGAAGTAAACTGTAAATAGACTGCTTGTTTCTGAAAGCTTAATCAGTGAAAATATGGAAAAGGAACAGGACAGCATGGAGGCCAGTTTTAAAATACTCACATCCTTTTAAAACAAATGAAAATTAAGAGTCGGACAAAACATTCGGAACATCAAAGAACATTACATATATGTAAAATATATGTTGGGGTCAAAAAGATGAGCTGCTGCCTGGCATTATATCTAGGGCTTCCTAGGTGGCTCATTGGTAAAGAATCTGCCTGTCAGTATAGTCTCAAGACGCAGATTTGATCCCTGGGTCAGGAAGATGGCCTGGAGGAGGAAATGGCAACCCACTCAGTGTTCTTGCCAGGGAAACCCCATGGACAGAGAAGCCTGGCAGGATCGTCCATGGCGTGGCCCACAGTCAGACACAGCTGAGCGATTGAGCATGATCATCATATTTAGGGGACATTTGTGTGTAGAATGAGGAGTTAAAAGTTTAATGATTCAGCTGACCTCTCATGATCTGCTTGAAAAAATTCTCAATGTATATTTCCTTAGAAAACAAAACAACAATAAAAATATCCGATATCTTACAAAAAAGGGTAGAGATCCATCAGACATCAGTTTAATAATAATTTTTTCTGATTGGGTGAGTTCCTGCTGAATACTCAGCATATTCAGCATTGAAGTCAACAACTCACCCTGCTCGTTCAGGTCCCGGGAGCTTTTCTGGATCTTCCCTGTTTCTCTCTAATATGCCCAGTTGCTTACCAAGCCCTGTAATCGTATACCTCCTAAATAGGTCTCCCCCAAACCACAGCTTCCACCTGCCCTTTATCAGAAGTTTAACTCAGCAGACACTGAGCTGTGAATAAACAACTTGTGCAGAAACCATCCTGACAACTTGCCATCACTGTGGGCAGCCTAATCTTGAAAAGGGAGAATGACCTGAAGTGACTGCCCGTCTCTCCATTGGACCTAGGACGGAGTAGCCTCTATTGTTCATGGAAAGGACCTAACAGTAAACTTTGGACTGGGAAAGTTTAAAAGCTTACAATCACACTTTGCAACCTAAAAGGTGACTATAAATGGATACTATAGCCTTTGGAGTTTACATCTAAACTCCATCATATGGAGAGGCCCCTCCTACATCATATAACAACTAGAGAAACTTAAACTCAGCCCCTTTCCATGAAAGAAACAGCCATCGCTAGCTGACAGTGAGATAACTGGACCGAATGGGGTACCCCGAAGGACACATCTACATCTTAACTCCAGAAACCTGTGACTATGAGTTTATTTGGAAAAAAGGGTCTTTGAAGATGTAATTAAATTTAAACTCTTGAGATTAAATTACCTTTTTATCAGAGTGAGTCCTAAAACCAATGACAGGTGTCCTTGGACGAGACAGGAGAGAACAGCCACATGTACAGAGAAGGCCAGGTAGCGACGGTGTCATCGGTAGGAGTGATTCAGCCGAAAGCCAAGGAGCGTCCAAAGTCACCAGAAGCTCAAAGAGGCGAGAGAGGCTTCTCCTCTCGGGGCCTTGAGAGGGAGCACACGCCTGTTTTGATTTCCAGCTTCTGGTCTTCTTAAGAGGTTAATCTCTATTGTTTATGCCCTCAGTTTGTGTTAATCTATTACAAAGCCCCAGGAAGCATACCGCCAGGAAAGGACTGTAGGAAGGGCCCTGACTAGACTGGCTCTGATGTCACATCAGGTGGGAAGCTCCCCCTGACTCCAGCCAGCAGCCAGAGTGAGCACTGCTCCCAGGCCGTCTCCCAGAGTGGACCCTACCCGACTCCACAGGCATCATCTCACATTACTTAATGCTCTCCTCCCCTGTCTGCGTCCCTGCTACCCATACAGTGAGCAGTGACAGCTGTCCTGTCGTACTCCTCTACCTCCTCATCACACCAAAGGTAGGAACTCAGGAGATACTGAAAAAAAAAAGGTGTTTTTTTTTTTTTAAATCAGGAAACCATAGAAGATTTTTTAAGGCCATCAGTATTTTCACATGCTGGGAATTCAGAGCATTCTCAAAGGCACTGTTGGTGCCCTGGCCAGATCCCCTCTACCTGGCTGGTGGACCCATCTCACAGCTTCTGTGCATACTGACTGCCAACTGCCAACAGCCTCTTCTCTGGAGAACCGGGCTCTGCTAGCAGAGCTACACTAGTCTGGGAAGTGGCACATCCTTAAGGTACAATTTATATTCCAAAGCCTCCCCAGAGATGAGTCAAAGCCAGACTAGACCTTTATCTGACTAGCTTCTTCCCCTCCCCTTCGATACTTCTCCTTACGTCAAAGGTGTTTTTTTTTTTTTTTTTCTTTCCTGAAGAATACTCCTTCAGTAAGTCACATCCACCTTAATTCCTCTCCTTGTCTGTTTTAGGGAAACTTACCTAAGATAAACATTTCTTGATCAAAGAAAACTAATTTAAATGTAAGTTTTTTTTAAAAATTGGACCATCAGTAGGCTAGGGACATGTCACAAATGGAATAGCAGCATTACAGTCTCTCATACTCTTAATACTAAGTCTGACTGAGCTCCAAGAGACCCAATTTGGATAAAGTGTCTGTATAAATTGTTATTTAAGGCATGTCCTACGAAACCCTCTTCAGAGTTGGGGAATAACCTGAGATAAAATGCCATTCACAGATTCTCTAAGTGCAGCCATTTTTTTTTTTTTCCATTTTATTCACTGACAAGCACCTAGGACAGTACTTGGCACTTGACAAGTACTCAGTAAATGACTCTTGAATGAATAGAACACAGGGCCCTGGACCCAGCTGGGTATGTGCAGACCTGTGACAGAAGTGGGCAGAAGAGAGCTGCTTGGGCCGTCAGGCAGTCTTGACGTCCCACAGTGCTGGCCAGGCTAGAACCCTGTCCAGTGACTGGCTCCGAGGCAGTGTCTGCTGGACCAATTGGGAGATGACCGCGCAATGAGCCATGGCACTGGTGTCTCTTGGACCCTGAGGACTTTCCAGGGTGGCCCATGACGTCAAGAGACTACATGAGCTTTAATACAGAGTGCCTAAAATGGAGATGATGTGAAATCTGACCGGTCACTTTCTCAACAGCCTACCCTCAGCTTTTCTTATCTAGAATTCTGGGGCCATTTCTCAAACCAGGGACTACTCTAAATAAAGCAGAATAATGCGGAAATTTTACATCTTGTGATTTGAAGTCACGTGTGCCCCTTACTCACTCTTTTAAATTTCTCTCACCAATGCCTGAAATCCTCTCATTGACAAACACTCCTTTGGGTTAAATATTGTTTCCTCCTGTAAGTTCTCTTCTTGTATATATATATAGGTTCTCTTCTTTTATATCTATCTATCTATCTGTATATGTATAATTCAGAACATAAGGCTTCTGAGGAATTAGTTTATCGTTTGTTCATTTTTAAGTTTTTTTTTTTTTTTGGCTGTGCTGGGTCCTTGTTGCTGCGAGCAGGCTTTCTCTGTTGCAATGAGTGTGGGCTCCTCTCTAGTCACGATGTGTAGACTTCTTATCATGGTGGCTCCTCCTGTTGCAGAGCACAGGCTCTAGGACATGCGGGCCCCAGTAGTTGTGACACACAGGCTTAGTTGCCCCAGGCATGTGCAATCTTCCCAGACCAGGGATCAAACCCACGTCCCATTGGCAGGCAGATTAAGCTCTGGACCACCAGGGAAGTCCTGTTTGGTTCATGTATGTGACAGATGTTGAGATGCTGGACACTGGTGGACTATTAAGGATAGACTAGAATGGCCCTTGCCTGAAGAAGCTCACAGGCTAACACTCACTAGCATGCAGACAGCAGGAAGAAAAATCAGCTGTGTGGCAGGGACAGAGTAGAAGAGTGCTGACAACAGATTCTGTCCATTTTATAGTTTTGCCCCTGACCTGGTCCAAATATAATATAAGCACAGGCAGAGAGGCAGGGCTGGCCATCAAGTAAGTAAAAAAAACAAGGCCTTCACTGCGCTCCCATTCTGTCAGAATGAAATACCGATAGCGGCATACAGATGAATACATGGAGGAGGCACGTGCTCTGTTGGCTTCCAGGTCTGGAACGCTCCCTGGAGTGAGCGTGAAGAGCAGCACTTAGGGAGGGACCACGGTGTAATAGAAGGCGCCAACATGAAATACAGAATGCCTAAAATGGAGATGATGTGAAATCTGACCGGTCACTTTCTCAACAGCCTACCCTCAGCTTTTCTTATCTAGAATTCTGGGGCCATTTCTCAAACCAGGGACTACTCTAAATAAAGCAGAATAATGCGGAAATTTTACATCTTGTGATTTGAAGTCACGTGTGCCCCTTACTCACTCTTTTAAATTTCTCTCACCAATGCCTGAAATCCTCTCATTGACAAACACTCCTTTGGGTTAAATATTGTTTCCTCCTGTAAGTTCTCTTCTTGTATATATATATAGGTTCTCTTCTTTTATATCTATCTATCTATCTGTATATGTATAATTCAGAACATAAGGCTTCTGAGGAATTAGTTTATCGTTTGTTCATTTTTAAGTTTTTTTTTTTTTTTGGCTGTGCTGGGTCCTTGTTGCTGCGAGCAGGCTTTCTCTGTTGCAATGAGTGTGGGCTCCTCTCTAGTCACGATGTGTAGACTTCTTATCATGGTGGCTCCTCCTGTTGCAGAGCACAGGCTCTAGGACATGCGGGCCCCAGTAGTTGTGACACACAGGCTTAGTTGCCCCAGGCATGTGCAATCTTCCCAGACCAGGGATCAAACCCACGTCCCATTGGCAGGCAGATTAAGCTCTGGACCACCAGGGAAGTCCTGTTTGGTTCATGTATGTGACAGATGTTGAGATGCTGGACACTGGTGGACTATTAAGGATAGACTAGAATGGCCCTTGCCTGAAGAAGCTCACAGGCTAACACTCACTAGCATGCAGACAGCAGGAAGAAAAATCAGCTGTGTGGCAGGGACAGAGTAGAAGAGTGCTGACAACAGATTCTGTCCATTTTATAGTTTTGCCCCTGACCTGGTCCAAATATAATATAAGCACAGGCAGAGAGGCAGGGCTGGCCATCAAGTAAGTAAAAAAAACAAGGCCTTCACTGCGCTCCCATTCTGTCAGAATGAAATACCGATAGCGGCATACAGATGAATACATGGAGGAGGCACGTGCTCTGTTGGCTTCCAGGTCTGGAACGCTCCCTGGAGTGAGCGTGAAGAGCAGCACTTAGGGAGGGACCACGGTGTAATAGAGCGCACATGATACAGAATCAATAGGAGGTTTTAAAGCCTCGATCCTTTGCCTTCTAGAATCTTTATATTGCCACTAATTCACCATTTACCTTTACAGTCTAATATATAATAAATTGTTGCTTCAGTTTTTTGTAAGGGGAAGATATATCTTGTTGTCATTTAATATTGATCTGTTATAATCATCTTTCACCCTGTCATTCTCAGAAGAGAACACACCAGGTAAAATCCCTATGATCAGCAGTTCCCTGAACTAACAATAGCTTTTCTCCACTCTGACCAACCTGGGAAAATGTGACAGCTATCTGTGAGAAGGTTTACATTTTATGTAATAATCTGCAAAATTCATTAGCATAGTTTTCTAAGGTATAATATGAGAACAATTTTTCTTACGTATTTTATCTCTATTTTATATGATAAAGGTTATATGTAATTCCTTTAATAAAAAGATTAAAAGACAATAAAATTTTAAGTTATTTTCTAATATCATTTAAGTCTTATTATTCCCAATAAAATAGAATCTGATGTCACCCCATGGACTATAGCCTACTAGGGCTTCTGTTTAACAATTCTAAAAGTATTTCCAAAAGATTTAACCTGCAAGTTCATTTTGGAACCATTTTTCCTGGAGGGCTTATTACTAAAACATTTGCATAGCTCGGTGGGTACTGGTATCTCAGTTCAGGGGGTCCAAACTTGAATCAAACATTCCTACTCTCTGATCTTGCAGTCCTTGCCCCTACCATCCCCAAACTTGTCTTCTTTATATGAAGTCCCTTAGCTTGTGCTCACCACCAAGTCACCCAGCATAGAAGATCTGGGAGGCATTATTTTTACTCAGTAACCTTCCTTAAAAAAAAAACTTTATTGAATTTGTTATAGTATTGCTTCTATGTTTTGGTTCTTTGACCACTAAGCCTGTGGGATCTTGGTTCCTCAACCAGGGAACAAACTCACACCCCCTGCATTGGAAGTGAGGTCTTAACCATTGAGCCTCTGGGGAAGTCCCATTACCCAGTCACCTACCTCATTCAGCTATCCTTAAATTGTGACTGTTGTTTCTCAGAAACATTTCTTAATTTGTCCCTTTTCTATCTCCGTGGCTAGCACCTTACCTCAGGCCTTCAGTATCGCCTACTTGGACTACAGCCCTCCGCATTGTTTCTCTTCCTTGCCGTTCTTTCTTGTCTTCAGCCCATTCATCCTCCACACTGCTCTCAGAAAAATCTTTGTGTAATACCACTTGATCGCTAATTCATAAAGTAGGCTCTAACTCCTAGGGAACCCCCAGCTGGCTAGCATAATTCCATAAGTCCAATGAGCTTTTTTCTGCTTACAGAGTTTAAAATTATTAGGCTCTGACATTAGTGTCTTCTCCCTTAATATGACCTTGCAATAGATTTTCATGATCTCAGCCATGCCTACTCCCATCCTATCTTGCGTGGTTTTCTGTAACCTAAGAGTTTTCTATTCTCAAATAATAACTCACATTTTCAGAGGTCTTCCATGCCTTGGTGGCATGCCCATGGCAAATCCCACTGCTTGAAATGCAAATGTCTTGTTGCTTACACAGAATCTTTTAGGACTCAACTCGGATTCTTGTTCTCTTTGAAAATATCTCCCGCCTCAGTTCTGGTGCATGCAAGAGCCGTGTCCGGCTCTTGGCGACCTCATGGACTATAGCCTCCTGGGCTCCTCTGCCCATGGAATTTTCCAAGCAAGAATACTGGAGTGGGTTGCTGTTTCCTCTCCAGGGGATCTTCCGATCCAGGGATCAAGCTCACATCTCCCATGTCTCCTGCATTGGCAGGTGGTTTCTTTACAATTGAGCCACCTGGGAAGCAGGGAAGCATGCATACTTTTGCTTCCTTTGTCATTTCCCTTTTCTTTAAGGCACCTTGGGACTTAAGTAACAGAAAATCCTGATTCAAATGATTGAAGTGATATGAAAAATTATCTCCCATAGCAAGAAGTTTATCAGTAAGGTGGTTCTGAAGCTGATTATTACAACAGCTCACTGATTTTATCGTAAACTCAGTTTCTTTGATGTTGCAGCTGTCGTCCTTAGTGTGTTGACCTGCCTTTAGTTCCTTTCATAACATGGTTACAAGAAGATTGCCACAGTTGTTACCACATGCATACATGACACCGGCCAGCAAAGGAAAGGGACGGTCCTTCTCCAGTAAGAAAAGGTTTCTAGAAACCTCATAGCAGAGTTAACTTCCTATATCATTTGCCATACTTGCATTGCATGTCATCCTGAACCAGTTACTTAATTAGATGGCAAATGAGTGAGTTGACTTACCCAGCTGACTTGCAACATTGATTATTTCTGTTTTTAAAAATTCAGCCCATCGCTAAAATTTTCATAAAAGTAGGCTCTAACTCCTAGGGAACCCCCAGCTGGCTAGCATAATTCCATAAGTCCAATGAGCTTTTTTCTGCTTACAGAGTTTAAAATTATTAGGCTCTGACATTAGTGTCTTCTCCCTTAATATGACCTTGCAATAGATTTTCATGATCTCAGCCATGCCTACTCCCATCCTATCTTGCGTGGTTTTCTGTAACCTAAGAGTTTTCTATTCTCAAATAATAACTCACATTTTCAGAGGTCTTCCATGCCTTGGTGGCATGCCCATGGCAAATCCCACTGCTTGAAATGCAAATGTCTTGTTGCTTACACAGAATCTTTTAGGACTCAACTCGGATTCTTGTTCTCTTTGAAAATATCTCCCGCCTCAGTTCTGGTGCATGCAAGAGCCGTGTCCGGCTCTTGGCGACCTCATGGACTATAGCCTCCTGGGCTCCTCTGCCCATGGAATTTTCCAAGCAAGAATACTGGAGTGGGTTGCTGTTTCCTCTCCAGGGGATCTTCCGATCCAGGGATCAAGCTCACATCTCCCATGTCTCCTGCATTGGCAGGTGGTTTCTTTACAATTGAGCCACCTGGGAAGCAGGGAAGCATGCATACTTTTGCTTCCTTTGTCATTTCCCTTTTCTTTAAGGCACCTTGGGACTTAAGTAACAGAAAATCCTGATTCAAATGATTGAAGTGATATGAAAAATTATCTCCCATAGCAAGAAGTTTATCAGTAAGGTGGTTCTGAAGCTGATTATTACAACAGCTCACTGATTTTATCGTAAACTCAGTTTCTTTGATGTTGCAGCTGTCGTCCTTAGTGTGTTGACCTGCCTTTAGTTCCTTTCATAACATGGTTACAAGAAGATTGCCACAGTTGTTACCACATGCATACATGACACCGGCCAGCAAAGGAAAGGGACGGTCCTTCTCCAGTAAGAAAAGGTTTCTAGAAACCTCATAGCAGAGTTAACTTCCTATATCATTTGCCATACTTGCATTGCATGTCATCCTGAACCAG
This sequence comes from Tragulus kanchil, assembly GCA_022376925.1. Classification (NCBI taxonomy): domain Eukaryota; kingdom Metazoa; phylum Chordata; class Mammalia; order Artiodactyla; family Tragulidae; genus Tragulus; species Tragulus kanchil. Next base: position 269,860,708 of record JAIOJX010000004.1, on the reverse strand, counting down.
TTACTTAATTAGATGGCAAATGAGTGAGTTGACTTACCCAGCTGACTTGCAACATTGATTATCTGTCTAAAAACTGGTCATCTTTCCTGAAGACTGATATCTGAACAATGTCAGACTCTTTATTCAGATATGACAGGGGAAATAGATTTGGTGTAGATAAAACCTGTGCTCCCTTTCCAGACTGTGAAGCTCTATCCTGACCATCTCTTCTAATGCAGAACATGGTACATGGTACATATCATTGGTGCTCAGTAAATACTTGTTGAATGAATTCTTGGAATAATCACATTGGTACTGGCAACAGATTAACTTAACGACTCTACTTCAAACAGCAGGCAATTAGCACAAGTCATATTAGACTAAATGTATAGAGCTGGCCACTGCTATTCTAATGATATCTTTTGTTGAGTTAAATGACTTACAGAAAAGTATGATAGTCTGGAATAAATGTTCTAAAGAGATAGCAGGTGTTAATACTGATTGGGTTCATGCTGTGTGGCACTTTTACTGATTTAACTATGCTGTTTCTTAAAGCCCCCGTTAAAAATGAAAGACTCTATCTAGTGATTTGGCAAGAAGTGTTCTAAGGGGGAGACCTTGCCAAATAGGCAATTACTTTCTTTTAAAATATAACTTTCTTTGAGGTTTAGAGAATTACTGGACAGTTTCTGATTTTGCTGACTTGTATATTCTCCATTTTTTTATTCTTTTTTCTGAACTGCAAAGATTAGTTTTGTTTGTTTGTTTTGTATAAGTACTGAATCCGTCCTTTATTTTCAGGCTCTATTTGACTTTCTATCTTTGCTCATCAAAGGTGACTCTTTGAAAAGGCTGAATGAAGATTTTTCTTGCTTTTCTTCCAGCTTAATTTTCCACTTCATCTGTGTACAATTATTGTCATTACAACAGAAAGGCAGTTCCTTCATTTTCCTCTAAAGAGCTTAATATGTACATAGTTCCTTTTATCTGCAAGAAAATCTAGACTTGGATATTTCAATCAAGTATTTGTCACATTTAATAACTTAGAATGCTTGTTCTTATTCTGCCATGGATGACTCATTTTTGACCGAAGGTGAGTGAACAGCTTGCACAAACAGCAGATATGACAGTCTGCCTGATACACAAACCTTTCTTGACAGAATGTCCAATAATTGGTGTAGCTTACTTGAGTTTAGTCATCTGAAATTTTTAAAGGGAGGAATTCTAATGCATGTATCACTTCCTTTTTAAATTGGGCACTGTGTATATATGTTCACTAAGATATTATACATGTCATTAATTTACCAAAACGGTGAAACTTCCAAGTAAAATTTACCATCACTTTTAGAGAGGCTCAGTAAATTGCTGACATAAATTGAGAACTCTGAAAATGCCAGAGGTCTCAGTCTAGAACTTTACTTTCTAGATGGCGTAGAGGCAGCTGCATAACTGGGCCAGTGGATTTCAGGGAGCAGAGACAGGAAAGTGCAGAAGAAACAGACTGAGGAAAGAGAGTATTATGTTAGTCATCTGAGCTTTCATTTATATATCTGTTCCTCAAGTTTTGATTGTCTATTACATACATAGTTTTCGATATTTCATGAAAGGAGTAGAAAACATAAACAAATTATAATAAGCGTGGTCTAAGTAAGGTGGTTTCTTCAATCCTCCTAGCTAGTCCAAGTAGTCTGTACAGATGTTAGAGTTTATTTGCCAACTCTGTTGTCTCAACAGATTAATTATCAACATTTCATTCAATGATTTTTAAATTCTCTTTGATTGAATTACGAAGCCAAAGGCAGTGTGTTCATTCGCAGTTACTTGTTCTTGGGAATACTTGTGTCAAGTGTCCAGTGAACTGCTTCCCAGGATCAGGGAATTTCATGAACTGAATTGGTGATCAGATAGTGAGTTGGATAATCTTCTGGAATATTTTAGTATCCTTTCTTTACTGTCAGGATTTCCCAAATGGCTCAAATGGTAAAGAATCTAGAAGATTCAGGTTTGATATCTGAGTGGGGAAGCTCTACTGGAGAAGGGACTGGCAACCCACTCCAGTATTCTTGCCTGGAGAATTCCATGGAGAGAAGGGAAACCTTGGCAAGCCACACTTCATTCTGCCTGGAGAATTCCATGGATGACTCATTTTTGACCGAAGGTGAGTGAACAGCTTGCACAAACAGCAGATATGACAGTCTGCCTGATACACAAACCTTTCTTGACAGAATGTCCAATAATTGGTGTAGCTTACTTGAGTTTAGTCATCTGAAATTTTTAAAGGGAGGAATTCTAATGCATGTATCACTTCCTTTTTAAATTGGGCACTGTGTATATATGTTCACTAAGATATTATACATGTCATTAATTTACCAAAACGGTGAAACTTCCAAGTAAAATTTACCATCACTTTTAGAGAGGCTCAGTAAATTGCTGACATAAATTGAGAACTCTGAAAATGCCAGAGGTCTCAGTCTAGAACTTTACTTTCTAGATGGCGTAGAGGCAGCTGCATAACTGGGCCAGTGGATTTCAGGGAGCAGAGACAGGAAAGTGCAGAAGAAACAGACTGAGGAAAGAGAGTATTATGTTAGTCATCTGAGCTTTCATTTATATATCTGTTCCTCAAGTTTTGATTGTCTATTACATACATAGTTTTCGATATTTCATGAAAGGAGTAGAAAACATAAACAAATTATAATAAGCGTGGTCTAAGTAAGGTGGTTTCTTCAATCCTCCTAGCTAGTCCAAGTAGTCTGTACAGATGTTAGAGTTTATTTGCCAACTCTGTTGTCTCAACAGATTAATTATCAACATTTCATTCAATGATTTTTAAATTCTCTTTGATTGAATTACGAAGCCAAAGGCAGTGTGTTCATTCGCAGTTACTTGTTCTTGGGAATACTTGTGTCAAGTGTCCAGTGAACTGCTTCCCAGGATCAGGGAATTTCATGAACTGAATTGGTGATCAGATAGTGAGTTGGATAATCTTCTGGAATATTTTAGTATCCTTTCTTTACTGTCAGGATTTCCCAAATGGCTCAAATGGTAAAGAATCTAGAAGATTCAGGTTTGATATCTGAGTGGGGAAGCTCTACTGGAGAAGGGACTGGCAACCCACTCCAGTATTCTTGCCTGGAGAATTCCATGGAGAGAGGAGCCTGGTAAGCCACAGTCCATGGGTCACAAAGAATTAGACACAGCTGGGTGGCTGACACTTCTCTGCTATAAAGACTAGAATACTAAGGTTCATCAGCTCTGATATGGCTCTGACTTGAAGAGTACTACCCCAAATTCTATCATCCAACCCTCCATTTTCAATCCTCTTTCTTGTCAGAACAACATTTCCTTCTGGTAGACACAGTATGATTAATGCTAGATAATATGCGAGTCATTTCAAATACCATTTCATTAATTCAGATGAAAAACTAATTCTCGAAAGGCTAAATGTGCAAAGCTACTAAGCAGAAGAGCCAGCAATGGACCCTGTGCCTCATGCATTGTGATCTGCCAAGCCACTTAAATATTATAAAAGATAAGAACAGTAAAAGACAGGATAATATAATAGTAAGAGAACAAGATTTGGAGAAAAACATACTTGAATATAAATTCCAAATCAGGTCTCTGCTAGCTGAATGATCTCATTATAATTACTTAACCTCCCTGATATTTTTCATAATCTGTAAAAGAAATATAAGTATGCCTAATAGTTGTTAAAATGGGTTGAGATCATATAATAAAGATCCTTAATATATATTGTATTTAGTACATCTAAGGGTGTATTTTTTGAATCATTTAGAAAACATAAGAAATCATTTAGAAACATAAAATTATAGTTCCCAAGGTTATATTGCTAATTAATAATTGTGCTGAATTTAGATCATCAGTTATTGACATTTTACTCCTCACTCCTACCATTGTACTTTCTTTGTTTTTTACCAATTGAAATTTATAACTGAAGTTTAATAATAGAATTTTGACATGGGACCAGAAAAATCACTGTGTAGACAAATTAGTTTAGAGACCTATTGAGAAAAGTATCTTGAAGCATTCTAAGTGTCAGAAAAAGATGGGAATGTGTGCATCGTTTGTGTGCATCGTTTGGTTTCAGAGAAATCTAACAGACAAAAGAATCTAGCAGCATTCACAGATTGCCTGTTGATACATGTCTTTACCTTTCAACACCCAACATCTCTGTCACTCACATCACCTCACTGCCTGCTAGCACAGTGCAGAAGGAGCAGATACGAGTAAAAATTGCCATCAGTTGTTTGCTTATTTTTATTTTTAAAGGGTTATAACCATCAACTGCAAATGCAAAATTGCACTCACTCAACAAATTGGGAACTTCAAAGGCAAAGAACTAAAGAACCCCTTACAACAGCAAGAGAATGGTTCACCAAAGCATTGCTAAACCTACCACACTGGGAAAATGTAGGCTATCTGAGAAAAGATAGGAAATCACCAAAACATCTCATGAAACTGGGAAGAAAATGTGATTGGTGGTCTTCATGGACTTTTCATAATTTAGTCAGATTTTTAAACCTTAAATGACTTATTCATTTGGTATAAAATGTCTATAATAAAAAAGATAAGACACAGTAAAAGACAGGATAATATAATAGTAAGAGAACAAGATTTGGAGAAAAACATACTTGAATATAAATTCCAAATCAGGTCTCTGCTAGCTGAATGATCTCATTATAATTACTTAACCTCCCTGATATTTTTCATAATCTGTAAAAGAAATATAAGTATGCCTAATAGTTGTTAAAATGGGTTGAGATCATATAATAAAGATCCTTAATATATATTGTATTTAGTACATCTAAGGGTGTATTTTTTGAATCATTTAGAAAACATAAGAAATCATTTAGAAACATAAAATTATAGTTCCCAAGGTTATATTGCTAATTAATAATTGTGCTGAATTTAGATCATCAGTTATTGACATTTTACTCCTCACTCCTACCATTGTACTTTCTTTGTTTTTTACCAATTGAAATTTATAACTGAAGTTTAATAATAGAATTTTGACATGGGACCAGAAAAATCACTGTGTAGACAAATTAGTTTAGAGACCTATTGAGAAAAGTATCTTGAAGCATTCTAAGTGTCAGAAAAAGATGGGAATGTGTGCATCGTTTGTGTGCATCGTTTGGTTTCAGAGAAATCTAACAGACAAAAGAATCTAGCAGCATTCACAGATTGCCTGTTGATACATGTCTTTACCTTTCAACACCCAACATCTCTGTCACTCACATCACCTCACTGCCTGCTAGCACAGTGCAGAAGGAGCAGATACGAGTAAAAATTGCCATCAGTTGTTTGCTTATTTTTATTTTTAAAGGGTTATAACCATCAACTGCAAATGCAAAATTGCACTCACTCAACAAATTGGGAACTTCAAAGGCAAAGAACTAAAGAACCCCTTACAACAGCAAGAGAATGGTTCACCAAAGCATTGCTAAACCTACCACACTGGGAAAATGTAGGCTATCTGAGAAAAGATAGGAAATCACCAAAACATCTCATGAAACTGGGAAGAAAATGTGATTGGTGGTCTTCATGGACTTTTTTATAATTTAGTGAGATTTATAAACATTAAATGACTTATTCATTTGGTATAAAATGTCTATAATAAAACTTATTAATGAGCATGTGACTAAAATGAGATAAATTGTTCTTAAGGTAAAGTAACACCATTTAGGCAGATTTCACTTTCTGGGTTGGCAGTTCCTTCTAACCATACAATGGGTTAATCACAAGTGAAGACTGACTATTTCTCTTTTCTTTTTCCTTTACCTAGAAGGCTTACCAATGATTATCTTTAAGAAATTATTGTTACGTCAGGACATATGTTAAAGTTAGGTCCAACTTGTTCTCCAACTTCTAGGGGACACTGTATCTGTCATTTGGGGTCTTTTATTTTGAAATACCTGGTGATCTCCACTATGACACAGCATGGTTTTTTGATCCTGGGCAGTTGATTTAAAATTTCTGAGCCTCCATTTCCTCATTTGCAAAACAAGAATAAAATACTTAACATTGAATACCTAGCACAGGACCTGATGCCTGTGGCTACTTATATTGAATAAGTAAATAATTGAAATAATTGAGCTTTTTTTTGAGAGCAAAAAAACATACAATTATGCAATATGCCTTTTATGGCTCCTAGTCTTAAAAAATATTTCTTCTTATGCTTTTCCTTCTTTCTTTTATAAACTTTTTAATCAGATGATGATATTTTATTCGATGGAATATAGCACTCCCCAACTGAAGTATTTTCCAGCTAAGGGGCCTATATCTGTAACTCTGTGGTCTAATTCATCCACATTTCACCCAAGTGTAAATGGGAAGTGGTATACCTGGGGGAGCTTCAGGAAATTTACCATTCCCTTTTGGGACAAAGGGAATAAAAAAGCCTCACGAGTAAAAATTGCCATCAGTTGTTTGCTTATTTTTATTTTTAAAGGGTTATAACCATCAACTGCAAATGCAAAATTGCACTCACTCAACAAATTGGGAACTTCAAAGGCAAAGAACTAAAGAACCCCTTACAACAGCAAGAGAATGGTTCACCAAAGCATTGCTAAACCTACCACACTGGGAAAATGTAGGCTATCTGAGAAAAGATAGGAAATCACCAAAACATCTCATGAAACTGGGAAGAAAATGTGATTGGTGGTCTTCATGGACTTTTTCATAATTTAGTCAGATTTTTAAACCTTAAATGACTTATTCATTTGGTATAAAATGTCTATAATAAAACTTATTAATGAGCATGTGACTAAAATGAGATAAATTGTTCTTAAGGTAAAGTAACACCATTTAGGCAGATTTCACTTTCTGGGTTGGCAGTTCCTTCTAACCATACAATGGGTTAATCACAAGTGAAGACTGACTATTTCTCTTTTCTTTTTCCTTTACCTAGAAGGCTTACCAATGATTATCTTTAAGAAATTATTGTTACGTTAGGACATATGTTAAAGTTAGGTCCAACTTGTTCTCCAACTTCTAGGGGACACTGTATCTGTCATTTGGGGTCTTTTATTTTGAAATACCTGGTGATCTCCACTATGACACAGCATGGTTTTTTGATCCTGGGCAGTTGATTTAAAATTTCTGAGCCTCCATTTCCTCATTTGCAAAACAAGAATAAAATACTTAACATTGAATACCTAGCACAGGACCTGATGCCTGTGGCTACTTATATTGAATAAGTAAATAATTGAAATAATTGAGCTTTTTTTTGAGAGCAAAAAAACATACAATTATGCAATATGCCTTTTATGGCTCCTAGTCTTAAAAAATATTTCTTCTTATGCTTTTCCTTCTTTCTTTTATAAACTTTTTAATCAGATGATGATATTTTATTCGATGGAATATAGCACTCCCCAACTGAAGTATTTTCCAGCTAAGGGGCCTATATCTGTAACTCTGTGGTCTAATTCATCCACATTTCACCCAAGTGTAAATGGGAAGTGGTATACCTGGGGGAGCTTCAGGGACACCATCCTCACGGTTCTCACCATCCCACATCTTCCCAGCATTCTGGATGGTTTCACTTCTAAATGGATGACTCACCTAAAAACCCCAAGCATTAACAGCCTTCGACATCCTTTTTCACCAGAAAAACTTAGCACCTTCCCACCTCAGTAACTCCTTTCCATGGTTAACGTATTTAATCTTGTCATCACTAGGAATGGCCCCTCACCCAAAGTTTTTAACTTAGAAATCTAATATATTAACCTTTTCACATTTTTACTTTACTACAAATACTAAACACAGAATTCAGTGTCAGTAGGAACTCCACTCCTGACCTCCTGCTGTGCTACAGGCTCAGTCAACCATTCAGCATTTGCCTTACTTCCCTGTCAGTTTTCCTAGTCACTCATTTCTATATCTGGGTTAATTTTCTCCATTACCCTCTGTATCTACCAAATCATTTAAGAAATACTGCATGAGTAAGTACCCTCTTCTCCATTTGCACTAGACCCTTAATTTAGGATGTCATCATTCCCTTACTAATTGTGCTAGTGTTTCTTATTCATCTACCCAATTCAGTGGGATTCAGCAGTGTCTGTAAGATAGAGATCAAGTTCATTCATCCCATACCATATGGAATGATCCACAAGATAAATTTTATTTTATTATCAGTAGCAGGAGAACATGCACTTGTCCAAAACAATGAGTTTGTTTTTAACATACAAAAATGTTGGCTGTCTTAACTCATAGGGTAATAGTTAATAGTTTAGGATCTATATCACTATACAAAATGTTCTGGAACTAGGCATTTGCAAAACAAGAATAAAATACTTAACATTGAATACCTAGCACAGGACCTGATGCCTGTGGCTACTTATATTGAATAAGTAAATAATTGAAATAATTGAGCTTTTTTTTGAGAGCAAAAAAACATACAATTATGCAATATGCCTTTTATGGCTCCTAGTCTTAAAAAATATTTCTTCTTATGCTTTTCCTTCTTTCTTTTATAAACTTTTTAATCAGATGATGATATTTTATTCGATGGAATATAGCACTCCCCAACTGAAGTATTTTCCAGCTAAGGGGCCTATATCTGTAACTCTGTGGTCTAATTCATCCACATTTCACCCAAGTGTAAATGGGAAGTGGTATACCTGGGGGAGCTTCAGGGACACCATCCTCACGGTTCTCACCATCCCACATCTTCCCAGCATTCTGGATGGTTTCACTTCTAAATGGATGACTCACCTAAAAACCCCAAGCATTAACAGCCTTCGACATCCTTTTTCACCAGAAAAACTTAGCACCTTCCCACCTCAGTAACTCCTTTCCATGGTTAACGTATTTAATCTTGTCATCACTAGGAATGGCCCCTCACCCAAAGTTTTTAACTTAGAAATCTAATATATTAACCTTTTCACATTTTTACTTTACTACAAATACTAAACACAGAATTCAGTGTCAGTAGGAACTCCACTCCTGACCTCCTGCTGTGCTACAGGCTCAGTCAACCATTCAGCATTTGCCTTACTTCCCTGTCAGTTTTCCTAGTCACTCATTTCTATATCTGGGTTAATTTTCTCCATTACCCTCTGTATCTACCAAATCATTTAAGAAATACTGCATGAGTAAGTACCCTCTTCTCCATTTGCACTAGACCCTTAATTTAGGATGTCATCATTCCCTTACTAATTGTGCTAGTGTTTCTTATTCATCTACCCAATTCAGTGGGATTCAGCAGTGTCTGTAAGATAGAGATCAAGTTCATTCATCCCATACCATATGGAATGATCCACAAGATAAATTTTATTTTATTATCAGTAGCAGGAGAACATGCACTTGTCCAAAACAATGAGTTTGTTTTTAACATACAAAAATGTTGGCTGTCTTAACTCATAGGGTAATAGTTAATAGTTTAGGATCTATATCACTATACCTGGACGCAAAACCTGGTTCTGCTCTTTACTAGGTATCTGATTTCCAGCAGGGTACTTAAAACCAAGCCAGACATCAGGAAAAGTATTACTACTTGCAGCAAGTAAGGAGAACACCAGTAATCTTTCCCAAAGCAGCGTCTCCTTGAACAGCAAAGTTGGGCAAGTTTTAAGCTAAGGGTACATGCATATTCAAGCAGGGGCTTGGGTCAACAGAGTCTCATCTTTAGTTGATTGAAAACATGAGGGTCAGAAAAGGTGAGCAGCAGCATCCCTTGCGGTCCAGGTGGAGTGCTCCAGGCTAATCTTTACAAGCTATTCTCTTTTAAAAAAGAACCTCGAGTCTTTACAATTGATTTATTATCTTTGCTATTGTTACTTCACTTGCCTGATAACAGTCATTTGTCTCTGCATTCTTTTGTTCCCTAAAGATCATTAATTACTGAGACCTATTCAAGGGCAAACATTGTGCCCAGGCTTAGATCACAAAATATATGCATGCCCTAAATTGCTTGTCATCTCTGACTGTTCGGGACCCTATGGACCATAGCCCACCAGGCTCCTCAGTTCTCAGGATTCTCCAGGCAAGAATACTGTATTGGGTTGCCATTTCCTTCTCCAGGGGATCTTCCCTACCCAGGTACCGAACCTGGATCTCATATGTCTCCTGCATTGGCAGGCGGGATCACAAAATTGGTCTTCCAAAAGGGGCCAAGGGAATACTGTTTTTTGGATGCCAAAATTCCTTCTCCAGGGATCTTCCTACCCAGTTTTCTAGCACTCATTTCATGAATGTAACAATTGTAAACCCTTCTCCATTTGCACTAGACCCTTAATTTAGGATGTCATCATTCCCTTACTAATTGTGCTAGTGTTTCTTATTCATCTACCCAATTCAGTGGGATTCAGCAGTGTCTGTAAGATAGAGATCAAGTTCATTCATCCCATACCATATGGAATGATCCACAAGATAAATTTTATTTTATTATCAGTAGCAGGAGAACATGCACTTGTCCAAAACAATGAGTTTGTTTTTAACATACAAAAATGTTGGCTGTCTTAACTCATAGGGTAATAGTTAATAGTTTAGGATCTATATCACTATACCTGGACGCAAAACCTGGTTCTGCTCTTTACTAGGTATCTGATTTCCAGCAGGGTACTTAAAACCAAGCCAGACATCAGGAAAAGTATTACTACTTGCAGCAAGTAAGGAGAACACCAGTAATCTTTCCCAAAGCAGCGCTCCTTGAACAGCAAAGTTGGGCAAGTTTTAAGCTAAGGGTACATGCATATTCAAGCAGGGGCTTGGGTCAACAGAGTCTCATCTTTAGTTGATTGAAAACATGAGGGTCAGAAAAGGTGAGCAGCAGCATCCCTTGCGGTCCAGGTGGAGTGCTCCAGGCTAATCTTTACAAGCTATTCTCTTTTAAAAAAGAACCTCGAGTCTTTACAATTGATTTATTATCTTTGCTATTGTTACTTCACTTGCCTGATAACAGTCATTTGTCTCTGCATTCTTTTGTTCCCTAAAGATCATTAATTACTGAGACCTATTCAAGGGCAAACATTGTGCCCAGGCTTAGATCACAAAATATATGCATGCCCTAAATTGCTTGTCATCTCTGACTGTTCGGGACCCTATGGACCATAGCCCACCAGGCTCCTCAGTTCTCAGGATTCTCCAGGCAAGAATACTGTATTGGGTTGCCATTTCCTTCTCCAGGGGATCTTCCCTACCCAGGTACCGAACCTGGATCTCATATGTCTCCTGCATTGGCAGGCGGGATCACAAAATGGCTTAGGCCAAAAATGACTTCTAGTATGTCAAGAAAGCCGTGCCTGGTTCTCTTTCACCAGGGACCCCTTATCCTATCTGCTTATAATATGTGAGAATGATAAACTATCAAATTTAAATTGTGCCATATAAGGAAGTGAGGGCCTGCGTTAAGAGGAGTAAAAAGAATTGACAAAGCATAGGGCCTTGTGGATGAAGCATTGTAACCACTGGCTAGAAGTGATGCCCAAAACCTGGCATCTGTGCACAGGTGCCAGATCTAATCTCGGAGACAGCTCTGAGTGAAGTAGAAAAGGATAGCTGTATTGCTTTGCCATGCCAAGAGGGACGCAGCTGGCTCCTGCTCTTGAAAACTCTGTGTCCCAACCCGGGAGGGTTTGAGAGATTTTTATAGCAATAGTTCAAGGGCAGGGTTGCTGGTAGGATAAGGGTGTCGTGGGGCCAAGGAAGGGGAACTGGTGGTTCATGCTCAAGAGACCAGAACTCCCCAGGGTTTAGGGGGAAGAGATTTTTAAAGGCAAAATGTAGGATGAGAGCTGCAGGATGTGTGTGAAATCTTCTGATTGGTTAGTGGCAAGGTGGTGGGCTCCCCAGGAGGCGCTAGTGGTAAAGAAATGAAGTGAAAGTGTTAGTCTCTCAATCGTGTCTAAATCTTTGCAACCCCGTGCACCTTAGCCCACCAGCCCCCTCTGTCCATGGAATTCTCCAGGCAAGAATTTTGGTGGGAGTAGCCATTCCCTTCTCCAGGGGATCCTCCCAACCCAGGAAATGAACCCAGGTCCTCTGCATTGCAGGCAGATTATTTACTGTCTGAGCCACCCGTGAGAACCAGCCTGCCCAATACAGGAGACATAAGAGATGCGGGTACATTAAGAATCCCATGGACAGAGGAGCCTGGCTTACAGTCCATAGCATCACAAAGAGTCAGACCCAGCTGAACAGGGTGGTGCTCTAGGAGTCTCAGGCTTAGGAAGTTACCATCCTCCACCTGGGCAGGGGCCTTTGTTCCTGCAGAACAACTCAGAGACGTACTGTTATGTAGATCCTGAAGAGGAACAAGGCTCTGCTGCACTATTGTTTCCTGACTGTTGTTCTCTGTTGCTGTATTTCCTCCCTTCCCTAAGTAGTAACTGTCTGAATATGCCATTTGAAACTCAGGGAAGGTCTAGGAGGCTGAAGCCTTCTTCATACAAACAAGGAACAGAGAACTCTCAGAAAGGCTTTTGTACCTAGGAGGGCCCTATGGGGCCCTGCTCCATGTCATCAGTAATGGTCATTGGATCCAGAAGGAAAATCCTTTAAATATTTTAAGATCCAGAGAAAAGCAGAATTTATTTAAGTGACAGGCAGCTTGTGGGAAATGAGGTGGGGGCGGGATAGGGAGCTGGGAGGTCAGGAAGAGGCAGGTAGGAGAGGATGTAGTAGAAGGCCGGTCTGAAAAAGTGTGGAATTTCTCATGTGAGCTTAAGGAACATGGGGTGAAAGATCTCTCAGGTGGAAGCTACTGACCTAGAAATTATAAAGTAAACCTCAACCAGCCTGTGCTTTATCCAGAAACCATTCTGATAGTTAGGAAACCTCATCAAGGTGAGAACACAGCACAAAAACTGTTTAAAGAAGGTATTCCAAGATCGTCTGGAATAACATGTTTGTGTCTTGAATGACAAAGCATTTTCATTTTTGTTTGTTTTAAAAATGTTCAAATACTCATAAAAATGGAGAACATAGCACCATAATATACCCACTTGAAAAAATGTTGTCACCAGGTTTGAATAATTGCCAAGATTTTGGTACAGTTAAGAAGACATCAGAAATTCCCCAGCAGTCTAATAGTTAGGAAGACTCAGAGTTTTCATGGCCAAGGGCCAAGACTCAATCTGGTTGGGGAACTTGGAAGAGGAAATGGCAGTCCACTCCATTTTCCTTGCCTGGAAAATCCCATGGACAGAGGAGCTTGGAAGACTATAGTCCATGGGGCTGCAAAGAGTGGGACAGGACTGAGCGACTGAGTAGAGGCTGTGGAAAATTCTGGTGTAGCCAAAAAGAAGAAAAAAAAATCATCTTTTAATCCTTAGATTTATAATTCAGTGTGGAACTATTTGAGAGAATTACACTGTAATAACTATTACTACATATGTATGGATGCCATTTGATTTTTTTTTTATATTTAAGAGAATGTGACCTTTATAGTAACAGATTAGCCAAGTAATCCAATAGACTTGTGATTTTTAGGTTGAAATGGTACTGCATAACTAATAGGAAATATTTGAGTAAACAATGCACCATATTTATGATATTATGTGTAAGATATATTGGGAAATTTTTCTCAAGACAGATTACTTACTGAGATATTAAAAGAGCATTAAATATATCAGATTTATAAATGAAGTTCAAAATGTTTGAGACTATTAAGTTTCTAACTAGGAAAACATTAATCAAAGATACTCCCTTCCCAACCACTTCCCACCAAAAGTGATTATTAAAATTAATAACATTTATAAATAGTGTAAGATATGTAAACTGACCTTAAAAGCTTCAGGAAAGGGCTTCCCTGGTGGTCCAGTGGATAAATTAGTGCAAGGCGCCGGTTCGACTGCCTTGCTCCTAAACCTCAACAGCCTGTGCTTTATCCAGAAACCATTCTGATAGTTAGGAAACCTCATCAAGGTGAGAACACAGCACAAAAACTGTTTAAAGAAGGTATTCCAAGATCGTCTGAATAACATGTTTGTGTCTTGAATGACAAAGCATTTTCATTTTGTTTGTTTTAAAAATGTTCAAATACTCATAAAAATGGAGAACATAGCACCATAATATACCCACTTGAAAAAATGTTGTCACCAGGTTTGAATAATTGCCAAGATTTTGGTACAGTTAAGAAGACATCAGAAATTCCCCAGCAGTCTAATAGTTAGGAAGACTCAGAGTTTTCATGGCCAAGGGCCAAGACTCAATCTGGTTGGGGAACTTGGAAGAGGAAATGGCAGTCCACTCCATTTTCCTTGCCTGGAAAATCCCATGGACAGAGGAGCTTGGAAGACTATAGTCCATGGGGCTGCAAAGAGTGGGACAGGACTGAGCGACTGAGTAGAGGCTGTGGAAAATTCTGGTGTAGCCAAAAAGAAGAAAAAAAAATCATCTTTTAATCCTTAGATTTATAATTCAGTGTGGAACTATTTGAGAGAATTACACTGTAATAACTATTACTACATATGTATGGATGCCATTTGATTTTTTTTTTTTTATATTTAAGAGAATGTGACCTTTATAGTAACAGATTAGCCAAGTAATCCAATAGACTTGTGATTTTTAGGTTGAAATGGTACTGCATAACTAATAGGAAATATTTGAGTAAACAATGCACCATATTTATGATATTATGTGTAAGATATATTGGGAAATTTTTCTCAAGACAGATTACTTACTGAGATATTAAAAGAGCATTAAATATATCAGATTTATAAATGAAGTTCAAAATGTTTGAGACTATTAAGTTTCTAACTAGGAAAACATTAATCAAAGATACTCCCTTCCCAACCACTTCCCACCAAAAGTGATTATTAAAATTAATAACATTTATAAATAGTGTAAGATATGTAAACTGACCTTAAAAGCTTCAGGAAAGGGCTTCCCCTGGTGGTCCAGTGGATAAGGACACTGCCTTGCAGTGCAAGGGGCGCCGGTTCGATCCCTGGCCTGGGAAGATCCCATGTGTCGCGGAGCGGCTGGGCCGATGTGTCCAATCAATGAGCCGGAGCTCTGGAGTGCATGCGATCAGAGCCGGCGCTCTGTGATGACAGACGCCACCGTGATGGGAGGCCCACAGGAGCCAAAGAACAAAGATGGATGAAAATAGAGAAATGAAAGACCAATAGAAGTGGCCCGCCTGCTCCCCTCCCTCCCCAACCCAACCCCCACCCAAAAATAAATAAATAAATAAATCTTTAAAAAGAAAAAAAAAAGCTTCAGGAAAATGGGCTCTTTAAAAAGTTAATAAAATAAGTATTAATTTGTAAAGCTAAAATAATTTTTGAGAAAAAGTTTCTAGACTGAAAACTGAAGGCACCAGAAGACCGATATTGTTAAGAACAGTGCTTGACATGTTGTAAACACTCATTAGATGTCATTACTCCCCTTTGACTGTACACACTTGGGGTCAAAGCTTCAGGTGACCTTTAAGCTTGAGCTTGTAACATGCATTCCGAATACTAACTTGACTCCTGGGTCCATCTTTCTTATCTGTGCCTTTCCTTTGTATCATGTTTCATATTTTATTTAAATTTTCCTTTTATACTGTAGATATATATAGCTGATACATAAAAAGAAAAGCACATAAGCCCTTTACACTTGGTCCTTCAGTTGCCTTTTCCATCTCATTTTCTATTATTCATTCAGTGCACTGTTGGTCGGACCATGCCAGCATGCTTGCAGCTGCCTGGAGAAATCCTGACCTTCACATCTCCCTGCTGTATGAAGATACTAAAATGCTTTTCTTCCCTTTTGCCTGGAAAGCTCCTTGGCATTTCTCAATACACAGGTGAAATGTCTTCTCTAAATCTTCTCCAGCCTTTGCTAGAGTTGGTTAAGCCTTTCTCTGGATCCCCAAAGGTCTTCTGCTTATGTTACTTATCAAATTGTCTGGAAATTAATTGCTTCAGGTCTGTCTTTCTGATAGCTCTTTGAAGGCAAAGGCTTAAACACTCTTAAAAGTAACCAGTTCAACATGATTTCCTTGAATTATTTTAAGTCGAGAGCTGGTAAACATAAAATATAATCAATGCCCTTAACACTTGAATTGCTGTATTATTATTCTTGATGATGATGTTATTATCTGTTAGTATTATTATTTAACTGCTAGGTAGTCTTATATTTGTGAGGTCTGTTTCCCTGACTAAAATCATAAATTACATGTCTCTGTTTGTCCTGAATTGTCTGGGTTTTTGTACTCAAAGTTTCATATCCCAGGAAACCCCTCAGTTCCAGGAAAAGTGGGTCTGTGGTTTGCCCAAAACCATAGACATAACTAGGCTGTATCTTATATCAGTGGCATCTGTTGTTGTTCATTTGCTAAGTGTCTGCATTGTGTTAAATATTTTCCCAGTATTACCTCATTTAACCTCTGCAATGGTTCTACCACAGGATGCTATTGCCACCCCCATTTTACAGATAAGAAAGTTGAGACATTAGGTGAAACTCACAAAACTGTTAGTTTGGAGAATGAGGTTTGAATCAAACCGTCTGACTGCAGAGCTCTCACTCTTTATACTAATTAAACTGTGTTGCCTCTCACAACCACAGAAGTATCACCAGCCAGTACCTTCACCACTTCTCCTCCTTTATCTAGTGTGCACCAAGTACCAAGTGCTTAACGTGTCATATACAAGAGGGTTGCCAGATGCAACGCAAGATATACAGTAAAATTTGAGTTTCAAATAATAAATAGTCTTTCGTACAAGTATGTCTTATGCTATATTTATGACATGCTAAAAAGTATTTATCTGAAATTCAATAAATTTAACTGGGAATCTTGTACCCTCATATGCTAAACCTGGCAATTCTACAGCTACTATCTATCTGCAAAGTAAGGATTTTTATACATGAAAAAATTAAGCCTCCAAAAAGCTAAATAATTTATTCAAAGATAGAAAGGTCTGGGGTAGGGGCATGAATGTCTACTTGATTCATTTATTTCAATTAATGCACAAACTTTCACTCTTCCAATTATACTATGGCTTATTTATTTTGTGATCTTACTATTAAATAACTACCTACATCTAAGACTAGAACTCAAAATTTTGATTTACCCAGAATGCTTGGTTGGCTTATTCATTCATTCAGCTGTTCATTTGCAAAAATACTGTCTCTGGACCTATTTTATTCTCTATGCCACAAACTCTAAAATTGTGTGTAGTAATAGGAGAAGTCCCAGATTTTCCAGTGATACAGCAAACGACAAACTAGTAGAGCAGATGATAAAGACAGAAAGTAGGAGCACGCTGTGCTCAAGACAGAAGTACTTTCTAGAGATAGGAGTGCCAGGTGCAGCAATACAGACTGTTCCCCCAGGTTCTACCACCCAGGATGGGTCTGTGGTTTGCCCAAAACCATAGACATAACTAGGCTGTATCTTATATCAGTGGCATCTGTTGTTGTTCATTTGCTAAGTGTCTGCATTGTGTTAAATATTTTCCCAGTATTACCTCATTTAACCTCTGCAATGGTTCTACCACAGGATGCTATTGCCACCCCCATTTTACAGATAAGAAAGTTGAGACATTAGGTGAAACTCACAAAACTGTTAGTTTGGAGAATGAGGTTTGAATCAAACCGTCTGACTGCAGAGCTCTCACTCTTTATACTAATTAAACTGTGTTGCCTCTCACAACCACAGAAGTATCACCAGCCAGTACCTTCACCACTTCTCCTCCTTTATCTAGTGTGCACCAAGTACCAAGTGCTTAACGTGTCATATACAAGAGGGTTGCCAGATGCAACGCAAGATATACAGTAAAATTTGAGTTTCAAATAATAAATAGTCTTTCGTACAAGTATGTCTTATGCTATATTTATGACATGCTAAAAAGTATTTATCTGAAATTCAATAAATTTAACTGGGAATCTTGTACCCTCATATGCTAAACCTGGCAATTCTACAGCTACTATCTATCTGCAAAGTAAGGATTTTATACATGAAAAATTAAGCCTCCAAAAGCTAAATAATTTATTCAAAGATAGAAAGGTCTGGGGTAGGGGCATGAATGTCTACTTGATTCATTTATTTCAATTAATGCACAAACTTTCACTCTTCCAATTATACTATGGCTTATTTATTTTGTGATCTTACTATTAAATAACTACCTACATCTAAGACTAGAACTCAAAATTTTGATTTACCCAGAATGCTTGGTTGGCTTATTCATTCATTCAGCTGTTCATTTGCAAAAATACTGTCTCTGGACCTATTTTATTCTCTATGCCACAAACTCTAAAATTGTGTGTAGTAATAGGAGAAGTCCCAGATTTTCCAGTGATACAGCAAACGACAAACTAGTAGAGCAGATGATAAAGACAGAAAGTAGGAGCACGCTGTGCTCAAGACAGAAGTACTTTCTAGAGATAGGAGTGCCAGGTGCAGCAATACAGACTGTTCCACTTAAACTCTGCCTTAACTGTTCCTTAAACTTTGTTTTCTTTTAATCTCTGACTTCAGTCTGTGCATTTTTTATTCAAATGAAGCTATAAAAATGTAAAACTTTAAATAAACAAAATTTTAATTCACTAGTGGGACTGAATACCAGTTTCCATTAAGGAGCAAAAAAAAAATTGGGAGCGGGGGCATGTATCAGCAGCATTTAAGATTTGTCATATGTCAGTTTAGAAACATCAAATTAGGATTTAAGGTGCGGTACATTTTAGCACAGTGCGTGGCGTCACAACGAGTTGGACACAACTGAGCAACTAACACTTCCACACTTTCACCTTTTAGCATGTGTATATGTTCAGTCACTAAATCCAGTATGACTCATTTGCAACCACATGGACTTTAGTCAGGCAGGTTTCTCTGTCCATGAGATTTCCCAGGCCACAATACTGGAGTGGGTTGCCCTTTTCTCATCTAGGAGATCTTCCGGACCCAGGAAATCCAACCCAGGTCTCCGGGGTCTCCTGCACTGACTGGCAGGTGGATTCTTTTACCACTGAGCCACATTTTAGCATAATACTATTTAAATAAAAGCTATATTAAAATACATGGTCATGACTGCTTAGTTTTAATTAACAGTATTAACCCCCGATCTGTGAGAAACAACTGTATTCATCTCACTCTGAGACGTTTAATGATACTGAGTGTGGCACACTGAAAAATATGAAGTAGACCAATTTATAAAATAAGTGCCTGTCCTTGAAAGGTTTACATGCTTTCTTAAAAGATGAAGTGCAAGCAAACAATTAAATCTGAAATAATATAAGGACATTTTTAAAGGGATATCACAATAATTGTAAGATAGCTACAATAACTATTAAGGAAATGGAAAGTAAAAATGTCTTCAGGATTAAGTGAGCTTAGTTAAAATAAATTCTGGGAAGTATAGTTTTGACACTGTTTAAGACAGGCTATGGATAAAGATAAACTGAGTAAATTCCAAGAACTTTGTAAACAGACCTAAGCTGAAATGAGAAACAAGTGGTCAGGTTAACTTCCTGAAATGTAGGAAGAAAGAAAGAATACCAAATTATTGCATTATAATTCTTTAGCGGTTACCAACAACCTTCACAGTTGATTAAACTATCTAGGATTTTAAACTTCTTTTAAAATGACAACACAGTTGCCATTAGCATTCCCAGTTCATGAAACATTATATAACTGTGCAAATATTCATACCAAGCCTGACTCCTGTTCCTAACTCTCATGTGTTTTTGAAAGTATTTCACTTGATAAGAAACAAATATTGGCTTTCATCTTGTCCATCAGAAAGTACCAAAGCTCTAGTCTCTTACAAAATAAATACATAAATGAATCAATGAATATAAAAGCTCTCCCACTCTGGTAAAATCAATACACCTATTCTCCAAACACATTACGAGCCATCTTCCTTCTTTAGCATTATGTTTGACCTTCAGTTTCACTCCCTGTAATGACCTCTTGAGTCATAATCTTTGCTTCCTAAGTCATTAATATTTATCACTTCCACCTATAATATAATATAGTCAGATTTGAACAATCCTAATGGCGAGAATTTCTAACTCTGCTGAAATCCTAAATCATATTTTGTCTTTATCAATCATTTGATATTTATGTTTTAGTCTTGTATATAGGCCTTCATCTTGTGAATTCTCATGCTTAGCAAATGATCATCAGTATTTTTATGGAGGTAGGATGGTGGTTCTGGTATTACCTAGCTGGCCTAGGTTCCTTGGGTGGGGGCACACTGAAAAATATGAAGTAGACCAATTTATAAAATAAGTGCCTGTCCTTGAAAGGTTTACATGCTTTCTTAAAAGATGAAGTGCAAGCAAACAATTAAATCTGAAATAATATAAGGACATTTTTAAAGGGATATCACAATAATTGTAAGATAGCTACAATAACTATTAAGGAAATGGAAAGTAAAAATGTCTTCAGGATTAAGTGAGCTTAGTTAAAATAAATTCTGGGAAGTATAGTTTTGACACTGTTTAAGACAGGCTATGGATAAAGATAAACTGAGTAAATTCCAAGAACTTTGTAAACAGACCTAAGCTGAAATGAGAAACAAGTGGTCAGGTTAACTTCCTGAAATGTAGGAAGAAAGAAAGAATACCAAATTATTGCATTATAATTCTTTAGCGGTTACCAACAACCTTCACAGTTGATTAAACTATCTAGGATTTTAAACTTCTTTTAAAATGACAACACAGTTGCCATTAGCATTCCCAGTTCATGAAACATTATATAACTGTGCAAATATTCATACCAAGCCTGACTCCTGTTCCTAACTCTCATGTGTTTTTGAAAGTATTTCACTTGATAAGAAACAAATATTGGCTTTCATCTTGTCCATCAGAAAGTACCAAAGCTCTAGTCTCTTACAAAATAAATACATAAATGAATCAATGAATATAAAAGCTCTCCCACTCTGGTAAAATCAATACACCTATTCTCCAAACACATTACGAGCCATCTTCCTTCTTTAGCATTATGTTTGACCTTCAGTTTCACTCCCTGTAATGACCTCTTGAGTCATAATCTTTGCTTCCTAAGTCATTAATATTTATCACTTCCACCTATAATATAATATAGTCAGATTTGAACAATCCTAATGGCGAGAATTTCTAACTCTGCTGAAATCCTAAATCATATTTTGTCTTTATCAATCATTTGATATTTATGTTTTAGTCTTGTATATAGGCCTTCATCTTGTGAATTCTCATGCTTAGCAAATGATCATCAGTATTTTTATGGAGGTAGGATGGTGGTTCTGGTATTACCTAGCTGCCTAATCTTAAATTCTCCTGACCTCAGGTTTCCCCAAGGTTGAATGGGTATAAGGATGGGCAGGTCCTGCATAGAGTAGTCAGTCCAGGGATGTTTCTGTTACCACTGCTGATGACAGTGACAAACATGGCCATATCAACAGTGACTGTTTTCTCTTTTATTGTTTTCAGTGTGCTTGAGTTGATTTGACCTTTGTCCAACATGACATGAATGTTTTTATGTTTTATTTTTATTAAAAATACTTCTCTGAGTCCGCTTGTTTCATCCAACATCCAAAGAACTCACTCAGGTTTTGTTTGGGGTTTGATATATTCATGAACACTTTCCAACACAGTGGATTTTTTTTATTATCGTAGTACATTCAAGATCAAAACGAATCATTATCCATAATTAAAACTGTATAGTACCGCCAAAACCAAAAAAACAAACTGCCATAAAAAACATCAGTGAAAGAGAATTGAAGGTCCAGATGTATACCAAATTATCTTTAATAATTTAGTAGATTTTTTTGTAATAAAAAAGAATTTTAAATCAGTGGAGGAAAGCTAGATCATTCAATAAATAGTACTTGGATAACCATCTGGGTGATAAAAAGCTGTATCCATAACTTATACAACACACTGAAATAAATTCCAAGTACATTAAAGATTTATAAGGCAAGAGAGAAAGAGGGTAAAAGAGAAAGAGACCATAAAATTTCTAGAACAAAAGAGTGAATTCCCTTTAAATAGAAAAAACTTTTTAATAAATCAGAGTGTTTTATAAACCCACTCTTTTCAGTGACAAAGAGCTAATTTTCTTAATAGAGAACACCTGCCAATCCACAAAAATGGGTAAAGGATATAAACAATCTAATAATAAATAAATATATGTGGTTCCTAGACATAGGAATCACTGACCTTAGTCATAATAGTAGAAAGGAAAATGAAATCATACACTTTAACCTGTTAATTAGCAATAATAAAAAATTTGGTGGCACTCTCCTAGTGAAAATATAAAACAATAGACTCTCAAACTGTAGCTGGCAGTTTAATTGTTATGACCTTTATGAAGATTTATTTATCAATATAATTTAAAATTTTGAATGTGCTAACCTTTTAACAAAACCATTTTGCTTTTCAGTGCTTGTTATAAATATAGTAGAACATGTAAAAATGATGCATATATGATAATATTCACTGTAGCTTTGGTTGTAGGAAAAAAAATCAGAAACAGATACTCATCGATAGAGAATTGATCAAAGAGGTTTTGTTTCACTCATATAAATAAATTTCTGTATACTGTAGAAAACACTGTATATACGGATTTAAAACTGTCTAAAGATGGGTTATTCCATTTCAAAAGGAACATGCATTCTGTGTATATAATATGCTACTATAGTTATAAAAAATAAGAGGTATATATTTATGTCCTTGCCCTTGATTGCAAATGCATGGAAAAACCTAAGTATAGAAAAGAAACTCATAGCCAGGAGTCTGCGTACAGAGGTAAATGAGCACAAGGAAAGGAGAGCTGTTGACAGCTTTCAGGGCGTCCCCAGTTACAATTTTGGATTTTGCAGCATAGCAACATTACCTATTCAAAATGGTAAAAGAGGTTATAGTTTAAAAACCTATGATTAGTCATGCTTTAGGACAACACTCTATAATCTCCCCATATCTTATTTTCATTGATAGCATATCTTTTTTATGTACAGTTTTTAATATAGAATTTAGGGCCAGTCTGTCATTTAATTGGACTTTCCTGGTGGCTCAGATGGTCAAGAATCTGCCTGCAATGGGGGAGACCCTGCTTCAATCCCTGGCTTGGGGAAGAGTCCCTGGAGAAGGAAATGGCACCCCACTCCAGTATTCTTGCCTGGAGATTTCCATGGACAGAGGAACCTGGCGGGCTGCAGTCCATGGGATTGCAAAGAGTCGGACGTGACTGAGCAACTAACACTTTAACTTTCACTGTCATTTAATTATTTTATCTTAGAGAAGGGAAAATAATTGAGTTAGTCTACCGGTTTCCCAAGGCCTTGTTTTCTTTCTCTTGTCTCTTTGTTTTTTCATTTGATTACTAGATGTTTTAATATTTAATAGATATTAAATAGATATTTAATAGATATTAAATATTGAATAGATAGAATAAAGGGTTGATGGAGTTGAGGGAAATTGTTTCATTTAGAAGGGATGAAAATTACACTAATAGCTCTTTGTAAGTAGGAATCTTAAACTTAAGTTTCTTCCCAAGGCTCCAAGGTTCTTCACCTTGTTTCAGTGATTAAATACAGATATTGAACTACATATAGCAGTAACTAGTGAACTATATAAGGGTCCGCCTTGACTCGAGTGTCAGGTGATCCTTTTCTCTTATGACCATATGACGTCATGAAAGAAAAGTGAATTCCACAAAACAGAGCAATTGACAGCGACATGTTTGGCTTGTGCCTGGTTAAGTCGAGGTGTGTTATTTTGAATAGCAGCAGAATCCTGTCATTACAATTCTTTGTACAAATACTGGAAGCAACCATGAAGAATTTCTGTCTAGACAGATGGTCCAGACAGACATTGGTTACCTTGTGACAGAACACTTTAAAAAGTTGGCAAACATAAAAGTGAGTTGCGTAATTTCATTTATAAAATATAAGTTCCAAATTCGCAGCTTTTTATGTGGTGTCTAGTATGTTACTTGGTGGATTTTTTTCATAAAAGTACACACACACACACTAAATTTCATGTGCCCCTTCAAGATAAAGGTAATTTTTTTAAGTAATGGAAAAGCAAATGTTATTTTTGTTAATGTGCTACAGAGGTGGTATTTTGAAAATGTTGTGTTGCTTCAGATATACTTTCATAACTAAGTGGATTTGTTTCCAAAAATTAAGTACAAGTGTGACCTGAAAATCTCTCATATCTGCATGCTTTTGAAACTTGGGGATAGAATTTCCTTTTTTTTCAATAACAGATCCTGGAAATGGCACCCCACTCCAGTATTCTTGCCTGGAGATTTCCATGGACAGAGGAACCTGGCGGGCTGCAGTCCATGGGATTGCAAAGAGTCGGACGTGACTGAGCAACTAACACTTTAACTTTCACTGTCATTTAATTATTTTATCTTAGAGAAGGGAAAATAATTGAGTTAGTCTACCGGTTTCCCAAGGCCTTGTTTTCTTTCTCTTGTCTCTTTGTTTTTTCATTTGATTACTAGATGTTTTAATATTTAATAGATATTAAATAGATATTTAATAGATATTAAATATTGAATAGATAGAATAAAGGGTTGATGGAGTTGAGGGAAATTGTTTCATTTAGAAGGGATGAAAATTACACTAATAGCTCTTTGTAAGTAGGAATCTTAAACTTAAGTTTCTTCCCAAGGCTCCAAGGTTCTTCACCTTGTTTCAGTGATTAAATACAGATATTGAACTACATATAGCAGTAACTAGTGAACTATATAAGGGTCCGCCTTGACTCGAGTGTCAGGTGATCCTTTTTCTCTTATGACCATATGACGTCATGAAAGAAAAGTGAATTCCACAAAACAGAGCAATTGACAGCGACATGTTTGGCTTGTGCCTGGTTAAGTCGAGGTGTGTTATTTTGAATAGCAGCAGAATCCTGTCATTACAATTCTTTGTACAAATACTGGAAGCAACCATGAAGAATTTCTGTCTAGACAGATGGTCCAGACAGACATTGGTTACCTTGTGACAGAACATTTTAAAAAAGTTGGCAAACATAAAAGTGAGTTGCGTAATTTCATTTATAAAATATAAGTTCCAAATTCGCAGCTTTTTATGTGGTGTCTAGTATGTTACTTGGTGGATTTTTTTCATAAAAGTACACACACACACACTAAATTTCATGTGCCCCTTCAAGATAAAGGTAATTTTTTTAAGTAATGGAAAAGCAAATGTTATTTTTGTTAATGTGCTACAGAGGTGGTATTTTGAAAATGTTGTGTTGCTTCAGATATACTTTCATAACTAAGTGGATTTGTTTCCAAAAATTAAGTACAAGTGTGACCTGAAAAATCTCTCATATCTGCATGCTTTTGAAACTTGGGGATAGAATTTTCTAACTTCTATTAAAATCTTCCAGATAAAGAATTTAAAAGTTTCAAAGTGCAACAACTTCCACTAGCCTTTAAGAACAACTAGGAATACTAAAAATTTCTAACAAACTTTTTAAAATGTTTGCTTAGATATTAGATAATATTATTAAAAATTATTGTTATTAAAATACACCTATGATAGGGCAGACCCTGATGCCTTTCCCCTGCTTGAATCTATACATCTTTGTGATGAGGCTTTCCCAGTAATGAAACCAAGTAAACCAAATATTGAGCCCCGGACCTCAGAAGCATAAAGAAGTAGGTATGTCCTTAATCACTCAGTCGTAGCCAACTCTTTGCCACCCTGTGAACTGTAGCCCACCAGGCTCCACTGTTCATCAGATTCTCCAGGCAAGAATGCTGGAGGGAGTTGCCATTTCCTTCTCCAGGGGATCATCCCAGCCCAGAGATCGAACCCAGGTCTCCCTCATTGCAGGTGGATTCTTTACCACCTGAGCCACCAGGGAAACTCATATATAGCAGTATACTAAGGTCTTAAAATATAATGCAGAATGTTGAATAAAAGAATTGTCACCAAGTATATTAATAATAATGTTTAGAAAGAGCAAAAAAATGCATTTTGGTTAATATATACATTGGAGTTAAAATTCATTTTAAATACTCTTTTCTTTTATCCTAATATACTCTTTATGTTTTATAATGTAACATATTCACATGGGAGAATATACATATAACTCTTAAATGAATATAAATATCTGAGAATTGCTCTACATTTTTTTTCTATATGAGAATTCTGTGATGAAAAAGTTTGGAGACCTGTGGTTTTAATATTTGCTTTGAAGGTCCTGAGTGTTGGAGATAGTGCCTAAAAAATTCAACATAATAGTTCAAGGTGACACTCTTATCTTGAGTTATTGGCAGTACTGAACGTTGAGAAATGCCTTTGGGAATCTTCTTACAGGTGTTGATTTTGAAGAGTAATTTTGAAGCCACAAAGAGTGACTTTCTGTCATCTTTGTTTTATTCTCTTTAATTAAAAATAAGAAAGAGGAAGTAATTTGCTATTGAAATAAATTTTGCAAGTAAACACAGCTCAATTAGCTTTTAAATGTAAATTTTAATTAGTGTTCTGACTCAGTGCCTAATTTGAATGTTGTCAGTTGTCTGTGGTTTGGAGCATTCCCTGCCAAGGTTTACTCCTGTCTGTGAGGAAGAACCAAGATTTGGCTTACTTCCACCCCACTGCTTAGCTTATTAATGGAAAGCTGCTTGTGGCCTTAAGTACCATAAAAAGCCACTGCATACTTACATGATACGCATCCTCTCTTCAAAACAGTTTCTGTACTAATTTCTTCTAACAAGGAGAAAGTTGTAATATTCATTCTCTCATTCATTCATTTTATGAACACATAAATTAATGAATGGCTATAATATATTAAGCACTATTTCATATGCTAGAAATAAAAATAATAAACATATTAAAAACTCTCTGGGTCTTCCCTGGTGGTCCAGTGGGTAAACAGTCCGCTTTGCAGTGCAAGGGGCACCAGTTCCATCCCTGCCCCGGGAAGATCCCACGTGCCCTCGAGTGGCTGGACCTGTGTGTCCAATTACAAGCCAGCGCTATGGAGCACATCCATCCAGAGCCAGTCCTCTGCAAGGAGAGAGGCCACTGTAATAGGAGGCCCTCACGTGCCAAAGAATGGATGAAAATAAATATTAAAAAAAATAAATACATTTTAAAAAGTTAAGAAAACTCTTTATGTTTTATAATGTAACATATTCACATGGGAGAATATACATATAACTCTTAAATGAATATAAATATCTGAGAATTGCTCTACATTTTTTCTATATGAGAATTCTGTGATGAAAAAGTTTGGAGACCTGTGGTTTTAATATTTGCTTTGAAGGTCCTGAGTGTTGGAGATAGTGCCTAAAAAATTCAACATAATAGTTCAAGGTGACACTCTTATCTTGAGTTATTGGCAGTACTGAACGTTGAGAAATGCCTTTGGGAATCTTCTTACAGGTGTTGATTTTGAAGAGTAATTTTGAAGCCACAAAGAGTGACTTTCTGTCATCTTTGTTTTATTCTCTTTAATTAAAAATAAGAAAGAGGAAGTAATTTGCTATTGAAATAAATTTTGCAAGTAAACACAGCTCAATTAGCTTTTAAATGTAAATTTTAATTAGTGTTCTGACTCAGTGCCTAATTTGAATGTTGTCAGTTGTCTGTGGTTTGGAGCATTCCCTGCCAAGGTTTACTCCTGTCTGTGAGGAAGAACCAAGATTTGGCTTACTTCCACCCCACTGCTTAGCTTATTAATGGAAAGCTGCTTGTGGCCTTAAGTACCATAAAAAGCCACTGCATACTTACATGATACGCATCCTCTCTTCAAAACAGTTTCTGTACTAATTTCTTCTAACAAGGAGAAAGTTGTAATATTCATTCTCTCATTCATTCATTTTATGAACACATAAATTAATGAATGGCTATAATATATTAAGCACTATTTCATATGCTAGAAATAAAAATAATAAACATATTAAAAACTCTCTGGGTCTTCCCTGGTGGTCCAGTGGGTAAACAGTCCGCTTTGCAGTGCAAGGGGCACCAGTTCCATCCCTGCCCCGGGAAGATCCCACGTGCCCTCGAGTGGCTGGACCTGTGTGTCCAATTACAAGCCAGCGCTATGGAGCACATCCATCCAGAGCCAGTCCTCTGCAAGGAGAGAGGCCACTGTAATAGGAGGCCCTCACGTGCCAAAGAATGGATGAAAATAAATATTAAAAAAAATAAATACATTTTAAAAAGTTAAGAAAAAAACTCTATGCCCTCAGCGGGTTTACATGCTAGTGGAGAAGACAGATAATAAACAAGATAAATAATTATATTGTATAAAATATTCTATTGTGATAAATATTACTCAGGTATTAAAAAGAATGAAATAAGGCCATCTGCAGCAACATGGATGGACCTAGAGAGTGTCATACTGAGTGAAGTACGTCAGACAAAGAAAAAGAAACATCATATGACATCTCTTTTATGTGGATTCTAAAAACAAATGAACTTGTTTACAAAACAGAGACTCACAGACTTAGAAAAAGAAATCATGGTTGCAGAGAGGAAGGAATAGTTAAGGACTCTGGGAAAGTCAAATACACACTGCCGTGTTTGAAATGGATGACCAACAAAAATCTATTGTGTAGCACGTGGAATTCCACTCAATGTTATGGGCTAGCCTGAACGGGAAGGGGGTTTGGGGGAAGAATGGATGCATGTGTATATATGGCTGAGCCCCTTCACTGTTCACTTGAAAATATCACATTGTTACTTGACTATACCCCAATACAATTTTTTTGGTGTTAAAAAAATTAAAATGAAGAAAACACTAAAATGGAAATAAAACTAGGAACATTATTGAGAAGTTGCAGTTTTAGGTGGGGTGTCCAGGGGAAACCTCTCTGAGAAGAAGACATTCAAGGTATTTAAGGGAACCAGCCATGAAGCTGCTGGATGCAGCGCATTCTTGCCTTACAGAATGCAAAGGTTTCAGAGTGTGATGGCGAGTATCAGGGTCTGATGGCGAGTATCAGGGTCTGATGAGGGCTTGTTAAGGAAGTCTGGGAAATGCAAGGTATGCAAAGAAAGAAGAAACAGACCAGGCCTCTACAGGTCTCTGTAAGGTGGTTAAGTCTCTGAATTAGAGACTCCATTAACAGGATCGTTGTGCCTGTCATTTTGAAATGAAATAAGAGGGAAAGGGCAAAAGCAGAAAAATCATATGTTCTTAGAAGGTCAATGCTGTAATCAGGTGAGAAATTATATTGTACTAGATGAGGTGGTAGCAGTAAATTGGTAGATAATATTCTAGTTTTGAAATTAGAATTCAGGAAATGTTATTAACAGAATTTTCTAAATGTGAACATAGAACTGATAGAATTTAGTAATGAATTGAAAGTGAGGTGTATTCATTATCTAATACTGGGTAACAAATTACCCCAATGCCTTACTGGCAGAAAAAACACATCATCTCACTTTTCCTGTGGATCCAGAATTCAGGTAGGCTTAACTATTTCTTTTGCTTCAAGATTTCTTTCTCAAGAGGCTGTAATTAAGGTGTCAGCCTGAGATCCACAGTCATCTCAAGATTTAGCTGGAAAAGAATTGTCTTCCATGTTGACTCAGACTAATAGTTGACCAGATTCAGTTTCTGACCAGGAGACCCTCTGCATCAGAGTGATCATACAGGAATAGCCAGAGAAAATACCAGCAATACAAAGTCAAGTTTAGTGTCATCCCAGAAGTGACATCCTATCTCCTCTGCCATATTCTATAATTGGGAGCAAGTCACTATGTTCAGCCAGTGTTCAAGGGGAAGATTCTACAAGAGCAGAGACTCCAGGAGAAGGACATCATTGGAAACCACACCAGAAGATGCCTCCCACCTCAGGTTTGAGTGGACGGGGAAGAACCAGGAAGGGCTTCAGTGTAAATAACAGTGAGTAGGTCATCTTATTTCATGAGGTTTATCTTGGAATTTAAAATCTTGTGGGTTTTTTTCCCTTGAATCGAAGAGTTTGAAATGCAATCAGTTTTAAGTTCAAAATTTCATGATAATGTATTTATTTAAGGACTTTGCACCCTTATTCATAATAGTCAGAGACATTTGCCTTAGATAGTCTCCCTTCACCATTTTTTCACCATTCTGGAGCTTCCAGAAGTGGCTCAGAAACCTCGATTAAGGTTTCAGTGTCCGTGCATGCATGCTCAGTCACTTCAGTCATACGTCATTGCAACCCCAGGGACTGTAGCCCACTAGGCTCCTCTATCTATGGAATTCGTCAGGCAAGAATACTGGAGGGGGGTTGCCACTTCCTGCTGGAGGGGATCTTCCCAGCCCAAGACTGAACTGGGTCTCCTGCCTTGCAGCAATTTCTGGAGGGGTTGCCCTTCACGGGTTTACAGCAAAGTTACACCCTCCTTTGTATTTGCTAATATGTGAAAAACTAGTTTTGAAATTGAATTCAGGAAATGTTATTAACAGAATTTTCTAAATGTGAACATAGAACTGATAGAATTTAGTAATGAATTGAAAGTGAGGTGTATTCATTATCTAATACTGGGTAACAAATTACCCCAATGCCTTACTGGCAGAAAAAACACATCATCTCACTTTTCCTGTGGATCCAGAATTCAGGTAGGCTTAACTATTTCTTTTGCTTCAAGATTTCTTTCTCAAGAGGCTGTAATTAAGGTGTCAGCCTGAGATCCACAGTCATCTCAAGATTTAGCTGGAAAAGAATTGTCTTCCATGTTGACTCAGACTAATAGTTGACCAGATTCAGTTTCTGACCAGGAGACCCTCTGCATCAGAGTGATCATACAGGAATAGCCAGAGAAAATACCAGCAATACAAAGTCAAGTTTAGTGTCATCCCAGAAGTGACATCCTATCTCCTCTGCCATATTCTATAATTGGGAGCAAGTCACTATGTTCAGCCAGTGTTCAAGGGGAAGATTCTACAAGAGCAGAGACTCCAGGAGAAGGACATCATTGGAAACCACACCAGAAGATGCCTCCCACCTCAGGTTTGAGTGGACGGGGAAGAACCAGGAAGGGCTTCAGTGTAAATAACAGTGAGTAGGTCATCTTATTTCATGAGGTTTATCTTGGAATTTAAAATCTTGTGGGTTTTTCCCTTGAATCGAAGAGTTTGAAATGCAATCAGTTTTAAGTTCAAAATTTCATGATAATGTATTTATTTAAGGACTTTGCACCCTTATTCATAATAGTCAGAGACATTTGCCTTAGATAGTCTCCCTTCACCATTTTTTCACCATTCTGGAGCTTCCAGAAGTGGCTCAGAAACCTCGATTAAGGTTTCAGTGTCCGTGCATGCATGCTCAGTCACTTCAGTCATACGTCATTGCAACCCCAGGGACTGTAGCCCACTAGGCTCCTCTATCTATGGAATTCGTCAGGCAAGAATACTGGAGGGGGGTTGCCACTTCCTGCTGGAGGGGATCTTCCCAGCCCAAGACTGAACTGGGTCTCCTGCCTTGCAGGCAGACCCTTTACTGCTGAGCCACCAGGGAAGCCCTTGAGGTTTCAGATGTGCCCTTCACGGGTTTACAGCAAAGTTACACCCTCCTTGGTCTCCAGAAGAACTCAACACAGGCAATTGTTTCCTAGTCAGAGATTTAAAGAAAGCTCGGTGCAAGTTGAAGAAATCAAGTTTTGAAGAAATTAATTAAAATTAATTTAATTTTAAAAATTAAATCATTTGTCCAATCATGTGGTCATGAGGCAGAGCAGCCCTGAGCCTGTACACCTGTGCCTCTCTTGTCTTACAGTCCACCCTCTCTGCACAGCACTTTTCAGTTTTTAAGGCTTTCTATTTCTGAGACACAAAGCCAACACCCTTGAAGCCATTCAAAAGTGGTTACTTGCAAAGCATTTCATTGTGAAATGAGAATAAAATTGAAACCAAGAATGAGGAGCAATCAGGACGGACTGGAGTAGAGAAATTGGCTGGAAGGCGACAAGATGAAAATGGAGCCTTGAAAAATGGACAGGATGAAAATGTGCATATAGTGTTTTCCTTTGTGACTTGTGCATAAGAAATTATCAGGTAAATGTGGAAGTGAGAAAGGTTACTATCAAGAGAGAACAGTCAAATGCTTTTGCTTGATTCTGCGGAGTTACATATCACTTCTCTCTTTCTGAGCCAGGAGAAACAATGAATAAGAACCCAGTGTAGTCCTGTGTTGTCCCCTCAGTACAGAGAAATAACAGTTCTTCTTTAGTGGCCATCAGAAAATTACACTGTTAGGTCGACTACTAATAACATAGCTCATTGCTCAGTGCCACCAGCATTGGCCTCATTTCTGAGTAAGCCTGTTCCTACCCATCTAAATCACATACATCACTGATTTTGGAAAATGCGTATGTCTTCATACTGCTCCAAAATATTTCCCCAGTGCTTTATGTTGCAAGCATCAGGTCCCAGACTCCCCTTCTTTGTAATGCTTTTATCTGTGCTGATTTTAAAAGTTTTCAATCTCTATAAAATAAGGTGCACTGAGTTTTTTTTTTTTTTTAATGAAAGGGCACATTTTTATTCAAGACTGTCTTTCCATCAGAATCTAGTGATATTCATGGCACAATTAAGAAATGAAGAAGCTTGAAATGTTTTGAGAATTACCAGAATGTGACACAGAGACACAAAATGAACAGATGCTGTTGTAAAAGTGGCGCCTGTCGACTTGGTCAAAGCAGGGTTGCTGTGGATCTTCTATTTGTAAAATAAAAAAAGAAAATGTGGTATCAGGATGTACAGTGAGACAAATCAGAATAAAGTGAGGTCTTCCTGTATATGACAAAAAGGAGATTACTCTGTGTGGGCCTAACTAATCAGTTGAACCCATATAAGCAGAGTTTCCTCTAACTGGCAGAAGATGAAGTTGCTACAACCATTCCAAGTTCCAGAGGGGATCCATGTGAGGAGATGCTCTGTAGCCGACTCTGAAGGTGGCAGGGCTGTGTGCCAAGAAGTGATAATGACCTCTACATGCTAGGAGAGACACCCAGCTGATAGGCAGGCAGGAAATGGAAGCTTCAGGTCTGCAGCCACGAGTAGCTGAATTTTGACAAGTATCTGAATGAGCTTGAAAGCACATTTTTCCCAGAGCCTCCGGATGAGTACTGAATCTGGGCAGTATGTTGATTTCAGCTTTGTGATAGCCTGAACAGACTACCCGGTCACACCATGCTCAGACTCCTGATCCATGGCTAACACACGGCCATGGTTTTAAGCTACTAAGTTTGTAGCCTATCGACTCTCATTCTCATTAAAATGTGGGAAAAAGAAAACTTAGGGAAAGAGAGTTTGAAGAAGTTTATCACCTGGAGACCCTCAACTAGTCGTCTTTTTTTTTTTTTTTAAATATATAGACAATCCTTAAATCTATAATATAATTATATGTTGAAATGTATATTTTTGGCACAAGTCTGTCCAGTATGAGTTGTGTTAGCCCCTCACTTAATCCTTCCCAAGATTTAGAAAAAAGGAAAAGAGCCCAGCCTGCATGAGAAACTAACTAAGAGAGCTAACTACATTAGGAAGCAGTTATTTTGTTGAAAACTTCCTTTTATGACAGCAGAGGCTTCAAGGAACCGTTCATGGGAAAAGGTGAGAGGTTAATTTCTACTATTTAGATATTGATCACTATGAATATATAAACTGTTTCACTCCTTTATGTTAGGTAGTGGGTATCTTTCCTATTAGAAACAAATACATTCAAATCTCACTACTTGGATTTTATATTGGAAATGCATTAGTTATATTGAGATTCATTTCCAGTCCTTTGAGTATTTAACCTGTGCCTAAATTGGACTCTTTAATGAAATGTACTTAACATAACCAAGTCTATAATGTGTAGAGAATCACTGTTATTAAGCCACATCAGATGGTATACTGAAGCTCTCTGAACCTAAGGCCAGAAAGAGAAATTCATTTCTTGCAATGAATTTTTCTACAAAGTTAGATTCATTCAGGCAGGATGACACCGTAGTTCAAAACAGTGGCCTTGGAGTCAGGTGAGTGTGAACTTCCATCTGACACTCAGTATTTGTGTGGTTATGAAAATGTACCTTCACCTTTCTGAAATTTAGTTACTTACTATGCAAAATAGGGTGATTAAAAATATTGCCTCATCAGATGTTAATTAGGACTAACTGAGATTATCCATATAAAGCATTTAGCACAATGTCTAATTAAAGCACTCAGTATATCTTAATCTTTGTTACTATTTTTGTTGTTATATCAAAACTAGAAAACATAGATAAGCAAAACACTTTTTCAGGCTATCGCTAATCCCAGCATTTAAGGCTGCCTCCTGTTGGGGTAGGCAGAATTTCCAGTTTGTAGATGATTTTTGTGGGAAAAGAAAACTTAGGAAAGAGAGTTTGAAGAAGTTTATCACCTGGAGACCCTCAACTAGTCGTCTTTTTTTTTTTTTTTAAATATATAGACAATCCTTAAATCTATAATATAATTATATGTTGAAATGTATATTTTTGGCACAAGTCTGTCCAGTATGAGTTGTGTTAGCCCCTCACTTAATCCTTCCCAAGATTTAGAAAAAAGGAAAAGAGCCCAGCCTGCATGAGAAACTAACTAAGAGAGCTAACTACATTAGGAAGCAGTTATTTTGTTGAAAACTTCCTTTTATGACAGCAGAGGCTTCAAGGAACCGTTCATGGGAAAAGGTGAGAGGTTAATTTCTACTATTTAGATATTGATCACTATGAATATATAAACTGTTTCACTCCTTTATGTTAGGTAGTGGGTATCTTTCCTATTAGAAACAAATACATTCAAATCTCACTACTTGGATTTTATATTGGAAATGCATTAGTTATATTGAGATTCATTTCCAGTCCTTTGAGTATTTAACCTGTGCCTAAATTGGACTCTTTAATGAAATGTACTTAACATAACCAAGTCTATAATGTGTAGAGAATCACTGTTATTAAGCCACATCAGATGGTATACTGAAGCTCTCTGAACCTAAGGCCAGAAAGAGAAATTCATTTCTTGCAATGAATTTTTCTACAAAGTTAGATTCATTCAGGCAGGATGACACCGTAGTTCAAAACAGTGGCCTTGGAGTCAGGTGAGTGTGAACTTCCATCTGACACTCAGTATTTGTGTGGTTATGAAAATGTACCTTCACCTTTCTGAAATTTAGTTACTTACTATGCAAAATAGGGTGATTAAAAATATTGCCTCATCAGATGTTAATTAGGACTAACTGAGATTATCCATATAAAGCATTTAGCACAATGTCTAATTAAAGCACTCAGTATATCTTAATCTTTGTTACTATTTTTGTTGTTATATCAAAACTAGAAAACATAGATAAGCAAAAACACTTTTTTCAGGCTATCGCTAATCCCAGCATTTAAGGCTGCCTCCTGTTGGGGTAGGCAGAATTTCCAGTGGTTAGGCATATAGATTCTATACATAGTTGTTTAGTTCTAAATAGTAGCCCACTAGGCTCCTCTGTGCAGGGGATTTCCCAGGCAAGAATACTGGAGTGGGTTGCCATTTCCGTCTCCAGGGGATCTTCCTGACCCAGAGATCAAACCTGTGTCTCCTGCTTCGCAAGCAGATTCTTTACCACTGAGCCACCAGGGAACCCTGTGCATTGATTACCATATTAGAATTACCAGATATCCCACCCACTGTTTTTATCAACTTGAATAAATTTAATGTTTTTGGCCTTGATTTCCTCAAGTATAAAATAGAGACTAATAATAGTACTTACTGTCTGGTTTTGGTATGAGGATCAAATGAGTTAATACATGTAGAATACCTGGAATAATTCAGTTGTGATATATAAGTGTTAGCTATCCATAGGCCTTGCAATTATTCTCCTGAACTGTGTGGTTATGTGTATGAATGTGTGTAATATGTGTGTATTATATATACTATAAAATGATATTGTATTACAGATATTGTGTTGTACATAGCTTTATTTTAAAACTACAACTTTCCCTGAGCATCTTTCCAAAAATAATTATACCTTCCTAATGTTATTTTTACAATTGACCAGTAGTCTATTTTAAATAATATCATTTATTTATTATATGATCATTTATCGTGATATAGTTAGCTGCTGCTGCTTAGTCACTTCAGTCATGTCCAACTCTGTGTGGCCCCATGGACTGCAGCCCATCAGGCTCCTCTGTCCATGGGATTCTCCAGGCAAGAGTACTGGAGTGGGTTGCCATTTCCTTCTCCAATACAGTCAGCTAACCCCCTGTTATCGGAAATCCAGATTCTTTCCTGTGCTTTCCTCTTCTAGTCACTTTGAGGTAGATTCCTTATGTTTAAGTACTTGAATAGGTCCTTAGTTATTTCCTTGGGCTACTTTTCAAGAGGGGAGTTTCTGGAATAGAGATTGTTAAGTGTTTATACCTCTTATGATCTCCATTGCCAAGTTTCCCCTGATAAGTAAGATTGTAGGGACTTACTCACAAGTAGTACACAAACATGGCTATTTCCTCACCCATATTTGCACTCTAACTGATTTGATAATAATGTGAAACTGTGAAGTTAATCCCATTCCAGAAGAAGGTGGCTGTGGTTTTCTGTTCATTTTCTTTAGTATTTCTTAATTTTTTAAATGATGTATTTTACAAGGGATGGCATTATACAACTTGCATTACAAAGAATTTCAATTCTCGGTAAGTCCCAACAGCAAGTGCATTGGGTTACTACTGCTGCTGTAACACCTAACCACCAACTTAGTTCTGGAAATTAAAAAATCAGACAATGGGTCTTATCAGGCTAAAATCCAAGATAAAGTCCCCCAACAGCAAGACTGCCCCATTCCTTGGCTCTTTACCACTGAGCCACCAGGGAACCCTGTGCATTGATTACCATATTAGAATTACCAGATATCCCACCCACTGTTTTTATCAACTTGAATAAATTTAATGTTTTTGGCCTTGATTTCCTCAAGTATAAAATAGAGACTAATAATAGTACTTACTGTCTGGTTTTGGTATGAGGATCAAATGAGTTAATACATGTAGAATACCTGGAATAATTCAGTTGTGATATATAAGTGTTAGCTATCCATAGGCCTTGCAATTATTCTCCTGAACTGTGTGGTTATGTGTATGAATGTGTGTAATATGTGTGTATTATATATACTATAAAATGATATTGTATTACAGATATTGTGTTGTACATAGCTTTATTTTAAAACTACAACTTTCCCTGAGCATCTTTCCAAAAATAATTATACCTTCCTAATGTTATTTTTACAATTGACCAGTAGTCTATTTTAAATAATATCATTTATTTATTATATGATCATTTATCGTGATATAGTTAGCTGCTGCTGCTTAGTCACTTCAGTCATGTCCAACTCTGTGTGGCCCCATGGACTGCAGCCCATCAGGCTCCTCTGTCCATGGGATTCTCCAGGCAAGAGTACTGGAGTGGGTTGCCATTTCCTTCTCCAATACAGTCAGCTAACCCCCTGTTATCGGAAATCCAGATTCTTTCCTGTGCTTTCCTCTTCTAGTCACTTTGAGGTAGATTCCTTATGTTTAAGTACTTGAATAGGTCCTTAGTTATTTCCTTGGGCTACTTTTCAAGAGGGGAGTTTCTGGAATAGAGATTGTTAAGTGTTTATACCTCTTATGATCTCCATTGCCAAGTTTCCCCTGATAAGTAAGATTGTAGGGACTTACTCACAAGTAGTACACAAACATGGCTATTTCCTCACCCATATTTGCACTCTAACTGATTTGATAATAATGTGAAACTGTGAAGTTAATCCCATTCCAGAAGAAGGTGGCTGTGGTTTTCTGTTCATTTTCTTTAGTATTTCTTAATTTTTTAAATGATGTATTTTACAAGGGATGGCATTATACAACTTGCATTACAAAGAATTTCAATTCTCGGTAAGTCCCAACAGCAAGTGCATTGGGTTACTACTGCTGCTGTAACACCTAACCACCAACTTAGTTCTGGAAATTAAAAAATCAGACAATGGGTCTTATCAGGCTAAAATCCAAGTATTAGAAGAGCTGCATTTCTTCCAGAGGCTCTAGGGGAGAATCTAATCCCTCACCTTTTCCAGCTTCTAGAGACTGCCCCCATTCCTTGGCTCAGGAGTGTTTTCTAGCAGTGGCCTCACTCTGACCTCTCTTTCCATCAGTTTTGTCTTCTCTTCACTGACTCTCAAGCCTCCCTTTTATAAGGACCCTGTGATTACAGTGGGTCCAGCCAGATAATCCAGAATAATCTGTCCATCTCAACACCTTTAATCACAGTATGTCTCTTTTACCATTTAAGGCAACATATTCTCAGGTTCTGGGGATAAAGACACAGATATAATGTGGAAACAACTGTATTATTCACCTAACCTCAGTGTGTAGACTTTAGTTTGCATGCGTGCTAAATCACTTCAGTTGTGTCCGACTCTTTGCAACCCTGTGGACTGTAGCCACCCAGGCTCCTCTGTCCATGGGATTCTCTGGGCAAGAATAATAGGTTGGGTTGCCATGTCCTTCTCAGACTTTAATTTAACCCACCATATATTAGCAAATCCTTAGAAAAGGCTTCCCTTGTAGCTCAGCTGGTAAAGAAGCTGCATGCAATGCAGGAGACCCTGATTCGATCCCTGGGTCGAGAAGATCACCTGAAGAAGGTATAGGCTACCCACTCCAGTATTCTTGGGCTTTCCTGGTGGCTGAGATGGTAAAGAATCTACCTGCATTGCAGGAGACCTGGGTTCAATCCCTGGGTTGGGAAGATCCCCTGGAGAAAGGGAGAGACTACCCATTCCAGTATTCTTGCCTGGAGAAATCCATGGTTCATCCATGGGTCAGAAATAAGTCAGATATGACTGAGCAACTTTCACTTTCACTTTAGAAAAGGCTGAGATATAATTCTAATATTAAACTTCATAAATGGTCTTTGGAATATTGACCACTCAGAGACAGTATTCAGATTATAACACAGCCCTTTTGCAAAGATAAATAACTCACTTTGGAGAACTATAGAACGACAACAAAAAATATGGCTTCCCCTTAGGGATAAGGCATGTGTGTTATGGCAAATACTAGAATAAAATAGAATGAAATCAAGTAAGCAGTCCTTTTCCCCTCTCATTCCCTTCTGTGTGCATTGTCTCCACAATAAATCAGGCCTGTTTTATAGATCACTGGCATAACAGCTAAAGGATCAAAAGGTATTTATGATTCTGAAGTCTGGACTACCACCCTTGGGAAAGGTGAATGAAACAACTGCGTTTCTTTTTTAAGCTGTGAGAAAATCTGAAAACTTAACCTAGTTTACAGGAGAAGTCATAAATGTGGATCCTCTGTTTTTTCCTCAAGTAATGTCATTTTTTTTTTTTTTTCTGGCAAGTTGAATTTCTGGCTCAGGAATTTCCTCTCACTGATTAAATTGGCCTTATTTCAACACATAATATTGGCTGCTTTCTAAAGACCAACTTGCTTATCAACAATAAAATGTATTCTCTTTACTAATAAAACTAAATTATCCAGCATTGCATTATTTTCAATGGTTTGGAAACAACTTTTAAAAGAATAAATAAATGCTGTTGTTTATAAAATGTTCTTTTGGCATAGAACCATGACTTGTATAAGAATACCATAGCCTTTGTCAACTATGCTTAAAGGTATACAGATTTTCTATACAGCATAAAAAATTCAGTAATTGATAAGTATATATTAGATTGTGACTCAATTTAAGTATTGTTAATAGTCATCATCATCAGCATTTATTCTTGTGGTCTAATTTCTGTTGTCCTTTTGGTTATAAGATTTGCTTTAGCTATTCATTGTCATGGTATACCTTACATACCCAAATTTGATAACATACAGAATAGTTTCTTTCATCTTACGATTTTCAAGCATAGTAGAGCACAATAGTTTTTAATAGCATACCGTTCAGTCGTGTCCAACTCTCTGTCACCCCAGGGACTGTAACCCACCAGGCTCTTCTGTCCATGGAATTCTCCAGGCAAGAATACTGGAATGTGTTGCCATTACCTTTTCCAGGGGACCTTCCCAACCTAGAGGTTGAACCTGGGCCTCCTGCATTGCAAACAGATTATTTACTGCCTAAAAGCCACTAGGGAAGCCCAGAATATCTAAGACAAATAAAATATAAGGCAGCAAGTAAGAGAAACATTCTCTTAGACAATAACAGCTCAGCATTTGAGTAAAACACTTCAAAAATAAATTGTTCACAACTGTGCATGCTCAGTCACTACAGTCATGTCCAGCTTTTTTTTTTTTTTTTTTTTTTAAAGATTTATTTATTTATTTATTTTGGGTGGGGGTCGGGTTGGGGAGGGAGGGGAGCAGTCAGGCCACTTCTACTGGTCTTTCATTTCTCTACTTTCATCCGTCTTTGTTCCTTGGCTTCTGTGGGCCTCCCATCGCGGTGGGTCTGTCACTGCAGAGCGCCGGCTCTGGGCGCATGCGCTCCAGAGCTCTGGCTCGGTAATTGGACACATCGGTCCAGCCGCTCCGTGGCACGTGGGATCTTCCCAGGCCAGGGATGGAACCGGCGACCCTTGCACTGCAAGGCGGTGTCCTTACGCACTGGACCACCAGGGGAAGACCATGTCCAGCTCTTTATGACCCTATGAACCTTAGCCCTTCAGGCTCCTCTGTCCATGGGATTCTCCAGCTAAGAATACTGGAGTGTGTTGCCATGCCCTCCTCCATGGGATCTTCTCGAACCAGGGATCAAACCTTTGTCTCCTACCTAGCAAGTGGATTCTTTACCACTGAGCCACCA
Organism: Tragulus kanchil; assembly: GCA_022376925.1. Classification (NCBI taxonomy): domain Eukaryota; kingdom Metazoa; phylum Chordata; class Mammalia; order Artiodactyla; family Tragulidae; genus Tragulus; species Tragulus kanchil. Next base: position 269,820,112 of record JAIOJX010000004.1, on the reverse strand, counting down.
GGGAAGTCCCATTCACCACCACTGCCCCATAATAAAATATTTTCTCTTTAATACTTCAGTCTAGATTTCTTCTCTCACAGATAAATTTGGCATAGGCAACAGAGAGTATTCTTGCTAAATGATTACCAGAGGGATGAATGCTTGCTAATTAGTCACCCGTGGACAGAACTGGTGATTACATGTTGGTTGTATTTCTGATGCAGGTGTTCACAGTCTGAATGGCATTAATGAGCATAGGTAGTCTAGCAGCTCTTATCCTCTGGTGCAAACCAAGGCAATTAAGACAGTCTTTGTGTTTGTGGAATCACAGAAGCATAAATGTGAGAAATGAAGAGAACTTAGATGTCTTTATGACCTCGTCTCTCAGGCTTCAGAGAGACTCAATGTCTTCCTACCTCAAAACCCTGTATTTCAGCCCTGGATGACTTTCTCGGTGGTCTCAGAGCTGACAATATAAGTTGATGAGGATCATAAGGACTCTTTGCTACTCCAGCCACTCCACTGTGCCCTTTACCTGGTCTTACATCCTCCCTGCCCACTTGCTTTTCCGTCTTCTTCATGTCAAAGTCAGTCAAAGGTCTAATCCCAGAACGTTACACTTTACAGTGTGCTCAATTCCATTACTAACTTCCCCAGAATTATTTGCACTAACAAATCATAAACTGTGAAATCATGGAGTGAAGAATTATCTGACAGTGTGAGTCTGACTTCTGTGTTTTTTACTGCTGCTGACTGATTCCTGGTGTCCTGTTTCCTTATGTATATTAGGGTATTTGATAGAGAGCCCCCATTTTCTGGAAACTTAGCTGTAAGAATTCTTATCCATTGGTATGAGAACTTCCAGGATGAAGGTGGTTTCCTTCAAAGAGGATCTGCATTTGCTTCTGCTATGTGTCCCAGAGTTCTCTGAATCCAGAATGATATCAACTAAGTTATTTGCTTAAGGAGTTTTTGAACACTGGAGTCCTATATGTATGAGATATAAACCCAGAGAGGAGCCAAAAGAATTCTCCACCCAGCACCAGCTTTTCAGAAAGTTAATTTTCCTTCCAGTGTAAATGTCTAATTGATTTTAGTTCACTCCTACACTAAAGGCCTAGCCTTTTGAGCTCTGAGATTTCTGGGTAAATCTCTTATTAAATCCCTTTTCTCAGGGTACAATCTTTGTTCCTTATCACCCCATGTGAAAAATAAAATTCCATGCTGCTAATTTCAAGAAATGCCAGGCAAAATCTGGCTTCAGAGTCCTATTTACTCCTAACATTTCTGCTTTCTCTTATTTTTTTGGCATCTGAGGAATCTTTATCTTCCTGCTGGCTCATCCATGCATTTAACACATTTAAAAACGAATATTTTAATTATAATCTGGCATTTGGGGTTTTCTTTTGCAATAAGCTTGGTCGGGATACATAAAACTTATGTATTACCTGAAACAGAAGTCAGTGAACAATTTGAAAATATATTTTTAATACTGTTACCAGGAGCAGTATGCCTGTTATAAATCATTGCTTATCTGTGCATCTCCAGCGTTTAACAATTTAGCAGTTTCTCAGCAAGATTTATACATGCACACACCCACACACCCACATACATACACATTAAGAGTGTAGAACAGGCATTCTTTCTTGAATATTTAGCAGGTGCCAGACACTCTTGTAAATTTCATATGGATTATCTCATGTAATCCTGATGGCAGCCATATTCACTCCTAAAGAAAATACATCCTGCAGAATCATCTACTAAAAGGAAACAGGAATTATGGGAGAAGTGTTGAGGCTGACTATTCAAAACATCTGAGAATACTATCATTAAGAGAACTAAACAAAACAACAGCAACCTTAGCAATAAATACCAAGACAGTTTGAAAAGATGTTAAATTCCTAATCCATAAATAACCAAGTATAATATCTTAAAAGTATAAGATAAAATTACCTTGATAGAAGCCAGTCTAAAGATCATTCATGAGAAAGCTTCTGGCTACCTTGAGCTGAGAACTTGAAAACTGTAAGAAGACTACTGTTACTCTTCCCTAGTTTATGTATTCAACTCTTTGTTGTACATGACATTCTGTTGCTATTTTTTAGTGACACAAAATATTAATGGGCTGGAAAAAATAGCTTATGAACCACTGTGACTTTTCCATTAGACTAACATCATTCCCCGATAGGCTAATTTTACTTGAGTAATTCATTTGACAGAAATATGTTCAACTATAGAATAGACTATATTAACAGCCTTTTCTTCCAGATAAGGCAGATGGGTCTTAGAGAAACTAAGTGACTTGCGCAGAGTTATTCCGCTAATACCTGCTGAACCTGGGATTTGAACAGTATGATTCCATTCACTCCTAACTATGTCCTTTGGTATAATAGACCAAAAGAACTGAAGATCTACTCAGGATATATTATGATAAGTAATGCTGCTGCATGAGATTTATTATAGACTGTCTTTGAAGAATTATACAATTTAAAAATCATTTGGGGCTTCTCTAGTGGTCCAGTGGGTAAGGATACCACCTTGCAGTACAAAGAGCGCTGGTTAGATCCCTGGCCTGCGAGGATTCCATGTGCCATGGGGCAGCTGGACAGGTATGTCCAATCACCGAGCCGGAGCTCTGGAGCACATGCACCCAGAGCCTGTGCTCTGCAACGAGGGAGGTCACTGCAATGGGAGGCCCATACAGGCCAAAGAACAAAGATAAATGAATGAAAGAGAAATAGACGTGGCCAAAAAAAGGGGGAAAAAATCACTTGTCATAGAATTAGACTGAAAATAATCTTAGACAGCTAAATGTTTACAAAATTTTGAACTCCATTTGCTTTAACCTTGAGTTAACATCTCGAGAAAATCACCATGTGGGTGTTGTGAAGATAGTCTTGGATTAAATAATGTAAAACAGTAAGCATTATTACTGTGGCTTATTTTGTTGTTTAGTCCACAATAGCAGGATAAGAGAAAGGGCATGTGCACTCATTTAGTTATCTACGCATTCATTTAATCTTTACTGAGTACCTCCTAGCTACTGCAGTGGATCAGTGAACAGAATGAAATCGGTGCTTTGGGCGAGCATACATTCTAGAAAGGAAAAATTACAAATATATGATCTAAGTGGTGACAGGTGGTATGAGAACAAATAGAACACGTTCAGAATTCTGCTGGTTGGGATAGTAAGATACTTCGCAAACATCTGAATAAAAATAAAGGCAGGATCCAGGGCTTCCCTAGTGGTCCAGTGGGTAAGGACACCGCCTTGAAGTGCAAGGGGTACTGGTTCGAGCCCTGGCCTGGGAGGATCCCGTGTGCCACGGAGAGGCTGGACAGATGTGTCCAACTACCGAGCCAGGGCTCTAGGACACATGCACCCAGAGCCAGTGCTCTGCGGCAAGAGAGGCTGCTGTGATGGGAGGCCCACACGGGCCAAAGAACAAAGATAAATGAATTGAAAGATCAATAGAAGTGGCCAGAAAAAAAAGCGGGGTAAAAAAATGAAGGCAGGATTCATTTGAAATGCCTGGGGATGACCCATAAGAATAAGGGCCGGGCTGCACATTTTGGACTAGAGAAAGCAAGGTGGGCCAGTGGAGTGGTCTGCTAGTTGGAAGGGAGGGGCCAGTGCTCAGTAGAGGTCACATCACACTTAGGCCATGGCAAGAATTTTGGATTTTATGATGGATAACGTAGAAATCACGTGATGGATTCTGAAGAGAGAAGGACATAAACTGATTCAGTTTAAAAGCTTCATGGCTGTTGTGTGATGAATAGATTTGGCAGGTGTTCATATGTAAGTGCGCACGCGCGTGTGTGTGTGTGTGTACGTACACATGCATGTGTGGCTGGAGAAAGCTGCAGAAATGCAAATGTGGAAATAGGCAGAACAGTTTCCATCATCCACTCTGGACTAAGGTAACAGTGATAAAAGAAGTATAAAGCAGTCAGATTCAAGATATACATCAAAGGTAGAAAGAGAGCTTTCCTGGTAGTCCACTGGGTAAGGAGTTGGCCTTGCAATGTGGGGGGCATTGGTTCAATACCTGGCCCAAGAGGATCCCACGTGCCCCAGAGCGGCTGAACCGGTGTGTCCACTTACAAGCCAGTGTTCTGGAGCGCATACGCCCAGAGCCGGTGCTCTGCAACGAGAGAGACCACTGCAATGGGAGGCCCACACAGGCCAAAGAATAAAGATGGATGAAAATCAATAAATAGAAAACCAATAAAAAAAGAGGCCAAAATTTAAAAAAAAGAAAAGAAAAGATAGAAACAACACAGTTTGTAAATGTGGGCTTCTCTTGTGAAGATGAGACCAAGTGAAATTTTATCATAAAGAGTGGAAGAAGACAAACAGTGGCCTCAATGAACATTTTTTTTTAGGAAAAATATAAAACTGGACTAATATTCTTTAGAAAACACTATTACATTCTATCTTGAAATATTTGAATTTCTTATTCCCATACAGATATATTCAGAGTTGGTACTAAAGTATTGGTTTCAAGCTCCTTTGTTTGTAGAACTCTTTTAAAACCAAGTCTCACATCATATCCCAATATATAAAATACATAATTGTTTTTGTGTAAATGTTTTACATAAATTCAAGATCGTAATGCCTACAATAAATTTCATCAAAAGTTTTGAAAAGTACATAGAGAAAGCAAGGTGGGCCAGTGGAGTGGTCTGCTAGTTGGAAGGAGGGGCCAGTGCTCAGTAGAGTCACATCACACTTAGGCCATGGCAAGAATTTTGGATTTTATGATGGATAACGTAGAAATCACGTGATGGATTCTGAAGAGAGAAGGACATAAACTGATTCAGTTTAAAAGCTTCATGGCTGTTGTGTGATGAATAGATTTGGCAGGTGTTCATATGTAAGTGCACGCTGCGTGTGTGTGTGTGTACGTACACATGCATGTGTGGCTGGAGAAAGCTGCAGAAATGCAAATGTGGAAATAGGCAGAACAGTTTCCATCATCCACTCTGGACTAAGGTAACAGTGATAAAAGAAGTATAAAGCAGTCAGATTCAAGATATACATCAAAGGTAGAAAGAGAGCTTTCCTGGTAGTCCACTGGGTAAGGAGTTGGCCTTGCAATGTGGGGGGCATTGGTTCAATACCTGGCCCAAGAGGATCCCACGTGCCCCAGAGCGGCTGAACCGGTGTGTCCACTTACAAGCCAGTGTTCTGGAGCGCATACGCCCAGAGCCGGTGCTCTGCAACGAGAGGCCACTGCAATGGGAGGCCCACACAGGCCAAAGAATAAAGATGGATGAAAATCAATAAATAGAAAACCAATAAAAAAAGAGGCCAAAATTTAAAAAAAAGAAAAGAAAAGATAGAAACAACACAGTTTGTAAATGTGGGCTTCTCTTGTGAAGATGAGACCAAGTGAAATTTTATCATAAAGAGTGGAAGAAGACAAACAGTGGCCTCAATGAACATTTTTTTTTAGGAAAAATATAAAACTGGACTAATATTCTTTAGAAAACACTATTACATTCTATCTTGAAATATTTGAATTTCTTATTCCCATACAGATATATTCAGAGTTGGTACTAAAGTATTGGTTTCAAGCTCCTTTGTTTGTAGAACTCTTTTAAAACCAAGTCTCACATCATATCCCAATATATAAAATACATAATTGTTTTTGTGTAAATGTTTTACATAAATTCAAGATCGTAATGCCTACAATAAATTTCATCAGTTAACTAATAAAAAGCTGTTTTAAAGAGAATAGAAAAATGTTAGTGCCTTCATGAAGCTCAAACATTTCCTGCCTGACACAATGACTGGATGAATTTATTTAGAGCAGCTTGAAAAGTTCAAGGAGTTGCACATGGGAAAAAGTCAATAGCAACCATTTTACTTCAACACAGAAAGGAGAAAGCTCTGTCAAAATGACCCCAGGGTCAGATAATCAGCATTACCCTTCCCTAACCTTCATCTGTTGCAACCTCTAATTCAATCGCACATGAACAAAGTATTGACATTTGACACAAACAGAGTTAATAACCCCCTTTTTTTTTTTACTTTGCATGTTCCTAATTTAATAAAAATAATACAGTAATACAAGAACACAGTTCTCAAAACCAGAACACAATCAGTAAGACTCTTCATTTTTACCTTTCATTGCTATTTTTACTGCAGTCACTTTGGGAGCTCATCGTGTTCTTGAAGAACAAGTGCTGAATGACCTCAGATTTGCCATTCATAGTGTCCTAATTTTGAAATACTGAAAGATAGGAAGTCACATATGAATGACTTGATACTGTAAACTGAACTGTCCCATTATTTACAGATTCGCCCTTTCAGTCAAACAAGTTATTAACTATGACAGTTGGCTCAAAGCTGGCAAACAGATTTTAAATATAGAGACACTGCTTCAGAGAGTCGATTCTTGTTGTTAGGATCTTTCCTGGTATCAGTCGATTATTCTGGTAGGAAATCCAACACACAAAATGCTGACTTCTAAAACCAAGAAGCCACAGGAATAAGAAACAAACAGTGGCCTCATTTTTTTTAGGAAAAATATAAAACTGGACTAATATTCTTTAGAAAACACTATTACATTCTATCTTGAAATATTTGAATTTCTTATTCCCATACAGATATATTCAGAGTTGGTACTAAAGTATTGGTTTCAAGCTCCTTTGTTTGTAGAACTCTTTTAAAACCAAGTCTCACATCATATCCCAATATATAAAATACATAATTGTTTTTGTGTAAATGTTTTACATAAATTCAAGATCGTAATGCCTACAATAAATTTCATCAGTTAACTAATAAAAAGCTGTTTTAAAGAGAATAGAAAAATGTTAGTGCCTTCATGAAGCTCAAACATTTCCTGCCTGACACAATGACTGGATGAATTTATTTAGAGCAGCTTGAAAAGTTCAAGGAGTTGCACATGGGAAAAAGTCAATAGCAACCATTTTACTTCAACACAGAAAGGAGAAAGCTCTGTCAAAATGACCCCAGGGTCAGATAATCAGCATTACCCTTCCCTAACCTTCATCTGTTGCAACCTCTAATTCAATCGCACATGAACAAAGTATTGACATTTGACACAAACAGAGTTAATAACCCCCTTTTTTTTTTTACTTTGCATGTTCCTAATTTAATAAAAATAATACAGTAATACAAGAACACAGTTCTCAAAACCAGAACACAATCAGTAAGACTCTTCATTTTTACCTTTCATTGCTATTTTTACTGCAGTCACTTTGGGAGCTCATCGTGTTCTTGAAGAACAAGTGCTGAATGACCTCAGATTTGCCATTCATAGTGTCCTAATTTTGAAATACTGAAAGATAGGAAGTCACATATGAATGACTTGATACTGTAAACTGAACTGTCCCATTATTTACAGATTCGCCCTTTCAGTCAAACAAGTTATTAACTATGACAGTTGGCTCAAAGCTGGCAAACAGATTTTAAATATAGAGACACTGCTTCAGAGAGTCGATTCTTGTTGTTAGGATCTTTCCTGGTATCAGTCGATTATTCTGGTAGGAAATCCAACACACAAAATGCTGACTTCTAAAACCAAGAAGCCACAGGAATAAGAAACAATATTTCTTATTTCAAAATTTTGTCTGTGATTGGCTTCCTTGTTGATTCTGGAATGCTGTCCCCAACCAGAGCCTTAAAATACTGTTTGCTTTATGAAGTTCATTCACAAAGAATTTTTCCCAAATTTTTCAACTACGTTAAGCAAAGAAGACCTGAATCAGGAACCGGTGTAAGACAGGATTCACCTGACAGGAAGGGTGATAAACACTTCACATTTGATAATAAGATTCTTCCCTGGAAATCTGGAGAAACAGACTCCTCACTTCTCATGATCAGTTGTTCATCTGCCCTCCCACAAGGATCACTGCCCCTTTTCTGGTACCCTGCCCCTTTTCTCTGCCCCCTTTCTCCCTTTTTCTGCCCCTTTTCTCACTACCTCACAACAGCCAACTCTTCTTCCTTTGTGCTTTGAGGAAGGCCTCCTCTTTAAATTCACTAGCCTGGGGCTTCCTTGGTGATCCAGTGGGTAAGGACACTGCCTTGCAGTGCAAGGGGCGCCAGTTCAATCCCTGGCCTGGGAAGATCTCACGTACCGCAGAGCGGCTGGACTGATGTGTCCAACTACCAAGCCGGAGCTCTGGAGCACATGCGCCCAGAGCTGGTGCTCTGCAGCAAGAGAGGCCACGGCGATGGGAGGCCCACATAGGCCAAAGGACAAAACAAAGGTGGGTGGAAATAAATAAATGAAAGACCAATAGAAGTGGCCAAAAAAACAAAAAACCCTGAAATTCACGGGCCTGTTCTTTAAATGCTGAAAAAAGAATTGTTGGTCTCCTTATATTTGCCATTCATAGTGTCCTAATTTTGAAATACTGAAAGATAGGAAGTCACATATGAATGACTTGATACTGTAAACTGAACTGTCCCATTATTTACAGATTCGCCCTTTCAGTCAAACAAGTTATTAACTATGACAGTTGGCTCAAAGCTGGCAAACAGATTTTAAATATAGAGACACTGCTTCAGAGAGTCGATTCTTGTTGTTAGGATCTTTCCTGGTATCAGTCGATTATTCTGGTAGGAAATCCAACACACAAAATGCTGACTTCTAAAACCAAGAAGCCACAGGAATAAGAAACAATATTTCTTATTTCAAAATTTTGTCTGTGATTGGCTTCCTTGTTGATTCTGGAATGCTGTCCCCAACCAGAGCCTTAAAATACTGTTTGCTTTATGAAGTTCATTCACAAAGAATTTTTCCCAAATTTTTCAACTACGTTAAGCAAAGAAGACCTGAATCAGGAACCGGTGTAAGACAGGATTCACCTGACAGGAAGGGTGATAAACACTTCACATTTGATAATAAGATTCTTCCCTGGAAATCTGGAGAAACAGACTCCTCACTTCTCATGATCAGTTGTTCATCTGCCCTCCCACAAGGATCACTGCCCTTTTCTGGTACCCTGCCCCTTTTCTCTGCCCCCTTTCTCCCTTTTTCTGCCCCTTTTCTCACTACCTCACAACAGCCAACTCTTCTTCCTTTGTGCTTTGAGGAAGGCCTCCTCTTTAAATTCACTAGCCTGGGGCTTCCTTGGTGATCCAGTGGGTAAGGACACTGCCTTGCAGTGCAAGGGGCGCCAGTTCAATCCCTGGCCTGGGAAGATCTCACGTACCGCAGAGCGGCTGGACTGATGTGTCCAACTACCAAGCCGGAGCTCTGGAGCACATGCGCCCAGAGCTGGTGCTCTGCAGCAAGAGAGGCCACGGCGATGGGAGGCCCACATAGGCCAAAGGACAAAACAAAGGTGGGTGGAAATAAATAAATGAAAGACCAATAGAAGTGGCCAAAAAAACAAAAAACCCTGAAATTCACGGGCCTGTTCTTTAAATGCTGAAAAAAGAATTGTTGGCCGTCCTTATATTTGATCATTCAATTGATCTGATGGCTGTGGTTTCCTTAGATCCAGTCTGAACAGTGTGAGATCATGGATTATGAGACTTCAGGGAACAAATGGTTACTGTGACATCTTGTCCCTTTATTGACTATAAGTAATACATTGTGATGAATGGTTGTACCTTATGATCGTTGAGCAGTAATACTCTGTGATTAAAAAACAATTTCCAACCTGTCCTGATTCAAAATTGGTTTCTACAGTACTGAATTTCATAAAAAATAATGAATCTAAGTGCCTCTATGAATTACTTTTTAAAATACACTTTAATCTCATCCTCCATGTTGCTGTGAACAACAACAACAAAAAAGCCATGTGCTTAACAACCAGAACATGAATCAGTGTACTGATATGAAACTGAGCAGTTTAATATCATTGGCAAAAGGTAAATAATGCACAAGATAAACCAATGACTGTAATGTATCTTAGGGAGAGAAAAAGGCGAACGTGGTTTCATTTCCCTGAATTTATAATATCCTAAACCTGTAATCCAGCTCTTCCGCAAAAGGGCCTCTAGAAAGTGTCGAATATCTTCTTTGATCATATACCCATATTGTTTCAATCAGCTATTCAGATAAAGCCTTTATATTGTATTTTCAAACTTTCCAAATCAGTTAAATGTGCATCATATGAAAATTGTCACCAGTGGCTCTTCTACCCGCTTCAGTCCCTAAACTACAGCTCCTAATTTGGAGATGCCTGAGAGCCTCATTTCTGATAAGGAAGCTCTTACCTATGAAGTGATATATAGCGTCTTTGGTATTAGTATGGAGATGCTTCTGACTCTGCATAAAATGGAAATAATAATTTCTTATGGGAAATAAAGGAATAACCCCTTACAGGGGCAGGAGAGAAGGAAGGTTTTCTTAGCAGTAATTTCATATACTTGGTAATTAATGGCAATAAATTGCTTATTTTAACCATGAACTTTTCAAAGACATGCTAAATATGCTCAAATTATACCATACATAATCACATTTCAGATTGTAGTTGAGGTTTTACTTAAACTCGCTGTTTTATATATATATATATATATATATATATATATATATATTACTCTGACTTTTATTCTACGGATGTTCATCTCTTATTTAAGCCTTTGGCTCTTTTAAATTATAATAACCCGGGCTTCCCTGGTGGTCCAGTGGGTAAGGACACCGCCTTGCAGTGCAAGGGGCGCTGGTTGGATCCCTGGCCTGGGAAGATCCCGCGTGCAGCGGAGCGGCTGGACTGATGTGTCCAATTACCGAGCCGGAGCGCTGGAGCGCATGCGCCCAGAGCCGGCGCTCTGCAACAACAGAGGCCACCGCGATGGGAGGCCCACAAGAGCCAAAGAACAAAGACAGATGAAAATAGACAAATGAAAGACCAATAGAAGTGGCCCGCCCACCCCCTCCCTAACCTGCCCCCCAATAAAAATAAATAAATAAATAAATGTTTAAAAAAAAAATTCTAAGAACCCATTTTCCCCAAGTTTCATGTAGTCTCCAAACCTTTCTCTTTCTCTGTTTTCTCTTTTTCCTCCATCTCTCCTTCCCTTCCACATTTGGTTTCTTACATTATTTTCTGATATTTCATTTTAGCTTCTCTTCTTTTAAAAGATATATGCATGCTTAATTCACAGCCCCAAACAGTTAGAGGTCAGAGGTCAGGTAAATTTTCAAAGGGCTGAATGTTCCATATCAATCCTAAAAAGTCATGGTGCTCTTCAAGATGTTTTAAGCTCTGAAAAGTCCTATGCTTTAGAATAATCCTGTAGCTTTTCCCAAAGTTATGTGACTTGTCGACATTCCTTGAATGAACACTCTGGACAGTAAAGCCTTGGTGGTACCCTCATGGCCGCCTCTCTTGGCTTCATATCTCGTCACCCAGTTCTGTTGAGTCCCAGCAATTCTTTCCTCAAAGAGTCTCTTGCAGCTCTTCCATCCCTCCTGCTACCACCTGAGTCCAGGTCAGGGTTAGTGAGTGTCAGAGAGAGGCATGAGTAAAATAAAGTGCTAATCACTCAGTCGTGTCTGAATCTTTGTGAACCCATTGGACTGTGGTTTCTTTGTCCATGGAATTTTCTAGGCAAGAATACCAGAGTGGGTTGCGATTCCCTTCTCCAGGGGATATTCCCAACCCAGGGATCGAACCTGGGTCTCCTGCATTGCAGGCAGACTCCTTACAGTCTGAGCCACCAGGAAGGCCCAGAGAGAGACATAGTTCATATGAAAAGGATTATGTGTACTTTCAAAAGTGAAATTTAACTTTGTATTTTTATTTATTTTTAATTAGAGGATAACTACTTGAAAATATTGTGTTAGTTTCTGCTATATACCACCATGAATCAGCCATAAGTATATATATGTTCCCTCTCTCTTAAAATTCCCTTCCACTTCTTACCCCACCTCGCCCCTCTGGATTGTCACAGAGCACTAGATTTGAGCTCCTTGTATCATATAGCTAATTTCCACTGGCCATGTAATTTTACATACAGTAATGTATATGTTTCAGTGCTACTCTCTGAATTACTTTCCCCTCCTCCTTCCTGTACATTCACAAGTCTTTTCTCTTTGTATTTTATTGCTCATCATGAAAATAATTTATTTGATTTCAAAATTTCTAAAAAGGATTAAAGAAAGGCATGGGATTGGTTTCATTCATCAAAAGAGAGAATAGGTTTTAAGACATCAAGGGAACACCTTTATGAAGCCTCAAGCATTATATCAGACTTAGTCTAATCCATTCCTCTGCCCTCTTGTGTACCATAGGCACTCTCAGCCATAAAATTATCTGAAAAGAAATAAACAAAAACTTGTCTTCATCTTGAGAAGCTATAAAAATGCAGTGGAAGCCAAGGGATTCCTACAGAAAAACTGATTGGTTGACGTCAGGCAAGACAATTATGCCCTGTGGACTTAAGTTTCCCTATTACAAAATGAGAGTACATGGGATAAGGCAAATCTTAACCTGTATGAATATAACATCTCTTCTCAACTCATGAATCTTGACTACATGTCCCTGATGTTAAGTACAGAAAAATCCCACCTACTTAGCTAAGTGTTAAAGATCTTCCATAATCTTTGGGGTCATAAAGAGTTGTATATGAAGAAGGTGGCACACATAATTGATCACAAACCTATTAGTATCTTTACAGCTTTGTTTCCACTAGTCCCCTGCATAAACTCGCTGCTCTTACCAGATTTTTCAGGTTACTAGTGCCTGAAAAACCTTTGCTTCTTTCCATCACAGAGTCATTGCTTATGAATGACTTATTTCTGGAAAATTCCTACAGTTCCAGCACATCCCCTTACTTATTTCTTATAATTTCATTTACATCTGACCTTTCTATAATCATTCTGAACAGCAGTTATTTCTTTGTAGTCAATTTTCTATACCAACAATTTGTGTGCCGTTATTTGCTATTCAGGCTTCCCAGGCAACACTAGAGGTAAAGAACCCACCTGCCAGTGCAGGAGACAAGAGACATCAGCTTGATCCCTGGGAAGATCTCCTAGAGGCAGCTTATAGTTCGTGGGGTCACAAAGATTCAGGCATGACTGAAGTGACTTAGCACTCATTTGATCCTCATAGTGTAAGATCTTGTCTTTTTAAGTGTATCTTAATTCTCCCAGTTAAACTACATATGCTTCTTGGGCTTATTCTTTAATGGCTTTCTGACAGTCCTTAATAAAATATATCACCTGTGGCCAGTAATTAATATTTATGAATATTTGGATATAAATTTATTATGGAAGATGTCTAAATCCATAGGAGAGTCTACTTATGTCAAATTCAAAGCTGTGTCACAAAACTCAAAATGGCATATCCTTAAAAAGCTGGAGAAATGTGATTCTATTGCTCTATATTGCTACAGTGAACCTTCTTAGTCCCTAATCTATTCAAAATAGAAACTAATTCAACTTTCCCTTATTTCCAAATTTGAGAGAACACTCTGCACTCCTTGATTCAAAAAGTATGTTCTAATGTATAAAAATATGAATCAGACCAACCAGTTAATTTAGTTCAAGAATTGTTTGTAATTACACGTTTGTAATTCTGTCAATTTTGCATGAAGCGTCTTTCTTTAAAATGTATGCCTATCTTAGAAGTTAAATGTCTGTAGATATTTTAATTGTATGTTTTGGTCTCTAGGCCTGTGACTAAAGATAATCTTTTACTGACTTTACTTATCAGCTAAACATCTGCATTCTAGTCACTTTATTAGACATCTTAAAATTATCTTGCTAATCCATTTTCATATTTGTTTAACATCTGTCTTTCCCCACTATAATGTAAACTCCATGAGCATAAGAGTTCTGGTCATCACAGTCAACTGCATGTCTTGATCACTGTTGCACTGCCTTGTCTTGGTCACTACTGTGTGATCAGGGTCTGTGTAGATGCTTAGTATCTTTTGAATAAAATACTATAGACAAAGTAGTTGCGTAAACTAAAGACGGGAGGACAGGGAAGCCTGGCTTGTTGTAGTCCACTACAAACAACAACACACTACAACAAGTCACTATTTCTCCCTTGGCCTCAACCACTGCATCTCTAAAAATAGAAAGCTTTACCTATTCCAGTATGTCTTAAACATGTGTTCTTTCAAACCACAAATTTCCCCAGAGCTATCTCCAAGTATGAAAGAGGACACCAAAATGAACCCTTGGTCTAGGTGGCTGCTGACCTCATTCTCAGTTGGCAGTCTCTTTTAATCTGTTTTTCTAATAAGGGAGAGGTGGGAGGAAGAAGATGGTTCTAAATAAGATTTTGTTTACAAATATATGCTGTTTTTACAAAACAAACAAAAAACTTCCCAATAAAATTATTTCCATAAAACTTCCTACAGTCCAAGTCCTATTTCACAGCTCATGTTTTTGAGGTATTTTTTTATTGAGCAAACATAAAAGAAATAATTAATCTCTCCACTACCGTGCAAATGTTAACCTATGGATGATAGCACATTTGTCTTATGAAAAGCCAAAATGCCCTTGTGAATCTGGGCCAGTCTGGCCATTTACATAGTGGAGGAGTTTCCAAAGTTGATTTCTGTCTTATGTTTGATGCTACTTCTTTGCATGCTCAACCAATTCAGCTCAAATACTAAAAACAAGCCCAGCTAGTTGGATCATGTAGAAATAATTTGTCTAGAGCAACCCACTCATTATGTGTAAAAACTTAGAAAAATACTCATATATTCACTCTTAATCAGCAAGAATGGCCCACTTTAGTGGGTCTGCTGAGGCAATTGCATTATTTTTCTTACACTTGGTGCCTTGTCTTCAGTGACTGTTGTTATTATTACATGTTTATTCTCTTTGTTATTCTAGTGGTTGTTTTGCCAGTATTTCTGATAGTGATATAAAACAAACTGAAGATACTTTTAGAAGTCAGCAAGAATTTGTTTAACATCTGTCTTTCCCCACAAAGAAACCATGAGCATAAGAGTTCTGGTCATCAGTCAACTGCATGTCTTGATCACTGTTGCACTGCCTTGTCTTGGTCACTACTGTGTGATCAGGGTCTGTGTAGATGCTTAGTATCTTTTGAATAAAATACTATAGACAAAGTAGTTGCGTAAACTAAAGACGGGAGGACAGGGAAGCCTGGCTTGTTGTAGTCCACTACAAACAACAACACACTACAACAAGTCACTATTTCTCCCTTGGCCTCAACCACTGCATCTCTAAAAATAGAAAGCTTTACCTATTCCAGTATGTCTTAAACATGTGTTCTTTCAAACCACAAATTTCCCCAGAGCTATCTCCAAGTATGAAAGAGGACACCAAATGAACCCTTGGTCTAGGTGGCTGCTGACCTCATTCTCAGTTGGCAGTCTCTTTTAATCTGTTTTTCTAATAAGGGAGAGGTGGGAGGAAGAAGATGGTTCTAAATAAGATTTTGTTTACAAATATATGCTGTTTTTACAAAACAAACAAAAAACTTCCCAATAAAATTATTTCCATAAAACTTCCTACAGTCCAAGTCCTATTTCACAGCTCATGTTTTTGAGGTATTTTTTTATTGAGCAAACATAAAAGAAATAATTAATCTCTCCACTACCGTGCAAATGTTAACCTATGGATGATAGCACATTTGTCTTATGAAAAGCCAAAATGCCCTTGTGAATCTGGGCCAGTCTGGCCATTTACATAGTGGAGGAGTTTCCAAAGTTGATTTCTGTCTTATGTTTGATGCTACTTCTTTGCATGCTCAACCAATTCAGCTCAAATACTAAAAACAAGCCCAGCTAGTTGGATCATGTAGAAATAATTTGTCTAGAGCAACCCACTCATTATGTGTAAAAACTTAGAAAAATACTCATATATTCACTCTTAATCAGCAAGAATGGCCCACTTTAGTGGGTCTGCTGAGGCAATTGCATTATTTTTCTTACACTTGGTGCCTTGTCTTCAGTGACTGTTGTTATTATTACATGTTTATTCTCTTTGTTATTCTAGTGGTTGTTTTGCCAGTATTTCTGATAGTGATATAAAACAAACTGAAGATACTGAACATGAATATCCTTAGAATCAGTCTGGCCTTGAACAGTCGAGAGAGCGCTCCTCCATTCTTTCTGTGTTTATTCCACTGAGCATGTTGGCTAAATGGCATTCAAATAAGAATGCCATTCGTTGTCAAATGAGCCACACTGTAGTCAAAAACATCTTTGAAGTCTAGAAAAATATAAGCTGGAATTCAGACTGCATATTTCTAGGGATATCAATAAGAATAGCTACTATTATGACTGAGCTGATAGTCACAGCAGATTTTCACAAGACACTTTCCAGAAGTTATCATTTAGTCCTCATAGCAGTCATTAGATATTGTTGAGACTCAGACAGGTTACATCAGAGACCAAAAGCCACACAGCAATTAAATGCTCCATGTGTGCAACACTATCATATATCTGACTTCTTGGCCTGTTGTTTTGCCTACATTTCAAAGCCGTTAAACTGAAATTACAGCTTCTTAATTGATTACCAATGGTATGACCAATCTGAGAAAAATGGGACCATGAATGTTCCCTGAGGCAGAATTTATCATGTAAAAATAATAGACTTTTTCTTGCTTGAGTCTTCTCTATTTATACTTTCACAGAATTCTTAGGAAAAGAAATGAGCAAAATTCATTATAAACTTACCCTCTCATCAGTGTGTTTTCCTCACTTGTGAAAATAAAATCATTACACTGTAAACAGAAAGAAGCATTAAAATAAATCAGTTATTTTGTTCTGCTGCTAACTGAAATGGGAAACAAAAAAAAAAAATTGCATTATTTAAACTTCCTTTTTTTAATGCTACTTCTTTGCATGCTCAACCAATTCAGCTCAAATACTAAAAACAAGCCCAGCTAGTTGGATCATGTAGAAATAATTTGTCTAGAGCAACCCACTCATTATGTGTAAAAACTTAGAAAAATACTCATATATTCACTCTTAATCAGCAAGAATGGCCCACTTTAGTGGGTCTGCTGAGGCAATTGCATTATTTTCTTACACTTGGTGCCTTGTCTTCAGTGACTGTTGTTATTATTACATGTTTATTCTCTTTGTTATTCTAGTGGTTGTTTTGCCAGTATTTCTGATAGTGATATAAAACAAACTGAAGATACTGAACATGAATATCCTTAGAATCAGTCTGGCCTTGAACAGTCGAGAGAGCGCTCCTCCATTCTTTCTGTGTTTATTCCACTGAGCATGTTGGCTAAATGGCATTCAAATAAGAATGCCATTCGTTGTCAAATGAGCCACACTGTAGTCAAAAACATCTTTGAAGTCTAGAAAAATATAAGCTGGAATTCAGACTGCATATTTCTAGGGATATCAATAAGAATAGCTACTATTATGACTGAGCTGATAGTCACAGCAGATTTTCACAAGACACTTTCCAGAAGTTATCATTTAGTCCTCATAGCAGTCATTAGATATTGTTGAGACTCAGACAGGTTACATCAGAGACCAAAAGCCACACAGCAATTAAATGCTCCATGTGTGCAACACTATCATATATCTGACTTCTTGGCCTGTTGTTTTGCCTACATTTCAAAGCCGTTAAACTGAAATTACAGCTTCTTAATTGATTACCAATGGTATGACCAATCTGAGAAAAATGGGACCATGAATGTTCCCTGAGGCAGAATTTATCATGTAAAAATAATAGACTTTTTCTTGCTTGAGTCTTCTCTATTTATACTTTCACAGAATTCTTAGGAAAAGAAATGAGCAAAATTCATTATAAACTTACCCTCTCATCAGTGTGTTTTCCTCACTTGTGAAAATAAAAATCATTACACTGTAAACAGAAAGAAGCATTAAAATAAATCAGTTATTTTGTTCTGCTGCTAACTGAAATAGAGGGGAAAAAAAGTTAAAGCATTAAAAAAGGAAAATAAGAAATTAAGCATTATTGGATTTAGCTAACTTAAAATACTGTTTTAGGGAAGAACACTTCCAAAAATAGAGTATGTAGATATTTGATTGATAATATAAATGAATAATTTTTAAATCCTAGCCAAGAGTAAATGTCATTTCCTAAGAAATGTGAACAGTAAACCACTTACTCTTTTTTTAAATGTGTATGTCATTTAAAAAAGAAGAAAGTTCTTAACCAGTATAGTCTAAAGGAATTTCAGTTATCTGCCCTTTGAGCACTATTATCCAGTACTCCAGTGTTGATTTCTGAGGCAAATAAAGAGTCTCATTAAAGTAAGCTCCTGAAACTTTTCTTCCAGGGTAAATTACAAACGGAGAGTCTCATAAAAGACTGTAGACAATTTGGTGGTCCAAAGTAGAAATGACTTGGAGGCCCCCCAAAAAAGAGGAATAAGAACTACTCTTAGGATGTAACAGGCCATTTTAATTTGGGTAGATAAACATTTTTTTTTTTTAATGATTATAGTTGTTCACGTCTTCAGACTAAATTTTAGGGTCTGACTTTTTTTGTACCAACATTAGTTTTAACATTCAGTCTAACTATCATACAACAAGCTTTTGGAAATTCTTTGGAAATAAATGCACTGGTTACTCAACTATGTAGATCCATCCTCCGACACAGACGCATTCTTGATCACAAATACACAGCACTTTCTTCTTACATTTGTAATTTCTTTCCCTCTGAGATACAGGAAATTCCAGTTCTAAAATAGCATGGCTTATCTAATAGAAAAGTGCTTTGCAAGATATCTTTTCCACAGATTACCTGTCTCTTCGCTCAAATACCTTTCCCAGTGATGCACTTTGAATATGAAGATCCTCAACTAAGTCCATTTAATTAAGAACAGTTAAGTCCCCTCCATATGAACCTTCAAGTTGTGACCTTTCGAAGATGAGAATATGTTTTATCATTTACTCACATAAGCTAGTTCACATGCCTGGTGTACATTATTATGTGCTGCATCTTCTACAAGTGGTTGTGCTTTTGTGTACATAACTGTATAGTACTTAGTGCAGTAGTATAGAGTCTTTATTTCAGGTCCAGAAGCAAGCATAAGAAACCAGGGGTGATGGACCTAGTACTACAGTACTTTTCAATGTACTCTACTGCAAGATTAAAAATGTCTCTGTTTTTTTGTGTTTGTTTTTTATGTATTATTTGTATGAAAAAATATTATAAATATTCAGTCTAAGTACTGTACTATTATAGTACAGTACTAGATAGCTGAATGTGTTAGTTGAGTGCCTTGGCTAACTCTGTTGGACCTAGGAACATATTGGACTTACAAATACACTCCTAGAACAGAACTCATTTGTAAGTAGAGGACTTACTTTGTTGTTTCTGCTTAGTACAAATTTCTCCAATATTTTCCCCCATGATCTGAGTTCTCAAATCACAATGTGATGGAAAATCTCTAGTACTCTCTTGGAATATTTCAAAATTCTCAAATAATTATGAATTAATGTATGGGTTAAATATAATTTAAATACGTGGGTATGTATATGTATAATATTAAACTTTTTGAAGATCAATGGAAACAGCATATGAAAATATAATTTAATAGGATGCTATAATTGCAGGGTTATTAACAATAGTTTACATCCTATAATTTTAATCAAGAAATTGAAGAAACCAACTTTAAGACCAAGTATATTTAATTTCGTAGTCAGTTTATGCACTAAACAAATATAGTGGCACTAGTGGTAAAGAACCTGCCTGCCAATGCAGGAGACTTAAGAGACATGGGTTCAGTCCTTGGGTGGGGAAGATCCTCTGGAAGAAGGCATGGAAACCCACTCCAGTATTCTTGCCTGGAAGAATCCCATGGCACACGGCATCCCATGGACAGAGGAGCCTGGTGGACTGCAGTCCATGGGGTTGCAAAGAGGCAGATACAACCAAAGTGACTGAGCACTAGCACACTGACTGGCTATTGTCACAATCAGAAATTCTGTTAGGACAAAAGAGTGTAAAGTCTTAGCCTTTCCCTTAAAGAATCTAAAGTCTATCCCAATAGAATTCAAGGAAAACCCAAAAGAGTTTGTAAAGTAGCCTTTCCCTGGTGTACATTATTATGTGCTGCATCTTCTACAAGTGGTTGTGCTTTTGTGTACATAACTGTATAGTACTTAGTGCAGTAGTATAGAGTCTTTATTTCAGGTCCAGAAGCAAGCATAAGAAACCAGGGGTGATGGACCTAGTACTACAGTACTTTTCAATGTACTCTACTGCAAGATTAAAAATGTCTCTGTTTTTTTGTGTTTGTTTTTTATGTATTATTTGTATGAAAAAATATTATAAATATTCAGTCTAAGTACTGTACTATTATAGTACAGTACTAGATAGCTGAATGTGTTAGTTGAGTGCCTTGGCTAACTCTGTTGGACCTAGGAACATATTGGACTTACAAATACACTCCTAGAACAGAACTCATTTGTAAGTAGAGGACTTACTTTGTTGTTTCTGCTTAGTACAAATTTCTCCAATATTTTCCCCCATGATCTGAGTTCTCAAATCACAATGTGATGGAAAATCTCTAGTACTCTCTTGGAATATTTCAAAATTCTCAAATAATTATGAATTAATGTATGGGTTAAATATAATTTAAATACGTGGGTATGTATATGTATAATATTAAACTTTTTGAAGATCAATGGAAACAGCATATGAAAATATAATTTAATAGGATGCTATAATTGCAGGGTTATTAACAATAGTTTACATCCTATAATTTTAATCAAGAAATTGAAGAAACCAACTTTAAGACCAAGTATATTTAATTTCGTAGTCAGTTTATGCACTAAACAAATATAGTGGCACTAGTGGTAAAGAACCTGCCTGCCAATGCAGGAGACTTAAGAGACATGGGTTCAGTCCTTGGGTGGGGAAGATCCTCTGGAAGAAGGCATGGAAACCCACTCCAGTATTCTTGCCTGGAAGAATCCCATGGCACACGGCATCCCATGGACAGAGGAGCCTGGTGGACTGCAGTCCATGGGGTTGCAAAGAGGCAGATACAACCAAAGTGACTGAGCACTAGCACACTGACTGGCTATTGTCACAATCAGAAATTCTGTTAGGACAAAAGAGTGTAAAGTCTTAGCCTTTCCCTTAAAGAATCTAAAGTCTATCCCAATAGAATTCAAGAAAACAAAAGAACATAAAGCCTAGAAGGAGAGAGATTTAAAAAATAAGCAATTAAAACACCATTAAGAAAAAACAGTATTATCAGAATAATGGACAAAGGAAAAAGATTTCATCCTTACAGAGAGGATGATGAACACATGCCCAAGACTGGAAAAAATTAAGAAAGACTTTTTAGAAGAAATAGCAATTAAGTTAAACATTAGAGGATAAACAGATAGTGGCATATTGAAATATCATTTCAGACACAGGTTGGTGTAGTGCAAAAGCATTATTATAACCTGTGAAAACAGAAGATTCAACTTATTAGGAGTGGCACTTTGTGCTTGTGATAAAAACACAGGAATGAGACTCAGAAGACTTTAAGATGTGGAGGAACTAAATCATTAAGTGCCCTGTGTGCTATTCTGAGGATTTTATATTTTATCCTGAGACCATATGAATTTTAATCACAGGAATTTTAGAACAGGACTTATTAGACTAAGAGAACTGATTTGAGGTAGAATAAAAGTAAAATGCAGGTGGTAGGAAAATCAAGGACAGTAGATTCAGATAATCCAAGAAATTAAGGTTTCAATTAAATCCTGTCAGTAGGGGCAGAGAGAAGAAGTTAGACTTGAGAGCTACTTAAATGGTAAACATAATGGGACATGGTAGCATATTTGATGTTGGAATGAGGATGAGAGAAGAATCATGCCCCATTTTTAGTTAGAATGATGGAAGGCTGGCCATTCTCTTCATGGAGATAAGGAAGACAGGTAAAGAAGCAGGCATTGGTTGTTTGAAATGGATAACCAATAAAAATCTATTGTATAGCACATGGAACTCTACTTAATGTTTTATACCAGCCTGGATGGGAAGGGGGGTTCAGGGGGAATGGATACATGTATATGTATGGCCAAGCCCCTTCACCTTAACCTGCAACTATCACAAAATTGTTAATTGGCTATACCCTAATAAAAATGTTTTTGGTGTTGAAAAAATTAATGGTGAATACAAAAGAAGCAGGCATTGGGAAGAATAATGATGAAATTAATCATGTTAAGGTTAAGATGTTAAAGAATCTGTCTGCAGTGCAGGAGTCCTGGCTTCAGTTCCTGGGTTGGGAGAATATTCTGGAGAAGGGAATGGCAACCTATCCCAGTGTTCTTGCCTGGAGAATTTCATGGACAGAGGAGCCTGCTGGGGTACAGTCCATAGAGTCTCAAAGAGTCAGACATGACTGAGTGACTAGCACTTCTTCACTTTTTCACTTTCAAGATTAAGATACCTTAAGAAAATTCCAGAATTATATCTCTTAGACAAGTGAACATATTAAGTGTGAACTGGAAAAATGACTTCTAGGTTAGAAACTGTATTATAGTCTGCTAGGGCTGCCAAATCAGAGTAGCACAGACTAGGTGGCTAGAACATTAAAAATGTATTTTCTGCCCGTTCTGGAGGCTGGAGGTTCAAGATCAAGGTTACTGGAAAGACCTGAAAACAGGCTTCTTGACTCTCATTGGGTCCTCATACGGCCATTTTCCCGTGTGCACATTTACCTGGCATCTTATACAAACCTCTTATACAAACCCTAGTCCTACTGGATTAGGGTCCACAGTCTTATAACCTCATTTAATCTTCATTACTTCCTTAAAGGCCTGTCTCCAAAGACAGTCACATTGGGAGTTAGGGCTTCCTCATAAGAATTCATGTAACACAGTTCAGTCCGTAACAGAAACATGGATCAGATGATAGTCATCGTTATCATTTTAGAAATGGAAAGACTAAGGTGGGATCTGCCATGTTACTTGTACATACAGAGACACGAGAGACGGAACAGGCTTAGTACTCTTGCCACATTCATATGTCACTGTGGACAGGACGACCATCCCTGCCTGGCAAGTACAACCTGAACAGCAACACAACAACACCATTATCACCTGAATCAACAGAAAACTAGCCAGGTAGGGTGTAGAAGCCTCCTGGAACACCTCTAAGGCTTTACTGAATTTCCAAAAAGGAAGGGGATTAAACGGCACTTGCCGACTTCAGGGGACACGCTCTTTCATGATGCTGAGCAAGAATGTCCCAGAAATTTTCTCAGGACATCAAACACAGCTCCAAGTCTTATGGCTAGCCTCCCAGGAACCTTTAATATCCTCACAGAATAAACCAGGCTGTTTGTGCCTCTGAAGGATGAAGGGTGAAGCAACCACCCTAGCTGTGATTTGAAACTGGGGTTCTGACGCATTTGGGTTCAGGGAAAGCTGGGTATTTCAAAGCTAGCTTTGCCTTTAGCCTTGTAAACCGGCCCCTCCGGCTGTGTTCAAACACATGACTTGTTCACTGCACAGTGTAATGATTATCCAACTTTCACCAGAGGGCTGTGCAAGAACAAAAGACTGAGAGGTAAAGTGGATTTTTATTATTAGGTTGCTTTTCTTATGAAACATTCATATAGCAAAGGAATTGCTTTGCCGTGAAAAGGAATTTTGTGAAGGCAACTTTATGTAAAAGGTGCTTACAGGCCTTTAAAGAAACTATACATGTATTCAGAAAAAAATAGGGAGAGAAAAAGAAAACAAAATGGCTGAGTTTAGGAACTCAGTTTAGAACCATATTTTCAAGTGTAAGTGAGGGAAAATGTAGACATCTATTGGACTAGTTTAAAATTCCATAAAAAATGAGTCCTACTGGATTAGGGTCCACAGTCTTATAACCTCATTTAATCTTCATTACTTCCTTAAAGGCCTGTCTCCAAAGACAGTCACATTGGGAGTTAGGGCTTCCTCATAAGAATTCATGTAACACAGTTCAGTCCGTAACAGAAACATGGATCAGATGATAGTCATCGTTATCATTTTAGAAATGGAAAGACTAAGGTGGGATCTGCCATGTTACTTGTACATACAGAGACACGAGAGACGGAACAGGCTTAGTACTCTTGCCACATTCATATGTCACTGTGGACAGGACGACCATCCCTGCCTGGCAAGTACAACCTGAACAGCAACACAACAACACCATTATCACCTGAATCAACAGAAAACTAGCCAGGTAGGGTGTAGAAGCCTCCTGGAACACCTCTAAGGCTTTACTGAATTTCCAAAAAGGAAGGGGATTAAACGGCACTTGCCGACTTCAGGGGACACGCTCTTTCATGATGCTGAGCAAGAATGTCCCAGAAATTTTCTCAGGACATCAAACACAGCTCCAAGTCTTATGGCTAGCCTCCCAGGAACCTTTAATATCCTCACAGAATAAACCAGGCTGTTTGTGCCTCTGAAGGATGAAGGGTGAAGCAACCACCCTAGCTGTGATTTGAAACTGGGGTTCTGACGCATTTGGGTTCAGGGAAAGCTGGGTATTTCAAAGCTAGCTTTGCCTTTAGCCTTGTAAACCGGCCCCTCCGGCTGTGTTCAAACACATGACTTGTTCACTGCACAGTGTAATGATTATCCAACTTTCACCAGAGGGCTGTGCAAGAACAAAAGACTGAGAGGTAAAGTGGATTTTTATTATTAGGTTGCTTTTCTTATGAAACATTCATATAGCAAAGGAATTGCTTTGCCGTGAAAAGGAATTTTGTGAAGGCAACTTTATGTAAAAGGTGCTTACAGGCCTTTAAAGAAACTATACATGTATTCAGAAAAAAATAGGGAGAGAAAAAGAAAACAAAATGGCTGAGTTTAGGAACTCAGTTTAGAACCATATTTTCAAGTGTAAGTGAGGGAAAATGTAGACATCTATTGGACTAGTTTAAAATTCCATGAACATGGATTTGAACATGAATTATATATCAAGTAGAGCTTTTTTATTTCGGCACGTGTGCTGCTATTAATGAGTCCACATTTCTCTCCTGCCACAGCTTGGCATTATTTGGAACCACAGACCGAAGTAAGGTGGGTAGCTCAAGGCACATCTGTTGTTGGGTACAGTTCATCAGGATGTTTAGGTTCCCCAAGGCAATGCATGTTACTTTCAGTTCAGCATCTTCCTCCTCCGCTCTCCCAGCCTCACCCAACACCACTGCTTATATAAATAAACCACGGAAGTCCAGATCCCTTGAAACTGTAGTGTTGATCTCACGTTCTCAAGTGAGGAAGGACAGAGCAGAGGTGAGTGTATTACTTGCATTAACAAAGTAGAGCCACATATTCTATTCTACAGCCTAGGAAGGACAGAGAAAAGCAATCCTGTTTGTAAGTACTACACACAAAGATGTGTATACCTGTAAACAAGAAAACTCTGTGAAAACGTGTAACAGTAACTTTGTTGTACACCTGAAGCTAATGCAACATTGTAAAACAAATATACTCCAGTAAAAAGTTTTTAAAAAAGATGTGTTTTGGTTAACAAGCTCTTTTAAAGTTCCAAATATGTTATTCATAAAAGCAGAAAGGAACGTATTATTGGCATCTTTTGGTGGTTTATAAGTAGCAGGACAAAATTAAATGAGGAACTTTGGAAAGAAAGAAGTCCATCTGGACAGCATGAGACTTCAAGGGTTACAGAACATTCTGGAGCTTGCTTACAAAAGGTAGCTGTAGTTAAAACCAGAGGGCTGTGCAAGAACAAAAGACTGAGAGGTAAAGTGGATTTTTATTATTAGGTTGCTTTTCTTATGAAACATTCATATAGCAAAGGAATTGCTTTGCCGTGAAAAGGAATTTTGTGAAGGCAACTTTATGTAAAAGGTGCTTACAGGCCTTTAAAGAAACTATACATGTATTCAGAAAAAAATAGGGAGAGAAAAAGAAAACAAAATGGCTGAGTTTAGGAACTCAGTTTAGAACCATATTTTCAAGTGTAAGTGAGGGAAAATGTAGACATCTATTGGACTAGTTTAAAATTCCATGAACATGGATTTGAACATGAATTATATATCAAGTAGAGCTTTTTTATTTCGGCACGTGTGCTGCTATTAATGAGTCCACATTTCTCTCCTGCCACAGCTTGGCATTATTTGGAACCACAGACCGAAGTAAGGTGGGTAGCTCAAGGCACATCTGTTGTTGGGTACAGTTCATCAGGATGTTTAGGTTCCCCAAGGCAATGCATGTTACTTTCAGTTCAGCATCTTCCTCCTCCGCTCTCCCAGCCTCACCCAACACCACTGCTTATATAAATAAACCACGGAAGTCCAGATCCCTTGAAACTGTAGTGTTGATCTCACGTTCTCAAGTGAGGAAGGACAGAGCAGAGGTGAGTGTATTACTTGCATTAACAAAGTAGAGCCACATATTCTATTCTACAGCCTAGGAAGGACAGAGAAAAGCAATCCTGTTTGTAAGTACTACACACAAAGATGTGTATACCTGTAAACAAGAAAACTCTGTGAAAACGTGTAACAGTAACTTTGTTGTACACCTGAAGCTAATGCAACATTGTAAAACAAATATACTCCAGTAAAAAAAGTTTTTAAAAAAGATGTGTTTTGGTTAACAAGCTCTTTTAAAGTTCCAAATATGTTATTCATAAAAGCAGAAAGGAACGTATTATTGGCATCTTTTGGTGGTTTATAAGTAGCAGGACAAAATTAAATGAGGAACTTTGGAAAGAAAGAAGTCCATCTGGACAGCATGAGACTTCCAAGGGTTACAGAACAGGAAGTAAGAGAAAGATGTTAAAGAAAAACATAATAGAAAGTGGCAAAAAGAGAATTCTTAGACCGTGTGTTCCATGTGTGTGCTCAGTCGTGTCTGACTCTGCAACCCCATGGATTGTAGCCCGCCAGGCTCCTCTGTCCAAGAGGAGGAGGGATTTTTTTTTTTTCAGGCAAGAATACAGGAGTGGGTTGCCATTTCCTCTTCCAGGAGATCTTTCCAACCCAGGGATGGAACCCGTGTCTCCCAGGTCTCCTGAATTGCAGGCGGATTCTTCACCTGCTGATCCATCATGTGTTAGTCTCGGGGTAAATGGTCAGCTTGCATCTTTGTTAGGATATTATGAGGTGGTACAACATGATGGTGAAGAGCGAAGGCTCTGGAGTTAGACAAGCTTGCATTTAAATCCCTGGCCTAGATATTGGATCTCTATAGACAGTAATACGCTCATCTGTAAAATGGAAGGAATCATGTTACCTGAAGCAGATGTGAGAATCCCCTAACAGAGCTACTGAAAATGCTTAGGAAATACCCGGCATAGATGCTGGAGAAGTTCATTAAGTATTAAAGCCATGGAGCCCCAGAGCTGGAAGGTATCTCACAGAACCTCACGAACTCCAACATTTTACAGAGTGGGAACGTGAAGAGCGAAAGCTTTAAGTTTCTTGCCAGAGGTGATGCAAGCAGAAAATCGTCTTCCAAGTTGTGTTTTAATGGTTTTAGGACACAGTGTTAATCAGTTCAAGCTGAAAGCTAAAAATTTACAATAGACTCTGTGTATTCTATTCTACAGCCTAGGAAGGACAGAGAAAAGCAATCCTGTTTGTAAGTACTACACACAAAGATGTGTATACCTGTAAACAAGAAAACTCTGTGAAAACGTTAACAGTAACTTTGTTGTACACCTGAAGCTAATGCAACATTGTAAAACAAATATACTCCAGTAAAAAGTTTTTAAAAAAGATGTGTTTTGGTTAACAAGCTCTTTTAAAGTTCCAAATATGTTATTCATAAAAGCAGAAAGGAACGTATTATTGGCATCTTTTGGTGGTTTATAAGTAGCAGGACAAAATTAAATGAGGAACTTTGGAAAGAAAGAAGTCCATCTGGACAGCATGAGACTTCCAAGGGTTACAGAACAGGAAGTAAGAGAAAGATGTTAAAGAAAAACATAATAGAAAGTGGCAAAAAGAGAATTCTTAGACCGTGTGTTCCATGTGTGTGCTCAGTCGTGTCTGACTCTGCAACCCCATGGATTGTAGCCCGCCAGGCTCCTCTGTCCAAGAGGAGGAGGGATTTTTTTTTTTCAGGCAAGAATACAGGAGTGGGTTGCCATTTCCTCTTCCAGGAGATCTTTCCAACCCAGGGATGGAACCCGTGTCTCCCAGGTCTCCTGAATTGCAGGCGGATTCTTCACCTGCTGATCCATCATGTGTTAGTCTCGGGGTAAATGGTCAGCTTGCATCTTTGTTAGGATATTATGAGGTGGTACAACATGATGGTGAAGAGCGAAGGCTCTGGAGTTAGACAAGCTTGCATTTAAATCCCTGGCCTAGATATTGGATCTCTATAGACAGTAATACGCTCATCTGTAAAATGGAAGGAATCATGTTACCTGAAGCAGATGTGAGAATCCCCTAACAGAGCTACTGAAAATGCTTAGGAAATACCCGGCATAGATGCTGGAGAAGTTCATTAAGTATTAAAGCCATGGAGCCCCAGAGCTGGAAGGTATCTCACAGAACCTCACGAACTCCAACATTTTACAGAGTGGGAACGTGAAGAGCGAAAGCTTTAAGTTTCTTGCCAGAGGTGATGCAAGCAGAAAATCGTCTTCCAAGTTGTGTTTTAATGGTTTTTAGGACACAGTGTTAATCAGTTCAAGCTGAAAGCTAAAAAATAACATAGACTCTGTGCCCTAACCAATAGGAGTTTCTTTCTCACAGTTCTGGAGGCCAGGAAGTCCAATAGTGAGGCGCTGGCCAATTTCAGTTCCCCATGAGGGCCCTCTTCCGGGCTCACGGATAGAGGCTGGATGCCTTCTCAGCGTTTTCATGCGGCAGAGCTCCAGCCTCCTCTTCTTATAAAGGCAGTAATCTAATTACAGGCCCACTCTCATGGCTTTCTTTAAACTTAATCACCTCCCAAAGGCCCCACCTCCGGTAGCATCCTGCTTGGCTTTAGAATTTAAATATACACATTTGCGGGGAGACACAAACATTTGGTTCATAACAGACACAGACTGTGGTGTTGTGGAAAGAGCACATATCAGTGCTTAAGAACCCAGGGTTCTAGTCATAAAGGTCTTAGGCAAGTCCCTTCATCTTTCAGTTTTCTCACGTAATAAATGTGTTGGCTGGGAAGGAATAATCTGAAAGTTCAGTTGAACTCTACACCAATGTAATATTATTCTCTAAAAATATGGGCATAATTTGTGGTGAGAGATATGTGTTTGGAGTAAAAAAAATAAGTACTAATTGGGATCCCAGGACATACCAGGAGAGAGCAGAGCTAGGTGGCATTTTCATTCAGAAAAATACCATAACTTGTGGTGAGAGATACGTGTTTGGAGTAAGAAAAACAAGTACTAATTGGGATCCCAGGACATACCAGGAGAGAGCAGAGCTAGGTGGCATTTTCATTCAGAAAAATACCATTTAAGCTTGTAATTCACTATGCAACTGGTCATAAATGTTAAAATTTTTGATATGATGATTAAATATCATTTATAATAGGAAGTATATATCCATATGTCCACGTACATGAACTGTTAATAACCTGTTTCTTGATGAAACAACTCTGATTTCTTGTATACAGTCCTATGCTTTACAACAGTCACCCACAAATGAAGCCAAAATCAGCAATACTCTGTGAGAGCAGTGGTGGTGGCTCCAAGGAGTGAAGAAAGGCAAACAGATACATCTCAGCCAACTCTGAAAATTTTTAGTTGAAGGCAGTTCAAGCTGAAGCAAAAATAACATAGACTCTGTGCCCTAACCAATAGGAGTTTCTTTCTCACAGTTCTGGAGGCCAGGAAGTCCAATAGTGAGGCGCTGGCCAATTTCAGTTCCCCATGAGGGCCCTCTTCCGGGCTCACGGATAGAGGCTGGATGCCTTCTCAGCGTTTTCATGCGGCAGAGCTCCAGCCTCCTCTTCTTATAAAGGCAGTAATCTAATTACAGGCCCACTCTCATGGCTTTCTTTAAACTTAATCACCTCCCAAAGGCCCCACCTCCGGTAGCATCCTGCTTGGCTTTAGAATTTAAATATACACATTTGCGGGGAGACACAAACATTTGGTTCATAACAGACACAGACTGTGGTGTTGTGGAAAGAGCACATATCAGTGCTTAAGAACCCAGGGTTCTAGTCATAAAGGTCTTAGGCAAGTCCCTTCATCTTTCAGTTTTCTCACGTAATAAATGTGTTGGCTGGGAAGGAATAATCTGAAAGTTCAGTTGAACTCTACACCAATGTAATATTATTCTCTAAAAATATGGGCATAATTTGTGGTGAGAGATATGTGTTTGGAGTAAAAAAAATAAGTACTAATTGGGATCCCAGGACATACCAGGAGAGAGCAGAGCTAGGTGGCATTTTCATTCAGAAAAATACCATAACTTGTGGTGAGAGATACGTGTTTGGAGTAAGAAAAACAAGTACTAATTGGGATCCCAGGACATACCAGGAGAGAGCAGAGCTAGGTGGCATTTTCATTCAGAAAAATACCATTTAAGCTTGTAATTCACTATGCAACTGGTCATAAATGTTAAAATTTTTGATATGATGATTAAATATCATTTATAATAGGAAGTATATATCCATATGTCCACGTACATGAACTGTTAATAACCTGTTTCTTGATGAAACAACTCTGATTTCTTGTATACAGTCCTATGCTTTACAACAGTCACCCACAAATGAAGCCAAAATCAGCAATACTCTGTGAGAGCAGTGGGTGGTGGCTCCAAGGGAGTGAAGAAAGGCAAACAGATACATCTCAGCCAACTCTGAAAATTTGGAGACAAGATTCCCTTCTTTTCATTCTGCATTTTGAGGCTTTTTGTCTTATGCAGTGCAGTCAATGCATTTCCTGAAGCTCTGTTTCCTTTCTGCCTTGATTTGTAGATGTTTGACTGTCTTGCCTAGTTTTCTTTAACCTGGCTGAGCCTAGTATTATAGGTCTCCAATAAAACTTTTTATGGTTTTAAAAATATTACTTATGCCCTTTCACCTTGCCTAATTAAATTTAGCCAGGGTAGATTGCAGTTTCCTGGTGACTTTTAGATACCAAAAAACTCTTCACCAGTTTTGTAAAATTTAAAACTTAATTTTCTTCTTCAATTTCTAGTTCTAGCTTCGGGGACTTGTGGTAGGTGGAAAATATGGCCTGCTGTTTCACTCTTGGTCTCTCTCTGTCTTCTAGTTCTACCTTTTCTTGATTTGGCGGTGGGGAGAGAAAGAGTGACCCTTACTCTCATTGAAGCAAGAAAGTACAATCCCTTTCTGTGGTCCCTGATTTTCAATCAAGGCCCACCGTGGGTTCACTGTTAAAGCTGGCTACCTCCTGTGAGTAATTTCCAGTCTTGCAGGATTTTCCATTTGGAGATTTGCCTTTGGTGCAGCCTCTGGTAGCTCATATGGTGAAGAATCTGCCTGCAATGTTGGAGACCCAGGTTTGATCCCTGGGTTGGAAAGATCTCCTGGAGAAGGGAATGGAAGCCCACTCCAGTATTCTTGCCTGGAGAATCCCGTGGACAGAGGAGCCTGGCGAGCTACAGCCCGTGGGGTTGCAAAGAGTTGGACACGACTGAGCGACTAACACAAAGAATGAATCACATTTAATTATCTCCCATGTGTTTATTTAAGCCTTGAAAAACTCTCACATCCTGGCTTTGCCAGTTCAGCTACAGGGGTGAGGGCTGCTCCTTTGCTAGCCTGTCTTTCCATCCTGCCCTTACACACTCTTCCCGCTCCACATCCCCAGGAAAAATCAATAAACCCTCCATTAGAGCAGAAATTTAACCTGGGAATGAGGCAGTCATCTCCCATTCTTGCACATACCTGACTGCATGGCTGTCCTTGAGTTTCCCTCCTCATTGGACTTCTCAGTGATGAGTGGGAATAGCAGATCCACTCTATCCCTCACTAAGCTGACGACTCATGATCTCAGATAGCCCTATCCTTTATCCCCACTTGCAAATATAAGAACCAGTACAGGAGATAGCATTTGGTGCATCATAGCCATTTTGGCCACCTTCCAGTGAACCCAAAGAGTTTTCTGACTTGCAGTTGTTTCTTTGGCTACTGTTAAAGCATAGGATACCTGGTGTCTCTTTTCCTTTAATTTTAAGTCTTGACTACCAACTCAAGAGCAATAAAGGAAGTTCCATTAACGTGCTAATACAGGTGGACGCTTCCTCGTCCAAAAGCTCTCTCTTCAGCCATTGTGTTCTTCCAGCTGTCACCATTAGCAGAGCTCAGTTTCCCAAGCAGCGAGGTGGACTGCCTCCCTAACTGCCCTCAGCCATCAGAGCCTCGGTCTAGTAGTGTGTTTAGATTTGTCTAGTACTGTGTTATGTTAGTCAAAAAAATGTTGCCATTGCCATATTGCACTCATTAGTACGTTTTTACTCAGAGAGAAGTTTCTATTAGATACTCAAACACTTGGCTGGACAAAACAGCAGATGTTACATAGGCCTATTCATACTTGTAAATGAGACAAAAAGTATGTTAGTAATAAAATCACAATAAAATTCTAACAGTATAACAAGATATACATGCCCAAATGAACCAGATTAAATCATTTTTGAAACACTCTTTTGAGCTTTTTGTGCTCCATAAAAGAAAGCCATTTTATTACTTTTTAGATTATTTTGATCTAAAATAGTATGCTCAAATTGATCACCCATCTAATTCACCAGACTTGGCTCCAGATGACTTTTGTTTATTTTCAGTAATTAGATTTGCCCCAAAGTATCCTCAGGGCTAGCATTGGAGAAGTTTAAAAAATATGCTCCATTTTCTAAAGGCAATACAAACAAACAAATGAAAACAAAAGCAAGGAAAAGGGGAAAAGAAAGAATATGAAATGTGGCATATTCATTAGTTTTTACCATAGCAACAGACCGCCCCACTGTTTCAGTGGCTGAGAGCCACAAAGGCTTATTTCTCTCTTACGCAGCACAGGGGCTGCAGACACAGGCTTGTAGTTCGGTGTGACCTCCCTGGACCCCACACAGCAGGGCCCAGCTCCCCTCTGCACTGCCTTCTCATTCTAACATTGAAGAAACACCCCCCCAGGGGGGACATGCTTTCCTCATGGCAGAAAGCAGAAAGTACAAGGTGTCAAACCAGTCCATGATGGTACATTTAAAGCATCTGCACAGACTTGGGCTTACACTTTATCCAGTCACATCCTCTTGGCTAATGCAGGTCCCATGGACAATGCTCACGTGGGGTGGAGAAGGCACTGGGAGTCACAGAGCAAATAGTGTGATTGTATAAGCTTCAGAGAAGAAAGCATGGGAGGAAGAGTCACATCTACTACACAGAGTGAACACAATAGAAAGACCATGCATATGAACGTATAACATTGGAAACACAATGCTTTGTAGGTGATTATAAATATTCAATACATAAATTGCAATATAGGGGTAAAATTAAGTCAGTTAATACCTTCAGGGCCTTTCTCATATATTTAAGCATTCTAAAAATGTATACAATCTCCACAGTATGGATTTCATTATTTTCTGAATTTATTCCCTTTTAATAGTTTTATATTCTTGTTGTTTCAGAGCAAGTTATTAACAAATGTATCTTGCAAAATAACTATTGATTGGAAATTACATTTCAGCAGACTTGAACCATGTAATGCTCCTTATGTGCAAAATTCAAAAGAGGTTTGCTGCTATATTTCTGAAGAGCAAATCAATATTCTAGAAATGAGCTAGTCATAGCAAACAGTTATCTTTGCAAGACAATAAAATGTGTCAAGTGCCTCAGTTTAGGGAAATATTAAATCTTTCAACCAATGAGAAGTAAAATAAAATTGTAAAGTCTAAAGAGGTACCTTCTTTTTGTACTTCTTAAACATACTAGTGAAATCTTAAAATTCTTAATTCCATGTTAAGTTTTGGATTTCAGCCTTTATATGTCCCCTGGTTATCAGTACACTTGAGGAAGTCACGTTCTAAAATGCACCCATGCTCACTCAGACTTGGTCTCCTGAGCCACAACCCTGGCCCCCCATAAAGTAAAAATAAATAGAGGTCATAGGAAAGGGAGAACTGGAGTGACCAGAAATCACTCATCTTCATTGTATAACTCCATTTTTGTCTGAATGTTGTTTCCTCTCTTCACTCATGGGAAATTCACAAGTGAGTAAAAATTTTTTTAAAATGTTAGTCATTCATGCCCGACTCTTTGCGACCTCATGGACTGTAGCCCGCTGGGCTCCTCTGTCTATGGGATTTTCCAGGCAAGAATACTGGAGTGGGTTTCCATTCCCTTCTCCAGGGGATCTTCCCAACCCAGGGATAGAACCCGGGCCTTTTGCATTGCAGGCACATTCTTTCCCATCTGAGTGGGATATCATGCTGTTGAGAACTAAAATTAAGACCTACACAGAAGGGAGTCACGAGGCCAGGAGGGCAAGGATGGTGTGATTAGTCTGTTCTGGTCTGCTGGTAGACTGACGAAATGAGAAACAGGTGTCCTTTTCCTGGGCCTCCAGCAAGTCACTCACCATGTGATCAGAAACATGATGTGCATGAAGAAATGGAGAAAACTCTAGTTTCCAAGGAAAATCTCCATTGCATGCTGCTAGGGTTTGTGTATCTGAGTCTACCACTGTCCCCTTAATTTAGGCAGCTGCCTTTATCACATCCCATAACAAATGTGCTCAGTCACCTGGGTTATGTTTGCTTCTCTTCTTGCTTTTTGCCTCTTACACGCAACACTACATAAGCCTTTAATCAGCTTGATTTTATGCATTTATTCTCATTTTAGTGTTGTCATTACTTACAGTTCATAAGACAGGCATACAAAATAGTATCAAATTGGACAGTTCCTGGATCTCACCTACGAGAATAAACAGGTCTCTGAAATTCAACCAATGAGAAGTAAAATAAAATTGTAAAGTCTAAAGAGGTACCTTCTTTTTGTACTTCTTAAACATACTAGTGAAATCTTAAAATTCTTAATTCCATGTTAAGTTTTGGATTTCAGCCTTTATATGTCCCCTGGTTATCAGTACACTTGAGGAAGTCACGTTCTAAAATGCACCCATGCTCACTCAGACTTGGTCTCCTGAGCCACAACCCTGGCCCCCCATAAAGTAAAAATAAATAGAGGTCATAGGAAAGGGAGAACTGGAGTGACCAGAAATCACTCATCTTCATTGTATAACTCCATTTTTGTCTGAATGTTGTTTCCTCTCTTCACTCATGGGAAATTCACAAGTGAGTAAAAATTTTTTTAAAATGTTAGTCATTCATGCCCGACTCTTTGCGACCTCATGGACTGTAGCCTGTCAGGTTCCTCTATCCATGGGATTTTCCAGGCAAGAATACTGGAGTGGGTTTCCATTCCCTTCTCCAGGGGATCTTCCCAACCCAGGGATAGAACCCGGGCCTTTTGCATTGCAGGCACATTCTTTCCCATCTGAGTGGGATATCATGCTGTTGAGAACTAAAATTAAGACCTACACAGAAGGGAGTCACGAGGCCAGGAGGGCAAGGATGGTGTGATTAGTCTGTTCTGGTCTGCTGGTAGACTGACGAAATGAGAAACAGGTGTCCTTTTCCTGGGCCTCCAGCAAGTCACTCACCATGTGATCAGAAACATGATGTGCATGAAGAAATGGAGAAAACTCTAGTTTCCAAGGAAAATCTCCATTGCATGCTGCTAGGGTTTGTGTATCTGAGTCTACCACTGTCCCCTTAATTTAGGCAGCTGCCTTTATCACATCCCATAACAAATGTGCTCAGTCACCTGGGTTATGTTTGCTTCTCTTCTTGCTTTTTGCCTCTTACACGCAACACTACATAAGCCTTTAATCAGCTTGATTTTATGCATTTATTCTCATTTTAGTGTTGTCATTACTTACAGTTCATAAGACAGGCATACAAAATAGTATCAAATTGGACAGTTCCTGGATCTCACCTACACGAGAATAAACAGGTCTCTGACATTTTGAGATTTACCTCATAGTTTGTTCATGGTCACATTGCCTATATCTTAAAAGCCCAATCTTTTTTATTTTTTTTTAAATTTTGGCCTCTTTTATTGATTCTTTATCCATTTATTTTCATCCTTCTTTTTTTTTTTTTTTTTTTGAGAGGAAAGTAAAGTTTATTAGAGTGAGAGAAGGGAGAGTCACAGCCAGTACAGTGGGCCGACTTAAGGGAGAATCAGTATTGTTAAAGTGGAAGATGCTGCTAGAACAGCGAGTCAGCTCAAAAGAGAACCAACCCATCCATCTTTGTTCTTTGTCCTATGGGCATCCCACTGCAGTGGCCTCTCTCATAGCAGAGCACCGGCTCTGAGTGCATGAGCTCCAGAGCGCTGGCTCATAATTGGACACACTGGTCCAGCAACTCCGCAATGTGTGGAATCTTCCCAGGCCAGGAATCTAACAAGTGCCCCCTACACTGCAAGGCGGACCCCTTACCCACTGGAGCATCAGGGAAGCCCAAAAGCCTGAGCTTTTAACACCAAGTCTTACTTCCTATTTCTCAATCCCTTGATCTGAACTTTAAAAAAAATTTAATTTGGCAAAAACAATTCTGTTTCTCCCAGCGATAGTGTCTTGTGAAAAGGGTTTCAGTAATTCTCAAGGCAAACTGACCAGTTGTTTTCCACAGTCTTACAAGCAGAGCCACTGGGCTAAAAGCTACCACACAATGGGTTTGCCATTTCCTTATAGTAAAGGTCATTAGCACAAAATTATGTAACCCTCCACTTAAAATTGTATAGTCCAACTTTCTCTGTAACCCCCCACTTAAAATTGTATAGTCCAACTTTCTCTGAATAGATTAAAATTAAAGTACATGTTAATTTCTAGCCTCTCTTGAAGAGATTGTGCCTAAGGACACTGGGACAGACTGATTGACCTCTCATGGTCATCTACAGCACACTATGACTGCAGTTCTGCAATGTTTAAATACTTTACAAGCAGAGTAAAAAGCCATAGAGCTTGAACCAGAAGACCGTGTCATCAAAAATTGGACAGTTCCTGGATCTCACCTACACGAGAATAAACAGGTCTCTGACATTTTGAGATTTACCTCATAGTTTGTTCATGGTCACATTGCCTATATCTTAAAAGCCCAATCTTTTTTATTTTTTTTTAAATTTTGGCCTCTTTTATTGATTCTTTATCCATTTATTTTCATCCTTCTTTTTTTTTTTTTTTTTTTTGAGAGGAAAGTAAAGTTTATTAGAGTGAGAGAAGGGAGAGTCACAGCCAGTACAGTGGGCCGACTTAAGGGAGAATCAGTATTGTTAAAGTGGAAGATGCTGCTAGAACAGCGAGTCAGCTCAAAAGAGAACCAACCCATCCATCTTTGTTCTTTGTCCTATGGGCATCCCACTGCAGTGGCCTCTCTCATAGCAGAGCACCGGCTCTGAGTGCATGAGCTCCAGAGCGCTGGCTCATAATTGGACACACTGGTCCAGCAACTCCGCAATGTGTGGAATCTTCCCAGGCCAGGAATCTAACAAGTGCCCCCTACACTGCAAGGCGGACCCCTTACCCACTGGAGCATCAGGGAAGCCCAAAAGCCTGAGCTTTTAACACCAAGTCTTACTTCCTATTTCTCAATCCCTTGATCTGAACTTTAAAAAAAAAAAATTTAATTTGGCAAAAACAATTCTGTTTCTCCCAGCGATAGTGTCTTGTGAAAAGGGTTTCAGTAATTCTCAAGGCAAACTGACCAGTTGTTTTCCACAGTCTTACAAGCAGAGCCACTGGGCTAAAAGCTACCACACAATGGGTTTGCCATTTCCTTATAGTAAAGGTCATTAGCACAAAATTATGTAACCCTCCACTTAAAATTGTATAGTCCAACTTTCTCTGTAACCCTCCACTTAAAATTGTATAGTCCAACTTTCTCTGAATAGATTAAAATTAAAGTACATGTTAATTTCTAGCCTCTCTTGAAGAGATTGTGCCTAAGGACACTGGGACAGACTGATTGACCTCTCATGGTCATCTACAGCACACTATGACTGCAGTTCTGCAATGTTTAAATACTTTACAAGCAGAGTAAAAAGCCATAGAGCTTGAACCAGAAGACCGTGTCATCATGGCAGGAATAAAAGCTTGAACAAGGGATGTTCTATAAGGAAAATAATCACAGTGAAATACACTGAGCTTTTGTCACTTAATTTTTTTTTAAACCCAGTCACATATTCTCTCTACAAATCTCCCCTGCTATGCTTTATTTTATATTTATTTTTAAAAAGTTCTTTTGATCTGGACCATTTTTAAAGTCTTTATTGAATTTGTTTTGCTGTTGCTTCTGCTTTATGTTTTTTGGTTTTTTGACCATGAGGTAAGTAGGATCTTAGCTCCCCAACTAGGGATCAAACCCACAACCCCTGCTGTGGAATGCAAAGTCTTAACCACTGACCATCAGGGAAGTCCCTGCTCTGTCTTATTTTGAGCAGAGTCAGACTAATTTTTTTTCCCTCCTTGAATCAGCTGCTTATGAGAGAAGCAAATACACTTCTAATAGAATAAGAATTGAGTATTTTGAATACAAACAGTACAATTCTGAAAGTTCCTATGACCACACCCCCATCCCTAAAATACATCTTCTCTTTAATTATTTCAGTAAAAGTTGACTTTATCTGTGCAGTATAACCTTTCCTTTTATCAGGCATGTACCAGTCAGATAGAGTTATACTCATGTTCTAGGAGTTTTAAATATTAATATCTTTAAAAACAAGTAACTCAGGGAAGGAGGTGCAAGAGGGAGGGGACACATGTTTACCTATGACTGATTCATGTTGGTGTTTGGCAGAAAACAATACAATATTGTAAAACAATTATTCTTCAATTCAAAATAAATTTTAAAAAAGACACTAATCCTAGTGAGATCTTGTACTTCCAGAGTTGCCAGAAAATAAATCTGTGATGTGCAAAAAAGAAAAAAAACAATAGTAGTTCAATATGTAAAATGTATGAAAATGTTGGCAGGCATTGATATGGGATATAGAAATATTTGACCCATCATTTCCCTGACTCACTGAAAACTGTAGCCTATACAACTGTGTATTACTGAAGTTCTCAAAATACTGTGAAAATCTCTGAGGTATACATGCATGAGTGTTCAGTTATTTCAGCTGTGTCCAACTCTTTATGACCCTATGGACTGTAGCCCACCAGGCTCCTCTGTCGATGGGATTCTCCAGGGAAGAATACTGGAGTGGGTGGCCATGCCCTCCTCCAGGGGAATCTTCCCTACCCAAGGATCAAACCCACATCTCCTGTGTCTCCCGAATTGGCAGAAAGGTTCTTTACTATTGAACCAGCAGGGAGGCCCCTCTGAGGTATACATTCTGCATAAAATGTCTTGAAGTTTTAAATGTGGATGCTTTCATTTGAGGCTTCCCAGTTCACATTCATACAACTCTGATTTTCTTAGCACCTTCAAGTGATGACATGATTGAGTTATTATGTCTGAGATCTCAAAATCTCACCATAGGAGTAGGTAGAAAAACTGTCCATTGTCTATTCTTCTTCTTACATGGAAAATATATCAATGGATTGTATTTTCATCAATACATATTTGACCGCTTGAGGGTTTTTTTTTTAATATTTTCCAGAAGTAAGAACTATTATTCCACTTGGTTTATGTTCCCTTTGGAAAACTAAAAGAGGTGTGAGAGGATGAGTTGGCTTTGTAACAATGACAAGGGAGCAGGCCCTTCCCCCACCCCCCACCCCCAAAAAAACAGATTCATTCAATTAATTTTTTAACTTAAAGTGCAGGAACATAGAACATACAGCAAAGGAAAATAATGTGTTTCTTAGAGATGCAAGATGGGCAGAGATGCAAAATTAGAAGTGCAGAATGAATCTCATCTATATATATTCATATTTTGGCTGCTAGGTTTTTAATCCTTTCTTTCCAGTATTCCATTCTCAAAATAACTTTTTTATAGTTCCTTGAATGGTAATTTTTTTTTTCAGAAGAGAAGAAGACTAGAGATAAGTTAAGAATTAAAGAATCAAAGAGAGGTTAACATTCAAAGCATTCAGTCTCTTTTACTTCAGTGTTTTAGGGCATAATAAGTAAAGTTGAAGCATGTTGGAATTAGTTTCAAGGAATCAGAAATTGTCACATGGCACAAAGAGTAATCAAATAATTGTCACTGTTCCATTATCTAGAGAATTGTCACTGTTCCATGCTCTTCCCTGTTTTTATCCTGGGCCTCCTAAGAGCTTCCCTGGTGGCTCAGATGGTGAAGAATCTGCCTGCAGTGCAGGAAACATGGGTTCAATCCCTGAGTTGGGAAGATCCCCTGGAGAAGGGAATGGCCATCCACTCCAGTATTCTTGCCTGGAGAATTCCATGGACAGAGGAGCCTGGTGGGCTACAGTCCATAGTGTCACAAAGAGCTGGACACGACTGAGCAACTAACACTCCCATGTTTGCGACACAAGCAGACTGCCAGAGAGTGACAGAAGTTGGCTTGGGGTGATGGGCAAGATACAGATGAACTAAGTTTTCTGACATGCTGTGTGCTAAGCCCTTTCGAATTAAAATCACATTAACTTATTCAATATTCCATATTATTACTTAATTTTTAAAAATCTGTCTGCTTAAGTAGCTAGCCCAAGTTTCTTAGAAGTTGTAGGGCTGAGATTTGAATCCAGAAATTCCTGAAAACAAAACAAAAGCCATGCTCTTGCCTTTACACTATCTTCTTCCAAATAATCAAGGGGAAGTGATAAGAAAGAGAAGTACATAGGCATGTGACAGTGTGGGGACATTATCTTTTGAAGAAAAGCAGAAAAACATGGGGTTGATGACTGAGTCTCCATTTAAGATAGCGACTAATAAATACCATTTCTAAAACTTAGTATTTTAATAAGAAGTCAAAAGTATGCTCTTCAGGTAAGTATTTGTCATAGAACTTAAACCTGAAAGAAAAAAAGTGCATCGTGTAATGAGAAAAGGCAGATCTTTTATTGATTCTTCACTCTTGGAATCTCATTAACTATCAGATGAAACTTGACATCTGCTAACAAATAAACAACATTTTCTCCATTCTAGGCTGTTAAACTGCCCAGAGCCACTATATACACATCAGTCTGAAACACATTTATTGTTCCTACTGGAGATGTTTAAAAAATCAGCTTTAGATACAAGAGTTCTTTTTCTCTCTTTCCTTCAGGCTGCTAAAGGATGCACAGAATGAAGCTTATTTTAAAAGCTGGTATCAGAAGCTATTGGCTGCTCTCCAATTCTGTGCAGGAAAAGCCTTGAGTGATGAGTTTTCCAAGGAGCAGAAGCTTATCAAAATTCTGGGAGAGATTGGGGAAAAAGTCAAGTCTGCCAGTGACCCTCAAAGACAGGTTTGTTGAGAAATCAAACTTCATGTAATGGAGTTTTGTTTTGTTTTTTAATTATGGTCCAATTAACTTAGAATTTCATAACACAAGTATGTTCCTTGACTGCACTTAGTCCTAAGACACTTAAATCAATTCTTTTGATCAAGTTTTAGTTTTCAGTTTACTATCCTGTTGTTAATAATAATATCTGTCACCAGGACATGGTGTTTTTGTTTAAATAATCATGTAGTGTAGACAGTACCTGATAAGAGACCAATTTAAAGGCAGTTTGACTAAATGACCAGATGAAGTAATTTCGTCAGAATAGAAGCACAGCACAGCTCAGACTCATGGAGGAAGCACACAAATGGGACGATTTTTTAAGCACTTATGACCAAGAGACAAAATTTCTATCTAAATTTTCTCACTCTGCACTGATCAAAGTTACATTTTTTAAAAAACTTTTTTTTTTTTTTTTTTTAAATTTTGGTCTCTTTTCTTCTTTCTTTCTTTCTTTATTTTCATCCACCTTTATTCTTTGGCCTGTGTGGGCCTCCCATTGCTGTGGCCTCTCTCGTTGCAAAGCATCGGCTCTGAGCACATCCCCTCCAGAAGGCTGACTTGTAATTGGACGCACTGGTCCAGCCGCTCCATGGCATGCTGGATCTTTCTGGGCCAGGGATGGAACCAGTGTTCCTTGCACTGCAAGGCAGACTCTTTACCCACTGGACCACCAGGGAAGCCCCAAAGTTACATTTTTAAAGGCGCTTTTTTTGGCCACAACAAATAAAATGAATTAAATGAAACAAAATCAGTAGTGGTGTGGATAAGACTTTAACACTAACATCCATGGATGGTAGTCAATAAATGGTGCCTCTTTCATCACTGATTATAATAATGGACCTGACTATTCTTTTTCTTGATCTAACGGAAGAACACTTGCTTTTATGAACTGTGTGCATTACTAGTTCCCTTCCCTAATATGCTAAGCAGTTATCGATTCTTTTTCCTTCAGGCTGCTAAAGGATGCACAGAATGAAGCTTATTTTAAAAGCTGGTATCAGAAGCTATTGGCTGCTCTCCAATTCTGTGCAGGAAAAGCCTTGAGTGATGAGTTTTCCAAGGAGCAGAAGCTTATCAAAATTCTGGGAGAGATTGGGGAAAAAGTCAAGTCTGCCAGTGACCCTCAAAGACAGGTTTGTTGAGAAATCAAACTTCATGTAATGGAGTTTTGTTTTGTTTTTTAATTATGGTCCAATTAACTTAGAATTTCATAACACAAGTATGTTCCTTGACTGCACTTAGTCCTAAGACACTTAAATCAATTCTTTTGATCAAGTTTTAGTTTTCAGTTTACTATCCTGTTGTTAATAATAATATCTGTCACCAGGACATGGTGTTTTTGTTTAAATAATCATGTAGTGTAGACAGTACCTGATAAGAGACCAATTTAAAGGCAGTTTGACTAAATGACCAGATGAAGTAATTTCGTCAGAATAGAAGCACAGCACAGCTCAGACTCATGGAGGAAGCACACAAATGGGACGATTTTTTAAGCACTTATGACCAAGAGACAAAATTTCTATCTAAATTTTCTCACTCTGCACTGATCAAAGTTACATTTTTTAAAAAACTTTTTTTTTTTTTTTTTTTAAATTTTGGTCTCTTTTCTTCTTTCTTTCTTTCTTTATTTTCATCCACCTTTATTCTTTGGCCTGTGTGGGCCTCCCATTGCTGTGGCCTCTCTCGTTGCAAAGCATCGGCTCTGAGCACATCCCCTCCAGAAGGCTGACTTGTAATTGGACGCACTGGTCCAGCCGCTCCATGGCATGCTGGATCTTTCTGGGCCAGGGATGGAACCAGTGTTCCTTGCACTGCAAGGCAGACTCTTTACCCACTGGACCACCAGGGAAGCCCCAAAGTTACATTTTTAAAGGCGCTTTTTTTTTTGGCCACAACAAATAAAATGAATTAAATGAAACAAAATCAGTAGTGGTGTGGATAAGACTTTAACACTAACATCCATGGATGGTAGTCAATAAATGGTGCCTCTTTCATCACTGATTATAATAATGGACCTGACTATTCTTTTTCTTGATCTAACGGAAGAACACTTGCTTTTATGAACTGTGTGCATTACTAGTTCCCTTCCCTAATATAAACCAGTAAGTAAATTCTGTTATGGTTAGCATTCTAGAGGCAGATAGTGGATATCCATACACTGGATTAAGAATATCTTTCAATAACAAGTACTTACTACAAACTAGGAGATGAGGATAGAAAGATGACTAAACTATGAATCAAGGTAGCTCATCATCTCTCTCCACCCACGGTTTAGAATCAACAAGAGTTTCCAACAAATGATCTGAAAATAGTGGTAGGCAAGGGGCCCCAGAAGTCTTTCCCAGCACAACAAGGTTTTTCTTGCTGGAAGTTGCTTCATTTGGTAGTAATGCCAGAAGCTATGCTACTTCACATCTGTAGGAAAAAAAAGAAAATGAAAAGCAAAATCATAGAATTTATCTTTAAGTGGGAGGCATATCAACTCTGGATGCACAGAAGACCCTTAAAAAGCATAACATGATAGGCGCTGCAAAAAAAAAAAAATTCTGTGACTTCTCCATGTTACTGCAAACTCATCCATTATTTTCTAATGGTAAACAAAAAGTCAA
The DNA here is from genome assembly GCA_022376925.1 of Tragulus kanchil. NCBI lineage: Eukaryota > Metazoa > Chordata > Mammalia > Artiodactyla > Tragulidae > Tragulus > Tragulus kanchil. The sequence continues at coordinate 269,776,269 of JAIOJX010000004.1, read as the reverse complement.
ATGCAAGGAAAATAGATTTGACTTAAAATTTACAAGCTTGGGGCTTCCCTGATGGTCCAGTGGGTAAGGACACCGCCTTGCAGTGCAAGGGGCGCCGGTTCGATCCCTGGCCTGGGAAGATCCCACGTGCTGCGGAGCGACTGGACTAATGTGTCTAACTACCAAGCCAGTGCTCTGGAGCGCATGCGCCCAGAGCTGGTGCTCTGCAGCAAGAGAGGCCACTGCGATGGGAGGCCCACAACAGGCCAAAGAACAAAGATAAATAAATGGAAGATCAATAGAAGTGACCAGAAAAAAAAAATTTACAAGCTTTGTGCATAGGTTTGGTCTTTATTTTTTATGCAAACTTAAAGTCCCTTGTGTATTGACGATGCATACTACAGTCAATTCAGTGCCTTTTTTGACCATTTACATCAAGTTCTGGAATGACACTGACATTGTGTGCTCAGTCACTCAGTCCTGTCTAACTCTGCGACCCCATGGCCTGTAGCCCACTAGGCTCCTCTGTCCATGAGATTTCCCAGGCAAGAACACTGGAGTGGTGGCCATTTCCTCCTCCAGGGGATTTTCCTGATCCAGAGACTGAGCATTATCCACTCACATAAATGGATTTCTCTCCCCTTGACTGGCTGCTCTGTGAAAACACCTCTTCATATAAAAGTAGGAAGAGAAAAAGGCAGGTGGGAGAAGCATTTACAATTTCTCACAAGTTACTATCAGATTTGTTTTTCTAATTTTTTAGGCCCAATTAAACCTAACCATATGGAATGGAGAGATTTTAGTTGAAGATAGCAGAGGTTCTTCTATGATGTGCTTCAGGCAGATCCAGGTATAGAAAAGACAGAGGACTGACGGAAAGAATGCCATTGTGGAACTCTGCCCCATTTCTCCTCCTTTTCCTGGATTTTGGGAGCAGTCAATGCTGTTATTTGGCAGTGAGCCAGGAATAAGAGCTAAGAAACTTGAGAGTTAGTTAAGCATCATTAATCTGATAGCCTTATTTGTAGAATTGGATTTAAAAGAGTTAGAAAAGTGGACTAGGAGGGTTTTTTCATTTAAATGATTACTATTATGACTGAATTATTATTGTTTTCCCTTCTTTTTGTCAGGGAACACCAAATTCTTTTTTTTTTTTATTGGAGTATGGTTGCTTTACAATGCTGTGTTAGTTTTTTCTGTACAGCAAAGTGAATCATTTATATGTATACATACGTCCCCTTATCTTGGGATTCCTTCCTATACAGGTCACCACAGAGCAGAGTAGAGTTCCCTGTGCTATACAGTAGGTTCCCATGGGTTTTCTGTTTTGTACATAATCATGTATATATATGCATCCAGTCTCCCAGTTCATCCCATCCCCTCAGTTCTCTTTTGGTGTCTGTAAGTTGCTTCTCTCCCTCTGGGGGGATACACAATTCTAAAGGTGTTGTTTGCTCTCAGACCTTCCACATGGACACAGAACTGTGAAAAGGAGTAAGTCAAGTATCAGAAATACACTCGTGGGCAGTTTCTTCACATATATTACTGTTTCTGACAATTATCAATTGGTCCATAACTGTGTGCTCAGTCACTCAGTCCTGTCTAACTCTGCGACCCCATGGCCTGTAGCCCACTAGGCTCCTCTGTCCATGAGATTTCCCAGGCAAGAACACTGGAGTGGTGGCCATTTCCTCCTCCAGGGGATTTTCCTGATCCAGAGACTGAGCATTATCCACTCACATAAATGGATTTCTCTCCCCTTGACTGGCTGCTCTGTGAAAACACCTCTTCATATAAAAGTAGGAAGAGAAAAAGGCAGGTGGGAGAAGCATTTACAATTTCTCACAAGTTACTATCAGATTTGTTTTTCTAATTTTTTAGGCCCAATTAAACCTAACCATATGGAATGGAGAGATTTTAGTTGAAGATAGCAGAGGTTCTTCTATGATGTGCTTCAGGCAGATCCAGGTATAGAAAAGACAGAGGACTGACGGAAAGAATGCCATTGTGGAACTCTGCCCCATTTCTCCTCCTTTTCCTGGATTTTGGGAGCAGTCAATGCTGTTATTTGGCAGTGAGCCAGGAATAAGAGCTAAGAAACTTGAGAGTTAGTTAAGCATCATTAATCTGATAGCCTTATTTGTAGAATTGGATTTAAAAGAGTTAGAAAAGTGGACTAGGAGGGTTTTTTCATTTAAATGATTACTATTATGACTGAATTATTATTGTTTTCCCTTCTTTTTGTCAGGGAACACCAAATTCTTTTTTTTTTTTTTTTATTGGAGTATGGTTGCTTTACAATGCTGTGTTAGTTTTTTCTGTACAGCAAAGTGAATCATTTATATGTATACATACGTCCCCTTATCTTGGGATTCCTTCCTATACAGGTCACCACAGAGCAGAGTAGAGTTCCCTGTGCTATACAGTAGGTTCCCATGGGTTTTCTGTTTTGTACATAATCATGTATATATATGCATCCAGTCTCCCAGTTCATCCCATCCCCTCAGTTCTCTTTTGGTGTCTGTAAGTTGCTTCTCTCCCTCTGGGGGGATACACAATTCTAAAGGTGTTGTTTGCTCTCAGACCTTCCACATGGACACAGAACTGTGAAAAGGAGTAAGTCAAGTATCAGAAATACACTCGTGGGCGTTTAGTAAACTATTTCTTCACATATATTACTGTTTCTGACAATTATCAATTGTCCATAATTATCTTCTTTGTCATTATTGTTCCTACTCTATGTAAATCCTTTTCTAAAAGGTACTGTTAGTCTCAAGTGTAAATCTTGACAGATAAAAACTTAGATTTCAGTGAATTGTGATAAACCGATCATGTTAATAATTCCTTAAAGTAGGGGTTGCCAGTTGGTGGGTCGCAGGTCAAGTCCAGTTCATCGTGTCTGAACAGAACAGTGCTTTGGTTTGGTTTAATTTTTAATTGAATTTAAAGTCCTTCAGAAAGGGCACGTGATCTTTACTCCCCCATTTTCCCCAGGACTCCTTTGTGTCTTTAGCCTATTGCCTCCTCATATGCAGCTACATCACCCACTGATGCAAAGCATAACCTTTATGTAACCCTTGAATTCAAGAGTTTATATAATCAATAGAAGAAACAATTCTAAGGGAAAGCCAAGTTCTTTACAGTTTGGGAAAATCCTTTTTCTACTGATTTTTCACAGGAGGTCCTGAAGAAGGAACTTGGCAGACTAGAAGAATTCTTTCAGTGTGCAAATACCTGTCACCTTCCTCTGAACCCTGCCCTTTGTGTAAAAGGGATTGACGGTGATGTAAGTTGATGTATTCAGTAGATAAGTTGAGTATTTTTATTTTGTTCACTAGATGTTTTTGAAATGGCAAAAACAATTTGTGAATTGCTATGATAATTATTTTAGGAGAAAATAATTGAATCTCATTCAGATTGTATGCCCTGTTTGATGCCGTGTGACCAGTTGGGATCATATTAACCGCATCAGATATTTCATTGGTTTAGAAACAAACTGTCATTTCAGTGAAAAAAATAAAGATACTTCTCACTGAATTGATTTTTTGACTTAATCAAAATGGTTGATTTGGTGACCCCATGCAGGCTGGTTTAATTTCATGCTTATTTAGATTATGTGCTCACCCTTGCCTAGGACACTAGCATATCATTAGCTATTACATCTCAGTTTTGATTCAATTTAAAATTCACTGATGCTCATGAGTCATGTTGCTGGATGATATATTTCGTGATTTGATTCATGCCTGGAAAGCCCTTCCTGGTGTCATTGTTCTCACAAACTCCTTCTCTGCTGTCTCTCTCAGTTACCCTTCTCTGACTTAAAATCATTCTTTCTCCATGGACTTTATTATCTTCCTTCTCCAAAGTTCAAGAGCAAAATAATAAAGAAGATTGATAAGTAAGAAGTGTAGAGGTTAAACTCTACCATGTAACACAATAAATGTCAGTTAACTGAAATCATAACACAGTCAAGAAAGCAAATTTAATAATTAAGAGAAAAATTAGACCATTTGTAGGAATAGAAAAGGGCTTCTCACATGGCATGGTGGTAAAGAATCTGCCTGCTAAGAAGGAGACTCAAGAGACATGGGTTCAATCCCTGAGTCAGGAAGATCCCATGGAAGAGGAAATGGCAACCCACTCCAGTATTCTAGCCTGGGAAATCCCACTGACAGAGAAGAGTGTTGGGCTACAGTCCATGGAGTCTCCAGGAGTTGGACACGACTGAGCACCTACCCTCATGAACAGGAAAAGTTCTGCTAAAAGCTTCATACTGTCACCTTTGCAACTTTGCTGTTACAAAAACACCCTACAGACTTTCCTCTGCCCAGATGTGTTTTAAGTGATAACTAAATAGGCATCAATTCCATAAACTAAGATATGTCTTTTGGAGCAAACATTCAGATAATCATTGAGTTTTTAAAATTGTGTAACATTTTTATCCTGAGCAGTATGCACTGAGTGATGCTGAAGATACACAGAAACTCAATATTTCAAAGACAAAGTATCTTAACGTTGAGCAACGGAGACCGTTGAGTTTGGACGTTATTTTTGTTTCTGCTTTCTCGATGTGTTGTTTCAGGGATATGAAGATGTTTTTCAGTTAAAATTACATATGAGTTGTGGCTCATGCAGGCCTTGGGAATATGGGGCTCCACCGAGTGGATGCTCTGAGTGTCCAGGTGAGCTGGTTTAATTTCATGCTTATTTAGATTATGTGCTCACCCTTGCCTAGGACACTAGCATATCATTAGCTATTACATCTCAGTTTTGATTCAATTTAAAATTCACTGATGCTCATGAGTCATGTTGCTGGATGATATATTTCGTGATTTGATTCATGCCTGGAAAGCCCTTCCTGGTGTCATTGTTCTCACAAACTCCTTCTCTGCTGTCTCTCTCAGTTACCCTTCTCTGACTTAAAATCATTCTTTCTCCATGGACTTTATTATCTTCCTTCTCCAAAGTTCAAGAGCAAAATAATAAAGAAGATTGATAAGTAAGAAGTGTAGAGGTTAAACTCTACCATGTAACACAATAAATGTCAGTTAACTGAAATCATAACACAGTCAAGAAAGCAAATTTAATAATTAAGAGAAAAATTAGACCATTTGTAGGAATAGAAAAGGGCTTCTCACATGGCATGGTGGTAAAGAATCTGCCTGCTAAGAAGGAGACTCAAGAGACATGGGTTCAATCCCTGAGTCAGGAAGATCCCATGGAAGAGGAAATGGCAACCCACTCCAGTATTCTAGCCTGGGAAATCCCACTGACAGAGAAGAGTGTTGGGCTACAGTCCATGGAGTCTCCAGGAGTTGGACACGACTGAGCACCTACCCTCATGAACAGGAAAAGTTCTGCTAAAAGCTTCATACTGTCACCTTTGCAACTTTGCTGTTACAAAAACACCCTACAGACTTTCCTCTGCCCAGATGTGTTTTAAGTGATAACTAAATAGGCATCAATTCCATAAACTAAGATATGTCTTTTGGAGCAAACATTCAGATAATCATTGAGTTTTTAAAATTGTGTAACATTTTTATCCTGAGCAGTATGCACTGAGTGATGCTGAAGATACACAGAAACTCAATATTTCAAAGACAAAGTATCTTAACGTTGAGCAACGGAGACCGTTGAGTTTGGACGTTATTTTTGTTTCTGCTTTCTCGATGTGTTGTTTCAGGGATATGAAGATGTTTTTCAGTTAAAATTACATATGAGTTGTGGCTCATGCAGGCCTTGGGAATATGGGGCTCCACCGAGTGGATGCTCTGAGTGTCCAGGTGAGCTGGCCAGGCCGGGGGCATCACTGGCCCAGCTGTCACCCTGGTGCCGGGGCTGGCTCCCCACCCACTGCAGCCTGCAGCCATTGGCCCTTTCCCTGAGGCTAGAAAGTGCCCCAGGTGGAGCCACTTCTTCGCCCTGTTTGGTCTGGTCAGTTGTGCTGTGCGCACAGCCATGAGCAGGGTGGACGTGGCAGGCAATGCTCTCACCTGCAGGAAATTTTAGCCTGTTCTCAGTCCTGCTGAACAAGGAGGTCTGAAGGGACATAGTCAGATATAATTATGGTGGCATAAATGAAGCAGAATTCTAGTCAGAACCCACATCTGGTTGGCCATGAGGGAATCTGTACTGGAAAGAACCTCTGGGAGTGTAATTAGAATGTTAAGAGCTTCTGACAGACCCCTCAGCCAGTGGTTCACCTGAGCACCCACAGAGGGGACAAGCCTATGAATGTGAGAGGAGACCGGTCACCTGAGGAGACCTTTCACCACTCTTCCCGTCTCAGGAAACACCAGAGGCTCTGCCACTGGGAGAAACCTCATCAGGGTGACCAATGTTAAAAGTCTTCAGGCCATTCCCTACTCATTGCTCATCAGGCAGCCCCAACTGGGGAGAAGCCTTCTGAATGTCATGAGCGTGGAAGCCCTTCATTCAGAGTACAGTCATTTTCCAGCACCAGGCACTTCACACAGGTGAGAAACATCATGTTGAAATGAGTGTGGGAATGCTCTCTGTTCTGACTGAAACCTTACTGACCACCAGAGTTTACACTGGGGAGAAGCCTTCTGGGTGTAAGGAGTGCTCCAAGGCCTTCTGTCAGAATAAATGTCTTACTTGACTTGGGATCCTCCATGCTGGAGAACAAGTAATATGTGTTGGCAGTGTAGAAAAGCCTTCGGTCAGACCTCTAAACTTGTGATTATGAACAGATTTGTGCCAGAGAAAAGCCTTCTGAATGTGGCATGGAAAGGCATTCAGTCTAATAAATGTCTTATTTTATGTCACAGACTTCACACCAGCAAAAGCCCAATAAATGTGGAAAATATTCAGTTGAGACTCACACTTCATTATATATCAGAGAATTCACATAGGTTGCAACTCCTGTGGATGCAGTAGTGAGGATGGGAAGGTCTTTGGTTAGAGCACCAGTCGTATAGTACATCAGAGAGCCAAGTGGGGAGATAGCTGATAAATGCAGGGATTGTGGAAAAGTCAGTACTGAGCTTATCACGTGTCAGAGGTCACTCTGGAGAGAAGTCCTGTGTGTGAGTGAGTGTGGCAAAGCCTACACAGTCAGCATCCTAGTTTAATCACCATCAGTGAACTACACTGAGAGAAGATCTTTGGCCTGGCTCAGTCCATTTCTTAAAAGATGGCTTTCCAAGACAGAGGGCAAAGGTCTTTGTATGTTTGGTGAAGCTTCCTTTATAAGAAGAATTCTACCCCTACTTCTCATTGGAACCACTAATCACAGTGGGTCATTTCCTTTTTCACTAAGGGATGAATCATGTAAGAGAGTGGGAGTAACCTCATGCAGTCCTGGAAAAGTCAAGACCAGACTTTTCATTTACAGATAGGTTTCTTTTCCTTCAGAAAGAACTGTTTTAAATCTATTTCACTAATGTTTACTTTTCAAGAACAAAGGTCATATCTTACTTTCCCTATTTGAGCTTTTCTTGTCTTTATTTCTTTATTCCAGCTCCTTTATTTCATTATTTACAAAAACTGTCCTCCAAGACTTTGATTCATTCTTTCTTGTCTCTTGGTTATGGCCTCCCCATTCCACTTTTACTCTAAGGTGTCTTTGTTTGCCTTTTTCTCTCTGGCAAACCTTTTCTTTCACCTATTTCCTAATCTTTGTCTTTTCACAATCTTCAAATTCAGCTCATCTCTGAAAGACTCCCTTCTTCAAGTACATCCTCATTCAACTGTGATATATTGCCTTACAAAGTATTTTTGACTCCATGCATGTATGTGTACTTTCATACCAAATTTTGCAGGCTCTTTGAGAAGCAGATATGGTGCCTCTTTCTCATTTCCTGTAGACCATGGTCTGTTCATATCACTTGACACTGTCATGGTGATCATAAAACAGACTTCACACCAGCAAAAGCCCAATAAATGTGGAAAATATTCAGTTGAGACTCACACTTCATTATATATCAGAGAATTCACATAGGTTGCAACTCCTGTGGATGCAGTAGTGAGGATGGGAAGGTCTTTGGTTAGAGCACCAGTCGTATAGTACATCAGAGAGCCAAGTGGGGAGATAGCTGATAAATGCAGGGATTGTGGAAAAGTCAGTACTGAGCTTATCACGTGTCAGAGGTCACTCTGGAGAGAAGTCCTGTGTGTGAGTGAGTGTGGCAAAGCCTACACAGTCAGCATCCTAGTTTAATCACCATCAGTGAACTACACTGAGAGAAGATCTTTGGCCTGGCTCAGTCCATTTCTTAAAAGATGGCTTTCCAAGACAGAGGGCAAAGGTCTTTGTATGTTTGGTGAAGCTTCCTTTATAAGAAGAATTCTACCCCTACTTCTCATTGGAACCACTAATCACAGTGGGTCATTTCCTTTTTCACTAAGGGATGAATCATGTAAGAGAGTGGGAGTAACCTCATGCAGTCCTGGAAAAGTCAAGACCAGACTTTTCATTTACAGATAGGTTTCTTTTCCTTCAGAAAGAACTGTTTTAAATCTATTTCACTAATGTTTACTTTTCAAGAACAAAGGTCATATCTTACTTTCCCTATTTGAGCTTTTCTTGTCTTTATTTCTTTATTCCAGCTCCTTTATTTCATTATTTACAAAAACTGTCCTCCAAGACTTTGATTCATTCTTTCTTGTCTCTTGGTTATGGCCTCCCCATTCCACTTTTACTCTAAGGTGTCTTTGTTTGCCTTTTTCTCTCTGGCAAACCTTTTCTTTCACCTATTTCCTAATCTTTGTCTTTTCACAATCTTCAAATTCAGCTCATCTCTGAAAGACTCCCTTCTTCAAGTACATCCTCATTCAACTGTGATATATTGCCTTACAAAGTATTTTTGACTCCATGCATGTATGTGTACTTTCATACCAAATTTTGCAGGCTCTTTGAGAAGCAGATATGGTGCCTCTTTCTCATTTCCTGTAGACCATGGTCTGTTCATATCACTTGACACTGTCATGTGTCAAGTGTATGGTATTTTTGGCAAGAGTCTCAAAAAATAGACTGCATCTGAAAACCAAAATATGAAACAGTGAAAGCAGAATAGCTCTTTGTGATGTAATTAAGAAGAGGGGCTCAGCCTCTCTTAGCCCTTTGTCTCTTCTCTGGACTTGGCATGCCTCAAAGAGTTCACCACCTCCCCCCACCCTCCACTGCCACCCAGAATTGAATGAAGAGACTTTGAAAGCCACTGGTCTAGACTGTGGCCCAGTACAGGGCTTCCTAATTGAATACCATGACAGAAGGTCACATGTTCCCTGATTGACTGATTCCTGCAGCAAGAATTCATTACTTAATAAGCAGCCTCATCCTTTCCCAGGAAAACTCAAATTGATTCGGTAAACACGAGTTTCTTGTTTGGGGATTAAGTTAGATTTATGTCGATAGGTTAAGTTAAGAAATACATCCTTTCCTCTCAACTTCTACCGATTTCAGAAATAATGACATTCAAACCAATCCTTCAAAGTATATTGATGTCATATTTTTACTAAGTTGATAAGTTGAAAGTATCAAATCCTGTTCCTTTCTTTAGTATTGATTTAATTCTCTAGTGTCAACATGAATTCTCTAAGAACCTAAAGACATATAGCCTTCTAGCACTCAAACAGTTCTAAGCACATACAAGGAAAATAAGGGAAAGCAGTAGATACCATAAAGCTGAAGATAGAAATATAAAGTGCAATGGAAAGAAATAGGAATAAGAAATGCATGTTGTATTGTTATTTGTAAAGATAAGAGAATGTTCACTAACAAAAAGGGAAAAAGAAGGCATTAATCTTTTGAAGTACATGATTAGTATCAGACCCTGTAAAAGCTATTTCGTATCCAGTAGCTCATATACCTATTACAAAATTGTATGAGGTAGGAGTTTTATCCTTATTTTACATCAGAATACAAACATCCCACTGTAAAATAGGGATAATGAGTCAGACAGGACTGAGCGACTAACACACACACACACACATTTAAGTAACTTGTCCCAAGTGTTATAGCTGATAAGTTAGAACCCAATTTTTTTTTAAATTTCTTTTTAATTGGAAGGTAATTCCTTTACAATGTTGTGTTGGTTTCTGCCATAAAACAACATGAATCAGCCATCTAGATATATGTATATTCAGACTTCCAAGTGGCTGAGGAATAAAGAATCTGCCTGCCAGGCAGGAGACATAGGAAGATTCCCTGGAGGAAGAAATGGCAACCCACTCCAGTGTTCTTGCCTGGGAAATCCCATGAGTGGAGGAGCCTGGAGGGCTGCACATCATGAGGTCACAGAGCTGGACACAACTTCGCAACTAAACAACAACAACATACATACATTCCCTCTATCTTGAACCTCCCTCACACCCCTTCATTGCACACCTCTAGGCTGTCACAGAGCCCCAGGGGAGCTTTCTGCCTCCGACAGCAGCATCCCCCTAGCGAGCTGTTTTGGTAGTGTGTATGTCGCTGCTACCCTCTCCTTTGGTCTCACCCTCTTCTTCCTCCACTGAGTCCACAAGTCTCTGCTCCAAAACTGTGTCTCTATTCCTGCCCTGAAAATAAGTTCCTCAGTACCATTTCTCTAGATTCCATATATATGTGTTAATATAAAAGTGTTTTTCTCTGATTTACTTCACTCTGTGCATGCATGCTAAGTCACTCCAGTCATGTTTGACTTTTTGCGACCCTATGGACTGTAGCCTGCCGGGCTCCTCTGTCCAAGAGATTCTCCAGCCAAGAATACTGGAGTGGGTTGCCGTGCCCTCCTCCAGGGGATCTTCCCAACCCAGGGATCAAACCCACATCTTTCCTGCATGAGCAGGCGGGTTCTTACCACTAGAGCCACCTGGGAGGCCACACCACTCTGTATCAGTCCAATTTGAACTCAGGTCTTTCTTAACTCCATATCCATGTTTCTTAAAGTGTGCTGCAAAGAATGAAAAGGCAATAGATTTTTTTAAATCCCAATTTCATCTTTTAGATATCAACCAACTGGCAAAAGCACAATACCTACATACTACTTAGTTTACTTAAACCCCCTATACACCATCACTTCTCATTGAGGAAAAAATGTGGTTGAAGATTTACAACCTGCAGAAAGGCTGGCTTTTTAGTTTACAAATAAAGGCTTTGGTTGGAACACTAAAGTATTTTATTTTAATAAATACGTTTCTTTGTCCAAAGTGTAAAAATTATTCATGTGTTACATTTGCTCATATAACAAATTCTGCTAGGGCCATGATTTCAAGGAAACTGTTCTTTTTGTTTTATTTTGCTCACTATTTTTCTCTTCTTTTTGTCCCCATAGGCATGTTCATATTTCACATCTAATGCTTTGCCATTGAAGATTACTTTCATTAATGCCAATCCAATGGGCAAAAACATCAGCGTTATTTTTAAGGTACAGTAGCTCTCCTGAAACAAGAAATTGATTCCATAGATAGAACTATTGATTTATGACTCAGAAAAAAATTTTAAAAATTATTTTTTATTCTGCATTTTAGGTCAACAGAAAGCCCCAGGGGACCCCTTTCTGCCTCCGACAGCAGCATCCCCCTAGCGAGCTGTTTTGGTAGTGTGTATGTCGCTGCTACCCTCTCCTTTGGTCTCACCCTCTTCTTCCTCCACTGAGTCCACAAGTCTCTGCTCCAAAACTGTGTCTCTATTCCTGCCCTGAAAATAAGTTCCTCAGTACCATTTCTCTAGATTCCATATATATGTGTTAATATAAAAGTGTTTTTCTCTGATTTACTTCACTCTGTGCATGCATGCTAAGTCACTCCAGTCATGTTTGACTTTTTGCGACCCTATGGACTGTAGCCTGCCGGGCTCCTCTGTCCAAGAGATTCTCCAGCCAAGAATACTGGAGTGGGTTGCCGTGCCCTCCTCCAGGGGATCTTCCCAACCCAGGGATCAAACCCACATCTTTCCTGCATGAGCAGGCGGGTTCTTTACCACTAGAGCCACCTGGGAGGCCACACCACTCTGTATCAGTCCAATTTGAACTCAGGTCTTTCTTAACTCCATATCCATGTTTCTTAAAGTGTGCTGCGAAAGAATGAAAAGGCAATAGATTTTTTTAAATCCCAATTTCATCTTTTAGATATCAACCAACTGGCAAAAGCACAATACCTACATACTACTTAGTTTACTTAAACCCCCTATACACCATCACTTCTCATTGAGGAAAAAATGTGGTTGAAGATTTACAACCTGCAGAAAGGCTGGCTTTTTAGTTTACAAATAAAGGCTTTGGTTGGAACACTAAAGTATTTTATTTTAATAAATACGTTTCTTTGTCCAAAGTGTAAAAATTATTCATGTGTTACATTTGCTCATATAACAAATTCTGCTAGGGCCATGATTTCAAGGAAACTGTTCTTTTTGTTTTATTTTGCTCACTATTTTTCTCTTCTTTTTGTCCCCATAGGCATGTTCATATTTCACATCTAATGCTTTGCCATTGAAGATTACTTTCATTAATGCCAATCCAATGGGCAAAAACATCAGCGTTATTTTTAAGGTACAGTAGCTCTCCTGAAACAAGAAATTGATTCCATAGATAGAACTATTGATTTATGACTCAGAAAAATAAATTATTTTAGCTCTGTTCCTCTGGTAACAGCACACACGATTCCAGTTGTTTTTGATTCTGCATTTTTACAGAATGATAGTATATGATAAAGTGTGATTGGCAATAAATCAAGCATTACTGGCTCAAAGCCAGTGAACCATCAGTACAAAACTCCAGAAGGTATGTTTCAATAAATGAAATGATGCAATCACTTTTGGGTAGTATAGAAAGCAGAACTGAGATAAGTTTCTAGGGGGAAGAGTCTTATTTTGGCCTTGATACTAAATTCAAATCAAAATCAGCTGAAACTCAAATGATATGACTTAACATAAAATTCTTCTGTATAAACACTTGCTTATTTTAGTAATTTGCATTCTTGTCTTATTTTTAAATAAAACAATAATATTGGCTATATCACTCTTTATCATGAATCCCATGGAACAATAGAGTAAAAGTTACAAGTCAAGTAGTCAACAAAAGAAGAAGTTGTTAGTAAAAAGTAAACATTTGCCAGCCATTCAGTTAATTTGTTAAATTTCTCAGCCAAACAATAATGTCTTCAAGTGAATTTTTGTTAGATTCTGAGATTCTGGTTTTGAGGATAATGATGAGCACACCCACATTTTTGCTGTGATCTGTGTAACCTCAAGCATTAATGGTTCCCCAGCACTGCGTTTTTGGTGAAGGAAAAAGAACAACAGAAAATCTCATCGTGACCTCGTCTTCTGCACATAATTTAAAAAACATTTTCAGAACTAAACCTCTTATTTGCCTCTTTGGACATTCTGTTTTCCTTCACCTTTACTAAAAAGTCATCCCTTTAATGTTTCTCACTATCAAAGGCCATCTAGCCTGAAAACTTTTTAACTGACTTCATAATAAGAGAAGCTAAGGATTCAAAGTCTGATGAGTCATAGGTGCTATTGATACGTCCAGTCAAGAAGCTCCTGGTTGTCTAACTGAGCATCAGTGCATACAGCACAAAACATGTTTCCCTTCAAAAGGGATGTCACCTGGCTGAGTTTGAAATCTGGATGAACATTCGTCCAGCCCCTCTTCATCAGACCTCGAGGTTAAGATGCGGTACATGGATAGTAAACTGAAAGATTGTTATCAGGGAACAACAGTTGAAGCTGCTTCTGATTTGATGGCTAAAGCTTCTGCAGTCATTTAAAAGAAATTTCTCATTGTCTTTGATTCTCTGTCAGAAACAAAAGGGCCTCTTAGCGATAATAAAACTATTGAAACCACCCCAAATCAGGTTGGACAATTATTCAAGGAAGGAAATGACAGACTGTCGTGGAAGGCTTTTCATGGAATTCAAGGAGAAACCTGGAGTCTGTCACTTTATTTCTAACAGGCTGGAGACGATCTTCGCCAGGATATGCTTGTTCTGCAAATTATTCAAGTGATGGACAGCATTTGGCTGCAGGAGGGCCTGGACATGCAGATGATCATTTATAGATGTCTATCCACCGGAAAAGGCCAAGGTCAGTATAGGTTAGGAAGGTGGTTGACTTACGTTACCTATCTCATGCATTCATCAGTAAAGCTCTCAGGCTTTCTACAGCTTTCATTTTAGATGACAAATTTTAAAATCAAAAAAACTAAACATAATAATCCTTTTTTTTTTTTTACAAATAGCTCTTTTCAAAAACAATAAGCCAAGAAGACTTATATAAAGCATCCTGTCCTTCTAGATATTAACAGGACTCTGACAACTCAGACATTCACTGTAATATCCTTTTGTGTGTCTTTAAGAGTTATTTACATTAACAATTAATGCATATTTTTTCTCTCTTTCTGATAACAGGAAGTTCTGCTCACTAAAAAATACAGTTGTTACCATTTAACATAAAATTTATAAAGCTGCAAATGGTGAAAGGAGTTCTGAAAGTTCTAAATACATTATAAATGTACATTTAGTTTTTGAAAGACTTTTATGTAAAGTGTAATATCAACAGTCAAAGATGATAGATACGTAAACTTTGAGCCTACTTCAGCATTTTTCTTCCTTTATAAAAGCCAAGACATTAATATGGAAATATAATTACATATGTATCAAGGATTCACCCAAATAGGCAGACATGAAAGGTAAAAGTTGTACTTAAGAACAATCATACTAAATTGAAGAAATAATTTCTAAAATATCTTACAGTTTTTTTGGCATGTGGCCATTGCCACTTACAATTTCATTAAATTAATTGATATGAATTATAGAGAATATAGCTACGTAAACAAAGGGATAAGATAATTATAGAACTGGAAAAGGATCTGGAATTATGTTGTCTTTTTTTTTTTTTTTTTAATTTCTTGCATGTATGCTAAATCACCTCAGTTGTGTCCAACTCTTGGCGACCCTATGGACTGTAGCTCACCAGGCTCCTCTGTCTATGAGATTTTCCAGGCAAGAATACTGGAGTGGGTTGTCATTTCCTTCTCCAAGGGGATCTTCCCAACCCAGGGATCCGACTAGTGTCTCTTACGTCTACTGCACTGGCAGGCAGATTCTTTATCACTAGTGCCACCTGGGAAGCCCCAGATAGAACTACAATTTAAACCCATCATCTTAAAAGTAACACTGTTACGGCCTCCAGCGGCTCTCCAGGTCCTCATCACTAGGCTCAGTCCCCAAGTCAACTGTGACTCAAGATTTTAGAAGCTAAGCATAGAAGCACCTCCTTGCTAACTTGCAGCTAGATACCTCAGGGTTACTGCTGCAAGTCAAATTGCCTAATTATTTTGATTCTAATAATAGGGCCCTTGTTTCCACAACAAGTGTACCACTCCTGAATTCCTTCTAAGGTTCTCGTTCCTGAAAGTCTTTTATTATTGCTCCTCTGAGATCCTTATTCCTTGAGGTTTACTCTCCGTGCTCTCAAGTAAATGACCTAATTCATTCATATCCTAAAATGCTGAAAAGGTAAGAATAAAGCTAGGTGAGCCAAGATGAGCTTTTTGAAGCCACATGGATTACTTTTTCTCCAGAAATTGAATACAACACTAACCTCAGTAGAATACTTCAATCCCATCTGCTTGTTTGTTTCCAATCATAGGATGTAATAAATATAAAACTTTTAACGTTAATATTTCAGCAAACTCTAGTCTTTCTCAAAGTTACAGATACAACAAGGAAAATAGGTCATTTTTCCCCACTGCCTACCAACAATTTCTTTAGCTGTCAGATTATACTGGAAAAAGTACTTCTTCCACAAAAATGGAGATCACTAAGGCAAATGTATTTTTTTAGGTTAGGTTCCTTTCTTAATCAGCTTCTAAGGGTTACTAAATATCTACTGTTCCTGAGAAACGTCACAAAGTAAGATAGGTGCTTGCTCAGTTGCTTCAGTCATGTCTGACTCTTTGTGACCCTCTGGACTGTAGCTTGCCAGACTCTTCTGTCCATGGGATTTCCCAGACAAGAATACTAGAGTTGGCATTTCCTTCTCCAGGGGGTCTTCCTGGCCCAGGAATCAAGCCCATGTCTCCTGCATTGGCAGGCGGATTCTTTACTCTGATCCACAGGGGAAAGCCCATTACAAAGAAAGATAGGGAATACTAAAACAACCTAAACAGGACTGTTGCTCGTATGGAGAGTATACACCACGCATTTACATAACTTTATCAACATTATTATTAATTCCCATGACTACTTTGGATATGATGTTGTAGGAACTTTAGGAGAGATCATTAGAGCAGAGAAAAATTCTTCAAGACTTATTTCATTGCTCCAAATTTGCTCCAGATTTGATGGGCACAAAAATTACTTAGGAAAATTGGAGCAGTTACAGCTAGCACCCAACCAGGTTACTCAGTCAGGCTCTGCATTGGGCAGGGGTAGGGAGGGGATGGAAGGTGGAGGAGCTTAAGTCTCAATGATTGCAAAAAGCTGCTGTGGTGTTTCTCATGTGCCTTTTTGTTTGTTTGTTTGTTTGTTTTTGAGAAACACTACCTTGTATGATGGGGTCTTCCTTAGTGGCTCAATGGTAAAGAACCCACCTACCAAGGCAAGAGATGTAGGTCCAGTCTGTGGGTCAGGAAGATCCCCTGGGGAAGGAAATGGCGACCCACCCTTATATTCTTGCCTAGGAAATCCTATGGACAGAGGACCCCAGGCCACAGTCCATGGGGTCACAAAGAGTCAGACATGACTTAGCAGCTGAGCATGCATGCATACTTTGTATGATACCCTCTTGAAAAATTTTCTCCCTAAGAACCTTGCTACTTCAAGTGTGACCTGTGGACCAGCAACAGCATCAGAACCTGGGAACTTGTTAGAAATGCATATTCTCAGGCCCTACCTCCAACCTACTTCATCAGAACCTACATTTTGATAAAATCCTCAAGCTATACATATGGGCATTACGTTTTGAGAAATGCTGCATTAGAGAACTCTGGGATTGTAGCCACATGTATCAGTGTACACAGAACTATGCTAGAAGTATTTAAAAGACATATGATACATACTAGCTTAAAATGTATAAAAGTGTAATTATGGTTTTAATTAATGAGCAGAATTTAGCTACCATGATAGTTATAAATGAAGTGCCACGTTTTCCGGGTAGTCAGCAATGAAAGACATGATAAATGGCTTGGGATTTAGCAATAATTAACTCCCTGAAGAC
Organism: Tragulus kanchil; assembly: GCA_022376925.1. NCBI lineage: Eukaryota > Metazoa > Chordata > Mammalia > Artiodactyla > Tragulidae > Tragulus > Tragulus kanchil. Next base: position 269,759,120 of record JAIOJX010000004.1, on the reverse strand, counting down.
AAATGAGGCCTGAAACATAACTGATTTTGCCACAGCACCCTGTCGAAGGCGTGCACTAATCCACATCCTAGGCTGAGGCATGGTCAGATGCGTGGGGCCTTCCTGGTGGCTCAGTGGTAAAGAATCCACTTGCCAATGCAGGAGACTCGGGTTTAATTCCTAGGTCGGAAAGATGTGCTGGCAAGGAAATGGCAACCCACTTCAGTATTCTTGCCTAGGTGATCATCTGGACACTGAAGCCTGGTGGCCTCAGTCCCTGGGGTCTCAAAGAGTTGGACATGACTCAGCAACTACACAACAGGTGCAAGGTGTGATGAGGCACTCTGGAACCAGATAGGAGGTGATTTTCTGTTAGGACATGTTAAATGGAGGAACTGGGAAAATGAGGAAAGATTTCAGGATTAGGAAGAGAATTATATTCCTCTTTCTAGCGTAATTCTATGACTATCAAATGTAATGGTTTACATTTGCTATCTCGATAAGCACGAGGAAACCTGCACAAGAGCCAAATACTGTGGGAAGGGGAGGGAGAAGTGTTATGATATTGAAGATTTCACCTCTTGGGTGTTACACTTCCTTCTTTTTGTTTTTAACAAAGAGATGTTAATAGGTTATTTTTGCAGCATTCAATTCCCATTCTCCATGTTTTCATTTTCTTTCTGATCCAGCAATGTGATGTGCTTAATGGTCATCACTTGGCTGGCTATTGAATATTAAGAGAATAAAGCTGCAAAAAGAGAGAGAGAGAAGTGGAGACTACAACCAGCTGCTGCTGGCCGAATCTAACAGAGAGGTGTTCTACTTAACCATTACTGTGATCTGCTTGTATGCTGTTTGAGTATTTTTAAGAGATACCATGAAATACTCAATTTTTAATACTTAAATGTCTGTCTTTTCACATAGTTGCATGTATACCCCTGGTCCCTTTGGGCATTTGTGTTTGCAACTCTTGAAGCTGTCAAGATTGTGGAAATCAGAAATTCTCAACTTTAATTTGTTTCAGTGACTTTATTTATAGAATTGCACATTACAGGCTGTTTTGTGGGCATTAGTCCTAGGATAATTTTAAATACTGTGTTTACATGGTACAGAATAAAAATCAGAAGGTTTGAAAATATTTATATTCCAATAGCCTTAGGAACACAATGAAAAGAAGCCTGGATGGCTGAGGATGAACGTGGGGCCTTCCTGGTGGCTCAGTGGTAAAGAATCCACTTGCCAATGCAGGAGACTCGGGTTTAATTCCTAGGTCGGAAAGATGTGCTGGCAAGGAAATGGCAACCCACTTCAGTATTCTTGCCTAGGTGATCATCTGGACACTGAAGCCTGGTGGCCTCAGTCCCTGGGGTCTCAAAGAGTTGGACATGACTCAGCAACTACACAACAGGTGCAAGGTGTGATGAGGCACTCTGGAACCAGATAGGAGGTGATTTTCTGTTAGGACATGTTAAATGGAGGAACTGGGAAAATGAGGAAAGATTTCAGGATTAGGAAGAGAATTATATTCCTCTTTCTAGCGTAATTCTATGACTATCAAATGTAATGGTTTACATTTGCTATCTCGATAAGCACGAGGAAACCTGCACAAGAGCCAAATACTGTGGGAAGGGGAGGGAGAAGTGTTATGATATTGAAGATTTCACCTCTTGGGTGTTACACTTCCTTCTTTTTGTTTTTAACAAAGAGATGTTAATAGGTTATTTTTGCAGCATTCAATTCCCATTCTCCATGTTTTCATTTTCTTTCTGATCCAGCAATGTGATGTGCTTAATGGTCATCACTTGGCTGGCTATTGAATATTAAGAGAATAAAGCTGCAAAAAGAGAGAGAGAGAAGTGGAGACTACAACCAGCTGCTGCTGGCCGAATCTAACAGAGAGGTGTTCTACTTAACCATTACTGTGATCTGCTTGTATGCTGTTTGAGTATTTTTAAGAGATACCATGAAATACTCAATTTTTAATACTTAAATGTCTGTCTTTTCACATAGTTGCATGTATACCCCTGGTCCCTTTGGGCATTTGTGTTTGCAACTCTTGAAGCTGTCAAGATTGTGGAAATCAGAAATTCTCAACTTTAATTTGTTTCAGTGACTTTATTTATAGAATTGCACATTACAGGCTGTTTTGTGGGCATTAGTCCTAGGATAATTTTAAATACTGTGTTTACATGGTACAGAATAAAAATCAGAAGGTTTGAAAATATTTATATTCCAATAGCCTTAGGAACACAATGAAAAGAAGCCTGGATGGATGCATGGCTAGTGGGTCAAAGGTCCTATTGAAGTCATAGCTCCCCTTTAATGCTGACTGAGAAGGAAAGAGCAGGTGGCTATGCGCATGTTTACTGCAGAGTTACTTTGTTCACACCTAAGAGTGAAACCTTGACCAGCGAAGCTTATATTAACCCGAACATTGATTTTATAATATATTTGAAATATTTGTCATGGAGATTATATTTGATTCACTTACATCTCACTTACATCATAAATGTGCTTTTTTATACAAGTTTGAATGTCCTCCCTTAAACTGTAAATGAATGCACAAGCCATAGGTTAATTGATTCACCACTCTGTTTACTCAGTGGGTTGCTGGGAGACCATCTAGACTGACTCTCTGCTGTCCTTCTAGAAGAAATAGTAAAGCTGCTTCTGATACATATGACCAAACACGAGTAGCCTCATCACTTACCCAGGATTTAAGAAAAATTAGAAGGAATACCATCTAGGTAAGACTCCTTTAGAAAAGAAGATTTGAGAAAAGAAAGCAGATAATCCAAGTAGTGCTGATAAGTGTTGCTGTTGTCATTACCTAGGTCAAGATGCATTTCCTAAGTATACTTCATCCTGCAAGGAAAGAACTATTTCCATAATCTCTTTTTTTTATCAACCAGGTTTGGTAGAAATGGTGCCTGATGCTGTAACCTTAGCAAAAATACATCGCCATTCTGGACTGATAGGACCCCTGAAAGAAAATACAATCAAAAAATGGTTCAGTCAGCAAAGTTAAAGGCTTAAATTTCCATAATCTCTTTTTAATACTTAAATGTCTGTCTTTTCACATAGTTGCATGTATACCCCTGGTCCCTTTGGGCATTTGTGTTTGCAACTCTTGAAGCTGTCAAGATTGTGGAAATCAGAAATTCTCAACTTTAATTTGTTTCAGTGACTTTATTTATAGAATTGCACATTACAGGCTGTTTTGTGGGCATTAGTCCTAGGATAATTTTAAATACTGTGTTTACATGGTACAGAATAAAAATCAGAAGGTTTGAAAATATTTATATTCCAATAGCCTTAGGAACACAATGAAAAGAAGCCTGGATGGATGCATGGCTAGTGGGTCAAAGGTCCTATTGAAGTCATAGCTCCCCTTTAATGCTGACTGAGAAGGAAAGAGCAGGTGGCTATGCGCATGTTTACTGCAGAGTTACTTTGTTCACACCTAAGAGTGAAACCTTGACCAGCGAAGCTTATATTAACCCGAACATTGATTTTATAATATATTTGAAATATTTGTCATGGAGATTATATTTGATTCACTTACATCTCACTTACATCATAAATGTGCTTTTTTATACAAGTTTGAATGTCCTCCCTTAAACTGTAAATGAATGCACAAGCCATAGGTTAATTGATTCACCACTCTGTTTACTCAGTGGGTTGCTGGGAGACCATCTAGACTGACTCTCTGCTGTCCTTCTAGAAGAAATAGTAAAGCTGCTTCTGATACATATGACCAAACACGAGTAGCCTCATCACTTACCCAGGATTTAAGAAAAATTAGAAGGAATACCATCTAGGTAAGACTCCTTTAGAAAAGAAGATTTGAGAAAAGAAAGCAGATAATCCAAGTAGTGCTGATAAGTGTTGCTGTTGTCATTACCTAGGTCAAGATGCATTTCCTAAGTATACTTCATCCTGCAAGGAAAGAACTATTTCCATAATCTCTTTTTTTTATCAACCAGGTTTGGTAGAAATGGTGCCTGATGCTGTAACCTTAGCAAAAATACATCGCCATTCTGGACTGATAGGACCCCTGAAAGAAAATACAATCAAAAAATGGTTCAGTCAGCACAACCCGTTAAAGGCAGATTATGAAAAGGTTTGTCCTTCTGGAGCTAATTATTTTTTATCTCTTTTTTATTTTAAATGTATTTATTTTTTAATTGAAGGATAAGTGCTTTATAGAATTGTGTTGGTTTCTGCCATATATACTTAAATAAGAATATACACTGGCTCATTAAGTATTCTAAGTTATGAAAAGTAAATTAAGTGCCTCTTGAGTTCTACTTCACTCAGTCATCAGCCTTGTAATAATAACACAATTTAAATGGTATAGTTGTTATTCAGCTGCTAAGTCATGTCTGGTTCTTTGCTGCTTCAGGGGCTGCAGCACTCTAGGCTTCCCTGTCCTTCACTGTCTCCTGGAATTTGTTCAGACTCATGTCCATTGAGTTGGAGATGCCAACCATTTTATCCTGTCACCCCTTTCCCTCCTGCCCTCAATCTTTCCCAGCATCAGGGTCTTTTCCAGTCAGTTGGCTTTTCACATCAAATGGCCAAAGTACAGTAGCTTCAGCTTCAGCAGCAGTCCTTCCAATGAATACTCAGTGTTGATTTCCTTTGAGACTGACTGGTTTGATCTCCTTGTAGTTCGGGACACTGGTATATTAACTAGATAAAAATGTGTATTTGCTCTTCCTCCTGGGTGAAATTCTGGGTTATCAATAGCGACTGTCTTCACTCGGCTGCCTCACTTACAGCCATCTCACCTAAGATGATGTTTCTTAAAACTACCTTCTCCAGGTTACCTCTGCCTATTTATCCACAGTCTATAATTTCTATAAATCTCCCTGCTTCCTTTGCAATGTATTTCTTCTGCCAAGTTCTATTTTATCATGCCTTATTCTTTTAATGTTTGCAGGATGCATTAATAGAGCTTTCATTTTTTTAATATCTCAGAACTTTACAAAATATACTATTCCATTTGACTGCAAACATTTTTTCCCACTTTACCCTGGCACCTAGCCTGCAGTGTACAATGTTCAGGTTCTGCCTTCAGCCAGGGCTCCCAGATGAGGGGGAGGCGTTGATTAGAGCCAGGCCTTGTCCCACTTGCAAAGGCTTTGTGCCCCAGCCATTCTGGACTGATAGGACCCCTGAAAGAAAATACAATCAAAAAATGGTTCAGTCAGCACAACCCGTTAAAGGCAGATTATGAAAAGGTTTGTCCTTCTGGAGCTAATTATTTTTTATCTCTTTTTTATTTTAAATGTATTTATTTTTTAATTGAAGGATAAGTGCTTTATAGAATTGTGTTGGTTTCTGCCATATATACTTAAATAAGAATATACACTGGCTCATTAAGTATTCTAAGTTATGAAAAGTAAATTAAGTGCCTCTTGAGTTCTACTTCACTCAGTCATCAGCCTTGTAATAATAACACAATTTAAATGGTATAGTTGTTATTCAGCTGCTAAGTCATGTCTGGTTCTTTGCTGCTTCAGGGGCTGCAGCACTCTAGGCTTCCCTGTCCTTCACTGTCTCCTGGAATTTGTTCAGACTCATGTCCATTGAGTTGGAGATGCCAACCATTTTATCCTGTCACCCCTTTCCCTCCTGCCCTCAATCTTTCCCAGCATCAGGGTCTTTTCCAGTCAGTTGGCTTTTCACATCAAATGGCCAAAGTACAGTAGCTTCAGCTTCAGCAGCAGTCCTTCCAATGAATACTCAGTGTTGATTTCCTTTGAGACTGACTGGTTTGATCTCCTTGTAGTTCGGGACACTGGTATATTAACTAGATAAAAATGTGTATTTGCTCTTCCTCCTGGGTGAAATTCTGGGTTATCAATAGCGACTGTCTTCACTCGGCTGCCTCACTTACAGCCATCTCACCTAAGATGATGTTTCTTAAAACTACCTTCTCCAGGTTACCTCTGCCTATTTATCCACAGTCTATAATTTCTATAAATCTCCCTGCTTCCTTTGCAATGTATTTCTTCTGCCAAGTTCTATTTTATCATGCCTTATTCTTTTAATGTTTGCAGGATGCATTAATAGAGCTTTCATTTTTTTAATATCTCAGAACTTTACAAAATATACTATTCCATTTGACTGCAAACATTTTTTCCCACTTTACCCTGGCACCTAGCCTGCAGTGTACAATGTTCAGGTTCTGCCTTCAGCCAGGGCTCCCAGATGAGGGGGAGGCGTTGATTAGAGCCAGGCCTTGTCCCACTTGCAAAGGAACAGCTTTGTGCCCCCCTGAGGCTGGGGGACCTGTATGCTGGTTCACACAAAGATGCAATATGGGCCAGCATCAGAATTGCTCAGAACCATCTTGAACCCTAAACATCCCTCTTTCTAGGAGACTCCTCAGTTCTGGGCAAACAGAGAGGTTCGGTCACCCTAGCTGACCTGGACCATGAAACAGAGACCCAAGATTTTACCTACTACAAACTTCTCTGAGATTGGAACAGAGCAAAATACAGGTTGGGGAGACCAAATAATGAAGAATTAGAGGAAATTATCTTGAATCTATTTTTTGGCCATTCCCCAAATTGAGACTTGAGTTAGGCACAAACCCTGAGTTTATACTGTCTGAGGTGTTACCACGTACTTTTGATGCTCCTAAGTACCAATGTGAAGGTTATATTTTATTAAAAAGCAGAGAAAACTCTAGGCACCTGGGATCCCTGGAACCAAGGTGCCTTGTCACGTAGTCCAGCCCGTAGATTTCCACTCCTGAGTGTCAGCCACACCAGTGGAGGCGCACTACTGTGGCCTGGTGGTCACTCCTAGCTACACCATGGTCACGCTCACTGCCACACCATCCATCAAAATGATGGATACCCTGGAGACAATTTTTTTTTTTTTAGAAAAAGGAATTTTGGCAAGAAACTTCTGTTCATTAAAGGAACATAAGCCACAACTGACTTAGTGAAAACTTCTTCCACCCCCACAGATATATACTGTAGCAAACCCCTTGGGGCATTAACTGAATGATGTATTTGTAAAGCATCAGATATCTCTGTCTAGTTTATTCTGTATTAAAAATGTCAAATATTCAAAAATTGACATTTTAAATTTCTGTGGGACTAAGCAACATTGGGTCATATTATTCCTTCTTCTTTTAACCTCGAAAAACAGCATCCACTCCTGTACAATTGTAACATTAAAACACCACACTATGAATAAACTATGAAAATTGGCTTTAACTGAATGAAAGATACTTTCTCCCATTTCAACAGAAACATTCACTAAGCCAAAGAACAGGCTGCTTCCTGTTCTTCTGTAGCAATACCAAGAGCCAACCGTTTAATCATACCCTCTCAACCGAGCTGTAGAATTGGTTCCTGATTACATAATTCTGTTTTTTATCGTACTCTTACAGTTACCTCTGCATTTTCTCATTATTGGTGTGTGTTATTTTGTGTTCTTGTTTTTACTGACTAGGCCTTGAGAAACTTTTTCTATTCCTGCGCCGGCTGGTGTGTGGTAACATTCATCCTGGGGGTCTGTGACCGACACAATGACAATATCATGCTGACAAAGTCGGGCCACATGTTTCATATTGACTTTGGAAAATGCCTGGGTCATGCACAAACATTTGGAGGAATAAAAAGGTCAGTGCTCAAATCATGTTTATTGCAGTAATTAAGCAATCTCCCAGAGTGATATATGTAACATGTAACAGCTGTTTGCGACCCATGGACTGTAGCTCTCCAGGCTCTTCTGTCTGGATATTCCAGGCAGCAATAGTGGAGTGGACTGCCATTTCCTGCTCCAGGGTATCTTCCCAAGCCAGGAATCAAGCTCATGCTTCCTGCATCTCCTGCTTTGGCAGACGGATTCTTCACCACTGAGCCACCAAGGAAGCCCTAGTGGAACAGATTGGGTTTCCTCAAATTTTTAGTGAACTAAACTGACCTTTTGTCACAGGACAGTAATCCTGTTACAGTCTGAATTGTATGACATAATATTTTTATTTTCTTCTAAGACCCTGAATGGACAGTGAAGTATGAGTTCATGGTCTCAGTACAGCTAGTATATTGCCCATAGAAGTCATCACCCTGGTCTACATGAGCACAGTTAAAATGAGCACGCATCCTGCACTTAATTGAGCTTGAATCTTTCTAGAATTATTTAGGTAGCACCTACTCTTCATGACTCAGAGGATACCACAGTAGGCTAAGCAGATACAAACCCTGACCTCTTCCTAGTTGGGATAACAGACATTAAAACGAGATAACCTAAGGAAATGCGGGTTTTCCTTTCTTACTAAGAAACTAAAGCTGAGAGTTGGGATAGAAAGTTCCTGAGGTGCTATTTTAAAGAGGCTTCTTGAAAGAAATAAGAGGGAGCTGTGTAGTGAGTAACCCCCTTGTGGAGATCCATGAGAAGAGTATTCCTGGAAGAGAGAGCAGGAAAAATAATAGCGATGAGCATGGACTAAGCATGGTGTGTTCCAACAACAAGAAAGCCTGGGGCCTGGACACGGGACACAGAGGGGTGAGCAATAAGGAAGAATGAGGAAGAGAATGATGGAGGACAGACCAAGTAGGGTGCTGAGGACCTGGTGTAGCAAGTGACTCTCACTTCACGTTTAGAGAGGCAAGCTACTGGATGGATCCTAGTGGATTTCAAAGCTCTCTCCTGCTGTCCTATGAAGTAATGGGACCAGTTAGCAGACCATTAGGTAGTCAAGGCAAGATTTTAATGGTAAAGAAGATTCACAACATATTTTGGAATCTTAGCCATAGGACCTGCTAATTGACTGGCCATTGTCAGTCATTAATAGGCTGGAAAACAGGCTTGATGGGTAGAAGAAAGGAAAACATTCAAGGATGATTCTTGGGTTTTTGTTCTTTGCAAACAATTAAATCATTTGCTGAAACGGAAAAGACTGGTGGATGAATAGATTTTTGTTTTATTTTATTTGAGCTGGAGGCAAGGGAATCAAGTCGAAGACCGAAAGTCTCTTGCTTTAAAGGATAACTTCATATTAAAGTAGAAAGGGGTTCAGAATGTTCCCAAGACTAATCACTCACTTTTAGCTAAAAATAGCTCCTCAACAGAGGACATAAAAAATGTCTCCTACAGGGGGCTTCCGGGGGCTTCCCCTGGTGGTCCAGTGGGTAAGGACACCGCCTTGCAGTGCAAGGGGCGCCGGTTCGATCCCTGGCCTGGGAAGATCCCACATGCCGCGCTGGACTGATGTGTCCAATTACCGAGCTGGAGCTCTAGAGCTCATGCGCCCAGAGCCGGCACCCTGCAACGACAGATGCCACCCCGATGGGAGGCCCACAGGAGCCAAAGAACAAAGACAGATGAAAATGGAGAAATGAAAGACCAATAGAGGTGGCCCGCCTGCTCCCCTCCCTGCCCAACCCGACCCCCGCCCAAAATAAATAAATAAATAAATCTTTAAAAAAAAAAAATGTCTCCTACAATATAACAAGATGAATTTTCACCAGATGGTCATAATCTGGTATTAAAATGCCAATATAGACTACATAATAAGGTTCTGTTCTTATGAACTAATAAATCCTGTTTTGTGGAGGCCTAAAATGGAGTTGTTTCACTTTTTATCATTTTCAACACATTATCTTCTTTAAGGAGTAAGTCAGGAAAATTCAGCACATACTCATTCATTCCTTAAACCTCTCTTGACTATAGTCTGTATGCCAATAGGACTGTGATAAAGCTTGGGTGTACAAAGATGAATAATACAGAGTAACCACCTCAGCAGTCTTACACCGTCTTTAGAATACTAGGAAGGCAGACACATAAATAATTACTCAAAAATGTGGTGAGGGAAGAGATAAAAGTATAGAAAATTAGAACATCACAGAGGAGGGATACCTGGCTTATGAAAAATAAAATGTTAGTATCAATGAGCATATTACATATACTAATATAATATTTTCCCTAGGATCTACGTTTTTCTAGAAATTTAAAGATTAGGTTAAAATTGTGACATCTATATTTATTTTGCTGTATTGACCACTGGGATGTGGTAGGGGGAGCTTCCTAGGTGGCGCTTAGTGGTAAAGAAACCGCCTGCCAATGTAGGAGACAGAAGAGATTTGGGTTCCACCCCTGGGTCAGGAAGATCCCTTGGAGGAATGCAATCCACTCCAGCCTTCTTGTCTGGAGAATTCCATGGACAGAGGAGTCTGACAGGCTACAGTCCATAGTGTCGCAGGGCCAGACATGACTGAAGTGACTTAGCACACACACATTGTCCACTGAGAATTTGGGTTAACCCTTATTCATTTATTTGACCAGCATCTGTGTTGACCATGGGGACAGTTCAACTATGCATAAAGACATTCCAGTTACACAGAAAAAATTTCAGTTGCGAAAACATAAAAATAAAGAACAAGGTACTAAACAATAGGGTAAGTGCTATATTAGAGATAGGCACCAGGCTCTATAAAAGCCCATTTTGTTTGTTTATTGATGTTAACAGCAGCTACTGCTGCTTCTGAAATGCGACAATTATTTTTTTATGGAGCCACTAAGGAAATCATGAAAATGTGCCCAGCACAGAGCCTCACTTATGGTACATTCTTAATATTGTTTTCTGAATTGTGGTTGTCTAGCCACTAAGTCATATCTGACTTCTGACCCCATGGACTATAGCCCACCAGGGGGCTACATTCCATGCAGCATTATGACCCACGTGGATTACTGTTTACTGGATTTTCTCTCCACCTAAAAAGGATAAGTCAGGAAAATTCAGCACATACTCATTCATTCCTTAAACCTCTCTTGACTATAGTCTGTATGCCAATAGGACTGTGATAAAGCTTGGGTGTACAAAGATGAATAATACAGAGTAACCACCTCAGCAGTCTTACACCGTCTTTAGAATACTAGGAAGGCAGACACATAAATAATTACTCAAAAATGTGGTGAGGGAAGAGATAAAAGTATAGAAAATTAGAACATCACAGAGGAGGGATACCTGGCTTATGAAAAATAAAATGTTAGTATCAATGAGCATATTACATATACTAATATAATATTTTCCCTAGGATCTACGTTTTTCTAGAAATTTAAAGATTAGGTTAAAATTGTGACATCTATATTTATTTTGCTGTATTGACCACTGGGATGTGGTAGGGGGAGCTTCCTAGGTGGCGCTTAGTGGTAAAGAAACCGCCTGCCAATGTAGGAGACAGAAGAGATTTGGGTTCCACCCCTGGGTCAGGAAGATCCCTTGGAGGAATGCAATCCACTCCAGCCTTCTTGTCTGGAGAATTCCATGGACAGAGGAGTCTGACAGGCTACAGTCCATAGTGTCGCAGGGCCAGACATGACTGAAGTGACTTAGCACACACACATTGTCCACTGAGAATTTGGGTTAACCCTTATTCATTTATTTGACCAGCATCTGTGTTGACCATGGGGACAGTTCAACTATGCATAAAGACATTCCAGTTACACAGAAAAAATTTCAGTTGCGAAAACATAAAAATAAAGAACAAGGTACTAAACAATAGGGTAAGTGCTATATTAGAGATAGGCACCAGGCTCTATAAAAGCCCATTTTGTTTGTTTATTGATGTTAACAGCAGCTACTGCTGCTTCTGAAATGCGACAATTATTTTTTTATGGAGCCACTAAGGAAATCATGAAAATGTGCCCAGCACAGAGCCTCACTTATGGTACATTCTTAATATTGTTTTCTGAATTGTGGTTGTCTAGCCACTAAGTCATATCTGACTTCTGACCCCATGGACTATAGCCCACCAGGGGGCTACAGTCCATGCAGCATTATGACCCACGTGGATTACTGTTTACTGGATTTTCTCTCCACCTGACTATGTAAGGCTCATGGGCCATGCCTCCTTGGATCTCTTTTTTGATATTGATACTTCTGCCCTTTTCTCTCTCTCTCTATTTATTCATTTATTTTTGGCTGAGCTGGGTCTTGGTGGCTGCACACAGGCTTTCTCTAGTTGCTGTGAGTGAGGGCTACCCCTCACTGCAGTGTCTTCTCTTGTTGCAGAAGATGCGCTCTAGGGTGCATGGGCTCAATAACTCTGGCCCAGGGGCTTAGTGGATCCATAGTATGTGGGATCTTCCCAGAGCAGGGATTGAACTCATATCTCCTGAACTGGCAGGCAGATTTTTAACCACTGGACCACCAGGAAAAGTAGTCATACATGTCTTGAGTTTCTTTAATGGTTAAACTGAACTATGCCTACCCACTATGACTCAGAATATATTAATATTTTGAATTGTAGCTACTGCCACTGTTGTTTAGTCACTCGGTTGTGTCTGACTCTTTTGTGACTCCATGGATGGTAGCCCAACAGGCTCTTCTCTCCACAGGATTTAGGAGGCAACAGTACTAGAGTAGGCTGCCATTTCCTTCTCCAGGGGATCATCCCTATTCAGGGATCAAACCTGCATCTCCTGTTGGCAGGCAAATTCTTTACCACTGAGCCACTGGGGAATCCCTGAATTGTAGTCAACATCCAATAATTTTCTTTCACATCTCTTTCAGTAGTTACTGGAGTTCATTTAAATGTTGTTTCATTAAGCAGTCAATTTCCTATCCTAGGTCCATTGGTTGTTCTTGGTTGCTAGATGAACAAAGGTCTCTTATAAATCAGGCTTCTGAGTCCCCCACGGATAAATGCTTATTATTACATTATATAACTGATCTCAAGAGCAAAACCTAAGTCCACCTAGCTTATTTTTTTGTACAAAGCCAGGTGTGCAGATCTTACCCTGTGACTCTCCTAATCTCCCATAGCCTAGCAAGGCCATATAATGCCCTCATAATATTTAATTTGTTTCTAGTCACTAAGTCATATCTGACTTCTGACCCCATGGACTATAGCCCACCAGGGGGCTACAGTCCATGCAGCATTATGACCCACGTGGATTACTGTTTACTGGATTTTCTCTCCACCTGACTATGTAAGGCTCATGGGCCATGCCTCCTTGGATCTCTTTTTTGATATTGATACTTCTGCCCTTTTCTCTCTCTCTCTATTTATTCATTTATTTTTGGCTGAGCTGGGTCTTGGTGGCTGCACACAGGCTTTCTCTAGTTGCTGTGAGTGAGGGCTACCCCTCACTGCAGTGTCTTCTCTTGTTGCAGAAGATGCGCTCTAGGGTGCATGGGCTCAATAACTCTGGCCCAGGGGCTTAGTGGATCCATAGTATGTGGGATCTTCCCAGAGCAGGGATTGAACTCATATCTCCTGAACTGGCAGGCAGATTTTTAACCACTGGACCACCAGGAAAAGTAGTCATACATGTCTTGAGTTTCTTTAATGGTTAAACTGAACTATGCCTACCCACTATGACTCAGAATATATTAATATTTTGAATTGTAGCTACTGCCACTGTTGTTTAGTCACTCGGTTGTGTCTGACTCTTTTGTGACTCCATGGATGGTAGCCCAACAGGCTCTTCTCTCCACAGGATTTAGGAGGCAACAGTACTAGAGTAGGCTGCCATTTCCTTCTCCAGGGGATCATCCCTATTCAGGGATCAAACCTGCATCTCCTGTTGGCAGGCAAATTCTTTACCACTGAGCCACTGGGGAATCCCTGAATTGTAGTCAACATCCAATAATTTTCTTTCACATCTCTTTCAGTAGTTACTGGAGTTCATTTAAATGTTGTTTCATTAAGCAGTCAATTTCCTATCCTAGGTCCATTGGTTGTTCTTGGTTGCTAGATGAACAAAGGTCTCTTATAAATCAGGCTTCTGAGTCCCCCACGGATAAATGCTTATTATTACATTATATAACTGATCTCAAGAGCAAAACCTAAGTCCACCTAGCTTATTTTTTTTGTACAAAGCCAGGTGTGCAGATCTTACCCTGTGACTCTCCTAATCTCCCATAGCCTAGCAAGGCCATATAATGCCCTCATAATAACTAGCAGTGAGCCAAGATCATACTCCTTAACATAAAATGCTGTGCCTGCAGGAAGAAAAGAGCATATGTATTCCAGACACATGTGTTTCTCCTATCATCTACTCCTTAAAACATGGAGAAGGAAAGTATCCATGAGACTTTCTGTGGTTTACTAACATACATTAAACAAATGTACTTTGTAATACAGTTGCTCAGTTCAGTTGCTCAGTCATGTCCAAGTCTCTTTGACCCCATGGATTGCAGCACACCAGGCTTCCTTGTCCTTCACCATCTCCCAGAGCTTGCTTAAACTCATGTACATTGAGTTGGTGATGCCATACAACCATCTCATCCTCTGTCATCCCCTTCTCCTTTTGCCTTCTATTTTTTCCCAACATCAGGGTCTTTTCCAGTGAGTCATCTCTTCGCATCAGGTGGCAAAAGTAGCTTCAGTTTCAGCATCATTCCTTCCAGTGAACATTCAGGGTTGATTTCCTTTAGGATGGTTTGATCTCCTGCAGTCCCAGGGACTCTCAGGAGTCTTCTCCAACACCACAATTCAAAGGCATCAATTCTTCAGCCCTTAGCCTTCTTTATGGTCCAAATCTCGCATCTATACAGGACTACTGGAAAAACTGTAGCTTTGACTATATGGTTACTCAGCCTCACATCAAAGAGTACAGTGTCCAGTCGTGAGTGGGTTTGGAGTTGGCAAAGAGAAATCATGTATATACATAAAACCCCTCTCTGAGTTTCAGATTTAACCCTTAGCTAAGGATTTGACCCCAGAACTTAATAATGTAAATTAACAGGCTAACAAAGCAGAAGCAAATACACTTTATCTGGGAGAGATTTTCCTTGGTTTCCTAAAGAGGAAGCAGCAATGAAGTGACATTCTCCTTACAAATAAGATGTTGAAAAATAAAAGACTTTCTTTTTTTTCTTTTTTATATTTTGACCATGCCTTGCAGCATCCAAGATCTTAGTTCCCCAACAAGGAGTTGAACCTGTGCCCCCTGTATTGGAAGCATGGTGTATCAACCACTGGACTGCCAGGGAGGTCTCAAGAAATAAGGGAATTTCCTCCTGGGCCATTCCCCTTTAACACTCATGCTTACATCATCATTCGAGACTATCTCACACTAACCATCTGTGTGATTCTGTTTAAGAAATGTTTACAAACATTGGGCTCTCCTGATTCTTGAATTATGTCAGTTAGCCCAGCAACACTGTCTATAGGAGTCTTCGCTCAGGTGTCCCCCGAACCACTGCTCTGAATTCAGTTTTCCAAAATCTGGAAAGCCCATCTTCAGTAACCCAAAATCCGAAGCTCCTGTAGATTTTTGTAACTTTGAAGAAGGAAAAAAATTCTCAGTTATTACTCTGATGAATTTCACATCCTGGCCACAAAAAAGCAATTCTTCCTTGTCCTTCACATTTGTTTCGAGTTGGTGATGCCATCCAACCATCTCATCCTCTGTCATCCCCTTCTCCTTTTGCCTTCTATTTTTTCCCAACATCAGGGTCTTTTCCAGTGAGTCATCTCTTCGCATCAGGTGGCAAAAGTAGCTTCAGTTTCAGCATCATTCCTTCCAGTGAACATTCAGGGTTGATTTCCTTTAGGATGGTTTGATCTCCTGCAGTCCCAGGGACTCTCAGGAGTCTTCTCCAACACCACAATTCAAAGGCATCAATTCTTCAGCCCTTAGCCTTCTTTATGGTCCAAATCTCGCATCTATACAGGACTACTGGAAAAACTGTAGCTTTGACTATATGGTTACTCAGCCTCACATCAAAGAGTACAGTGTCCAGTCGTGAGTGGGTTTGGAGTTGGCAAAGAGAAATCATGTATATACATAAAACCCCTCTCTGAGTTTCAGATTTAACCCTTAGCTAAGGATTTGACCCCAGAACTTAATAATGTAAATTAACAGGCTAACAAAGCAGAAGCAAATACACTTTATCTGAGGAGAGATTTTCCCTTGGTTTCCTAAAGAGGAAGCAGCAATGAAGTGACATTCTCCTTACAAATAAGATGTTGAAAAATAAAAGACTTTCTTTTTTTTCTTTTTTATATTTTGACCATGCCTTGCAGCATCCAAGATCTTAGTTCCCCAACAAGGAGTTGAACCTGTGCCCCCTGTATTGGAAGCATGGTGTATCAACCACTGGACTGCCAGGGAGGTCTCAAGAAATAAGGGAATTTCCTCCTGGGCCATTCCCCTTTAACACTCATGCTTACATCATCATTCGAGACTATCTCACACTAACCATCTGTGTGATTCTGTTTAAGAAATGTTTACAAACATTGGGCTCTCCTGATTCTTGAATTATGTCAGTTAGCCCAGCAACACTGTCTATAGGAGTCTTCGCTCAGGTGTCCCCCGAACCACTGCTCTGAATTCAGTTTTCCAAAATCTGGAAAGCCCATCTTCAGTAACCCAAAATCCGAAGCTCCTGTAGATTTTTGTAACTTTGAAGAAGGAAAAAAATTCTCAGTTATGACTCTGATGAATTTCACATCCTGGCCACAAAAAAGCAATTCTTCCTTGCTGGTTTTAATTATGAGATTAGATAGAGAAGATTTACATCAGCAGATTAAATCACAGGACAGGTCAGCCCCAACAGTACTCAGTGATTCTAGGGGAAAGAAATAGCTAATCTCTACAATGGAAACAATGAGAAATTTCAACTTTCTGAAACCAGTTGGTTTTTCTTTTGAGATAATGCTTAATTATTATCTTCATTTTTTAATTTTTTCTCACAGAGATCCAAATTAAAGCAGTTAAATTATGCATCCACAATTTTTCAAACTTCCTCTGGAACGATGATTTCTATATAGTAATTTTTTCATTGCATAAAAATATTATTGTAATAAACTCTTTAAGTTTTCACTCAATGATTTCTTGACGGTGACTTTATCTTACAGAGAAGGAGAAATTGAGGAAGACCTTTATTGGCAATGCTTGTTATTCTCCTAAGTCACTCTTTTATGCCTTTACTTTTTTTAGACTATGTTTCCAGTTTGTGTTGTCTTTCCCTGTGGCAATACTGGACTTTCATGAAGTCTTTCTTGCAGCCGCATGCGTGTATTTTAAGTCACTTCAGTCATGTCTTACTCTTTGTGACCCCAAGGACTGTAGCCCACCAGGCTCCTCTATCCATGGAATTCTCAAGGTAAAAATACTGGAGTGGGTTGCCATGCCCTCCTCCAGGGGATCTTGCAACCCAGGGATGGAACCCTCATCTCAATGCCTCCTGCATTAGCAGAGGTTCTTTAACACTCATGCTTACATCATCATTCGAGCATCTCACACTAACCATCTGTGTGATTCTGTTTAAGAAATGTTTACAAACATTGGGCTCTCCTGATTCTTGAATTATGTCAGTTAGCCCAGCAACACTGTCTATAGGAGTCTTCGCTCAGGTGTCCCCCGAACCACTGCTCTGAATTCAGTTTTCCAAAAATCTGGAAAGCCCATCTTCAGTAACCCAAAATCCGAAGCTCCTGTAGATTTTTGTAACTTTGAAGAAGGAAAAAAATTCTCAGTTATGACTCTGATGAATTTCACATCCTGGCCACAAAAAAGCAATTCTTCCTTGCTGGTTTTAATTATGAGATTAGATAGAGAAGATTTACATCAGCAGATTAAATCACAGGACAGGTCAGCCCCAACAGTACTCAGTGATTCTAGGGGAAAGAAATAGCTAATCTCTACAATGGAAACAATGAGAAATTTCAACTTTCTGAAACCAGTTGGTTTTTCTTTTGAGATAATGCTTAATTATTATCTTCATTTTTTAATTTTTTCTCACAGAGATCCAAATTAAAGCAGTTAAATTATGCATCCACAATTTTTCAAACTTCCTCTGGAACGATGATTTCTATATAGTAATTTTTTCATTGCATAAAAATATTATTGTAATAAACTCTTTAAGTTTTCACTCAATGATTTCTTGACGGTGACTTTATCTTACAGAGAAGGAGAAATTGAGGAAGACCTTTATTGGCAATGCTTGTTATTCTCCTAAGTCACTCTTTTATGCCTTTACTTTTTTTAGACTATGTTTCCAGTTTGTGTTGTCTTTCCCTGTGGCAATACTGGACTTTCATGAAGTCTTTCTTGCAGCCGCATGCGTGTATTTTAAGTCACTTCAGTCATGTCTTACTCTTTGTGACCCCAAGGACTGTAGCCCACCAGGCTCCTCTATCCATGGAATTCTCAAGGTAAAAATACTGGAGTGGGTTGCCATGCCCTCCTCCAGGGGATCTTGCAACCCAGGGATGGAACCCTCATCTCAATGCCTCCTGCATTAGCAGGGAGGTTCTTTAACATTAGCGCCATCTAGGAAGCCCTCTTGCAGCCTATTTTTAGATAATTTTAGAGGCCATATGAGCAGCAGTTAAAATCATGTACCCTGAACATAGATTGTGCTTTAAAAAAAAAAAACAAACTTATTATCATTTACTGATGATCTAACCTGAAACATATGGCTTTCCTGTGCCTCAATTTAATTCATTATAAAACAGATTTGTTTTAAAGATTAAATTAATTGATATATGTAAAGTGCTTAAAGGAGGAAATGGCAACCCACTCCAGTATTCTTGCCTGGAGAGCCCCATGAACAGAAGAGCCTGGTGGGCTACAGTCCATGGGCTTTCTTTTCTTTGTTTTTCCAAAAAGGAATGAGCTGGTTATTAAATATTTACCACCACACTCTAGGACATAAATCTTTTAAAACAGATAAAAAATCATTTGAGAACTCAACAAAAGTCAAAGTTTGTTTTTTTCCTATTAAACTATATACACATGGGTGATCAAAATATATCTCCTTCACAACATGATCAAGACCCAATTTTCAAGTTTTATTCCAACAAATCATCAAACACTTGATATATCTCAGAATTTTCTCTCAATATTATTCATAAAAATTATCTGTACCTATAATCATTTTGACATTATCTTCAATATTTAATTGCCACTAATTGGAAAAGACCCTGATGCTGGGAAAGACTGAGGGCAAGAGGAGAAGAGGGCAACAAAAGATGAGTCTAAATGGACATGAATTCGAGCAAACTCCAAGAGACAGTGGAGGACAGAGGAGCCTGGCTTACTGCAGTCCATGAGGTCTCAAGAGAGTTGGTGACTGAACAGTAACAACAGTTTTTTAATGTTTAAGTTCGAATTTGAGTATTATATTATTTATATTCTAAGTATCCTCAATTTAACCATCTTTGAGGGGAAAACGCCCTTAGCAGATTAAAAGACGAATTTTGTCTTACTTAAATCATTCTGGTTTAGTAAAATATTCGTAGTAATCCAAATGCTATATAGGTACTAATGATTTCCCACATGCTTTAAGTACTGTCTTAGTGGTTGTTTTTTTTTTTTTTTTTTTAAATTAGATGAGTTTCACTGGTCTGTTATTCACCAGATTGTTTATTAAGAAACACTCTGCTTCCTTTCATTTAAAGCAGGTTTCAATTTCATCTGAACTTTCAAGAAAAAAAAAAAAAAAAACATTTTCCAATACTTTTCCAGCTGTGAATGTCTTGAGAATAAATATCTTTGTATCTTAAGCAACTAGCCAGTACCTGACATTTAGCAAAGGCTCAATTTTGGTTAACTAAAGGATCACTACAAAAATACTGTACATTTTACTTTTCTTGACCTGAGCAACTACAGTTTTACTGAAGATCATTAAGAACTGCAGTTTTACTGAAAATCATTAAGAGTTTCCCATATTTTGTTATTCCAACTGAAATTTTGCCAAGGGATTTTACCTGCTGGTCACTTTCCATGTAGCAGTCTTGGGGAATGGGACTCAAAATTTGACCCATTCTACCTCATACCCATTTTGGACGGCCACTATCAAAAAATAGAAAATAAGTTTTGACAGGGAGGTGAAGAAATGTCAGTGAGAATGTAAAACAGTACAACTACTGTAGAAAAACCATATGGCTGTTCCTCATAAAATTAAAAATAGAATTACCATATGATCCAGCAGTTCCACTTCTGGGAATATACCCAAAAGAACTGCAAGCAGAGTAGCAAAGAGAGTTGTACAGCCATGTTTATGACAGCATTATTCGCAATAACTAAAACGTGGAAGCAAGTCAAATATCCAGCAGATGAATGGATAAGCAAGATATGGAGTATGCATACAAGAGAACATTATTCATTGTTAAAAGGAAAGATTCTGACACTTGCTACAACATGGATGCATCCTGAGGACACTGTGCTGAGCCAAATTAGCCAGTCTCAGAAACACAAGTGAGTGTGTGATTCCACAGTCATGATATACTGAGAGTAGTTCAGATCATAGATTCACAGATACAGAGAGCAAGATGATGGTGGCCAGGAGCGGTGGGAGGGGGATGAGCAGCTTTTGTGAAAGGGTGTAGCGCGTCTATTTTAAGAGATGAAAAGACTGGAGGTGAACAATGGTGATGGTTACACAACAGTATGAACACACTTAACACCCTGAACTGCACACGGAACAATGGGTGAGATGGTACAGTTTATGCTGTGTGTACTTCACCACAATGAAATGGCTGGAAAAAAAATGTAGTAAAGTCTAACTTTTACGGAAGCCTTCTCTAGTCACAAAATCAATCCCAGGCCAACTGCACTTAGCATCTGAACAGTGCTTTGGATTTTCTAAAAGCACTGTCCCCATTTCAAGAAACTGTTTTCTCACTCTCATCTTCTCACAGTTGATTCTCCTTCTTCTGTTTCACTGTATCATTCTACTATGTTTTATCATCATCTGTTTGCTTTTGAGTAACTCCCTTCATACCCATTATAACTTAAAAAAAGCTTTTAAGGAAAAATGCTTATCATCACTTATTATTAGAGAAATGCAAATAGAAACTACAATGAGGTATTGCATCAGTCAGAATAGCCATCATCCAAAAATCTACAAACAGTACATGTTGGAGAGGATGTGGAGAAAAGGCAACCCTCTTGCACTGTTGGTGGGAATGTAAATTGATACAGCCACTATGGAAGACAGTATGGAGATTCCTTTAAAAACTAGGAATAGAACCACCATATGACCCAAGAATCCCACTACTGGGAATATACCCTGAGAAAACCAGAATTCAAAAGGACACATGTACCCCAATGTTCATTGTAGCAATATTTGCAATAGCTAGGACATGGAAGCAATGTAGATGTCCATCAACAGATGAATGGATAAAGAAGCTCTGGCACACACAGACACACACACACACACACACACACACACACAGAGTAGAATATTACTCAGCCATAAAAAGAACAGCTTTGAGTCAGTTCTAGTAACACAGATTAACCTAGAACCTGCTATATAGAATGAAGTAAGTCTGAAGGAGAAAACAAATGGTGTATGTTAATGCATACATATGAAATCTAGAAAAATGGTACAGATGAACCTATCTGCAGAGTAGGAGTAGAGATGCAGACAGAGAGAACAGACTTAAGGGCACAGCCGGGGAAGGAGGGGGTGGGAGGCATTTACAGAGTAGCACTGAAGCATCCATTACCATACGTAACATAGACAGCTAGTGGGAAGTTGCTGTGTAACACAGGGAGCTCAGCACAGTGCTCTGTGACACCCAGAGGGGTGGGATGGGGCAGGGGTGGGAGGGAGGGTTCAGAATGGAGGGGACATATGGATACTTATGGCAGATGCACATTGTTGTAGTGCAGAAACCATCAAAACACTGCAAGCATCTGAACAGTGCTTTGGATTTTCTAAAAGCACTGTCCCCATTTCAAGAAACTGTTTTCTCACTCTCATCTTCTCACAGTTGATTCTCCTTCTTCTGTTTCACTGTATCATTCTACTATGTTTTATCATCATCTGTTTGCTTTTGAGTAACTCCCTTCATACCCATTATAACTTAAAAAAAGCTTTTAAGGAAAAATGCTTATCATCACTTATTATTAGAGAAATGCAAATAGAAACTACAATGAGGTATTGCATCAGTCAGAATAGCCATCATCCAAAAATCTACAAACAGTACATGTTGGAGAGGATGTGGAGAAAAGGCAACCCTCTTGCACTGTTGGTGGGAATGTAAATTGATACAGCCACTATGGAAGACAGTATGGAGATTCCTTTAAAAACTAGGAATAGAACCACCATATGACCCAAGAATCCCACTACTGGGAATATACCCTGAGAAAACCAGAATTCAAAAGGACACATGTACCCCAATGTTCATTGTAGCAATATTTGCAATAGCTAGGACATGGAAGCAATGTAGATGTCCATCAACAGATGAATGGATAAAGAAGCTCTGGCACACACAGACACACACACACACACACACACACACACAGAGTAGAATATTACTCAGCCATAAAAAGAACAGCTTTGAGTCAGTTCTAGTAACACAGATTAACCTAGAACCTGCTATATAGAATGAAGTAAGTCTGAAGGAGAAAACAAATGGTGTATGTTAATGCATACATATGAAATCTAGAAAAATGGTACAGATGAACCTATCTGCAGAGTAGGAGTAGAGATGCAGACAGAGAGAACAGACTTAAGGGCACAGCCGGGGAAGGAGGGGGTGGGAGGCATTTACAGAGTAGCACTGAAGCATCCATTACCATACGTAACATAGACAGCTAGTGGGAAGTTGCTGTGTAACACAGGGAGCTCAGCACAGTGCTCTGTGACACCCAGAGGGGTGGGATGGGGCAGGGGTGGGAGGGAGGTTTCAGAATGGAGGGGACATATGGATACTTATGGCAGATGCACATTGTTGTAAGGCAGAAACCATCAAAACACTGTAAAGCAAATATCCTCCAATTAAAAATTAATATAAAAATAAAATAACTAAAGCAAAATAAAAAGCCCAAACCAAAACAACCAACAATGAATTTTCTTCAAAGAGAGAATGGTAGACTGTCAGATGGAAAGAGTGAAGGGTGCTTGAGAAAGGAAGAAATGCTTGTGACAGAGAGGAAATAAAAGGAGGAACAGAAAAGAGGGAAAGAGAGAAGGGAGAGAGAATAGATAGTTTAAGGGTTCTGCCTTCTTGCACCAGTGCAAACAAAGCATGTTTAAGATAGAAGATATGAGTGCTAACTCCTCAACTGGTCCCAAGTGCAATGTGCCTGTCAATAAAAACATCTTGTAGTCCTGAGTCTGAATCTAGTTTGAAAGAAAGACTAGAAATATCTCCTTAACTTGAGACAAGTACTAGAACTTTATCTGATACCCAAATGAAGAAACAGTGCCTGCTTCTGTGCTGGGGGAGACGCTGCTGGCTTTAAACTTCATAAGAGATTAAAAGGTCCATTTCAAGCTGGATATCTAAATTTTGATCATGCATATGGTAACTCTAGGAGTTTCAGAGGTAACTTGGACTATTCTTGATTTTCACCTTTAACCTGATTTTAAAACCGAATCAGATTTAAAATGTGATACTACCATTCATTGTCACCCAAGCATCATAGCATTAATACTCTTTTTCTTATAGCTGGACTTCTATTCCCAGCAGACATTCAAAAGTGTCCCAAGTCTCATAGCATTAAAATCAAGAAAAAGGGTACAGATGAACCTATCTGCAGAGTAGGAGTAGAGATGCAGACAGAGAGAACAGACTTAAGGGCACAGCCGGGGAAGGAGGGGGTGGGAGGCATTTACAGAGTAGCACTGAAGCATCCATTACCATACGTAACATAGACAGCTAGTGGGAAGTTGCTGTGTAACACAGGGAGCTCAGCACAGTGCTCTGTGACACCCAGAGGGGTGGGATGGGGCAGGGGTGGGAGGGAGGTTTCAGAATGGAGGGGACATATGGATACTTATGGCAGATGCACATTGTTGTAAGGCAGAAACCATCAAAACACTGTAAAGCAAATATCCTCCAATTAAAAATTAATATAAAAATAAAATAACTAAAGCAAAATAAAAAGCCCAAACCAAAACAACCAACAATGAATTTTCTTCAAAGAGAGAATGGTAGACTGTCAGATGGAAAGAGTGAAGGGTGCTTGAGAAAGGAAGAAATGCTTGTGACAGAGAGGAAATAAAAGGAGGAACAGAAAAGAGGGAAAGAGAGAAGGGGAGAGAGAATAGATAGTTTAAGGGTTCTGCCTTCTTGCACCAGTGCAAACAAAGCATGTTTAAGATAGAAGATATGAGTGCTAACTCCTCAACTGGTCCCAAGTGCAATGTGCCTGTCAATAAAAACATCTTGTAGTCCTGAGTCTGAATCTAGTTTGAAAGAAAGACTAGAAATATCTCCTTAACTTGAGACAAGTACTAGAACTTTATCTGATACCCAAATGAAGAAACAGTGCCTGCTTCTGTGCTGGGGGAGACGCTGCTGGCTTTAAACTTCATAAGAGATTAAAAGGTCCATTTCAAGCTGGATATCTAAATTTTGATCATGCATATGGTAACTCTAGGAGTTTCAGAGGTAACTTGGACTATTCTTGATTTTCACCTTTAACCTGATTTTAAAACCGAATCAGATTTAAAATGTGATACTACCATTCATTGTCACCCAAGCATCATAGCATTAATACTCTTTTTCTTATAGCTGGACTTCTATTCCCAGCAGACACTGGAATTCCATACAGTAGATAAATGTGCACTTTCCCTTAAATTCAAGCTCAGGGGAGGAAAACATGAGATTTTGGATAAGCTAACCATTCTCTCCCCATCCTCATAAAATCCTGATCTAGTATAAACTCACTTCCCAAATATCAGACTTAGGAAGGCAGGACTGATAATTGTGAAGAGGTACCTGCTTTAACTACCATTTTCAAATAAGAAAGATGGAGTGTCTGAGCCTCGGAGAAACTAATACCAGAAACTAACACCAGATACTAGAGTCAATATCTGAAGTTAGTAAGCAGTTAAAGATAAGGGACCTCCCGGAGTCTAAATTAAGACCCACGATGCATTATAAAAGAGGCTAGATGGAGGGCAAACTGTGTTTCACACTCAGGAGATTATCGGTGAGGGTCTCCTTAGTTAATAATGGCCGAGATCTTGGAGTTCTCCCAGGACGTTAAATGGTCTTTTTGTGATAGCACATGCACCCTTATGTTCTTATTAGATTGCACATAGGAAGTTTCTTGTGCTGTCTAATTATGCAAGGTTCTCTCCTATCCAATGGAGATTCCAAATCTGCCTTCTCAATTAACTCGTGGATATGAGACAAGAGACTTGTGTTCTTGCTGTTGGACAGCAGAATGCACTCTCTGAAATGTAGGTCACTGTGACATCAGCGAGAATGTAGCCTTTAACACTCTCCAGTGTACACTGGAACCATGTGTTGTGTGTAAGCTCACCATCCACTGTGATGGGAGGTCACAACTTTTAGAAACTTTAAAGCGACATACTTTCATGCAACTATGATATCTTCTCGGACAAAAACATTTTTAATTCATGAAATTAGTAATAATTTCAGTAATAAAAATAAAATGTGTCTCAATACGGAGTCCCACATTTCAGAGCAGGGTGCAAACATGCATTCAGCATGGGAACCTTTCAAACCTATGCATCTGTCTGTTTGTATGTGTCCATGTGTTATCAATTGTTCAAGTAAATACTAAGGGCTTCTTTGGGCTTCCCTGGTGGTCCAGTGGGTAAAGAGTCTGCCTTGCAGTGCAAGGGGCATCAGTTCGATCCCTGGCCTGGGAAAATCCCATGTGCTGCAGAGCGCCTGGACTGGTGTGTCCAATTATAAGCCAGCGCTCTAGAGTGCATGCGCCCAGATCCAGTGCTCTGCAGTGAGGGAGGCCACTGCAATGGGAGGCCCACACATGCCAAAGAATAAAAAGATTGATGAAAATAAATTCCTGGTAGCTCAGATGGTAAAGAACTGGCCTGCAATATGGAAGACCTGGGTTCGATCCCTGGGTCAGGATGATGCTTTGGAGAAGGAACGGCAACCCACTCCAGTATTCTTGCCTGGGAAACTAATACCAGAAACTAACACCAGATACTAGAGTCAATATCTGAAGTTAGTAAGCAGTTAAAGATAAGGGACCTCCCGGAGTCTAAATTAAGACCCACGATGCATTATAAAAGAGGCTAGATGGAGGGCAAACTGTGTTTCACACTCAGGAGATTATCGGTGAGGGTCTCCTTAGTTAATAATGGCCGAGATCTTGGAGTTCTCCCAGGACGTTAAATGGTCTTTTTGTGATAGCACATGCACCCTTATGTTCTTATTAGATTGCACATAGGAAGTTTCTTGTGCTGTCTAATTATGCAAGGTTCTCTCCTATCCAATGGAGATTCCAAATCTGCCTTCTCAATTAACTCGTGGATATGAGACAAGAGACTTGTGTTCTTGCTGTTGGACAGCAGAATGCACTCTCTGAAATGTAGGTCACTGTGACATCAGCGAGAATGTAGCCTTTAACACTCTCCAGTGTACACTGGAACCATGTGTTGTGTGTAAGCTCACCATCCACTGTGATGGGAGGTCACAACTTTTAGAAACTTTAAAGCGACATACTTTCATGCAACTATGATATCTTCTCGGACAAAAACATTTTTAATTCATGAAATTAGTAATAATTTCAGTAATAAAAATAAAATGTGTCTCAATACGGAGTCCCACATTTCAGAGCAGGGTGCAAACATGCATTCAGCATGGGAACCTTTCAAACCTATGCATCTGTCTGTTTGTATGTGTCCATGTGTTATCAATTGTTCAAGTAAATACTAAGGGCTTCTTTGGGCTTCCCTGGTGGTCCAGTGGGTAAAGAGTCTGCCTTGCAGTGCAAGGGGCATCAGTTCGATCCCTGGCCTGGGAAAATCCCATGTGCTGCAGAGCGCCTGGACTGGTGTGTCCAATTATAAGCCAGCGCTCTAGAGTGCATGCGCCCAGATCCAGTGCTCTGCAGTGAGGGAGGCCACTGCAATGGGAGGCCCACACATGCCAAAGAATAAAAAGATTGATGAAAATAAATTCCCTGGTAGCTCAGATGGTAAAGAACTGGCCTGCAATATGGAAGACCTGGGTTCGATCCCTGGGTCAGGATGATGCTTTGGAGAAGGGAACGGCAACCCACTCCAGTATTCTTGCCTGGGAAACCATATGGATAGAGGAGCCTGGTGGGCTGTAGTCCATGAGGTCACAAAAGAGTCAGACACAATTGAGCAACTGACACTTTTACACTTTCATCCTATAAGAGGAAATTAAAAATCCACAGAGCACAGCAGACAAACTCTCTCATTATGAACCCTTCCTTGAGCTCTCTGTCTTTTCAACCCACACTCCACATTCCCTGCTTCCATCACCAGTATTGAAGCACATAGCTTTTCTCCATGTGAAACGTCACTGGGAAGGGCAGACAGCACGGTTTCTCATGGTGGTGCTGCGTCATCCAGTAGGAAGGAACAGATTCTCAAGGAAGGATTCAAAATTATCCTTTAAAGCCTTGTCAGTACTTGATATGCATTAGCTTAATTAATCCTCACAGGAGCTCTTTGAGGAAATTACTGTTGTTTTCTCTAATTTATGAATCAGGAACTAAGAAAGGGGCTTCCCTGGTCGTCCAGTGGGCAAAGAGTCCACCTGGCAGTACAAGGGGTGCCGGTTCGATCTCTGGCCTGGGAAGATCCCATATGTTATGGAGCAGCTGGACCAGTGTGTCCAATTACGAGCCAGCACTCTCGAGCGCATGCACCCAGAGCCAGTGCTCTGCAGGGAGGGAGGCCACTGCAATGGGAGACCCACACAGGCCAGACAATAAAGATGGATGAAAATAAACAAATTTTAAAAATAATAATAATAAAAAAAGAGGGAAAAAGTTAAAAAAAAAAAAAAAAAAGAACTAAGACAGATAGATGTTTTCATGGTTATAACTTGTCCAGAGTCATAGGCAGCAGGTGGCAGGTCCCTTGGGAGGGAGCCATGTAGGAATCTGGTAATTTCATTGCTCAGTCATGCCAACACACTGTTCCCTCTCAGCACTGGGAAAGATAGCTGTTTAGTTAGTACCCAATGACAAAGTATTCCTGCATTTATGGCCATGATACATACTAAATTCATGTCCTTCACAACCATAACATAAAATGTTACAAAACAGTTGTATGGTGAGAGGTATTCAAACGTTAAGACCAAGTGTATGGCAGCAGGCCACTCTCCAGACTATGGGCAATGTGCTCTTTTATGACTGAAAAGTCAGGTACAGTTGCTCATTCCTTTTAAGTTTCTTTTACATTGAAAAAAAATGTAACTGGGATCATTAATCTGATGGAAGTGCATGCTCATGCAATGTGACTAATGTTCCGAGCTCAGCAGGGACCACCTTGTTGAGCTTGGTATGGCCAAAGACCACCCTGAACCACTGGGACAAAGCCCAGTGGTGTTCTCAAATAGCTTATGTGCTCAGTACTTTAAAACCGAACATCATTGATTTCTCAACCATGTACGTCGTTGTTTAAGGAACAGTTCACTAAATGAAAGAATGCTCATCTGAAGGAGACAACACCTCAGCCGCTTCAGAGTGCAGCCATTACCATTAGCATGCTTGGTCCATTCCTTCGTAATCTGCTTCACAATAGGGCATTCTCCTCGGCGAGGGCTAGTGATGCTCAGCAGTTTTGCACTGCAAGAAAGCATCCACTCAACAGGGCAGATGTTGTCCTCAGCTCAAATGGGCATTCTCCTTTTGGGGATCCATGGGGTACTGTTGTTTTCTCTAATTTATGAATCAGGAACTAAGAAAGGGGCTTCCCTGGTCGTCCAGTGGGCAAAGAGTCCACCTGGCAGTACAAGGGGTGCCGGTTCGATCTCTGGCCTGGGAAGATCCCATATGTTATGGAGCAGCTGGACCAGTGTGTCCAATTACGAGCCAGCACTCTCGAGCGCATGCACCCAGAGCCAGTGCTCTGCAGGGAGGGAGGCCACTGCAATGGGAGACCCACACAGGCCAGACAATAAAGATGGATGAAAATAAACAAATTTTAAAAATAATAATAATAAAAAAAGAGGGAAAAAGTTAAAAAAAAAAAAAAAAAGAACTAAGACAGATAGATGTTTTCATGGTTATAACTTGTCCAGAGTCATAGGCAGCAGGTGGCAGGTCCCTTGGGAGGGAGCCATGTAGGAATCTGGTAATTTCATTGCTCAGTCATGCCAACACACTGTTCCCTCTCAGCACTGGGAAAGATAGCTGTTTAGTTAGTACCCAATGACAAAGTATTCCTGCATTTATGGCCATGATACATACTAAATTCATGTCCTTCACAACCATAACATAAAATGTTACAAAACAGTTGTATGGTGAGAGGTATTCAAACGTTAAGACCAAGTGTATGGCAGCAGGCCACTCTCCAGACTATGGGCAATGTGCTCTTTTATGACTGAAAAGTCAGGTACAGTTGCTCATTCCTTTTAAGTTTCTTTTTACATTGAAAAAAAAAAATGTAACTGGGATCATTAATCTGATAGAAGTGCATGCTCATGCAATGTGACTAATGTTCCGAGCTCAGCAGGGACCACCTTGTTGAGCTTGGTATGGCCAAAGACCACCCTGAACCACTGGGACAAAGCCCAGTGGTGTTCTCAAATAGCTTATGTGCTCAGTACTTTAAAACCGAACATCATTGATTTCTCAACCATGTACGTCGTTGTTTAAGGAACAGTTCACTAAATGAAAGAATGCTCATCTGAAGGAGACAACACCTCAGCCGCTTCAGAGTGCAGCCATTACCATTAGCATGCTTGGTCCATTCCTTCGTAATCTGCTTCACAATAGGGCATTCTCCTCGGCGAGGGCTAGTGATGCTCAGCAGTTTTGCACTGCAAGAAAGCATCCACTCAACAGGGCAGATGTTGTCCTCAGCTTCAAATGGGCATCCTGTGTCTTCTGCATTGAGAGGCAGATTCTTTACCACTAGGCCACCTGGGAAGCCCATGGGGCAGAGACATATCCTAATCTCTCTGTATCCTCAGTACAACAGCAATCTGTAAGTGATTAATGATGATGATCTTTGTATTCTTGTGACTTGATACAAGGAGATTATATCTACAGTACAGTTAAAAAGGAAGCTTATGTATAAGGAATAACAAAAAGCAAATTAATTGTCATGCTGTTTCCCATACCAGGCAAATATGTCTCTGTGATTAGTGTTTATTTATAATAGAAATATCCTTAAATTTCCCAAGTATATAGACATTCTTTAAACTACATCTTACTTCTTACCTACATTGAAAATCTATGCAGAATACTCTCAGCATGTCTACAGATTAATAATTTCAGGGAAAGACAGAGCATAAGTTAATAAAAAGATTAAATTTGACAACAGAATGACAGAATCATCACAGTACATTTGTTCAGACCATCTTCCCATATAAATGTTAAATCATCCTAAACTCTTCACTGTGTGAGCTTGTATTTATTTACTGTTGCAGTCATTGTATGTAACAATACCAACAAAATATTTGAGACATTAAAATATATATAAAGGGAAAATAAAATATTTCATGTCCCCTTGAAAATCCTACAGATCATTTGGGGGGAAATCATGAGATTACTAGAGACTATAAAAAATAAAATATATTGGCTGCAGGGTAAGGCAGAGAAAGAGAGAAATCAGCAAGGGAAAGAGAGAAATTAATTAGAAAAAACTTATTAAAAGAAAAATTTGATCCCAATCTCTTAGTATAAGGATATAAAGTGAGAGAGAGAAAGAAAAGCATGAGCTGAAATGGCCAAGTATATAAGTAAAAGGTACAGAAGCACTGTTAGGGCCTAGGCAGGTCATAGTAAAATCACTTATCTGGAAAAGAAAAAAACAGGGTAGTCGCAATAAGGAATTTTTAGCTTATTTGTACAGCTATAAGTGAGAGATTTTCAACATATGGTTCAGAATGCAATACAGTGTAGTAGCCTCTAAGAGATCAAATAGTTTCCTATCTTCCCTCTCGCCACAACCAATTCATATCTCAGCCTTAAAAGTATTGCTTAAGCTTCAGACACAGGCTCCAATATATTAATTCTGCAACCTGGGATTATGGTCACATTTGAGTAGACTGATACATCACAGCCAAGCTCCAGTTCCTGCAGCTTGTAGGGCTGGGATAGCATTCTGTTCCACATGTGGGCCTTCATTCCTTTTATAGAAAAGTCTCAGTTAAATTCTAAGTTATTTTTAAAAATTGCTTAGAAGTGAGCTACGCAAATCATATAGAAAAGATGCCACTGTTTAAACATAGCTAAAATTGGGTTCTTATTATTTTTAGTTTATATGATTTCTATAATTTGCATATGTTTCTTTTACGTATTTGAAATGTGTTATCACATGAACTTAGGCATACAAAAACTTTCTAAGAGGAATCTATTTAGTCAAACATTTTCTCTATAAAGAGAAAAGCATATCTATCACATTGTAAAAGAGAATTTCAGGAAGTTGTTAAGTTTAAGACTCAAAATTATTTCAAAAACTTCATTCAAGATAGCAAATATAGTATGCATGTTAAATTCAGTCATGTCCAGCTCTGTGACAGTATGGACTCTAGCCCACCAGGCTCCTCTGTCCATGGAATTTTCCAGGCAAGGATGCTGGAGTGCATTGCCATTTCCTACTCCAGAGGATCTTCCCAACCCAGGGATCAAGCCCATGTCTCTTCCATCTCCTGAACTGGCAGGCAAATTCTTTACCACTAGTACCACCTGGGAAGGCCCCTGCGTAGTACCTCTTATAAGCATTTACAAATATATAGTTCTCTGTGTCAGGCCTTTGTGTATATGTTCTTAGTTAATCCTCAACAGCAATTCTGAGAGCTAGGTATCACTTGTCCATTTTGGAGACAAGGGTATTGAGATATTAGAACCCATGCTGTATCTCATGTTTTCAACATCTGTTCCCAGCTTAGCCGAAATAAAGGGCTGTAAAGAAAATTTGTAGCATACAGGCTGGATAAGTCATTGCAGGCCAATATAATAGGACCTTGAGTAAAAATTTTAAAACTTGGACCCGATGCTTAAGACACATCCCTCAATGTCTAGGTGCTGAATGAATTATGTTTAATGAATGAATATAAAGCTGAATGGTGGTATTATTATACCTGTCTCTCCTCAGGAGATAGAATGGTAGCATGGAGCACAAAATAAAATCTGTAAACCACAGCCAGACAGAAATAGGTTACTTATTTTCTTTAAAATACATTGCGTTCAATTAGATTCCACTGCTCCATTTCAGCTACAAAACATTTGAGTAGTTGCTTTATAATTTGAATATCCACACAGGATATGGAATGGTTAACTAAGTCAGATTAGCAAGATTTCTATCTTTATTAATGTTTCTATTAATAGAGCTAAGCATAAAAAATGAATGAATGTGTGTTCTCAGTTGGGTCAAACTCTTTGTGGCCTTATGGACTGTAACACACCAGGCTCATCCATCCATAGAATTTTCCAGGCAAGGATGCTGGAGTGCATTGCCATTTCCTACTCCAGAGGATCTTCCCAACCCAGGGATCAAGCCCATGTCTCTTCCATCTCCTGAACTGGCAGGCAAATTCTTTACCACTAGTACCACCTGGGAAGGCCCCTGCGTAGTACCTCTTATAAGCATTTACAAATATATAGTTCTCTGTGTCAGGCCTTTGTGTATATGTTCTTAGTTAATCCTCAACAGCAATTCTGAGAGCTAGGTATCACTTGTCCATTTTGGAGACAAGGGTATTGAGATATTAGAACCCATGCTGTATCTCATGTTTTCAACATCTGTTCCCAGCTTAGCCGAAATAAAGGGCTGTAAAGAAAATTTGTAGCATACAGGCTGGATAAGTCATTGCAGGCCAATATAATAGGACCTTGAGTAAAAATTTTAAAACTTGGACCCGATGCTTAAGACACATCCCTCAATGTCTAGGTGCTGAATGAATTATGTTTAATGAATGAATATAAAGCTGAATGGTGGTATTATTATACCTGTCTCTCCTCAGGAGATAGAATGGTAGCATGGAGCACAAAATAAAATCTGTAAACCACAGCCAGACAGAAATAGGTTACTTATTTTCTTTAAAATACATTGCGTTCAATTAGATTCCACTGCTCCATTTCAGCTACAAAACATTTGAGTAGTTGCTTTATAATTTGAATATCCACACAGGATATGGAATGGTTAACTAAGTCAGATTAGCAAGATTTCTATCTTTATTAATGTTTCTATTAATAGAGCTAAGCATAAAAAATGAATGAATGTGTGTTCTCAGTTGGGTCAAACTCTTTGTGGCCTTATGGACTGTAACACACCAGGCTCATCCATCCATAGAATTCTTCTGGCAAAAATACTGGAGTGGGTTTCCATTTCCTCTTCCAAGGGACCTTCTCAACCCAGAGATCGAACCAGCATCTCATAGGGCTCCTGCATTTTGGTAGGCAGATTCTTTACCACTGAGCTACCTGGAAAACCCATAGTAACAATAAAAAATACAGTTAACCTGGAAGTTCCCTGGTTGGCCTAGCAATTAGGACTCCAGGTTTTCCACTGTTGTGCCCCAGGTTCCATCCCGAGTTGAGGAACTGAGATCCTACAAGCCCCACATTGTGCCCACCACCACCTAATTATTATTAACAAAAAAATTAAGAGGCTTCCTCCACAATCTTGACTTTCTTCAATTACTGTTTGAACTATAAACTTAGGCTGCTGGGCTCAAACTTTAAAATGTCTTATTTCAGTTCATTCAAAAATCTTTATTTTGTAAACAGTGTTTTACTCAAAACTGTACCCCTATCTCAAATGCTTCTAGAGAATCTTAGGCTAAATCAATATGAAAACTCTGGTGCTTCCCTGGTGGTCCAGTGGGTAAAGAGTCCACCTTGCAGTGCAAGGGGCATCGGTTCAATCCCTGGCCCAGGAAGATGCCGTGTGTTGTGGAACGGATGGACTGGTGTGTCCAATTACAAGCCAGTGCTCTGGAGCATGTGCGCCCAGAGCTGGTGCTCTGCATCAAGAGAGGCCCCTGCAGTGGGAGACCCACGCAGGCCAAAGAACAAAAATGGATGAAAATAAATAAATAAATAACCAATAAAAGAGGCCAAAATTAAAAAACAAAAACAAAAACTGTCTCATTATTCAGTGAGAGAGACCTCATCACAGAGAGGCGCCTGCAGCAGAGCCTCTCTGCTCGTCTTCTGCTGTCTCCTAGGTGTGCTAACACTCTCTATTCATGTTTCAAATAACAGGAGGAAAAAATGATAGAAATAGGGAAAAGGTCATCTTCTTTCTGGCCCTTTGTTTTCCTGTTTTTCCAACCTTGGGACTATAGAGGGTGATATTACTTACATACTAACAGTGTCTGCTCATATTTCTGGCCAATACTTTTATTAGACCCAGTATAAAATGAAACAGCTTTTTCTCCTTACTGAGCATATCACAGTGAATTGGTAACGTATGTTTTTTCACTGATTACCTTCTGAAAGAAATGTCATTACATATCTTAGCTTTTTTTTCTAAACTATAATTGGCTTACAATATAATAATTTTAGTTTCAGCTGTAGAATCTAGTGATTCAGTATTTTTATACATTACAAAATGATCACCACAGTAAGTTCAGTTACCATCTGTCTCCATAGAAAGTGATTACAATATTATTGACTATATTCCCTATAGGCATTACTTATTTATTTTGTAACAGGAAGTTTGTAACTCAATCTTCTCCATCTATTTCACTAATCCCCCCACCTCCCTCCTCTCTGGCAACCCCAGCTTGTTCTCTGATTCTATGAGTCTATTTATATTCTGTCATGTTTGTTTTGTTTTGTTTTGTTTTTTTAGATTCTATGTGTGAACAAAATCATAAATGATGTCTTTGTCTGACTCATTTCATTTAGTATAATACCTTCTAGATTCTTCCATGTTGTTGCAAATGGCAATATATCATGCCTTTTTAATGGCTGAATATTTCCATGTATATAGACACATATGTGGTATACACTGGTATATTAATATATGATATATATGTATATACCACATCATCTTTATCCATTCATCTATCAATGAACACTTAAGTTGCTTCCATATCTTGGCTATTGTAAATAATGCTTCTCAATTTGTTGAGCATTTATACGATCATCACCTTGAACTATTTATGGGATGGATTGCTTATCTGCAGTTCACCTGGTTCTTCTGGGGTTTTGTTCCTTTTTTGGGAACATATTCTGTCTTTATTTTCCAATTCATCTAGTTTTGAGAGAGACCTCATCACAGAGGCGCCTGCAGCAGAGCCTCTCTGCTCGTCTTCTGCTGTCTCCTAGGTGTGCTAACACTCTCTATTCATGTTTCAAATAACAGGAGGAAAAAATGATAGAAATAGGGAAAAGGTCATCTTCTTTCTGGCCCTTTGTTTTCCTGTTTTTCCAACCTTGGGACTATAGAGGGTGATATTACTTACATACTAACAGTGTCTGCTCATATTTCTGGCCAATACTTTTATTAGACCCAGTATAAAATGAAACAGCTTTTTCTCCTTACTGAGCATATCACAGTGAATTGGTAACGTATGTTTTTTCACTGATTACCTTCTGAAAGAAATGTCATTACATATCTTAGCTTTTTTTTCTAAACTATAATTGGCTTACAATATAATAATTTTAGTTTCAGCTGTAGAATCTAGTGATTCAGTATTTTTATACATTACAAAATGATCACCACAGTAAGTTCAGTTACCATCTGTCTCCATAGAAAGTGATTACAATATTATTGACTATATTCCCTATAGGCATTACTTATTTATTTTGTAACAGGAAGTTTGTAACTCAATCTTCTCCATCTATTTCACTAATCCCCCCACCTCCCTCCTCTCTGGCAACCCCAGCTTGTTCTCTGATTCTATGAGTCTA
This sequence comes from Tragulus kanchil, assembly GCA_022376925.1. NCBI lineage: Eukaryota > Metazoa > Chordata > Mammalia > Artiodactyla > Tragulidae > Tragulus > Tragulus kanchil. The sequence continues at coordinate 269,723,408 of JAIOJX010000004.1, read as the reverse complement.
TTTATATTCTGTCATGTTTGTTTTGTTTTGTTTTGTTTTTAGATTCTATGTGTGAACAAAATCATAAATGATGTCTTTGTCTGACTCATTTCATTTAGTATAATACCTTCTAGATTCTTCCATGTTGTTGCAAATGGCAATATATCATGCCTTTTTAATGGCTGAATATTTCCATGTATATAGACACATATGTGGTATACACTGGTATATTAATATATGATATATATGTATATACCACATCATCTTTATCCATTCATCTATCAATGAACACTTAAGTTGCTTCCATATCTTGGCTATTGTAAATAATGCTTCTCAATTTGTTGAGCATTTATACGATCATCACCTTGAACTATTTATGGGATGGATTGCTTATCTGCAGTTCACCTGGTTCTTCTGGGGTTTTGTTCCTTTTTTGGGAACATATTTCTCTGTCTCCTTATTTTGCCTAATCTCTGGGTTTATTTCTAAGTATTAGATAAGTTGGTTCTATTTCCAGGCCTTGGAGAAGTGAGCATATGTAGGAGACATTCTTTGAGACCCAGCAGCACACTCCCTTCTCTGGCTGGCTGAGCGATATGCTCTAGGAGTGCCCATTTGTTGGGCTGAGTGAGCCCTTCTGTTGTGATGAGCCTGGCTCCTGTGGGTGCACAGATGGGCCAGCTGGCCCCCTATCTGGTTGGCTATGCAGCTGTGACTCAAGAGGCCACTGCTAACTCACTGGTGGGCAGGACAAGGTCCCAGTGGTAGCTGACTGTGGAGCCCCAAAGTGGGGAGTCCTTGAGCTGATGTTGGCCCACTACATCTTAGCTTTTGCCTGAAAGGAAGGTAGGTAGAAGGAAGGTAGTGTCACTCACTAATACCTTGAGTGACAAGGTATTAGTCACTCAACCGTGTCCAATTCTGCAACCTCACAGACGAGTTCACCAGGCTAATCTGTCCATATAATCTTTCAGGCAAGAATACTGGCATGGGTTGCCATTCCTTTCTCCAGGAGATCTTCCCAATCCAGGGATCGAATGCGAGGCTCCTGCATTGCAGGCAGACTATCATCTGAGCCATCAGGGAAGCCCATTAAAAAAAAAAAAAAACTACCATGAGGTTAAATACATGATCTGTTCTATCATTTCAAACTTTAGCAAGAAATATATTTTTCTGTAAAATCACCTTCATTATTAATTGGCCCAAAATTTAAAAAAATAAAAAACTACCATAGTCTAGATTCTTCCATGTTGTTGCAAATGGCAATATATCATGCCTTTTTAATGGCTGAATATTTCCATGTATATAGACACATATGTGGTATACACTGGTATATTAATATATGATATATATGTATATACCACATCATCTTTATCCATTCATCTATCAATGAACACTTAAGTTGCTTCCATATCTTGGCTATTGTAAATAATGCTTCTCAATTTGTTGAGCATTTATACGATCATCACCTTGAACTATTTATGGGATGGATTGCTTATCTGCAGTTCACCTGGTTCTTCTGGGGTTTTGTTCCTTTTTTGGGAACATATTTCTCTGTCTCCTTATTTTGCCTAATCTCTGGGTTTATTTCTAAGTATTAGATAAGTTGGTTCTATTTCCAGGCCTTGGAGAAGTGAGCATATGTAGGAGACATTCTTTGAGACCCAGCAGCACACTCCCTTCTCTGGCTGGCTGAGCGATATGCTCTAGGAGTGCCCATTTGTTGGGCTGAGTGAGCCCTTCTGTTGTGATGAGCCTGGCTCCTGTGGGTGCACAGATGGGCCAGCTGGCCCCCTATCTGGTTGGCTATGCAGCTGTGACTCAAGAGGCCACTGCTAACTCACTGGTGGGCAGGACAAGGTCCCAGTGGTAGCTGACTGTGGAGCCCCAAAGTGGGGAGTCCTTGAGCTGATGTTGGCCCACTACATCTTAGCTTTTGCCTGAAAGGAAGGTAGGTAGAAGGAAGGTAGTGTCACTCACTAATACCTTGAGTGACAAGGTATTAGTCACTCAACCGTGTCCAATTCTGCAACCTCACAGACGAGTTCACCAGGCTAATCTGTCCATATAATCTTTCAGGCAAGAATACTGGCATGGGTTGCCATTCCTTTCTCCAGGAGATCTTCCCAATCCAGGGATCGAATGCGAGGCTCCTGCATTGCAGGCAGACTATCATCTGAGCCATCAGGGAAGCCCATTAAAAAAAAAAAAAAACTACCATGAGGTTAAATACATGATCTGTTCTATCATTTCAAACTTTAGCAAGAAATATATTTTTCTGTAAAATCACCTTCATTATTAATTGGTCCCTGTCTTAATTTTAATGGATAACAGCCACATCAAAAATAACTTGGAATTAACTATTTGAGACAGTATAGGTCAACTTAGTAAAATAACTTGCCCTTCCTTCTCTGTTACAGCTCAGCTACATTATTCAAAGTCTACAATTAGCAACTTTATCCAGCTATCCTCCAATGCAGGAGGTTCATCCATTAGAGTGGAGAGGAAAAAAAATTCAAATGGAAATAAGTTGTTGTAACTACCTAATGTGGCTCTTCCAACCATTTCTCTTCCTGCTTAGAGCTGCTCTTGTTTTTTGCCTTATAGGGACCGAGCCCCTTTTATTTTCACTTCAGAGATGGAGTACTTTATCACAGAGGGTGGGAAAAATCCACAGCATTTCCAAGATTTTGTGGAGCTTTGCTGCCAAGCTTATAACATTGTCAGAAGACACACCCGCCTGCTCTTGAACCTGCTAGAAATGGTAAGTCCTTTGGGGAAATAATAGAAATAATAAGCCTCATTTGTGTCTCTCGGTCGTCTATCTTTGCTAATGGTTTGGAGTTCCCCAAAGAGCTATTCTAAATGGAATGAAATGAACAAACTAAAAGTACCATTATACAACTTACAAACACATGTCTTAATTATTCATAACATTAGTTCACAGTCCTTGTCTCAGACCTTTTTCTTCACAATAATATTGATGGTTTCAGGGGCTCTCTCAGTATACTTTGATTAAATATCAAGGACAGGGATTTAGAATATTGTATCAGGTGCACAGTGCTTTAGGATTTTTTTTCAAAAGTATTTAAAGATACTATCTCATTTTCACATTACAGGAACCCAATGATGTAGGACAAGCAAGTATTTGTCCTGGTTTCTCTCCTGGTCTCTTTGACCACTTGCTTGTTTTCCATAATAAACTGAGAGTAAAAACTGTAAGGTGACCTGCTAGCAGCTCGACGGGAGAGTAGCACATTTGAATCTAGGCATCATGGTCCTGGGTGCTGTCTGTTGTCCAGGAGGTGGATTTTTAATGTTTCTTTCCACTGTCAGGGTGAGAGGAGAGGGATCTGATGGAAATATCTCTTGGGAAGAAAATGTAGTGATTCCTTTAGGCACATATACAGACACGAATAACTGCAGCAAATTGTAGGAGATACCTACATCTTTTGTAAATCAACATGGTCAATACATGTCAAAATATGTATTTAGAGTTAATACAATCATCAAAAATCACTGGTTTAGAGCCATCAGATGGCAGTTCTACTAGATGCAGTTGAGGGCACAGACCAGGGCAGGGCTTTCCTGGGTTTAAATTCTAGTGTGGCCTCTGACTGGCGGCATGTTACTTAACTCAAGTAGAACGCTTGTTTCCTTATCTATTAGATAAAGGCATTGGCATCTATCTTGTAAGACTGATAAATAAATGACCCAATAGTGAATACTTTGCATGAACATTTATGCTAAGTGCCTTATGTGTATTAATTGATTAACATTTCACAATAGCCCTATGAGATCACTAATATAAACAGCACAATCCCTGTCACATAGGAGGATCCAGTTATTATACTACACCTTTGTTAACCTGTGAGAGCATTTTCCATATGGTATCCCCTAATCACTTGGTTATTTAAATCTAAATTAGTTAGCATTGAATAGAATTTAAAATTCAGCTTCTTAGTCTCACTAACCACTAATTACAAATTAGTGCTGGTGAGCACCAATTTCAAGTGCTCGCCAGCCATATCTAGCTAGTAGTACCCTATTGGACAGCACAGATGAAAAATATTTCCTTCATAGCGAAAAAATTCTTTTGGATAGTGCTAAAGAAATGTTGACCTTTTTGCAGTGAAGATTTGATCCTTGTTTCATTTTTTCAAGCAACAAATGTGCCTTCCTTCTTTCCTGTCTTGAAAAATATGGATTTCTAAAAACACTCAACATGTAGTCCTTCATATAGAAAGACACTTTGGTTATTTCACATGTAAACTGGATATATAAGGCTCTGCCCATCTCCAGAGTCAAGCTGGCTTTGCAGTAACAACCAATGTTTCATACTGGTAGAATTTCATTCTACCTCTCAGTTCTATAAGGTTATATTACAATCATGAGAGGGTTTATAGTTCATAATCTTCATTCATACCACAGGTAAAACTACAAAGACTAAGTCTGTGACCTTGACTCCGTACCATAAGAAATAACCAGGTTATATCAACTTTAAGGCTCTAGTAGGGTCAAACCATGAGTCCATGAGCTCTTGAATATTTACTATATGCCAGAAACTGTACAGGATACCCTAATATATGAGACCCTGTCAGTCCTAAAATTTTCAATTTCCAGGTGGTGCTAGTGGTAAACCACCTGCCTACCAGTGCAGGAGACAAAAGAGACTCAGGTTTGATCCCTGGGCTGGGAAGATCCCCTTAGAGAAGGAAATGGCAACTCCCTCCAGTGCTTGCCTGGAGAATCCCATGGACAGAGGAGCGGGGAAGGCTCCAGTGCAGGGGGTCACAAGGAGTCAGACACGACTGAAGTGATTTACATGCACGCACACAAGATAAAATTCATGTTCACAAGCAAATGAGGTACCCAGCATTTCTAAATGTCTAAAATGCTACAAATAACTGCTTACTAGGAGTGAGTACCATATTCGAACAACTGCTTCAATCAATCATAGACATTTCAAAAATAAACCCAAAGCAGAAAAGCACAAATATCATTTTATTCTGTTTCTCAGGTGACAGTAGATTTATGCAGAATGACAGGAAGACACGTAAAATAATGTGAAAGAACAGCTTTTGATGAAAAAACAAAAAGATTCTATAAGCTCTTGGTGGGCTTTTTAATTTTGTTTAATAAACACTTCTCTGTACCTAAAAAGAAAACTTTTCCGCATGTGAGTCATAATATATTCTCCAGAGGATCTTCTGAACCCAGAGATTGAACCCAGGTCTCCCACGTTGCAGGGCAGGTGGATTCGTTACCATGTGAGCCACTAGGGAAGCCCCATAATATATTACATAGTCATTAAAGAGTTTATACAATGTTATTTCATTCAAAAGAAGTAGATATTTGGTGTTTTAGTCAAGTATTGAGATAATTTCTCATAAAATAATATCAAAATCAAATGCTGAAGTGTTGTGGTAAGTAGTATTTGCAAAAATTTCCCTGCATTTTAAATTCAAGTGTGACTTTCAGACTAAGGAAGAGAAGTTGGCAGTGAATGGTACTAATTCAGATTAACCTCATAATCTTAGACATTTACGTAAATGGAAACAGAGACCATATGCAATGTGAACCAATTAGTGCAAGTGTGCATGTTCAGTTATGTCCAGCTCTTTGCTCTACCCATGGCTCCTCTGTCCATGGGTTTCTCCAGGCAAGAATACTGGAGCAAGTTGCCATTACCTACTTCAAGGGGTCTTCCCAACCCAGGGGTCAAACCCAGATCTCTTGTGTCCCTTGCACTGGCAAGTGGAATCTTTAAGATTGAGCCACCTGGGAATGGACCAATTAGACCAATTATGTTGTTGCTGTTTAGTTGCTAAGTCACGTCCGACTCTTTTGTAACCCAACACAGATGTGTAAAACAGCAGTGTGTTATATCTCAGTTTCTGGTAATTATGCATGCCCATTTTTATGGGATTCTGCTCACAAGCAAATGAGGTACCCAGCATTTCTAAATGTCTAAAATGCTACAAATAACTGCTTACTAGGAGTGAGTACCATATTCGAACAACTGCTTCAATCAATCATAGACATTTCAAAAATAAACCCAAAGCAGAAAAGCACAAATATCATTTTATTCTGTTTCTCAGGTGACAGTAGATTTATGCAGAATGACAGGAAGACACGTAAAATAATGTGAAAGAACAGCTTTTGATGAAAAAACAAAAAGATTCTATAAGCTCTTGGTGGGCTTTTTAATTTTGTTTAATAAACACTTCTCTGTACCTAAAAAGAAAACTTTTCCGCATGTGAGTCATAATATATTCTCCAGAGGATCTTCTGAACCCAGAGATTGAACCCAGGTCTCCCACGTTGCAGGGCAGGTGGATTCGTTACCATGTGAGCCACTAGGGAAGCCCCATAATATATTACATAGTCATTAAAGAGTTTATACAATGTTATTTCATTCAAAAGAAGTAGATATTTGGTGTTTTAGTCAAGTATTGAGATAATTTCTCATAAAATAATATCAAAATCAAATGCTGAAGTGTTGTGGTAAGTAGTATTTGCAAAAATTTCCCTGCATTTTAAATTCAAGTGTGACTTTCAGACTAAGGAAGAGAAGTTGGCAGTGAATGGTACTAATTCAGATTAACCTCATAATCTTAGACATTTACGTAAATGGAAACAGAGACCATATGCAATGTGAACCAATTAGTGCAAGTGTGCATGTTCAGTTATGTCCAGCTCTTTGCTCTACCCATGGCTCCTCTGTCCATGGGTTTCTCCAGGCAAGAATACTGGAGCAAGTTGCCATTACCTACTTCAAGGGGTCTTCCCAACCCAGGGGTCAAACCCAGATCTCTTGTGTCCCTTGCACTGGCAAGTGGAATCTTTAAGATTGAGCCACCTGGGAATGGACCAATTAGACCAATTATGTTGTTGCTGTTTAGTTGCTAAGTCACGTCCGACTCTTTTGTAACCCAACACAGATGTGTAAAACAGCAGTGTGTTATATCTCAGTTTCTGGTTATTTACCTCTTGATGCTATGCTCTTCACATTTCTTTCTTATGGGATTCTGTAGCTAATCAGAGCATCAGTAAAGATTTCAAGACCATACCTTCTCTGGTAGAGCTTTGATGAAAATAAAAACCACATTTAAATTTACAAAAAAATTTTTTACAGCATCTTGGTTATTTATGGAATCACTCTTTCAACAAGTATTTGATGAAGATTTGCTACATCTGTGTCATGGTACTAGGGTCTGGAGATATATCTGTAAAGGAATGGACGGCATTCCTGTCCTCATGGAGTTTACAGTCTATTGGAAAAAAGAAGTATCCATTGTCAGAGGAAATGCAGTACCAGTGCCAAGCTCTGGTTTTATTTTCTGTTGTTCACTTTTTTTTTTAATTTTTAAACATTTACTTTATTATTTTTATTTATTTATTTATTTTCATCCATCTTTATTCTTTGGCATGTGTGGGTCTCCTATTGCAGTGGCCTCTTTCATTGCAAAGCACCAGCTCTGGGTGCATGCACTCCAGAGCTCTGGCCTGCAGTTGAACACACCGGTCCAGCCACTCCACAGCATGTGGGATCTTCCTGGGCCAGGGATCGAACCAGTGTCCCTTGCGCTGCAAGGTGAACTCTTTACCCACTGAACGACTAGGGAAGCCCCATTTTTTTAATAGTAGAGTTGCTTCCCTACTGGCTCAGATGGTAAAGAATCCACCTGCAGTGTGAGAGACCTGGGTTCAGTCTCTAGGTTGGGAAGATCCCCTGGAGAAGGGGCATTCTTGTCACTCCAGTGTGGTTGCAAAGAGTCAGACACAACTCAGCGACTTGACTTTCACTTTTTATAGTTGCTATACAATGTTATATTAGTTTCTGCTGTGCAGCACTGTAAATCATATATACATATATATACATACACATACATCAACTTGTTTGGGGATTTCCTTCCCATTGAGGTAACCACAGAGCACTGACTAGACTTCCCTGTGCTATATAGTAGGTTTTCATTAGTTTTCTATTTTATATATGTCAGTCTTAATCGCTCCACGTCAAGCTCTTGTTTTCTATTTCCATTTCAATTCTGGCCTACAAATGGACTCCCATTTAGGTTATTTTCTACCTCTTGGGGTAATCTATATTTCCCTCAACTCTCTCTCAAACTGACTCTTTTTGTGTTAACTTACTCAAAAAGAACTTAATCTGCTGTGCTATAAGCTAGTTATAACTTGAGAAATACATGACATGAGTCATTAATTCTGGCTTCCATGAAGGTCAGTAACAAAGAATTTTGAGCCGCAGACGTCTGCTGTGTCTGCTGGGGAGTTCACTGCTCATCCTTGGTAGAGAGCAGCCTGTTTCCAGATACTCACAGGCCTTTTTGTTTACTCCTGGGAAAAGCTGGGGGAAAATAATCCATGAAATTCCCATCTTGCTTAAAAGCAAAACATCTGTAGAAACCCAGGAGTGTTGCTGGCTGAATTCACTAACATAAAAGCCTGTATTTCATCAGCTTTTCTCTTATTAAAAAATCAATACCAGTCATTATGGAAAGTTCCCAAAGAACACAGGGACCATTCACCCAGTTTAGAATGTTTATCACACTCATTTTTATATCCAATACTTCCCAGCAGAAATCTTTCTGATTTCTCTATGTGGTGGCAAAGAGTGTCTGTTTCCTGAAACATAACTATCAAGACAGATCTGGACTCAGGAGGAGAAAAACAAGTAAAAAACATTTTTTAATGTTCGTATGTTTTAAGAAGGAACTTAGTTGTTTATCTGTACTAGCCACCTTTTCCTTTCTTAAAAACATTTTTAGCCATGTTTCGTCCCAAGGCTCCTCTGTCCGGAACTAGGGAAGCCCCATTTTTTAATAGTAGAGTTGCTTCCCTACTGGCTCAGATGGTAAAGAATCCACCTGCAGTGTGAGAGACCTGGGTTCAGTCTCTAGGTTGGGAAGATCCCCTGGAGAAGGGGCATTCTTGTCACTCCAGTGTGGTTGCAAAGAGTCAGACACAACTCAGCGACTTGACTTTCACTTTTTATAGTTGCTATACAATGTTATATTAGTTTCTGCTGTGCAGCACTGTAAATCATATATACATATATATACATACACATACATCAACTTGTTTGGGGATTTCCTTCCCATTGAGGTAACCACAGAGCACTGACTAGACTTCCCTGTGCTATATAGTAGGTTTTCATTAGTTTTCTATTTTATATATGTCAGTCTTAATCGCTCCACGTCAAGCTCTTGTTTTCTATTTCCATTTCAATTCTGGCCTACAAATGGACTCCCATTTAGGTTATTTTCTACCTCTTGGGGTAATCTATATTTCCCTCAACTCTCTCTCAAACTGACTCTTTTTGTGTTAACTTACTCAAAAAGAACTTAATCTGCTGTGCTATAAGCTAGTTATAACTTGAGAAATACATGACATGAGTCATTAATTCTGGCTTCCATGAAGGTCAGTAACAAAGAATTTTGAGCCGCAGACGTCTGCTGTGTCTGCTGGGGAGTTCACTGCTCATCCTTGGTAGAGAGCAGCCTGTTTCCAGATACTCACAGGCCTTTTTGTTTACTCCTGGGAAAAGCTGGGGGAAAATAATCCATGAAATTCCCATCTTGCTTAAAAGCAAAACATCTGTAGAAACCCAGGAGTGTTGCTGGCTGAATTCACTAACATAAAAGCCTGTATTTCATCAGCTTTTCTCTTATTAAAAAATCAATACCAGTCATTATGGAAAGTTCCCAAAGAACACAGGGACCATTCACCCAGTTTAGAATGTTTATCACACTCATTTTTATATCCAATACTTCCCAGCAGAAATCTTTCTGATTTCTCTATGTGGTGGCAAAGAGTGTCTGTTTCCTGAAACATAACTATCAAGACAGATCTGGACTCAGGAGGAGAAAAACAAGTAAAAAACATTTTTTAATGTTCGTATGTTTTAAGAAGGAACTTAGTTGTTTATCTGTACTAGCCACCTTTTCCCTTTCTTATTGCCCCAATTAAGGTCATTGGTGGTGATTTAGTCACTAAGCCATGTCCAGCTCTTATGACCGCATGGACTGTAGCCCACCAGGCTCCTCTGTCCATGGGATTTTCCAGGCAGAAAATACTGTAATGGGTTGTGATTTCCTCCTCTAGGGAATCTTCCCGATCAAGGGATCAAACCCACATCTCCCACACTGAAGGCAGATTCTTTATGCTGATCCACTGGGGAAGCCCAATTAAAGTTTCAACCCATGTAATCTAAGCTGGGGAGGCACTTGAGTCACATCTCTGTGGGGCAGTGAACAGACCTGACGAAGTGGACCCAGGTTTGAGACCATCCTTGCTCTCATGTGCAGAATCACAACACTCAGAGTCTCTTCTCTGAGGAATGAAACCCATCAACAAGGGCAAAGTTAGCACCTGTTGCCTTTAATCAGCCATATGAACGGGAGAGAACTTGGGTTTGAAGCCTTGGCACTTGGCCACTGGTGTGTTGTATTTCTGTGTGTGTCTCTGTCTGTGTGTGTAGGAAGGGGTAAGTATGAAGGGATAAGTATAAGTATAAGATCTATTTCCCAAGGAAGTGTTTGACAGAGTCCTAAATGAGCACATGTGAATTCAGAATATCCAGGGAAACTAAAAAGCAATTCAGATCTAGATGTTTACAGCAAATGGACAATCAGAGTATGATAAAGGGGGAACTCTCATAATAAGTACACACAGAACTGATAAAACCTAATCTAGACTTTATTTGCTCTTTGCAATGCATCTCCCTGTGGTTGATTTTTAAGTTTAGAAGTTGGGATTGAACTAGCTATCTATAGCTTTTCAGTGCCTCACAGGGTCAGATATTTTTTTCATTCATTCATGCCTTTATTATTACAGACATTAAGTTTCTTATAAAGCAAAACCCCATATAGCTTAGAATGTTTATCACACTCATTTTATATCCAATACTTCCCAGCAGAAATCTTTCTGATTTCTCTATGTGGTGGCAAAGAGTGTCTGTTTCCTGAAACATAACTATCAAGACAGATCTGGACTCAGGAGGAGAAAAACAAGTAAAAAACATTTTTTAATGTTCGTATGTTTTAAGAAGGAACTTAGTTGTTTATCTGTACTAGCCACCTTTTCCCTTTCTTATTGCCCCAATTAAGGTCATTGGTGGTGATTTAGTCACTAAGCCATGTCCAGCTCTTATGACCGCATGGACTGTAGCCCACCAGGCTCCTCTGTCCATGGGATTTTCCAGGCAGAAAATACTGTAATGGGTTGTGATTTCCTCCTCTAGGGAATCTTCCCGATCAAGGGATCAAACCCACATCTCCCACACTGAAGGCAGATTCTTTATGCTGATCCACTGGGGAAGCCCAATTAAAGTTTCAACCCATGTAATCTAAGCTGGGGAGGCACTTGAGTCACATCTCTGTGGGGCAGTGAACAGACCTGACGAAGTGGACCCAGGTTTGAGACCATCCTTGCTCTCATGTGCAGAATCACAACACTCAGAGTCTCTTCTCTGAGGAATGAAACCCATCAACAAGGGCAAAGTTAGCACCTGTTGCCTTTAATCAGCCATATGAACGGGAGAGAACTTGGGTTTGAAGCCTTGGCACTTGGCCACTGGTGTGTTGTATTTCTGTGTGTGTCTCTGTCTGTGTGTGTAGGAAGGGGTAAGTATGAAGGGATAAGTATAAGTATAAGATCTATTTCCCAAGGAAGTGTTTGACAGAGTCCTAAATGAGCACATGTGAATTCAGAATATCCAGGGAAACTAAAAAGCAATTCAGATCTAGATGTTTACAGCAAATGGACAATCAGAGTATGATAAAGGGGGAACTCTCATAATAAGTACACACAGAACTGATAAAACCTAATCTAGACTTTATTTGCTCTTTGCAATGCATCTCCCTGTGGTTGATTTTTAAGTTTAGAAGTTGGGATTGAACTAGCTATCTATAGCTTTTCAGTGCCTCACAGGGTCAGATATTTTTTTCATTCATTCATGCCTTTATTATTACAGACATTAAGTTCTAACAATTTATAAAGCACCACATTAAACAATATAGACAATTCAATGTGGACCAAAATTCGAATTTTTGATCTCAAAGAACGTTAAAATCTAATGTGACAAATATGCACACACAAAAAAACGTAGTCAAAACCAGGCAGCATTCAGTCCTATGAAAGAGCTGCAAAACTAAAATGGGATTATTGTACAAAGAAAGCAAGTTATGAAGTCTTATCAACAGAATCTGGTGCTTTCAAGGAAGAAGAAACATTTGAGGTGAGCCTTCAAAAAGAATTTTAGTAGACAAAGAAGGACAAGGAAGGAATGCTGACTGAAAGGAAAATGTAAGTATGTGTGGAGGGTTCAACAGCAGGGGCATGCAGTGTTTTGGAAATGCAGGTGATCAGGTGTACCCAGTCTGTGGCCCAGATGGAGGTCTATATAGATAGTAAGGATGGAGTGTGAGATCACAGTTAGATTAACAAAGGCACTGACGACCACAATGAAGATTTTGGATTTATATATCCACAGGATAACCTATAAGTTTCTTTGTTTTTGCTGAAGAGAATATTATCATGTAGCTTGGATTTCAGACAGATAACTTAGAAAGTACGTAATTGGAGAGATAGGGATTGAAGAGCCAGAGAAAGGCCATTCAAGTTATCTAAGCTGACTTAGATGACTTGACATGGAATAGGAAACGAATACGAGGGACTGTTGAGAGAGATGGTTTTTATAGAGTTGAGTGATTGACATTGGGGATCAGGAAGAAGAGAGACTCAATAAGACATGAATTTCCTGTTATCTAGACAGTAGTGGTAGTGAGATATGAAGTGGGAAAAAGGAGAAAGAGTGAGTGGGAAAAAGAAGAAAGAGTGGATGGGAAAGGAAAACTTGCTCAACTCTAGATAATCATGAATTTATTGATGCTGGATCATCCATGAGCAAAGATAGCGGACAACTTCCCAGGACTACCATTCCCCTGGTTTAAATTACAATCTATATGCTAATGACTCCCAAATCTATATTTATACTTTAGGCCCCACCCAACCCTCCAAATATAATCCAATCAACCACCCAGTTTTCTCAAGTCTACCTCCTACATGTATTTAAAATCTAATAACTATTTTGTTCAACAGTCTCCTGCTCCAGCCTTTTATTTGGTCTCACTTTAATCTTTTTCACACATAACCACAATGATCTTTCTCATTGTGGTTAGGCAGACCCTTTTTAAAGTTTTTACTGAATATGTTACAATACTGTTTCTGTTTTATGTTTTGGTTTTTTGCCCACAAGGCATACAGGATATTATCTCCTGACCAGGGATCAAACTTGCACCCACTGTATTAGAAGGCAAAGCCTTAACCACTGGGCCACCAGCAAAGTTCCTCAGTTTATTCTTTACTTTTAGGATTAACTCCCCACAACTGTAAACATGCCTCCTTTTCAGAGCAGGAAATTTATTTTAATTTATTATAGTTTTGAGATGTGTGGAGGGTTCAACAGCAGGGGCATGCAGTGTTTTGGAAATGCAGGTGATCAGGTGTACCCAGTCTGTGGCCCAGATGGAGGTCTATATAGATAGTAAGGATGGAGTGTGAGATCACAGTTAGATTAACAAAGGCACTGACGACCACAATGAAGATTTTGGATTTATATATCCACAGGATAACCTATAAGTTTCTTTGTTTTTGCTGAAGAGAATATTATCATGTAGCTTGGATTTCAGACAGATAACTTAGAAAGTACGTAATTGGAGAGATAGGGATTGAAGAGCCAGAGAAAGGCCATTCAAGTTATCTAAGCTGACTTAGATGACTTGACATGGAATAGGAAACGAATACGAGGGACTGTTGAGAGAGATGGTTTTTATAGAGTTGAGTGATTGACATTGGGGATCAGGAAGAAGAGAGACTCAATAAGACATGAATTTCCTGTTATCTAGACAGTAGTGGTAGTGAGATATGAAGTGGGAAAAAGGAGAAAGAGTGAGTGGGAAAAAGAAGAAAGAGTGGATGGGAAAGGAAAACTTGCTCAACTCTAGATAATCATGAATTTATTGATGCTGGATCATCCATGAGCAAAGATAGCGGACAACTTCCCAGGACTACCATTCCCCTGGTTTAAATTACAATCTATATGCTAATGACTCCCAAATCTATATTTATACTTTAGGCCCCACCCAACCCTCCAAATATAATCCAATCAACCACCCAGTTTTCTCAAGTCTACCTCCTACATGTATTTAAAATCTAATAACTATTTTGTTCAACAGTCTCCTGCTCCAGCCTTTTATTTGGTCTCACTTTAATCTTTTTCACACATAACCACAATGATCTTTCTCATTGTGGTTAGGCAGACCCTTTTTAAAGTTTTTACTGAATATGTTACAATACTGTTTCTGTTTTATGTTTTGGTTTTTTGCCCACAAGGCATACAGGATATTATCTCCTGACCAGGGATCAAACTTGCACCCACTGTATTAGAAGGCAAAGCCTTAACCACTGGGCCACCAGCAAAGTTCCTCAGTTTATTCTTTACTTTTAGGATTAACTCCCCACAACTGTAAACATGCCTCCTTTTCAGAGCAGGAAATTTATTTTAATTTATTATAGTTTTGAGATACTGATGACATTCTTCTTTTTTCCTCAGAGTCCAGATTTATCTCAAAGGTCTATTATTTTCTAAGATGTGTGCCTATAACTAAAGAAAATATTACCTCTTCAATCTACACTATAATTTAAACTAAATATTTTTCCAAAGTTTGGCAGAAAAGTACTTGAAACTTTGTACAGTCTAATTTTTATTTCATTGTTTTAATAATTTTTAATAAATTAAGTCACCACTTTAGTAGGGAAAATTGTGTTCTTGTAGTATAAGTTATAGAATCATGAAAGAATTTAAGATTAAAAAACAAAGAAATAGGGAATAAGATTAAGAACCAGAAAGATTAGTTTTCTTTCTCTTTCCTTACACACCATTTGAGCTGGATACTTCAGTTACAGGTTTGGAGGGATAAAGTTTTTCTTCTTGAAAACAGGTATTGTGATATAATTTCTGTGTTATACTTTATATGTAGAGAGCTCTTTCTTACTCATTACCATTTGATTCTCCCAGAACATGTTGGGTATTTTTATATCCATTTAAAAGGAGCAAATGGAAGTTCAGAGAGGTTAAGAGCCTCTTTCAAGATCATTTAGAATTTAAAGAACGGGTTCAGAAATTCTGACACCAGAGCTCTTATTATTTCTATTGTTCTTGGCTGAACACACTTACAGAAGATGAGAATAGAGATTTGATTTACATTGTTGAGTTGTTTGTTTTTCTTACTTTGTTTTCTCGTGTGTTTATTTTGCTAAGATGCTACGTTTCTTTGAGCTGGGAAGTCTCACTTTAATCTTTTTCACACATAACCACAATGATCTTTCTCATTGTGGTTAGGCAGACCCTTTTTAAAGTTTTTACTGAATATGTTACAATACTGTTTCTGTTTTATGTTTTGGTTTTTTGCCCACAAGGCATACAGGATATTATCTCCTGACCAGGGATCAAACTTGCACCCACTGTATTAGAAGGCAAAGCCTTAACCACTGGGCCACCAGCAAAGTTCCTCAGTTTATTCTTTACTTTTAGGATTAACTCCCCACAACTGTAAACATGCCTCCTTTTCAGAGCAGGAAATTTATTTTAATTTATTATAGTTTTGAGATACTGATGACATTCTTCTTTTTTCCTCAGAGTCCAGATTTATCTCAAAGGTCTATTATTTTCTAAGATGTGTGCCTATAACTAAAGAAAATATTACCTCTTCAATCTACACTATAATTTAAACTAAATATTTTTCCAAAGTTTGGCAGAAAAGTACTTGAAACTTTGTACAGTCTAATTTTTATTTCATTGTTTTAATAATTTTTAATAAATTAAGTCACCACTTTAGTAGGGAAAATTGTGTTCTTGTAGTATAAGTTATAGAATCATGAAAGAATTTAAGATTAAAAAACAAAGAAATAGGGAATAAGATTAAGAACCAGAAAGATTAGTTTTCTTTCTCTTTCCTTACACACCATTTGAGCTGGATACTTCAGTTACAGGTTTGGAGGGATAAAGTTTTTCTTCTTGAAAACAGGTATTGTGATATAATTTCTGTGTTATACTTTATATGTAGAGAGCTCTTTCTTACTCATTACCATTTGATTCTCCCAGAACATGTTGGGTATTTTTATATCCATTTAAAAGGAGCAAATGGAAGTTCAGAGAGGTTAAGAGCCTCTTTCAAGATCATTTAGAATTTAAAGAACGGGTTCAGAAATTCTGACACCAGAGCTCTTATTATTTCTATTGTTCTTGGCTGAACACACTTACAGAAGATGAGAATAGAGATTTGATTTACATTGTTGAGTTGTTTGTTTTTCTTACTTTGTTTTCTCGTGTGTTTATTTTGCTAAGATGCTACACGCAGGATTGCCTGAGCTAAGCGGAATCCAAGACCTGAAATACGTGTATAATAATCTCCGTCCACAAGACACAGACCTGGAAGCGACCAGTCATTTCACCAAGTAAGACTAGCTGTGAATGTATGAGTGGGCAGGAATGCTTGTGTACAAACGCATTTCACATTTGAGTTGATCGTAGGGTGAACAGACAGGGGTATGAAGCTGTCATTTCCACAACAACCTTTTGTCTTCTACCCAAGATGGAAAAGCAGTAATGTGACTGTCTAGCAGGAACTCTTAGTCAGTGTTTCTGTGGCAGGATATTGTTTGCTAACCAGCCTCTTCATGTAACACATTCCTCAATGAAAGGTCATTGAAAAGACCAAGAGCTGACATAAATAAATTGGTTGTTCTATTTGAACTATGTCCTGGAAAACAATTTGGAAAAAGATTTATGATGAGATACGGACTCACTGATTTCATCTCTAAGACAATACAAATATTGGACTTGGTGACTGTTTTCTATTTTTCATCTAGTTTTTACTAAGCAAGTCTGGGAAAGCACTAGTGAACATCAAGGTAAGAGTCTGGGCACAATACAGTTTTTATCAGGTAGATTCGAAATCATTGTAAAATGGGTGGTACATTTTATAATATAAAATTTATTTGAACTTTACTTTTTGAATGGATAGCAAAATTGCTAGCAGATTTTAGAATATTCCATAAATGTTAGCTGTAATTATTAATCTAATAGATATTTTAAGTAGAGAAATACAGTGCTCTTTCCTTAATTTCTTAATATTGAATCTTGTGTGTGTGTTTAGTCATTCAGTCATGTCCAATTCTGCATCCCCATGAACTGCAGCCGGGCTTCTCTGTCCATGAGATTTTCTCGGAAATAATACTTGAGCGGATTGCCATTTCCTCCTTCAGGAGTTCTTCCCGATCCAGGGATAAAACCTGCGTCTCCTGCGTTCCCTGCATTGGCAGATGGATTCTTTACCACTGGACCACCTGGGAGTCCCAATATTGAATCTTACTTAAATCTAATTTTTAATCATTCTAGTATTTTCAACTGGAAATTTGCAGACACAGATTATACTTTTTTATTTATTTTTTTTTTTGTCTTTTAAAAAGTATTTTTATTGAGCAAATGTCCAAATTTAATATTTAGCAGAATTTTTTTCTAAGTGGTATCACACTGATCATTTTGCAACTTATCTTTCTCCACCTTTATTTTTAAAATATTTTCAATAAATCAATATTAATATTGATTGTTCATATATCTACTTTATTCTAGATATTTAGACTTCCTCCTAATTTTTCATGGTTATAATTATGTTACAGTGTATATTGATGTATATTTTATGTATAATCTTTTTTTTTTTATTATTCTTTATTTTAAAGGTTTTACAGAGTTTTGTTGTTCACATACATGCATGTTCCCAGATCAGTCATATGCATATCCATGGTCCCCACCCACCCAGATCCCCATCCCACCCCTCCAGACCTTTGCCCCAAGCCATTGTAAGCACCCTATTCCCTTAGCACTGTGACACTAGCTATCTTTTCCACACATACACTAGCTATTCTTTAAGACAATACAAATATTGGACTTGGTGACTGTTTTCTATTTTTCATCTAGTTTTTACTAAGCAAGTCTGGGAAAGCACTAGTGAACATCAAGGTAAGAGTCTGGGCACAATACAGTTTTTATCAGTTAGATTCGAAATCATTGTAAAATGGGTGGTACATTTTATAATATAAAATTTATTTGAACTTTACTTTTTGAATGGATAGCAAAATTGCTAGCAGATTTTAGAATATTCCATAAATGTTAGCTGTAATTATTAATCTAATAGATATTTTAAGTAGAGAAATACAGTGCTCTTTCCTTAATTTCTTAATATTGAATCTTGTGTGTGTGTTTAGTCATTCAGTCATGTCCAATTCTGCATCCCCATGAACTGCAGCCCGCCGGGCTTCTCTGTCCATGAGATTTTCTCGGAAATAATACTTGAGCGGATTGCCATTTCCTCCTTCAGGAGTTCTTCCCGATCCAGGGATAAAACCTGCGTCTCCTGCGTTCCCTGCATTGGCAGATGGATTCTTTACCACTGGACCACCTGGGAGTCCCAATATTGAATCTTACTTAAATCTAATTTTTAATCATTCTAGTATTTTCAACTGGAAATTTGCAGACACAGATTATACTTTTTTATTTATTTTTTTTTTTGTCTTTTAAAAAGTATTTTTATTGAGCAAATGTCCAAATTTAATATTTAGCAGAATTTTTTTCTAAGTGGTATCACACTGATCATTTTGCAACTTATCTTTCTCCACCTTTATTTTTAAAATATTTTCAATAAATCAATATTAATATTGATTGTTCATATATCTACTTTATTCTAGATATTTAGACTTCCTCCTAATTTTTCATGGTTATAATTATGTTACAGTGTATATTGATGTATATTTTATGTATAATCTTTTTTTTTTTATTATTCTTTATTTTAAAGGTTTTACAGAGTTTTGTTGTTCACATACATGCATGTTCCCAGATCAGTCATATGCATATCCATGGTCCCCACCCACCCAGATCCCCCCATCCCACCCCTCCAGACCTTTGCCCCAAGCCATTGTAAGCACCCTATTCCCTTAGCACTGTGACACTAGCTATCTTTTCCACACATAACACTATAGGTTTCCTTGTTACTTCCTCCATGCTTCCCCCTCCCTATTTATTCACCACGATGTCCCTATGTCTATGCTCTGTCTTTTTTTTTTTTTTTTAATGAGTTCCCTGTGTGTGATATCAAGACCGTACTACTAGATTCCATATATGTGTGTTAGTATACTGTATTTGTCTTTCTCTTTTTGACTTACTTCACTTTTTATGATAGGTTCTAGAGCCAGCCACTTCATTAGGATTGAGTCTTCTGCATTTCTTTTAACAGCTGAGTAGTATTCCATTGTATATATGTACCAGAGCTTCTGGATCCATTCATTCGTCGATGGACATCTAGGTTGCTTCCATGTTTTGGCTATTGTATAGAGAGCTGCAATGAACATTGGGGTACAGGTGCTTCTTTCCGTTTTGATTTCATCAGGATATAAGCCTAAGAGTGGGATTGCTGGGTCATAGGGTGCTTCTATTTTTAGTTTTTTAAGAAATCTCCAGACTGTCTTCCATAGAGGCTGTATCAATTTACATTCCCACCAGCAATGCAAGAGGGTTCCCTTTTCTCCGCACCCTCTCCAGCATTTATTGTCTGCAGATTTCTTGAAGATGGCCATTCTGACGGGTGTGAGGTGATATCTCATTGTAGTTTTAATTTGCATTTCTCTAATAATAAGTGAGGTTGAGCATCGTTTCATGTGCTTTTGGGCCATCTGTATGTCCTCTTTGGAGAGGCGTCTCTTTAGGTCTTTTTCCCATTTTTTGATTGGGTTGTTCGTTTTCCCTGTGCTGAGATGTCTGAGTTGCTTGTACATTTTGGAGATTAATTCTTTGTCTGTTGTTTCATTTGCTATGATTTTCTCCCACTCTGTGGGGTGTCTGTTGAGCTTTTTTGTAATTTCTTTAGCTGTACAAAAGCTTTTAAGTTTCATGAAGTCCCATATGTTCATTTTTCTTTTCAGTTCTGCTATTTTAGTTGGTGGGTCAGAGAAGATCTTGCTTTGATTGATGTCCTTGAGGGTTTTGCCTATATTCTCCTCTAAGAGTTTGATGGTTTCTTGTCTTACATTTAGGTCTTTAATCCATTTTGAGTTGATCTTAGTGTATGGTGTCAGGGAATGTTCCACCTTCATTTTTTTGCATGTAGCTGTCCAATTCTCCCAGCACCACTTGTTGAAGAGGCTGTCTTTGTCCCATTTTATATGTTCGCCTCCTTTGTCAAAAATAAGGTACCCATAGGTGCGTGGGTTTATCTCTGGGTTCTCGATCTTGTTCCATTGGTCTATAGTTCTGTTTTTATGCCAGTACCATACTGTCTTGAGGACTGTTGCTTTGTAGTAGAGTCTGAAGTTAGGGAGGCTGATCCCTCCAGCTCCGTTTTTCTTTCTCAGGATTGCTTTGGCTATTCGAGGTCTTTTGTGTTTCCATATGAACTGTGTGATCCTTTGGTCTAGTTCTGTGAAAAATGTCAATGGAAGTTGAATAGGTATTGCATTGAATCTGTAGATGATATTTGGTAGTATGGTCATTTTCACAATATTGATTCTTCCGACCCAGGAACATGGAATATCTCTCCATCTGTTTAAGTCTTCTTTAATTTCTTTCATGAGTGTCTTGTAATTTTCTGTGTACAGTTCTTTTGTTTCTTTGGGTAGGTTTATTCCTAGATATTTGATTCTTTTGGTTGCAATGGTGAAGGGGACTGCCTCTTTGATTTCATTTTCTGATTTTTCATTGTTTGTGTATAGGAATGCCAGTGATTTCTGTGTGTTGACTTTGTATCCTGCGACTTTGCTGAATTCATTGATTAGCTCTAGTAGCTTTGTAATAGATTCTTTGGGATTTTCTATGTATAATATCATGTCATCTGCAAAAAGAGAGAGCTTGACTTCTTCCTTTCCAATCTGGATTCCTTTGATTTCTTTCTCTTCTCTTATTGCTGTTGCTAGAACTTCCAGGACTATGTTGAATAGTAGTGGTGAAAGTGGACAGCCCTGTCTTGTTCCTGATCTTAGAGGGAATGCTTTCAGTTTTTCTCCATTGAGGACAATGTTCGCTGTGGGCTTCTCATAGATGGCTTTCACTATGTTGAGATAGGTTCCTTCTATGCCCATTTTCTGAAGAGTTTTTATCATGAATGTGTGTTGTACTTTGTAGAAGGCTTTTCCTGCATCTTGTGAGATGATCATGTGATTTTTGTCTCTCAGTTTGTTAATATGGTGTATCACATTGATTGATTTGCAGATGTTGAACAATCCTTGCATGCCTGGGATGAACCCGACTTGATCATGATGTATGAGCTTTTTGATGTGTCGTTGAATTCTGTTTGCTAGTTTATGCCAGTACCATACTGTCTTGAGGACTGTTGCCTTTTTTTTTCCCAAAATAAGGTACCCATAGGTGCGTGGGTTTATCTCTGGGTTCTCGATCTTGTTCCATTGGTCTATAGTTCTGTTTTTATGCCAGTACCATACTGTCTTGAGGACTGTTGCTTTGTAGTAGAGTCTGAAGTTAGGGAGGCTGATCCCTCCAGCTCCGTTTTTCTTTCTCAGGATTGCTTTGGCTATTCGAGGTCTTTTGTGTTTCCATATGAACTGTGTGATCCTTTGGTCTAGTTCTGTGAAAAATGTCAATGGAAGTTGAATAGGTATTGCATTGAATCTGTAGATGATATTTGGTAGTATGGTCATTTTCACAATATTGATTCTTCCGACCCAGGAACATGGAATATCTCTCCATCTGTTTAAGTCTTCTTTAATTTCTTTCATGAGTGTCTTGTAATTTTCTGTGTACAGTTCTTTTGTTTCTTTGGGTAGGTTTATTCCTAGATATTTGATTCTTTTGGTTGCAATGGTGAAGGGGACTGCCTCTTTGATTTCATTTTCTGATTTTTCATTGTTTGTGTATAGGAATGCCAGTGATTTCTGTGTGTTGACTTTGTATCCTGCGACTTTGCTGAATTCATTGATTAGCTCTAGTAGCTTTGTAATAGATTCTTTGGGATTTTCTATGTATAATATCATGTCATCTGCAAAAAGAGAGAGCTTGACTTCTTCCTTTCCAATCTGGATTCCTTTGATTTCTTTCTCTTCTCTTATTGCTGTTGCTAGAACTTCCAGGACTATGTTGAATAGTAGTGGTGAAACTGGACACCCCTGTCTTGTTCCTGATCTTAGAGGGAATGCTTTCAGTTTTTCTCCATTGAGGACAATGTTCGCTGTGGGCTTCTCATAGATGGCTTTCACTATGTTGAGATAGGTTCCTTCTATGCCCATTTTCTGAAGAGTTTTTATCATGAATGGGTGTTGTACTTTGTCGAAGGCTTTTTCTGCATCTATTGAAATGATCATGTGATTTTTGTCTCTCAGTTTGTTAATATGGTGTATCACATTGATTGATTTGCGGATGTTAAAGAAGCCTTGAATGCCTGGGATGAACCCGACTTGATCATGATGTATGAGTTTTTTGATGTGTCGTTGAATTCTGTTTGCTAGGATTTTGTTGAGAATCTTGGCATCTAAGTTCATCAGAGAAATCGGTCTGTAATTTTCCTTTTTTGTGTTGTCTTTGCCTGGTTTGGGTATCAGGGTGATGGTGGCCTCGTAGAATGTGTTTGGAAGTTTTC
Organism: Tragulus kanchil; assembly: GCA_022376925.1. Taxonomy (NCBI): domain Eukaryota; kingdom Metazoa; phylum Chordata; class Mammalia; order Artiodactyla; family Tragulidae; genus Tragulus; species Tragulus kanchil. The sequence continues at coordinate 269,700,708 of JAIOJX010000004.1, read as the reverse complement.
CTTCCTGTGCAATTTTTTGAAAGAGTTTTAGAAGGACAGGCATTAGGTCTTCTTTAAATGTTTGGTAGAATTCGGCTGTGAAACCATCTGGTCCTGGGCTTTTGTTTTTGGGTAGATTTTTAATCACAGATTCGATTTCTGAGCTTGTGATTGGGTTGTTCAAAGTTTCTGTTTCTTCCTGGCTCAGTCTTGGGAGATTGATCTTCCCCAAGAAACTGTCCATTTCTTCCAGGTTGTCCAGTTTGTTGCCATAGAGTTGCTCATAATAGTCTCTTAGAATCCTTTGGTTTTCTGCATTATCTGTTGTAATCTCTCCTTTTTCGTTTTTGATTTTGTTGATCTGGTTCTTCTCCCTCTTTTTCTTGATGAGTCTCGCCAGAGGCTTATCGATTTTGTTTACCTTTTCAAAGAACCAGCTTTTTGTTTTATTTATTTGAACTATAGTTTCTTTCATTTCTTTCTGATTTATTTCTGCTCTAGTCTTTATAATTTCACGTCTTCTGCTGGCTTTGGGATGTTTCTGTTCTTCTTTAGTTTAGCGGAGGGTTAGGTCATCTGTCATATTTTCCTAGTTTCTTGAGGTGGGATTGTATTGCTATAAATTTCCTTGGACTGCGTGGTGAAATTGGACCCCCCTGTCTTGTTCCTGATCTTAGAGGGAATGCTTTCCGTTTTTCTCCATTGCGGACAATGTTCGCTGTGGGCTTCTCATAGATGGCTTTCACTATGTTGAGATAGGTTCCTTCTATGCCTATTTTCTGATGAGTTTTTATCATGTTTGGGTGTTGTACTTTGTCGATTGCTTTTTCTTCATCTATTTACATGGTCATGTGTTTTTTGTCTCTCAGTTTGTTAATATGGTGTATCACATTGATTGATTTGCGGATGTTAAAGAAGCCTTGAATGCCTGGGATGAACCCGACTTGATCATGATGTATGAGTTTTTTGATGTGTCGTTGAATTCTGTTTGCTAGGATTTTGTTGAGAATCTTGGCATCTAAGTTCATCAGAGAAATCGGTCTGTAATTTTCCTTTTTTGTGTTGTCTTTGCCTGGTTTGGGTATCAGGGTGATGGTGGCCTCGTAGAATGTGTTTGGAAGTTTTCCTTCCTGTGCAATTTTTTGAAAGAGTTTTAGAAGGACAGGCATTAGGTCTTCTTTAAATGTTTGGTAGAATTCGGCTGTGAAACCATCTGGTCCTGGGCTTTTGTTTTTGGGTAGATTTTTAATCACAGATTCGATTTCTGAGCTTGTGATTGGGTTGTTCAAAGTTTCTGTTTCTTCCTGGCTCAGTCTTGGGAGATTGATCTTCCCCAAGAAACTGTCCATTTCTTCCAGGTTGTCCAGTTTGTTGCCATAGAGTTGCTCATAATAGTCTCTTAGAATCCTTTGGTTTTCTGCATTATCTGTTGTAATCTCTCCTTTTTCGTTTTTGATTTTGTTGATCTGGTTCTTCTCCCTCTTTTTCTTGATGAGTCTCGCCAGAGGCTTATCGATTTTGTTTACCTTTTCAAAGAACCAGCTTTTTGTTTTATTTATTTGAACTATAGTTTCTTTCATTTCTTTCTGATTTATTTCTGCTCTAGTCTTTATAATTTCACGTCTTCTGCTGGCTTTGGGATGTTTCTGTTCTTCTTTTTCCAATTGTTTTAAGCGGAGGGTTAGGTCATCTGCTTCATATTTTCCTAGTTTCTTGAGGTGGGATTGTATTGCTATAAATTTCCCCCTTAGGACTGCTTTTGCAGTGTCCCATAAGTTTTGCACGGTCGTATATTCATTGTCATTTTCTTCTAGGAATTTTTTAATTTCTTCTTTGATTTCCTCAGTGATCAGTTGGTTTTTTAGGTAAGTGTTGTTTAATCGCCATGTGTTTGTATTTTTAGTGATTTTTTCCTGTGGTTGATCTCTAGTCTCATTGCATTGTGGTCTGAGAAGATGGTTGATATAATTTCAGTTTTCTTGAATTGACTGAGGTTAGATTTGTGGCCCAAGGTGTGGTCTATCTTGGAGAATGTTCCGTGAGCACTTGAGAAGAAAGTGTATTCTTCTGCTTTTGGATGGAACGTCCTAAAGATATCGATGAGGTCCATCTTTTCTAGTGTGGCATTTAAGGCTTGTGTTTCTTTATTAATTTTCTGTTTAGATGATCTATCCATTGGTGTGAGAGGAGTGTTAAAGTCTCCTACTATTATTGTGTTATTATTGATTTCTTCTTTTAAGTCTGAAAGTATCTGTCTTATGTATTGAGGTGCCCCTGTGTTGGGTGCGTAGATGTTCATGACTGTTATGTCTTCCTCTTGGATGGATCCTTTAATCATGATGTAATGACCTGCCTTGTCTCTTAGAATCTTCTTTACTTTAAAATCTATTTTGTCTGATATGAGGATTGCCACTCCAGCTTTCTTTTGATTTCCATTTGCATGGAATATCTTTTTCCAGCCTTTCACTTTCAGTCTATGAATGTCTCTAGGTCTGAAGTGGGTCTCTTGTAAACAGCATATATATGGGTCATGTTTCTTGATCCATTCAGCCAACCTGTGTCGTTTGGTTGGAGCATTTTAATCCATTTACATTCAAAGTAATTATTGATACGAATGTTCCTATTGTCATCTTCTTAGAAGTCTGGGGTTTGGTTTGTAGGACTTCTTCTATTCTTGTATTTATTGGCTATATCAGGCCCTTTAACACTTGTTGTAGGGCTGGTTTTGTGGTACAGAATTCTTTTAGTTTTTGTCTGTCTGAGAAGCTTTTGACTTCTCCATCGATTCTGAATGAGATTTTTGCTGGGTAGAGAATTCGTGGTTGCAGATTATTCTCTTTTAGCCGTTTAAATGTGTCCTGCCATTCTCTTCTGGCCTGCAGGGTTTCTGTTGAGAGATCCGCAGTTGGACGTATGGGGTTTCCTTTATATGTTATTTGTTGTTTGCTTCTAGCTGCTTTTAGTAATCTGTCTTTATATTTAGTCTGTGTTAGTTTGATTAGAATGTGCCTTGGTGTGTTTCTTCTAGGGTTTATCCTGTATGGAACTCTTTGTGCTTCTTGGACATGGCTGACTATTTCCTTTCCCATGCTGGGGAAGTTTTCTACAATAACCTCTTCAAGAATTTTTTCGTAACCTTTCTTCCCTTCTTCTTCTTCTGGGACTCCTATAATTCTAATGTTGGTGCGTTTGATATTGTCCCATAGGTCCCTGAGGCTTTCCTCAGTTCTTTTCATTCTTTCGGCTTTGTTCTCTTCCTCACCAGTTATTTCCACCAGTCTATCTTCCAGCACGCTTATCCGTTCTTCAGCCTCAGATAGTCTACTGTTGAGGCCTTCTATCGTATTTTTGAGTTCAGCAATTGAGTTGGTGGTCTCTATTTGCTTATTTTTCATTTCCTGCATGTCTTTTCTCAATGCACTAATTTCCTCTAATATTCTGTTTTCGGTGTTTTGCATCCTCATTAGAATAGTTTTTCTGAATTCTCTTTCAGATAATTTGTCTATCTCCTCCTCTGTCATTTGAGGCTGTGATTCTCTAGCTTGGTCCTTCATTTGTGCAGTGTTTCTCTGTCGTTTCATCTCTAGTGTTGTATGTTCTTTGATAGTGTGGGGTCTTGGAATCAGGGCTTCTAGTTCGAGGATCCTTGGTTTGATGATTGGTCAGGAGATGTAGGCTCTATGCCTGGTTTGCTATAGTGTTCCGTGATATTAGTTCAAATACTAGGAACTGAGGGGCAAGAGGTGTGTCCCTAATGGGTGACAGTCATAAAAGCATGCAGATGTTTTCTAACCTAGTCATAAGATATATATACATACACAGCAATAACCACATCTAACCAGTTTTACAGTGATAAAGCACAGGAAATTTTCCTGGCAAACGACACAATCAAAGATAGTACTTGCCCATTAAGCTCTGAGTTAATTAGAATAGTGCCTGGAAAAATAGATCTTGGGTAGGGTTCTGGCTTGGACTATTTTGTCATTGAAAGCAATTTTTAACTAAGACATGTGTTGGGAGTGAGAAGGTGGAAAATGTATGGGTAATGAGAAGGAATAGATTCAACTTGGAAGGATTTTATAGGGTTATGTAGCCAAGATTAGTGTGTTGTTTTGTTTAGTGCAGCTGGGAGAGAATAGTGGAGACAGGAAGGTCGGAAATATTTATCTAGGGGGTAGTGGTATATAGGAGAAAGTTTTAGATTTAGAACATAGAGGGAGGAAGGAGTGGGAAAGAGGAAAGAAAATTGGAAGTTCAAGAATTAAAATTAAAAAAAAAATAAAAATAAAAAAATTAATAATAAAAAATCAAAAAAATTAAAAATTAAAAAAAAAAAGGGGAGGAGAAACTTAATAAGAAGAGATCAAAGAGAGAGAGAGAGAGAAAAAAAAAAAAAAAACAAACCCAAACCTGACCAATTAAACGAATAAGCAGAACCGTCCACAACAGATAGACAAAAAAGCTAAATACTGTCCCTGGTTTTTATCCGCTCATCTGTCTGGAAGCCAGTCTGCTCTCGATGGTGTTGTCTTGATGATGCAGCCTTTTCCTTATGGCACCGGTCTGCAAGCTCAGATGCTGGCGGGGACGGCGGGCTGATCTCTGTCCGTTGGGCGGGGGACCGCGCTCGCTGTCCCGGGTTGGGCGGGAGCGCGGGCTGATCCCAGTGTGTCGGGCGCGGGGTGCGGCAAGCGCCGTCCCGGGTTGGGCGGGGGCGCGGGCTGATCCCAGTCCGTCGGGCGGGGGACAGTGGTGCGCGCGCAATCCCGTGTTGGGCGTGATACCTGCCCTACTCCCGGCTTCCGCCGCTGCGGGTGTAGCTATGGGGGTGCAGCTATGGGGGTGCAGGGGTTCTTCCGCCACTGGCGCGCGCACTGCCAGTTGCGCCTCCAAGTCCCAAAGGTAGGCACAAGTCTCCCCGTCCCGCTCGAGCCCGGTCCCTGGTCAGCAATCTGCGGGCGACTTCCCCTTCAGCCAGTCCCCTACTAGGAGTGTTTGAACTCACCCGGTGCCAGGCGGAAAGTCGCAATTTTCGCCCGGCGGCCAAGCGCTGCGATCCTCACACTGGGCGCTCTCCCGTCTCGTTCAGTCCGGCCTGAGGTCGCCAGGCAGCAAGCGCGTTCTGCTCGGCCCTGCTGTATCCTATCTTCGCAGTGTCTTAATTTCTGCCGGCGATCCGGGCGGATTCTTGGAGTTTTCACACTGAGCGCTGCCCTTTCTCCCCCGAGGCTCTGCTTAGGCCCCCTTTTAGGGCACTTGCTGGCGCGCTCTCCGTCGGTGCAGTCCGGTGTGGAGATAGGACAGAGGATTCTTAGAACCCTAGCTCCGGGAAATTTCTGGCTATTCACTCTTGTATTCTCGCGGACCTGTGGAATTCTTCTGTCGTCTAGCGGCTGGTTTGTTGGTGGTGGTTCTTTTCTTGATTAGTTCTGGTGATTCTGTTGGGGAGCTGGTGAAATCTTCCCCTCATTCCTCCGCCATCTTGGCTCCCCCTCTATACTTTTTTAAATGGGTGTATGTTCTGTCCTTTTGAAGACAACACTACTTAGAGTAAAATCTTTCCCACACAGGTATTTCTTTTTTTTTTTTTTTAAGATTTTTTTAAATTTAATTAATTAATTTATTTATTTGGCAGGGGGGGCGGGTTGGGGAGGGAAGGGGGCGGGCAGGCAACTTCTATTGCTCTTTCATTTATCTATTTTCATCCATCTTTGTTCTTTGGCCCGTGTGGGCCTCCCATCACAGTGGCCTCTGTTGTCGCAGAGCACCAGCTCTGGGCGCATGCGCTCCAGAGCTCCGGCTTGGTAATTGGACACATCGGTCCAGCCGCTCTGTGGCACGTGGGATCTTCCCAGGCCAGGGATTGAACCGGCGCCCCTTGCACTGCAAGGCAGTGTCCTTACCCACTGGACCACCAGGGAAGCCCTACACAGGATTTCTTATCTCTCCTTTTTCCAGAATATATACCGCAGAATCTCTCTCCATTCCAAGCAGTTAAGGGGAGGTCATGGAGATGTATGTCCTAAACAATTGGGGAATTTCACTTTTGCAAGGCATCCCTGTTTCATGAGCTTTAATGGATAGGCTGCTCTTGTGGCTGAGTAGAAGCAATATGTTAGAACATTAGGGCTTGAAGAACCCTTATAGTTTATTTATTCCAACAATAAATATGCAAATAAGAAAACTATGATCCAGAGAATTAAAGGGCTTATCTCTGATTAAAAGAAGTAGTCAGAGATAGAGCTAGGCCTAGGGCCCAAAGGGACTTTGACCCCATGCTGTATGATTTTTCAGCATTCAACATTGGGAACTATATGGTATGATTAAGGAATTCCAGGCAGAGCCCCTACCAAAAATATACCTTCCTGCTGTCTGGTTTGTTTCTGAAGTTCTACCATTAGGTACTCTTTAGGTGGGTCTGATAGGTTTTTTGATTCTTAAAAATGCCTTTTAATAGTGAAGGTACCTCTGAAAGAAGTCAGCAGTTCTTGCATACTTTTTCGGTAAATAAGAAGGTAGCAGCTTCTGTTGCTAGATTCACAATCTAGTGTTGATGGTTTATATCCACTTACAAAACTACAGATATTAGTTGATATCTGTCTGCGGCCAAAGACACTAGCTTTAAGATGGGCAGAGGTCTTTCAGATCCTCAGTTTCAAGGGTGAGGGACTCTGAATTTGCCTCAATGACTAGGGGCACTGGACTTATACGAGAAATCCCAAGGAAGGGCTGGCTGGCAGCCCTCCTCAGGAGGAACAGAGGGACATCTATCATAGAGCCTAGAAGGTCCTTCAGAGTTCAGGGCAGCTCTGGGGACCCCTTGATTATGAATCAGCCTTTCACTTGAGCTCCTGACCCTGGTCCAGTTAACTCCATCCAAGGTGCCTGGGTTCATCCGGTACCAAAAATAGTCCCCTCAGGCCATCCTGTCAGGATGTGACTGGGATGCCCTTCTTTTAAGTGGGCTGCAGCAGGGCAGACACAATGACTGACATGTCAGTGAGACAGGGTGAGACGGGGAAGAAGCTGAGAGAGGGCCAGAAAAGGTGGAGGTTAAAAACAAGGTTGGGCTGCAACCTATATTTGATATGTCATTGCTTGGACAAAGTAGTTATAGGCTTCATTTCACAAATAATTCCTGCAACCATTTAAAACTAAGGGAAAAACTGTATGTTGGATGAAAAAAGCTCTTCCTGGCCATGACCACAGGAAAAGGTAAACAGGCTTTGTGTGTGTAAGTCCTATCCCTCCACATCTTCCAGCTTCATCTGACATACTCAGATCTGTAAGGGACTGAATCTAGAGATGGTTGAGGTCGCCTGTGACAACTCATCTCCCCTTCCTGTTGAAGATGATGCAAGCAAGCACAGGAAGTAGATCTGAAGCCAGGAGGTTTCTGGAAGTGAGCTAGATCTCATTATCTGTCTGCATCTCTCTGCCATGCTAATTTTCTTACCTTCAGATGTTAGTAGTACATTTTGTTGATTAAATTTTTTCTACAACTTTATAGTAAAAAACTTGTTTTCCTTGGCAGACTTAAAAGGCATCTGATTATCTAAACTAGGGCCTGTCATTTCTCTGTTCAATAATTGTCTTTGACTTGCTATTTCCTATGTCTTACTTTTGAGGACCTTATAAATCTGATTGTCTTTATCGAGGTTTATCCACAACACTCCTGTCATTCCCAAAGGAATTCCTGTCATGGTAGGTCAATTTGTCAATATACATTCAGTCCTACAAGGCTTCCCTTGTGGCTCAGTGGTAAAAATGATTTGCCAAAGGATACAGCCATCAGGAGACAAAGCCACGATTTGAATCCAGGGGGTCATGCTCCAGAGTGTGGGGTCTTGAGTTCTACTGTGCTCAAATGCATCTCTCCCATGTGCAGGCTTATGAGAATGCCTGTTCATAATTCAGGCCACAGTTTTCTCAAGGTCCCTCGAAGCCCACGTTGGCTGCAGTCTGCCCAGGGCGTGATACCGTAACTGTTCTTGGGCACTGATCCTCATTCCTTACTCTCCCAAACCTTGGCGGACAGAGTCCCTTCCCAGGACTGTTACCCTATCTGTGTGCCAGCATCAAGTGTTCCCCAGGTGTTGGGTTCAGGATCTCCTAGAATGGCTTTCCTGGGAGATCCACATGGGAGGAGCTGATTAATGATGCCAAGACCACCACCTGCTTTCCCTGTTTGGGTGCATTACCAGATGCCTTGAACCTCTCTTTTTTTCCTACCTTTCTGCTCAGAGAACTCTCCCATGAGATTCACCCTCACATAAATTTCTGAGAGCTTCAGTAGTATCTTTTATTCTAAAACCTCAACTATGTACCTTTATTTTTTAGGTATGATTTAATATGCTTTGAGACTGTCTTTTCAACTGTCCTTTAAGTTCCTTGGTCAGCACATATAGATCAAATGTTGGAGGGTCTTTTCTATCACACATCCCATCCAGCACTTGGAAGAACCAGTTACTGAGGTTCAATAGATCGTCGATTTCTGGAAGTGAGCTAGTCTAGTCTGCATCTCTCTGCCATGCTAATTTTCTTACCTTCAGATGTTAGTAGTACATTTTGTTGATTAAATTTTTTCTACAACTTTATAGTAAAAAACTTGTTTTCCTTGGCAGACTTAAAAGGCATCTGATTATCTAAACTAGGGCCTGTCATTTCTCTGTTCAATAATTGTCTTTGACTTGCTATTTCCTATGTCTTACTTTTGAGGACCTTATAAATCTGATTGTCTTTATCGAGGTTTATCCACAACACTCCTGTCATTCCCAAAGGAATTCCTGTCATGGTAGGTCAATTTGTCAATATACATTCAGTCCTACAAGGCTTCCCTTGTGGCTCAGTGGTAAAAAAATGATTTGCCAAAGGATACAGCCATCAGGAGACAAAGCCACGATTTGAATCCAGGGGGTCATGCTCCAGAGTGTGGGGTCTTGAGTTCTACTGTGCTCAAATGCATCTCTCCCATGTGCAGGCTTATGAGAATGCCTGTTCATAATTCAGGCCACAGTTTTCTCAAGGTCCCTCGAAGCCCACGTTGGCTGCAGTCTGCCCAGGGCGTGATACCGTAACTGTTCTTGGGCACTGATCCTCATTCCTTACTCTCCCAAACCTTGGCGGACAGAGTCCCTTCCCAGGACTGTTACCCTATCTGTGTGCCAGCATCAAGTGTTCCCCAGGTGTTGGGTTCAGGATCTCCTAGAATGGCTTTCCTGGGAGATCCACATGGGAGGAGCTGATTAATGATGCCAAGACCACCACCTGCTTTCCCTGTTTGGGTGCATTACCAGATGCCTTGAACCTCTCTTTTTTTCCTACCTTTCTGCTCAGAGAACTCTCCCATGAGATTCACCCTCACATAAATTTCTGAGAGCTTCAGTAGTATCTTTTATTCTAAAACCTCAACTATGTACCTTTATTTTTTAGGTATGATTTAATATGCTTTGAGACTGTCTTTTCAACTGTCCTTTAAGTTCCTTGGTCAGCACATATAGATCAAATGTTGGAGGGTCTTTTCTATCACACATCCCATCCAGCACTTGGAAGAACCAGTTACTGAGGTTCAAGAGGCCTCAGCTCTTGAGTGACTATGATTCTTTACCATTTAAAAAAGTCACTTGGGGCCCAAGTCCTTCTGATTGAGCCCTCCCCCGCAAAATGTCATTTAAACGCTCTATTATTTAGATAGTTAAAATTTTAATGGCAATTATACAATATCTCTTTGTTAATACTTAATGTATAGAGTGAATATATGACTATGTTGATGAATTGACAGTCTTAAAAATTTTGTGTTCTTGTTTACTTGCCTGCATAAATAATACTGTTATCTTAAGCTGTGTTCTCTAGCATTATATGAATATCAAAATTTAAGGAAAAATAGGGATATGGAAAAAGTAACATGGAGCCCTATACTAGCATATGTAAAAGAGATAACTATTGTCAATACACTGTCAGGTAAGGGATCTCACACGGGGGCTATGAGGTAGCCTGGAGGGGTGTGGAGGGATGGGATACACATATGATTAATCTGGGATTATACATATCTGTAACCAACAAAAATCTGTAAAAACAAAAAAAGCAAAATAAAAAAAATTAAAATTAAAAAATAAAATTAAGGAAAAATCTTAAGTGTAGATGACAGTACACATAATTTACCAAGAAGGAAATCAAGCTCAGTCATGGGTCCGACAGTGGTCTTGGTGCTCCCATGTCATGAACTCGGATATACTAATGAGAGGCCCTTCATATTTAAACCCCTTGTTCTCTTGGTTCTGACAAGCTTTCCCGGGGATCTCCTAGAGGGCTTTCCTGGGAGATCCACATGGGAGGAGCTGATTAATGATGCCAAGACCACCACCTGCTTTCCCTGTTTGGGTGCATTACCAGATGCCTTGAACCTCTCTTTTTTTCCTACCTTTCTGCTCAGAGAACTCTCCCATGAGATTCACCCTCACATAAATTTCTGAGAGCTTCAGTAGTATCTTTTATTCTAAAACCTCAACTATGTACCTTTATTTTTTAGGTATGATTTAATATGCTTTGAGACTGTCTTTTCAACTGTCCTTTAAGTTCCTTGGTCAGCACATATAGATCAAATGTTGGAGGGTCTTTTCTATCACACATCCCATCCAGCACTTGGAAGAACCAGTTACTGAGGTTCAAGAGGCCTCAGCTCTTGAGTGACTATGATTCTTTACCATTTAAAAAAGTCACTTGGGGCACAAGTCCTTCTGATTGAGCACTCCCCCGAAAAATGTCATTTAAACGCTCTATTATTTAGATAGTTAAAATTTTAATGGCAATTATACAATATCTCTTTGTTAATACTTAATGTATAGAGTGAATATATGACTATGTTGATGAATTGACAGTCTTAAAAATTTTGTGTTCTTGTTTACTTGCCTGCATAAATAATACTGTTATCTTAAGCTGTGTTCTCTAGCATTATATGAATATCAAAATTTAAGGAAAAATAGGGATATGGAAAAAGTAACATGGAGCCCTATACTAGCATATGTAAAAGAGATAACTATTGTCAATACACTGTCAGGTAAGGGATCTCACACGGGGGCTATGAGGTAGCCTGGAGGGGTGTGGAGGGATGGGATACACATATGATTAATCTGGGATTATACATATCTGTAACCAACAAAAATCTGTAAAAACAAAAAAAGCAAAATAAAAAAAATTAAAATTAAAAAATAAAATTAAGGAAAAATCTTAAGTGTAGATGACAGTACACATAATTTACCAAGAAGGAAATCAAGCTCAGTCATGGGTCCGACAGTGGTCTTGGTGCTCCCATGTCATGAACTCGGATATACTAATGAGAGGCCCTTCATATTTAAACCCCTTGTTCTCTTGGTTCTGACAAGCTAAAAGTATTTTATGGCACTTTTTTATTCTGACATCACTACTACGATACAGATAAAAATAAAATGAAAATCCACCCACTCCCACCACCGCCACTAAGCTCAGAGATCTGGGTCATGAATGAGGACTAAGCCATCTGAGACCCAGCATGTGTGGATTCCTTACATGCCCTCATCCTGACCACAGTATTAGCATTAAGAGGCTGCCCCTCTTGACCCCGTTCAAGACTTGAAAGAAATGGCTTTTCTTGCATCTCTGAGGGAGGACTTTATTCATGAACAATGTGACTACTTGAGTATTCACATTCTGGGTTAAGAGCTGACCACAAGAGCATCAGAGGATGTGTGGCATTAGAAAATTGTATTACAATGAATGGCATTTAGAGAAAAATGAAAATAAAATTGGTTTACCAGCCACAAAGGTTTTGCACATCATTGCCAATTCCCTTCTCTGCTTCACTTACTTTTTTTTGGCATTGGAATGGCATTTAGAGAAAAATGAAAATAAAATTGGCTTACCAGCCACAAAGGTTTTGCACATCATTGCCAACTCCTCTCTGCTTCTCTTACTTTTTTTTTTTTTTAACTCCCCTTACAGCTGTGTTCTGTTGAATAGAATCAGGAAAGTATCATGACTCAGTCCCTGCAAATTGATACTCTCGTGTAATCTCTACTGAGCCCACTGCTAGGCAACAAAGGCAACCATCCATTAAAGTGTCATCCAAATGGGTGATTTTAGAGTTTTCAGTCACTCTCAACCTTCTGCCTAGCTGTCCTGAGACACAGATAACCTATTTCACATACCATACTGGGATCAGGAAGCATGAGTTTCCCAGCCTGCCTCCCCTGCCGCAAGATGGTGTTTCCCCCCTTTTCAGAAATGTGAGAAAACTTTTTCCACGTATTCCCAGATACTCCATGTGGAGGGATGGGATACACATATGACTAATCTGGGATCATACATATCTGTAAACAACAAAACTCTGTAAAAGTAAAAAGTAAAATAAAAATTAAAAAAATTAAGGAAAAATCTTAAGTGTAGATGACAGTACACATAATTTACCAAGAAGGAAATCAAGCTCAGTCATGGGTCCGACAGTGGTCTTGGTGCTCCCATGTCATGAACTCGGATATACTAATGAGAGGCCCTTCATATTTAAACCCCTTGTTCTCTTGGTTCTGACAAGCTAAAAGTATTTTATGGCACTTTTTTATTCTGACATCACTACTACGATACAGATAAAAATAAAATGAAAATCCACCCACTCCCACCACCGCCACTAAGCTCAGAGATCTGGGTCATGAATGAGGACTAAGCCATCTGAGACCCAGCATGTGTGGATTCCTTACATGCCCTCATCCTGACCACAGTATTAGCATTAAGAGGCTCCCCCTCTTGACCCCGTTCAAGACTTGAAAGAAATGGCTTTTCTTGCATCTCTGAGGGAGGACTTTATTCATGAACAATGTGACTACTTGAGTATTCACATTCTGGGTTAAGAGCTGACCACAAGAGCATCAGAGGATGTGTGGCATTAGAAAATTGTATTACAATGAATGGCATTTAGAGAAAAATGAAAATAAAATTGGTTTACCAGCCACAAAGGTTTTGCACATCATTGCCAATTCCCTTCTCTGCTTCACTTACTTTTTTTTGGCATTGGAATGGCATTTAGAGAAAAATGAAAATAAAATTGGCTTACCAGCCACAAAGGTTTTGCACATCATTGCCAACTCCTCTCTGCTTCTCTTACTTTTTTTTTTTTTTAACTCCCCTTACAGCTGTGTTCTGTTGAATAGAATCAGGAAAGTATCATGACTCAGTCCCTGCAAATTGATACTCTCGTGTAATCTCTACTGAGCCCACTGCTAGGCAACAAAGGCAACCATCCATTAAAGTGTCATCCAAATGGGTGATTTTAGAGTTTTCAGTCACTCTCAACCTTCTGCCTAGCTGTCCTGAGACACAGATAACCTATTTCACATACCATACTGGGATCAGGAAGCATGAGTTTCCCAGCCTGCCTCCCCTGCCGCATGCAGATGGTGTGCTTCACTTCACCCACTTCCTTCTCCAGAAATGTGAGAAAACTTTTTCCACGTATTCCCAGATACTCCATGTGAACTGCCATGCAGATTCTCTGGTTTAGTGTGTATAAGGTCCCCTGCTCTTCAGTGAAACCTGAAGGCAGCTTGAAGGAAAACAAAACCCCAGGCTTCCAAATGACAAATGATCTGCATTCATGAGGCATTTTAATAGCAAGAACTAGATTCTGTCTGGTATCTTTGGGGGAAAAGACTATACCTGGACTCAAACTGTAACCTAACAAACTCCAGAAACCAACAGGGCCTGACCAGTTTCTATCAAACAAAGACCTTCTCTTCTGCTTGTCTCTACCTAACATGTACTTCTTCCCTTAGCCTATCAGCCAGTATTCCCTAATATAAATTCCACAGAGAGGCCATCTAATGGACTTAACTAGGTGCCTTTAGTCCTCTTGCACAGGGTGCTTCATGTAAAGCCATCATGGATCCTGTTGCCAATTTTTATTCTCACCATGGGCCACTCCTTCACAGAGAATAGCCTGGAGCCTTCTTCTCTGAGCTCTGGGCTTTAGAAAGAAAAGTCTTAATTCTGAAGGGTCATTGGGCAGTGCAGGCACAATGACTATCTCAACAAGTACAAGCATGAAGTTGCTGAAAATGTTGATAACATCCAAAGACAGTGCTCCCAGACTTCCCATCACAAATACAGGAGCCAGAGTCCCAGAGCCGGCTAGAGTGCGAAGACCCAGTGCCAGAAACTCCTAGTGTTCCCAGCATTCCCTCCTGTCTGTTACTCATGGCTGTATGCTTCCCGGATGGCAGCAGTAGTAAAGAATCTGCATGCTAACACAGGAGAAGCAAGAGATGCAGGTTTGATCCCTCAGTCAGGAAGATGTCCTGGAGGAAATGGCAATCCACTCTAGTATTCTTGCCTAGAAAATTCCAAAGGCAACTCCATTAAAGTGTCATCCAAATGGGTGATTTTAGAGTTTTCAGTCACTCTCAACCTTCTGCCTAGCTGTCCTGAGACACAGATAACCTATTTCACATACCATACTGGGATCAGGAAGCATGAGTTTCCCAGCCTGCCTCCCCTGCCGCATGCAGATGGTGTGCTTCACTTCACCCACTTCCTTCTCCAGAAATGTGAGAAAACTTTTTCCACGTATTCCCAGATACTCCATGTGAACTGCCATGCAGATTCTCTGGTTTAGTGTGTATAAGGTCCCCTGCTCTTCAGTGAAACCTGAAGGCAGCTTGAAGGAAAACAAAACCCCAGGCTTCCAAATGACAAATGATCTGCATTCATGAGGCATTTTAATAGCAAGAACTAGATTCTGTCTGGTATCTTTGGGGGAAAAGACTATACCTGGACTCAAACTGTAACCTAACAAACTCCAGAAACCAACAGGGCCTGACCAGTTTCTATCAAACAAAGACCTTCTCTTCTGCTTGTCTCTACCTAACATGTACTTCTTCCCTTAGCCTATCAGCCAGTATTCCCTAATATAAATTCCACAGAGAGGCCATCTAATGGACTTAACTAGGTGCCTTTAGTCCTCTTGCACAGGGTGCTTCATGTAAAGCCATCATGGATCCTGTTGCCAATTTTTATTCTCACCATGGGCCACTCCTTCACAGAGAATAGCCTGGAGCCTTCTTCTCTGAGCTCTGGGCTTTAGAAAGAAAAGTCTTAATTCTGAAGGGTCATTGGGCAGTGCAGGCACAATGACTATCTCAACAAGTACAAGCATGAAGTTGCTGAAAATGTTGATAACATCCAAAGACAGTGCTCCCAGACTTCCCATCACAAATACAGGAGCCAGAGTCCCAGAGCCGGCTAGAGTGCGAAGACCCAGTGCCAGAAACTCCTAGTGTTCCCAGCATTCCCTCCTGTCTGTTACTCATGGCTGTATGCTTCCCGGATGGCAGCAGTAGTAAAGAATCTGCATGCTAACACAGGAGAAGCAAGAGATGCAGGTTTGATCCCTCAGTCAGGAAGATGTCCTGGAGGAAATGGCAATCCACTCTAGTATTCTTGCCTAGAAAATTCCATGGACAGAGAAGCTTGGCAGGCTACAGTCCATGGGGTCTGCAAAATTGGACATGGCTGAGCACGCCTAACCTAAGAGGCTGAGACAAGACTCTTTATATTCAAATGTCTCAAAAAATAGTTCAAGGGCTTTTTAACTGGTTTATCCTCAAAACTGAGAAACAGAGTATGGGACAGGAATGCAGATCCCTAGGGTCTTATATCATTAAAGTTTCTTGATTTTTTTTTTTTTTAGGACTTTGCAAATTGTCATCTCCTGGATTGTTGTAACTCCACAAATATGGAACAAAGTTTTCTTTTGTCTTAACTGTTGATATCTACAGAAATCAGTGCTCATAAGAACAACCAACCGAACAAACAAAAAGCAGAACCAAAAAGAGCTAACAGCCAGGACCTTCAACTTTCCTTAAATTAGGAAAGCAGATTCAAAGGGAAATGCAAATTAAAAGAACAGGCATTTACACTTTCATTGTGAAAGCCTTCCATTTTACAAAACGAAATGAATCTGAAATGAATTATAAGAACTAATCTTAACTAAAGTGACTTTTTTAACTACTTAAAAAAAAAAAAAAACTGCAAATATGACAGCTTTTAGAGAGACTTCTCAAATGGCACAGTAATAAAGAATCCACCTGCAATACAGGAGACTCAGGTTTCAACCCCTGGGTCAGGAAATTTTTCTGGAGTAGGCAATGGCAACCCACTGCAGTTTTCTTGCCTGGAAATCCCACAGACAGATGAGCCTGGAAAGCTACAATCGAAAAAAGTAGGACATGACTGAGTGACTAGCACGTATGCATGGTAGTTTTTACAATACATCAAAAAGAAAAAAACACAAAAAACAATCTAGCTTTTGTGGAGAGGTGGGGATAGAAACCTGGAATGCCATTTCACTGGCATAGTGCTTATACATAAGACCAGTGTATTAGTATTTCCCTCGTTTTTTAAATTCCATTTGCTTTAAATAGGCTAAATTTTGTAAGAAACCTCCATATAAGAAAGTGTAAGAATTATTTATTGTATGAAAAACCACGGAACCTGGGATTCTTGTTTGTATGCAACTGGCTGCAATTGAGTCTCCTGAAAGCAATTGACTTTCTTGAGATCAGAGGCAGAACTGATTCGTGAGATCAAAGAGAACAAAATTGATTTCTTGCCTAAAAACTAAACTTGGCAATGGGCAAATGCATGGCTGAGCACGCCTAACCTAAGAGGCTGAGACAAGACTCTTTATATTCATATGTCTCAAAAAATAGTTCAAGGGCTTTTTAACTGGTTTATCCTCAAAACTGAGAAACAGAGTATGGGACAGGAATGCAGATCCCTAGGGTCTTATATCATTAAAGTTTCTTGATTTTTTTTTTTTAGGACTTTGCAAATTGTCATCTCCTGGATTGTTGTAACTCCACAAATATGGAACAAAGTTTTCTTTTGTCTTAACTGTTGATATCTACAGAAATCAGTGCTCATAAGAACAACCAACCGAACAAACAAAAAGCAGAACCAAAAAGAGCTAACAGCCAGGACCTTCAACTTTCCTTAAATTAGGAAAGCAGATTCAAAGGGAAATGCAAATTAAAAGAACAGGCATTTACACTTTCATTGTGAAAGCCTTCCATTTTACAAAACGAAATGAATCTGAAATGAATTATAAGAACTAATCTTAACTAAAGTGACTTTTTTAACTACTTAAAAAAAAAAAAAAACTGCAAATATGACAGCTTTTAGAGAGACTTCTCAAATGGCACAGTAATAAAGAATCCACCTGCAATACAGGAGACTCAGGTTTCAACCCCTGGGTCAGGAAATTTTTCTGGAGTAGGCAATGGCAACCCACTGCAGTTTTCTTGCCTGGAAATCCCACAGACAGATGAGCCTGGAAAGCTACAATCGAAAAAAGTAGGACATGACTGAGTGACTAGCACGTATGCATGGTAGTTTTTACAATACATCAAAAAGAAAAAAACACAAAAAACAATCTAGCTTTTGTGGAGAGGTGGGGATAGAAACCTGGAATGCCATTTCACTGGCATAGTGCTTATACATAAGACCAGTGTATTAGTATTTCCCTCGTTTTTTAAATTCCATTTGCTTTAAATAGGCTAAATTTTGTAAGAAACCTCCATATAAGAAAGTGTAAGAATTATTTATTGTATGAAAAACCACGGAACCTGGGATTCTTGTTTGTATGCAACTGGCTGCAATTGAGTCTCCTGAAAGCTAATTGACTTTCTTGAGATCAGAGGCAGAACTGATTCGTGAGATCAAAAGAGAACAAAATTGATTTCTTGCATAATAGGTGCTCTTCCCCAGACTCTAAACAAAATTATATGGGAAAAAATCCTACATACTAAACTGATAATCTCAGATAATATAGATCAATGTTCTTTAACTGGAGTGTCTTTGGATTAGTTGAATAAACAGAGTCAGAAAAAAAAGGACATCTAAATGCTAATTTAGCTGTGTTTCTCAAATTAGGGTACCATGCCATCAAAACTATTATGAGATTAACATTAGATACCCATTTTTAGTATCCTTTTTTAAGATCAGAATCTTAAATTTTCATTTTCACAGAAATACTTTTTTAAAAAAATTACAATTAAAAAAAATAAAAGTGCATAGGGAAGAACTTTTCTTAAAAAAACTATTGTGTACCAAGATTGCATCAGCAATGAGTATTCATTGAATTCCTTTCAGAATGGTAATTTTGGGGTTAAAAATATTTTGAATACTTATTGGTCCGATATAAATTTGTAACAAAATACAAATTATCTTGATAGCATATTTTATTGAGAGTTCGATGAAGAAATTTCTTCCTGTAGAATGAAACTTGACAGTCTTCTGTTTACACATGATGAACTTACAGTGTGGATGGTAAAATAAGACCCTTCTCATGGAAACTGTTTCACAGGAAAGTCCTTGAGAAATATTTCCCTAAGACTACTAGAGACTGACCAGTAAAACAGATTGGTGTTATATCAAACTACAAAATGATTTCAAACTTCAACAATAGAAATAAACTTCTGTTGAAATTCTGGTCAAGTGTTGCCTGAACACCTTCTTTCAGCCGCCACTCCACACATTTAGGCATCTCTCTTCAATAGTTATGCTGAGATAGCTTATGAAGCAGAAACTTCTGTCATTTTATGTATTAATATAAATTTACTAGTACATATTTATAAGTAAATTTATATTAATATAAATGTGAGCTCAAAGAATACAGTATTTAACCTGAGGGACAAAAATCTGACATGAAAGATTAGACCTCCTAGATTTGACACAGTTTTCTGAGACTGATAAACTCAATTGCCTGTTCACATACACAAAGCTAGGCAACCTATTAGTAGCAGTTGTTTCTGATGATAAGCAATTTAAAATACTTATATAAAAAGGTGCATCTGTTTTGAAGTAGAATAGAATTTGTACACGTTTAAAATGGGATCTAAGGCTTAAGAAATTTTATCTTATTGTATGTCTCTTTGAACTGTGTTCCTTACATGCAAAAATACTGTTTAAGGTTTTTTTTGTTCTCTTAAGGGTTAGTTCTAAGTAAAACTTAAAGGATTATTGTTTCAGTGCCTTTGTTCCACCTAGGAATGACATAGTTATCTATTGACTCATCTCTTTCTTAAGAAAGAGACTTTAAAGTCAAAGTTGAAAAATCATTCATTATAAATAAGTCACAATGTAATTGAGAAAAACGAGTTGGAATTCTTCATTGCTACTCTCTAAATGATGTTGCCTTTGGTATGTATTTAACCTCTGTCGGTCTTTTTCTTATCTGTTGCTGAAATAATTTTACTGCTCACCTCTAAGAACAAAAACATTAACATAAAGCATTTAGTGCAGTGCCTGCCAGGAGATATATACTCTCTGAGGGCAGAAATTTGATTTCTCTCCTCCATCTCTACGTCCCAGTTGCCTAGCAGGAAGTTAGACATTTTCATCAAGATTGCCCGGACAATTTCCTTAGGAAATTTGAGAACTGAATCCTTCTAGATGCTCTTCGAACAAAGCACAATCCAGCTAAGCTGTCATTTAAATAGATAAGTCTGAGCTGCCAGTTGGATAAATCAGATCCTCATGGAGGCCTCTGAGGCCCCCAGTCTCAAGCTGTGTCATGTTTAACAACACTATTTTATCTGACCTGTTAAATCAGCTATTTGAGAAACTGGAGATGGATTTAGGTGAAAATTGTCTTTAAACTCAAAGTTTATCATAAAAGTTCATCCTTCATCATTGGCCTTCTTGCATCTTAACTGTTTGGGAAATGTAAGTATCAAGCCAGGACATCGTTGAGATTATGTGAGTGTGAACTTCAGAACTTAAGATTTATGGTTCATAGTCCTACCTTCATGAGAAATGAGTGCCTGCTGTCCCCCTGAAGCTTTCTGTTGTGGTTCATGCAAGGGCTGGAAAGGGATGTCCAGACATGAGGTAGAATAAGAGGAGAATAAAGTTTATTAGAGCAGGAGACACTGTTAGAACAGTGGACTGGCTCTAGGGAGAGCCGAATGCTTCTGCAGGATTGCAGCCAATTTTTACTGCCTCAAGACAGAGAAAATTCCTACTGGAATTGTGGCATTCAGTGATTGGTTAAGGATGCTATAGGGTGGATAGTAGGGTGGTTATTTTACATAATATGGGGTCAGAGAACTGGCCCATTTAGCTATGGAGGCTCATGGCAACAGTTGCTATGGGGCTTGGTCAATTCTAGAGATTCTTATCTTGTGACCTTAGTACTGGGCTCCACACCTGTGACCTTGGTACAGGTCACCTCCTGTACCAAGTGTGGAGTGACCTCCACACTTTCCACTCCAATACATAAAATATACTCAGTAACTGTTTGTTGAATGAGTGAAAGAATGGTAGGGTCTCTGTAAATCATGATCAGTATTATATTCTTACTATTATTATTGTCTTCATGTCTTTACACTACTGATGAGGAAAGAAATAAATGTTTTATACTGCACTACCTACCCATAAATTCATAAAGTCAAAGGACACCTTTAGAATGAATGAGCTCTGTGGAAATGAGTAATGATCAGGGTCATATTTTAACTGTCTTAGCAAATTTTGGCCAAGACTGATACACAATAATGAAAAAATTTGAAATTTTTTTTAAAAAAATATAATACTGGAACAAGATAAATGGCCTTGAAGTTTTATATAAATGAGGGGGAAATTATTAAACATGTTGAATTACATTTTTAACATGGAAGACATGACTGATTCTTTGTAAAGAAATCATTGTGTGCTTACTTTGACAGATGCCAACCCAGAAAACCAGTGTCTGATTACATTCAAAATCTACTCCTCTTGGAAATTTTTGGTTAGCTCAGAATAGAAGGAAACTTAGATAAATGTGTTTTTAAAGTGAAAAATTATTAGCATTCCCATTAATGTCAGGAAAAATATCATAATTCCATTACTGGCTCAAAAATAAAACCAGTAAGAATCTGATTAGAATGTAGGTTCAATATTTTTCCTACCTTCATGAGAAATGAGTGCCTGCTGTCCCCCTGAAGCTTTCTGTTGTGGTTCATGCAAGGGCTGGAAAGGGATGTCCAGACATGAGGTAGAATAAGAGGAGAATAAAGTTTATTAGAGCAGGAGACACTGTTAGAACAGTGGACTGGCTCTAGGGAGAGCCGAATGCTTCTGCAGGATTGCAGCCAATTTTTACTGCCTCAAGACAGAGAAAATTCCTACTGGAATTGTGGCATTCAGTGATTGGTTAAGGATGCTATAGGGTGGATAGTAGGGTGGTTATTTTACATAATATGGGGTCAGAGAACTGGCCCATTTAGCTATGGAGGCTCATGGCAACAGTTGCTATGGGGCTTGGTCAATTCTAGAGATTCTTATCTTGTGACCTTAGTACTGGGCTCCACACCTGTGACCTTGGTACAGGTCACCTCCTGTACCAAGTGTGGAGTGACCTCCACACTTTCCACTCCAATACATAAAATATACTCAGTAACTGTTTGTTGAATGAGTGAAAGAATGGTAGGGTCTCTGTAAATCATGATCAGTATTATATTCTTACTATTATTATTGTCTTCATGTCTTTACACTACTGATGAGGAAAGAAATAAATGTTTTATACTGCACTACCTACCCATAAATTCATAAAGTCAAAGGACACCTTTAGAATGAATGAGCTCTGTGGAAATGAGTAATGATCAGGGTCATATTTTAACTGTCTTAGCAAATTTTGGCCAAGACTGATACACAATAATGAAAAAATTTGAAATTTTTTTTAAAAAAATATAATACTGGAACAAGATAAATGGCCTTGAAGTTTTATATAAATGAGGGGGAAATTATTAAACATGTTGAATTACATTTTTAACATGGAAGACATGACTGATTCTTTGTAAAGAAATCACTGTGTGCTTACTTTGACAGATGCCAACCCAGAAAACCAGTGTCTGATTACATTCAAAATCTACTCCTCTTGGAAATTTTTGGTTAGCTCAGAATAGAAGGAAACTTAGATAAATGTGTTTTTTAAAGTGAAAAATTATTAGCATTCCCATTAATGTCAGGAAAAATATCATAATTCCATTATCTTGCTAGTAAAGCTCTATATTTAAGATTTAGTATATTGTTAGTTTCCACTTGCACAGGAGAACAAATAAAGAAATTACAGGTAATTTAAAAAATTTTTTGAAATAACAAGAATTTAGTACAGTAAGTAGTTACATGATAAATATTTAAGAGTCAGTAGTGCTTCCAGTGGACGGCAACGAGGAAGCATCGTGGAATTGTCCCCACCTCCACCACCGTCATGTCTAAGTCAGAGTCTCCCAAAGAGCCCGAGCAGCTGCGGAAGCTCTTCATCGGAGGACTCAGCTTTGAAACGACCGATGAGAGTCTGAGGAGCCATTTTGAGCAATGGGGGACGCTCACAGACTGTGTGGTGATGAGGGATCCAAATACCAAGCGCTCCAGAGGCTTGGGTTTGTCACATACGCCACCGTGGAGGAGGTGGACGCGGCCATGAATGCAAGGCCACACAAGGTTGATGGCAGAGTTGTGGAACCAAAGAGGGCCGTCTCGAGAGAAGATTCTCAAAGACCTGGTGCCCACTTAACTGTGAAAAAGATTTTCGTTGGTGGCATTAAAGAGGACACCGAAGAACATCACCTGAGAGATTATTTTGAACAGTATGGGAAAATTGAAGTGATTGAGATCATGACTGACCGAGGCAGTGGCAAAAAGAGAGGCTTTGCTTTTGTAACCTTTGATGACCATGACTCCGTGGACAAGATTGTCATTCAGAAATACCACACTGTGAACGGCCACAACTGTGAAGTAAGAAAAGCCCTATCGAAGCAAGAGATGGCTAGTGCTTCATCCAGTCAAAGAGGTCGAAGTGGTTCTGGAAATTTTGGTGGAGGTCGTGGAGGAGGTTTTGGTGGGAATGACAACTTTGGTCGTGGAGGCAACTTCAGTGGGCGAGGTGGCTTTGGTGGCAGCCGTGGTGGTGGAGGATATGGCGGCAGTGGGGACGGCTATAATGGATTTGGTAATGATGGAAGCAATTTTGGAGGTGGCGGAAGCTACAATGATTTTGGCAATTACAACAATCAATCTTCAAATTTTGGACCCATGAAAGGTGGAAATTTTGGAGGCAGAAGTTCTGGCCCCTATGGTGGTGGAGGCCAATACTTTGCTAAACCACGAAACCAAGGTGGCTATGGTGGTTCCAGCAGCAGCAGTAGCTATGGCAGTGGCAGGAGGTTTTAATTACTGCCAGGAAACAAAGCTTAGCAGGAGAGGAGAGCCAGAGAAGTGACAGGGAAGCTACAGGTTACAACAGATTTGTGAACTCAGCCAAGCACAGTGGTGGCAGGGCCTAGCTGCTACAAAGAAGACATGTTTTAGACAATACTCTTGTGTATGGGCAAAAAACTCGAGGACTGTACTTGTGACTAATTGTATAACAGGTTATTTTAGATTCTGTTCTGTGGAAAGTGTAAAGCATTCCAACAAAGGGTTTAATGTAGATTTTTTTTTTTTTTTTTGCACCCATGCTGTTGATTGCTAAATGTAATAGTCTGATCATGACGCTGAATAAATGTGTCTTTTTTTTTTTTTTTTTAAAAAAAAAAAAAAAAAGAGTCAGTAGTGAAAAAATTAGAGAGAGAACTTTATATGATCACTTAAATAGATACAGCAGATACAATTATTAAAATTTAGAATCACTGTTCTTTTTAACTCTCTAAAAATAGAAAGGAATGTCCTTAACCTGTAGCTAAAAACCTTACAGAAAACATTATGCCTAGTGATAAAACATTAAAAGCTTTTCCTCTGTAATCAAACAAAACAAAAATGCCTGCTATTACCATTTTCATTTAACATTGAACTAGAAGTCTTAGCAGTGCAAAGGGTGACAGAAAACTCTGTCACTGCTTGCAGATAACGTGACTGTGTGTTCATGCAAATAATGACTTAAAAATGTAGTCGTATATTAACAGATATTCATTAAAATTTAGAAAAAGCTAGACTTTACAAGCCACAATAAGTTCAACAAAATATATTCAAGGCATTCACAGAAAAAATTCTAAGATTGTACAGGAGGATGTAAAATAAGACCCAAGTAAATGGAGGAATATGTTTAATGGTTGCATGTTTCAGTACTGTGAAGGTATTGATTCTCTACAAATTAATTTATAGTTTAATGAAATGCCACTCAAATGATTTGTTCATTTATTTTGTGTATGGGACATGACTGAGTGACTAAGCACAGCAGAGCAAGCATGATAAGCTGATTCTAAAATATATTCTGGCGGTCAAAGGACCTAAAATCATGAAAAAAAAAAAAAAAAACCTTTAAGAACAAAGTAAAAAAAAAAAAAAAAAATTGCAAGATTCATTGTAAATTCTAGCTATTTAAGACAGTATAGGGCTTCCCTGGTTGTCCAGTGGGTAGAAAGTCTGCCTTGCAGTGCAAGGGGCACCGGTTCGATCCCTGGCCCGGGAAGATCCCACATGCCGCAGAGCGGCTGGACCAGTGTCCAATTATGACCCAGCGCTCTGGAGAGCATGCGCCCAGAATTGGTGCTCTGCAGCAAGAGAGGCCACTACGATGAGAGACCCACACAGGCCAAAAAATAAAATGATGGATGAAAATAAAAATATAAATAAAAGAGGCATGATGGGAAAAAAAGAAAAAAAAATGAAAGAATAGTATTATCACAGAGAAAGACAAATTGACAAGTGCAGCTGAATAAAGAGGCCAGGAACAAGCCTATACATACGTAGACCCTCGGTGTTGGGCAAAGTTGAATCAAGGGGAAAGAATGGACTTTGCAGTGAAAAAACAAAAAGTTTAAATTAATCACTGCACACCTATGCTTATAGATAGATTTTTTCAATAAATTTAACTCTATTTTCTGAGTTAGATTGTTCATTCAACAAATATTTTGGGCTACTTACTCTGCACAAGTTTATCATAAAATTTTTCTTCCAAAATATATTACTAAGCTAAAAAAAGCAAAGTACATTTCATATAATTATAATTTTTGACTCTTTGCCTTTTTTACTTCCAACTTCAAAATTCCTACAAAATCCTGCTCCTTTTATCCGTTTGCTTCCCTTCCTCCTCTCCTCACGCTGTCAACCACACTGTAGTACTTTGCTGTCTCATAAGCACCAGCTATCCATCTATCTCAGCGCTTCTGAATGAGCAGCAGTTTCTGCCTAGAATTTCCTCCATCAGAAATTCCCATGGCCTGTGTTGCTGCCAAATTACTGTCTTTGTCAAGTCATTCCTCTCATCTTTTCAGTGAGATTATCCCTGACCATCCTGCTTAAAATTGCAATACTATTTCCTACCCCAGTATTAAAAAGGAGAGACATCACTTTGCTGATAAAGGTTCACATAGTCAAAACTGTGGTTTTTCCAGTAGTCATGTACAGATGTGAGAGTTGGACCTTAAAGAAGGATGAGTACTGAAGAATTGATGCTTTTGATTGTGGTGCTGGAGAAGACAAGATCTTGAGAGTTTCTTGGACTGCAAGATCAAACTTGTCAATTCTAAAGGGAGTCAATCCAGAATATTCATTGGAAGAACTGATGCTTGAACCTGAAGCTCCAATACTTTGGCCACTCGATGGGAAGAGTTGACTTACTGGAAAAGACCCTGATGCTGGGAAAGACTGAAGGCAAAGAAGAAGGAGGCAGCAGAGGATGAGATGGTTAGACAGCATCACTAACTTAACGGAGATGAATTTGGCAGCAAGAGGATGAGATGGTTAAAGACAGCATGATGGGAAAAAGAAAAAAATGAAAGAATAGTTTCACAGAGAAAGACAAATTGACAAGTGCAGCTGAATAAAGAGGCCAGGAACAAGCCTATACATCGTAGACCCTCGGTGTTGGGCAAAGTTGAATCAAGGGAAAGAATGGACTTTGCAGTGAAAAACAAAAAGTTTAAATTAATCACTGCACACCTATGCTTATAGATAGATTTTTTCAATAAATTTAACTCTATTTTCTGAGTTAGATTGTTCATTCAACAAATATTTTGGGCTACTTACTCTGCACAAGTTTATCATAAAATTTTTCTTCCAAAATATATTACTAAGCTAAAAAAAGCAAAGTACATTTCATATAATTATAATTTTTGACTCTTTGCCTTTTTTACTTCCAACTTCAAAATTCCTACAAAATCCTGCTCCTTTTATCCGTTTGCTTCCCTTCCTCCTCTCCTCACGCTGTCAACCACACTGTAGTACTTTGCTGTCTCATAAGCACCAGCTATCCATCTATCTCAGCGCTTCTGAATGAGCAGCAGTTTCTGCCTAGAATTTCCTCCATCAGAAATTCCCATGGCCTGTGTTGCTGCCAAATTACTGTCTTTGTCAAGTCATTCCTCTCATCTTTTCAGTGAGATTATCCCTGACCATCCTGCTTAAAATTGCAATACTATTTCCTACCCCAGTATTAAAAAGGAGAGACATCACTTTGCTGATAAAGGTTCACATAGTCAAAACTGTGGTTTTTCCAGTAGTCATGTACAGATGTGAGAGTTGGACCTTAAAGAAGGATGAGTACTGAAGAATTGATGCTTTTGATTGTGGTGCTGGAGAAGACAAGATCTTGAGAGTTTCTTGGACTGCAAGATCAAACTTGTCAATTCTAAAGGGAGTCAATCCAGAATATTCATTGGAAGAACTGATGCTTGAACCTGAAGCTCCAATACTTTGGCCACTCGATGGGAAGAGTTGACTTACTGGAAAAGACCCTGATGCTGGGAAAGACTGAAGGCAAAGAAGAAGGAGGCAGCAGAGGATGAGATGGTTAGACAGCATCACTAACTTAACGGAGATGAATTTGAGCAGAATCTGGGAGAGAGTGAAGGACTGAGGAGCCTGCTAGGCTGCAGTCCATGGGGTGGCAAAGAGTTGGACATGACTTAGTGCTGAACAACAACAGAAAACATTTTAAAAAGTCAAAATACAAATACTGCAATTATTTTATATTTCACCACAATAACTTCTCTTACTTTTGCTAACAGCTCAAGATGTGAGTTTGAAGTTGATAAAAAATAATGTTTACTGTTAATAGCTGTACTCCAAATCAGAAGGTGTGGTCCTTGACTTTTCCCTTCACATCTAACACAAGGAAATGATTTAAATGAGTCAACTCAGGGGGACATCACTCACTATCTTTTTCTTTTCTTTTTTTTTTTTTCATTTCTCTAGGAAAATAAAGGAAAGTCTGGAGTGTTTCCCTGTTAAACTGAATAACTTGATCCACACCCTTGCACAAATGATGGCCATAAGCCCTGCTAAGTCAGCTTCACAGACGTTTTCCCAGGAATCCTATATGCCAGGTGCAAGCAGGTCAATTCAAAGAGCGACCATTTTAGGGTTCAGCAAGAAAACCAGTTATGTAAGTCTCAAGACTGTCATCTTGAAATACCATTTCACTACATCACAGACCTCCCTTCATTGTTACACATTCTTCCTGAAAGCATGCTTTCTCTTTTTTACTATGCAAATGAAAAATCAGTTACAGTTTGAGCAGAAGTATCATTAAGGAGAATGTTCCAAGGAGAAATCATAACAACCAGAGCTATGAGTAGAGAACCATCAAAGAGAACAGTTCCTGCCCTGTGGTAGACTGTAAATCAAGAGCTAATTAAAGTGCCCCCAAGAGAAGAAGAGCAGAAATTAGGCAGTCTCTTCCCAGCACCTGAGATTATGATACCTTTCTATACCATGTTTATAGGTAATTTTGTCTTTACAGATTGCATCTCATATTTTGTGATTTTTTTTTTTTTTTTTTGCAGAGAGGTTCTTGCTTTGTTTAGTTTACATGAAACCATATTTCAAAATGAATAGAAGGTTGATCTGGCCATCTTTTGATTTTGTCTATTTATTTTCTGCAGCTATATCTAATCCAGGTGACTCACAGCAACAACTCAACCAGCCTGACAGAAAAATCATTTGAGCAGTTTGCAAAACTTCACGGCCAACTTCAAAAGCAGTTTGCATCACTGATTCTCCCAGAGTAAGGACTGTCCTCCAGTGTTTTGTCCCTCAGTACTTGTCCTTGAACATAAGGAAGACCTATGGTCAGGGGGCTTCCTATTTGTGAGCAGCACAGCATTCTATTCTAGTGCCACCTATCCCAGTAGAGTCTCTCTTGCTCAGAGTAAAGAAAGAACCTTTTGTTTCATAAAACAGGAAATGGGTTTCAATTTTGTCTGCTTTCAGCCATTGATTTTGTAGACAAAAGAAATCAGAATCAATTTCATTTTTCATCAGTTATCAGTAAAATTGTTTTCTTTGCCTGTTTGTAAATAATCACTTTTTAGTATTTTCTATAAAAATCAAATTGAAAATACAGAACTAAGTTGAACATATCTTCTGTTTCAGCAAATAATGGCAATACAAAGCTCTGATGTATTTACTGTATGAGAAAAAATTATCAGTATCAATTAATTTACTAAAATTTATTCACATTAACTTAATTTGCTTATTAACTATTAACTTGAACTTGGGTTATCTAAATTTAATTTATTGTTATCTTCATTTTGCAGTCTTAAGAACCGTTGCTTCAGTTCATGTCATAACAAAAAAAATACTAAGCATAAACAAAGAATGTAATTCAAGATAACTTCTGATCAAATAAATCTTCTAAAATTCATCATTTAAAACTAGCCAGAGGTGTACCTTGACTTTTTAAAAAGGTGAACTTAGAAATTATGATATTTACCCTTAGACAAATCAGGTGTTATCTACAGAGTAGTTTCTTGGTATCCAAAAGGGATTGGTTCTAGGAGCCCTCCTGTGGATACCAAAATGCTTGCACGCTCAAATTCTACACATAAGATGGCACAGAGTTTACATATAACCTACCCACATTCTCCTCTATACCTAAATCACCTCTAGGTTGCTTATAATATCTGATACAACATAAATGCTATGTAAAGAGTTGTAAATACAATGAAATGCTAATGTAATTATTTGCTGGCATACATCAAATTCAAATTTTTCTTTTTAGAACTTTCTGGATTTTTTCCCTAATATTTCCAATCTACAGTTGATTGAATCTGCAGGTGTAGAACATGAAGATGGGGAGAGCCAAATGTATCAGGATTTTTGTTGAGTAAATAGTCCTTTAACAATAGGAATGTTCGTACTTGACCAGGTATACTTGGTACATGTGGACTTCTGTTAGACTTTCAGGGTTTAGTCACTTCCCAAAGTATAGATCTAAGCAACGTCACCAATGGATGGAAAGATAGTGGATATTATTGAAGACTTGGTACATGTGGACTTTTGTTAGACTTTCAGGGTTTAGTCACTTCCCAAAGTATAAATCTAAGCAACATCACCAATGGATGGAAAGATAGTGGATGTTATTGAAGACTGAGTAGTTCATATTATAAAAACCTATACTTGTGGATATCACGGAAATTTTACAATACAAATGCTCCAAGCATAAGAAAGCCATCCAAATAAGAGCTTGTTCAAAAGACTGAGAGGGAAGGAATGTCACTGTGAAAACTTAAAGACTACATCAGCCTTAAGAATTATTGAAAAACATCTAATATAATAACTGAGGAAAAGGAAACAGTGGCCAAAAAACTTAAAGTCCAACTACAAATATTTAATTCACCATTAGTGGTTTCCATTGTACCCTACTAATTAATGATTTAGAAATACATTCATTCCTGTTAAATGGCTGTCCTTTTAGGTTTCAGAAATGTCTCTGGTCTACTCTTTCCTCTCCCCAATACATATTAGTATAACTTATAAAATTTTAAAGTGCCAATAATCTCTTTCCAGGTTTTTTTAGAAATGTCTTATCTACAGAGTAGTTTCTTGGTATCCAAAAGGGATTGGTTCTAGGAGCCCTCCTGTGGATACCAAAATGCTTGCACGCTCAAATTCTACACATAAGATGGCACAGAGTTTACATATAACCTACCCACATTCTCCTCTATACCTAAATCACCTCTAGGTTGCTTATAATATCTGATACAACATAAATGCTATGTAAAGAGTTGTAAATACAATGAAATGCTAATGTAATTATTTGCTGGCATACATCAAATTCAAATTTTTCTTTTTAGAACTTTCTGGATTTTTTCCCTAATATTTCCAATCTACAGTTGATTGAATCTGCAGGTGTAGAACATGAAGATGGGGAGAGCCAAATGTATCAGGATTTTGTTGAGTAAATAGTCCTTTAACAATAGGAATGTTCGTACTTGACCAGGTATACTTGGTACATGTGGACTTCTGTTAGACTTTCAGGGTTTAGTCACTTCCCAAAGTATAGATCTAAGCAACGTCACCAATGGATGGAAAGATAGTGGATATTATTGAAGACTTGGTACATGTGGACTTTTGTTAGACTTTCAGGGTTTAGTCACTTCCCAAAGTATAAATCTAAGCAACATCACCAATGGATGGAAAGATAGTGGATGTTATTGAAGACTGAGTAGTTCATATTATAAAAACCTATACTTGTGGATATCACGGAAATTTTACAATACAAATGCTCCAAGCATAAGAAAGCCATCCAAATAAGAGCTTGTTCAAAAGACTGAGAGGGAAGGAATGTCACTGTGAAAACTTAAAGACTACATCAGCCTTAAGAATTATTGAAAAACATCTAATATAATAACTGAGGAAAAGGAAACAGTGGCCAAAAAACTTAAAGTCCAACTACAAATATTTAATTCACCATTAGTGGTTTCCATTGTACCCTACTAATTAATGATTTAGAAATACATTCATTCCTGTTAAATGGCTGTCCTTTTAGGTTTCAGAAATGTCTCTGGTCTACTCTTTCCTCTCCCCAATACATATTAGTATAACTTATAAAATTTTAAAGTGCCAATAATCTCTTTCCATGTGCCTCTTCTTAATTTTCAGTTTTAGTTAGGATTCTGCTTTGCTCAATAACTCCTGCCAGGTAATTGAACCTAAATTGATTTTAAAACCATTCAAGCAGTATATAGAGGGGAGGAATATTCAGCCCTTTGTGCCCTGAACAATATTTGTATGCGAGCAGTCCCAGAGGAGCTCAGGCTTACATCAGTGCATGCAGATGAAGGATGAGGGCAAGATTTTCTCTGACTCCTCTAATTTTACTAGGGGGACCTCTATGAGAATTATGTAAACTCAGCCTGGAAAGTATGATCAGAAAGTCATAAAGAATAAAATTCAAACTAGACATTGTATAACAGTGGTCTTCAAATCAGGTTGTTTGTACCTCTTGGTACCTTCTGAGAACCCAGAGGCATAGAAATCTTCCTTGAAATTACGGTCATCTTTAAGTCATCAGCTTGAGGGCTTCCCTGGTGGCTCAGTGATAAAGAATCCACCTGCCAATGCAGGAAACATGGGTTCGATCCTGGGTATGGGAAGATCACGCATGCCTTGGAGCAACTAAACCTGTGTGCCACAACTATTGAGCCTGTGCTCTAGAACCCGGGAACAGCAACTAACTACTCAAGCACGTAGGCTTTTGAGCCTGTGGTCCTCAACAAGAGAAGCCACCGCAGTGAGAAGCCCTCACACCACAGCTAGAGAGCAGCCCACAACTCGCCACAACTAGAGAACAGCTGGCACAGCAACCAAGACCCAGCACAGTCAAAAATAAATGAATAAAATTATAAAATAAAAATGAGGGCTTCCCTGGTGGTCCAGTGGCTAGAGTCTGCCTTGCAATGCCAGGGGCACCAGTTCAATCCCTGGCCCTGGAAGATCCCACGTGCCATGAAGTGACTGGACAGGTGTGTCCAATTACAAGCCAGCGCTCTGGAGTGCATGTGCCCAGAGCTAGTGCTCTGCAGTGAGAGAGGCCACTGCAATGGGAGGCCCAGACAGGCCAAAGAATAAAGATGAGTGAAAATTAAAAAAAAAAAAAAAATAGTAAAACAGGCCAAAATTTAACAAATAAAAAAATAAAAATGAAAGTCATCAACTTGGGAAAGGTCAACTGCCACTCCCTCACACACTTTCACCATTGCTTTTTCCCAGCCTCCAGGACTGCATGTTAATACTGTCCCCGGGAGTAAAAAATCTCTGAGGCTCAAATAAAGGGCAAGTCAAACTACTGGTATTGGTACTGAGAAGAGAAATTATTCTAATAACTGGATATCAGATCTGTTCGCAGGTTAGATGTTTTTTGGTCTTTGCTGTGAACAAAATCAAGGGAGGGCATGATAGCACCATTAGATAAAATAGCCTAAAAAATCATTTTCAAAACTATTACTATGTTATATTTGATATATAACTCGAAAGCATTTCAAATAACTGAAGGACATTAATGGAGCTAAATTCCTTAATTCTCTGGTACTTATTTACATGCAAGATTTTTTCAGTACACACATTGATAAATAAGGAATAGAACTAATGTAGAACTTCATTTTGTCCTAGCAATAAAGAAAATTCATCCATAAATATGCAAATTAATATTTAAAACCAGCAAAATCCATCTACTTGTCAAATGTGTTTCTGTAGCAGTGATTAATTATATATGATACTAATTTTTAGGATAACTAGATCTGGATGAGAAACTTCAATACTTTAAGCCTTAAAGCTGCAGGAGTGAAAAAGTAAAATGTCAAATATTTAAAGACATGGGACATTATTTTGGACTTCCCTGGCACTTCCGACTGAAGAGTGAATGGGATGTCCTGCAGTTGGCCATACACTTCTGTGTTTGCTGGCCACCCTTTGCCATCCCTCACGCCCCTTGGCCCAGGAGAAGGTCTGTACCAAAGACGCAGAAGGTGGAGGAGGCAACAAGAAGACTGCAGTCAGAGGGAACTGCTAGACAGTTCCTAAAAGGATGCATGTAATCAGCAAAACAGGTTGCCAAATGCTACCCATTCACAGATCATACCACTCAATAATGTCCAGCCCATCAAGATGAATCATTAGACAGTGAAGAGAGAATTCTGCAAGTCAGACCCCTGGGGAAAGTGAAGCTTTGTTCCCAGAGACAAAGACCAGATGGAAGCATATGTCTTTGGTAAAATGGTTAACTTGGTTAGTGTAGCCTTGTCTCTGGTGAACCCAGAAGAAACAATACCATCTGACCTTTTGGGGAAATTATGAACCATTAAGCTTCAGAAAGTATTTATTAACCTCCACATGTATTTAAAAGATAAAATGTGTGGTCTGCCATAAATACAGTAAGAGGGGAAATGTATATTAATTTAGTGTGCTAAATTAAATTAAATTAGTATTAATATTAGTGACAGTTAAAATAATTGTCCACAGTCATGTTAATAAAACTTTCAGAGTTAATCATGCATTCTGTGGTTTCATAAAAAAATGTTTTCATTGGCCCTTCCATCTAATGCAGCTGTAACTTCATGATCTTAGAATTCTAAGATATATCAATTTCCAAACTAATGAAAATTACTTTGTTTTTAAAACAGGTTTCCTCATTGGTGGCACTTACCTTTTACAAATTCAGATCACAAAAGATGCAGAGATCTAAATCATTACATGGAACAGATATTAAATGGATCGTATGAAGTTGCAAACGTATGTTACAATTTACTTTTATACTTTTACATAAAATATGGGCCACTTTATATATTATTGCTGGGAATATTTTATAACATTTTTATTCCTATATTTACTCAACATATGTGTGAATTAAAATTATCTTGTCAATTCCATGCAAAAGCCAACCAGGATTTTAGTTGAAATTGCATCTTACTATCTTTCAACATATTGTCATATATCCATTTAAGTATTTTTAGAATGTTTTCTCAGTACCAATTTATTGTTCTGTGCATAGAGATCTTAAAAATATTTTGGCATACTAGATATGGTGCTTTTTAAAAATCTGTTTTCCTTTTTTCTTTACCAGTGCATAGATAGAACTGAAGTTGTATTTTGACATCTTTCCAAATAATCTTACTAACTTCACTTTTTATTCTAATAATACCTGGGTTGTTTCTAAATTTTCAATTTACGATCATACCATTTGCAGATAACAAGAGGTTTTTAATTTATATATTATTGGAACAAGAGGTTCTGTATTAGCTATTGTATTTCTTTTCCTTGCTATTTTGTACTCTCTTAGGGCCTCTGATATGTACTGAATTGAAGTAGTAATGGTGAATTTACTCATGTTATTCAGGGAAGAAGTGTCTTATATTTCCTCATTAAACATGCAGGTTTTATAGACACTCTTTATTATTTTGTTTTCTTTTATTTCTAGGTTGCCAATAGTTTTTACAATAAAGCTTGAATTTATCAGTATTTTTCCTGAATCAATTGGGTGATCAAAGATCATCCAGTAATCCTGGTTTTCTCCTTTATTGTGCTAATATGGTAGATTACATTGATGAACTTTCTAATTTTAAACAAGTTTCCTTTACTAGGATAAACTCCACATGGTTGTGATGCATTATTTTTTTATGTATTAGCAGCTCATATTTAACATTTTCTTTAGCATTTGTTTTCATCTATGTTTATAACAGAGACTAGCCTGAAGTTTGCCTTCTTACAAAGTCATTATAAAGTCATTACCAGGTTTCAGAATCAAGAACATGCTGACCTCATATATTAGTTGCAATGAGTTACTGCCTTTTTTTGTATTCTCTGGAAGAATTCATATAAAACTGGTTTTATTTCTGCAATGTGTAAAGTCATGTAGGTCTGGAGGTTCAATTTGTTTGAGTTATAAGACATTTAATATTTTCTGTTTCTTCTTGGGTCTGTTTGTTGTTATATTTCTCTAGGAGCTTGTGCTAATTTATTGGCATAAAATTATTCATAATATCATATTCTAATCTTTTAAACATTCATAGGACCTGAAGAGATATTTACTTTTTGATTTTTCACATATGCCATTTCCTGATCAGTACTTCCAAGGATTATAAACTTTACCAGTCTTTGCAAAGAATGAAACACGACATTTATTGACCCTCTCTGTTGTATTATTTCACTAGCTTACTGATTTTTTATTGTTATTATTTCTTTTTTTTTTTTTTTAAAGATTTATTTATTTATTTTGGGTGGGTGTCGGGTTGGGGAGGGAGGGGAGCAGGCGGGCCACTTCTATTGGTTTTTCATTTCTCCATTTTCATCCGTCTTTTGTTCTTTGGCTCCCGTGGGCCTCCCATCGCGGTGGCGTCTGCAGAGCGCCGGCTCTGGGCGCATGCGCTCCAGAGCTCCGGCTCGGTAATTGGACACATCGGTCCAGCCGCTCCGCGGCACGTGGGATCTTCCCAGGCCAGGGATCGAACCAGCGCCCCTTGCACTGCAAGGCGGTGTCCTTACCCACTTGGCCACCAGGGGAAGCCCTATTATTTCTTTCCTTCTGTTTCCATTCTGTTTGTAACATCCTCAGATAGTTAATTAACTTATTTATTTTCAACCTATCCTTTCTCATTTAAAATGCTAATGCCTCTCGCCTCATCAAGATTTAATAGCACCCCACAAGGTTTTATATATTGAATTTTATTTTATCATTCCTTAAAAATATTTATAAAATTTTTACTGTTTTCCTAGACCCAAAGATTAAGTTTGTTTAACCAACCTGAGTTTTTATGTGCTGTACCAGAAATATATATCTATATCCATAAATTTAATAAGCACTTATTATTGTTGTTTTATGCAGTCAATATCTGTTTAATATTACTCAGATATCTTATTTTCATTGTCTCCTGTAACTCTAAATTCCTATCTTGGATTTTTGTTTTCCCCTCTACTATTCCACTTAATATGAAGCTGCTACTAGAAAAAAGTCTCTGTCTCTGCATGTCTAAAAATGTTTTTATTTTCTGTTTCTTCTTGGGTCTGTTTGTTGTTATATTTCTCTAGGAGCTTGTGCTAATTTATTGGCATAAAATTATTCATAATATCATATTCTAATCTTTTAAACATTCATAGGACCTGAAGAGATATTTACTTTTTGATTTTTCACATATGCCATTTCCTGATCAGTACTTCCAAGGATTATAAACTTTACCAGTCTTTGCAAAGAATGAAACACGACATTTATTGACCCTCTCTGTTGTATTATTTCACTAGCTTACTGATTTTTTATTGTTATTATTTCTTTTTTTTTTTTTTTAAAGATTTATTTATTTATTTTGGGTGGGTGTCGGGTTGGGGAGGGAGGGGAGCAGGCGGGCCACTTCTATTGGTTTTTCATTTCTCCATTTTCATCCGTCTTTTGTTCTTTGGCTCCCGTGGGCCTCCCATCGCGGTGGCGTCTGCAGAGCGCCGGCTCTGGGCGCATGCGCTCCAGAGCTCCGGCTCGGTAATTGGACACATCGGTCCAGCCGCTCCGCGGCACGTGGGATCTTCCCAGGCCAGGGATCGAACCAGCGCCCCTTGCACTGCAAGGCGGTGTCCTTACCCACTTGGCCACCAGGGGAAGCCCTATTATTTCTTTCCTTCTGTTTCCATTCTGTTTGTAACATCCTCAGATAGTTAATTAACTTATTTATTTTCAACCTATCCTTTCTCATTTAAAATGCTAATGCCTCTCGCCTCATCAAGATTTAATAGCACCCCACAAGGTTTTATATATTGAATTTTATTTTATCATTCCTTAAAAATATTTATAAAATTTTTACTGTTTTCCTAGACCCAAAGATTAAGTTTGTTTAACCAACCTGAGTTTTTATGTGCTGTACCAGAAATATATATCTATATCCATAAATTTAATAAGCACTTATTATTGTTGTTTTATGCAGTCAATATCTGTTTAATATTACTCAGATATCTTATTTTCATTGTCTCCTGTAACTCTAAATTCCTATCTTGGATTTTTGTTTTCCCCTCTACTATTCCACTTAATATGAAGCTGCTACTAGAAAAAAGTCTCTGTCTCTGCATGTCTAAAAATGTTTTTATTTTATCTTCATTCTTTAAGGATATTTTTGCTGACTACGGTATTTGAATAGCAATGATTTTATTCTAAAAATCTGTTAAACTATCATTTCATTGTCTTTTAGCTTTCATTGATTCTGTTGAGAATCCATCTGTTGCAATTGTTGCTTCTTTGAAAAATTGTTTGTATTCTCTATAATATTGTACTTTTTGCTGTTGGTTTTTTGCAGTTTCACTTTAATTTGCTCAGATATGAGTCTGTTTTTACTGATGATGGTTGAGCTTCAGTACTTTTTGTCCCATGTCTTTCATCACTTTGGGGAAGTCCTCACTCATGATCACTTCATGTATTGTTCATACCATTTCCTCTCTCCTCTTTCTCTGAGACTTTAATCACATTTATATTAATCCTTCTCACTGTACCCTCTATGTCTCATGCCTTTATTCCTGTATGTTTTATTTTTTGTATTCCATGACTTGGTTTCAGAATAGTTTATTCTAATTTATCTACTGACCTGTGTTAACATGTTTAAAAATTAAGTCCATTCTTTGAGATCTTAATTTCAATTATTATATACTTCAGCTTTGGAATTTTCTTTTTTCCAGTTCCTAGTTTCCTAGTTCTTTGCTAAAAATCTTTCCTTTTTGTTATTTCTTTGAATAAGCATAGCCATTTAAATCTTCCTTTAAAACTCAATATTGGGCCCTAATGCATGTATATTTCTAGTTTTTAGTGTTTCTTCTTGTTTTAAATTGCGTAGCCTTGCTCTCTCTTTTTTTTTTTTTTAAGATTTATTTATTTATTTATTTGAGGGGGGGGGTGGGGTGGGGAGGGAGGGGAGCAGGCGGGCCACTTCTATTGGTCTTTCATTTGTCTGTTTTCATCCATCTTTGTTCTTTGGCCTGTGTGGGCCTCCCATCGCAGCGGCCTCTGTTGTCGCAGAGCACCGGCTCTGGGCGCATGCGCCCCAGAGCTCCGGCTGGGTAGTTGGACACATCGGTCCAGCCGCTCCGCAGCACGTGGGATCTTCCCAGGCCAGGGATGGAACCGGCGCCCCTTGCACTGCAAGGCGGTGTCCTTACCCACTGGACCACCAGGGAAGCCTAGTCTTGTTCTCTTGTGAGCCTCGTTATTTTCCTTTTTACTGTGGCCACATATTGTTCTGCAGCATCCTTTGTAGAAACTGGATGTCTGTGTTACTGTTATCCTAGTCTAGAGAGTAATAATATCTGGGAACACTAACAACATAATGTTGCTGAAATTCAATGTCAGGGATTCAGATTATTCGAAACTGCACCGTCACTCCTGTTACTATTACTGTTCCTTAGATGCAGTCAGCCACCTCGGACCTAACTTCAAGATGAGAAAGATTCAGCAGGAGCGGAGCCCACGTGGCAGCTCTGCACTCCTTCCCTTTGTTCTTGACTCTGCTGGTGGTCAGAAGTGCTGTTCTACACCTCAGCCTATCTACTCCGGCAACCTCCCTCAACAGACACCCACAGCAGAAAAGCAGTGCCACAGCCCACACGCACATCCCCCACACTGTCTTGCCCCAGATTTTAGCCTGGTAATTCTTCACCATCTTGTTCGCTCTCTGATGCTTTCAAGCAAAGTTTGACAACAAACTGTCTAATTATCTCTCACTCGGAGGTCTGCACTAAATGACTGAATCTGCTGTCACTACGCATGGGAGTGTCGAGCTGTGGTCATCACCCAGGCTACTCCTCCTCCTCCATAGATATCAACCGTTCTGCCTCCTCACCTCCATCCTAGGTTCTAATGAACCTGGGCTCTCACAGGGAGCTATTTCAGAGGATCTGAGTCAGTGGTCATTTCCCATACAATGAAGTATTTAAGCATTTCTTGGTGAGACTTTGGTACTACTCACCAGTGATTCTGAGTAGCCTGGAAAATTGGAAAGATATGCCTTATCCCAGTTTTGCTCCCTTTTGTCATATGCATCAAGAAAAGGAGACTTGGGTTTCCCTGGTGATCCAGTGAGTAAAGAGTCCACCTTGCAGTGCAAGGGGCACCAGTTTGATCCCTGACGTGGGAAGATCCCACGTGCCATGGAGCAGCTGGACCGCTGTGTCCAGTTATGAGCCAGCGCTCTGCAACAAGAGAGGCCACTACAATGGGAGGCCCACACAGGCTGAAGAATAAAGATGGATGAAAATAAATAAATAAAAAACCAATAGAAGAGGCCAAAATTTAAAAAAAGAAAAGGAGTCTTAAGATCCCTCCTCATACACACACATACATACAACTTTCATGTGCACAAAGTAGGTACAGTTGTTTCTGAGGACTCCAGAGAGCACTTGGTCCCTTTACTATTAAATCCCTATCACCATCTTGCATAAAAAGTTCCTGTGAGATAAATGGAAGTTACAGAGGCAGGTACCAACCTGACAGAATCCTCTGGAGTTCTTGCCTAGGCACAGGACTTTAAAAAAGAAATTAATCTATAATGTCATCCCTAAGGGTAAAAGGTTGTTTTTGTTTAGTTACTAAGTCATGTCCAATTCTATGTGACCCCATGGACGGTAGCCCGCCAGGCTCTTCTGTCCATGGGATTGCCCAGGCAAGAATACTGGAGTGGGTTGTCATTTCCTTCTCCAGGGGATTTTCCTGACCCAGGGGTCAAACCCACGTCTCCTGCATTGCAGGAAAATTTTTTACTGCTGACTCACTGGAAAAGCTGAAGGATAAAAGGCCTATTAGGCTTTTAGCCTTTTGATGAAAGAATAGAGACTGTGGAATTTCCATGTAAGGAATAACATTAATGTCCCAATGAAAGCCCATTTCTAATATTAATCGTGCTAGTCAACAAGTTACCACTTTTCTGAACAGAATCTCATCTTTGACATTCAACATGCTAATAAATAATGTCCATTTTTCCCAAGGTGCTCAGCATGATGGCTTGATTTGGATATACTATGAAATTATTACAGTAGGTTTAGTTAATATCTATCATCGCCTATAGATACAATAAAAAGAAAAGGAAGCAACTTTGAAATTTATAAGTGTCCTAAGATTAACATATATTTCTACCTCTTTTTCTTCATCCTTTCCCCAAGTTTTAGTGTGCTTTTAATGACATCAATAATTAGCATTTGTAAAATGTCTATTGTAGATTGAGTTGTAAGTGTAGAAAGAAACACATATATTGACTGCATCTAGCATGGATATCTTTTTTTTCTTTTTTTATAGCTTTTTTTTTTTAATTTTGGCCTCTTTTATTGTTTTTTGTTTATTTATTTTCATCCATCTTTATTCTTGGCCTGTGTGGGTCTCCCATTGCAGTGGCTTCTCTCATTGCAGAGCACCGACTCTGAGTTCATGCACTCCAGAGCGCTGGCTCATAATTGGACACAGCAGTCCAGCTGCTCCATGGCATGTGGGATCTTCCCAGGCCAGGGATTGAACCGGTGCCACTTGCACTGCAAGGTGGACTCTTTACCCACTGGACCACCAGGGAAGCCCTAGTATGGATTTCTTGATTAAACCATCGAGACTCTCCTGTGTCCTCCTCCTCTACCCAGGCACCCCAACAGTGCAGCCTTAATTAGGGCATGAACAGAGCACTCCTGAACTCTATTCTTTTTTCCTTTTATGGAACTATAGTTGATCTGCAACATTATATTAGTTTCAGCTGTACAGCTACTGATTTGCTAATTTTTCTGCAGTCTTGATTAAATCCTTCAGCAGCACTTTTGTATACTTTGACCTAAGAAACATATATAATACCATGCTCTATATGCAGACAGACTTCGAACTTCAGTAAATTATAGGCATTGAAACAGGAGAACTACAACTGACCCCTTAAACAGGACCCGTGAAGGGTCAAAGAACCCTATTTTTCTCAGCTGTCAATTTAGCAACTTTTCTTCTCCATGTGGATCTTGGGAAAGACAGTAGACGAGAGTACGTTCCAGTCAGAGTGTGAATTGTTTTAATGACATGTTCTATAGCAGATTAAGTCAGTATATTATCAAGGAAACCTTAGTGAAATTTTAAAATAAAATATGTTAATAAACATGTTCAAAACTGTCTCCTAACTGTAGATTTGCTAACTCAGGGTGTTGGCTTATTGCTATACCTTCTAGTTGGGTAATATTGTGGGTTGCTGATGAATAGACCCACTTTAGAAAATCCCACAGTTCAGATCATAAGGGTCCTAAGGCTATTAGGAAAAGACCACA
The DNA here is from genome assembly GCA_022376925.1 of Tragulus kanchil. NCBI lineage: Eukaryota > Metazoa > Chordata > Mammalia > Artiodactyla > Tragulidae > Tragulus > Tragulus kanchil. Next base: position 269,659,704 of record JAIOJX010000004.1, on the reverse strand, counting down.
ACTGTCAATAATGATTGTATTAGATTGCATGTAGTCAGGATCAAGAAGAGAAACTTATAAATCCCTATCACCAGTTCCTAAGACTAGTGGTCATCAAAGCTCAGCTCCTGGACTGTGCTTGGATCCTCACCTAGGAATTTATAAGAATGCAGAATCTCAGCCTTAATCCTAGACCTACTGAATCAGAAACTTTGGGAATGAAGCCCAGCAATGTGTTTTAATAAGCTCTCCAGGGTGTTCTGATCCACGACAATGTCTGAGACCCATTATTTCAGCCTCTAGTCATCTTTCCTTTCTTTTTTTCCAATTTGGACATGGTCAGACATTTGGTTTCTAATGTAGTAGATATTAAGGTATTCCATGATATTATTGATTTTAGCAAATTGGGACTCAAGAATGTTGTGCTGCAATATTATTTCCAGGCTGATAGCTCAGCTTGAGATGCTGTTTTGTATCAAAGGACAAGTGGCTGAGCACTTAAGGAGGTATACTTAACCAAGTTCTCAGTGAGCTAGAGAGGGCGTCCCAGGGAGTATGGCATTCAAGTTGCTGTTAAAGGGCAAACATAATAGACGTTTGTAAATAGCAACTGGGGAAAAGTTGCCCTAGACAAGGGAAAGTGCAAGGACAAAGCATCCATCACAGTTACATGCTTTTCTCTCATTTGGAAGCTTAAAGAACTCAGTGACTCTATTCATTTAATCTTTATTCATGGATAGCACACTTAATCTCATCAATATTTAATAAATAGTTTAAATGAATAATAATAGTATTGTTAGTATATATTAATATACAGGAATTATGTTGATTTTTTAAGCCTAGGGGAGGGAAACTATATCTGAAAAGTATTAGCAGTATTAACTTACTTATTCTTACCAGTTTTATTTTAATTTAGTGCATGCTCCCAAAGCATGTAATTTATTTATTTTTAATATATAGACTACTACTATGTGGTAAAGGCTTTAAAATTCATAGAAATTAATGCCAAATTGGAGAAAATTTTTGAATTATATTGTAAAATGAATATGAATCTAATTTTTTTTCTCATCCCACTGTATATCCCACATGAACCCAGTGACCAGAGACCTCTGGCTTGGTAAAAGAATGATCTTGAGAATCCTGCTAGCTGTCAGCTTGAAGCGAGAGGCTAGTCAATAATGATTGTATTAGATTGCATGTAGTCAGGATCAAGAAGAGAAACTTATAAATCCCTATCACCAGTTCCTAAGACTAGTGGTCATCAAAGCTCAGCTCCTGGACTGTGCTTGGATCCTCACCTAGGAATTTATAAGAATGCAGAATCTCAGCCTTAATCCTAGACCTACTGAATCAGAAACTTTGGGAATGAAGCCCAGCAATGTGTTTTAATAAGCTCTCCAGGGTGTTCTGATCCACGACAATGTCTGAGACCCATTATTTCAGCCTCTAGTCATCTTTCCTTTCTTTTTTTCCAATTTGGACATGGTCAGACATTTGGTTTCTAATGTAGTAGATATTAAGGTATTCCATGATATTATTGATTTTTAGCAAATTGGGACTCAAGAATGTTGTGCTGCAATATTATTTCCAGGCTGATAGCTCAGCTTGAGATGCTGTTTTGTATCAAAGGACAAGTGGCTGAGCACTTAAGGAGGTATACTTAACCAAGTTCTCAGTGAGCTAGAGAGGGCGTCCCAGGGAGTATGGCATTCAAGTTGCTGTTAAAGGGCAAACATAATAGACGTTTGTAAATAGCAACTGGGGAAAAGTTGCCCTAGACAAGGGAAAGTGCAAGGACAAAGCATCCATCACAGTTACATGCTTTTCTCTCATTTGGAAGCTTAAAGAACTCAGTGACTCTATTCATTTAATCTTTATTCATGGATAGCACACTTAATCTCATCAATATTTAATAAATAGTTTAAATGAATAATAATAGTATTGTTAGTATATATTAATATACAGGAATTATGTTGATTTTTTAAGCCTAGGGGAGGGAAACTATATCTGAAAAGTATTAGCAGTATTAACTTACTTATTCTTACCAGTTTTATTTTAATTTAGTGCATGCTCCCAAAGCATGTAATTTATTTATTTTTAATATATAGACTACTACTATGTGGTAAAGGCTTTAAAATTCATAGAAATTAATGCCAAATTGGAGAAAATTTTTGAATTATATTGTAAAATGAATATGAATCTAATTTTTTTTCTCATCCCACTGTATATCCCACATGAACCCAGTGACCAGAGACCTCTGGCTTGGTAAAGAATGATCTTGAGAATCCTGCTAGCTGTCAGCTTGAGGAGAGGCTCCATGGTTACCTAGTGCCAAAAGCAGGAACATGTCCTGCTCTAAATGATGAACATTGTTGGTGCAGTGGGTCATGATTATATGCTTCAGAAAGACCACTCTGAGCATATCTTTAACATATCTTCGTGAACAAACAGAAGGAATTGAACAGTATCTGTTCATTGTGGGACTAGAGCCATGTAATAGGAAGCATGAAGACAAAGATGTAAAATGATTGTTGAAAACAGCATTAGACAACAGAAAAGCTACACACTACTAAATGATACATGTAGGTACATGTAGGTATCTTGCATGTGCATGAATTTAACTGTTTGCGTTGGCCAGAATGTTCATTAGGGTTTTTCCATAAAAAAGCTGAAAGAACATTTTTGGCCAACCCAATATTACACTAGCATACTAGCATACTTGATATAAATTAAATACTGTATCTTTTGAATATATTTAGTATTTAGCATTCATTACTCAATCAGTGAATAATGGGAAATGGGTTATAAGAGATGCTTCTGTTCTACAGAATCAAGGCAACTGAGCTTATGTCATTGGATTTCAGCTGCTTTTGCATATTCAGGAATGTAGTATGTTGAAATTTTAATGTTCTATACTAACTCTGACGTTCTCTGAAGGTCATGTCCATATACTTTGCCATAGTGAGGGGCACAGGGATATGACAGCTGTCTGTAAGGGAACATGCTGAGAAGACAGGGAATGGGATTATCGTCTTTCATGCTGAGGGCTGCCTTACCAATTACACTGTTCTCAAGACTTTTCACAATAACTAACAAAATATCTAGTAACCACTGACAGTGTCAGGCTTTAGCCTATTTAACCAGAGGCAAGTAAGTGCAAAGAGAAGAGGCTTCTGATTTCTAGTCCTCGTGTGAACAGGGCAAAGCATGTAATTTATTTATTTTAATATATAGACTACTACTATGTGGTAAAGGCTTTAAAATTCATAGAAATTAATGCCAAATTGGAGAAAATTTTTGAATTATATTGTAAAATGAATATGAATCTAATTTTTTTTCTCATCCCACTGTATATCCCACATGAACCCAGTGACCAGAGACCTCTGGCTTGGTAAAGAATGATCTTGAGAATCCTGCTAGCTGTCAGCTTGAGGAGAGGCTCCATGGTTACCTAGTGCCAAAAGCAGGAACATGTCCTGCTCTAAATGATGAACATTGTTGGTGCAGTGGGTCATGATTATATGCTTCAGAAAGACCACTCAGAGCATATCTTTAACATATCTTCGGTGAACAAACAGAAGGAATTGAACAGTATCTGTTCATTGTGGGACTAGAGCCATGTAATAGGAAGCATGAAGACAAAGATGTAAAATGATTGTTGAAAACAGCATTAGACAACAGAAAAGCTACACACTACTAAATGATACATGTAGGTACATGTAGGTATCTTGCATGTGCATGAATTTAACTGTTTGCGTTGGCCAGAATGTTCATTAGGGTTTTTCCATAAAAAAGCTGAAAGAACATTTTTGGCCAACCCAATATTACACTAGCATACTAGCATACTTGATATAAATTAAATACTGTATCTTTTGAATATATTTAGTATTTAGCATTCATTACTCAATCAGTGAATAATGGGAAATGGGTTATAAGAGATGCTTCTGTTCTACAGAATCAAGGCAACTGAGCTTATGTCATTGGATTTCAGCTGCTTTTGCATATTCAGGAATGTAGTATGTTGAAATTTTAATGTTCTATACTAACTCTGACGTTCTCTGAAGGTCATGTCCATATACTTTGCCATAGTGAGGGGCACAGGGATATGACAGCTGTCTGTAAGGGAACATGCTGAGAAGACAGGGAATGGGATTATCGTCTTTCATGCTGAGGGCTGCCTTACCAATTACACTGTTCTCAAGACTTTTCACAATAACTAACAAAATATCTAGTAACCACTGACAGTGTCAGGCTTTAGCCTATTTAACCAGAGGCAAGTAAGTGCAAAGAGAAGAGGCTTCTGATTTCTAGTCCTCGTGTGAACAGGGTAAATACTGAGATCTGTCTTGGTATGGCAGCAGTATGGCTCTCCTTAGTATATCTGCCTAGAGGATGGGTTCACAGAGAACTGTTAGCAGAGGACCCTTATGAGAGAGGAGAAAAAAACGGGGTCAGAATATGCAGGTAGGGAAGACTTGCAAAGTGAAGTTTATCACTGCCAGGCTTAATGAATATTGTTGCTCATCATAATCACAGCTGCATTGAGTAAATGACCTCAGTTTTCATCACATTTGCTAATGTGCTAAATTAAAGTGCTACTGAAGAGGCCCCAAGAAGAGATGTCTTTATTTTAATCTTGTGCTATTCTTAAACATTATTGGCCAATATTTAGGGAAAACAAGGCTGAAGAAATTTCAAGCACCACATTATTTTTATTTTGGATGAATTAAGATCTAGGATTTGAATGAAAAAAAAGAATAAAACAAGAGGAGAATTAAAAAGAAGAGATATTTATATCACCGAACATGAGACACTACTGTGAAATCACAGGTCCCAGAAGTGCTCCAAGAGAGACTGTGCCAACAGTTTTTAACACTGGACTTCCAAAGAGAGTAATCCCATTCTGTCCCATAATAGTGCAAAACAAGAGGAAGCTGATATTATGGATGTGTTTCTCACAAAGTAAAACTGTGCTAATAATTAAATTGAATTTTGTAAAATGAGTATTTGGAGTGCAAGAAAATACCTTCCTAAGATGTAAATACTATGTCTGCTTATTAGATGTTCTTTCTATATAACAAAATAAATAAAGTGGTGCTACATTGGTGGTTGGTGGTTTAGTCGCTAAGTCACGTCCAACTGTTTTAACTCCATGGACTGTAGCCCACCAAACTCCTCTGTCCATGGGATTTCCCAGGCAAGAATAATGGACTGGATTGCCATTTCCTTCTCCAGGAGATCATCCCGACCCAGGGATCAAACCTGCAACTTTTGCACTGTGGGCATTAGCATTGCAGGCTAATTCTTTACTGATGAGCCACCAGCGAAGCCCAGTGCTAACAAAGATGAAAGCAATAAAAATTAAATGAGAGCACTGTAATAGTAGCACTGTAATTTAAAAAATATGTTAATACTTTCAAAATCTACTGTCTCCATCATTCAACAAATGTTTATTAATTGCCTACATCATGTATTTTTTGACCAAGGGACCAACATAGTACCTAGTGATCAACTGTTTTCAGATCATGAGGAAGTTTTAAAAAGTCTGTTCTGAGGCCAACCTTTGGAGATGCAGGTCATATAGGTCAAGGGAGATACTGGTATAGTTCATTTCACCACACTTCACTTTATTTGCCATTCACAGGTGTCACATTTTTTACAAATTGAAGACTTGTGGCAACCCTACTCTGAGCAAATCTATTGGTGCCATTTTTCCAAGAGAATATGCCCAGTTTGTGTCCCTGTGTCACACTGTTGTATTTTCACAGCATTTCAACCTTTCTGACTATTATTATATTTGTTCTGGTGATCTGAGATGAATGATCTTTGGTGTTACTATTGTAACTGCTTTGGGGGTGCACAAACTGCACCTATATAATACACTGAGCTTTTCTGTGTTCTGACTGGTCCACATCACTGACTGGCCTTTCCTTCATCTCTCTTTCTATCCTGGGGGTTCTCTATTTTCTCTGAAACGCAAAAATATCAGATAAATTAATAACCCTACCATGAACTCCAAATGCTCAAGTGAAAAGAAGACTTGTACATCTCACACTTTGAAGAAAAAGCTAGGAATGATCAAGCATTGTGAGAAAGACGTGTTGACTGATGAGACAGTCCTAAAGCTAGGGCTTTTGCACCAAATACTTAGTCAAGTTGTGAATGCAAAGCAAAAGCTCTTGAAGGAAATTAAAAATACTAGTCCACTGAACATATAAATCATAAGAAAGAGAAACAGACTTACAGCAGGTAAGAGAGAGTGGTAGTGGTCTCGGTAGAGAATCAAACCACCCACACATTCCCTTGAAACAAAGCCTAATCCAGAGCAAGACTCTTAACTCTCTTCAGTTATATGAAGGTTGAGAGAGGTGAGGGAGGGGCAGAAGAAAAGTTTGAAGCTAGGAGAGGTTGGTTCATGAGGTTAAAGAAAAGAAGCTGTCTATCATCAAAGTGCAAGGTGCAACAGCAAGTCCTGATGTAGAAGCAATAGCAAGTTATCCAAAAGATAAGGCTAAGATATTTGACAAAGATATCCATACTAAACAACAGATTTTTTAGTTTAAACAAACCATCCTTCTATTGGATAAAGATGTCATGCAGGACTTTCAGAGCTAGAGAGAAGTCAATACCTGGCTTTGGAATTTTAAAGCTCAAGCTGACTCTCTTGTCAAGGCTAATATAGCATGTGTTTAAATTGAAACCAGTGTTCATTTACAATTCCAGAAAACCTCAGGCCCTTAAACATTATGCTAGATCTACTGTGCCCCAGTGCTCTATCAATGAAATAACAAAAGCCTGCATGACATCTGTTTACACATCTGTTTACAACATAGTTTACTGCATTTTTGAAGTCCATTGTTGAAAGCTGTTGCTGAGAAATAAAAAAGGTTATTTTAAAAATATTACTGTTCATTCACAGTGCCCTGAATGGATATGTGCAATGAGATTAATGTTGTTCATGCCTGCTAATACAATATCCATTCTGTAGCCCAAGGATCAAGAAGTAATTTTGACTTTCAAGTCTTATTATTAGGTTGGTGCAAAGTAACTGTGGTTTCCGACAGTGAATTTTAAATCATTTTAACTAGACTCAAACACATCTTTATTAATCAAAATCGGGACCATTACAATCAACACATTTTTGACAACGAGAAATAAGTTTGCTTATTCCTGTAGCATTAAAATTCATGCTTCAGGATTTGACAGAATTTTGGAAAACATTTTCTGCTTGGGAAAACCATAGCTTTGACTATACAGACTTTTGTCAGCAAAGTGATGTCTCTGCTTTTTCATACACTGTCTATGTTTTCATAGCTTTTCTTCCAAGGAGCCACAGTGATTTTGGAGCCCAAGAAAATAAAGTCTGTCACCCTTTCCATTGTTTGCCTATCTATTTGCCAGGAAGTGATGATAGGGCTGGATGCCATGATCTTTGTTTTTGGACCTTGAGTTTTAGGCCAACTCTCTTCAGTTATATGAAGGTTGAGAGAGGTGAGGAGGGCAGAAGAAAAGTTTGAAGCTAGGAGAGGTTGGTTCATGAGGTTAAAGAAAAGAAGCTGTCTATCATCAAAGTGCAAGGTGCAACAGCAAGTCCTGATGTAGAAGCAATAGCAAGTTATCCAAAAGATAAGGCTAAGATATTTGACAAAGATATCCATACTAAACAACAGATTTTTTAGTTTAAACAAACCATCCTTCTATTGGATAAAGATGTCATGCAGGACTTTCAGAGCTAGAGAGAAGTCAATACCTGGCTTTGGAATTTTAAAGCTCAAGCTGACTCTCTTGTCAAGGCTAATATAGCATGTGTTTAAATTGAAACCAGTGTTCATTTACAATTCCAGAAAACCTCAGGCCCTTAAACATTATGCTAGATCTACTGTGCCCCAGTGCTCTATCAATGAAATAACAAAAGCCTGCATGACATCTGTTTACACATCTGTTTACAACATAGTTTACTGCATTTTTGAAGTCCATTGTTGAAAGCTGTTGCTGAGAAATAAAAAAGGTTATTTTAAAAATATTACTGTTCATTCACAGTGCCCTGAATGGATATGTGCAATGAGATTAATGTTGTTCATGCCTGCTAATACAATATCCATTCTGTAGCCCAAGGATCAAGAAGTAATTTTGACTTTCAAGTCTTATTATTAGGTTGGTGCAAAGTAACTGTGGTTTCCGACAGTGAATTTTAAATCATTTTAACTAGACTCAAACACATCTTTATTAATCAAAATCGGGACCATTACAATCAACACATTTTTGACAACGAGAAATAAGTTTGCTTATTCCTGTAGCATTAAAATTCATGCTTCAGGATTTGACAGAATTTTGGAAAACATTTTCTGCTTGGGAAAACCATAGCTTTGACTATACAGACTTTTGTCAGCAAAGTGATGTCTCTGCTTTTTCATACACTGTCTATGTTTTTCATAGCTTTTCTTCCAAGGAGCCACAGTGATTTTGGAGCCCAAGAAAATAAAGTCTGTCACCCTTTCCATTGTTTGCCTATCTATTTGCCAGGAAGTGATGATAGGGCTGGATGCCATGATCTTTGTTTTTTGGACCTTGAGTTTTAGGCCAGCTTTTTCCCTCTCCTCTTTCACCTTCATCAAGAGGCTCTTTAGTTCCTCTTTGCTTTCTGCCATTAGGGTGGTATCATTTGCATATCAGAAGTTATTGATATTTTTCCCAGCAATTTTGACTCCAGCTTGTGCTTCATCCAGCCTGGCATTTCACATGATGTACTCTGCATATAAATGAAATAAGCAGGGTGACAGAATACAGTTTTGATGTGCTCCTTTTCCAATCTGGAACCAGTCCGTTGTCCCATATCCAGTTCTAACTGTTCCTTCTTGTGCTGCATACAGGTTTTGAAGGAGGCATGTAAGGTGGTCTGGTGTTTCCATCTCTTTCAGAATTTTTCACATTTTGTTGTGATCCACACAGTCAAAAGCTTTAGCATAGTCAGTGAAGCCAAAGCAGATGTTTTCCTGTAATTCCCTTGCTCTTTCTATGATGCAGTGGATGTTGGCAATTTGATCTCTGGTTACTCTGCCTTTAGTTCAGTAACTACCACCCCAATTAGTCAGCAGCCATCAACATCAGGGTAAGACTCCACCATTAAAAAGATTAGAACTTGCTGAAGTCTCAGATGATAGCTTTTTTCTAATCTATAAAGTATTTTTAAACAGGTTACATATTTCTTTAAGACATAATGCTATTGCTCACTTGATAGACTCCAGTATATTGTAAACACCACATTTATATGCACCGGGAGACCAAAAAGTTGTTTAACTCACTTTATTGCTTTATTCACTTCATTGTGGTGTTCTGAAATTGAACCTACAATATCTCCAAAATTTGACTATATCTAGGTCTCTGTGTTGTTTTTTAAGAACCTAAGTTTCTGATATGGGTTTCCCAGGTGGCACTAGCAGTAAAGAACCTGTCAGCAGGAGACATGAAAAACTCAGGTATAATCCCGGGGTTGGGAAGATCCCCTAGAGAAGGGCATAGCAACCCACTCCATTATTCTTGCCTGGAGAATACCATGGACAGAGGAGCCTGGTGGGCTTCCGAGAAGGAGCATTTTGGAAAACATTTTCTGCTTGGGAAAACCATAGCTTTGACTATACAGACTTTTGTCAGCAAAGTGATGTCTCTGCTTTTCATACACTGTCTATGTTTTCATAGCTTTTCTTCCAAGGAGCCACAGTGATTTTGGAGCCCAAGAAAATAAAGTCTGTCACCCTTTCCATTGTTTGCCTATCTATTTGCCAGGAAGTGATGATAGGGCTGGATGCCATGATCTTTGTTTTTTGGACCTTGAGTTTTAGGCCAGCTTTTTCCCTCTCCTCTTTCACCTTCATCAAGAGGCTCTTTAGTTCCTCTTTGCTTTCTGCCATTAGGGTGGTATCATTTGCATATCAGAAGTTATTGATATTTTTCCCAGCAATTTTGACTCCAGCTTGTGCTTCATCCAGCCTGGCATTTCACATGATGTACTCTGCATATAAATGAAATAAGCAGGGTGACAGAATACAGTTTTGATGTGCTCCTTTTCCAATCTGGAACCAGTCCGTTGTCCCATATCCAGTTCTAACTGTTCCTTCTTGTGCTGCATACAGGTTTTGAAGGAGGCATGTAAGGTGGTCTGGTGTTTCCATCTCTTTCAGAATTTTTCACATTTTGTTGTGATCCACACAGTCAAAAGCTTTAGCATAGTCAGTGAAGCCAAAGCAGATGTTTTCCTGTAATTCCCTTGCTCTTTCTATGATGCAGTGGATGTTGGCAATTTGATCTCTGGTTACTCTGCCTTTAGTTCAGTAACTACCACCCCAATTAGTCAGCAGCCATCAACATCAGGGTAAGACTCCACCATTAAAAAGATTAGAACTTGCTGAAGTCTCAGATGATAGCTTTTTTCTAATCTATAAAGTATTTTTAAACAGGTTACATATTTCTTTAAGACATAATGCTATTGCTCACTTGATAGACTCCAGTATATTGTAAACACCACATTTATATGCCCCGGGGAGACCAAAAAGTTGTTTAACTCACTTTATTGCTTTATTCACTTCATTGTGGTGTTCTGAAATTGAACCTACAATATCTCCAAAATATGACTATATCTAGGTCTCTGTGTTGTTTTTTAAGAACCTAAGTTTCTGATATGGGTTTCCCAGGTGGCACTAGCAGTAAAGAACCTGTCAGCAGGAGACATGAAAAACTCAGGTATAATCCCGGGGTTGGGAAGATCCCCTAGAGAAGGGCATAGCAACCCACTCCATTATTCTTGCCTGGAGAATACCATGGACAGAGGAGCCTGGTGGGCTTCAGTCCATAGAATTGCAAAGAGTCAGACATGACTGAAGCAACTTAGCACACACACACACATTTCTGACATAATAGCCAGGTTTGGGATATTCTACTCAAAGTTAAGTTAGATGAGAAATTTATATGTACATATATATGTACACTGCTCTAAGAAGCTTACATTCCTTATCAGTTTTCTATGTTGTTATGTTCCAGACACTTCATAAAGACTTCACAACTTTACATATGGGGTTTTCCTTTCCTGTATTCCTCAAGAACTTTACGGGGGCTTTCCTGGTGGCTCGGTGGTAAAGAATTCACCTGCAATGCAGGAGACCTGGGTTCAATCCCTGAGTCAGGAGGATCCCCTGGAGAAGGGAATGCCTACCCACTCCCGTATTCTTGCCTGGGAAATTCCATGGACAGAGGAGCCTGGAGGGCCACAATCCACAGGGCTGCAAAGAATCAAGACATGACTGAATGACTAAACAACAGCAAGGAACTTTATGGATCGGATCCATTACTCATTACACATATTATACAGTGATAGAGCACTGCTAATTTGGCAGGGCCATCAGCAGATGTGAGTAACCTTAATAAGTGATGTGACCTGACTGATATGGCCCAGGTTCTCTACGGTATAATGTCAGTTTTCAATTATCTTCAGATGGATTAACCACGGTGAAAGCTTAGCTGTCTCATATGCTGGTGTATGCTTCCCTGATTCTGTCTGTTTATATTCAAGGAATGAAAACTTATTTTAAGAGCAGCTAAATAAAACATTATTGGCCCCCAAATCACATAAATAATTCCAAACTAAATCATGTTCTTTTGAGACTTTTTAAAAAATGTTTATATTATTGATGCAGTTTTTCCCTTCCTTCATATGTTTTAACAGTTATCCACATAAACACTAAAATATACAGTCAGAGATGTGATATGAATATTGTAATTATTTAGAGCGATATGGACACTTTAGAGGACTTGTTTATATACACATAAGATTTTTTTCCTCTTCTAATAAAATAAGAGATTTAAAATAAATTTACAATATTTCTGCTGCATACTCCTGTGATAGGATTGTCCTCATCTCTGGCCCTTGATAAATCCTCATAAAAAAATCACTGTTGTTCTTCCATAGCTGTTTGTGATATGGCAGTATAGGAAAGCCAAGCAATTCAGTTATGTCCATAAATTACCACTTGCCTAGTTATGCAAACATTTATTTATAACTATTTCAAAATATTTTATATCATTGTCCATAACTTTGTAGACTTTTCAAAATTTTTACCTATCACTTACCATGTATAACATGCTAGATGAAAAGCTTTAAATTGATTGTAGAGAACAAATTGCAAAGATTAAAATACTCTTTTCCATATACTCTTTACTCTCAATGAGTTTGTAATGTGATGACAAATACAGGTGTGAACATATGAATAAGCGATGCCAGTGAGTGGAAAGGAAAGTGGAGTAAAGACAGTGGAAGGTGCATCCTAAGCCTGAAACTGGACAGCCTGACTGCACTGCGAACATGTAGTATAGACCCTCCATGGGCATACGCAGTGTAAACAGTCTTGGTTTTTGGTAAGGAAATGAGATGAAGAGACTGCTTCAGTTCGATGTCTCTGGGGCTTTTATCTGAAGACACGAGATCAACACAAGTAGAGGGGTAGCCCTGAATCACCTCTCTCTCTCCTCTCCTCTCTTCCTCTCTCTTCCTGTCCTCCCTCTTTCCTCCATTCCCCGCTAATAAAACAGATGGCTAATAAAACAGATATAAATGACTCCTACAGTTACACCCTGTTTCACTCTCTCTTCTGGTGAGGCTGCAAGCACCAGCGTTTTAGTTTGCTTGCTTATTAGCTTGTCTCCCATCTCTCAAATTGATTGAAACTTCCTTTTCTTCTTTCCATGTTTGTTGTTTCATTTCACAAGCAAGTGATAGTCATGATAGCAGGAATTTCTTTTGCTTCCTTAAATTTTGCTCTGTTTTGGTTAAACTGTGTCATAAACAAAGTAAGAACTTTATAAAGGGCAAAATAAACATGTAATAAAAGTTACAGCAAATGACTGCAGTACCTAAACAAATGTGGTCCCACATTGGAGTTTAGCTTCAGACTGTTTCTATAGAGCGATTGCCTTTAAGTTTTATACACATAAGATTTTCCTCTTCTAATAAAATAAGAGATTTAAAATAAATTTACAATATTTCTGCTGCATACTCCTGTGATAGGATTGTCCTCATCTCTGGCCCTTGATAAATCCTCATAAAAAAATCACTGTTGTTCTTCCATAGCTGTTTGTGATATGGCAGTATAGGAAAGCCAAGCAATTCAGTTATGTCCATAAATTACCACTTGCCTAGTTATGCAAACATTTATTTATAACTATTTCAAAATATTTTATATCATTGTCCATAACTTTGTAGACTTTTCAAAATTTTTACCTATCACTTACCATGTATAACATGCTAGATGAAAAGCTTTAAATTGATTGTAGAGAACAAATTGCAAAGATTAAAATACTCTTTTCCATATACTCTTTACTCTCAATGAGTTTGTAATGTGATGACAAATACAGGTGTGAACATATGAATAAGCGATGCCAGTGAGTGGAAAGGAAAGTGGAGTAAAGACAGTGGAAGGTGCATCCTAAGCCTGAAACTGGACAGCCTGACTGCACTGCGAACATGTAGTATAGACCCTCCATGGGCATACGCAGTGTAAACAGTTTTGGGTTTTTTGGTAAGGAAATGAGATGAAGAGACTGCTTCAGTTCGATGTCTCTGGGGCTTTTATCTGAAGACACGAGATCAACACAAGTAGAGGGGTAGCCCTGAATCACCTCTCTCTCTCCTCTCCTCTCTTCCTCTCTCTTCCTGTCCTCCCTCTTTCCTCCATTCCCCGCTAATAAAACAGATGGCTAATAAAACAGATATAAATGACTCCTACAGTTACACCCTGTTTCACTCTCTCTTCTGGTGAGGCTGCAAGCACCAGCGTTTTAGTTTGCTTGCTTATTAGCTTGTCTCCCATCTCTCAAATTGATTGAAACTTCCTTTTCTTCTTTCCATGTTTGTTGTTTCATTTCACAAGCAAGTGATAGTCATGATAGCAGGAATTTCTTTTGCTTCCTTAAATTTTGCTCTGTTTTGGTTAAACTGTGTCATAAACAAAGTAAGAACTTTATAAAGGGCAAAATAAACATGTAATAAAAGTTACAGCAAATGACTGCAGTACCTAAACAAATGTGGTCCCACATTGGAGTTTAGCTGAGATATACAGCTGTTGTCTTAAAACTTCAATACGATATTCACTGTGATTTTTAGCTCTTTTCAGTCTTACTGCTTATTTCTAGTAGTCCCTTAAAATAAGGAATGCTATCACTTATGGCTTAAGAAATGTTATTTTTTAAGCAGAAATCAAATGTCAAAATAAATCCAAATGGGTAAATCCCATCTTAATAGTGAACATATGTTTCTTGTTCTCTGCTTGCTAAACCCAGATGTTAATTACTACATTTGTCACTACATTGCACTTTTCCTGTTTGGAGCTGGCTGAGATTACGATGCAGGCAGGATAAATGTCATATGTGTATCATCTGTAAAACCAAGATTACTTTTCAGAGTCTGGAAAAACGCTGGTGACATTTTAGAGCCAGGATTATAAAAGATTCCTTAGACATTCCCTATTTTTCATAGCACCATTCTTCCATGTAACTCCAGTACAAATATAGTGGGCTGAACTACATTCAAGACTGGACATTCTGACAAGCTGCTCTATGAAAAAAGGCAATAAAATACAATTACTGTTCAACTTTGATTTAAAACTCCTATGGGGATTCATTTTTAAATTCACATTTTTGCAGTGCTTCATGGCGTTTGAGAAAGATAGATTAAGCTTATTGTTTTAACTCACTGAAACTAAATCTTGCAGTCAGCTCTAGATGTTGTCTGGCCAGTTAATAACTGGGAATTCTTCATGTATTATTTTAAAGAAAGAAAAAAATTGATCTTGGTGTCGTATTACATTGCTTCTGATTTTTGCAAGGATTTAACTCTCTGTAGTCTTTGAGGACAAGAATATATTCACATGACAATGAACAAACACTTAGGTTTTGGGACTTTGAGTTGATCAACTCTCTTCTGGTGAGGCTGCAAGCACCAGCGTTTTAGTTTGCTTGCTTATTAGCTTGTCTCCCATCTCTCAAATTGATTGAAACTTCCTTTTCTTCTTTCCATGTTTGTTGTTTCATTTCACAAGCAAGTGATAGTCATGATAGCAGGAATTTCTTTTGCTTCCTTAAATTTTGCTCTGTTTTGGTTAAACTGTGTCATAAACAAAGTAAGAACTTTATAAAGGGCAAAATAAACATGTAATAAAAGTTACAGCAAATGACTGCAGTACCTAAACAAATGTGGTCCCACATTGGAGTTTAGCTGAGATATACAGCTGTTGTCTTAAAACTTCAATACGATATTCACTGTGATTTTTAGCTCTTTTCAGTCTTACTGCTTATTTCTAGTAGTCCCTTAAAATAAGGAATGCTATCACTTATGGCTTAAGAAATGTTATTTTTTAAGCAGAAATCAAATGTCAAAATAAATCCAAATGGGTAAATCCCATCTTAATAGTGAACATATGTTTCTTGTTCTCTGCTTGCTAAACCCAGATGTTAATTACTACATTTGTCACTACATTGCACTTTTCCTGTTTGGAGCTGGCTGAGATTACGATGCAGGCAGGATAAATGTCATATGTGTATCATCTGTAAAACCAAGATTACTTTTCAGAGTCTGGAAAAACGCTGGTGACATTTTAGAGCCAGGATTATAAAAGATTCCTTAGACATTCCCTATTTTTCATAGCACCATTCTTCCATGTAACTCCAGTACAAATATAGTGGGCTGAACTACATTCAAGACTGGACATTCTGACAAGCTGCTCTATGAAAAAAGGCAATAAAATACAATTACTGTTCAACTTTGATTTAAAACTCCTATGGGGATTCATTTTTAAATTCACATTTTTGCAGTGCTTCATGGCGTTTGAGAAAGATAGATTAAGCTTATTGTTTTAACTCACTGAAACTAAATCTTGCAGTCAGCTCTAGATGTTGTCTGGCCAGTTAATAACTGGGAATTCTTCATGTATTATTTTAAAGAAAGAAAAAAATTGATCTTGGTGTCGTATTACATTGCTTCTGATTTTTGCAAGGATTTAACTCTCTGTAGTCTTTGAGGACAAGAATATATTCACATGACAATGAACAAACACTTAGGTTTTGGGGGACTTTGAGTTGATCAACTCTCAAAAATCAATTATTTTAAATTACAAAGGACTTAATAATATATTTGGTAAATAGACTATTAATATGAGCTCTGGATTTCAAATATAAGCTGATGCAGATTTTGATTTAAAATTGCTCAGTTAGCTTTTAGATTTACTTTTATTGACTGAATTTCTAATTGAAAAACACATTATTAGACCTTAGGAATTCTATATTAGTTAGATAAGCATCTGCTCTAGCAAAGAAAAAATATGTATAACCTCATAAAGCATTTAATATAGCTTAATGCAGGTACCTGTATCACTGATGTCAAAGTTCAATAATTTTAGAATAATTTAAGACAAATGGCAACCATATATTAATTTATTCACCGAATATATAATGTTTTCAAAGGGAGGGATATTCCTAATACTAAACTACTGCTAGGGTGTAAGAACTAATTCCTCTGAATAAATGCAGGCCACTAACCCACCTGTATAGCCATGCAGGCTTGCACTGGTTGAATGTTTGTTGTGATGGATGAAATTATATGAGAAGCAGTGGGGGGTGAGGGTCTTCAGGAGCTTGGATCAAAATGTACTAAGTCTGAGTTGCTTATGAGACTTCTAAGTAGAGGTGTCAAGTGGAAAGTGAACTGTTTTGAGTTGAGGTGTCAAAGTGGAGAAGTAGAATTTCTTAGGGTCCAGGATTATAAAAGATTCCTTAGACATTCCCTATTTTTCATAGCACCATTCTTCCATGTAACTCCAGTACAAATATAGTGGGCTGAACTACATTCAAGACTGGACATTCTGACAAGCTGCTCTATGAAAAAAGGCAATAAAATACAATTACTGTTCAACTTTGATTTAAAACTCCTATGGGGATTCATTTTTAAATTCACATTTTTGCAGTGCTTCATGGCGTTTGAGAAAGATAGATTAAGCTTATTGTTTTAACTCACTGAAACTAAATCTTGCAGTCAGCTCTAGATGTTGTCTGGCCAGTTAATAACTGGGAATTCTTCATGTATTATTTTAAAGAAAGAAAAAAATTGATCTTGGTGTCGTATTACATTGCTTCTGATTTTTGCAAGGATTTAACTCTCTGTAGTCTTTGAGGACAAGAATATATTCACATGACAATGAACAAACACTTAGGTTTTGGGGGACTTTGAGTTGATCAACTCTCAAAAATCAATTATTTTAAATTACAAAGGACTTAATAATATATTTGGTAAATAGACTATTAATATGAGCTCTGGATTTCAAATATAAGCTGATGCAGATTTTGATTTAAAATTGCTCAGTTAGC
Source organism: Tragulus kanchil (assembly GCA_022376925.1). NCBI lineage: Eukaryota > Metazoa > Chordata > Mammalia > Artiodactyla > Tragulidae > Tragulus > Tragulus kanchil. Next base: position 269,642,322 of record JAIOJX010000004.1, on the reverse strand, counting down.
TTTTAGATTTACTTTTATTGACTGAATTTCTAATTGAAAAACACATTATTAGACCTTAGGAATTCTATATTAGTTAGATAAGCATCTGCTCTAGCAAAGAAAAAATATGTATAACCTCATAAAGCATTTAATATAGCTTAATGCAGGTACCTGTATCACTGATGTCAAAGTTCAATAATTTTAGAATAATTTAAGACAAATGGCAACCATATATTAATTTATTCACCGAATATATAATGTTTTCAAAGGGAGGGATATTCCTAATACTAAACTACTGCTAGGGTGTAAGAACTAATTCCTCTGAATAAATGCAGGCCACTAACCCACCTGTATAGCCATGCAGGCTTGCACTGGTTGAATGTTTGTTGTGATGGATGAAATTATATGAGAAGCAGTGGGGGGTGAGGGTCTTCAGGAGCTTGGATCAAAATGTACTAAGTCTGAGTTGCTTATGAGACTTCTAAGTAGAGGTGTCAAGTGGAAAGTGAACTGTTTTGAGTTGAGGGGAAATGAGAGAGAGAGACTGGCCATAAGAATATTGAAGTTAATTGGTTTTATTGAGACTAGATATTTCTTAGGGTAAAAACATAAAAGAGAAGAGGGTCACCCTGGTGGTCCAGTGGGTAGAGAGTCTACCTTTCAGTGCAAAGGGCACCGGTTCGATCCCTGGCCCGGGAAGATCCCACGTGCCACGGAGTGGCTGGACTGGTGTGTCCAATTACAAGCCAGCACTCTGGAAAGCATGTGCCCAGAGCCAGTGCTCTGCAACAAGAGAGGCCCACACATGCCAAAAAGAATAAAGATGGATGAGAAATAAATGATGACTTGGAGGCAAAAAAAAAAAAAAAAGAAATCACATGTCAGTTTAAAGAAAAAAAAAGAGGGGTATGCAAGAGAGTTATTATAAGTATCGACCATGAGATCCATATTGGCCAAGGAGGAATATGAGAATATGAGCGGAATTAGGGTCAGTGAAAAGGTCAACAGATTGTTCCAGTTATGTAACTGGTGGAAGTGAGCTGAAAAGGGTGCTTCTAGTCTCAGAGGCTAGAAACCAAGACGGTGGAAGAGCTTCAGCCACTGATCTAGATGAGATCAAGTGACCAAGAGTGAATAATGGAGTAAGATGCAGAATAAGATTACTGGCTAAGACAAGTTTAAAAAAAAAAAAAAAAGAGGATACTTTGTGTCAATATTAAAGAAAGTGTGAATTATGACAGACAGGACTGGAGAAAACGACAATATTCCAGGATGTAAAGTGTTCTCTGAATAAAGGCCAGTGACCTAGAGGTCAGTAGACAAGTGCAACAAGTGGGCACGGGCTAGCCAGTCCTTTGTTGGTGTTCAGTCACTCAGTCATGTCTGACTCTTGTGACTCCATGGATGATAGCTCGCCAGACTCTGTCCGTGGAGTTCTCCAGGCAGGAATACTGAAGGGAGTTGTCATTCCTTTCTCTAGGGGATCTTCCCAACCCAGGGATCAGACCCAGGTGTCCTGCACTGCAGGAAGATTCTTTACCACTGAACCACCAGGGATAGATAGGGATATTCAAAGCAGGGCATTTTCAGACAGGAAGCAAGTGTGGAGATGATAAGAGCAGGGAGATGAAAGGAGGACCCCCCCCGTCATCACCAGGACCAGAGTTATAGAGGGAACTGAGGTGGCACTACCACCATTTTAGAAACTTACAAGGAAAGCAGAACGGAATGCTCAGAGAACAGACTACACTGATGTTATAGGCAATTTTGCTGATGACGTTCTCCAAGTCTGGCTGCTGTTTGTCTTTCCTCCACAATGCTGTCCTATGAACTTTCTAAGAAATACCTTAGAAATATACTTATTAATATATAAGTATGAAATATCATGTTCTTCTGTTTAAAATTCATCAATACATCCCAGTTGCTTTAAGCTTATGCAGACACCTTGCATAAGCTTAGGACTCCTACAAACCTCTCTCCAGGCACACTTGTTCCCGTATGTATCCTTCATGTGCATAGGTCATTGGCAGTCATAACACAGGTGGGCCTGGGTTTACTGACTATACTCTACATTCTTTTTTTATACTAATTTCAATCAGTCAGACTCTTAAGGAGTTCTGGTATTCAGTTTACTCATTTCTAGAATGAAGTAGTCAGAGTTTTTTCTCTGGGAAAATATTACCATTTCAAGAATTAAAAAGAAAAGTAACATTCTTTATGAAGGGAGAATATTGTAGGCATTCCAGGATATTTAGGATACGTGGCCTTACTCATTAATTGCCAATTGTACTCTCCCATCATTGAGATAACCAAAAGTGTGCCCACACATCTTTAAACATCTCAAATTGTAAAGCAGCTAGATAAAATTCAGGCTGTCCAGTTAAATTTGAATTTGAGATAAATAATTTTTGAATATAAATATATTGCAAATAAGGCATGGACATCATCTGTTTTTAAACATATATATGTATACATATATTTTTTTCTTTTTTCAGGGGGGCAGGTTGGGGAGGGAGGGGAGCGGGCAGGCCGCTTCTATTGATCTTTCATTTCTCTATTTTCATCTGTCTTTGTTCTTTGGCTCCTGTGGGCCTCCCATCATGGTGGCCTCTGCTGTTGCAGAGCATTGGCTCTGGGCGGATGCGCTCCAGAGCTCCGGCTCGGTAATTGGACACATCGGTCCAGCCGCTCCGTGGCACGTGGGATCTAACTAGGCTAGGGATCAAACCGGCGCCCCTTGCAGTGCAAGGTGGTGTCCTTACCCGCTGGACCAGCAGGGAAGCCCCTATATGTATATATATGTATTTTAAATTATTTATTTATTTGGCTGCACCAGGTTTTAGTTGTGGCCTACAGGGATCTTCACTACATTGCAGCATGTGGGATCTGATTCCCTGACCAGGGATCAACCCTACCCCATGCCACCCCCTGCAATGGGAGCAGAGTCTTAGCCACTGGACCCCCAGGGAAGTCCTGAGCATCATCTGTTTTTATTTCTTATACCTGGCAGCTCTACATATGTAGAACCTGTAGCCAAGGATTATATCTGTAGTCAGTGTAAAGAAGGCACTCATAGAGTTGTTCAGTATACAGCCTACACACTGCTCGGTGGTCAGTACAAACCCAACTGAAAAGCATCATCTGCTCTGGTCATTTACTTATACTCTACATTCTTTTTATACTAATTTCAATCAGTCAGACTCTTAAGGAGTTCTGGTATTCAGTTTACTCATTTCTAGAATGAAGTAGTCAGAGTTTTTTCTCTGGGAAAATATTACCATTTCAAGAATTAAAAAGAAAAGTAACATTCTTTATGAAGGGAGAATATTGTAGGCATTCCAGGATATTTAGGATACGTGGCCTTACTCATTAATTGCCAATTGTACTCTCCCATCATTGAGATAACCAAAAGTGTGCCCACACATCTTTAAACATCTCAAATTGTAAAGCAGCTAGATAAAATTCAGGCTGTCCAGTTAAATTTGAATTTGAGATAAATAATTTTTGAATATAAATATATTGCAAATAAGGCATGGACATCATCTGTTTTTAAACATATATATGTATACATATATTTTTTTCTTTTTTCAGGGGGGCAGGTTGGGGAGGGAAGGGGGCGGGCGGGCCACTTCTACTGGTCTTTCATTTATCTATTTTCATCCTTCTTTGTTCTTTGGCCCATGTGGGCCTCCCATCGCAGTGGCCTCTGCTGTTGCAGAGCATTGGCTCTGGGCGGATGCGCTCCAGAGCTCCGGCTCGGTAATTGGACACATCGGTCCAGCCGCTCCGTGGCACGTGGGATCTAACTAGGCTAGGGATCAAACCGGCGCCCCTTGCAGTGCAAGGTGGTGTCCTTACCCGCTGGACCAGCAGGGAAGCCCCTATATGTATATATATGTATTTTAAATTATTTATTTATTTGGCTGCACCAGGTTTTAGTTGTGGCCTACAGGGATCTTCACTACATTGCAGCATGTGGGATCTGATTCCCTGACCAGGGATCAACCCTACCCCATGCCACCCCCTGCAATGGGAGCAGAGTCTTAGCCACTGGACCCCCAGGGAAGTCCTGAGCATCATCTGTTTTTATTTCTTATACCTGGCAGCTCTACATATGTAGAACCTGTAGCCAAGGATTATATCTGTAGTCAGTGTAAAGAAGGCACTCATAGAGTTGTTCAGTATACAGCCTACACACTGCTCGGTGGTCAGTACAAACCCAACTGAAAACACTGATCCAGGCTGTCAATGTGAGCAGTTGTAGCACTAACATTTCTATAATTCTCCAAACCATCCAGTAGTGCAATGTGCTAAAAAGCTGTGGCATACATGTACATATGTGAAGTGGAAACTGAGAAAAATTTAATCAATTATTTTGAAATTCAGCAATATTACTTTTTTATATCCTATAGTCATGTTTGTTGATTTTTTTTCTTCCATTGACACTGGATCAGGTTTCTCCTCAAGAATGAAAACAATCTTGCCACAATGAGAAATCAGTATTTAGCATGTCACCCAACCTGGAATTACAAATGAGGGTTTCAAGGACATGACAGCACAAATGCAAGGAAATAATTAGCTCGTGGTGACATTTCAGACACTAATTGGCAAGATATTCTGCCTACTACTGAAGTTTAGCAGTCATTAGGAGGTGAGGTCAAAGTGTTGCCAGAGAAGAATAATTGACTGGTTGTCAAAAACCAAAGAAGGTCAAATTTTCTTCAACAAATTCTGCACAGCCTGAAATTTGACTTCAGACTCTCAATCTAAAAAAAAAAAAACTGGATCTGGCCAGGTACCTGAATATGGATGTTTTCTTGAAGCTAGATTATTAAACAAGTTCACAAGAGCTCAATATGTAGAAATCAAAATTGCAAATTATGAGTTTATAATGATGCATAAAACTGTTGCACAGATAACAATATTTGCATTAAAGGACCAATGTATTCTGTAGCTGAAAACAGATCTCAGTTTTTATTAATAGATAGTATTGAATAAAAATATTATATTAGAAATGAGTGAATAAATGTTCTCTGCTCTTGATATCTTACTGACGAGGCTAAAAGAGTAGAGAAGAGAGAACATGATAAAACATGGGCAGATGGGTGGAAAGAAGTAGGAAGGGTGGATAAAGGAATGTGTGGAAAAGCAAAACAGGTGAGAGGGCAGGAGGAAATGCGAGTCAGTAGAGTGGTGGCCAGTGGTAGAGAGCCCCTGCAGTACAGAAGATGAAGGAGACATGGGTTTGATCCCTGAGTCAGGAAGATCCTCTGAAGGAGGAAATGGCAGCCCACTCCAGTATTCTTGCCTGGGAAATCCCAAACACAGAGGATCCCTGGTGGGCTACAGTTCATGAGGTTTCAAAAGAGTCAGACATGACTTAGTGACTGAGCATGCACACGCAGGAAGACTTACAAATTGAGGGAAAAGAAACTTAGTTATGTACTTTGAGGGGGGTGGTTTAATTATCTTTAGAAGAGTCAAGGGAGCCAATAAAAACACATTTCGATGTACAGGACTGATGTTCAAGAGATAGATTGGAGATAAAGATCTAGATAAGTGCATCATTATCGTGTCTATTAAAAATATTTATATATTTATTCATTTATTTATTTGGCTGTACTGGGTCTTATTTGTGGCATGTGAACTCTCAGCTGAACCATATGGGATCTTCTAGTGCCCTGACCAGGTATCAAACCTGAGCTCCCTCCATCAGGAACTCAGAATCTTACCACTAGACCACCAGGGAATAGAGAAGCCACCCAAAGGGATAACATAACCCCAGGAAAATCATGTCAGAGCAATGAAAGAGAAGGGCCTAGAAGTCGCAGACACTAGAACTGAAGTTGTAAGCAAAAAAGAAAGGAGCCTAAAAAAAAAGTGTAAGAAGCGATGGACAAATGGAAGAAAAACTGGGAGAACAAGAAAGTGAGTGAAGAGATTTTTTTCACTAAAAATAGAATGGCTGTATATGTGAAAGGCCGAGAAAGTATCCATGGGATTTAAGGGGGGGAAACATATCGCAAAAATGAAAAATGGTTATAAGAACATTTTCAGAGGTCAATTAATGACCGAAGCCCAAGAATGGCAGATCATAAAGTGAACGGATTTTGAAGAAGAAGAACCAAGGTGCGTGCTGACAACTCTTCTCATAAGTTTGTTTCAAAAAGAAAAATAACAGCACTTGAAAGGGATATTAGTGACTAGACATTATTTCTGTGTGAGTCTGCTTGGTGTGGTTTGAGGCATTTTATACTCATTTGGGGCCCCATTTCAGTGTAAAAGCTATCCTACTCTTCCACATTTTTTTTGTAAACTTATCTTGTGGGAAGATAGGATGGTACCAGCTGATTTGCATCTTTGTTATTTCTGTCCAGGTTAATACTGTGATGATGATTACTCTTTGTGGATACACATGAATCATCTTCCCCTCTCTTTTTGGAATAAAATTTGGAAAGAGTGAAAATGGTGAAGGAAAAAATTCTCTAGCAATTAAGATACCAGGACTAATAGGGCTATAGCCTTTTCATGCTTTATATATAGTGTGGCCACCCTCGCACTTACTTTTAAATAAGATGGCATTAATAAAATGAACAGAAATGTAAATATTATAAAAAGAGAAATATGGTTGTAAAATGGAGAGAGATGGCCATACTTGTTCTTGACAGAGAGAAAAAAAGAGGGAAGGAGAGAGAAAGAAAGAGAAAAAGAATGAGGAGGGAGGGACAAAGGAAGGAAAGAAAAAAAGACTATAGACTGTGATATTCTATAAGGTTCTTGGGGAGGAAAGAATAGAATCGGAGACATTGATGAACATGATTAGCACTGGGTTTTAATTTGCCAGGACTGCTATAACAAAGCGCGACAAACTGGGTGACTTAAACAACAGAAGTGCATTGTATCATGGCTCTTGAAGCTGCAAGTGAACATGAAATCATCTAACAGCTGGGAAGGAAGAACCTTTTCCAGGCCTCTCATCATGGCTTGTAGATGGTAGATGGCCATCTCCTCCCTAGGTCTCTCCCCATCATCTTTGTTAAATGAAGGTGCCTCAATTTCCCCTTTTTTATAAAGATACCAGTTGTATCAAACAGAGGTCCACCCTCCACCAGTATTCATGTATGGCTGTGAGAGCTGGATCAGAAGGAAGACTGCATACTAAAGAATTGGAGCTTTCAAACTGTGCTGCTGGAGAAGACTCTTGAGAATCCCTTGGACTGCAAGGAGATCAAACCAGTCAATCCTAAAAGAAATCAACCCTGAATATGCATTGCAAGGACTGATGTTGAAGCTGAAGCTCCAATACTTTGGCCACCTTTGATGCAGAGAAGTCAGTTCACTGGGAAAGACCCTCATGCTGGGAAAGACTGAAGGCAAGAGGAGAAAAGGGTGACAGAGGATAAGATGGTTGGATAGCATCACTGACTCAATGGACACAGCTTGAGCAAACTCGGGGAGATGGTGAAGGACAGGAAAGCCTGGCATGCTACAGTCCATGGAGTCACAGAGAATTGGACACGACTTGGCAACTCAACAACAACTCCACCAGTATGACCTCATGCTTACTTAATTTATCTACATTTACCCTATTCCCAAATAAGGTCACATTCTGAGCTACTGAGGGTTAGAATTTCAACATATAAATTTTAGGAGGGTATAGTTCAACTCAGAGTGAATGAGAAGAGAGACACTTCTTCCCAAGAAGAAAGAGAAAACATGGCTTGGTGCATCTGCAGATTTTGTGGCAGGAAATTTAGGACTTTCCATCTGCCTTTTATTTTCTCTTGAGTGGAGACAAAGTCATCAATGCAGAAGTCAAGAGTTGGAAATTTAAGTTTCTGGAAGAGGTGTGAAAGAGCCATTGCACAGAATGAAGCTAGCTGGAGAGAATGGAGAATACCAGGCAGCTTTGCAGTTACTATGGCATCAGCTTACAATAGTCAAAAGCAGTGGTCACTTATTTAGTGGTGCCCTTCAGAAAAAATATAGGAAAGGCTGATTTGCTCATAGAATGACTAAGAGCAAAATCCATGTCACTGTCACTAAGGAAAAGTGATTCTGATTCACCAGTTAAATGTCCCAGGTTAAATGTCCATTTGTCATCATCTCAATTCGAAAGAGAAACACACTCACTCCTTTTACTAAAATTATACAGGACAAGAATTTCTACTGAAGCATTCAGTACAGTCTGTTTCCTCAACTAGGCTGTGTTCTAACATGGAGGTCACCTTTTTCATCTTTTCTCTTTCTAAATATCCCCTAACATTCCACAATGCTCAATACTTATTGAGCATTTCTAGAAATGCTCTGGAGTAATGGTTTTTCACTGAGGGTCTGTGTCCTACTGAGAGTAAGTTGTCTCCAAAAGCTTTGTCCAGCAGTACACATTTTCTAGAAAAGGGAGACGTGAGATGGGTGCAGAATTGTAAAGCTCACGAATGTAAACATTATGCTGAGCTCTAAAAGCTGTGCACACCTGAGCCTCTTAAAGGAATATAAAATAGCCAGATATCTAATCTCATGAGAGATTAGTTTAACTTCTGTAAATTTAGAGCATTGATTTCATAAACTTTCTAGTATAAGGACAGGAAAGCCTGGCATGCTACAGTCCATGGAGTCACAGAGAATTGGACACGACTTGGCAACTCAACAACAACTCCACCAGTATGACCTCATGCTTACTTAATTTATCTACATTTACCCTATTCCCAAATAAGGTCACATTCTGAGCTACTGAGGGTTAGAATTTCAACATATAAATTTTAGGAGGGTATAGTTCAACTCAGAGTGAATGAGAAGAGAGACACTTCTTCCCAAGAAGAAAAGAAAACAGGGCTTGGTGCATCTGCAGATTTTGTGGCAGGAAATTTAGGACTTTCCATCTGCCTTTTATTTTCTCTTGAGTGGAGACAAAGTCATCAATGCAGAAGTCAAGAGTTGGAAATTTAAGTTTCTGGAAGAGGTGTGAAAGAGCCATTGCACAGAATGAAGCTAGCTGGAGAGAATGGAGAATACCAGGCAGCTTTGCAGTTACTATGGCATCAGCTTACAATAGTCAAAAGCAGTGGTCACTTATTTAGTGGTGCCCTTCAGAAAAAATATAGGAAAGGCTGATTTGCTCATAGAATGACTAAGAGCAAAATCCATGTCACTGTCACTAAGGAAAAGTGATTCTGATTCACCAGTTAAATGTCCCAGGTTAAATGTCCATTTGTCATCATCTCAATTCGAAAGAGAAACACACTCACTCCTTTTACTAAAATTATACAGGACAAGAATTTCTACTGAAGCATTCAGTACAGTCTGTTTCCTCAACTAGGCTGTGTTCTAACATGGAGGTCACCTTTTTCATCTTTTCTCTTTCTAAATATCCCCTAACATTCCACAATGCTCAATACTTATTGAGCATTTCTAGAAATGCTCTGGAGTAATGGTTTTTCACTGAGGGTCTGTGTCCTACTGAGAGTAAGTTGTCTCCAAAAGCTTTGTCCAGCAGTACACATTTTCTAGAAAAGGGAGACGTGAGATGGGTGCAGAATTGTAAAGCTCACGAATGTAAACATTATGCTGAGCTCTAAAAGCTGTGCACACCTGAGCCTCTTAAAGGAATATAAAATAGCCAGATATCTAATCTCATGAGAGATTAGTTTAACTTGCTGTAAATTTAGAGCATTGATTTCATAAACTTTCTAGTATATTTTTCTCAGTTTTGGAATCTATAAATATAGATATATCTATAAATAAAACAGGCATCTACAAACAAACATATATATATAAACATATATAAATATATATATGTGGGTCAATGTTTTCAGAGACCAGAAAACAGAAACAATAAATAAATGTATGATATGAAAAAATGTATTTTGTCTTCTTTTTCAGAGTGATTGTGTACTTAGCTTTTTCCTCTCTGAGCCGGTGGAACAAGCAGTGGGAGAATCATCACCTGTAGGCCTAGGTAAGTAATTATCTCATGATGACCATGCTGAGTTTCAGTATAATTGTGGGGCTCCCCCCATGGCTCAGTGGAAGAGAATCCTCCTACTAGTGCTGGAGACACGGGAGATGCAGGTTTGATTCCTGGGCTGGGAAGATCCCCTGGAGGAGGACATGGCCACCCACTCCAGTATTCTTGCCTGGGAAATCCCATGGACAGAGAAGCCTGCAGGCCCACAGTCCAAGGGGGTCACAAAGCGTCAGACACAACTGAGCATGCATTACTCACTCAAGATATGTACAGTAATGGAGTTTCAGTATAATTGTACAAAAAGATCATAACTCTATGTTTTAAATTTTCAAATGAAACTATTTTAAGAATAAGGTGTTAAGAGTCTTTTCTAACCATTTTCAAAGCTTTTTAACCCCTTAGAATATGTTTATCAAGTTAAAGGAAAGCCAGGTGTGTTTGTTGAATTATAGTAACTGTGCTATCACACTATTCACTCATCTCAGTTAATTGTGCATTAAGATGGAACTGCCTTTCAGAGAGGTCCTGTCTTCTGCTGCAGGTCAATCTTAAAGTTTACTCAACATCTTAGAAAGCAACATAAATAAGTATCGGGCAGTAATGATGATCATGGGTTATCCAGCAGTTTCATACTCCAAATTTTCAAAAGAAAAGGGAGACGTGAGATGGGTGCAGAATTGTAAAGCTCACGAATGTAAACATTATGCTGAGCTCTAAAAGCTGTGCACACCTGAGCCTCTTAAAGGAATATAAAATAGCCAGATATCTAATCTCATGAGAGATTAGTTTAACTTGCTGTAAATTTAGAGCATTGATTTCATAAACTTTCTAGTATATTTTTCTCAGTTTTGGAATCTATAAATATAGATATATCTATAAATAAAACAGGCATCTACAAACAAACATATATATATAAACATATATAAATATATATATGTGGGTCAATGTTTTCAGAGACCAGAAAACAGAAACAATAAATAAATGTATGATATGAAAAAATGTATTTTGTCTTCTTTTTCAGAGTGATTGTGTACTTAGCTTTTTCCTCTCTGAGCCGGTGGAACAAGCAGTGGGAGAATCATCACCTGTAGGCCTAGGTAAGTAATTATCTCATGATGACCATGCTGAGTTTCAGTATAATTGTGGGGCTCCCCCCATGGCTCAGTGGAAGAGAATCCTCCTACTAGTGCTGGAGACACGGGAGATGCAGGTTTGATTCCTGGGCTGGGAAGATCCCCTGGAGGAGGACATGGCCACCCACTCCAGTATTCTTGCCTGGGAAATCCCATGGACAGAGAAGCCTGCAGGCCCACAGTCCAAGGGGGTCACAAAGCGTCAGACACAACTGAGCATGCATTACTCACTCAAGATATGTACAGTAATGGAGTTTCAGTATAATTGTACAAAAAGATCATAACTCTATGTTTTAAATTTTCAAATGAAACTATTTTAAGAATAAGGTGTTAAGAGTCTTTTCTAACCATTTTCAAAGCTTTTTAACCCCTTAGAATATGTTTATCAAGTTAAAGGAAAGCCAGGTGTGTTTGTTGAATTATAGTAACTGTGCTATCACACTATTCACTCATCTCAGTTAATTGTGCATTAAGATGGAACTGCCTTTCAGAGAGGTCCTGTCTTCTGCTGCAGGTCAATCTTAAAGTTTACTCAACATCTTAGAAAGCAACATAAATAAGTATCGGGCAGTAATGATGATCATGGGTTATCCAGCAGTTTCATACTCATCTTTAAAGCTCAGTCATTATTCTACTTCCTTCATGAAGTCTTATTTTAGTACCAGGATCCTAAACTAGCCCAGCACAATTATCCATCCTATTCTCTGCCAATTGTGTGTTAATTCTAATTAATTTTTCTATCATCTCACCTAGAATGGCACAGACTTTTTGACTATCCTGTCAATCTAAAGCGTTCATAATGTAATTCCATTGCCAGTGGCCACCTACTGCTGATACTGATTTTTATCTCACACAAGATTTGCAGACCCATCACTGGCTAGGCCTTACCACTCCCTTTTTCCCTTTTGGCTCCCAACCTTCCTTTTGCCCACATCTGCCTTCTTGTTCTCCGCCTTTAAGATAAGGCCCGTCTGCTCTTCACTTCTGTCTGTCTCTGACATCCTAGTTACCTACCCCTCAGTAGGTACAGTCCTCTACACCCAGATCAGGTCTTACAGGGTGACTGCTTACTGTCAAGTGTTTCCTTTTGTGTCTGCCTTGTTTCTCACGTTAGACTGAAGGTAGCTTTCAGTCAAGGACTCACTTTCCCACTTATGAATTTCCCTATTCTAACAAAGACTAGATTAATACAAGATAATTGTGCCAATTTTACTGGCCCCCACATTCTACTCATGTCATGTTACCCTCTGAAATGCTTTGCTTTTACAGCCAAACCATAAACAGTCTTAAGTGAGGTAATATCTTACACTTCTTAGCATGTATCTAAAGAAGAACGGTGTCCACAACACAAAAGCCCTTTACTGTCACCATTTACAAATATATAATCAATATATTAAAAAAAAAAAAAAACAGCGTTGACTGAGATTTTTACAATCACACAGTTCTTGTCAATTAGTTGAAACTTGGAGTAGTTATAGGATTAGAGGATAAAATTACTCAGTGTATTAAAATAATGGTTAAAAAGGATGACCTGAAAGAAAAGTCCCAGACTTAACTATATCATTACCCCTAAGAAAGCAAAACCTTTCAGAGAGGTCCTGTCTTCTGCTGCAGGTCAATCTTAAAGTTTACTCAACATCTTAGAAAGCAACATAAATAAGTATCGGGCAGTAATGATGATCATGGGTTATCCAGCAGTTTCATACTCATCTTTAAAGCTCAGTCATTATTCTACTTCCTTCATGAAGTCTTATTTTAGTACCAGGATCCTAAACTAGCCCAGCACAATTATCCATCCTATTCTCTGCCAATTGTGTGTTAATTCTAATTAATTTTTCTATCATCTCACCTAGAATGGCACAGACTTTTTGACTATCCTGTCAATCTAAAGCGTTCATAATGTAATTCCATTGCCAGTGGCCACCTACTGCTGATACTGATTTTTATCTCACACAAGATTTGCAGACCCATCACTGGCTAGGCCTTACCACTCCCTTTTTCCTTTTGGCTCCCAACCTTCCTTTTGCCCACATCTGCCTTCTTGTTCTCCGCCTTTAAGATAAGGCCCGTCTGCTCTTCACTTCTGTCTGTCTCTGACATCCTAGTTACCTACCCCTCAGTAGGTACAGTCCTCTACACCCAGATCAGGTCTTACAGGGTGACTGCTTACTGTCAAGTGTTTCCTTTTGTGTCTGCCTTGTTTCTCACGTTAGACTGAAGGTAGCTTTCAGTCAAGGACTCACTTTCCCACTTATGAATTTCCCTATTCTAACAAAGACTAGATTAATACAAGATAATTGTGCCAATTTTACTGGCCCCCACATTCTACTCATGTCATGTTACCCTCTGAAATGCTTTGCTTTTACAGCCAAACCATAAACAGTCTTAAGTGAGGTAATATCTTACACTTCTTAGCATGTATCTAAAGAAGAACGGTGTCCACAACACAAAAGCCCTTTACTGTCACCATTTACAAATATATAATCAATATATTAAAAAAAAAAAAAACAGCGTTGACTGAGATTTTTACAATCACACAGTTCTTGTCAATTAGTTGAAACTTGGAGTAGTTATAGGATTAGAGGATAAAATTACTCAGTGTATTAAAATAATGGTTAAAAAGGATGACCTGAAAGAAAAGTCCCAGACTTAACTATATCATTACCCCTACTAATGAACTGAGAGTGGACCAAAGGGACTTAGCACAGCACATCTGGACACCTATGTATCTAGGCGCAGAACTTGTAAAGATCACTTGTAGTCCTGCAGTGGCCTTTCCTCCTAAACTAAACATACCTTGGTAGAACAACAGCAAGTGCCAACCAAGCATCTCTCCTCTCCTTAACCCTTTGCCTTTGCTTCTCGTTTGCCTTTAGGCAAAGCTATCTTCCAGGGCTTATAATGTATGCAGTCACACAAGGCACAGAGCTTAGAATAATCCTGTACATGGCTGAATATTCTGCTGTTGCTATCTTGAAATTCTCAATACTTTTTGTAAAAAAGGACTCTGAATTTTTATCTTGCATTTTTATTTCACTGAGCCCCACAAATCATGTAGCTGGCCAAGCTCTTTGGAAAAAAACCAGAATCCTCCAGCTGCATCTCAGCGGAAACTGGTACCCACCAATTTCCCTGTCTGGTCTACTCTCGGATCCTTCTCCATCTTGATTCTTATCTCTTTCCAATTCTTCAACTAAGACAAGACCCTCAGTACCTCACAGATGCAGATTTCTCTGCCTAGATCACTTGACTCCTATTCCTCCTTCCCTATCATTTTTTTTTTGAGTCCTTCAGATCTCATATCAATGGACTATAATGTTTTTTTTCCTCAAAACACATACCGCAATGATAACTATGCTATACGCTTCTTTGTAGACTAAGAATCCATGAAGACACAATTCATGTGTACCCGGCTTACCACTGTAACCCCACTACTTAGCTTAGTGCCTGGCCTCCTCTAGATATTCCATAATGAATTCCTAAATAAATAACTGACAATAGAAAAAACAATAATGAAAGATACATTAATATTCTGTGCTGGGGTAGGTTGCCATTTTTATAAAAAGGACAAGAGAGAATAAGCCAGAATCCCAATGTGTGATATTTCTCTTACACTCACCATTTCATGTGGAAAAGTCTTGGCACAAAGAATTCAAAGCTTCCCAACCACTAGACTTCTCTTGAAGTATTACCTGGGGAAAAAAATCTTAAATAATGGTTAAAGGATGACCTGAAAGAAAAGTCCCAGACTTAACTATATCATTACCCCTACTAATGAACTGAGAGTGGACCAAAGGGACTTAGCACAGCACATCTGGACACCTATGTATCTAGGCGCAGAACTTGTAAAGATCACTTGTAGTCCTGCAGTGGCCTTTCCTCCTAAACTAAACATACCTTGGTAGAACAACAGCAAGTGCCAACCAAGCATCTCTCCTCTCCTTAACCCTTTGCCTTTGCTTCTCGTTTGCCTTTAGGCAAAGCTATCTTCCAGGGCTTATAATGTATGCAGTCACACAAGGCACAGAGCTTAGAATAATCCTGTACATGGCTGAATATTCTGCTGTTGCTATCTTGAAATTCTCAATACTTTTTGTAAAAAAGGACTCTGAATTTTTATCTTGCATTTTTATTTCACTGAGCCCCACAAATCATGTAGCTGGCCAAGCTCTTTGGAAAAAAACCAGAATCCTCCAGCTGCATCTCAGCGGAAACTGGTACCCACCAATTTCCCTGTCTGGTCTACTCTCGGATCCTTCTCCATCTTGATTCTTATCTCTTTCCAATTCTTCAACTAAGACAAGACCCTCAGTACCTCACAGATGCAGATTTCTCTGCCTAGATCACTTGACTCCTATTCCTCCTTCCCTATCATTTTTTTTGCGACCTTCAGATCTCATATCAATGGACTATAATGTTTTTTTTCCTCAAAACACATACCGCAATGATAACTATGCTATACGCTTCTTTGTAGACTAAGAATCCATGAAGACACAATTCATGTGTACCCGGCTTACCACTGTAACCCCACTACTTAGCTTAGTGCCTGGCCTCCTCTAGATATTCCATAATGAATTCCTAAATAAATAACTGACAATAGAAAAAACAATAATGAAAGATACATTAATATTCTGTGCTGGGGTAGGTTGCCATTTTTATAAAAAGGACAAGAGAGAATAAGCCAGAATCCCAATGTGTGATATTTCTCTTACACTCACCATTTCATGTGGAAAAGTCTTGGCACAAAGAATTCAAAGCTTCCCAACCACTAGACTTCTCTTGAAGTATTACCTGGGGAAAAAAAAATCTATAAATCATCATGTTAAATATTGCAGACACCAGACTCAACCACGGCACTAACCTGAAAGTTGCTGGATTTTTATCTTGTGTATTCTTTAATGACAGACTCTCTGTACTCCCTACAAGCTAATATAGCCCCCATGCTAAACAGTACTCCCACAAAAATACAAATTGCCCACCCTCCAGCGGTACATGGCTCAGATAGACAGAAGATAGATTTCTGTCACAATCTAGAAACAATACTGTAGGTAATGGACTAGAACATGATCAAAGACAACAGTTGCCAGAGTTCAGAGGAGGAATTAATGAGCATGTTTAGATGCCATTGATAATTATAAATGATTACAGAGAGGAGCTTTCAATCATGACCTCACATCACTACTTTCCCTTTGAGATGTTAATTTAAAAGGGAGCTTGAAGCCATGCAGTCTCTGCAGCAGGGTCTCTCTGGTTAATGCTCTAGCTACTTGCTCTGGCAAAACCCAGACCAATTATCTACAGTTTGAAGTATGTTACCTGTGCGTGTGTGCTCAGTCATGTCCAACTCTTTTGACTCCCTGGACAAAAGCCAACCAGCCTCCTCTGTCCATGGGATTCCCCAGGCAAGAATACTGGAGTGGGTTGCCATTTCCTTCTCCCAGAGATCTTTGCAACCCAGGGATCAAACCCATGTCTACTGCATGGCCAGGTGGAGTCTTTACCACTGACTGAGCAACCAGGGAAGTCCATGTTACCCAGGTTTTCAATTTAAACTTTTATGATATGGAAGGACAGAGGTGAAGGGTTAGGACTACTTGTAAATAAATACATGTATTAAGTTGTTTTTGAAATTTTCCACGGAAAACTTTAAAATATACATGTTGCTACAATGTAGCATATACTCTTATTTTGACTTAGAAGATTATTTTAGATTGGGCTTCCCTGATGGCTCATTTTATAAAAAGGACAAGAGAGAATAAGCCAGAATCCCAATGTGTGATATTTCTCTTACACTCACCATTTCATGTGGAAAAGTCTTGGCACAAAGAATTCAAAGCTTCCCAACCACTAGACTTCTCTTGAAGTATTACCTGGGGAAAAAAAAATCTATAAATCATCATGTTAAATATTGCAGACACCAGACTCAACCACGGCACTAACCTGAAAGTTGCTGGATTTTTATCTTGTGTATTCTTTAATGACAGACTCTCTGTACTCCCTACAAGCTAATATAGCCCCCATGCTAAACAGTACTCCCACAAAAATACAAATTGCCCACCCTCCAGCGGTACATGGCTCAGATAGACAGAAGATAGATTTCTGTCACAATCTAGAAACAATACTGTAGGTAATGGACTAGAACATGATCAAAGACAACAGTTGCCAGAGTTCAGAGGAGGAATTAATGAGCATGTTTAGATGCCATTGATAATTATAAATGATTACAGAGAGGAGCTTTCAATCATGACCTCACATCACTACTTTCCCTTTGAGATTTTAAATTTTAAAAGGGAGCTTGAAGCCATGCAGTCTCTGCAGCAGGGTCTCTCTGGTTAATGCTCTAGCTACTTGCTCTGGCAAAACCCAGACCAATTATCTACAGTTTGAAGTATGTTACCTGTGCGTGTGTGCTCAGTCATGTCCAACTCTTTTGACTCCCTGGACAAAAGCCAACCAGCCTCCTCTGTCCATGGGATTCCCCAGGCAAGAATACTGGAGTGGGTTGCCATTTCCTTCTCCCAGAGATCTTTGCAACCCAGGGATCAAACCCATGTCTACTGCATGGCCAGGTGGAGTCTTTACCACTGACTGAGCAACCAGGGAAGTCCATGTTACCCAGGTTTTCAATTTAAACTTTTATGATATGGAAGGACAGAGGTGAAGGGTTAGGACTACTTGTAAATAAATACATGTATTAAGTTGTTTTTGAAATTTTCCACGGAAAACTTTAAAATATACATGTTGCTACAATGTAGCATATACTCTTATTTTGACTTAGAAGATTATTTTAGATTGGGCTTCCCTGATGGCTCAGATGGTAAAGAATCTAGCTGCAATATGGGAGACTCAGTTTAAATCCTTGGGTCAGGAAGATTCCCTGGGGAAGGAAATGACAACCCACTCCAGTATTCTTGCCTAAGGAATCCCATGGACAGGGGAGCCTGGTGTGCTACAGTCCATGGGATCACAAAGCTTTAAAATGTACACTTTGCTACATTGTATCATATAATCTCATGGTTTAAATTAGAAGATTATTTTAGATTGTTGCTTGTGGCTGATATAGGAAGGATGAAAAGAAGATGAGTTAGAAGAGTTTCTCTAATTACCTCATGTCTAATGGCTCTGTGTCCAAAGTTATCACTTAATATCTAACAAATCAAGCAAAAAAAATCTTAGCATATGTAATATTAGTGTTAGAGAAACACTGAGAAAGATCACAACATTGAGTGTAATTGGGCAGTAGATCAAAGTAGATGAGAAAGATTATGCACACTAATTTTATCTTTGCTTCTATTAGGAAACAGATATTGTCAAAAGAAATAAAAGTCTAAGAATATAAATAAAATAACCACTAGAACAAAAATTAAAACTTCTCTAAGTATCATAAATACATAGAACAAATCACTTTGTGAAAGATTTTCTTTAAAAATCATTTTTAAAAGTTGTATTTCTTTAAAGCTTAAAAACATGAGCAAAAGGAAATATATTTCTATTATATCAATAAATTAGCTTATCTATTAAAAAATTTTATTGCAGTGAAAGTGAAAACCATAAGTATAGTTAATATAAAACTATACCTAAACAAAATGATTTTAGAAGGCTGAAAATTAAAATATATTGGTATATTAGACAATGGGGCTTCCCAGATGGCTCAGTGGTAAAGAATTCTCCTGCCTCTACAGGAGACAAAGGATCTCTGGATCAGGAAGATCCCCCAAGTAGAAAATGGCAACCCACTCCAGTTTTATTGCCTGGGAAATCCCATGGACAGAGCAGCCTGATGGTATACAGTCCATGGGGTCGCAGAGAGTTGGACACAACTGAGCAACTGAGCAAGAAGACACATTGATATATGCTCCCTGTGTACCCACTTTGATGAGAGTTTTTATCGTGAATGAATGTTGAATTCTGTGAAATGTTTTTTCTGCGTCTATTGTTGTCCTTCCTTTTGTTACTATGATTATCACATTGATTGATTTGTCAGTATTGAACCATCCTTGTCTCCCTGGGACAAATGCAACTTGATCATGGTGTATGAATCTTTTAATATATTGTTGGATTTACTCTCCTAGTATGTTATGAAGGATTTTTGCATCTGTAGTCATCAAAGAAATTAGCCTGTAATTTTTTTTATTGTGGTGCCTTTGGTTTTGGTATCAGGGTAGTGGTTGCCATGTAAAATGAACTCGGGAGTTTTCTATTCTCTTCAGTGTTTGGGAATAGTTTGAGAAAGATAGGCATTAGTCCTTCTTTAAATGTTTTGAGAAATTCCCCTGTGAAGCCATCTGGTCCTGGACTTCTGTGTTCTGGAATTTTTTAAATTACAAGAGTGGTTTCTCCACAAGAGATTGGTTTGTACCAGTTATCTCTCAGTCTTGATATGTTTTACGTTTCTAGAAATTTGTCCATTTCTTCTAGGTTATCCAATCACTTGGCCCCTGACTCTTGGTAGTATTTTCTTATGATTTTTTTTTTTTTTGTACCTCTGTGGTATCAGTTGTCACTTCTCCTCTTTTAGTCCTTATTTTGTTCATTTGGGTCCTCTTTCTTTTCTTATTGGTGAACCTGGATAAACATTTATCCATTTATCTTTTTAAAAAACTAGCTTTTTGTTTCATTGATCACTCCTGCTTTCTTAGGTATGACTCTCTGCTGTTCATTCTTTCTAGTGTGTTTTTTATTTAAACTATTGAATTCTCCATTCCTGACTGGGTCTTTTTTTAGATTTTCTAGTTCCTTGTGAAGATTTTCACTGTGTTTATCTATGTTTTACCCTAATGCAGTTCACATTTTGACTGCCAATGCTTTGAATTCTTTAAATTGCTTATTTTGGTTTCATGATTTGCTTTTTCAAGGCTTCTGTTTTCTCTTTTTCAACTGAGAGCAATTCCTCTGCCTTTTCATTTTGCTTAACTTTCTCTGTTTCTATGAATTTCAGTGAAACGGTTACCTATTGCAGCCCTGAAGGGGTGTTCTTATGTGGGAACATCCCTGTTCAGACTGCACATGCCCAGAGCCTTTCATGGGAGACCTGGGTTTGACAAGGGTGCAAATTACACCTTTAGTCAAGGCGTGTGAACAGCTACCCCCTTGGCAGGAGGTGGCCTGGAGATGGAGATTGTACTATGATTATCACATTGATTGATTTGTCAGTATTGAACCATCCTTGTCTCCCTGGGACAAATGCAACTTGATCATGGTGTATGAATCTTTTAATATATTGTTGGATTTACTCTCCTAGTATGTTATGAAGGATTTTTGCATCTGTAGTCATCAAAGAAATTAGCCTGTAATTTTTTTTATTGTGGTGCCTTTGGTTTTGGTATCAGGGTAGTGGTTGCCATGTAAAATGAACTCGGGAGTTTTCTATTCTCTTCAGTGTTTGGGAATAGTTTGAGAAAGATAGGCATTAGTCCTTCTTTAAATGTTTTGAGAAATTCCCCTGTGAAGCCATCTGGTCCTGGACTTCTGTGTTCTGGAATTTTTTAAATTACAAGAGTGGTTTCTCCACAAGAGATTGGTTTGTACCAGTTATCTCTCAGTCTTGATATGTTTTACGTTTCTAGAAATTTGTCCATTTCTTCTAGGTTATCCAATCACTTGGCCCCTGACTCTTGGTAGTATTTTCTTATGATTTTTTTTTTTGTACCTCTGTGGTATCAGTTGTCACTTCTCCTCTTTTAGTCCTTATTTTGTTCATTTGGGTCCTCTTTCTTTTCTTATTGGTGAACCTGGATAAACATTTATCCATTTATCTTTTTAAAAAACTAGCTTTTTGTTTCATTGATCACTCCTGCTTTCTTAGGTATGACTCTCTGCTGTTCATTCTTTCTAGTGTGTTTTTTATTTAAACTATTGAATTCTCCATTCCTGACTGGGTCTTTTTTTAGATTTTCTAGTTCCTTGTGAAGATTTTCACTGTGTTTATCTATGTTTTACCCTAATGCAGTTCACATTTTGACTGCCAATGCTTTGAATTCTTTAAATTGCTTATTTTGGTTTCATGATTTGCTTTTTCAAGGCTTCTGTTTTCTCTTTTTCAACTGAGAGCAATTCCTCTGCCTTTTCATTTTGCTTAACTTTCTCTGTTTCTATGAATTTCAGTGAAACGGTTACCTATTGCAGCCCTGAAGGGGTGTTCTTATGTGGGAACATCCCTGTTCAGACTGCACATGCCCAGAGCCTTTCATGGGAGACCTGGGTTTGACAAGGGTGCAAATTACACCTTTAGTCAAGGCGTGTGAACAGCTACCCCCTTGGCAGGAGGTGGCCTGGAGATGGAGAGGCTGGAGATGGCTGGGGCTAGAGCTAGAGTCGAGTGTGAAAAACATGGCAGGTGCCTTTTTAAATATGTATTTATTCATTTTTGACTTTGCTGGGTCTTTGTTACTGCTCAGGCTTTTCTCTAGTCACAGCTAGTTGAGACTACTCCCTTGTTGCAGGTGCAGGCTTCTCTTGTGGAGCACAGGCTCTAGGGTCTGCAGGCTTCAGGAGCTGCAGCACGTGGGCTCAGCCATGGCAGCTCGTGGCTCCAGGCTCCAGAGCACAGGTTTAGCAGTTGCGGCACACAGGCTTAGTTATTCCGAGGCGTGTGGGAATCTTCCTGGATCAGGGAATGACCCATGACCACTGCATTGGTAGGCAGATTCGTTACGACTGAGCCACCAGGGAAGCCACAGGTACTCTTAAGTGTGGGGTTTTTCCCTATCCCCACACTGGAAACCTTGCCCCCAGAGCTGGGGAATGGTGAAGCAAGGGGGCCCACGCAGGCTTTTGGCTTGTGTCAGCCATGGCAGAGGTCCAAGGTGTTTCTGCCCCACTGCCCATGCAGGCATCTGCAGGTTTCCCTCAACTCTCCCTGTGGAGGATCCCAGGACTGGGGTACCCAGTCATACCTCTTACCTCTCACTCTCCAGGGCAGGGCAGGTGTCTGCCCATGAATTCTCCCTTTTCCTCTGGTTCCCCTCCGAGGAGCAATGAACGATCCAAACCCGTCACTTTCCTTTCCTTCCTACCGGATTACATGTACATCTTTTTTACACCCTTAGTTGTACAGGAGTCCTGCCAATTTCTAGTGAAATTTGTTCCACATTTAAATGTATTTTCTGATATATTCTTGGTGGGGGGGTGAGCACACTCTTAGCCCACCATCTTGTGTCTCCAGACATTTCTTAACTTTCCTCTGCCTTTTCATTTTGCTTAACTTTCTCTGTTTCTATGAATTTCAGTGAAACTTTACCTATTGCAGCCCTGAAGGGGTGTTCTTATGTGGGAACATCCCTGTTCAGACTGCACATGCCCAGAGCCTTTCATGGGAGACCTGGGTTTGACAAGGGTGCAAATTACACCTTTAGTCAAGGCGTGTGAACAGCTACCCCCTTGGCAGGAGGTGGCCTGGAGATGGAGAGGCTGGAGATGGCTGGGGCTAGAGCTAGAGTCGAGTGTGAAAAACATGGCAGGTGCCTTTTTAAATATGTATTTATTCATTTTTGACTTTGCTGGGTCTTTGTTACTGCTCAGGCTTTTCTCTAGTCACAGCTAGTTGAGACTACTCCCTTGTTGCAGGTGCAGGCTTCTCTTGTGGAGCACAGGCTCTAGGGTCTGCAGGCTTCAGGAGCTGCAGCACGTGGGCTCAGCCATGGCAGCTCGTGGCTCCAGGCTCCAGAGCACAGGTTTAGCAGTTGCGGCACACAGGCTTAGTTATTCCGAGGCGTGTGGGAATCTTCCTGGATCAGGGAATGACCCATGACCACTGCATTGGTAGGCAGATTCGTTACGACTGAGCCACCAGGGAAGCCACAGGTACTCTTAAGTGTGGGGTTTTTCCCTATCCCCACACTGGAAACCTTGCCCCCAGAGCTGGGGAATGGTGAAGCAAGGGGGCCCACGCAGGCTTTTGGCTTGTGTCAGCCATGGCAGAGGTCCAAGGTGTTTCTGCCCCACTGCCCATGCAGGCATCTGCAGGTTTCCCCTCAACTCTCCCCTGTGGAGGATCCCAGGACTGGGGTACCCAGTCATACCTCTTACCTCTCACTCTCCAGGGCAGGGCAGGTGTCTGCCCATGAATTCTCCCTTTTCCTCTGGTTCCCCTCCGAGGAGCAATGAACGATCCAAACCCCGTCACTTTCCTTTCCTTCCTACCGGATTACATGTACATCTTTTTTACACCCTTAGTTGTACAGGAGTCCTGCCAATTTCTAGTGAAATTTGTTCCACATTTAAATGTATTTTCTGATATATTCTTGGTGGGGGGGTGAGCACACTCTTAGCCCACCATCTTGATTGATCTCCAGACATTTTTAACATAAGCTAATTCTACAGTTCATAAACAAAAACAAAGAGAAAGCAGGAAAACTTAGCAAAATAAAGCAAAGAGGTTGAAGTCCCTTGTCTAAAAGCACATTGCAAAGTCTCAACAATTAAAACAGTGTGATGTCAGTGCATAAGTAGAGGAGCAAGTAAAACATAATAGAATGTCTATAAATAGACTCAGATGTATTCAAGAATTTAATAGGTGCCCAAAGCAGGAAGAGAAAATTCAACAAAGAATGTTGATATAGTATGCGTCACACTATATACTAGGATAAATACTGAGTGAATAAAAGACTTTAAATGTAAATAATGAAACCATGCATATGACAAAGAAAACATGGGTACAGATCGCTTTTAATCTTGAGATAAGCTGCTGTAGCTATGACTGCAGACTCAGAGGCCATAACAATTCTGTATGATATTAAACATTGAGCATGCCTAGCTGCTTTGGTTATGTCCAAGTTTTTGTGACACTATGGACTGTAGCCCGCCAGACTCCTCTGTCCATGGAATTTTCCAGGCAAGAATTCTGTAGAGGGTTGCCATTTCTTCTTTCAGGGGATCTTCCTGACCCAGTAATCAAAACTGAGCCTTTATGTCTCCTGCATTGGCAGGTGGGTTCTTTATAACTAATGCCACCTGGGAAGCCCATAAAAAACTGTAGCAAAGTTCAAAAAAAGGAAAAATAAGTGGCCAAGTGGGTGAAATATTTGCAGTTTATCACAAACAAGAGCTAATTATTTAACACGTTGCCATCTCCTATGGACTGGTTTAATAAAAATGATCAAATAGAAAACTGTCTAAAGAATTTTTTAAAAATCCATACCTCCAGAAAACAAAAACAAAAGACAAGTGGCTCTTAAGGAAATGAAAGAATCCTCAGTGTCGCTCATAAGAAAAATGCAAATTACAGCTACAAAGATACCATTTAACTCAGCAGATCGGCAAAAATTCAATCAGCAAGCTTGGTTATGAATCAGCAATCACTCACACACTGCTGGTGGTAATGCAAATTGGTACAACCTCCGTAGAAGGCAATTTGGCAATGTTTACCAAAATTACAGATATTAAAACCCTTTGACTTAGAAATTCTGCTGTTGAAATTTATCCTATAATACTTGTACACAGGTACAAAAGGATACACATACAAGGCTATTTAATGCAGCATGGCTTGTAATAGCTAGAAAACATTGGAAACAGCCTACTTGCCCATTGGTGGGTAAACCGCTAAATAAATCATGGTATTTCCTCATGATGGAATAATGTGAAAGCATATTTTTAAAATAAAGAAATTTTGCATTCCTGATATGATAGTATCTCCAAGATGGTGGTACAGAGTGGAAAATATGCTATTCTCTTTTGAGGAAAAGGGGGAGGAATAAAAATACTTATTCATATTTACTCAAATGGAGAACTGCTGGAAGAGTATGTGTTCCTCTAGAGGATCACTTGGAAAACTAGAAAACATGGGTACATGACTTGCAGACTCAGAGGCCATAACAATTCTGTATGATATTAAACATTGAGCATGCCTAGCTGCTTTGGTTATGTCCAAGTTTTGTGACACTATGGACTGTAGCCCGCCAGACTCCTCTGTCCATGGAATTTTCCAGGCAAGAATTCTGTAGAGGGTTGCCATTTCTTCTTTCAGGGGATCTTCCTGACCCAGTAATCAAAACTGAGCCTTTATGTCTCCTGCATTGGCAGGTGGGTTCTTTATAACTAATGCCACCTGGGAAGCCCATAAAAAACTGTAGCAAAGTTCAAAAAAAGGAAAAATAAGTGGCCAAGTGGGTGAAATATTTGCAGTTTATCACAAACAAGAGCTAATTATTTAACACGTTGCCATCTCCTATGGACTGGTTAATAAAAATGATCAAATAGAAAACTGTCTAAAGAATTTTTTAAAAATCCATACCTCCAGAAAACAAAAACAAAAGACAAGTGGCTCTTAAGGAAATGAAAGAATCCTCAGTGTCGCTCATAAGAAAAATGCAAATTACAGCTACAAAGATACCATTTAACTCAGCAGATCGGCAAAAATTCAATCAGCAAGCTTGGTTATGAATCAGCAATCACTCACACACTGCTGGTGGTAATGCAAATTGGTACAACCTCCGTAGAAGGCAATTTGGCAATGTTTACCAAAATTACAGATATTAAAACCCTTTGACTTAGAAATTCTGCTGTTGAAATTTATCCTATAATACTTGTACACAGGTACAAAAGGATACACATACAAGGCTATTTAATGCAGCATGGCTTGTAATAGCTAGAAAACATTGGAAACAGCCTACTTGCCCATTGGTGGGTAAACCGCTAAATAAATCATGGTATTTCCTCATGATGGAATAATGTGAAAGCATATTTTTAAAATAAAGAAATTTTGCATTCCTGATATGATAGTATCTCCAAGATGGTGGTACAGAGTGGAAAATATGCTATTCTCTTTTGAGGAAAAGGGGGAGGAATAAAAATACTTATTCATATTTACTCAAATGGAGAACTGCTGGAAGAGTATGTGTTCCTCTAGAGGATCACTTGGAAAACTAGTAAAATAATCAGGGGAGAACTGGCTTGGATAGGTGTTAGGAATGAGCGGAAGGCCTTTTACTGTCTACTTTAAAAATACATTTACACTTTTGAATCATATGAATATATTATCATTTGAAAGGAAGTTAAATTTTGAAATGCCATTTTTTAGCCTTAACGGACACATTATGCATAATAAACCCTGTATTATCTGCTGTATGGCATGCATTAAAGCAGTTCAACATGGTCATTCTTTGGATCGACAGTATTTTAACAGTTCTTGGGGTTACTATAAACAGATTACACATGATCAGATTCCCCCAGAAAAATCTAAATATTCTAGCGTCTTCTTGTCCATCTGAAGCTATTCTCAAAAGTCCTCCTTGAAATTCCCTGATATTCCAGTGGTTATGACTCTGAACTTCCAATGCCAGGGGCTCAGGTTTGGTTTCTGGTAGGGGATCTAAGATCCCATATGCTGTGTGGCCAAAAGAAAAAAAAAAAAAAAAAAATCCCTCCCTCTCAGGGCTCTTCATTTAAATTCTTTCCCTAAGGTAACAGACCCTTCACTTCCCCTTTGTCCCATGATGTTTAAAAACAGGCTTTAGGGATAATTTGATCCACTACCATTGTCTTCATAAGCTTGGACCAAACACACCTCTGTTTCCTTATATGTAAAATAGAGATAACACAAACTTTATAGATGTGCTGTGAGGATTTAGTGAGTTATGTATGTGAAACTCTGAGCCCACAGTGGAATATAATAAGAATTCTAGACACGAAGCACCTCTCCTGTTACCACATTGACTACTAAGACTTTCTTGTGGCGCACATTGTCAGTGGGTTCTAAGCCCTGATGTGTATGATGGATCCTCTGCTCACTAAGCTTGCATGAAGGTTTAGGGCGTATTCTCTTGTCAATTCAAGCAACAGTTGTATTAAACCGGCCTAAATAAATCATGGTATTTCCTCATGATGGAATAATGTGAAAGCATATTTTTAAAATAAAGAAATTTTGCATTCCTGATATGATAGTATCTCCAAGATGGTGGTACAGAGTGGAAAATATGCTATTCTCTTTTGAGGAAAAGGGGGAGGAATAAAAATACTTATTCATATTTACTCAAATGGAGAACTGCTGGAAGAGTATGTGTTCCTCTAGAGGATCACTTGGAAAACTAGTAAAATAATCAGGGGAGAACTGGCTTGGATAGGTGTTAGGAATGAGCGGAAGGCCTTTTACTGTCTACTTTAAAAATACATTTACACTTTTGAATCATATGAATATATTATCATTTGAAAGGAAGTTAAATTTTGAAATGCCATTTTTTAGCCTTAACGGACACATTATGCATAATAAACCCTGTATTATCTGCTGTATGGCATGCATTAAAGCAGTTCAACATGGTCATTCTTTGGATCGACAGTATTTTAACAGTTCTTGGGGTTACTATAAACAGATTACACATGATCAGATTCCCCCAGAAAAATCTAAATATTCTAGCGTCTTCTTGTCCATCTGAAGCTATTCTCAAAAGTCCTCCTTGAAATTCCCTGATATTCCAGTGGTTATGACTCTGAACTTCCAATGCCAGGGGCTCAGGTTTGGTTTCTGGTAGGGGATCTAAGATCCCATATGCTGTGTGGCCAAAAGAAAAAAAAAAAAAAAAAATCCCTCCCTCTCAGGGCTCTTCATTTAAATTCTTTCCCTAAGGTAACAGACCCTTCACTTCCCCTTTGTCCCATGATGTTTAAAAACAGGCTTTAGGGATAATTTGATCCACTACCATTGTCTTCATAAGCTTGGACCAAACACACCTCTGTTTCCTTATATGTAAAATAGAGATAACACAAACTTTATAGATGTGCTGTGAGGATTTAGTGAGTTATGTATGTGAAACTCTGAGCCCACAGTGGAATATAATAAGAATTCTAGACACGAAGCACCTCTCCTGTTACCACATTGACTACTAAGACTTTCTTGTGGCGCACATTGTCAGTGGGTTCTAAGCCCTGATGTGTATGATGGATCCTCTGCTCACTAAGCTTGCATGAAGGTTTAGGGTGGCGTATTCTCTTGTCAATTCAAGCAACAGTTGTATAATTGTCATTTAGCCACTTATCCATAAATTTATGTTAATCTCCTATCTTTGAATTAATATTCTTCTAATTAAACACATTACGTTTCTAATTAATGATCCTTTCATGCTTTAATTAAAAAATAATGTTCCTTGTGCATCAAAAAATATCAGCAATTTTTAGCCTTCTCATACTAAAAATTCAACTGCATTTTTTTATTACGTACCCAAGTAATACTAGTCAGAATTATCTCGTAGTATCTCAGACTCACAGTGTCAGTCAGGAAGAATTTTTTATTATACCTAATAATTGTCATTTCAGTTATAAGAAACCCTTGATGTCAGTCTTAATTATTTCAATGTCAGTAATCCACATTAACAAGAAAATTATTGATACTTAATATTACCTGTTTACAATGTGCAAACTATTCTAATAAAAATGTAAGAAGCTTTGGGAAAGGAGACATACCACTCAGGTTTAATTTTCAAATATCAGGGTTGGAGAGCTAAGATTGGCTATCAGAAAACACCCTGAACTCCAGTGAGCCACAACAAAACATTGCCAAATGCCTTCTTATTAATAAATTTCTTCTCTCTGAATTTCTGCACAGAACATACAAACCAAGTGATTACCAAGGGAAATATTAATCCTTGGGCTATAAACTGAAAATTTTAATTAAAAAATGAAAGCCTTCATTTTAATGTTGGAATGCTATTATATAACTTGAAAGGAAAATTGAGGTTTACTCTTGTCTAAATTAGAACATGGGTGATTTATATATCCCTTGGGGACATATGAAAATAAAATAAGCCCTTGTAATCCACTAAGCAACATTAAAGTCCACTACCATTGTCTTCATAAGCTTGGACCAAACACACCTCTGTTTCCTTATATGTAAAATAGAGATAACACAAACTTTATAGATGTGCTGTGAGGATTTAGTGAGTTATGTATGTGAAACTCTGAGCCCACAGTGGAATATAATAAGAATTCTAGACACGAAGCACCTCTCCTGTTACCACATTGACTACTAAGACTTTCTTGTGGCGCACATTGTCAGTGGGTTCTAAGCCCTGATGTGTATGATGGATCCTCTGCTCACTAAGCTTGCATGAAGGTTTAGGGTGGCGTATTCTCTTGTCAATTCAAGCAACAGTTGTATAATTGTCATTTAGCCACTTATCCATAAATTTATGTTAATCTCCTATCTTTGAATTAATATTCTTCTAATTAAACACATTACGTTTCTAATTAATGATCCTTTCATGCTTTAATTAAAAAATAATGTTCCTTGTGCATCAAAAAATATCAGCAATTTTTAGCCTTCTCATACTAAAAATTCAACTGCATTTTTTTATTACGTACCCAAGTAATACTAGTCAGAATTATCTCGTAGTATCTCAGACTCACAGTGTCAGTCAGGAAGAATTTTTTATTATACCTAATAATTGTCATTTCAGTTATAAGAAACCCTTGATGTCAGTCTTAATTATTTCAATGTCAGTAATCCACATTAACAAGAAAATTATTGATACTTAATATTACCTGTTTACAATGTGCAAACTATTCTAATAAAAATGTAAGAAGCTTTGGGAAAGGAGACATACCACTCAGGTTTAATTTTCAAATATCAGGGTTGGAGAGCTAAGATTGGCTATCAGAAAACACCCTGAACTCCAGTGAGCCACAACAAAACATTGCCAAATGCCTTCTTATTAATAAATTTCTTCTCTCTGAATTTCTGCACAGAACATACAAACCAAGTGATTACCAAGGGAAATATTAATCCTTGGGCTATAAACTGGAAAATTTTAATTAAAAAAATGAAAGCCTTCATTTTAATGTTGGAATGCTATTATATAACTTGAAAGGAAAATTGAGGTTTACTCTTGTCATTAAGTAAATGCTTAGTGCAACATTATGGAGCAAGGCACTGATTTATATATCCCTTGGGGACATATGAAAATAAAATAAGCCCTAAGGGAGATGGTAATCCACTAAGCAAACTGAGACAGGTAAGGCAGTAATTATGGTATAAATATTAATTGTTAAGGGCTGTGCCAGGGGAGTTCAGAGGGAGGTAACCACAGAAACTACTTTGCATTTTAATTCAGCCTTGTAGAAAAGTAAAAATTCAGCAACCAGAAAGAGTGGAAAGAGATCACTTCAGATAGAGAATACTGAGTAATGTCTGAAAGAAAATAGCAGAGCATGTTTCTAGAGCTGAGCATATGGATTGCAGTGTGAAATAATAACAAGAAATAGGGCTTCCCTGGTGGTCCAGTGGGTAAAAAAGTCCGCATTGCAGTGCAAGGGGCACCAGTTCGATCCCTGGCCCAGGAAGATCCCACATGCCACAGACTGGCTGGACTGGTGTGTCCAATTGTGAACCAGTGCTCTGGAGTGCATGTGCCCAGAGCCAGTGCTCTGCAACAAGAGAGGCCACTGCAATGGGAGGCCCACACAGGCCAAAGAATAAAAAGATGGATGAAAATAAATAATAAATAAGAAGCCAATAAAAGAGGCCAAAATGAAAAGAAAGAAAGAAACAGGGTTCAACAAGAAGCAGTAATATGAAGCTGAAAAACCAGGACTTTTTTCTGTAAGCAATGGAAAGCTATGAACAGTACTTTGAAAGAGCAATTTTATAAAGGTTTCCCTAGGAAGATTATACTAGTAAATATGTACAAGTAGACATTTGGGCTCTGGAGGAGGGTAAGAGAATGTTCTAGGAATTCAGGCAAAAGATCCATCTGAACTAGGTGCTGTGGAACTGGAAAGGAAGAGATGTGGTAAACATATGGAGTCACTGCAAAGGTTCATTAAGAGATTAGTTGATTCATTTAGTCATTGACACGGTCATGTATAGTGCTGGAACCTGCACCCAAGACTCCCTAACTTCTAAAGCCAACACATTCAACATCTGCATTCTCTAATAGTTTAAGCTCATTCTACCAAATGCTGAGGGGAAAACTGAAGCCAAAAATGGCACTGAGGTTTCAAGCTTAAATAATTGATAAAATAATGGTATCGATCAAAACAAAACACAGAATATGGAGGGGTAGAATTGAACTGGGAAGATTATATACAAATCCCATCTTAACCAGCCCAGTTTCCTGAAGAATATGTTTTCAGTGTGATCTGAAAAATGTCTCTTTGATATATTACTCATTGGTCCTATTTTAGTCTTTGAGTGTTCAGCATATCATATGGTCATGCTCACACTCAGTCGTGTCTGACTCTCTGCAGCCTGTGGACTGTAGCCCACCAGAGGACTGTAGTCCTCTGTCCATGGGATTCTCTAGGCGAAAAGACTGGAGTGGGTTGCCATTCTCTTCTCCAGGGGATCTTCTCCACCCAGGATCGAACCAGAGTCTTCCTGTGTCAGCAGGCAAATACTTTACCACTGAGCCACCGGGGCAACCCTGATCCTTTGATCATTCACTTCCAATTTAACTCACTGAAATTCTACTGTTTCTTCAGATGAGAAGCTTGCTGACAAGAACCCTAAGGTGCAGCTAGTCATATCCCATGAAGACGCGAAGCTGACCATACTTGTGAAGCACATGAAAAACATCGTGAGTTTGTCTTATCTAATAAGAAACATGTAAACCTACATTTAAAAATAAGTTTCTTCCTTTAAGCAATTATTGTCAACATTCGTGAGAGGAATAGGGCCAGCCACCAAGTGTCAGTGAGGAACAATGAGCCAATTACAGTGTTCTGCCTCACTAGGATGGTGATCCTTGGGGGAAAGCCCATAACATATTTCACAGGCAAAGTCCTAGAATGAAAATCAGACTTTATTCAAAGTGAAGTGTCAGAACAAATCAAGTCAAGTATAGCTCGAGCATTGAGAACCAAAAGAAGAACAAAAAAGCTACGTGCCAACAATTTACATCTGTCTCATCATGCTGAGCTTCGTGGAAGGCTGCTTCGTCTCTTTGAACAGTGCCAGCACCTTCCCTGTGAAGCCAGGATGCTTAGTATTTTCTGATTCCCACAGTGCTTCAAGTCAAAATCTCTTCCCTACGCATTTTGAACTCATTCTACCAAATGCTGAGGGGAAAACTGAAGCCAAAAATGGCACTGAGGTTTCAAGCTTAAATAATTGATAAAATAATGGTATCGATCAAAACAAAACACAGAATATGGAGGGTAGCATTGAACTGGGAAGATTATATACAAATCCCATCTTAACCAGCCCAGTTTCCTGAAGAATATGTTTTCAGTGTGATCTGAAAAATGTCTCTTTGATATATTACTCATTGGTCCTATTTTAGTCTTTGAGTGTTCAGCATATCATATGGTCATGCTCACACTCAGTCGTGTCTGACTCTCTGCAGCCTGTGGACTGTAGCCCACCAGAGGACTGTAGTCCTCTGTCCATGGGATTCTCTAGGCGAAAAGACTGGAGTGGGTTGCCATTCTCTTCTCCAGGGGATCTTCTCCACCCAGGATCGAACCAGAGTCTTCCTGTGTCAGCAGGCAAATACTTTACCACTGAGCCACCGGGGCAACCCTGATCCTTTGATCATTCACTTCCAATTTAACTCACTGAAATTCTACTGTTTCTTCAGATGAGAAGCTTGCTGACAAGAACCCTAAGGTGCAGCTAGTCATATCCCATGAAGACGCGAAGCTGACCATACTTGTGAAGCACATGAAAAACATCGTGAGTTTGTCTTATCTAATAAGAAACATGTAAACCTACATTTAAAAATAAGTTTCTTCCTTTAAGCAATTATTGTCAACATTCGTGAGAGGAATAGGGCCAGCCACCAAGTGTCAGTGAGGAACAATGAGCCAATTACAGTGTTCTGCCTCACTAGGATGGTGATCCTTGGGGGAAAGCCCATAACATATTTCACAGGCAAAGTCCTAGAATGAAAATCAGACTTTATTCAAAGTGAAGTGTCAGAACAAATCAAGTCAAGTATAGCTCGAGCATTGAGAACCAAAAGAAGAACAAAAAAGCTACGTGCCAACAATTTACATCTGTCTCATCATGCTGAGCTTCGTGGAAGGCTGCTTCGTCTCTTTGAACAGTGCCAGCACCTTCCCTGTGAAGCCAGGATGCTTAGTATTTTCTGATTCCCACTCAGTACCGTAAACAGTTATCACATTCTGATGTAATTGCTCAAGGATATATCTCTTCCCTCAAAAAAATAATATACTTTTCAATGACAGGGAGCCCATCTTTGCATCCCCAGAACCAAGAACGGTAGTTCGCCTCTAAGAAAACCTAAAAGCTTCTCTATCACACCCTGCTCCTCCCTGAACATTGGGTGAAGTCTGAGACACAAGGATGGCAGCGGGTTCATGTCATTAAAAGAGGGCGCTGTCTGAGATCTGGATCTGGATGCAGTCAGCGGAAAAGGGTGACTCCAAGCCTCACCAGCTTCTCTAACCTTCCACCAGCCTAGCAAAATGGGTCCTCCACATGGTGAAACTCCCAGAGGACTCCACTGACGTGGAGAGGCGCCCCTTGGGCTCTCTCCTTTGGGCATATAACTCTCTAAGGATGCATGTGAAAGGACCTAAAGGAGTAAACTCTTCTCAACAGGATGTGCATCCAGAACACACTAGAATTTGATAAATACTTGTTCACTAAAAAAATATTTGGCCTGATTTTCAGGGAGTGCATCCTTTACAAATTTAGTATTAGCTAGACATCCAAGGATGCTTGTCTGTAACTCTAGGGTGTTCACAATCAGCAATTTTTATAAGAACTAGGCAAACATTATTAAATGTGTTCTGCAGAACTCATTAAAATAAGTTCCAATTGCTTTACTATGCTAATCAGCTTCACTGAGAATAGCAGTTGTTTAAGAAATTCTTAGGCTGGGAAATGAAGATTAAGTTAGATATTATTTATAGCTATATGTGTGTTTGTGAACTTTAAGCACTATCTGCATGAATATATGTGATAAAATAATACATTCTTAAGAAATAGTGTTAATCAACTTCACAGGCAAAGTCGAAGTGACTTTATTCAAAGTGAAGTGTCAGAACAAATCAAGTCAAGTATAGCTCGAGCATTGAGAACCAAAAGAAGAACAAAAAAGCTACGTGCCAACAATTTACATCTGTCTCATCATGCTGAGCTTCGTGGAAGGCTGCTTCGTCTCTTTGAACAGTGCCAGCACCTTCCCTGTGAAGCCAGGATGCTTAGTATTTTCTGATTCCCACTCAGTACCGTAAACAGTTATCACATTCTGATGTAATTGCTCAAGGATATATCTCTTCCCTCAAAAATAATATACTGTTCAATGACAGGGCGCCCATCTTTGCATCCCCAGAACCAAGAACGGTAGTTCGCCTCTAAGAAAACCTAAAAGCTTCTCTATCACACCCTGCTCCTCCCTGAACATTGGGTGAAGTCTGAGACACAAGGATGGCAGCGGGTTCATGTCATTAAAAGAGGGCGCTGTCTGAGATCTGGATCTGGATGCAGTCAGCGGAAAAGGGTGACTCCAAGCCTCACCAGCTTCTCTAACCTTCCACCAGCCTAGCAAAATGGGTCCTCCACATGGTGAAACTCCCAGAGGACTCCACTGACGTGGAGAGGCGCCCCTTGGGCTCTCTCCTTTGGGCATATAACTCTCTAAGGATGCATGTGAAAGGACCTAAAGGAGTAAACTCTTCTCAACAGGATGTGCATCCAGAACACACTAGAATTTGATAAATACTTGTTCACTAAAAAAATATTTGGCCTGATTTTCAGGGAGTGCATCCTTTACAAATTTAGTATTAGCTAGACATCCAAGGATGCTTGTCTGTAACTCTAGGGTGTTCACAATCAGCAATTTTTATAAGAACTAGGCAAACATTATTAAATGTGTTCTGCAGAACTCATTAAAATAAGTTCCAATTGCTTTACTATGCTAATCAGCTTCACTGAGAATAGCAGTTGTTTAAGAAATTCTTAGGCTGGGAAATGAAGATTAAGTTAGATATTATTTATAGCTATATGTGTGTTTGTGAACTTTAAGCATTATCTGCATGAATATATGTGATGAAATAATACATTCTTAAGAAATAGTGTTAATCAACTTAACCACTTATATATGTGTGTGTGTTATATAATGGTCAGTTGAAAATAGTCCTCTTGGAGACTATACATATATTTCAGTAATGTCATTGCCAAAAGCATTTCAAAACATGCCTATCAACATTGCTTTTAGATGGGCATATACACCACACGATACACTTGTTGATGTTACTCAACACTCATGACTAAGATTTGATCAAAAACAGTATTAACCAACTTGGTCACCTATTTTATTCATCAGCTAAATCCACAAATGACTTTTGACAGTTTTCAAAAATGCATTTTACACTCCAGTGAAGTTGCACTACCAATAAGTATGTCCAAAACGAATGTGATGAAGGCATAAAGGCAAGGAGTGAGTAAGAGCAAGAATTTAAGATTTGGATCAAGTGATGGGTAAATGGAAAATGAGGAGGTGAATTCTTTAAAAATTTGACAACTGCTTGCAGTTCTCTGGTGGCTCAAACATTTAAGAATCTGCCTGAGATGCAAGAAACTGGGGTTTAATCCCTGGGTGTGGAAGACCCCTGGAGAAGGGAATGGCTACCCACTCCAATATTCTTGCCTTGAGAATCCCATGGACAGAGGAGCCTGGTGGGCTACAAGCCGTGGGGTCGCAAAGAGTCAGACACAATTGATGACTAACACTTTAGGGCCATTTGGGCCTGTACACTGCCAATGCCCTCGTAAGCAAAGTTGTTAATAATGAAGTCAAGATTCCTGCTGATTCTTATGTGCCCCCTAATATCTTAACATTGTCCTAGAACTCTTCTATTTTCCTTTTAAAAGTATTTTATTTGCCATACTTCACAAATTCTTATTGGTGCAAAGCCAGAGTCTTAACCACTGGGTTCACAATTTATAAGAACTAGGCAAACATTATTAAATGTGTTCTGCAGAACGTTCCAATTGCTTTACTATGCTAATCAGCTTCACTGAGAATAGCAGTTGTTTAAGAAATTCTTAGGCTGGGAAATGAAGATTAAGTTAGATATTATTTATAGCTATATGTGTGTTTGTGAACTTTAAGCATTATCTGCATGAATATATGT
The DNA here is from genome assembly GCA_022376925.1 of Tragulus kanchil. Lineage (NCBI taxonomy): Eukaryota > Metazoa > Chordata > Mammalia > Artiodactyla > Tragulidae > Tragulus > Tragulus kanchil. The sequence continues at coordinate 269,606,214 of JAIOJX010000004.1, read as the reverse complement.
GATGAAATAATACATTCTTAAGAAATAGTGTTAATCAACTTAACCACTTATATATGTGTGTGTGTTATATAATGGTCAGTTGAAAATAGTCCTCTTGGAGACTATACATATATTTCAGTAATGTCATTGCCAAAAGCATTTCAAAACATGCCTATCAACATTGCTTTTAGATGGGCATATACACCACACGATACACTTGTTGATGTTACTCAACACTCATGACTAAGATTTGATCAAAAACAGTATTAACCAACTTGGTCACCTATTTTATTCATCAGCTAAATCCACAAATGACTTTTGACAGTTTTCAAAAATGCATTTTACACTCCAGTGAAGTTGCACTACCAATAAGTATGTCCAAAACGAATGTGATGAAGGCATAAAGGCAAGGAGTGAGTAAGAGCAAGAATTTAAGATTTGGATCAAGTGATGGGTAAATGGAAAATGAGGAGGTGAATTCTTTAAAAATTTGACAACTGCTTGCAGTTCTCTGGTGGCTCAAACATTTAAGAATCTGCCTGAGATGCAAGAAACTGGGGTTTAATCCCTGGGTGTGGAAGACCCCTGGAGAAGGGAATGGCTACCCACTCCAATATTCTTGCCTTGAGAATCCCATGGACAGAGGAGCCTGGTGGGCTACAAGCCGTGGGGTCGCAAAGAGTCAGACACAATTGATGACTAACACTTTAGGGCCATTTGGGCCTGTACACTGCCAATGCCCTCGTAAGCAAAGTTGTTAATAATGAAGTCAAGATTCCTGCTGATTCTTATGTGCCCCCTAATATCTTAACATTGTCCTAGAACTCTTCTATTTTCCTTTTAAAAGTATTTTATTTGCCATACTTCACAAATTTGGGATCTTAGTTCCTCAACCAGGGCCCTGAAGCATTGAAAGCACAGAGTCTTAACCACTGGACTACCAGGGAAGTCCCTCTTCTCTTTATATCTCCCTGCCTGTGGCTTTAAATATCCTTTATGTGTCTTTTTTTCTGTATTTATCATTAAAGTGAAAGTCGCCCTAAAGTCCAGAGCTAGATGTATAACTGATTACTCAACAACTCTACCAGAAATTCAGCAAGCATCACAGACTTAACATACATCCAGTCAAACTTTGTATTATTGCACCCCCTAAACCTGCTTCTTTGGCAGCCTGTCACACCTCCAAATAGCACTTCATCCTACTAGTTTCTCAGGTTAAAATCCTTAGAATTCTTTTGACTGCTCTTACAAGCTACATACGGATTTATCAGCAACTTCTGTCAGTTTCAGCTTTCAAAATAAATCCAGAATCCCATCCTGTGTTACCCCTACCATTACCAGCACTGGTTCAGGCTACCATTGTTTCACACTTGAATTACTGCTGTGGCCTCTCCACAGTCTCCGTGCTTCTGCCTTGATATCAGGGGTCCCCAACCTCTAGAATCTAATGCCTGATAATCTGAGGTAGAGCTGATGTAATAATAATAGAAATGAAGCAGTGCACTTGAATCATCCCAAAACCATCTCCTCACCCCCTAGCCTGGATCCTGGTGCCAAAAAGGTTGGGGACCACTGCTTTCATATCTTTTTAGTCTCTTCCTGACCTAGCATCCAAAATACTCCTTTGAGAATAAGAGTCAGATCCTGTCATTCCTCTCTAACAACCCTCTGGGGAAGGAATTTCATCCTACTTAACAAGTGGTATGGCGCCCTTGACCTGTCCAACTTCATCTCGTGCTTGTTGTTTTTTGTTGTTTAATCATAAGTTTTACATGACTCTTTTGTGACCCAATGGACTGTAGCCTTCCAGGCTCCTCTGTCCATGGGATTTCCCAAGCAAACTCCCTAAATTACTGCCTCCAGTTGCAGCAGTTTTCTTCCTATGCCGTGAATACAGAAGTATGTTTCTGCCCCTCGACATTTGCACCTGCTATTCAGCTTATCTGTCCAGCTCTTCCCCAAGCCCATGGCTCAAATTCTCCATGGTTCAATCTCACAGGCCCTAAACAACTGTTTGACTGGCACCTTTTCTGTGAGGTTCTCTCCTAAAAAGTGAAGTCACTCAGTTGTGTCTGACTCTTTGCCACCCATGGATGAACTATGGAAGTCCCTAGGCCAGAATACTGGAGTGGGTAACCTTTCCCTTCTCCAGGGGGTCTTCCCAATCCAGGGACTGGACCCAGGTCTCCCACATTGCAAGCAGATTCCTTACCTTCTGAGCCACCAGAGAAGCCCAAGAATACTGGAGTGAGTAGCCTATCCCTTCTCCAGGGGATCTTCCAGACCCAGGAATGGAATTAGGGTCTCCTGCATTGGCAGGCAAATTCTTTATCAGCTGAGCTACAAGTATATCCCTCTCCTACTTCCATAGATAATACTCTCAAACCACCCTTTTTGGTTGGCACTTCCAAACCTCCTTTTTCTACTGCCTTGTATCACTGCTGTGTCAGTGAATATTTTGTTAAATGAAAGAATGCTAAGTTACTTCTAAGGTGGATAACTAAGAACTAAGATCTTTCTTACCTCCCCAAAATCATCACAACAAAGTTCCCATGCTTTGCCTTTTTTTTAATTTCTTTTAAATGACTGTCTTATTTCTTATGCTTACCTGAAAACGAAGATAATATTATAATGTGAATGACAGAAAAATCCATGTATAAATTCCCAACACATTTTCTTTGCTCAAGTTGTAATGAATTGTTATTTATTTTTTTAGCCTTTAGTGTTTTCACATGCTTGAGTAATCAGACTAAAGAATTTCATCCTACTTAACAAGTGGTATGGCGCCTTGACCTGTCCAACTTCATCTCGTGCTTGTTGTTTTTTGTTGTTTAATCATAAGTTTTACATGACTCTTTTGTGACCCAATGGACTGTAGCCTTCCAGGCTCCTCTGTCCATGGGATTTCCCAAGCAAACTCCCTAAATTACTGCCTCCAGTTGCAGCAGTTTTCTTCCTATGCCGTGAATACAGAAGTATGTTTCTGCCCCTCGACATTTGCACCTGCTATTCAGCTTATCTGTCCAGCTCTTCCCCAAGCCCATGGCTCAAATTCTCCATGGTTCAATCTCACAGGCCCTAAACAACTGTTTGACTGGCACCTTTTCTGTGAGGTTCTCTCCTAAAAAGTGAAGTCACTCAGTTGTGTCTGACTCTTTGCCACCCATGGATGAACTATGGAAGTCCCTAGGCCAGAATACTGGAGTGGGTAACCTTTCCCTTCTCCAGGGGGTCTTCCCAATCCAGGGACTGGACCCAGGTCTCCCACATTGCAAGCAGATTCCTTACCTTCTGAGCCACCAGAGAAGCCCAAGAATACTGGAGTGAGTAGCCTATCCCTTCTCCAGGGGATCTTCCAGACCCAGGAATGGAATTAGGGTCTCCTGCATTGGCAGGCAAATTCTTTATCAGCTGAGCTACAAGTATATCCCTCTCCTACTTCCATAGATAATACTCTCAAACCACCCTTTTTGGTTGGCACTTCCAAACCTCCTTTTTCTACTGCCTTGTATCACTGCTGTGTCAGTGAATATTTTGTTAAATGAAAGAATGCTAAGTTACTTCTAAGGTGGACAACTAAGAACTAAGATCTTTCTTACCTCCCCAAAATCATCACAACAAAGTTCCCATGCTTTGCCTTTTTTTTAATTTCTTTTAAATGACTGTCTTATTTCTTATGCTTACCTGAAAACGAAGATAATATTATAATGTGAATGACAGAAAAATCCATGTATAAATTCCCAACACATTTTCTTTGCTCAAGTTGTAATGAATTGTTATTTATTTTTTTAGCCTTTAGTGTTTTCACATGCTTGAGTAATCAGACTAAAGAAGTTGTGCTTGATTTTATTTTAATATTAAAATGAATTATTCTGCCTGCAGTTCTGTTATATTTAATAGTAAATTTGATGAAAAGAATTGTTTATCTTATATTAAATCTTTGAAGCTTTGCTCTCAGAACTACTTCCCTCCTGTGAATTCACAGGCTAAAACAAAATTGCTAAAACTTTTCCCTTTAAAAGCCACACAGTATGATTTATCCTAGTGAAGAGAGACTGACAAAGTAATGCAGTTATTTAGAACTTGGCCAAGATTTTTTTAAAATAATAGTTTAGTTTATATAACTGAAAAACAGAAACACCATTTAGATTTTAAATATGTTTCTAAACCTTTCTAGAGTTTTCTGATGCAGCCCACATTAAATGCCATTTTCCCTTGACTTCTGGAATGTCTTTCTTTGCATTGGCTATGTCTCTGGTCTTGTGGATCCCCCTAGTTTTGTGTTATTTCTAGACGACATTCTTCTACCTGCTCCAGAGTAAGCACATTCCAGAAGGCTCTAAAAGTAATCAATAAGGATGCCACACTCCCTTCTAATATGAAATATGCCCAGCTATGAGAGTCTTTTAATCTGTAACAGAATAGTAAGTCATCTCATATGAGGAGCAAGTAATGTCCGGGAAAACAGGATGCATCTCAGCTGGTGTACTCTTTAATGCTTTCATATGTCACGAAATCACAGAAAATCCTTACAAAAATTAACAGAAGACAGAGCAAAGTAGTCAAATACAACAAGAAGAACTAAACACATGCACACACACACATTAAAATTTTATTACACTTTATTTTTTACTTAAAGAAATTCTTATAAGTTGACTACATACGTGTAGTCTGGGGGTTCTTGTTTTTTAAATGCATGTTGCTGCATTGAGCTACCATGACTTTTATTCTGTGAGTGTCGGTTTGGATTTCTGTATCTGCCTTTTACAGACATCTCGTGCATCCCTCTACTATTTCATTATTAGACTGTTTTTCTTCTCTCATGCTCCCAAGTCTTTGACATATTTTTTTTTTAAATCTAGATTTTTAAAACAAGTTTGTCATTGCCCCATCCAAGGTTCACTTTATCTAAATAAATGTCAGTTTCTTGATAAAAAGGCCATTTTCTAATAATTACCCCATCCATTATATTTGCCTTACATTCCATGAATAAAAATTATTCTTCCAGAGTTCTTTCCTGTTTCAAAGAATAAGATTCAAGTCAATGGATAGCAAAAACTATCCAGCCCAGATATAGTTTTTTGTGTGTTTCATGATATTTTTAAGCAAAAAATTGACCCTCAAAGATTACCAATTATCTCTTAATGAAACCAACTATGTTGTGCAATCACTAAGCACTGTCCAGCCTTTGTAACCCATGAACTATAGCATTCCAGGCTTGTCTTCTTCACTATCTCTTGGAGTTTGCTCAAACTCATGTCTATTAAGTTGATGATGCCATACAAACATCTCATTCTCTGTCTCCCCCTCCTCCGGCCCTCAATCCTTCTAGCCTCAGGGTCTTTTCCGTGAGTCACTCTTGACAACAGGTCACCAAAGTATTGGAGCTTCAGCTTCAGCATCAGTCTTTCTAATGAATATTCAGGGTTGATTTCCTTTAGGATTGACTGGTTTGATCTCCTTGCAGTCCAAGGGACTCCCAAGAGTGGTCTCCAACAACACAGTTGGAAACCATCAATTCTTCAGTGTTCAGTCTTCTTTACGGTCCAGCTCTCATATCTGTACATGACTTTTGGAAAAACATATGGGCCTTCATCAGCCTCTGAACATATGGGCCTTCATCAGCAAAGTGATGTCTGTGCTTTTTATTACACTGTCTAGGTTTATTATAGCTTTTCTTCCAAGGAGCAAGCACCTTTAAATTTCATGGCTGAAGCCACTGTCCACAGTGATTTAGGAATGCAAGAAAATAAAGCCTATCACTGTTTTCATTGTTTCCCCATCTATTTGCCATGAAGTGATGGAACCAGATGCCATAATCTGGGGGTTCTTGTTTTTTAAATGCATGTTGCTGCATTGAGCTACCATGACTTTTATTCTGTGAGTGTCGGTTTGGATTTCTGTATCTGCCTTTTACAGACATCTCGTGCATCCCTCTACTATTTCATTATTAGACTGTTTTTCTTCTCTCATGCTCCCAAGTCTTTGACATATTTTTTTTTTAAATCTAGATTTTTAAAACAAGTTTGTCATTGCCCCATCCAAGGTTCACTTTATCTAAATAAATGTCAGTTTCTTGATAAAAAGGCCATTTTCTAATAATTACCCCATCCATTATATTTGCCTTACATTCCATGAATAAAAATTATTCTTCCAGAGTTCTTTCCTGTTTCAAAGAATAAGATTCAAGTCAATGGATAGCAAAAACTATCCAGCCCAGATATAGTTTTTTGTGTGTTTCATGATATTTTTAAGCAAAAAATTGACCCTCAAAGATTACCAATTATCTCTTAATGAAACCAACTATGTTGTGCAATCACTAAGCACTGTCCAGCCTTTGTAACCCATGAACTATAGCATTCCAGGCTTGTCTTCTTCACTATCTCTTGGAGTTTGCTCAAACTCATGTCTATTAAGTTGATGATGCCATACAAACATCTCATTCTCTGTCTCCCCCTCCTCCTCCGGCCCTCAATCCTTCTAGCCTCAGGGTCTTTTCCGTGAGTCACTCTTGACAACAGGTCACCAAAGTATTGGAGCTTCAGCTTCAGCATCAGTCTTTCTAATGAATATTCAGGGTTGATTTCCTTTAGGATTGACTGGTTTGATCTCCTTGCAGTCCAAGGGACTCCCAAGAGTGGTCTCCAACAACACAGTTGGAAACCATCAATTCTTCAGTGTTCAGTCTTCTTTACGGTCCAGCTCTCATATCTGTACATGACTTTTGGAAAAACATATGGGCCTTCATCAGCCTCTGAACATATGGGCCTTCATCAGCAAAGTGATGTCTGTGCTTTTTATTACACTGTCTAGGTTTATTATAGCTTTTCTTCCAAGGAGCAAGCACCTTTAAATTTCATGGCTGAAGCCACTGTCCACAGTGATTTAGGAATGCAAGAAAATAAAGCCTATCACTGTTTTCATTGTTTCCCCATCTATTTGCCATGAAGTGATGGAACCAGATGCCATAATCTTAGTACTCTGAAGGTTGAGTTTTAGGCCAACTTTTTCACGTTCCTCTTCCACCCTCATCAAGAGGCTCTTTAGTTCCTCTTTGCTTTCTTCCATTAGGGTGGTATCATCTGCATATTTGAGTCTATTGATATTTCTCCCAGCAATCTTGATTCCATCTACTCCTTCATCCAGCCTGGAATTTCACATGATGTCCTCTGCATATAAGTTACATAAAAGCAGGGTGACAGAGTACAGCCTTGATGTACTCCTTTCCCAATTTTGAACCAGTCTTATATTCCATGTCCAGTTCTAACTGTTGCTTCTTGACCTGCATAAAGATTTCTCAGGAGGCAGGGTAGGGGGCCTGGTATTCCAGTCTCTTTAAAAATTTTCCACAGGTTGTTGTGATCCACACAGTGAAAGGCTTTAGCATAGTCAGTGAAACAGAAGGGAGATGTTTTTTATGGAATCCCCTTGCTTTATCTATGATCCAGCAGATTTGGGCAGTTTGAACTCTGGTTCCTCTGCTTTTTCTAAATCCAGCTTGTACATATGGAAGTTCTTGGTTCATATACTGTTGAAGCCTAGTTTGAAGGATTGTGAGCATTACCTTGTTAGCATGTGAAATGAATGCAATTGTGCAGTAGTTTGAACATTCTTTGGCATTGCCCTTCTTTGGGGCTAGAATGAAAACTGACTTTCTAGTCCTGTGGCCTCTGCTAAATTGGACTCTCAGCATCAGTCTTTCTAATGAATATTCAGGGTTGATTTCCTTTAGGATTGACTGGTTTGATCTCCTTGCAGTCCAAGGGACTCCCAAGAGTGGTCTCCAACAACACAGTTGGAAACCATCAATTCTTCAGTGTTCAGTCTTCTTTACGGTCCAGCTCTCATATCTGTACATGACTTTTGGAAAAACATATGGGCCTTCATCAGCCTCTGAACATATGGGCCTTCATCAGCAAAGTGATGTCTGTGCTTTTTATTACACTGTCTAGGTTTATTATAGCTTTTCTTCCAAGGAGCAAGCACCTTTAAATTTCATGGCTGAAGCCACTGTCCACAGTGATTTAGGAATGCAAGAAAATAAAGCCTATCACTGTTTTCATTGTTTCCCCATCTATTTGCCATGAAGTGATGGAACCAGATGCCATAATCTTAGTACTCTGAAGGTTGAGTTTTAGGCCAACTTTTTCACGTTCCTCTTCCACCCTCATCAAGAGGCTCTTTAGTTCCTCTTTGCTTTCTTCCATTAGGGTGGTATCATCTGCATATTTGAGTCTATTGATATTTCTCCCAGCAATCTTGATTCCATCTACTCCTTCATCCAGCCTGGAATTTCACATGATGTCCTCTGCATATAAGTTACATAAAAGCAGGGTGACAGAGTACAGCCTTGATGTACTCCTTTCCCAATTTTGAACCAGTCTTATATTCCATGTCCAGTTCTAACTGTTGCTTCTTGACCTGCATAAAGATTTCTCAGGAGGCAGGGTAGGGGGCCTGGTATTCCAGTCTCTTTAAAAATTTTCCACAGGTTGTTGTGATCCACACAGTGAAAGGCTTTAGCATAGTCAGTGAAACAGAAGGGAGATGTTTTTTATGGAATCCCCTTGCTTTATCTATGATCCAGCAGATTTGGGCAGTTTGAACTCTGGTTCCTCTGCTTTTTCTAAATCCAGCTTGTACATATGGAAGTTCTTGGTTCATATACTGTTGAAGCCTAGTTTGAAGGATTGTGAGCATTACCTTGTTAGCATGTGAAATGAATGCAATTGTGCAGTAGTTTGAACATTCTTTGGCATTGCCCTTCTTTGGGGCTAGAATGAAAACTGACTTTTTCTAGTCCTGTGGCCTCTGCTGAGTTTTCCAAATCTGCTGGCATAGTGAGTGCAGCACTTTAACAGCAGCATCTTTTAGGATTTGAAATAGCTCTGTCAGAATTCTGTTACCTCCACTAGCTTTGTTCATAGTAATGCTTCCCAAGGCCCACCTGACTTCACACTCCAAGATGTCTGGCTCTAGGTGAATACACACACCATCATGGTTATCCAGGTCATAAAGACCTTTTTTGTACAATTCTTCTATGTATTCTTTCCACCTCTTCTTAGTATATTCTGCGTCTGTTAGGTCCATACTGTTTCTGTCTTTTATTGTGCCCATCTTTGCATGAAATATTCCTTTGGTATCTCTAATATTCTTGAAGAGATTTCTAGTCTTTCCCATTCTGTTGTTTTCCTCTATTTCTTTGCACTGTTCATGTAGGAAGGCCTTCTTATCTGTCCTTGCTATTCTCTAGAACTCTGCATTCAATTGAGTATATCTTTCCCTGTTTCCCTTGCTTTAAAAAAAAAAATTTATTTTATTTATTTATCTTTTGGGGGCTGGGGTGGGGAGGGAGGGGGACGGGCGGGCCACTTCTATTGGTCTTTCATTTCTTTCTTTTCATCCATCTTTGTTCTTTTAGCTCTTGTGGTCCTCCCATCGCAGTGGCCTCTGTTGTTGCAGAGCACTGGCTCTGGGGGCATGCGCCCCAGAGCTCCAGCTCAGTAATTGGACACATCAGTCTAGCCATTTTGCAGCACATGGGATCTTCCCAGGCCAGGGATGGAACCAGTGCTCCTGGCACGGCAAGGCAGTGTCCTTACCCACTGGACCACCAGGGAAGCCCTCCATTGCTTTTTGCTTCTCTTATTTCCTCAGCCATTTGCAAATCCTCCTCAGGCAACCATTTTACCTTTTTGTATTTCTTTTCTTTGGGATGGTTTTGGCCACTGCCTACCGTACAATATCACTGTCTCTATCCATAGTTCCTCAGGTAGTCTGTCTTCCAGATCTAATCCCTTAAATCTATTCGTTATCTCCATTGACACTCATAAGGAATTTGATTTAGGTCATACCTGAATGACCTAGTGGTTTTCCCTACTTTCTTCAATTTAAGACTAAATTTGCAGTAAGGAGCTGATGATTTAAGCCATAGTAAGCTCCAGGTCTTGTTTTTGCTGACTGTACAAACTTTTCCATTTTCAGCTACAAAGAATATAATCAGTCTGATTTCAGTATTAACCCTTTGGTGATATCCATTATGCAGAGTTGTCTACTGTGCTGTTGGAAGAGAGTGTTTGCTATGACTAACATGTTCTCTTGGCAAAACTCTGTTACCTTTTGCCATGCTTCACTTTGTACTCCACTAAACTTGTCTATAACTCCAGGTGTATCATCATTTCCTACTTCTGCATTCCAATCCCGTATGATGATGTTTTGGGTGTTAGTTCTAGAAGATCCTGTAGGTCTTCATAGAACCATTCAGTTTCAGCTTCTCCAGCATCAGTGGTTGGGGCATAGACTTGGACTACTGTGATGTTGAATATTTGGCCTTGAAAATGAACCAAGATCATGCTGTTGTTTTTGAGATTGCACACAGTGCTGCGTTTTGGACTCCTTTGTTGACTATGAGGGCTACTCCATTTCTTCTAAGGGATTCTTTGACAGAGTAGTAGACATAATAGTCATCTGAATTGAATTTGCCCACTCCCATCCCTTTTAGTTTACTGATTCCTAAGATGCTGATGCTCACCCTTGCCATCTCCTGCTTGACCACATCCAATTTACCTTGATTCATGGACCTAACATTCCAGGTTCCTATGCAATGCTGTTCTGTGCATCATTGGACTTCACTTTCACCACCTGACATATCCACAACTGAGTCTCATTTATACTTTGCCCAGCTACTTTGTTCTTTTTAGAGCTATTAGTAATTTCCCTCTGCTCTTCCTCAGTAGCATACTGAACACCTTCCTTTCTGGGGAAGGCCTCAACTTCCAGTGTCATATCCTTTTGACTCTTCATACTGTTCACGGGGTTCTCACAGCAATAATATTAGAGTGGTTTGCCATTTCTTCCTCTAGTGGACCATGCTTTTTCAGAACTCTTCTCTATGACCTATCCGTCTTGGGTGGCCCTGCATGGCATGGCTCATAGCTTCACCAGGCCCTTCACCATGGCCCTTTCACCAGGACAAGACTGTGATCCATGAAGGGGATAATTGGGGCCAGGGCAAGGGCAGTTAACATCATATTCAGTGGTAAAAATCTCAAAGCTTTTCCTTGAAGATCAGGAAGAAGACAAGAATACCAACTCTCACCACTTTTTATTCAGTTAGGTAAGAAAAAGAAATTAAAGGCATAAAAATTGGAAAGGAAGATATAAAAATGTCCCTCTTTATAGATGACATGATATTACATATAGGAAACCCTGACGACATCACAAAAAGCTGTTAGAATTAATAAATACACTCAGTAAAACTGCAAGACACAAAATCAGTACATTTTCCTCACTATCCAAAACTAGCGCATTCCTATGAAATCTTTAGTAAGCCAAAACAGGCAAATATGTAAAAGCCATTATGTTAGGCTGCATCTCACTAAGAAAAAATCAAGATGAAGCACACATGCTCACAGGCAGTTTGGAGCTAGGTGGCTTGCTGCTGCAATGCTGAGTGTCTTTCTTGGGGAATGAGCTTTGGCAGCATCATGCTCACTGCATAGGGTTCCTGCTACCTTATAACAGATCGCTGCTCCCAAAACACACTGCATGCTGTTTTCACTTTTCACCTTTCCTTGTAAAAGCAAAACTCCTCTTTGTATTTTGTTCAGTTAGCAAAAGCAGGTGCTAATGTAGGTCTTTCCTAAAAGCAAAGTGGCATAAAGCAAACTTCCAAAAAGCAGAAAATATCTGTATGTAAAAATCACTTGTATTTTATATACTGATAATGAACAATCAGAAAAAGAAAACTAAGGAAACAATGCCATGTATAACTTCATTTAAAAAAATTAAATACCTAGGAATACATTTAACCAAGGAGGTGAAAGACCTGTACACAGAAAGTTATAAGACACCAAAATAAATTGAAGAAATAGGAATAAATCAGAAATATCTCATGCTTATGAAGTGGAAGAATTAACACTGCTTAAATGTTCATACTACCCAAAGCAATCAACAGGTTCAGTCAATACTGAATCAGTTCCTACCAGTATCCCAATGGCATTACCACAGAAACAGAACAATCTTAAAATTTGTATAGAACAAAAGATCCCAAATAGTCAAAAGCAGTCTTGAGAAAGAATGAATTTATAAGGCAAGTGAGTCAAAAATATGCAATGGGGATATTTTTGGCTTTAAAACGGTACTGAGAAAATTGGACAGCTACTTGCTTTAAAAAAAAGGCGGTGGGGAGGGGGGGGGGGGGGGACTCAATCATTCACTTTTACCATTGCTGTTGTTGCCAAGTCCTTTCTGACTCTTTTGCAACCCCATGGACTACAGCCCATCAGACTCCTGTGTCCAGGCAAGAATACTGGAGTGGGTTGCCATTTCCTTCACCAGGGGATCTTCCTGACCCATGGATAGAACCTGTATTTCCTCCAATGACTGGTGAATTCTTTACCTGAGCCATCAGGGGAGCCCATCTTATACCATACACAAACATTCAGTCAAAATTGATTAAAGACTAGAATAGAAGACTTGAAAAAAAATTGGATAAAGGCTCCCTGACATGGATATTAGAGATGATTTTTGTATTTGACACCAATAATAAAGGCAACAGAAGCCAAAATAAGCAAGTGGGGCTATATCAATCTACAAAGCTTCTGCACAGCAAAGAAAACCATCAACAAAATGAAAGGCAGCTTACTGAATGGGAGTTAGATACATGATTAACAAATCATATATCTAGTAAAAAACTAATATCTAAAATATCCAGAGACCTCATACAATTCAGTAAGACAACCCAACAAGCAAATTGAAAACTGGACAGAAGATATGAAAACACATTTTTCCAAAGGAAACATCCAGATGGCCAACAGGTAATTGAAAACATGTTCCACATCACTAATCATCAAGAAAATACTAACAAAAACCACAGCGAAACATCACTTTACATATAGAATGGTTATTATCAAAAAAAAGTCAAGAAATAACAGGTGTTAAATACCTAGGAATACATTTAACCAAGGAGGTGAAAGACCTGTACACAGAAAGTTATAAGACACCAAAATAAATTGAAGAAATAGGAATAAATCAGAAATATCTCATGCTTATGAAGTGGAAGAATTAACACTGCTTAAATGTTCATACTACCCAAAGCAATCAACAGGTTCAGTCAATACTGAATCAGTTCCTACCAGTATCCCAATGGCATTACCACAGAAACAGAACAATCTTAAAATTTGTATAGAACAAAAGATCCCAAATAGTCAAAAGCAGTCTTGAGAAAGAATGAATTTATAAGGCAAGTGAGTCAAAAATATGCAATGGGGATATTTTTGGCTTTAAAACGGTACTGAGAAAATTGGACAGCTACTTGCTTTAAAAAAAAGGCGGTGGGGAGGGGTGGGCGGGGGGACTCAATCATTCACTTTTACCATTGCTGTTGTTGCCAAGTCCTTTCTGACTCTTTTGCAACCCCATGGACTACAGCCCATCAGACTCCTGTGTCCAGGCAAGAATACTGGAGTGGGTTGCCATTTCCTTCACCAGGGGATCTTCCTGACCCATGGATAGAACCTGTATTTCCTCCAATGACTGGTGAATTCTTTACCTGAGCCATCAGGGGAGCCCATCTTATACCATACACAAACATTCAGTCAAAATTGATTAAAGACTAGAATAGAAGACTTGAAAAAAAATTGGATAAAGGCTCCCTGACATGGATATTAGAGATGATTTTTGTATTTGACACCAATAATAAAGGCAACAGAAGCCAAAATAAGCAAGTGGGGCTATATCAATCTACAAAGCTTCTGCACAGCAAAGAAAACCATCAACAAAATGAAAGGCAGCTTACTGAATGGGAGTTAGATACATGATTAACAAATCATATATCTAGTAAAAGACTAATATCTAAAATATCCAGAGACCTCATACAATTCAGTAAGACAACCCAACAAGCAAATTGAAAACTGGACAGAAGATATGAAAACACATTTTTCCAAAGGAAACATCCAGATGGCCAACAGGTAATTGAAAACATGTTCCACATCACTAATCATCAAGAAAATACTAACAAAAACCACAGCGAAACATCACTTTACATATAGAATGGTTATTATCAAAAAAAAGTCAAGAAATAACAGGTGTTGGCAAGGATGTGGAGAAAGGGGATCATTGTGCACTTTGGTGGAAATGTAAATTGTTAATGCCACTATGGAAAATATATAAGTTTCCTAAAAAAAACTTAAAAATAGAACTACCATGTGATCCAGCCATTCTTCTGAATATTTATTCAAAGAAAAATGAAAACACTAATTCAAAATGACTTGTGTTACTCCGTGTTTATTGAAGGATTATTTGCTGTACCCAAGATGTGGAAGCAACCTAAGTGTCCATCAGTGGGGGAATGAATAAAGAAAGCGTTGTATAGTCATACAGTGGAATATTATTCATCCATAAAAAAGAAGAAATTCTTGTCATCAGTGACATCCTGGAAGGGCACTGTCCTTTGCAAAATAAGTCAGGCTGAGAAAGACAGATACCATCAGATTTAACTCATATTTAGAATCTAGACAAAATGAATGCAAGCTTGTAGATGACAGGGAACAGACTGGTGACCACCAGAGGTGGGAGAAGGGGTGAAATGGATAAAAGAGGCCAAAGAGTATTATCTATCAGTCATAAAATACATAAATCATGAGGATATAGTGTACAGCATGCTGACTATACTTAATAATGCTGTACTGTATATTTGAAAGTTGGTGAAAGTAGATCTTAGAAGTTCTCACCATCATAAAGACCTTTTTAAACTCTGTGTGGTGATGAGTGTAAACTGGCCTTCATAATCAAATAATTATGTTATACATCTGAAAACTTTTTTTTAATACAAAATATTTAATTTTTAATAAATTATGTTCATATGTATTGATTAACTAGTCAGATATCTAGTAAAAGACTAATATCTAAAATATCCAGAGACCTCATACAATTCAGTAAGACAACCCAACAAGCAAATTGAAAACTGGACAGAAGATATGAAAACACATTTTTCCAAAGGAAACATCCAGATGGCCAACAGGTAATTGAAAACATGTTCCACATCACTAATCATCAAGAAAATACTAACAAAAACCACAGCGAAACATCACTTTACATATAGAATGGTTATTATCAAAAAAAAGTCAAGAAATAACAGGTGTTGGCAAGGATGTGGAGAAAGGGGATCATTGTGCACTTTGGTGGAAATGTAAATTGTTAATGCCACTATGGAAAATATATAAGTTTCCTAAAAAAAACTTAAAAATAGAACTACCATGTGATCCAGCCATTCTTCTGAATATTTATTCAAAGAAAAATGAAAACACTAATTCAAAATGACTTGTGTTACTCCGTGTTTATTGAAGGATTATTTGCTGTACCCAAGATGTGGAAGCAACCTAAGTGTCCATCAGTGGGGGAATGAATAAAGAAAGCGTTGTATAGTCATACAGTGGAATATTATTCATCCATAAAAAAGAAGAAATTCTTGTCATCAGTGACATCCTGGAAGGGCACTGTCCTTTGCAAAATAAGTCAGGCTGAGAAAGACAGATACCATCAGATTTAACTCATATTTAGAATCTAGACAAAATGAATGCAAGCTTGTAGATGACAGGGAACAGACTGGTGACCACCAGAGGTGGGAGAAGGGGTGAAATGGATAAAAGAGG
This sequence comes from Tragulus kanchil, assembly GCA_022376925.1. NCBI lineage: Eukaryota > Metazoa > Chordata > Mammalia > Artiodactyla > Tragulidae > Tragulus > Tragulus kanchil. Next base: position 269,590,582 of record JAIOJX010000004.1, on the reverse strand, counting down.
CCAAAGAGTATTATCTATCAGTCATAAAATACATAAATCATGAGGATATAGTGTACAGCATGCTGACTATACTTAATAATGCTGTACTGTATATTTGAAAGTTGGTGAAAGTAGATCTTAGAAGTTCTCACCATCATAAAGACCTTTTTAAACTCTGTGTGGTGATGAGTGTAAACTGGCCTTCATAATCAAATAATTATGTTATACATCTGAAACTAATACAATATTATATTAATATTATGTTCTATTAATGTTCTATTGATTATAAACTTCATTTTTAAAGTTCTAGTATAAACTTAAGAACTTAAATATGTAATATCTATAATTAAACAATTTTGCTTGAAGGACTCAAGAGAATGGAGATGATGGGAGAAAGAGTCAGTGAACTGCAAGACAGATCAAGGGAAGTTATCCAATTTAAAGAACACTGAGAAAAGAATAGAATTTTAGAGATCTGTGGGAAAATCTTCAAAGACCTAACATTAGGTCACCTTTATTTTCTGGACTCCACAGACAGACGAAAGAGACTGGGGCAGAAAAATATTTGAAGACATAATGGCTAAAAACTTTCAAAGTTTAGTGAAAGACATACATTTATAAATAAGTACCTTATTGAGAACCAGAAGGAAAAACTCAAAATCGTGCATTTATATGTTGTTTTCAAACTGCTAAAAACCAAAGACAGTGAAAAAGATCATGAAAGAGCTAGAGAAAAGTAACACTTAACAGGTAGGAGAACAATGAAAAGTTGTAGGTAAGAAATAAAGCTAAAAGATGGGGAACATTGTTAAAGTGTTGAAAGAAACATCAATTTAGAATTCTAAGGACAAGGCATATACCTTTTAGGAACAAAAGAAAAATACATATTCAAATGAAGGATAGCAAAAAAAGAATTTCATACTCTGGATTTGCAGAATGAGTTTTCCAAACCCAAAAGAAGAATCTGACATTCAGTCTATTGTTTTTAACTGTTAGATATAGTTCGACATTCCAGCGCCTCATAATTCAGTTCTGATTATCTGATCCAACATATTAGCTTTAATTCTCAGATTAATGACACCTATACATCATATATCAATGCATGTGTACATGCTGTCATTTCAGTTGTGTACGACTCTTTGCAACTCCATTGACTTTAGCCTCCTTTGTTCATGGGTCTCTCCAGGCAAGAATACTAAAGTGGATTGGTATGTCCTTCTCCATGATAAAACTTTTCAGTTGGGCAGTATCAAGGCAAATATTTGAGGTAAATGGGTAATAACTTTTATATTTTACCTCTAATTACTAGTTTCTGCTTTTTGTAATCCATCTTTTTCTCATCTTATCAAATATAACATCATAAAGCTAACCTTCAAGTATTTCATCTGTTCTTCACAATTCCTCAACAATCACTAACAAAACACAGTCTGTCTCTTATTTGCAAGGTTTTCTCAGTACTTTTGCATAGAGGCTAAAGGTCTGCCAATTTGAAATCATCTACAGTGGTTCAGTACAGTTTAAAAAAAATATTCATTACCAATTAACTCACAGTTTTTCAGTATTTTCTATTAGGCAGATTCTGAAAACTAAATGAGGCTCAGTGCCTTCCTTATTACATGTTATTAAGACTGAGAAATGGAAAAACTTTTCAAACTTCACAAGATGCTCCATGAGAAAGTCTGGAGCCATAGTTAGAATTCTGGACTTTTAGAAGCAATTCAGTCCATATGTATTGAGTTAGAAAAGAACTTATGTCTACTAGACTCTGACTTCTGTCTTGTTGCTAACTGTATTAAGTAGAGAATTAAATTAATAGATAAATATATATATTATAAATATATACAATGTTATATATATACATACACACACACACACACACACACAAACACACACACACACAATACAAGATGACCATGCCAGTGAGTTTGTTATTACTTTGAAAGCAGAAATTATTTTGATCACTTTTCTGTGTCCTCTTCTCAGAACATGCAAAGTGCTAGATGCATGGTAGGTAGTTCAAGTTTTGTGCTGATTGTTTTTTTTTCATTTCTGGAAATAGCCTATTGATGATAAGAGTTCTATTAAAGGCTTAAGTAGGTGTAAAATGAAGCAAAAGACCATCCTAATTGAATTCATGAATACCTAAAATCATCCCATTCTATACAAATTAATACAGAGAAAGGCTGGAAGAACATTCCACCATTTCTTTAACTGAAGCTTGCAAACCATACATCACAAGCACTTTTATTTTACGTGTCATTTTATAAAAACATCCTCTTTGTGATGGCCTGCCTGCATTTCATAATTGCAATTTGGCAGGCATGTAGATGAGGGAAATGCTTTTTTTATGACATTGTTTTGTCTCTGGCATAGACCTCAGGTTTTAATAGTCCTATCATATTTTAATCATCGTCAGTTGATTTCTACCAAAGCCTATATTATCCTATGATTGGAAACATTTAAGTTAAAAAAACTTGATGGAAAATTCTCATAAATTATTCATCAAAAAGATAACCTATTAAATACAATTAAACTTTGAATTAATGTACAGACATTTCCAAAGTGTCTGGTATTTTTAAACCATGTGCCTTCATCACATAACTGAGAAAATTTGATCTAGAAGTGCTCTTAATTTGAATCTGTCAGTTTCCTTTGCACTGTTTGCAGAGGGTCCTTATAGACTAGTGCTTAAGAGTATAGGCTTTATAGAAAAACCTCTTGAATAAAATAGACAATGCTGGTTCAAGGGTTATTTTAAGAGAGCTCCTCAAATAAATATTCACTATGTGGTAGCTATTGTTACTATTACAGAGTATGAAATATGAAAGCCTTTTTCATATACTCATATGAAAATACTGGAGTTGGTAGCATACCATGAAATGGTTTTATTTACTTTACAAATAGTTGATATTCTGCTTTGTTTTTACACCAGCATGCTACTGCTTAGGTTTTCTTTTTTCAATTTTGATAAATTAACTGTATTGTTAACTTTCATTCATTGATCACAAAAAAAAGTAACACCAAAAACACTTTGAAATGCTGTGAGCAATCTGAGGCAAGAAAGGAAGGCAGAAAGTTGGCATATGTAACTATTAACATTATTTAGAAATGAACATCATAAATATTTACTTATATATATATAGAGAGAGAGAGAGAGAGATGTAGGTATGTATATACATTTCAATTTTTCTAATTTAAAATAATAACCAAGCTAAGAATCCTCTATATTTCACTCTTCAGTTGAGAATGAAGTCTTATTCACCATTGAATACTAAGAATATCCTGGACTTCCCTGGTAGCTCAGTGGTAAAGAGTTCGCCTGGCAATGCAGGAGACACAGGTTCAACTGCTGACCCAGGAAGGTCCCACATGCTGCAGAGCAACTAAGCCGTGAGCCACAACTATGGAGCCTGTGCTCTAGAGCCTCGGAGCTGCAACTATGGAGCCCATAGGCCGCAACTGCTGAAGCCCTTGTGCCCTAGGGCCCGAGTTCCACAACAAGAGGAGTCACTGCAACAAGAAGCCTGCTCACCTCAACTAGAGAGTAGCCCCCACTCCCTGCAACTAGAGAAGAGCCTGTGGCAGCAGTGAAAACCCAGAAGAGCCAAAAATAATTTAAAAAAGAATATCCTACAGCTTTTGATTCTAATCAACCAGAGGAACCTTTTTTTACACAAAAGAAATCTTTGATTTTTCAGATGCCACTGAAGTCCTTTTACTACCTGATATATCTAAGAAATAGCAAAAAAAAAAAAAGATTAAACTGCTGTAAATGCAGGAGTGCCTTTAGATACTCAAATTGTGTTAACAAAACCACACACATATATTCAAAATATATTACAGTAGTAAATATGTATGAGACATATATATTTCCTCTGCAAGGAATGCTTAGTGATAATGGGGTTCACCTCCCTGTCTCCACACAGAGGTCCCCATAAGGTACTCCTCCAATTAAATTGAACGTACCTCTTCTGTTTCTCCCATGTATCCCACACAGCAGGACATGGAGGGGAAAACTTATTGTAGGCTGAGAAAGGGCACAGGAATGCAGTGTAAGAATATGACTTTAGTTCATAGTCCCTCATCTATTAGGCCCCCAAGAAATTGTTGGATAATCATTAGCTCCTAGAAGGAGACTTAAATAACCTGCTGTGCTTACTGTCAAGGAGATTTTTAATGAGTTAATGAAGTCCAGAGGGTGAAGAGGACCATTGCAGAAGAGTAAACAGGGTCCCAGGAAAAGAACAGCAATTAGACACCAAGTCTCCAGGTGGGAGAAGTGGTGACCAAGGATTCATTCTGAGACGGAGTACAAGTAATAATGTTACAAATTCAGCCTGTCTCCAGGTGGAGGAAAACGGAGTAAGAAAGGATAATAAGTGTCTCATAGTCTAATAGGATTGGGGAGATGAGATAAAGCCAGTTTTTGAAGTAGAGCATTAAGATACACATACATTCCTGATATCTGATGGGCATGAGAAGATCAGCTCTGGCAGCGAGATGCCTTCAAATAGCTTTGTGTTCACGGTAAATATGTAGGACAGACCTCGAAACAGATCCCAAGTTCCATCTATTTTACCCTGTAGTGGGCTTGTTTTTTGTTTGTTTGTTTTAAATTGGGGTATAGTTTCTTTACAGTGTTGTGTTTCTGCTGTACAACAAAGTGAATCAGCCATATGTATACATCTGTCCCCTCCCTCTTCAGTGAAAACCCAGAAGAGCCAAAAATAATTTAAAAAAGAATATCCTACAGCTTTTGATTCTAATCAACCAGAGGAACCTTTTTTTACACAAAAGAAATCTTTGATTTTTCAGATGCCACTGAAGTCCTTTTACTACCTGATATATCTAAGAAATAGCAAAAAAAAAAAAAGATTAAACTGCTGTAAATGCAGGAGTGCCTTTAGATACTCAAATTGTGTTAACAAAACCACACACATATATTCAAAATATATTACAGTAGTAAATATGTATGAGACATATATATTTCCTCTGCAAGGAATGCTTAGTGATAATGGGGTTCACCTCCCTGTCTCCACACAGAGGTCCCCATAAGGTACTCCTCCAATTAAATTGAACGTACCTCTTCTGTTTCTCCCATGTATCCCACACAGCAGGACATGGAGGGGAAAACTTATTGTAGGCTGAGAAAGGGCACAGGAATGCAGTGTAAGAATATGACTTTAGTTCATAGTCCCTCATCTATTAGGCCCCCAAGAAATTGTTGGATAATCATTAGCTCCTAGAAGGAGACTTAAATAACCTGCTGTGCTTACTGTCAAGGAGATTTTTAATGAGTTAATGAAGTCCAGAGGGTGAAGAGGACCATTGCAGAAGAGTAAACAGGGTCCCAGGAAAAGAACAGCAATTAGACACCAAGTCTCCAGGTGGGAGAAGTGGTGACCAAGGATTCATTCTGAGACGGAGTACAAGTAATAATGTTACAAATTCAGCCTGTCTCCAGGTGGAGGAAAACGGAGTAAGAAAGGATAATAAGTGTCTCATAGTCTAATAGGATTGGGGAGATGAGATAAAGCCAGTTTTTGAAGTAGAGCATTAAGATACACATACATTCCTGATATCTGATGGGCATGAGAAGATCAGCTCTGGCAGCGAGATGCCTTCAAATAGCTTTGTGTTCACGGTAAATATGTAGGACAGACCTCGGAAACAGATCCCAAGTTCCATCTATTTTACCCTGTAGTGGGCTTGTTTTTTGTTTGTTTGTTTTAAATTGGGGTATAGTTTCTTTACAGTGTTGTGTTTCTGCTGTACAACAAAGTGAATCAGCCATATGTATACATCTGTCCCCTCCCTCTTGGACCTTCCTCCTACTCTGCCCTTCCCACCCCTCTGGGTCATCACAGAGCACAGAACGGAGCTTCTCGTGCTCTACAGCTGCTTCCCACTAGCTGTCTGTTTCACACTTGACAGCACACACATGTCAATCTCAATCTCCCAGTTCATCACACCACCTCCCCTTGTGTCCACACATCCATTCCCTACATCTGTGTCTCTATTACTGCCCTGCAAATAGGTTCATCTATACCATTTTTCTAGATTCCACACACATGCTAATACATACTTCTTTTTCTCTGACTCATTTCACTCTATGACAGACTCTAGGTCCATCCAGCAGACTTTTTATTGCCTGGTGGCTCAGATGGTATTTAGAATCTGCCTGCGATGCAGGAAACCCAGGTTTGACCCATGGGTCAGGAAGATCTCAGGGAGAAGGGAATGGCAACCCACTCCAGTATTCTTGCCTGGAGAATCCCATGGACAGAGGAGTCTGGCGGGCTACAGTCCATGGGGTCGCAGAGTCAGACACAACTGAGGTCTCATCACACTGCATCATTTTCTAAGCCCAGTGAGATTAGCCAGAGTTCTACAGGACAGTGGTAGTGCTCCTTGACTTCAATCCACCGTGAATAAGAACGTCCTCTGGGTGATACAAGGAAAGCTCTCATTGTTAAGACTGAGCCTGCGACTCAGAACTCTAATCCTAAGCCTTGTGACTCTTCAAAGTCTTAAGTCTATGTGGAGGTCTAAGGGACATCCAGCATAAAAATCCTGGGGTAAGACAGACCAGTAGGAGTTTTAATCATTGTAAAATAAAAATTTAATTCACACAAACATAAGGGCAAACAGTGAAATGAGAAGTATTGATGAAAAGACACCTGGTGATTTCTTTAATAAATTAGAGGAGATCTTTAAGGGCCAGCAAGAAGAGAAGAAAGGGTTGACAAGACAGCTGCTGGGGGGCGGGGAGGAGGGGGCAGGTTGCAGGGGGCAGAGTGGAGGTGGTGATTCAAAGACTTGAGAAATCTGTCTGCATTTACAGCTGCAGAGGACAGACTCACTGTGCTGCTCAGATCAAACGCAGCCCTGACTTAAATTGTCCTGTTATTCTAAAAACAACAGGATATTCAAGGATCTTATTAAAGATACTAATTGGAATAGAAGCCCAAACCTTAAATCACTAAATGCCTGATGAAAGCTGTTATGCAAAATATTTTTTCCAATCTGGGATGGGGCATTTATCCCTCAGTGGGGAATCCTTATAATGTTTTGAGAAGGAAAGTGACCCAGTCAAAGCAGCTTTGCAGAAAGATTAAAGACAACAGGGACAAACAGAGTAAATGAAGGAATAAAGGGGGAAGACTGGGACAGAGAAAAGTAATTAAAACCTAATTTTAAGTTAGGGAATAAAGATCCATGGTGGCAAATGAACTAAAGCAAAAAGGGAGGATGTCAATCTTGGTACATACTTGAACTTGAATATCAGTGACAAGGTCAAAATTGTATCGTTTTATACAGTTTTAACAAGTTGAAAGAAATAAATTGACTTTGGCGAGAAAAGAGAAGATGTAACATACTTGTAGAACTCTTTGCAGGTCACGAGGCTGGGATCCAAAGGATACATTATCGATTCTTACTTGGGAGTCATCTGCATCAGTGGTTCTCATATGGGGTCAACTTTGCCCCCAGGGGTCATTTAACAATGTCTGAGAACATCGTCTGTGTCATAACTGGGAGGATGGTACTCTTGTAGCCTGGTAGGTGGAGGTCAATGATGCTGGTAAAACATCCTCAGTGCACAGAGCAGCCCCCTACAGCAAAGAATCATTTGGTCCCACATGCCAATAATGCCAAGGTTGGGAAACCCTGCTCTTTAGTGTCACAGTACATTAGGGCTATATGGTCCAGTCAATTCACATAAGGTATTTCTAAAAATACTGGGTATTTATAAATGTATCGAATTTATATTTGTCAGTACCCTATATTAGAGGAGATCTTTAAGGGCCAGCAAGAAGAGAAGAAAGGGTTGACAAGACAGCTGCTGGGGGGCGGGGAGGAGGGGGCAGGTTGCAGGGGGCAGAGTGGAGGTGGTGATTCAAAGACTTGAGAAATCTGTCTGCATTTACAGCTGCAGAGGACAGACTCACTGTGCTGCTCAGATCAAACGCAGCCCTGACTTAAATTGTCCTGTTATTCTAAAAACAACAGGATATTCAAGGATCTTATTAAAGATACTAATTGGAATAGAAGCCCAAACCTTAAATCACTAAATGCCTGATGAAAGCTGTTATGCAAAATATTTTTTCCAATCTGGGATGGGGCATTTATCCCTCAGTGGGGAATCCTTATAATGTTTTGAGAAGGAAAGTGACCCAGTCAAAGCAGCTTTGCAGAAAGATTAAAGACAACAGGGACAAACAGAGTAAATGAAGGAATAAAGGGGGAAGACTGGGACAGAGAAAAGTAATTAAAACCTAATTTTAAGTTAGGGAATAAAGATCCATGGTGGCAAATGAACTAAAGCAAAAAGGGAGGATGTCAATCTTGGTACATACTTGAACTTGAATATCAGTGACAAGGTCAAAATTGTATCGTTTTATACAGTTTTAACAAGTTGAAAGAAATAAATTGACTTTGGCGAGAAAAGAGAAGATGTAACATACTTGTAGAACTCTTTGCAGGTCACGAGGCTGGGATCCAAAGGATACATTATCGATTCTTACTTGGGAGTCATCTGCATCAGTGGTTCTCATATGGGGTCAACTTTGCCCCCAGGGGTCATTTAACAATGTCTGAGAACATCGTCTGTGTCATAACTGGGAGGATGGTACTCTTGTAGCCTGGTAGGTGGAGGTCAATGATGCTGGTAAAACATCCTCAGTGCACAGAGCAGCCCCCTACAGCAAAGAATCATTTGGTCCCACATGCCAATAATGCCAAGGTTGGGAAACCCTGCTCTTTAGTGTCACAGTACATTAGGGCTATATGGTCCAGTCAATTCACATAAGGTATTTCTAAAAATACTGGGTATTTATAAATGTATCGAATTTATATTTGTCAGTACCCTATATTTATAGAAATACCCTATATGGCTTTCTATGTTCAATTTATAGAAAATACAAATATTAGAAAGCATTTATTGAATCTTACTCTATCTCAGGCACTATACTCTCACTACATGGTTTATTTTATTTAATCTTTTGAATGCTTTGGGATAGATACTACCTTTATCTTCATTTAACAGGTTAGGAAACTGATCCATAAAGAAAGTATCTACCAAAAGCCACATGGCTGAGAAATTTGGGGGCCCAGATTCCAACCAAAAATCCTCTCCCAGAACCATGATTCTCACTACTAAGATGAAACACACAGTGATTATAGGTACACACTGTTCAAGCCCAATGGTAGATGAGAGAGACAATCAGAGCAGAAACACTTTACTGCCTTCATTTTTTCACACACACAACACACACACATACACAAGACCAACTCTCTCAAATAGCAATGATTTTCTGTATCACAGAAAATTCCATTGTGCCATTGATAAATTCCAGAACTCCTGCTGAGGGAAGGTTTCGAGTGGGGCAAGGTACTTTAAGCACCATCCACAGCATCAGTTTTGACAATTTTAGCATGGTGACATGTGTCCAGATATATTTCATCTAATATTGTGAATAATAATACAGAGCCAAGCTCTCCTAATGACATGATTTTTACCATGTAAATTAGAACAAAATAAAAGTTAGTCCTATGATAACGTATATCACATTTCCTTACTTTGCTTCCCAATATGTTTTTTGGAATGCCAAAAAAAAAAAAAAAGGTGTGAAATTCAAGCTAATGACTTTGGGGATGGTATTGGATGTTCATATGTGAATGTCACTGTGAGTCATGGTATTTGTTGAAAACTACTGATTTAATAGTTAGGATGTATTCACCAAGATAAGCATTTAAGACCTCAATTGTGACTTTCAAATCATCCACTTTAAATGCAAATTACACAGACATTTCTTATTTTATCAAAATAGATATGTGCAGTTTTTTAGTACAATTTTCTCTCCATTTGGTCACAGAGATAGTACCCACTTCTCTGAAGCATGGTTGTTTCCAAACTTTCTAAATGGTATACTCAGCCTTCAAATTTATTAAGAAATAAAAATATCCATAAGAAAAAAAGGTTGAAAAAAAGGAGAGACATTCTGAAGCCACTTGGGGAAGTTCAGGGGAGGAGGGCTGTGAGGATAAACGAGAGAGGGGCAGTCCAGAGAGAGCTGCTCACTTGGCACCAATGATAGGCCCACCAGGCAGCAACTTAACATAGCTCTACAGAACACACTTTTAAAGGGATCATCTCATATATTTTAGGATAATCCCTATCAGTGTGCCCCAACACTTTTGGCAGCAGGGTCCGGTTTTGTGGAGGGCAAGTTTCTTCCACAAACAAGGGGGATGGTTTCGGGATGATTCAAGCGCATCACATTCATTGTGTACTTTATTTCTATTATGGTAACATCAGCTCCACCTCAGATCATCAGGCATTAGATCCCAGAGGTTAGGGACCCCTGATTCAGATAATAAAGCTATTGGAACTATCTTAAAATATTGTAAGCACATTAAAGTGGTAGGTCCAATTGACATTTTAATTAAATTCTATCAGATATTTTTAATATCTGATGTAACATAGTATACGTTTATATATTATTAAATGCTACATCATATTTTAGGTGCTAAACTTGAATTATTTTTATTTTCAAGTGGTGTACCATCCCCTGAGGCACTCAGGTTCTGTTGCTGCCTGTGGTTTATATTCATCTCTTGACCATTTCTGTCAAAAATGCAAATTCTGTTTTACTACCAAAAAACTAAAGTAACTCGCACCTAAAATATTTTTAAGTGTATCTAACACAGCGCTGAATTTAAGATGGATAATTTTACTCTTTCAAACTGTATTTTGGAATTCCTTTTCAGCCATGATGCATTTCTTTTGACTGTTCTCTTATTTCCTGATAAACTGTGACTGTAATAAATCTTGATCCTGCCTTTCGTCTAGATATTTAGTAACCATGTATTTGTTTTCTTTGATAGCCCGCACATTAATATTTATAACCATTTTCCTTTGCAGCATCTCCCAGATGGCTCTGCGCCCAGTGCACATGTTGAATTTTATCCATTTGGTCACAGAGATAGTACCCACTTCTCTGAAGCATGGTTGTTTCCAAACTTTCTAAATGGTATACTCAGCCTTCAAATTTATTAAGAAATAAAAATATCCATAAGAAAAAAAGGTTGAAAAAAAGGAGAGACATTCTGAAGCCACTTGGGGAAGTTCAGGGGAGGAGGGCTGTGAGGATAAACGAGAGAGGGGCAGTCCAGAGAGAGCTGCTCACTTGGCACCAATGATAGGCCCACCAGGCAGCAACTTAACATAGCTCTACAGAACACACTTTTAAAGGGATCATCTCATATATTTTAGGATAATCCCTATCAGTGTGCCCCAACACTTTTGGCAGCAGGGTCCGGTTTTGTGGAGGGCAAGTTTCTTCCACAAACAAGGGGGATGGTTTCGGGATGATTCAAGCGCATCACATTCATTGTGTACTTTATTTCTATTATGGTAACATCAGCTCCACCTCAGATCATCAGGCATTAGATCCCAGAGGTTAGGGACCCCTGATTCAGATAATAAAGCTATTGGAACTATCTTAAAATATTGTAAGCACATTAAAGTGGTAGGTCCAATTGACATTTTAATTAAATTCTATCAGATATTTTTAATATCTGATGTAACATAGTATACGTTTATATATTATTAAATGCTACATCATATTTTAGGTGCTAAACTTGAATTATTTTTATTTTCAAGTGGTGTACCATCCCCTGAGGCACTCAGGTTCTGTTGCTGCCTGTGGTTTATATTCATCTCTTGACCATTTCTGTCAAAAATGCAAATTCTGTTTTACTACCAAAAAACTAAAGTAACTCGCACCTAAAATATTTTTAAGTGTATCTAACACAGCGCTGAATTTAAGATGGATAATTTTACTCTTTCAAACTGTATTTTGGAATTCCTTTTCAGCCATGATGCATTTCTTTTGACTGTTCTCTTATTTCCTGATAAACTGTGACTGTAATAAATCTTGATCCTGCCTTTCGTCTAGATATTTAGTAACCATGTATTTGTTTTCTTTGATAGCCCCGCACATTAATATTTATAACCATTTTCCTTTGCAGCATCTCCCAGATGGCTCTGCGCCCAGTGCACATGTTGAATTTTATCTTTTACCATATCCCAGTGAAGCCCGGAGGAGGAAAACAAAATCAGTTCCAAAATGTACCGACCCCACTTACAATGAAATTGTAAGTATAATTCATCTCTTGTCCAGTCACTTTGTATTTTTTCTTACCATTTTTCAGCTTCACAATGAAATAGGGAAAATCTGCAGTAATTGGCAGCCTTATTTCATAAAGGGAAGCTACTTCCCAAAATAGCCACTGTGTGCCAGTCACTGCTCTTGATGCTGTAGAAATAGGAAAATACAGCTTTCAAAGTGCTTAGGAGCCAATTTTCAGATTGTGGTTAGTCTGCAGCAAGGGCCCAGGACAATGGCATTTGTTTCACCTCCTAACCTCACCCCGATGCCATCTTATTTCCTCTAACAAGTTTTTCTTTCCCTGAGTTTCCTTACCTAATAACTTTATCATAGTCTAATCTGTATGTAGCAATAAACTTCATAACATCTCCTCTGAAAAACAAGTACAAAGCACAAAGTTTACTAAAGTTAATTCACATTATATATAGCTTCTCTAATTCCTTCGTACTGCATGCTCTGAACATCTGATCCTCTAATTCTTTCTAAGGCAAACCCTACCTTTCTCTCTCAGTTCCATCCTTTCCCATCTACACTGCAGCTGGCTCACTTGATTATTGGCTTACTTTTTCCAGTAGGTTGTCTCACATACTGTATCCTCAATTCAGAAATCTTTTAAAAAAAGGAAAAACTCTTCAACTATTGGCATTATTTTGTTTTACTACCAAAAAACTAAAGTAACTCGCACCTAAAATATTTTTAAGTGTATCTAACACAGCGCTGAATTTAAGATGGATAATTTTACTCTTTCAAACTGTATTTTGGAATTCCTTTTCAGCCATGATGCATTTCTTTTGACTGTTCTCTTATTTCCTGATAAACTGTGACTGTAATAAATCTTGATCCTGCCTTTCGTCTAGATATTTAGTAACCATGTATTTGTTTTCTTTGATAGCCCCGCACATTAATATTTATAACCATTTTCCTTTGCAGCATCTCCCAGATGGCTCTGCGCCCAGTGCACATGTTGAATTTTATCTTTTACCATATCCCAGTGAAGCCCGGAGGAGGAAAACAAAATCAGTTCCAAAATGTACCGACCCCACTTACAATGAAATTGTAAGTATAATTCATCTCTTGTCCAGTCACTTTGTATTTTTTCTTACCATTTTTCAGCTTCACAATGAAATAGGGAAAATCTGCAGTAATTGGCAGCCTTATTTCATAAAGGGAAGCTACTTCCCAAAATAGCCACTGTGTGCCAGTCACTGCTCTTGATGCTGTAGAAATAGGAAAATACAGCTTTCAAAGTGCTTAGGAGCCAATTTTCAGATTGTGGTTAGTCTGCAGCAAGGGCCCAGGACAATGGCATTTGTTTCACCTCCTAACCTCACCCCGATGCCATCTTATTTCCTCTAACAAGTTTTTCTTTCCCTGAGTTTCCTTACCTAATAACTTTATCATAGTCTAATCTGTATGTAGCAATAAACTTCATAACATCTCCTCTGAAAAACAAGTACAAAGCACAAAGTTTACTAAAGTTAATTCACATTATATATAGCTTCTCTAATTCCTTCGTACTGCATGCTCTGAACATCTGATCCTCTAATTCTTTCTAAGGCAAACCCTACCTTTCTCTCTCAGTTCCATCCTTTCCCATCTACACTGCAGCTGGCTCACTTGATTATTGGCTTACTTTTTCCAGTAGGTTGTCTCACATACTGTATCCTCAATTCAGAAATCTTTTAAAAAAAGGAAAAACTCTTCAACTCAGCCTTTCTGAAAGTATCCAATTTATTTTGCTTGCTATCACCTCCAAACTGTTGCAAAATTAGCTCTTTCCTGCTCTCCATCCATCACTTCCTTCTCACCCTTTAATCCTCTGCAGTGTGAATTCTGACCTATCACTGTTTTGTTCAGAGGGCATCAGAGAACTCCTGACTGTTCAATCCCATGATCCACTGGGCTGTCCTCTCCTGAATACTTCAGACAGCAGCACTAGTAACTGCTCCCTCTTTCTTGACACCTCCCTTTTGCTTCCTGAGTTCTGCCCTTTCTTAACTGCCTTCTACCTTCTCTAACCACTCTCTCATTTTCCTTCATTGCCATTCTTCCCCTGAAAATATTTATTTGCTGGATTTCCGTGATGTCTTCCTCTCTTCTTGATATATGCACTCAAAATTGTCTTAGGGATCTACAAATTTTCATTTATCACCTACTTGAGGGCTGCATCTGAATATATTCCTCAAACCCTGGCTTCTCTCCTAAGCTTCAAGCCTGTAACTTCACCTGATTATTGAAGAGTCCCTGGGATGGTGTAGAGTGGGAAGCGGGTAGGGAGAGGGAGGCTCTTGAGGGAGGGGATATATGTATACTTAGAGCTAACTGACATTGTTGTACGGCAGAAATCAATACAACATTGTAAAGCAATTATAAAAGTAAGTAAGTGTTAGTTGCTCTGCCATGTCCAACTGTTTACAACCCCCCGGACTGTAGCCCCCCAGGTTTCTCTGTGCATGGGATTCTGTAGACAGGAATACTGGAGTGTGTTGCTATGCCTTTCTCCTGGGGATCTTCCTGACCCAGGGATCAAACCCAGGTCTCCTGCATTACAAGCAGATTCGTTACTGTCTGAGACAAGAGGGAAGCCCAAAGCAATTATAACTCCAATTAAAAAAGAAAGAGCCCCATGCGCCAGGAGCCAGTGCTCTGCGACAAGAGAGGCCACATGATGGGAGGCCCACACAAACCAAAGAACAAAGATGGATGAAAATGAATAAATGAAAGACCAATAGAAGTGGCCAAAAATAAATAAATAAATAAATAAATTTTTAAATTAAAAAAAAAAAGAGCCCCTTTAGGATGCTTCCTGCACCCTTTTAAACCAGGTTTTCCTCCTCTGTTGGTCATCTCAGAAGATACTCTCTGAAACCCACAAGCCCAGTTAAATCTCCAATTTTGGCATTTCTACCTAGGCAGCCACCTGTCTCTTCAATTTATCTTCTCCTGTTTCAATCCAAATCAGAGAACTCCTGACTGTTCAATCCCATGATCCACTGGGCTGTCCTCTCCTGAATACTTCAGACAGCAGCACTAGTAACTGCTCCCTCTTTCTTGACACCTCCCTTTTGCTTCCTGAGTTCTGCCCTTTCTTAACTGCCTTCTACCTTCTCTAACCACTCTCTCATTTTCCTTCATTGCCATTCTTCCCCTGAAAATATTTATTTGCTGGATTTCCGTGATGTCTTCCTCTCTTCTTGATATATGCACTCAAAATTGTCTTAGGGATCTACAAATTTTCATTTATCACCTACTTGAGGGCTGCATCTGAATATATTCCTCAAACCCTGGCTTCTCTCCTAAGCTTCAAGCCTGTAACTTCACCTGATTATTGAAGAGTCCCTGGGATGGTGTAGAGTGGGAAGCGGGTAGGGAGAGGGAGGCTCTTGAGGGAGGGGATATATGTATACTTAGAGCTAACTGACATTGTTGTACGGCAGAAATCAATACAACATTGTAAAGCAATTATAAAAGTAAGTAAGTGTTAGTTGCTCTGCCATGTCCAACTGTTTACAACCCCCCGGACTGTAGCCCCCCAGGTTTCTCTGTGCATGGGATTCTGTAGACAGGAATACTGGAGTGTGTTGCTATGCCTTTCTCCTGGGGATCTTCCTGACCCAGGGATCAAACCCAGGTCTCCTGCATTACAAGCAGATTCGTTACTGTCTGAGACAAGAGGGAAGCCCAAAGCAATTATAACTCCAATTAAAAAAGAAAGAGCCCCATGCGCCAGGAGCCAGTGCTCTGCGACAAGAGAGGCCACATGATGGGAGGCCCACACAAACCAAAGAACAAAGATGGATGAAAATGAATAAATGAAAGACCAATAGAAGTGGCCAAAAATAAATAAATAAATAAATAAATTTTTAAATTAAAAAAAAAAAGAGCCCCTTTAGGATGCTTCCTGCACCCTTTTAAACCAGGTTTTCCTCCTCTGTTGGTCATCTCGGAAGATACTCTCTGAAACCCACAAGCCCAGTTAAATCTCCAATTTTGGCATTTCTACCTAGGCAGCCACCTGTCTCTTCAATTTATCTTCTCCTGTTTCCCATCTCTATTTCTTGGTTGGAAGGCCTTGTAACTTTGGCTAATCGCCTCTTGTCTACCTCCTATCTTGTGCTTATCAATTAAATCATTCAACTTTCTTTATAGGATGTCAAAATCTACTCATATTTATTATTCTCTTACATAACTTTTCTCAAATGTTCCTACTGCCTACTGGATAACATCCAAAATCCTAAGGGTGACATTCACAGTCCTTCAAATTTGATGCAGTAATTTTCCGGAGCTCCCTCTGGACCATTATCATCCTTTTTTGAGATAATTATAGATTTACAAGCAGTTGGAAGAAATAGTTAACATATGAGAATTCAAATACCCTTCAGCCACTTTCCTGCAATGGTTACACTTTACCTGACTACTGACAATATCCTAACAAGGAAATGGACGTTGATACAATTCACTGACCTTAGGGTTTCTCCAGTTTTACACATGTTTTTACATATATGTGTGTATGTATGTGTGTTTAGTTCTTTGCATTGATATCCCAAGAACAGGTTTGTGTGATCCTCACCACAGTCAAAGCACAGAACTTTCCATCAGAATGAGCCCTGGAGCTACACTATTAAAGCCATAGCCGCTCTTCTCTCCAGCCCTCCACCCCAGCCCCGACAACTCTTGATACACTTTCCATCTCTATAATTTTGTCATTTCAAATGTTATATAAATAGAATCATACAATTTGTAACATTTTGAAGTTGGCTTTTTTTCTTTCACTATACTTCACTAGAGATCCATCCAAGTGTATCAATAGTTCATTTTCACTGTGGAGTAGTCATAGCAGGGAGGTATGACAGTTTCATTAACTGTTTACCAATTAAAGGACATTTGAGTTATTTCTGGCTTGAAGCTACTGCAAACAAAGCTGCTGTGAACACTGATATACAGATTTTTGTGTAAACATGGTTGTAATTTCTCTAAGGCAGATGGTTAAGATATAATTACTGGGGTATAGGGTAATGCCACATACAAGTTTTCAAGAAATTGTCATATTATTTTTCTACATCATTTTATACTCCCAGCAGCAATCTTTGTGCTAGCTTTACTGCATATCTGCCATCATTTGGTGTTATCATTATTTTTAATTTTAGTTTGTTTGAAAAGTAATGAGGTAGTTCACTTGTAACTTTGGCTAATCGCCTCTTGTCTACCTCCTATCTTGTGCTTATCAATTAAATCATTCAACTTTCTTTATAGGATGTCAAAATCTACTCATATTTATTATTCTCTTACATAACTTTTCTCAAATGTTCCTACTGCCTACTGGATAACATCCAAAATCCTAAGGGTGACATTCACAGTCCTTCAAATTTGATGCAGTAATTTTCCGGAGCTCCCTCTGGACCATTATCATCCTTTTTTGAGATAATTATAGATTTACAAGCAGTTGGAAGAAATAGTTAACATATGAGAATTCAAATACCCTTCAGCCACTTTCCTGCAATGGTTACACTTTACCTGACTACTGACAATATCCTAACAAGGAAATGGACGTTGATACAATTCACTGACCTTAGGGTTTCTCCAGTTTTACACATGTTTTTACATATATGTGTGTATGTATGTGTTTAGTTCTTTGCATTGATATCCCAAGAACAGGTTTGTGTGATCCTCACCACAGTCAAAGCACAGAACTTTCCATCAGAATGAGCCCTGGAGCTACACTATTAAAGCCATAGCCGCTCTTCTCTCCAGCCCTCCACCCCAGCCCCGACAACTCTTGATACACTTTCCATCTCTATAATTTTGTCATTTCAAATGTTATATAAATAGAATCATACAATTTGTAACATTTTGAAGTTGGCTTTTTTTCTTTCACTATACTTCACTAGAGATCCATCCAAGTGTATCAATAGTTCATTTTCACTGTGGAGTAGTCATAGCAGGGAGGTATGACAGTTTCATTAACTGTTTACCAATTAAAGGACATTTGAGTTATTTCTGGCTTGAAGCTACTGCAAACAAAGCTGCTGTGAACACTGATATACAGATTTTTGTGTAAACATGGTTGTAATTTCTCTAAGGCAGATGGTTAAGATATAATTACTGGGGTATAGGGTAATGCCACATACAAGTTTTCAAGAAATTGTCATATTATTTTTCTACATCATTTTATACTCCCAGCAGCAATCTTTGTGCTAGCTTTACTGCATATCTGCCATCATTTGGTGTTATCATTATTTTTAATTTTAGTTTGTTTGAAAAGTAATGAGTGATAGTTCACTGTGTTTTTAATTTGCATTTATCTAGTAACTAATTATGCTAAATTTCTTTCATGTGCTTATTTGCATCTGCATATCCTCTTTGGTGAGCTGTCTCTTTTCTAATTGAACAGTCTGCATTTTATGTTTACTGTTGAATTTTGAGATCCTTTATATTCTGTGGATAACGTTTGTCAGATAAGTGACTCACAAATATTTTCTGCCAGTCTGATGCTTGATGTTTCATCCTTTTGTCGGGCTCTTTCCCAAGTAAGAGTTTTTAACCTTGATGAAGTTCAGTTCATCAGTTGTTCTACTTTTATAGACTGCATATTTGGTGACAGGTCTAAGAACTCTTCACATAGCACTAAGTTCTAAAGACTTTCTCCTGTATGTTTTCTAAATATTTTATAGTTTTACATTTTACAACTATGTCCATTGTTCATTTTGAGTTGATTTTTGAATAAAGTGTGAGGTTTAGGTTGAGGTTCACTTTTTTTTGCCCATGAATGCCAATTGTCTCAGCATGATTTACTGAAAAAAAGCAGTTCTTCCTACATTAAATGTCTTCTGAACCTTTGACCAAAAAGAATCAGGGGCTTCCCTAGTGGTCCAGTGGGTAGAGAGTCCACCTTGCAGTGCAAAGGGCGCTGGTTAGATCCCTGGCCCGGGAGATCCCACGTGCCGCAGAGCAGCAGGACCAGTGTGTCCAATGATGAACCAGCGCTCTGGAGTGCATGCACCCAGAGCCAATGCTCTGCAATGGGAGAAGCCACTACAATGGGAGGCCCACACGGGCCAAAGAATTAAAGATGGAAGAAAATAAATAAATAAACAATAAAAACAAATAAATCAATTTTAAAAAACATAAAAAACGAAGATATTTGTCTTTAAAAAAAAAGTTAGGAACATTTTGCTTGCTTATGCCCCTCCATTGTCCCGTACCTAGTCATATTCTCAGATCACATTAAACAGCTTGTTGTTCCCTGAAGAATCCCCATGACCTCTGTGACAGAGCTCATGTGGCTGTTCACACTCCTGCCCTTCTCTGCCAGCTCTGAGGCTCAGCTCGGGTATGGTCTCTGTGAACCACTCTTGCCTCCCTGACTCTTATGACACACTTAGCATCACTTGTTTAGTCCTACACAATTTTTGTTCTAGTATGTCAAAAACTATGAGGACAAGGCTGTGCCTCATCTTTCTTAGTATCTTTTAAAGTTAGCTACCTCTGAAAAGATTTGTGGAATTAAAATATTTGGAGTAATTCTGTGCTACTTCTTGTGTATGTGCAAAAATGTAGAGCTAACAAACACTGATAAATATATTCAACTGTATGTATAATTTAGTAAGGAAGACAGTCTGACATTTTATTATTTGCTATAATATCAGCGACTAGAGATACATCTGTGTGCTCAGGTACGTCTTATCTCCTTGCAACCCCATCACTATATAGCCCACGGCTCCTCTGTCCATGGGATTTTCCAGGCAAGAATACTGAAGTGTTTCTTATGTTTAAAAACATTTTACAACTATGTCCATTGTTCATTTTGAGTTGATTTTTGAATAAAGTGTGAGGTTTAGGTTGAGGTTCACTTTTTTGCCCATGAATGCCAATTGTCTCAGCATGATTTACTGAAAAAGCAGTTCTTCCTACATTAAATGTCTTCTGAACCTTTGACCAAAAAGAATCAGGGGCTTCCCTAGTGGTCCAGTGGGTAGAGAGTCCACCTTGCAGTGCAAAGGGCGCTGGTTAGATCCCTGGCCCGGGAGATCCCACGTGCCGCAGAGCAGCAGGACCAGTGTGTCCAATGATGAACCAGCGCTCTGGAGTGCATGCACCCAGAGCCAATGCTCTGCAATGGGAGAAGCCACTACAATGGGAGGCCCACACGGGCCAAAGAATTAAAGATGGAAGAAAATAAATAAATAAACAATAAAAACAAATAAATCAATTTTAAAAAACATAAAAAACGAAGATATTTGTCTTTAAAAAAAAAGTTAGGAACATTTTGCTTGCTTATGCCCCTCCATTGTCCCGTACCTAGTCATATTCTCAGATCACATTAAACAGCTTGTTGTTCCCTGAAGAATCCCCATGACCTCTGTGACAGAGCTCATGTGGCTGTTCACACTCCTGCCCTTCTCTGCCAGCTCTGAGGCTCAGCTCGGGTATGGTCTCTGTGAACCACTCTTGCCTCCCTGACTCTTATGACACACTTAGCATCACTTGTTTAGTCCTACACAATTTTTGTTCTAGTATGTCAAAAACTTATGAGGACAAGGCTGTGCCTCATCTTTCTTAGTATCTTTTAAAGTTAGCTACCTCTGAAAAGATTTGTGGAATTAAAATATTTGGAGTAATTCTGTGCTACTTCTTGTGTATGTGCAAAAATGTAGAGCTAACAAACACTGATAAATATATTCAACTGTATGTATAATTTAGTAAGGAAGACAGTCTGACATTTTATTATTTGCTATAATATCAGCGACTAGAGATACATCTGTGTGCTCAGGTACGTCTTATCTCCTTGCAACCCCACACACTATATAGCCCACCGGCTCCTCTGTCCATGGGATTTTCCAGGCAAGAATACTGAAGTGGGTTGCCATTTCCTCCTCTAGGGGATCTTCCTGACTCAGGGGTCAAACCCAAGTCTCCTGAAGCTCCTAGATTGGCAGGCAGATTCTTTACTGCTGAGCCATCCGGGAAGCCCAGAGACATATACCTCCCGACTCCATATCCCTGGTTTCCATATTTTCTGAGTATAAGACCCCTGATAGCAATATCATGAAACTTCTCAGGCTCCATGCTATATACTTCAGTATTTGTAATCTAAGGAAATGCTTAATGATGAGAAGCCACTGACAATTCAGGAGTTCAAATAAATTTGTGTTTCATTTATTTCAAGCTGCATATACTATAAAAAACAGTAGTAAATACATCTGCATGGAGATTATAATGCAAGCTCTGTCCATAATTTTTCTGATAGCGTGTAGTAATTCGAAGTCCTCACACATCCATGGCCCATTAATTAGAAATTGCTGATACTTTCTCCATCAGTCCATACTTACAGCTTCGACAGACAATGTTTATACTCTGAACACATTTAGAAAGTGTCTCAAATACAATAACCCACCATCCATAGTCTATGCATAGCAAACCCCAATTTACACATAGTCCTAATGAGCACAAATGTGAATTCATATACGGATAAGTGACTACTTTTGGGGCGGGTTGGGAGGGAGCGGGGTGGGCGGGCAACTTCTATTGGTCTTTCATTTGTCTATTTTCATCCATCTTTGTTCTTTGGCCCGTATGGGCCTCCCATCGCAGTGGCCTCTGTTGTCGCAAAGCACTGGCTCTGGGCGCATGCGCTCCAGAGCTCCGGCTCAGTAATTGGATACATCGGTCCAGCCGCTCCGCGGCACGTGGGATCTTCCCAGGCCAGGGATTGAACTGGCGCCCCTTGCACTGCAAGGTGTCCCTACCCACTGGGCCACCAGGGAAGCCCCTAAGTGACTACTTTTAACAGTAATGGTCATCCCATAAACAAACTTGGCAGGGAAGCTGGTTGAATTTTGAAAGCCATGAGAAGAAAGACTACAGTATTTATTTAAGAGGCCTTGTTAATATCTTAATAAATATTCTTTCTGGATTTTGTCTCTTTCTCTCAACAGCCACATTCTCTAACAAAAATGGGATCATACTGTACCCATTAGTTTGTTACCTGCTTTATTCACTATGCATGTAATACTACAGTATTTTTTCTCCCATTATGCTGTGTCTATATCAATACAAGAATATTTCTAAGAAATGCCTTAACAGTGCACCTGAAATGCCTTAACAGTGCACGTGTTTTAACCATGGTTTTACACTCTCTCCCCCTCAGCTATACTAGGGGCCCTTATCTCTGTGCCCGGGTCCCTCAATTACTTCTGTGCATGTTAGCAATACCTCATACAGTTGTCCCTCACCCCTTTGTATCTTCAGGAGAATTGGTTTCAGGCCCCTGGAGCTGAACTTGAAGGTGCCCAAGAATTTTATATAAAATGGCATATGTGCATATAGCCTATACACATCCTCTCATTTACACTAAATCATCTCTAGGTGACTCATAATACTTGATAGAATGTATATGCTCTATGTATATACTGGCTGGTGTGCAACTGATTCAGCGTTACCCTCTAAAACATTCTGAAGTTCTTTTCCCTGAATATTTATGATATGCAATTGATTGAGTCCATAACTGCAGAGTTAGTGGCGACAGAGGGCCAAACATAGTGCTTTCTAGGGAGCACAGTAACCGTTACGTGGCATCTACCTTGTTTTTAACTTCTCCCCCTGCTTTGCTTCCTCAGTGCTGCTATATCAGCGACTTTGGGATTTCTCAAAGCCAGGCAGTGGTCTGGGGAGTGGGAAAGAACAATTTAATTCCCTTCTCATATAAGCTTCTTAGAAAAATTCAAAGGGAATATGATATTGCATCACCTCGAAAAGCTATTCATGAAAACAGTTCTTTCAGTTGTTTTTCAGAACGCTCTTTCGCTCTCCTTCTCAGACCTGAGAGAGGCTGGGTCAGGACCACCGCCAAATGTCCCTTCAGATTCTAAAGCTGTGATAAAAGGCCAAGCATATCACCCTGACTCTCCCAGAGTGGTGGCCCACGCAGGGAAGCTGGTTGAATTTTGAAAGCCATGAGAAGAAAGACTACAGTATTTATTTAAGAGGCCTTGTTAATATCTTAATAAATATTCTTTCTGGATTTTGTCTCTTTCTCTCAACAGCCACATTCTCTAACAAAAATGGGATCATACTGTACCCATTAGTTTGTTACCTGCTTTATTCACTATGCATGTAATACTACAGTATTTTTTCTCCCATTATGCTGTGTCTATATCAATACAAGAATATTTCTAAGAAATGCCTTAACAGTGCACCTGAAATGCCTTAACAGTGCACGTGTTTTAACCATGGTTTTACACTCTCTCCCCCTCAGCTATACTAGGGGCCCTTATCTCTGTGCCGGATCCCCTCAATTACTTCTGTGCATGTTAGCAATACCTCATACAGTTGTCCCTCACCCCTTTGTATCTTCAGGAGAATTGGTTTCAGGCCCCTGGAGCTGAACTTGAAGGTGCCCAAGAATTTTATATAAAATGGCATATGTGCATATAGCCTATACACATCCTCTCATTTACACTAAATCATCTCTAGGTGACTCATAATACTTGATAGAATGTATATGCTCTATGTATATACTGGCTGGTGTGCAACTGATTCAGCGTTACCCTCTAAAACATTCTGAAGTTCTTTTCCCTGAATATTTATGATATGCAATTGATTGAGTCCATAACTGCAGAGTTAGTGGCGACAGAGGGCCAAACATAGTGCTTTCTAGGGAGCACAGTAACCGTTACGTGGCATCTACCTTGTTTTTAACTTCTCCCCCTGCTTTGCTTCCTCAGTGCTGCTATATCAGCGACTTTGGGATTTCTCAAAGCCAGGCAGTGGTCTGGGGAGTGGGAAAGAACAATTTAATTCCCTTCTCATATAAGCTTCTTAGAAAAATTCAAAGGGAATATGATATTGCATCACCTCGAAAAGCTATTCATGAAAACAGTTCTTTCAGTTGTTTTTCAGAACGCTCTTTCGCTCTCCTTCTCAGACCTGAGAGAGGCTGGGTCAGGACCACCGCCAAATGTCCCTTCAGATTCTAAAGCTGTGATAAAAGGCCAAGCATATCACCCTGACTCTCCCCAGAGTGGTGGCCCACAGGACTGCCTACAGGCTTCCTGAAAACCCCTCTCACACACAGAGCCCTGTGTGGACCCCCCTGGGCTCAGGACAGGGCGGGGCTGGTGGTCGGATGCCCTCCAAGCCTCTCAGCAGCAGAGTGAGTGGCTAACTCCACTGCCACTGCTCTTTCCCCTCCACTGTTTTTGGCATCTGGTTAAAAACCATCAGTTTTTAACAATTCATTAGAAATACAGATCTAGTTTTAAAACAGAATTATATTGTTAGAGTCAACGTATTTTGAGCATTGTATTTCCTTTTTTTATTAAAGTATAGTTTGATTTACAATGTTGGGCCATTGTCTACTGTACAGCAAAGTGACTCAGTTATACATATACAGACATTCCTTTTTTATATTCTTTCCCATTAGGGTTTATCACAGGATACTGAATACAGTTCTCACTGCTGTACAAGAAGGCCTTGTGACTGATCCACCCTGCATATAATTGTTGACTTTATATTCCTCTCTTAGATATTATCTTACTGTAAAGCGTAGAGGGGATCTTCGAAGGGACAGAATAAGAATGTTCTACATCTTTTGTGTGCCTTCACATATCACGAAGACTGTGCATGGTTAGCACGGAGTGAGGTGCATGGTACACTCAGTAAGCTATGGTTATTGCTATCTGTAGCATCCTCTCATCCATACTCATAAAGCAATGATGAGTCTGTTTGTAGAGAAGACCCTGAAGCACTGAGGTAGATATTTTGACCAAGGTTAGGTAGCTAGATCTCAAGTCCACAACTGTGGACCTACACAAGTCTGCCCGGCCCCCCTGACCGCGGCTGTGCTGACCCTCCCTCGCTCCCGCAGGGGGCCTGGTCCACTGGCCTTCACCTCTCCCTTCCACAGCCCGCCTCCTCCTGCCTCCTCACCCCTCCTATAAGCTTCTTAGAAAAATTCAAAGGAATATGATATTGCATCACCTCGAAAAGCTATTCATGAAAACAGTTCTTTCAGTTGTTTTTCAGAACGCTCTTTCGCTCTCCTTCTCAGACCTGAGAGAGGCTGGGTCAGGACCACCGCCAAATGTCCCTTCAGATTCTAAAGCTGTGATAAAAGGCCAAGCATATCACCCTGACTCTCCCCAGAGTGGTGGCCCACAGGACTGCCTACAGGCTTCCTGAAAACCCCTCTCACACACAGAGCCCTGTGTGGACCCCCCTGGGCTCAGGACAGGGCGGGGCTGGTGGTCGGATGCCCTCCAAGCCTCTCAGCAGCAGAGTGAGTGGCTAACTCCACTGCCACTGCTCTTTCCCCTCCACTGTTTTTGGCATCTGGTTAAAAACCATCAGTTTTTAACAATTCATTAGAAATACAGATCTAGTTTTAAAACAGAATTATATTGTTAGAGTCAACGTATTTTGAGCATTGTATTTCCTTTTTTTATTAAAGTATAGTTTGATTTACAATGTTGGGCCATTGTCTACTGTACAGCAAAGTGACTCAGTTATACATATACAGACATTCCTTTTTTATATTCTTTCCCATTAGGGTTTATCACAGGATACTGAATACAGTTCTCACTGCTGTACAAGAAGGCCTTGTGACTGATCCACCCTGCATATAATTGTTGACTTTATATTCCTCTCTTAGATATTATCTTACTGTAAAGCGTAGAGGGGATCTTCGAAGGGACAGAATAAGAATGTTCTACATCTTTTGTGTGCCTTCACATATCACGAAGACTGTGCATGGTTAGCACGGAGTGAGGTGCATGGTACACTCAGTAAGCTATGGTTATTGCTATCTGTAGCATCCTCTCATCCATACTCATAAAGCAATGATGAGTCTGTTTGTAGAGAAGACCCTGAAGCACTGAGGTAGATATTTTGACCAAGGTTAGGTAGCTAGATCTCAAGTCCACAACTGTGGACCTACACAAGTCTGCCCGGCCCCCCTGACCGCGGCTGTGCTGACCCTCCCTCGCTCCCCGCAGGGAGGCCTGGTCCACTGGCCTTCACCTCTCCCTTCCACAGCCCGCCCTCCTCCTGCCTCCTCACCCCTCCTCCCGCCAGCCCTAAGCACAGCTCCATTTCCATACTGTCTTCCTCCCCTTGCGATCATTAAGGTTCTTTAGAATTATGTACTAGAACTTGCTGTCAAAGAATACAATGCATGCTTATATGTAAGCTAATAGATACTAAATCACCCTAAACAGTGTTTTTCTTCTTGATGTGACAGTTTCAAACCTACAGATTCACTGTCTGTCAGGAGGCAGTGAAGATCTGACACAGGCCTGTGGGTAAAAAGTCTTACAAAGGGAAACTTAAAGAGCTCTGTATTTTGGGTTCTGTTCATGTGAAGGCAGAATATATACTAAACCATTTGGTGAAAAGTCTCAGAGAATTTTAATCCTATGTGCACTTCTCTAGCATTACCCACTAATTATTCATTGCATAGGAAGAAAAGGGTGCTTATCTTTTAACAAGATTATGAGTGCAGTAAAGCAATTAGAACACGTATAAATACCATCTATGATGTGCAATGACTATGTTTATAAAACTTCAGTCACTTTCAAGAAAGATTGCTACTATATAATGAAGCACAGGGGAAAAAAACACAGTAATATAAACTTTGGAGTTCAAATATCTGTATTTTAACCAGGAAGGCAATTAATTCCTAACATCATGTATTAGAGAAATTCAGCCTGCTAAATATCTAGGAGATTCAATTTTTTCTACAACTGTTTCTCTAGTCAGCTAAGGCAAAATACCAAGAAATGACTTTTCTTTTTGTGTGTATTTGATGGATCTTTTTCAGTTATAATTCATTAGTGTTTACTACGTACCAGGCTTTGCACTACGGCTTATGTTTATTATCTCATTTTTTTCTTCCCACAATGCTAAAAGCTAAATATTATCAGATCCATATGCAAATGAGAAAGTACTTTCAGGTGGCCCCCATCTAAGGATGGTTCAACCTGAAATTTTTTGACTTTATAATGGTACAAAAGCAGTATGCATTCAGTAGAAGCTGTACTTTGAATTTTTATCTTTTCCCAAGTTATCGATACGTGGTAGAATACCCTTTCCTAATGCTGGGCAGTGGCAGCGAACCACAGCCCTCAGTCAGCCACACAATCATGAAAGTAAACAACTTATAACCATTTTTTACCCAGACAACCATTCTACTTTTCACTTTCAATACAATATTCAATAAATACATGAGACATAACACAGTGCTATAAAGAGGCTTTGTGTTAGAGGATTTTGCCTAACTGTAGGCCGATGTAAGTGTCCTGAACATATTTAAGGTAGACGAGGCTGAGCTATGCTGTTCAGTGGGTTAGGTATGTGTGTGCTAAGTTGCTCAGTGGTGTCCGACCCATTACGACCTCATGGACTACAACCTACCAGGCTTCTCTGTCCATGGAATTCTCCAGGTCAGAATACTGGAGTTAGGTTGCCATTTCCTTCTCCAGGGGATCTTCCCAACCCAGGGATTGAACCCGATTCTACTGCAGCTCCTGTAGTAGCAGGTGGATTCTTTACCACAGCGCCACCAGGCTTTGGCGTATAATATTTTCAGTTTACCGTAGGCTTATAACCCCATCAGGATGAAACACCATTGTAAATGGAGTAAGGACTGTAGTTGACAACAGATTTACATAAATAAGCATCACTGATCTGTTTCTTAGAAAGGTACATCTTTAGCACTAATTTGTGTGATTCACAGTGTCCTGAAACCAGATTTTCTAAAGGCCTAATGGTCAAAAGTACCACATTTTTCTTTACACACACTAAGTCTTTGAGGGCTCCTTCATCTATTTTCTCTGTCAAATAGGAGATGAGTGTACTTGCTGAATATGCTGTGGGGAGAAAATGGAGGATAATTTAGACAGTTAAAATAACCACCCCAGAGAGAAGGAAAGGAGTGTACTCTAAAGTCCTGGAAAACAGCATTCAGGAGATACAGGTGGTTCAGGGTCCACATTGGGCTTCCTTTGCAATTAAAGATAAATAACATTGGTAGGACCTGGACATTTTTAAGGCAGCCCTGAATCCTTTACTATCCAGGGGAACCCAAGAAATTAAATGGAATAACTTGGATAAGCAGTTTTGGGGTTTCCCTGATGGTTCTTCAGATAAAGAATCTGCCTGCAAAGCAGGAGGCACAAGAGACACAGTTTCCATCCCTTGGTCAGGAAGATCCTTTTGAGGAGGAAAGGGCAACCCACTCCAGTATATTCTTATTTGAGAAACCCTACAGACAGAGGAGCCTGGTGGGTTACAATCCAGGGTGTCACAGAGGTGAACACGACTGAGTGATTAGGCACACAAGAAACAACAGGTAATCTGCATACAATGGCAGGAAGACTCTAGAAGAAAAGGTAGCCAGGAGCTGTCACATGAAGCAGTGTAGGCTGGATTAACATATTTTATTATATCCCACGTCCCTTAATTGAATCATTATTTTCTCAATGAGTAAATCATTGTTTAGAGCAGCTAGCAGATTGATCTTGAATGGAATTTCATTGATAACTTAATGGGTTCATAAATGGTAGGCAGCCGAGGGGAGATGGCCAGAAATCATATCCACACACACTGAGCAGGCTTCCCAGTGGATTCTAGGCTTTCCTCTCAATTTGTTTCCTCTGATTCTTTTTTTTCATATACAGAGGAGGCTACTTTCTATCTTGTAGCTTTGCCATAAAAATCAAGCACATGTGTGGCATCATATGAAACTCCTCTAAATATGTTATAAGCAGTTTCCTTGGTAACTATGTGGGGTTTATACACAGTTCACCCCTCCTTTTATGATGCATAACTAATTTCCTGATCCTACACATTTAAAGTTTCTTCACTGCAGGCACCCAGTGGTAATGCCTGTGACTTACTTTTTGGATATTATACATTGCAGTTGAACAGCTCTCTCTTTTAAAATTAGTTATATGGCTAGTAAGTAAAAAACGAGAAAGACAAAACTGTATACACAGCATAATTACAGCTCAGATTCTTAAAAAGTGATTAGATAGAAAACAAAAAGCACATCAGAATGTTAACTATAATTATCTCCTAATGGTAGAAATTTAAATTTTTCATTTCTTTTATATTCTTTTCCATTTCATCCCCATATTTTACTTAATAAGCATATATTTTCATAACTAAAAATTAAACAGTTTTATTAAATAAATTTAAGTAGCCATAGCATGATTACTTCACATGGAGAAGAAAATACTGTTGACTAGATTAAGTTAACACAAGGAAATCATGGAGATTGGTCTGCTTTCCCCATTAGCCTTCAACAAAGAAAGATACTGAGTGTTCAAGGCTTCATCCAATGCAATGTGTGTGCTCAGTCATATCTGATTCTTTGTGACCCCATGGAGTATTGCCCACCAGGATCCTCTGTCTATGGAATTTTCCAGGCAAGAATACTGGAGTGGGTTGCCATTTCCTTCTCCAGGGGATCTTCCCAACCCAGGGATTGAACCTGTGAGTCCCCTGCATTGGCAAACAGACTCTTTACCATGAGCACCACCTGGGAAGCCATCACGGCTCCATGTTGCATAATAAATTCAAGGACAGTTAAAAGGTGTTGGGTATTTAAATTTCTTCCTAGAGAATGGTTTGCAATCTTATTAAATTTAGGATAGACACTTATTCATGGAGTCAAGAGTAAATTTTAAGCTTCTTAGAGAAATATTCAGTCATTGAGCTCCTTTATGTTAGAAAGACCGTTAACTCTTCAGAATTAACAGAAAGTTTCTAACATCATTAACCTGTCCATTCCAAGGTACAAGATATTAGCATGCAAGTATTGTGTTAAAAGCAATACTTCTCAAAAGATGCATTTAAGCATATCTGATTTATGTTTTCACCATTCTCTCCCTTTTTAGGTAATATATGATGAAGTCATAGGACTCCAAGGACATGTCTTAATGCTCATTGTAAAGAGCAAAACCACATTTGTAGGAGCAATTAACATCCACCTCTGTGGGGTCCCGCTCAATGAAGAAAGATGGTATCCACTAGGTAACAGTATAATTTGAGCATTGTTATGAACATGGAAATTCATTAACTTTTTTCATTCATTTTTCTTTTTTCACTTTGGGGCCTCTCTATCAAGATCAGAATATTTTTGTAATCAAAGATAGTGTGGTATACTAAAGACACAAATGAAAAAAAAAAAATCAGATTTTTTTGGTTATTTATTTTCTATCTGGATTTCTGTGTTTTCTTAGAACCCTTTCTCAGGATTATTATGTAAAATTCAATGTGTAAAATAATAAAAGGACCTTTAATTTGAATATATCTTTTAAATCAAACATATGTTCACATTTTTATTATGTACCTATAGTTAAAAGCAGTCTATTAAGTTTCCAAATAAGAAAAAAACTCATCAACTCAATTTTAATGTTTTTTTTTTTCTTTCTACACCTGGAGATTGTACCAGGAATCATGGAGATTGGTCTGCTTTCCCCATTAGCCTTCAACAAAGAAAGATACTGAGTGTTCAAGGCTTCATCCAATGCAATGTGTGTGCTCAGTCATATCTGATTCTTTGTGACCCCATGGAGTATTGCCCACCAGGATCCTCTGTCTATGGAATTTTCCAGGCAAGAATACTGGAGTGGGTTGCCATTTCCTTCTCCAGGGGATCTTCCCAACCCAGGGATTGAACCTGTGAGTCCCCTGCATTGGCAAACAGACTCTTTACCATGAGCACCACCTGGGAAGCCATCACGGCTCCATGTTGCATAATAAATTCAAGGACAGTTAAAAGGTGTTGGGTATTTAAATTTCTTCCTAGAGAATGGTTTGCAATCTTATTAAATTTAGGATAGACACTTATTCATGGAGTCAAGAGTAAATTTTAAGCTTCTTAGAGAAATATTCAGTCATTGAGCTCCTTTATGTTAGAAAGACCGTTAACTCTTCAGAATTAACAGAAAGTTTCTAACATCATTAACCTGTCCATTCCAAGGTACAAGATATTAGCATGCAAGTATTGTGTTAAAAGCAATACTTCTCAAAAGATGCATTTAAGCATATCTGATTTATGTTTTCACCATTCTCTCCCTTTTTAGGTAATATATGATGAAGTCATAGGACTCCAAGGACATGTCTTAATGCTCATTGTAAAGAGCAAAACCACATTTGTAGGAGCAATTAACATCCACCTCTGTGGGGTCCCGCTCAATGAAGAAAGATGGTATCCACTAGGTAACAGTATAATTTGAGCATTGTTATGAACATGGAAATTCATTAACTTTTTTCATTCATTTTTCTTTTTTCACTTTGGGGCCTCTCTATCAAGATCAGAATATTTTTGTAATCAAAGATAGTGTGGTATACTAAAGACACAAATGAAAAAAAAAAAATCAGATTTTTTTGGTTATTTATTTTCTATCTGGATTTCTGTGTTTTCTTAGAACCCTTTCTCAGGATTATTATGTAAAATTCAATGTGTAAAATAATAAAAGGACCTTTAATTTGAATATATCTTTTAAATCAAACATATGTTCACATTTTTATTATGTACCTATAGTTAAAAGCAGTCTATTAAGTTTCCAAAAAAGATAAGCAAATAAAACTCATCACTTCAAGACCTAAATGTATCTGTAACAAATTTTTAAACCTTGAATTAAATATATATATCTAAACATCCACTAATAATCTTTTTTCTTTCAAAAATTTCTTTTCACAGACCATATATCTACCTACATAAAAAATCAAGAAAATAGACAAATTATTAGAACTAATAAAAGCATTATAGTACATGAACTTGTTAATGTAAAAATCCATTTCTAAACACAATCAACAATATAATCTTATTTACTGAGGGCATTAGTAAGCTCCGGCAGGATGCTGTAGTATTTTCTATCAGAAGAACCAAACATAAATGCCCGAAATTCTTAAATCCAATTTTTGGCAAAAACTTTGTACTTTTTCACCCTCTGCAACACCAATCAGTTATCACTGGATTTCACCTAGACAGAGGCATTATCACTCATTAACATTATCATGTTAAACTTTGTTATCCCCTATTTCAATGATCTCCAATTCTGAAGCTCTCCCCTCTGATCAAAACATCTTCTCTATACAACAAAAAGTTTTCTTACTTCTGAACCTACTTTCATACACATCATGACCTAAGTAAACAATCGAATCCACCTTGTAATAATGCAGGGGACTCAGGTTCAATCCCTGGTTGGGGAACTAATATCCCCTCATGCAACAGAACAGCTAAGCCTGAGTGCCTTAACTGCTAAAACCTTCGAATCCTAGAGCCCACGCTCCACAAGAGAAGCCACCACAGTGAGAAACCCATGTACCACAGCTAGAGAGAGCCCTTGCACGGCAACAGAGACCCAGTGCAGCCATACATTAATTATTTTTAAAATATATTACAGATTTCCGAGTGCAAAACAGGTACAAATCAAGACACTCTACCACATTCTTTAAGAAAATCAGATCAGTTTTTTAAAATTCCTGCCAATCAAATTACTAAAACCCTTAGTGTTTTCCCATGTGTGAATAAAAAAGCAATTTAAGCTCTTTTTATGTGGTCATTAGCCTAACCATGTAAATGTGCAAAAGACTGTACAAGAGGGTCTGGTAATGGGTGAATTGAGCTGGTCTCGTTCTGAGCACACGATTGTGTGAGTCAAGTCAGCCATAATACTCTGGGCAATCACTCTATGTTTCAGATCCATTTGCTCTCCCTTTCTAATAGTGACTCCACACCCTTCTCTCTGCTGACACCCCAGCACCCTCTACTGTTTCCTGCTTCACTTAGGAATTGAAATCTATCCACTAGCACATCTACCCACCCAGCACACTCTGTGTCCCACCTTCCTACTTACTATCATAGTACAACCCTGGCTCCTACCCAAAGCCAATCTCTCAGCTTGTACATTTGACCCCAACCCCTATCTCCTACTCACAAACAATACCGGAATTCTCCTCTATGCAAAAACATCACTTCTTTTTCCTCTCGTGCATACATGGTTGCGTGTCATTCTCTTCAGCATACATGGTTACGTGTCATTCTAAAAAAACCTTCTCAGCACTTCTATCTTCTTTCCAAATAATCATCCAGTTGGCCAGCTCTTTTCTGCAGCAAAACTTTGCAAAATGGTTGTCTCTAATCTCTGCCTTCAGTTTCTCTTTCATTTTCTCTCAGACCAGTCCAAAAAGGTGTTCCTCCCAAACACTTCAACAAAACTTCTTTTGTCATAATTCCTACTGACCTCCATGTAGCTAAATCCAAAGATTAGTTTCTAGCCCTGAGCTGAACTTACCTATCAGCAGTACTGAAATACACAATCACACCCTCTTCCTCAGTGCTCTTTATTTGGCTTCCAGAACACAACACCGCCTTGTGCTTTCCTTCTGTAACACTGGACCCCCTCTCCCCCTTGGTCTTCTGTGCAGGAGCATCTCCACAGTCTCCAGTGTCAGAGTGTCCAGTCCTTGGTCCTCTTCTCCATCAACTTTCACTCCTTTTTTGTGAAAACATTAGAGACCCTCACCCAAGTGCAGCCATACATTAATTATTTTTAAAATATATTACAGATTTCCGAGTGCAAAACAGGTACAAATCAAGACACTCTACCACATTCTTTAAGAAAATCAGATCAGTTTTTTAAAATTCCTGCCAATCAAATTACTAAAACCCTTAGTGTTTTCCCATGTGTGAATAAAAAAGCAATTTAAGCTCTTTTTATGTGGTCATTAGCCTAACCATGTAAATGTGCAAAAGACTGTACAAGAGGGTCTGGTAATGGGTGAATTGAGCTGGTCTCGTTCTGAGCACACGATTGTGTGAGTCAAGTCAGCCATAATACTCTGGGCAATCACTCTATGTTTCAGATCCATTTGCTCTCCCTTTCTAATAGTGACTCCACACCCTTCTCTCTGCTGACACCCCAGCACCCTCTACTGTTTCCTGCTTCACTTAGGAATTGAAATCTATCCACTAGCACATCTACCCACCCAGCACACTCTGTGTCCCACCTTCCTACTTACTATCATAGTACAACCCTGGCTCCTACCCAAAGCCAATCTCTCAGCTTGTACATTTGACCCCAACCCCTATCTCCTACTCACAAACAATACCGGAATTCTCCTCTATGCAAAAACATCACTTCTTTTTCCTCTCGTGCATACATGGTTGCGTGTCATTCTCTTCAGCATACATGGTTACGTGTCATTCTAAAAAAACCTTCTCAGCACTTCTATCTTCTTTCCAAATAATCATCCAGTTGGCCAGCTCTTTTCTGCAGCAAAACTTTGCAAAATGGTTGTCTCTAATCTCTGCCTTCAGTTTCTCTTTCATTTTCTCTCAGACCAGTCCAAAAAGGTGTTCCTCCCAAACACTTCAACAAAACTTCTTTTGTCATAATTCCTACTGACCTCCATGTAGCTAAATCCAAAGATTAGTTTCTAGCCCTGAGCTGAACTTACCTATCAGCAGTACTGAAATACACAATCACACCCTCTTCCTCAGTGCTCTTTATTTGGCTTCCAGAACACAACACCGCCTTGTGCTTTCCTTCTGTAACACTGGACCCCCTCTCCCCCTTGGTCTTCTGTGCAGGAGCATCTCCACAGTCTCCAGTGTCAGAGTGTCCAGTCCTTGGTCCTCTTCTCCATCAACTTTCACTCCCTAGTGATCTTGTTTACTTTGATGGCTTTAAATATCATCTGTATGCAGATTATTCCCAGTTTTTTTTTTTCTTTTTGCCTCTAAGTTATCATTTATTTTCATCCATCTTTATTCTTTGGCATGTGTGGACCTCCGCTTGCAGTGGCCTCTCTCGTTGCAGAGCACCCTCTCTGGGCACATGCGCTCCAGAGCACTGGCTCATAATTGGACACGCTGGCCCAGCCGCTCTGCAGCACATGGTATCTTCCCGGGCCAGGGATTGAACTGGTGCCCTCCTGCACTGCAAGGTGGGCTCCTTACCCACTGGACCACCAGGAAACCCCTATTCCCAGTTTTATAACTCCAGCTCAAAGAATAGTCAAGATGGTAGAGTAGCAAGACTCAAAATTCACCTCCCCCCACAGACACAATAAAATTACAGCCACTTGCAACTCATCTATTGGTAAAGCCTCCTCAGACAACCACTCAATGGACATGAATTTCAGAAAACTCCAGGAAATAGTGGAGGACAGAGAAGACTGTCAGGCTGCAGTTTATGGGGTCGCAAAGAGTCAGACATGAGTCAGTGATTGAACAACAGAGCAGCTATCAATCAACAGAGCAACTCTGAAGATAGGCTGAAAATATCTACAACTGGAGATATGAAGAAGGAATCACAGCAACATGAGTAAGAGAAATGGACAGGCACTATAGCCAAATTTTCCCAGATCCAACCACTTACCCGTCTCCATCTGTTTCCTCTCTGGTTCAGGGTACTCCTATCAGATTTGTCCCAAATTACTACAGTTGCCTTCTTCTAACCAGTTTGCTTCATTTCTGTGTTGCCCCTGGTCCTCTTGTAATCTACTTCTCCACACAACAATTGGAGCCATCCTATCATTCTTCAGCTTAAAAGCCCACAGGGGCTTCTAGTCTCAGAGTAAAACCACAAACCTTCAAAATAACCTAAAAAGCCCCATGTGTTCTGGCCTCCCATCCATCATCTCTGACTGTAGCTCATGGTACATCCTCCTACACTCAACACACTCAGAAAGCACTGGCCTCCTTTCCTCTCCCTGAGCATTCTAGGCACATGCTGCTTCCCTGGAATCTTGATCAGACAGCGCCTTCTCTCTACAATGTGCTTCTATCCCATCTGTCCACCTGCCTTCTCTCTTGCCTCTTTCAAGCCTTGGTCAAATGTTTCCATCTCGACCAGACGATGTTATACTGTAACCTGCCCCATCCCCAGATACACGCCAGATCCTTTCTACTCTGCCCCACTGTTTTTTCTTATATTCTTATCACCTTTGAACATTTTACAGTTTACTTATTTGCTTTGCTTATTATTTATGTTTCATATCCTTTCAGTGAAACACAAAACTCTCAGGTTTTGCTCACTGACAGTACCAACCCAGGGGAGAAGAAACCTTCCCCTGGTGCCCTCACTGTGACTCAGCTATTATCCACAAGCCTCATTCTAGACTATATTACAGGCACAAATGGCTCTCAAATTCCCTGCCCAAACAGTCTTTGCAGGCCTCCTAAGAGTCTGTTTGCTGAAGTCAGACACCACCATCAGGGGTAGCAATGCCTAGACTCTAGTGGTGGCCAAGGGCAGGCTGCTTGCAGTGTATATGGATACAGCTTGACTGCACCAGCTGGAGTATCCACGAATGTGCATAAGACTACTGACAGTGCAGGAGGGAACCGGGGGGTAGGAAGTAAAAGGGGCACACAGAAGGGGTGCCAGCTCCAGGAGCACAGCCAGCCCTCTTTATTTATTTATTTTTTTTTTGGAGTTCAAATCAAGATCAGATTTATTGAAACATAATATAAATCAACTCAACATTCATTATAACGTGCATCAACAACTCTAAGCAATGTAACAATAATAATGACTTCAAGATTTTAATATTATCTCAGGAACTCAAAGTTATTTCAGAACAGCCAGCCCTCTTTAGGCCACCGTAATCCAACACGATCACCAAGACATCCAGAAATTCTCAGTTAAAAGCTGTCTTTCCAGGTATTTATAAAGGAGAACAGAGCATGTTGTACATAATAGCTTCTTAGCATTATTTATAATTTTTAGACAGATGGTATGTAGGTGTTACAGACTGAATTATGTCCTCTCAAAATTTGTAAGTTCTAACCAACAGTAGAGTTTCCCAGGTAGCTCAGTGGTACAGAACCCCCCTGCCAATGCAGCAGAAGTGATGCATCGCTGGATTGGGAAGATCCCCTGCAGAAGGAAATGGCAACTCACTCCAGTATTCTTGTCTAGAGAATTCCATAGGCAGAGGAGACTGGGGTCTACAGTCCATGGGGTCACAAAGAGTTGGAAACAATTGAGCACAACACAGCACCATAACCACCAGTAGCCTCAAAATGCAACTTTGTTTGGAAATAGGGTCACTACAGATGTAATTAAGACATCATCCTAAAGTAGGATGGGCCCCTAATCCAATATGACTGCTGTCTTTCTAAAAGGAGGAAATTTGGATACAGACCCACACTCAGGTGATGCACCGGGCTTCCCTGGTGGTCCAGTGGGTAGAGAGTCCACCCTGCAGTGCAAAGGGCACCAGTTCGATCCCTGGCCAGGGAAGATCGCACCTGCCACAGAGCAGCCAGACCAGTGTGTCCCAATTATGAGCCAGCGCTCTGGAGCGCATGTGCCCAGAGTGGGTGCTCTGCAACGAGTGAGGCCACTGCAAGGGGAGGTCCACACATGCCAAAAAATAAAGATGGATGAAAATAAATAAATAAGAAACCAATAGAAAGAGGCCAAAATTAAAAACTAAAAGAAATTGAGGTGATGCATCTATAAGCCAAGGAACACTAGTAAATCACCCAAGCTAGAAGAGATGCATGGAACAGACTGTTAGAAGGAACCAACCCTGTCAACCCCTTAATTTCAGACTTCTATCTTCCACAAATGTGAGAGGAAAAAAAAAAAAAAAACATTTCTGTTACATTACCCAGTTCGTGGGATTTTTTTTTCCAGCAGCACTAGCAAGCTAATATAATGCTGAGCATTCATTCGTTTTGTTGGTCCAACCCACACAAATATCTAGTATGGAGTAGACACTCAATAAGCCTTCATCAACTAATGCCTGAACAAATGACTGAGTGACTCACCAGTGAACAAGAGAAGCAAGGTTCCTAATCTTAAGTCTTATTCGTAGCTGTGATGTAAAAGAGTGTTAGAGCTCTTTTAGCCTTTTTATATCTGTATTTTAGACAAAAGCTCTAACCAACAGTAGAGTTTCCCAGGTAGCTCAGTGGTACAGAACCCCCCTGCCAATGCAGCAGAAGTGATGCATCGCTGGATTGGGAAGATCCCCTGCAGAAGGAAATGGCAACTCACTCCAGTATTCTTGTCTAGAGAATTCCATAGGCAGAGGAGACTGGGGTCTACAGTCCATGGGGTCACAAAGAGTTGGAAACAATTGAGCACAACACAGCACCATAACCACCAGTAGCCTCAAAATGCAACTTTGTTTGGAAATAGGGTCACTACAGATGTAATTAAGACATCATCCTAAAGTAGGATGGGCCCCTAATCCAATATGACTGCTGTCTTTCTAAAAGGAGGAAATTTGGATACAGACCCACACTCAGGTGATGCACCGGGCTTCCCTGGTGGTCCAGTGGGTAGAGAGTCCACCCTGCAGTGCAAAGGGCACCAGTTCGATCCCTGGCCAGGGAAGATCGCACCTGCCACAGAGCAGCCAGACCAGTGTGTCCCAATTATGAGCCAGCGCTCTGGAGCGCATGTGCCCAGAGTGGGTGCTCTGCAACGAGTGAGGCCACTGCAAGGGGAGGTCCACACATGCCAAAAAATAAAGATGGATGAAAATAAATAAATAAGAAACCAATAGAAAGAGGCCAAAATTAAAAACTAAAAGAAATTGAGGTGATGCATCTATAAGCCAAGGAACACTAGTAAATCACCCAAGCTAGAAGAGATGCATGGAACAGACTGTTAGAAGGAACCAACCCTGTCAACCCCTTAATTTCAGACTTCTATCTTCCACAAATGTGAGAGGAAAAAAAAAACATTTCTGTTACATTACCCAGTTCGTGGGATTTTTTTTTCCAGCAGCACTAGCAAGCTAATATAATGCTGAGCATTCATTCGTTTTGTTGGTCCAACCCACACAAATATCTAGTATGGAGTAGACACTCAATAAGCCTTCATCAACTAATGCCTGAACAAATGACTGAGTGACTCACCAGTGAACAAGAGAAGCAAGGTTCCTAATCTTAAGTCTTATTCGTAGCTGTGATGTAAAAGAGTGTTAGAGCTCTTTTAGCCTTTTTATATCTGTATTTTATTTGCTGTTTACAAGAAGCCTAATGAGGGAGGGATTATTACAGCTTCAGAGAGTAGTGACATGCAACTGTCTCATAGCAGCATAAACATTCCACTCAAATGAATCCTTGAATGGAATGGGTATACACACTGGAGGAGGGGCTAGATTTTTAAGTTCAGTGCATGTGGGGGACAGGAAGCACTGGATGACTGGCCACCCCGGGAAGTACCACCCCACCCTTTGTGTCTTCAAAATCCCTGAGAAACTTCCACAGGAAATTAAGACATCTCCAAACACACAGGCTTCAAGAAACTGAGAAACAGATAAGACATGGCTGCTGATATCAAACCATTAAGTGGTCGTGATAACAGACTTGTCTCTTGGGAATGTGGTTCAAGGTCAGGACATGCACGACTCCTCCAAGGAATAGATGACTGGAGAGCTACTATGATTGACATATTATCCAGACCCAAAATGAAGATTTAATAGCACACGAGAGCAATTTTAGTGACTAAACTGCCCAGCAACTTTAACCCTCATATTGCAATGCAAGTGTCGCAGACAGATTTTATTAGCACAGGATCCCATGTGCTTTCAGTGCATTTTAGATAAATTGATTAAACCTTAGTTTCTCTTCAAAAAAGTGTTGTGACATTGTTAATCAGTCATACATCCATACAGAACGTTTAACAAAGTGATGAGGGGAACACAGCATTAACACAAGCTTTAGTGGACCAAGAGACGTTGCTTAGACTTTAGGCTCAGATAAGCATGGGCCATGTGGATTTATTAACCTTGGGTGTTTATAATGGCTTAGATTGCCCAGTTCGTGGGATTTTTTTTTCCAGCAGCACTAGCAAGCTAATATAATGCTGAGCATTCATTCGTTTTGTTGGTCCAACCCACACAAATATCTAGTATGGAGTAGACACTCAATAAGCCTTCATCAACTAATGCCTGAACAAATGACTGAGTGACTCACCAGTGAACAAGAGAAGCAAGGTTCCTAATCTTAAGTCTTATTCGTAGCTGTGATGTAAAAGAGTGTTAGAGCTCTTTTAGCCTTTTTATATCTGTATTTTATTTGCTGTTTACAAGAAGCCTAATGAGGGAGGGATTATTACAGCTTCAGAGAGTAGTGACATGCAACTGTCTCATAGCAGCATAAACATTCCACTCAAATGAATCCTTGAATGGAATGGGTATACACACTGGAGGAGGGGCTAGATTTTTAAGTTCAGTGCATGTGGGGGACAGGAAGCACTGGATGACTGGCCACCCCGGGAAGTACCACCCCACCCTTTGTGTCTTCAAAATCCCTGAGAAACTTCCACAGGAAATTAAGACATCTCCAAACACACAGGCTTCAAGAAACTGAGAAACAGATAAGACATGGCTGCTGATATCAAACCATTAAGTGGTCGTGATAACAGACTTGTCTCTTGGGAATGTGGTTCAAGGTCAGGACATGCACGACTCCTCCAAGGAATAGATGACTGGAGAGCTACTATGATTGACATATTATCCAGACCCAAAATGAAGATTTAATAGCACACGAGAGCAATTTTAGTGACTAAACTGCCCAGCAACTTTAACCCTCATATTGCAATGCAAGTGTCGCAGACAGATTTTATTAGCACAGGATCCCATGTGCTTTCAGTGCATTTTAGATAAATTGATTAAACCTTAGTTTCTCTTCAAAAAAGTGTTGTGACATTGTTAATCAGTCATACATCCATACAGAACGTTTAACAAAGTGATGAGGGGAACACAGCATTAACACAAGCTTTAGTGGACCAAGAGACGTTGCTTAGACTTTAGGCTCAGATAAGCATGGGCCATGTGGATTTATTAACCTTGGGTGTTTATAATGGCTTAGATTGCACCAGATGACTGGATTTTATCATTAAAAGGATGTAGCATTAAACCTTAGGCATTAATGAGTACAGCCCATGTAAGATTCAGTCCTTAGAGCAGAATAGACTATAAGAAAAAGATAACCCTTTTAAAATTTTCTTAAGCTTTTTAAGCATTAGGTGATAAAAGAACATTGGTTGCTTTCTTTAATGGATTTCTCAGCCATATCTCAAAACAACTAGGCCAGAAATTTGAACATTAGCTGAATTTAAAGTATGCTACAAGCTCTAGTAAAATTAGAGCTTAAAATTCTTAGCTCCAGAGACAGAGCTTGCCTACTGCATCAACTTCCCCAAACTCTGTGTGTGTGTGTGTCTGTGTGTGTGTGTATGTGTCTGTGTGTGTGTGTGTGTGTGTGTGTGTGTGTTATTTTGAAGTGACTGGAGGGCAATAGCTGTGGAGGAGACCAAACTTGAATCCCTGCATCACGCCCACAGCCTTTGGTTACTGAAACAACACCATCTCACGGAAGCGCTGCATTTGCTAATTAAAGAAACCCTAATTATTAGATTTCAGAGATTCAAACTGCTTCCAATCATAGAAGGGAAGTGGATCTTTATTAATATTTAAATCAAAAAGACTGGGGATTCTTTTTATAAAGAGAATATGCCCTCTTGCTAGGTGGAAGTCAAGAAATAACTGACTGAGATTATTAAATGCCCCCAAACTTGAGAAAGCAAT
This sequence comes from Tragulus kanchil, assembly GCA_022376925.1. Classification (NCBI taxonomy): domain Eukaryota; kingdom Metazoa; phylum Chordata; class Mammalia; order Artiodactyla; family Tragulidae; genus Tragulus; species Tragulus kanchil. The sequence continues at coordinate 269,548,862 of JAIOJX010000004.1, read as the reverse complement.
TTAAAGGTCTGTGCCCATTGACCTTTAGCTCCAAAATTCTGATTTACCCCAGGGATAAAAAAGGAGCTGGTATTTCTTACCATCAGAACAAAGGTAGTGGAAGAAAGAAAATAAAATAGAAGACATCAAACAGAGTAGTAGTGGGAACGGTGAAAAGGGTTTTATTAGCACAGGATCCCATGTGCTTTCAGTGCATTTTAGATAAATTGATTAAACCTTAGTTTCTCTTCAAAAAAGTGTTGTGACATTGTTAATCAGTCATACATCCATACAGAACGTTTAACAAAGTGATGAGGGGAACACAGCATTAACACAAGCTTTAGTGGACCAAGAGACGTTGCTTAGACTTTAGGCTCAGATAAGCATGGGCCATGTGGATTTATTAACCTTGGGTGTTTATAATGGCTTAGATTGCACCAGATGACTGGATTTTATCATTAAAAGGATGTAGCATTAAACCTTAGGCATTAATGAGTACAGCCCATGTAAGATTCAGTCCTTAGAGCAGAATAGACTATAAGAAAAAGATAACCCTTTTAAAATTTTCTTAAGCTTTTTAAGCATTAGGTGATAAAAGAACATTGGTTGCTTTCTTTAATGGATTTCTCAGCCATATCTCAAAACAACTAGGCCAGAAATTTGAACATTAGCTGAATTTAAAGTATGCTACAAGCTCTAGTAAAATTAGAGCTTAAAATTCTTAGCTCCAGAGACAGAGCTTGCCTACTGCATCAACTTCCCCAAACTCTGTGTGTGTGTGTGTCTGTGTGTGTGTGTATGTGTCTGTGTGTGTGTGTGTGTGTGTGTGTGTGTGTTATTTTGAAGTGACTGGAGGGCAATAGCTGTGGAGGAGACCAAACTTGAATCCCTGCATCACGCCCACAGCCTTTGGTTACTGAAACAACACCATCTCACGGAAGCGCTGCATTTGCTAATTAAAGAAACCCTAATTATTAGATTTCAGAGATTCAAACTGCTTCCAATCATAGAAGGGAAGTGGATCTTTATTAATATTTAAATCAAAAAGACTGGGGATTCTTTTTATAAAGAGAATATGCCCTCTTGCTAGGTGGAAGTCAAGAAATAACTGACTGAGATTATTAAATGCCCCCAAACTTGAGAAAGCAATTTAAAGGTCTGTGCCCATTGACCTTTAGCTCCAAAATTCTGATTTACCCCAGGGATAAAAAAGGAGCTGGTATTTCTTACCATCAGAACAAAGGTAGTGGAAGAAAGAAAATAAAATAGAAGACATCAAACAGAGTAGTAGTGGGAACGGTATTTCCTTGAAAGAAATATTGGGGTCTTAAAACATAGGCTGGGCAAATATGCAGGAGAAATGAGAGCCAGAAGAGAGAACCACAAAGTGAAAGAGGGGACTGACTCAAATCCAGTTTTTCTTGAAAAGCTCATAGAAAAGGGCAACACATTTCAGTTGTTATTTGTTCAAAAGGGAGGACCAGTAGCTAAAAAAAGTCAACTGGATAAAAAGAGGAAAGGCCTTGGAGAGCAGCTACGATGACGTCCTGGAGAGAAATAAAATTAGAAAAACTCTACAAAGATCCCATAAAGCATCAGTGTTTTACAAGAACAACTGGGAAACTATCCCCTAAAAATTACGACCATGTAATTAACTGGTAAGAACACCTGGTCATATTTGAGAGAGAAACCCAGGAAGGTGGATGTAAAGGACTCCAAGAACTGTTATGTGACTTTCAAAGGAACAAAATTACTGCCAAGGAGGCCTCGGGGGACATATCTGGATAATCTCTGGAACTGGTAGTTTAAGGGAAAATGAAGCAAAGAGAGGATTTACTCAAGGGAAATTAGACAGGATGGCTACAGGTCAAGACTTGGTCTGGAGCAGATATTGGTCTGAAAGGAGTATCTTCCTCAGTGGCTCAGTGGTAAAGAACCTACCTGCCAATGCAGGAGACGTTTAAGACTCTGGGGTTCAATCCTTGGGTAGAGAAGATCCCCTGGAGAAGAAAATGGTAACCTATTCCAGTATTCTTGCTTGGAAAACACTATGGACAGAGGAGCTTGGTGGACGACAATCCACGGGGTCACGAAAGAATCAGACATGACTCAGCAACTCAACAACAACAACACAGCCTACTCCAGAGGATCAAGATGGTCAAGACTCATTTGAACAAGGGATGTGGAACAAACATGGATCTCACTGACTTCATCTCCTTCAAGCCAAATTTTTGAGAGTAGAGAGAAAAACAAATGCCTAGGCCACAAAGCAAAAGAAGAGGAAAACTAAAAAAGGCCCTCAGGTCCAGGAGACACTGTTATCCTTATATGAGTTACAGAAGTAAAGAGATCAAAAGATAAAGCTGAAAGAAAAGTTATAAATCCAGCTCAAACTATCTGAAAAGAATATGAAAACAATAATAGGGGGGGAAATACCAAAAGTTTTCCTCATATCATCAGAAAATTAACTTTAGGGACAGTGTGTTGAGGCTTTGCCTTCCAATGCACGGACTACAGGTTTGATCCCTGGTTGGGGGTTAAGATCCCATATGCCTCGAGGCCAAAATATAAAAGCAATATTGAAACAAATTCAATAAAGACTGTAAAGATGGTCCACATAAAAAACAAAACTTAAAAAAGAAAAAAGACTTTAACTGAAAAAAGTTACCACTCAAGACTTGAGGAGTTGTTAAAATGAGATATGGAAGTGTTTTGAAGAGCAGATGGCAAAAATATTAAGCATCACTCGATTCTTACGTTCACACACATCAAGTGCAACTTCAGGTAAGGAATCTGCTGCCAGTGATCTTCCAGGAAAAACTAAAGAAATGATGGAAGTGAAAAATATTTCCTAGGGCACAGGTGCCAAGTGAAGGGCTCTCAGTGATCAAAATTAGACCAAGTTGGGCAAGTAGTGTTTGGTTATAATTCAAAGTGTAAAACATTTATCAGTGAGCCGACACTATGACAAAGCTATGACAAACATAGATAGCATATTAAAGAGCAGAGATATAACTTTACCAATGAAGGTCCATAGAGTCAAAGCTCTGGTCTTTCTATTAGTCATGTACAGATGTGAGAATTGGACCACAGAGAAGACTGAGTGCTGAAGAACTGATGCTTTTGAATTGTGGTGCTGGGGAAGACTCCTGAGAGTCCATTGGGCTTCAAGGAGATTAAACCAGTCAATCCTAAAGGAAATCAACCCGGAATACTTATTGAGAGGACTGATGCTGAAGTTGAAGCTACATAACTTTGGTCACCTGATACAAAGAGATGACTCTGGAAAAGATCCTGATGTTGGGAAAGATTGAAGGCAGAAGAAGTGGGCAGCAGAGGATAAGATGGTTGGATAGCATCACTGGCTCGATGGACATGAACTTGGACCAATTCCAGGAGATAGTGAAGGACAGGGAGGCTGGAGTGCTGCAGTCCATGGGGTTGCAAAGAGTCGGACATGACAGTGACTGAATAACAACAATAACATGAGCCCATACTGATGTAAATGACTGAACAAATAAATAAACGGGATGAGGGAGATGAATACACTCTGCCTTCCAGAAGGTGAAACATAACCAGCTACCCACTCTTTAGGTGTGGGCTGCACATAGTGATTTCCTTTCTAAGAGTACGATGTGAAAAGCAGGGAAAACAGAATTTTACAGAGGAGAAGCCTGACAAACTCTAATTCAACCAGGTAATGAAGGTCAATATCAACAGTGAAAAGTCCTGTTGATAGAAGGTACCTTTGATAAGATTTTATGCAAGTGGTACTTTACTGCTGAGGTCTTCCTTCCAAAAGCTGTAGCCTCAATCTAGTCATGAGAAAATCATTAGTCAAACCTAGTTGACAGACATTCTACCAAATACATGACTAGTAATTCTCAAAACCATCCAGTTCATCACAAACAAAAGAATCTCAAATCACGAGGAGCCTCAGGACTAGTAAATGTAATGTGAATCATAGCTGGGACCCAGTGATCTTCCAGGAAAACTAAAGAAATGATGGAAGTGAAAAATATTTCCTAGGGCACAGGTGCCAAGTGAAGGGCTCTCAGTGATCAAAATTAGACCAAGTTGGGCAAGTAGTGTTTGGTTATAATTCAAAGTGTAAAACATTTATCAGTGAGCCGACACTATGACAAAGCTATGACAAACATAGATAGCATATTAAAGAGCAGAGATATAACTTTACCAATGAAGGTCCATAGAGTCAAAGCTCTGGTCTTTCTATTAGTCATGTACAGATGTGAGAATTGGACCACAGAGAAGACTGAGTGCTGAAGAACTGATGCTTTTGAATTGTGGTGCTGGGGAAGACTCCTGAGAGTCCATTGGGCTTCAAGGAGATTAAACCAGTCAATCCTAAAGGAAATCAACCCGGAATACTTATTGAGAGGACTGATGCTGAAGTTGAAGCTACATAACTTTGGTCACCTGATACAAAGAGATGACTCTGGAAAAGATCCTGATGTTGGGAAAGATTGAAGGCAGAAGAAGTGGGCAGCAGAGGATAAGATGGTTGGATAGCATCACTGGCTCGATGGACATGAACTTGGACCAATTCCAGGAGATAGTGAAGGACAGGGAGGCTGGAGTGCTGCAGTCCATGGGGTTGCAAAGAGTCGGACATGACAGTGACTGAATAACAACAATAACATGAGCCCATACTGATGTAAATGACTGAACAAATAAATAAACGGGATGAGGGAGATGAATACACTCTGCCTTCCAGAAGGTGAAACATAACCAGCTACCCACTCTTTAGGTGTGGGCTGCACATAGTGATTTCCTTTCTAAGAGTACGATGTGAAAAGCAGGGAAAACAGAATTTTACAGAGGAGAAGCCTGACAAACTCTAATTCAACCAGGTAATGAAGGTCAATATCAACAGTGAAAAGTCCTGTTGATAGAAGGTACCTTTGATAAGATTTTATGCAAGTGGTACTTTACTGCTGAGGTCTTCCTTCCAAAAGCTGTAGCCTCAATCTAGTCATGAGAAAATCATTAGTCAAACCTAGTTGACAGACATTCTACCAAATACATGACTAGTAATTCTCAAAACCATCCAGTTCATCACAAACAAAAGAATCTCTGAGAAACTGTCACAACCGAGGAGCCTCAGGACTAGTAAATGTAATGTGAATCATAGCTGGGACCCAGAAACACAAAAGTGACATTAGTTAAAAACTAAGGAATTCTGAACAAAATACGGACTGAATAAAATATGGACTCAGTTAACAATAATGTATTAATACCGATATTGGTGCATTACTTTGTAATAAAAGTATTATTTTCCATTTTTTTAATTGAAGGATAATTGCTTTATAGAATTCTGTTGGTTTCTGCCAAACATCAACATGAACCATCCATAGGTATAGTGGTATACTAATTGAATATGTGGATACTACTGGTAGAGAATGACATCAGCAAAATCATTGAACAAGAAACCCCAAAGGTCCATTCCTCCACCAAAAAAACCAAATAAATAAAATTTAAAAACCGCAAATTAAACTGATAAAGAAAAAAACTATCATTTTACATTTAACACTGATATGGGGGGGAGGGGACTGGGAAGAGGGTGGAGGAGGGAGGGGTCAGGGAAATACATATGACTAATCTGGGATTATACCTATTTGTAAACAACAAACAAAAAAAATTGCAAGACTGCTGCAAGGATTTAGGTTATTTCCTCTTTGTTTGTTTCTTTCTTTAGGCTGTGTTGCTTGGCTTGTGGGATCTTAGTTCCCTGACTCAGGACTAAACTCGGGACCTCGGTGGTGAGAGTGGGGAGTCCTAACCGCTGGACTGCCAGGGAACTCCCTAGTTTCTGTTTAATAACAAATACATGTTGGGCCTGCTAACACTGCAGAGATGTAACTATCAAATTAGAAAAGGGACTGTCCTCGGAGAATAGGAATAGTAAAGCCAAGGGTGAAAGTTAAATTGGAGGAACTTCCCTAGGGGTCCAGCAGCTAAGACTCCACACTCCCAGTGCAGGGGCCCTGGGTTTGACCCCTGGTCAGGGAACTAGATCCCACATGTTGCATACAACTAAGACCCAGCACAGACAAATAAATAAATAAATATTAAAAAAAAAAAAAAAAAAAGTTAAATTGGATACAAATGGAAAGTAGAGAGCAGTGATCCCTGCCAATGTGTAGGTTTTTAAGGACTTTAACACCAACTCCCAGCCCGCCACCACCACTACCATGTTCTCTGCTGATGTGTAAGAATGCAAGACACACAGAAGACCAATCTCTCAAAAACTCAAAATTCCACTTTAATTTATCCTTTTTATGTTTTAAATGGAACTTTATAATGGCTGGTAAAAACTGCTTACCTCCGAATACTACAAAGGGCTCAAACTTTATGGCCTAAGAATCCAGAATACATCATAAGAATGCTTTGTTGGCACAAATATTTCCAGAGGGTTGTTACCTTAAAGGAAACGTAATTCAACAGATCTTTATATACTACCAAAAAGTAAGTTATTTTAATAACTCCTGAAAATGGAATCCAGTTCATATACTCGACCAATAAAACGTTCACTGTTTACAAGCCCATACAGGCTTCACTAAAAGTAAGTGATTCCGTTTCCTGGATTCCAATCCACAACATAAGCTTCTTGCCTTGGTGGCTCCTAAATAACCCCTAAAATTTTCATAAAGGTTTCAAGTTGAATATGGGGTCCATGGGTCTGCATCCCTCATGGCACCAAATGCACACTGCGACCCAGAATTAAAATAAAGACCTCCTTTCTGCAGCTATAGGCAGCTCCTCCACACTTCTTACAAAAATGGAGCAACCTCACAGCCTCCAGTGGCCACCATCTCCCAAACAAAAGTCAGGGTAAGTCTAGAATGAGCTCTGCGTGTGTTCTGTTTTGAGGCTTAGAACCCAGAAGCAGGAAAAAAATAATAATAAAGGTCAAAATTAACAACGTAACAAACTTTTCGTGTCACGGATCATTACAAGCTAGTGAGAGGAACAAAAGGAAGAGCCTATGTTTACATAAATGCCCTCCACCCAGAGTCCACCAGAAAGCCACCCAGTGGGTTGACTCCTCATTGCAATGAGGAAGACACGCAAATGAAGAGCCAAGGGTATCTCAGCAAAAAAGTGTTGGAAATGACTTTCTATTGGATGCAGGCTTGTGTTACATGATATGGGAGAAGGTTCAAGAAAGGATGTGAAGAATCCTAGAGTTAGTCACGATTCCCCAGGAAAGTCTGGCACTTTTGTGTTTAGACAATATTCATGCTTTTGTCTGGTGCCCTGTCATGATTACAGTCTTACAGACTGGTCTTGTTTTTCTCCTTATCCATTGCGGCTACAGGGTGACCCTGTTGGTGAAATTGTTCACGTTTGAGAGACGAATGCCTGAGCCTGAATGTGAGTGTCCGGCCAGCTCCTAGCAACACCAAGGCCTCCCTGACAACACAAAGTCACTTTCTAGCTGTCACCTGACTCAGTTGTGTGGAGACAGAAACCAAGGAATGTAACCTAGTCTAGCAGGTCATGGATGGTCACCCTGGAGGAACTGACATTTAAACTAAGAGTTTAAAAGCTGAAACATCTTTCGTTAGCATAGCCCAGGGGTTCCGTTTAGCCGTTTCTTTTCTTCCCCTCACCAACAATATTATTTTTCTACAAGTGAATTAGTCAAAGCTGGCTTCTTACACCATTCCCAGCCTTCTCTAATGTAAGAATATGCTTGGCTAGAATATGCTTTCTATGGGTAGTATCTGTTCAAAGCTCTTGTAAGAAAATAGTATTACCAATAGCAATTATAATAATGGTACTAGTTTAATTTAAAGGGTAATATAAATGATAAATAATGCACATAAAAGGGAAGCAAATACATTTAAGGACACTGCAACTTTACTGGGTGGGAAATAATGTTTCCTTTCAAAATTGTATTTCTGATATAGTGTGGAATATTAAATATTTTTGTCTTCAAAAATCTTTGTAGTGAGCTGAGTTTGAGTGGTACCTGAAGTCAGAAGAGCAAAGACATCTTTTTTCCTTCCTTATTTTAAATCTTATCAGTCTAAATGAGAATAAAGTTTTTCCTGTTGTAAGAATTAGTGAACTCTTTTGCTATATGACCCTGATGAAAACCTTTAACTCTCATGAAATTCCATCTTCAAAAGACCTGAGGAGTTTAGAGAAGGCTAAAACCTTGCATTCATGGGCAGAACATACCACCTGCTATTAGGCTGAATGGTAGATTGAAATGAGATCCTTCTGGAATAGGTTACACTTGAAAAAATACCTTACAGGGATCCTGCTAGTCAAACAAGCAACTGTGAAACAGAAAAGCCTAGAATCAGAGAAGGACAGTCAGCTGACTCGGTGGCAGTCACTCTAGAGGTGCAAAGAACCCTTCGTTAGCAATGCATCATTCTAGTGAAGCAGTTCCAACTGCCAATGGGAGGTTACTGCCAAAAAATTCCTGGGTGGCCTAATCAATAACAAGGAAACCCCAGAAGCAGCTGCTCTTTGGGAGTTTGGGGTACAAGCCTGGCTATAAGGGTGATGCTGCTGCACGTTTTCCAGCCATACGCATAGACCCAGGTTTGTCAGCTTGCACCACGCACTCCTCAACTATAACTATCAATGGAGATGGAAAACGTAAAGCCTAAGCCAAAACGAGGAGATGGAGAATTTGTGGAGGCAGTTTCCTTACCAAAGAATGACCTGCTGAGAAGACGCGATGCTCTGGTGCCTGAAGGATAGCTGAGTGTAGACACGAGAGCCTATTCATATGCTCAGGTGCTAAAACATGCAAACATGAAGCTGTTTGAGGGGCTCTTGCTGAAGTTGGAAGGCCATATGACAGTCGGCCATGATATTCCAAACAGAACCACCAGGCCTCCTTCACTAAGACTTTGTCTCTGGCTTAGTTTTAATGGAGATTTGAAATTAGGTTCTTCATAAAAGCACTATAAATACATAAATATAAAATCCTTCTGTAATCTGGGAAAAGCATTCCTGTGAGAACTGGATTTTTTCTCCCCGGGAAAACTATTCATGTTCTCAGTCGTGTCCAACTCCTTGCGACCCCGTGGCCTGTAACCCACCAGGCTCGTCTGTCCATGGGATTCTCCAGGCAAGAATACTGGGGTGGGTAGCCGTTTCATATTCCAGGGGATCTTCCCAACCCAAGGATCAAACCCACATCTCTGGTGTCTCCTGCACTGCAGGTGGATCCTTTACCACTTCTGAGCCACCGGAGAAGCCCCCTGGGAAGACTATACCCTGATCCTACTTCCAGATGCCCAGGAAGGAGGAGTTGAATAAGCATGCACTGAGTAAACTAGGACAACTGACTCCCTATGTGTTGAGTATTTGAATTCCAAGTGGCATTGTTATTTTAAATATTTAGTTCTGGGGCTTAAACCATGACAACCGTAAAACATGACAGATGAATTTTTGTGTGTGTTTTTCCAGTCTTCAAGTGATAAAGCATTTGTAAACATCTAAAAGAGTCACTTCCGTCATTTTAGTTATAAATTCAGATTTAATTTCAACAAATACTTGTGATGGCTCTCTGCGTTGTCAAAAACCTTTACTGGCTGCTTTCACCTCGCTGCCATGCAACAGTGTGGTAGAGTCAGTATTAGTATGCTTGGTTTTTTGGAAAAACAATTGATATTGAACCAGATTCTTCTACATATGACGTTTAGTAGAGCAAAATATAACTATCAATGGAGATGGAAAACGTAAAGCCTAAGCCAAAACGAGGAGATGGAGAATTTGTGGAGGCAGTTTCCTTACCAAAGAATGACCTGCTGAGAAGACGCGATGCTCTGGTGCCTGAAGGATAGCTGAGTGTAGACACGAGAGCCTATTCATATGCTCAGGTGCTAAAACATGCAAACATGAAGCTGTTTGAGGGGCTCTTGCTGAAGTTGGAAGGCCATATGACAGTCGGCCATGATATTCCAAACAGAACCACCAGGCCTCCTTCACTAAGACTTTGTCTCTGGCTTAGTTTTAATGGAGATTTGAAATTAGGTTCTTCATAAAAGCACTATAAATACATAAATATAAAATCCTTCTGTAATCTGGGAAAAGCATTCCTGTGAGAACTGGATTTTTTTTTCTCCCCGGGAAAACTATTCATGTTCTCAGTCGTGTCCAACTCCTTGCGACCCCGTGGCCTGTAACCCACCAGGCTCGTCTGTCCATGGGATTCTCCAGGCAAGAATACTGGGGTGGGTAGCCGTTTCATATTCCAGGGGATCTTCCCAACCCAAGGATCAAACCCACATCTCTGGTGTCTCCTGCACTGCAGGTGGATCCTTTACCACTTCTGAGCCACCGGAGAAGCCCCCTGGGAAGACTATACCCTGATCCTACTTCCAGATGCCCAGGAAGGAGGAGTTGAATAAGCATGCACTGAGTAAACTAGGACAACTGACTCCCTATGTGTTGAGTATTTGAATTCCAAGTGGCATTGTTATTTTAAATATTTAGTTCTGGGGCTTAAACCATGACAACCGTAAAACATGACAGATGAATTTTTGTGTGTGTTTTTCCAGTCTTCAAGTGATAAAGCATTTGTAAACATCTAAAAGAGTCACTTCCGTCATTTTAGTTATAAATTCAGATTTAATTTCAACAAATACTTGTGATGGCTCTCTGCGTTGTCAAAAACCTTTACTGGCTGCTTTCACCTCGCTGCCATGCAACAGTGTGGTAGAGTCAGTATTAGTATGCTTGGTTTTTTGGAAAAACAATTGATATTGAACCAGATTCTTCTACATATGACGTTTAGTAGAGCAAAATCCTGCTGAGTGAGAAGCCCAGCATAGGAAATAGCACAGGAATCTCAAATCTGATTAAGAGACAAACTTCAACGTACATTTACTGCAGATTCAGAAACACTGCAAATTCATTCGCAGATGGAAGACCCTATAGTGGATTACTTTTAGAGATACACAGTCTGGAGGCAGTGTGAATGCAGATCAAAATCATATGTACTCATAGAAACATCTGTATAATTACCGGGTACCCAATCCAGTGCACAGCATCTGAGAACTAGTCTGAGGATGGAGGGGCTAATTACGCACCAGGATTTAGAACAGCACCAAGCACCCAGGTGTCCAATTCCTTCCCATTACCACAAACACTAGAGGGCATCTACAAGTTTCGACATTCTTAGATTTCACATTTCTTTTGTACCGCCCATTATTTGCCAACACATCTTATTCACTCTGACGTATTTTAGAAGCTTGTAAACAACACTAATTTAACATGATAAACCAACTTGAAAGAGTAGTCTCGGCAGCAGAGGGGCAGAATCAATAGGCTGACAAGGGTGTCACACGGAATCAGGACCCTCTGAAGTTTCCATTTTGTTTCTACTGCTCTTGTTTGTGCATTTAAATGTGAATTTGCTCAATACTTCGAAGTAATTATTTTGCTTTATGTTAGAAGGACAAAATATCTGGACACTCATTCTGGCTGTTTTATTGTGAAGTGCAGCGTCCATTATGTCAGGTATCATGAGTTTCTATCTCACATACCAAACATAAATAAACAGGGAAGCGGGCTCGAGACTCTCACCCATTTTGGAAAACAGAGGAACGCGACGGTAACCTGCAAAAGGAATCACACCATAAAAAATACAGTCATCAGCAGGGGCCCCCATAGTGCTCCCTAGAAATAACATACTTTGTTATTTGTTGTTCAGTCGCGAAGTCATGTTGACTCTTTGCGACCCCAGCAACTGCAGCCCACCAGGCTCCTCTGTCCTCCATTATCTCCGGGAGTTCAAATTCGGGTCCATTGAGTTGGTGATGCTGTCTAACCATTTCATCCTCCGCCTCCCCTTCTCCTTCTGTCTTCAGTCTTTCCCAGTGAGAAATAATATACTAAGACCCTATAAAAACTAAGACTGTGTAGCTATGTTCCATCATGAATATTAATTTTCCTCCAAAAAAAATATTTGAAGTTTCTATCCCGACTTCCTACTAAACACAACACAGCTCATGCTTCTCCTCCTGGTAAGTGCAGCATCTCCAAAAGTAGCCATCACCCTTCAGCTTCAGAAAGACGTGTTTCCTGGGTATGTCTCAGAGGATGCTAGAAGAGCCACCATGAGGACAGAATTGGGAGCACACTGGAAATCACCCCAAAGAGGGGACTGTGAGGCAGCCCCGGTCAAGAAAAAGAGGGTCCTGGGCTCCCAGTCTCCCCTCAGGTGTGAAACAGGAGTTGCTGCTTCTCCCTTCTGTGAAGTTCCCATCCTTGGCTCCTTCATGGAAGTCAGGCCTACTCTTAACTGAAATGTAGAGAAATCCTCATACGACCAAGTCTGTCTCGTTAGTCTTCCTAGCACTACTGCTCCCCAAGCCCACCTTCTATACCAGAACACATTCCTCTAATTCCACTAAAATGAAATGCGTCAATACATAAGATTTCCTTTACGTGTCTGGCTGTCATGGAGAGAGCTATTCAGTGTATCAAAGTGCCTCTGTGTTAAACTCAAGGTATATATAAATGTTAGCACAGTCACCGCACTCTTCAGAATATTACCTTTGTTCATGCACAGAACTGGCAAAGTATATTGTCCAACAAATTCATTTCCAGCTATGAAACCTTGATTTTCAACAACAAAACGTATCAATGCTAATTCTGGCACCTGAATGACAAATGTGAATGTTTCATTCCATCTTGGACTAAAAGCTGAAATATAAAGGAAGAGACAGAATAAAACAAATATCAAATGCTTAATATCTGTTCTCTAAAATTCCTATTTTTAACACTTTAATAGTAATAACGAAAATGGGTAGTTTAGAGGACTTAAATTTTTAATACATCCACCGAGAAAGGAATAATAATGGCAACAGTAATACTTACTAGGTGTCTACAATTGCTGGGCAATATTGTAAAAACTTTAAGTAAATACTCTGACTTAATTCTCACAACCACCCTATCAGGCTTATTTCTAGCCACCTTCACAGAGGAGAAAATTGAGCCATAAAGATGTTTCATAACCTTCAAAAAGATTCACAAAAATAGCCATTAAGTGGTGGGGAAGGAAATCAAACAAATGGAATCTGACTTCAGGGCAGAAACGTGTAACTGTTATATAATATAACTGTGGTGCATTTTATCAACGAAGAATTTGAGACAACAGGAAGTTAAATAACATCATTTTTCTAGATCAGGTCCTATTATGGGAAAAACTCTACAGACAGTGGTTGGATGGAGTTCACTAATGTTTGCTCTACAATCATCTCTTGATCCTTCTTTTGATTGAATACTCATTTTCAAATCCAAAGTTGATGAGTAATTTCAAGCCCAAGCAAAACAGATCATCTCAAACACCCTCTTGCCAAATGAGAAATCCAAATTGCATCACAGTCTGACCCAAATCGGACCAAAATTAAGCCTAATTGAATAGAATCAAGAAATCTTCATCCAGATCAAAGATACCCTCTTACTTAATAAACACTCAAAAGTTCAGGAGAAAATAATGTATCATTTTTTCACGTATAAAGGCAATGCTAAACCTACAACCTCAATAGATTTGTACTTTCATTTACATTTCAAGAAGTATTGTAGAATTTGTGACTAACTAGTTATGTTTTACCTTATCTGTGTTTTCTATGGGGTATCTGCAAGTCACAAGTGCACATTTACTAGGTAGGAGTCTAGAATATAGTCAATGCCTGTGAAAAAATTAAAATGAACTGATTCACACTGAAATAATGACCATCTTACCCTGCCCTAAAAAGATAACTAATTCAATGGAGCACAGGACCAGGTTTAAGAGTCAGTTCCTCATAGACACTTCAAAGTGTCTGCACAAAATTCTTACACTATTTTCTGTCTTCCAACCCTATTTCACCATAATCTCTCTCATACACATACAAACACAAAACATTTTTAAAAAGTAGACAAATTTGATAGTTACAGTAAAAATCACAGGATTTCCTTGGTGGTCTGGTGGTTAAGAATCTGCCCTGCAATTCAGGGGATACCTGATTTGCAATTCAGGTTCGACCCCTGGTTGGGCAGCTAAGATCCCACATGCCTTGGAGCAACTAAACATAGCAGTACAACTAGAGAGCCCGCATGCTGCAACTACTGAAGCCCACACACCCCAGAGCCTGCACCACATCTAGAGAGTCCAGCACCACAAGGAAAGATCCTGCATGACGAAGATCCTCCATGCTGCAGGTAACACATAAAGCAACCAAATGAATAAATACTAAAAAGAAAACACTTCCTCATCTTACCCAATGTGACTGCTTTCCTCCCAGATTCTCATGTCTTTCATTACACTACCATTGTGTGCATGCATGCTTGGTCACTTCAGTCATGTCTGACTCTTTGCAACCCTATGGACTGTAGCCCTCCGGGCACCTCTGTCCATGGGGATTCTCAGGCAAGAATACTGGAGGAGGTTGCCATGCCCTCCTCCGGGGGATCTTCTCAACCCAGGGATTGAACCTTGGTGTCTTGCATTACAGGTGGATTCTTTACCATCTGAGCTACCAGGGAATCTCAAGAACACTGGAATGGGTAGCCTATCCCTTCTCCAGGGGATCTTCCCTACCCAGAGACTGAACCAGGGTCTCCTGCACTGCACACATATTCCTCACCAGCTGAGCTACCAGGGAAGCCCACACCTTAGTATTAATAGCTAAGTGATCAAAGAACCCTTCTTGTCCAGCTTTTAGTCCTGCCAGTCTTCCTTACATGCGTTCTCTTTCTGATGCTGCGGTCTTTCTTTAGGCCCTGACTTATGGCACATTTACAGTCTAGAATATAGTCAATGCCTGTGAAAAAATTAAAATGAACTGATTCACACTGAAATAATGACCATCTTACCCTGCCCTAAAAAGATAACTAATTCAATGGAGCACAGGACCAGGTTTAAGAGTCAGTTCCTCATAGACACTTCAAAGTGTCTGCACAAAATTCTTACACTATTTTCTGTCTTCCAACCCTATTTCACCATAATCTCTCTCATACACATACAAACACAAAACATTTTTAAAAAGTAGACAAATTTGATAGTTACAGTAAAAATCACAGGATTTCCTTGGTGGTCTGGTGGTTAAGAATCTGCCCTGCAATTCAGGGGATACCTGATTTGCAATTCAGGTTCGACCCCTGGTTGGGCAGCTAAGATCCCACATGCCTTGGAGCAACTAAACATAGCAGTACAACTAGAGAGCCCGCATGCTGCAACTACTGAAGCCCACACACCCCAGAGCCTGCACCACATCTAGAGAGTCCAGCACCACAAGGAAAGATCCTGCATGACGAAGATCCTCCATGCTGCAGGTAACACATAAAGCAACCAAATGAATAAATACTAAAAAGAAAACACTTCCTCATCTTACCCAATGTGACTGCTTTCCTCCCAGATTCTCATGTCTTTCATTACACTACCATTGTGTGCATGCATGCTTGGTCACTTCAGTCATGTCTGACTCTTTGCAACCCTATGGACTGTAGCCCTCCGGGCTCCTCTGTCCATGGGGATTCTCCAGGCAAGAATACTGGAGGAGGTTGCCATGCCCTCCTCCGGGGGATCTTCTCAACCCAGGGATTGAACCTTGGTGTCTTGCATTACAGGTGGATTCTTTACCATCTGAGCTACCAGGGAATCTCAAGAACACTGGAATGGGTAGCCTATCCCTTCTCCAGGGGATCTTCCCTACCCAGAGACTGAACCAGGGTCTCCTGCACTGCACACATATTCCTCACCAGCTGAGCTACCAGGGAAGCCCACACCTTAGTATTAATAGCTAAGTGATCAAAGAACCCTTCTTGTCCAGCTTTTAGTCCTGCCAGTCTTCCTTACATGCGTTCTCTTTCTGATGCTGCGGTCTTTCTTTAGGCCCTGACTTATGAATCCTACCACCATCCAATCACCTCCTGTCTCCCTCCTACACTTCTCTCTCTCTCTCTCTGATATTTCTCCCCCTGTACTCTGCAGAAACGATCTCTGTAACACTCAACCCTTGGTGTTTTATAACCCTAGTTAAAAGTTTTACTTTTATTCATTTTATACAGAAAAGAAAGTTTCTAATAACTGTATCACGGCTTTCATGATTTTCCATGCCCGTCGCCAAGGTAACTTTCTCATTTTATCCTCCAACTAATCTTTCTTAAGTATATTGTAATTGAACTTTTTTGACTTTCGCCTAACATGTTTGAATTTTGTTTTCTCCATGTTTTAGCCCTCACAGTATTACTTTTGTGTTAAAATTCCTTATTTTTGGGAATTCCCTCATGGCCCAGTGGTTAGGCAACCACGCTTTCACAGCCATGGCCTGGGTTCAATTCCTGGTCAGAGAATTAAGACTCCACAAGCCTCACAGTGTGGCCAAAAAAGAAAAAAAAAAAAATCCCTTATCCTCAATCTCTAAAAAACAAAAATTCTACTCATTAGCCAAGAACCATTTTCAAAATTTCCCCTTCCATGCAATTCTTTGTACTTTCTTTAATGCACTAATGAGTTTTTTATAATAGTTTTACTACCATCTCCTATTCTATACTGAACTGTAAACTATGATAGAATCAGTTGGGGTGTACAGAAGAATGCAGTTAATAGAGGTTTTAAGTTTTTTAATACTTAGAATCAGGCTTTTAACATAACAGGCTCAGTCATGTCTGATGAATCAAAATGAATTTCTATAGGGATATTCCCACTAAACCCAGGGATGCAATCAAATTTCCAATGGGAGCTAAAACCATAGCATTACATGAGGGGTGCAATGCATGAATGAATGTTCTGTGCATTTAGTCATGAAGATTCAAGTAAGAAGGATAAGAGAAAAACAGGTAGGCTACTAGAAGCATCCTGATGTTAGCAGCTACCTGACATTGCCATTTCAACTTTAAGGGGAGCTGTAGCAAGCAGTAAGTCATCACTAACACCCCTTCCCACTGGTAACATAGGATGAGGTAAAAAAAACTTCCCAAATCTTCTTTCACTCCTTTTGCCCTAGGGTCTGTGCTGGAGAAATATTCAAGGTTTAGGAGGAGGCAAATATTGGATTTGGGGGAGATTATCACCAAAGAAGAAACAGATGACTCAAATGGCCCCTGCTTCTCTGTCTATGCCATTCAGTCCGAAGCCTATCTCCAGTCTCTAAATGAAGTTTATATGCTTGCGGAATATCAACAGAAGAACATTCTTGACTCAAATGATAAGCTGCAAGTTACATTTCCAGGTGATTCAGACCATCAGTTAACCAGAAGAATCTATACTTTTCTAACGTCCTTAATGAGTTCAACTTCAGAGAAGGAATAGTTATGTCAGTGCTGTATTATGTAAACTATTACGAGATGCTGGAAGACTGAAAATCTCACCAAAGTCACCTCTTCCATTCCTACACTTCCTTTCTAGCAAAAATGACTAGATTATGAGTAGGTATCTATGGCATACTGAGTCAGAAGCCACAGACCTTTGATCTAGAACAATTCAAGCAGTCAAGTAAAACTATGCAACGTGCTATATCTTAAGTTCTTTATTTTAAATAGAAGATGGAGGCTAGGTAGCTTGGTAGCTGTCAAAATTTCTCTTTTAATTCACTCATACAAGGAAACATAAAGAGGAAGTAAAACTGGGAAAAGCACTAATTTTTCAGTCATATACATTTTTGTGTCTGTAACCTGAAAACATACCTAACCAACATTAAGTCATTATCCAACTATCTTGGCTGCATATAACACATTGGTTATCTTGAACATAATGCCAAACCTTTGCCTTATAAATAATAAATATGCATCAAAACTCCATCAAGATATAATTTTTAAGCTTTTCGACATGAAGTCTAATAGAACATCCAATAAAATGTATTAGGAGCTCACCATTTTTTTTAATTACACGACTCTGCTGTTTCAGCTGGTCATTTGGAACCCCAAAGATTTCTACAATCACTAATGCATCAGCCTTGTTTTGATAACTGGGAGGCAACTGGATACCACTGATGAGCTGCACAAGAGGAAGTAAATTCAAGAATTTACCAGAATATCAAACAGTTATCACTGCTTATTATCAAAAGAAAATGTTTTCAAAAAATTATGATTAAGTAAATTCCCACCAAAAAAAACCCTAAAAAATAGAAAGTACTGCAAATTTTAACGTTTTTAAATTTTAACTCACTTTGAGCTAAATTTAACCCAAGTATCAAAAGATGATTACCAGAAACACGTCTAAATTATTTTATTTTACCCAGATATGATTATAGTAGGATCCACATTCTCCAAGATTTATGGTCAAACAAATATTTTTATTCTAAAAGTATTCGTTATGATTGTTACAAACCATTGCTTAAAAACAATGTTATGACCGCTTTCTACAGTAATTCAGGCTGAGATTCTAGTTACATGAACTATTTTCAAATTCATATTATATATGTGTGTACATATATATAACAGAAAATAATAGAAGCTATAAATACTACTTCTGAAATATAAGGTATCACATAATTTCCTGATAGTATTTTCTGACAATATATGTTTTGATAATTTATCATGAAATTTTACCTTATCTATAATTGTGTTATCATGAGTCACCTGAGTTTGACAAAATCAATCATTTCACATATATTTTAGGAACTGAATAGCAGAAAATGCTTAATAAAGTAATTAATATAGTTTTACTTCGCCTTTTATTCATCAAGCAAATTGTTAGAGCACAGATATATTTTAAGGAACAAAGTCTAAAAAAGAACAGTATTTGAACAGTAATTTCTAAAGTATACTAATGTAGAAACTGAGACATGATTTCAACCTCTGAAAATTATAATAAAGATGAACAAAGAAATAATTGTCTGAATAAAGGAAAAAGATGAAAGAAAAAAGAATCAGAGCATATTAATAAAAATGAGTTAAAAAGAAAAAAGGAAGGAAGAGAAAAGAAAAGAAAAAAGTGCCATTGTGAAATTTTTCCTTTCCTACATCCACACATTATGGCATCCACTAGAAACCAGAGAGATTATACAAATATTTAATGACCAGTATGGAATGGACATTGATACATTAGCATCATTAGATATCAGTGTAACTTGAAAGAACATCAACTGTGAACATTTAGTACACAGACATCAAAGCCTATCAGCTGAATATCAGCCCTCCAAGTAATAGACCCTTATCAATATGGAGAAGTTGCACCCCATGCCAAAAAGGAAACAACTCTAATTAAATAATAGGCAAAACTATGGCATTTCCAGTAGTCATATACGGATGTGAGAGCTGTACAATAAAAAAGACTGAGTGCCGACGAACTGATGCCTATCAACTGTGGTACTGGAGAATATTCTTGAAAATGCCCTGTACAGCAAGGAGATCAAACCAGTCAACCCTAAAGGAAATAAACCTTGAATATTCATAGGAAAGATTGATGTTGAAGTTGGAGCTCCAGTACTTTGGTCACCTGTTGCGAAGAGTCGAATCATTGGAAAGGATCCTGATGCCAGAAAAGATCTAAGGCAGAAGGAGAAGGGGAGACAGAGGATGAGATGGTTGGATGGCATCACCAACTCAATGGACATGAGTCAGCAAACTCCGGGGGATGGTGAAGGACAGGGAAGCCTGGCACACTGCCATCTTTGGGGTTGCAAAGAGTTGGACACGATCGATCTACGGAACAACAACTAAATAATAATAATAATTGAATATGAACACTGAAATAGACTTTAGAGATTTATTGTTCAAATAATTTGTATATTCTGATTCACAAAGCCCTTCCAGGGGCCCCTACAGACGATCGACATCAAACAGAAAACCTCTCAGTGGTCAACAAGATAGCCCTGCTTTCATCTGGTGGTCTTATTCAGGAGATTTTAAACTTAAAACATGATTCTTTTTTATGAGTTTGAAAATAGCTAACAATCTGAAGTTCTCTGTTTACAAATGACAAAGCATAAATCAGAAATGCTGAGTGACTTCATTGAGGACATAGGAAAGGTGACAGCAAGACAGGGTCTTCTGATTCTCCCATCATGCTCTCCTCAGTTGGTGCAAGTAATAATCTAATCACAAAGCTCCCTAGAAAACTCCCACTGAGCAAGAGGGGAAGACCTATGTGGGTTCCTAGGAAAATCACTAACCCTGCCTCTTTTGCATCATGTCACTTATGCCCCGTTCAGAATACAAACAGATGGCACTTGTAAGCATCTGTGCACACCAGCTATCTTCCAGTCTGACTTTTTCAATAAAGGAGCACATACATTCTCTTTAGTATTCTCAACTTGAAATGAGGCCATTCGTTCAATTAACCTTCATGTACTGAGCAAATACTTTGTGTCAGTTACTGTGGATAAGTGTTGAACACAACATAAAGAACCTCAGATAAGTGGGGGGAGAAAGAAAGTATAACAGGTCAATAATTATAACTTAACAGTGCCATAATGCATGCATGTATGGGGGTCATGGGCTTCTCTGGTGACTCAGTGGTAAAGAATCTGCCCACCGATTCAGGGTGGGGGTGGGTTTGACCCTTTGTCGGAAAGATCCCATGGAGAAGGAAATGGCAACCCACTCCAGTATTCTCTCCTGGGAAATTCCATGGACAGAGGAGCCTAGTGGACTACAGTCCATGGAATCACAAAAGAGTCAGACATGACTGAGTCACTAAACAATGGTGTCGGGGAAAAACAGAAGAAAACTTCAAAAGTAGCACACCTTAGCACAGGAGAAAGTTTCCAAAAATAAGTGACACTGAAAGGCTTGAAAAGGAGTTATAATGGAATAGGCAGATGAAGAATGGAAGAGTAGACCAGTCAAAGGAAATAGCAAATGCAATGTAGAGAGGTGCCACTGTGGACAAAAGAAGAAAAAAAAAAACCTTCCATATGGCTTCAGAGTGGGTTGAAAGTTTGGAAGAGGTGAGAGAGAAATATGGTGAGAGATGAGGCTAGAGGAGTGTTTTCAGATAAGAAAACAATCAGGAGACACAAATGAATATTAAGCAGGTATGATAAGAGTAGCCTTACAGCAAAATCTCTGGTTGACTTGTGGAAGATGGATCAAGAGGACTGAGAGAGGTTACCTGAAAGGAACAGAGGTGATAATATGTAGCAAATTCCTAAAAAAACAAACAACAAAAAAAAGCAGCAAATGACATCAGATCAAGGGAATGAATAAGATGAATAAGAAAAACATTTAAAGGAAGGTCTACAGAATTCAGAGATGCATAAGACATGGGAAGTGAAGGAGATATGGAAGAGAAGAGTTTCCAATTTTCTAGCCTGAATAAAGAATCGAAAATAAGAAAAAGCTTTTAAAAATTTTACAAAACAGATGGCACTTGTAAGCATCTGTGCACACCAGCTNTCTTCCAGTCTGACTTTTTCAATAAAGGAGCACATACATTCTCTTTAGTATTCTCAACTTGAAATGAGGCCATTCGTTCAATTAACCTTCATGTACTGAGCAAATACTTTGTGTCAGTTACTGTGGATAAGTGTTGAACACAACATAAAGAACCTCAGATAAGTGGGGGGAGAAAGAAAGTATAACAGGTCAATAATTATAACTTAACAGTGCCATAATGCATGCATGTATGGGGGTCATGGGCTTCTCTGGTGACTCAGTGGTAAAGAATCTGCCCACCGATTCAGGGTGGGGGTGGGTTTGACCCTTTGTCGGAAAGATCCCATGGAGAAGGAAATGGCAACCCACTCCAGTATTCTCTCCTGGGAAATTCCATGGACAGAGGAGCCTAGTGGACTACAGTCCATGGAATCACAAAAGAGTCAGACATGACTGAGTCACTAAACAATGGTGTCGGGGAAAAACAGAAGAAAACTTCAAAAGTAGCACACCTTAGCACAGGAGAAAGTTTCCAAAAATAAGTGACACTGAAAGGCTTGAAAAGGAGTTATAATGGAATAGGCAGATGAAGAATGGAAGAGTAGACCAGTCAAAGGAAATAGCAAATGCAATGTAGAGAGGTGCCACTGTGGACAAAAGAAGAAAAAAAAAAACCTTCCATATGGCTTCAGAGTGGGTTGAAAGTTTGGAAGAGGTGAGAGAGAAATATGGTGAGAGATGAGGCTAGAGGAGTGTTTTCAGATAAGAAAACAATCAGGAGACACAAATGAATATTAAGCAGGTATGATAAGAGTAGCCTTACAGCAAAATCTCTGGTTGACTTGTGGAAGATGGATCAAGAGGACTGAGAGAGGTTACCTGAAAGGAACAGAGGTGATAATATGTAGCAAATTCCTAAAAAAACAAACAACAAAAAAAAGCAGCAGCAAATGACATCAGATCAAGGGAATGAATAAGATGAATAAGAAAAACATTTAAAGGAAGGTCTACAGAATTCAGAGATGCATAAGACATGGGAAGTGAAGGAGATATGGAAGAGAAGAGTTTCCAATTTTCTAGCCTGAGTCAACTGAGGCAATGAGTTTGACTCAACTCACAGAGTTAAATAAGATAGGAGAGATCTGACAAGGAAGCGATGTTCAGCTTTAATATTTTAAGTTTTACAAAACAGTGGTAGAGATGGTACATGGGCTATTAAAAATTAGCCTTTAGAGTCCAGAAAAGAGGTCAGATTAACAATGTGGGTTGAAACCAGGAATGTGTATTAAAAAAAAAAAAAAAAAAACACAGAGAGAACATTTAGTTTGAGAAAAGGATTAAGAAAAAGTCTTAGTTATCATAAAGATTTTAGGGACAGATAGGGTCTTCCCAGGTGGCTCAGATAGTAAAGAATCCACCTGCCAATGCAGAAAACATGGGTTCGATCCCTAGGTCGGGAAGATCCCCTGGAGAACGAAACGGAAACCCACCCTGGTATTCTTGCTTGAAAAATCCCATGGACAGAGGAGCCTGGCAGGCTGTAATCCATAGGGTCCCAAAAGAGTCAGACATGACTTAGTGACTAAAAGACAAGAGAAAAAGGAACCAACAAATGAGAGTGAGAAAGAATCGCTTCGAGGTAGAGTAAAAAGAGAAAGAGGAAATTCACAGCAGCATATCAATGAGATTTATGTGGATTAGGAAGCAATCTGAAAAACGGCTGCTCCATCCTACCTTTTCCCTAGAACAACTAAACTAGTTCCTCTAAATTACAACAATGCAACTATTGACATTTTTTCATTCATGCAAAAAGGCAACAGATATGGAAGAATGCTGTAATATTATCCATCCACAGTACCTGAAAAGCTGAACAGAAATTTAAAAGGTATTAAAGAATATCAATGGAACTAAAAATATTAATGGATAATATCTAGCTTATATCATAAAGGAAAAAAAAAGTAATCTTACCCTTATTGTAAGGGTGATTGGACTACTGTCTATTGGTATACTATGTGGATTAAATTTTGTTTTTTTATCTCTTAGGAATTGTGGTTTTAAAATATATCCAGAACAACCATTATCCAAAAATTTTCCATTCTGAAGATCCATAGGGAGACCAGGCGTCTGGAAATTTAAGGCCACTGTGAGGAAGAAGAATATTTTCACCTGGTCAGGACATAGAGGGTATATCTAAAGAAACACAGTTAAACAGTTGACTGAAACCTAAGCATGGATTATACATATTTGAACATTCTAAGAGCAAGTGTTAACTGATTAGTGTTAAGTGATTAGTAGTTTTTAAACATTTACTTTTGGCATGTCTTAACAGATAAAGATGAGTTTCAAAACTCAATCTGCAAATTATTTTACAGCTTTTGAGTTAAAAAATCAAAATACCATATAGCAATGTACATGTCAGATAACACTCAGGACATATGAGACTAAAGAAAATTACTACATTAAATGCTGGAAGGATAGACACCAACTGTATCATAAACTTTCAAGTCTAAAGAGATACTTGAGGAAAAAGTGAGGAATGGACAGAGTGATAATTGTTAAAATACACAGACAACTTCATATAAAGCTGGTAAGCAAACACTGTATTCAGTATCATTATCTGCCTTCCACTGCCCACCCTATCTTCCTGGTCCCACTTTCTCCTTCTCTGAAAACCTACAAACCTTGTTACAATTCAGTAGAAGAGGAATTAATACCTGGCATTTTCTGACTGGTTCATCCCAGTGGTATACCAGTTAATCAGTTTGGAATAGGGAGGGTCTGACCAGGACAAATGGTGAAGTTATACAGTATTATTCATTTTTTAACACTATGTATGAAGAAGTAATTCAAGTACAAAAAGCACAGGTCACTTGATTTGAAGAGGCCCATAGCAAATCTTTCAGGCAAAGGACCAGATGATCACTGTCCCCTTATGCTCATTTTTGGTTTCTTTTTCCCCTTCCTACACTTCCCATGCAAATGCATCATGAATTTAACCTCCATGTCTCTACCCTTACCTAGATTTATCCTTCGCAATCTATTTACGAATAACCTCAACTCTTGAAGCCAATGATTCATCACTGCTTGACTCCAAAACACTCAGGGTCAAAAAGTTTTCAAAGGAAGTTCTTTTCATAATATTTTATTAATTCTCAAAATGAACTTATTTTATCTTATTTTTGCAAAAAAAAAAAAAAAACCTCAATATCCTATATAACATACCCATTTGACAACCTACATTCCAAAATTCTTGAGGATTAAAATTGGAAGAGTCTGCTCTTGTTGCTTTGGGATATATTCTGGTAATGAACTTCCTGGTGTGAAGAATAAATTCCCTGGCTGAAAAAAGAAATTTATTAAACTACAGCAAAAGATTTAAAGTAACCTACTATGTCTATATATTTATTTAATTCTACAATAGTTTCAATAATTTTGATGTCTACTGTCTTGGCAAAAGCATCTGCAATTCACAGAAATCAAAATGAATTCAAGCCTTTGTTCGGCAGTGTAACTCACTGTTATTGAAAAGTTAATAATAACTTATGATACAATTTTATGTCATCATTCACTTGAAGAAAGAAACAACTGAATAACATATTTCTTTTTCTTTCACATTCAAGTTAATTTCACTTTGACATAGTACATATAAAATTTCAAAAGAAAACATATCCATTTTTGAAAATAAAAGTGTCCTTTCTCATTTTGTTCTTTTCTCTTTGTTTTTCACATTAGGACAGGAAGTCATATGAAACTATGTAGAGTCACCATATTAATCAAGCTGAATATGTAACAGATTCCCAGGGCTGAAGGGGAGGTTAAAATTACCCCAGTCAGCTTCCAAACCTAACCACCACAAGATCTTTCCCCAGAATTCAATTTCTGCTTGCATCCCCTCACTGAAAAAGAACTTGCTGCCTCCCAATACTTCAGGTTGTTTTAAATGTTTTTCTTACAGAGTCAAACAAAGTCTGTACATGCAGCATAAGCACACAAACACACACATGCACAGTCTGTTTCAGTTTCTCAACAGTTTCTATACATATTCTTTAAGTGTCTACATATATTTTTACACATTTCTATTTATTCTATTTAAATCACATAAGATTCAAAACTAATTTACCATTGGACAACCCTCAAATTTTGAACACGGGGTGTCCAGTGGCAAATAGCATAAATCAGTTTTGAATCTTAAATGATTTAAATAGAATAAACAGAAATGTGTAAAATATGTATATATAGACACTTAAAGAATATTTGTAGAAACCATACAGAAATTGAAACAGACTGTGTTGTATGTGTGTGTTTGTCCCACATAGCTCAGGAGTACAGAATCTGCCTGCCAGTGCAAAATACGTGGGCTCGATCCCTGGATCAGGAAGCCTCCCTGGAAAAGGAAATGACAAACCACTCCAGTATTCTTGGCCTGGGAAATCCCATGGACAGAGAAGCCTGGTGGGCTCTAGTCCCATGGGGTCATAAGAGCTAGACAGAACTTAGTGACTGAGCAATGACAACCATTGGACCCCCCTCAAATTTTCGAACCCAGATTTCACGCTTCTCCAAAGTTTTTATTCGTTCAATAAAGTAGATCCTGTTTGCACAATTTCCACTAATGTGGTGACTGTCATGAAAGAAACGGTTATGGCCTACACACCCACACTATTTGCTAGTCAGGGTACAACAGAGTCCTCGCCACTCTCAGCCTAACTGCTATTCTTTAGGATGCATTGTCAGGTAAAAAATTACAGTCGCTAAAGTAAACAGTAATCCTAACTAATCGAATTAACTCATTTCTAGAAGCTGTACTCTCCTTGAGAAAAAGTTCAGTTTGAAGCTGCTCATGTACAAATGTGCTTGGTGTCCAAGTGTCATGATCCCTTATCCAGTCCTAAACTAGCTGTCAACCTTTGGATAAAACATGTACTCTTCTGGGTCTTTTATTTTTGTCTACAGAGTGAGAAACATTAATGATTACTTAAGAGCTTTAACCTTATTTTGTTGCTCTGAGACTGAGAAATTAAACATGCTATGCTTTCACGAATACAATTCATGTTTATTTTAGATAGATGGGCAAATCAAATAAAATAAATAAGAAAGCAACATATTATTTCATCACTCAATGAATAACCCTGATGACTTCTTGGCATATATATTTCCATTCTTTTGACACATGTATATGCTTCTTTTTCAATTGAATCTTATTGCTTATTCCCTTTTATAAACTTCCATTTTTGACTTACTAAGATAACATGAAAACCATTCCATTTCAATAATATTCACTAACAACATTATATTTAAATGACTGAAAAGCATTCTCACATACAAAAATTTGTTTGACTTTTCCTTATTATGAAATTAATGATGTTTATTATATTTTAATAATGATGGACATCCTTGTAGTACATCTTTGCCTAATCGTTAAGTATATACTATTGACTTTTAGTTAAACAAAATGCTCTATACTCTTTCCAAAGAAATGGCGATCAGGAAGCCTCCCTGGAAAAGGAAATGACAAACCACTCCAGTATTCTTGGCCTGGGAAATCCCATGGACAGAGAAGCCTGGTGGGCTCTAGTCCCATGGGGTCATAAGAGCTAGACAGAACTTAGTGACTGAGCAATGACAACCATTGGACCCCCCTCAAATTTTCGAACCCAGATTTCACGCTTCTCCAAAGTTTTTATTCGTTCAATAAAGTAGATCCTGTTTGCACAATTTCCACTAATGTGGTGACTGTCATGAAAGAAACGGTTATGGCCTACACACCCACACTATTTGCTAGTCAGGGTACAACAGAGTCCTCGCCACTCTCAGCCTAACTGCTATTCTTTAGGATGCATTGTCAGGTAAAAAATTACAGTCGCTAAAGTAAACAGTAATCCTAACTAATCGAATTAACTCATTTCTAGAAGCTGTACTCTCCTTGAGAAAAAGTTCAGTTTGAAGCTGCTCATGTACAAATGTGCTTGGTGTCCAAGTGTCATGATCCCTTATCCAGTCCTAAACTAGCTGTCAACCTTTGGATAAAACATGTACTCTTCTGGGTCTTTTATTTTTGTCTACAGAGTGAGAAACATTAATGATTACTTAAGAGCTTTAACCTTATTTTGTTGCTCTGAGACTGAGAAATTAAACATGCTATGCTTTCACGAATACAATTCATGTTTATTTTAGATAGATGGGCAAATCAAATAAAATAAATAAGAAAGCAACATATTATTTCATCACTCAATGAATAACCCTGATGACTTCTTGGCATATATATTTCCATTCTTTTGACACATGTATATGCTTCTTTTTCAATTGAATCTTATTGCTTATTCCCTTTTATAAACTTCCATTTTTGACTTACTAAGATAACATGAAAACCATTCCATTTCAATAATATTCACTAACAACATTATATTTAAATGACTGAAAAGCATTCTCACATACAAAAATTTGTTTGACTTTTCCTTATTATGAAATTAATGATGTTTATTATATTTTAATAATGATGGACATCCTTGTAGTACATCTTTGCCTAATCGTTAAGTATATACTATTGACTTTTAGTTAAACAAAAATGCTCTATACTCTTTCCAAAGAAATGGCGATACTACCTTTTAAGACTCTACTCAGTGCCTTTTCAAGTAGTGAATGAGTGTTAAATAAGATGCAAGTGAGAGAACTACAACCACTTTTGCTATGCCCAGATGTCCTGACTCCAAGAACAATAAAAGCCATCCAATAGTTGAAACAATGGAGGCTGATAAATTAGGTCCTTCAAACTCTACTGACAATATCTCACAGTAAAAAAAAAAATATATATATATATATATATGTATATTTTTTATATCACAACCCAATACTATACACAAACATGCACATTTTATAAAACAATACTTATTTTTCCTGCATGTAATATGCTCTCTAAACTCCATTATTTAGTTCTATTTCACCCCATTTTATTATATTCCATTCCATTCCATGAACTGTTGTTTAGACCTACTGAACTGATTTTTGCTCACAAGCCTCAGTTTAGAACAAAAACCGAAAAGCCCTAACATATCCTGTATCTTGGGGGCATTTTGAGGAGATGAGCTAAAGCATGCCTCAAAACCCTAGAGAACCAGTAGCCAGCCCAGTGAGGTTAACCACCAAATATATCATAATCTCTATTTCCAAATAGCCAGGATCTTTTTCTCAAGTCAGTTTGCAGATTTTTCTGCCATCATGTTTCTACATAAGATGGCAGATTGCAATTTAAAAAGCATATGGAGTCACCTGATTCTGACTGATTGTTGGGGCCCAGGCTAGGCTGCCCCTAAAATATGCCTCAGTGATTATTTTGAATTGAGGTTAAGAAACAGCCAACGCAAGAGGGATGCCCTCCCTCCTTCAAAACAGTAAATAAATCTCTCACATTAAAGATGCATTCCCTGTATCCGAAGGTGGGACATCCTTCCCATCACTGACGAAAAATTCAGGGCTGACAAGCCTGTGAAAACAAAACTGGTGCCTTCTTTAATTACTACCTCAAGCTCAAATTGTTTAGATTCTTCACCAGTTGAGCACCCAAAAACCTAAGTTTCTTTGTCCTGTCAACGTCTCACAAATTTGTTTCTTTGTCTAAAAAGCATGAAAGATGCCTTTGGTCACTTCTTAGGTCCTATTTCTATGAATTAAATTTTGTTTCATTTTATCCTGTCTAAATGTCTGCAAGCAATTTTACTACTAGTCCAGTGGCAAGAACTCAAGAGGGGCAAAAGAGAAAAAAATTTCCTCTCCTGACAAACTATTCCTTTTAAAATGAATGACTGTTGTTTACTTGCTTAGTCATCTCTGACTCTTTCGTGATCCCATGGACTATAGCCCGCCAGGCTCCTCTGTTCATGGGATTTCCCAGGCAAGAATCGTGGAGGGGGTTGCTATTTCCTTCTCCAGGGGGTTGGGGGTCTTCCTAACCCAGGGATCGAACCTGCATCTCCTGCATTGACAGGTGGATTCTTTACCACTGAGCCACCAGAGAAACACCAAGTTGCTGATATTCCCCACCATGCAAGTCTGAGAAGAAGGCAGAATCTGCTTCCCATTCTCTTTCCCAGGCCTGTTGTGTCTTAGATCTACTAAGCAAAATAACCCACCTCAGATTTAGAGTCAAGAGACAGAGAAAAGAAGATGCAGACAAGTGGTTCCTCTGCAGGTACACAGCTGTTGGGCAGCCTTGCCTGGGTACCATTTTTTCCCTCTTCTTCACCTTAGAGATACAGCCTCCAGGTCTATTTAACTTTACTTCATAGGCGCCCATTTGGGTTTCCCAGGTTGTGTTAGTGGTATAGAATCTGCCAACACAGGAGACATGAGAGACTCAGCTTTGATCCCTTTGTTGGGACGATCTCCTGGGGTAGGATCCCACTTTAATAATCTTGCCTGGAAAATCCCATGGAGAGAAGAGCCTGGCAGGCTACAGTCTATAGGGTCTCAAAGACTCAGACATGACTGAGTGGTTGGGCATTCATTCATTCACTGAGGCGGACTGAGTCCACACAGTTCACCTTGGCTCCAGTGCCCTCCCTCCTTCAAAACAGTAAATAAATCTCTCACATTAAAGATGCATTCCCTGTATCCGAAGGTGGGACATCCTTCCCATCACTGACGAAAAATTCAGGGCTGACAAGCCTGTGAAAACAAAACTGGTGCCTTCTTTAATTACTACCTCAAGCTCAAATTGTTTAGATTCTTCACCAGTTGAGCACCCAAAAACCTAAGTTTCTTTGTCCTGTCAACGTCTCACAAATTTGTTTCTTTGTCTAAAAAGCATGAAAGATGCCTTTGGTCACTTCTTAGGTCCTATTTCTATGAATTAAATTTTGTTTCATTTTATCCTGTCTAAATGTCTGCAAGCAATTTTACTACTAGTCCAGTGGCAAGAACTCAAGAGGGGTAAAAGAGAAAAAAATTTCCTCTCCTGACAAACTATTCCTTTTAAAATGAATGACTGTTGTTTACTTGCTTAGTCATCTCTGACTCTTTCGTGATCCCATGGACTATAGCCCGCCAGGCTCCTCTGTTCATGGGATTTCCCAGGCAAGAATCGTGGAGGGGGTTGCTATTTCCTTCTCCAGGGGGTTGGGGGTCTTCCTAACCCAGGGATCGAACCTGCATCTCCTGCATTGACAGGTGGATTCTTTACCACTGAGCCACCAGAGAAACACCAAGTTGCTGATATTCCCCACCATGCAAGTCTGAGAAGAAGGCAGAATCTGCTTCCCATTCTCTTTCCCAGGCCTGTTGTGTCTTAGATCTACTAAGCAAAATAACCCACCTCAGATTTAGAGTCAAGAGACAGAGAAAAGAAGATGCAGACAAGTGGTTCCTCTGCAGGTACACAGCTGTTGGGCAGCCTTGCCTGGGTACCATTTTTTCCCTCTTCTTCACCTTAGAGATACAGCCTCCAGGTCTATTTAACTTTACTTCATAGGCGCCCATTTGGGTTTCCCAGGTTGTGTTAGTGGTATAGAATCTGCCAACACAGGAGACATGAGAGACTCAGCTTTGATCCCTTTGTTGGGACGATCTCCTGGGGTAGGATCCCACTTTAATAATCTTGCCTGGAAAATCCCATGGAGAGAAGAGCCTGGCAGGCTACAGTCTATAGGGTCTCAAAGACTCAGACATGACTGAGTGGTTGGGCATTCATTCATTCACTGAGGCGGACTGAGTCCACACAGTTCACCTTGGCTCCAGCCTCACTGCCATACGCCTTTATCATCTCCTCCCTACAGGCAGCATTGCCAGTTACGCAGCTAACAGAGGCATCTTTCAGAAGCACACAGGGATCATGTAACTCCCGAGATTTCAATATTCTGCTCACTTTGTATTACAGGCCAAATTCAAGTTCCTTGTAATTTGGCTTTGCCTACCTCTGCAACCTTCTCACTTGCTGCTCTCTCATATAAACTGCTCACCACAGTCCCTCCCAACAACGGGTCCAGACTGGACCTTCTCGGGCAAAATTTCATAACTTAGAGAAGTAAAGCAATGGTTGAGTTCTGTGAAATAAAACTAAATGTGACCTGAGACATATAACCCTATTTAAAATCTGCTAAATATGTTGACATTGTATTAGAACATAGTTTTATACACATCATTGACCAATTTCGACATCTTAAAGGTGAATACAACTTGTTTAAACATTTCATCTATTTGAATTATAAGAATTTACCTGTCAACTTGTAAAGTTTTCGGGCTTCAGACTCCCCAATAGAGTTACTTTCATTAAATTGTTGATATAGGTGGGAATGATGAAAGCTTCTGAACTTCTCAATTTTAGTATAAATAACAAGATCAGATAGGGCCAAAGCTATTTTTATCTTTGTGGTGTAAAAAAAAAAGGCAATAATTTCACAATTTTGCACTAATCATTTGAAAAAAAAATTCTTCTTCCAATAAGAAAAGTATGTTTTCAAATCAATGATTTTAGTCTTTTCCTAAGAGTACATCCTCAAATTGGATTGGATATGAATATGTTCATATTCAATATGAATATGTTCTATGATGATAGCATTTAATGTTACTTACAACACAATGTAAGCCTAAAATCACAGTACATGCAATAAAAACTGAGGCTGGCAATTATTTCTATTTCCTTTTTCCCAAAATTCTTAGTTTAGTCTGACAAATTTTACTAATTCAGGAGTTTTATTCACGAGTATATTTTCCACGTCATCTGACATTATCAAATAGCTTCTGATGTAAAATACACTACTGTACACTTTTGCAGTACAAAATCTATATTCTCTGCACCTCTGTTAGCTTCTTCCAAAGTGCTTTGTTTTGGGGTGGGGAGCATTTCTCATGCATGTGTCAGTCATGTGGCATGGGCATGGCCAAGCAGAGCTCCACGTCCCCAGGCATGAGGAGAATACCCGGCTCAGGGAGGTGGGCAGGCCTGGGTCAC
This sequence comes from Tragulus kanchil, assembly GCA_022376925.1. Taxonomy (NCBI): domain Eukaryota; kingdom Metazoa; phylum Chordata; class Mammalia; order Artiodactyla; family Tragulidae; genus Tragulus; species Tragulus kanchil. The sequence goes on along the minus strand of JAIOJX010000004.1, from coordinate 269,516,644 downwards.
AGCCAAGGTGCAAAAGGTGCTGGCTTGGTCAGGTGAGAGACAGGCCTTCTACTGGGTTTGACTCTGAAAGCATATAAAACTAAAGCTTTGCAGAGGCTTGTACCCGTATCGGGAAAGTGGGCCAAGGGTGCAGAAAGGAAGTTCTGTGGACTTGGCTTGATACACTTCAGTCAAGTCATTCGTGAAATTAGAATCCGATCCCATGAATTTTCACAGAAGTGAAAAATTTAGTAGAATTATTTCATATTTTATGTAAACCAGCTGAATTAGTTTTCAATCACTTGTAACCTTGCATATCTTCCTTTGTATCATGCTAACTTGTATACTTAAAATAGTATATAATAAACAGGGATCTTGTCCCTGACAGTTAGCTATCCTTCAAGGCAGGGACACTATCCTTTGTACACTGCACAATGTTTGTATCTAAGAAGGCCTAATTTTTGTTGACTGCAGAGGAAAGAAAAATTCACAAACCAACTAAACAGAAGAAAAGCGGTAGCTCCTAAAGCTTATTTTTCATTGTTAATTTTTTCAAAACAAACTTGAAAAAATAGACTACAGTGATTATCAGTAGCAAAAAGATGCTTTCCTCCAAAACATTTAAAAAATTCTCAACTAACAAAAAAATAAAACAACTTTTCAAGCACTTGTAAGATTTTCAAAAAGTGCCACCTCACCTTCCTTTTCCTGAAAAGTGGGATTCCAATTGTTAGTCTTGACCCTGCTTCCTTTTCCAAATTATCTTGATAGGCATCCACTGGTTCTTTCCTATCATATTCAGTCGCCTCTTGTTCTTCCTCCTCTTCTTCACATTCCTCTACCTGTCCATGCTTATCAGCACCTTTCCTTTCAAGGGTTTCGCTTAAGGTTCCTATTTTCTTGTTTCTAACTAATACTTTGAATTTTAATGCCTAAACAATTCGAAAGGAAGACACAGTTACACATGTACAGGTAAATTTGCATTGGTCATGGTCATCAAAAAGTCTTTCATCATATTTTCAATTTGCCCACAGTAGTAATATACATAGCTCCTTTTTCCATATTCCTATAAACCTAATAGAAACCTGTGATATTATGGTATTGACCAAAATTTACCAAAAAATAGGCCTGTAATAACTGGGGCTTTCTTTTCTAATCCTTCTATATTCCAGAAATTATTACTAGTCACCAATTTGAAATACATGAAAACTATTGATATATAAATATATATACACTTTTTTCAATGTTGCAGAAGTTAGAATGTTACATCTTCTGGTAGTGAACACTTCAGCTCATGACTCCCTTACCCAACATTAAAAAGTACCAAATGAGGGCTACTCTGGTGGTCCAGTGGTTAAAGAGTCTGCCTTGCAGTGCAAGGGGCACCAGTTTGATCCCTGGCCCAGAAGGATACATGTGCCACGGAGCAGCTGGACCAGTGTGTTCAATAACAAGCCGGTACTCTGGAGCTCTTGTGCCCAGAGCCACTGCTCTGCAACAGGAGAGGCCACTGCTATGGGAGGCCCACACAGAATAAAGATGGATGAAAATAAAGAAAGAAAGAACCAATAAAAGAGGTCAAAATTTTAAAAAATATAAAGTACCAAAAGACATCACGTATGTAAAAATGTATATTATGGTACTTTGCGTCTAGTAAAGACTAAACTGGACTTCCCAGGTTGTGCTAGTGGTAAATAACCAGCTCACTAATGCACGAGATTTAATCCCAGGGTCAGGAAGACACCCCTGCCTGAGGACATGGCAACCTACTCCTTGCCTAGAGAATCCCATGGACAGAGGAGCCTGGCAGCCTACAGCCCATAAGGTTGCAAAGAGTCAGACAGGACTGAAGCAACTTAGCAAGCATGCACTCACAGGCTATGGGTTTCCCAGGTGGCTCAGTGGTAAAGAATCTGCCTTCAGTGCAAGATACATGGGTTTGATCCCTGGATGGAGAAGAACACCTGCAGAAGGAAATGGCAACCCACTCCAGTATTCTTGTCTGAGAAATCCCACGGACAGAGGAGCCTGGCAGGCTACATACATTCCATGGGGTCACAAAGAGTTGGGCACAACTTAGCAACTAAACAACAACCTGTTGGAATCTGAACAATGAAGGTGGGTCCTTTTCTTCAGAGAGCCTCGATTGCCTTTCTTTTAGTCATACTGACGTACACACTCAAACTACTCCATCATCTTGGGTCTTCTCTTTTACCAGGGCCCTTCGGTTACTAATGTAGAGGTTATCCAAAGTGCACTCTGCAACCACGTGTATCGAAAGCACTACCTGGGGTGCTTGTTAAAAGAACAGATTCCTGCAATCTACTTCAGTATTAAAGAAACAGAATCCTAAAGTATGGGACAGGTTCAGGGCCCTTTAACAAGTCTCCAGGCAGTTCTTTTGTACCCTGAGGGCTAAATGCAGTATGAGAAAATGATTCTATCTCTAATTTCTCATTTACTCACTGGAAAGTATTTTCTTACTTTAGTATAGAAGCAAAAGTTTTAATGGAAGCTGTATATATAAATACTAAAAGACAGATTTATAAATCATAGGAGGATGAATTCTATTCCTAGAAAACTGAAATTATTATGATAATTTCCTGAATTAGACCCTGACTCTTAGATTCAGTCTTTGGCGATATGTTTACAGCACTCTACATAACTTCTTTAATATTTCTTTTCTTCACAATTGAACACATATAGCCTATGAACATTCTTATCAGGTGAGAGAGTCACAATTTGTCCATTTGTTCAATTTATTTTCATCCATCTTAATTCTATATCGAGTCCTACACTTCTTATCTTTAATATCATGACACTTCTATCTTTAAAATTTCTACTCATCTAAATAAGGAAAAATATAAAGGGAGATGCTCAGCTATTACAAATACATCACTATATATCTGTGTGGATATACATATACCACACATATACCACACATATACCAAGATGATGACACGTCAAAACTAACTTACTGGTTGGTAAGCAATATTGTCACTCAAAAAAGAAAAAGATTCATTTATCACCTGATAAAATTGGGCATGAGGAGAATAGACCAGCAGAGGAAACTAAAGAGTGGCCAGACAGGATTGAGAAAAGCCTTAAGAACATGGTGTTAGAGAAGGAAGTGTTCTCAGTGAAAGAAGAAGGCATCCATAGCACTGAACGTTGTCAAGGCAACAAGTCAGAAAAAAGCTGAAGCAGGTCCCTTGGAATTTACTGACAAGAAAAGTCATGACCACTTAACTTGTCATGAGATACTTAATCTGGTGCAGGTGGGAAGGAAGTCTAGTTAGGTAGGTTGTTAGGAGACAAGGAAATGAAAATCTAAGTTGACAAAAGGAATAATAAAATAAAAAGAGGGAACTGAAATCGTGACAGTAGGATGCGGGTACCCAAATTCTTAAGTGGGCTCAGGTGAAGATGGAAAGATATCTCTAGAGACAGGGATGCTGAAAAGGGGAGATTAAAAGGGGGGTAACCTGCCACCCAGATGCCGAGGTATTGGGCATGATTTCTATCTCTAATTTCTCATTTACTCACTGGAAAGTATTTTCTTACTTTAGTATAGAAGCAAAAGTTTTAATGGAAGCTGTATATATAAATACTAAAAGACAGATTTATAAATCATAGGAGGATGAATTCTATTCCTAGAAAACTGAAATTATTATGATAATTTCCTGAATTAGACCCTGACTCTTAGATTCAGTCTTTGGCGATATGTTTACAGCACTCTACATAACTTCTTTAATATTTCTTTTCTTCACAATTGAACACATATAGCCTATGAACATTCTTATCAGGTGAGAGAGTCACAATTTGTCCATTTGTTCAATTTATTTTCATCCATCTTAATTCTATATCGAGTCCTACACTTCTTATCTTTAATATCATGACACTTCTATCTTTAAAATTTCTACTCATCTAAATAAGGAAAAATATAAAGGGAGATGCTCAGCTATTACAAATACATCACTATATATCTGTGTGGATATACATATACCACACATATACCACACATATACCAAGATGATGACACGTCAAAACTAACTTACTGGTTGGTAAGCAATATTGTCACTCAAAAAAGAAAAAGATTCATTTATCACCTGATAAAATTGGGCATGAGGAGAATAGACCAGCAGAGGAAACTAAAGAGTGGCCAGACAGGATTGAGAAAAGCCTTAAGAACATGGTGTTAGAGAAGGAAGTGTTCTCAGTGAAAGAAGAAGGCATCCATAGCACTGAACGTTGTCAAGGCAACAAGTCAGAAAAAAGCTGAAGCAGGTCCCTTGGAATTTACTGACAAGAAAAGTCATGACCACTTAACTTGTCATGAGATACTTAATCTGGTGCAGGTGGGAAGGAAGTCTAGTTAGGTAGGTTGTTAGGAGACAAGGAAATGAAAATCTAAGTTGACAAAAGGAATAATAAAATAAAAAGAGGGAACTGAAATCGTGACAGTAGGATGCGGGTACCCAAATTCTTAAGTGGGCTCAGGTGAAGATGGAAAGATATCTCTAGAGACAGGGATGCTGAAAAGGGGAGATTAAAAGGGGGGTAACCTGCCACCCAGATGCCGAGGTATTGGGCATGATTTCCATTTATAGCCTAGATCTTTGCCTCTTTCTTTTGGACTCATAGGATATGACACACAATTAAAATGTGAATTTTTTTTCATGTGTCTCTATATATTTTTTATCAAGGGATCTTCCTGGTGGCTCAGATGGTGAAGAATTTACCTGCAGTGCAGGAGACCTTGATTTGACTCCTGGGTTGGGAAGATTCCCTGGAGAAGGGAGAGGCTACCCAGCATTCTTGCCTGGAGAAGAGTCCATGGCTAGGTCATGGATCACAAAGAGTCAGACATGACTGTGTGACTCTCACTCACTTTATTTTTCACTGGGTCCTTTTTATACCTAGATTATTTTATAACTAGATTATTTAGAGAAAACTGGCTCATTTTCATTTTTAATCCATCTATAAGATTTTTTCCCCACCAAGCATTGCCCACCTTGGTTCGACCCCTGGGTTGGGAAGATTCCCCGGAGAAGGGAATAGCTATGCACTCCAGTATTCTTGCCTGGAGAATTCCATGGACAGAGGAGCCTGGTGTCTATAGTCTGTAGGGTCGCAAAAAGTCAGACATGAGTGAGCGACTAACACTACACTAGAGTACTGTTCTTATCAAAATATAGTCGCCTAAATGCTCACAGAGCTATTTCCTAGGAAAACCAGTGCAAAGATATACCTCCATAAGTAGTCAAAACTGAGCATTTTTCATTCATCTCTAGATTCATGGGCCAAAATAATAGTAGTAGGTTTCTTCATTTTTTCTTAGCCTGAGCTTCTCAGACAAAATATTACCTCTGGTGAAGGCAGTTTGTCTAAAAAGTCATCAAGCGTATATGAAAGCAAGGAGTCCCCAAAAGTAGCAAGCAAACTGTCAGCCATCACCTCTTGTTGGGAAGGGGAGCAGTGATTTTCTAAAGAGAGCACCACTGGGTAGTCAGATGCCTAAAAAAAGAATCAACCATTACCACAATTATTAATCAAAACTCAACAATTCTAATACAATTAATAGAAGCAATTCACTGATTTTAAAACTAACTTCTAATGTTCAGTATCTTAGCAAAATAATGACCTAATCTTTAGACTGAAAAGACTTTTGAGTCTGCCAAAATAGGGAACATTAAATCTGTATAAAAAGGAAAATGATTACTAGCTGCCCTAGGAGGACAGGAAAAAAAACTGAAGCTCATGTCATGTAGGGCATTGAGAGTCACAGGATGAACCTTAGCTTTTGAGTGGGACTAAACTAAAGAGTTTGAAAAGTGGAATTACATGGTTTAACTTACCAAAATGTCACTCTGACTGATATATTGTGATGAAACTCAGGAAGAAGGAGAGAAGCAGAAGCCCTGGATACGAAGCCACTGCAGTAATGCAAGTGAGAGGTGATCATGGTTCACTGGGACAGTGACGACGAGAAGAGGACAAAGGGACTGAAGTCAGTATAGATTCTGAATGTAGAGCCAAGAGGATTTGCTGAAGAATGTAGGGAGGGGTTAGAGAGAAAAGAAGGAAATACTGAAATTGACAGTAATGACTTAAGGCCAAATACAGGCCTCATTAACTGTGAGATGGAAAAGGGGGGCTAGGAAGAAGAGGAATACAGTCTGGAGCTCAATTCTAAACATGTTCCTTGTAGCTATTAAATATGTAAGTGGAAAAGGTCAAGTTGGAAGTTGTCTATATTAGTGTAAAGCTCAAGGGAGAAGTTTGGATAGAGATATCAATTTAGAAATCGTCAGAAATAAGATGTTTAAGAGAATCAATGCCACATATCAAGGTTTTATATTAAGATAAAATTTAAACTATTTTATATCTATATTTTATGAATATTTTGTATTTTATACGTTAATAAACAATGGAACATTAATTTAAGGTATGATTTTTAAGTCAAGGTACTGTTTACATTGACCTAGTTAGGAGAACTTTAGAATTTTTCAGATTTGTAAGTTTAATCTATTAGATAGACATTAAATACTTAGATTGTGTAACATTGCTTTAATTGCACTATAATTGAAGGACATAAGAAAAAAAAATCAAATATACTAAATTTAAAAAATGTTTAAAATGTCTGAAGGTACTGAATTAACCAAGCTTGTCAATGGGACCAAGTATTATTCAAAATTCAGGGACTGTTGAAACCTGCTCATTTTACAGAGGAAGATTTCTATGCTGAATTTTAAAACTTTGGAAAGAATTAGATCTTTGCATATTTAACTTAATAAATTTAATAATAATTTTTAAATCCAAAACAAACTTCTAAACATTCTTTTCTTTATAAATAGTTACTATCACAGTATAAAATATGCCAAAAATTGAGACATTTTGGACTTTTGGCATTTGCCCTAGGAGGACTGAGCCAGCTGGAGCAATGGAGACTGATTAAGGCAGTTATAAAAGCCCTGGATGAAACTCAGGAAGAAGGAGAGAAGCAGAAGCCCTGGATACGAAGCCACTGCAGTAATGCAAGTGAGAGGTGATCATGGTTCACTGGGACAGTGACGACGAGAAGAGGACAAAGGGACTGAAGTCAGTATAGATTCTGAATGTAGAGCCAAGAGGATTTGCTGAAGAATGTAGGGAGGGGTTAGAGAGAAAAGAAGGAAATACTGAAATTGACAGTAATGACTTAAGGCCAAATACAGGCCTCATTAACTGTGAGATGGAAAAGGGGGGCTAGGAAGAAGAGGAATACAGTCTGGAGCTCAATTCTAAACATGTTCCTTGTAGCTATTAAATATGTAAGTGGAAAAGGTCAAGTTGGAAGTTGTCTATATTAGTGTAAAGCTCAAGGGAGAAGTTTGGATAGAGATATCAATTTAGAAATCGTCAGAAATAAGATGTTTAAGAGAATCAATGCCACATATCAAGGTTTTATATTAAGATAAAATTTAAACTATTTTATATCTATATTTTATGAATATTTTGTATTTTATACGTTAATAAACAATGGAACATTAATTTAAGGTATGATTTTTAAGTCAAGGTACTGTTTACATTGACCTAGTTAGGAGAACTTTAGAATTTTTTCAGCTTTGTAAGTTTAATCTATTAGATAGACATTAAATACTTAGATTGTGTAACATTGCTTTAATTGCACTATAATTGAAGGACATAAGAAAAAAAAATCAAATATACTAAATTTAAAAAATGTTTAAAATGTCTGAAGGTACTGAATTAACCAAGCTTGTCAATGGGACCAAGTATTATTCAAAATTCAGGGACTGTTGAAACCTGCTCATTTTACAGAGGAAGATTTCTATGCTGAATTTTAAAACTTTGGAAAGAATTAGATCTTTGCATATTTAACTTAATAAATTTAATAATAATTTTTAAATCCAAAACAAACTTCTAAACATTCTTTTCTTTATAAATAGTTACTATCACAGTATAAAATATGCCAAAAATTGAGACATTTTGGACTTTTGGCATTTGCATCTTAAAAGTAAAATATTTAAATGTTGGTAAAATATTTACTATTAAATAGAACAGTATTTCTCAAACTTTTTTGGCCATAACTCATGGCAAGAAATATAATTTATGTTATGAGCCAATACACATGCATGCATACATATACACATAATATATATTACAAAATTAAACAAACGTTCCATGAAATTATTATACATTACTATCTGAGATTAACTTTGATAAATATACATTAAATGATATGCTCCCTGGAGAAGGAAATGGCAACCCACTCCAGTGTCCTTGCCCGGAATAACCCATGGACAGAGGAGCCTGGTGGGCTGCAGTCCATGGCGTCACAATGAGGTGGACATGACTGAACACAAATGGATCATAACCCACAATCTGAAATGTCACTCCACTGATCTAAACTTAGGCCACGAATTAGTGGATTTGGAAACAAGTAAATTATCTTATGTTTAAATAACCGATTTAACAAAGATGTGCACATACTAGGAATGCGTATTTGTGTATTGCTTGGATAACAGTTTTAAACAGAAGCTTGCTTGTGAACGTATAGCCATGGTATACAACAGGTTCGTTTCGTGATCCGTCCCAGCAGTCAATTTCCAGACAGCGGCATCCTTTCACAAGGGCACTGGCAAAATTTAAACAAAATCAACTGTCATTCCTGGATAGACCTTTAACAATGCATCAGTGGGTTTCACTGCCTACTCGTAGATCAAAAACCTCTGGATTTGTAGAAAAAAGTTTTTTATGGAGGACAAGCTAAATAATATAGATTCTTGCTTCATCTCTAGGTAGGTTTAATTTTATCCCTAGCTCAAACCAACCTTTTCCAAGCTGCGTATTATAACTACATGGTTTGGTCCCCAGCAAGAATGAGGGGATCTCACTGTGTCCTGCCAAGCCCTTTCCTCAGAAGCATGTAAGAGAAAGCTGCTCATCCTCCAGTGTTGCTGTGGAGACCACTCCTCACCCCTCACACTGAGTGAAATGACTGAATAATGGAATGTGAGAAAGAATCATGAAAACTTCTCTTACTCAGTAAAGAAATTCTCCACTTAAGTAAGTCTAAGGCGCTCTTCACGAATTAATATTTTTAATGCAGTTAATATTCGTTTTCCTCTTTGAAGGAAGAGGAAACTGAGACACCAAACAGTTACAGCTGTTGCATACTTAACAGATGATGGATGGAGATGGATGATTCTGCACCAGAAACTTAAACATTAATAGGTAAACACCACATTATACCACATCTCATAAGCAGAGAAATTTTGAAAGACTTGCATCAAAACATCTCTCTCATAAGTGGGTAAGGGGATGGGGGAAGAAATATAATTAACCTGAACTTTCACTTTTCATAGCAGTAGAACATTGTCTCAGAATTCAAAAGTAAATTTCTGTATTTCTAAATCAACCTGTTTAAAGAGTGTATTTTCTCTCTGAAAAAAAATATAGTGAGGTATGAATAGAAATTTCTGTAAAGCTATGAATGGGACCCTCCTTATAGGATTCCAAATGGGTAAATGTCTGAGTCTGTGGATTTGTGTATTTATTTAGATTTTGAATTAAAGAAGCAATATTAATTTGTTAAGTTTGATGTTATCATGGGATTACAAGATATCTTCTCTATGATTTTTCCTAAGTAACATCATCCAATTACATAGCTTCGAAGAACAGCTATATGCCGATGCCTTCCTATCCTATTTTTCCAGTCTGGATACTTCCACTAAATCCCAGACACACATACACAACTGAGTATCTAACCCAACCCTTTGAAACTAATTGATACCTCAATCTGAACATGGCCATCACCAAACTTCTGCTTTTGCCCCACACCCTACAATCTCTGTCCATAATGTAGCCTCACCTTGGGCTATCAGGTCTAAAATCCTAATACCCTCTTTCCCTCATACTTCTCTTCAAACCACCTGGCAAATCACCTTGTTGGCTCTCTCTTCTTAAAAATATTTCAAATTCAGTCATGTATCTCACTCAATTGCTGCCTCGTGAATGACTGTCTAAGTCATCATCAGTACCTGGAGGCTGCACTGTCTTCCCAAAGCATCTTCTCCTTCCACTCTTGCACCAGCAGTCTTTCCTCCACAGCAAAAAGTCAATCAAATGATGATACTATCCTGAGAAAAAACCCCTGCAATGGGCCTCCCAATGCAACTAGAATAAATCCATTCTCCCTTCCATGGTCTCTAAGACCCTCATCAACTGCTCCTGTCTACCTCCTCTAGCTCACCTCCCTGATTCTCCACTTACTTGTTTCTACCCACATGTGCTGCCTTTCTTTCATATGAACATGCCAACCACTTATTTCTTCCCTGCCTACTAGACCTGAAACTTATCTTTATCATCATCAGACCACTACTATTCTCTGAGAAGCCTTTCCTGACCCTTCAATTAAGGAACACCCTTTACCCCACAATTACCTTCTATCACATTACCCTAGTTCATCTCCATATAACTCAGTCCCTGGGTATGTCACTTTGTTTCCCTGCTTGGTATCAGCCAATTTTCATGAACAAATGACTGCAGCAGCTTTGAAAATCTTGCTCACCACTACATTTTCAGCTAACTGACTAAACTGAAGCTGAAGACTAAACTGGTATGAACAGTACGATACATTGTTAAAAGTAAAATAAAAGGTACAGCATGGACTGCCTTTAATCTATGTAAGTCATCTGACATGTAAATATATATATTATTATCTATTAATGCCACACTGTATAATTTATGTGTTGGTTTTCCTTATGGCATGGAGATATCTAAGAACTAATTTTAACCATATTTTTAAAAAATCCCAGTATGCTCTAATTACCTAAATAAGATTTTAAAAGTCTTTCTCACATACTTTCCTATACAAAACATCCAAATCATTCAGAGGGTTGATAACTAGGGGGAAGAAGTTGGTAGACAGGATTAGAGAGCACTGCATGGTAAGAATATACTGAATAAAGTATATTACCAACCAAAGGTTGGATATCCAAGATATGCACCAATCAAAATTCCTCTACCCTATGTGTTTTCTGTAACATACATTGCCTTCTTTTATTGTGAATTACAACCTATTGAGGTAGACCCAACCAAGAACTTTCAAACATTTTTAAAAAGGTAATGGATTCAAAAATTGAAAGAAATACCTTACATATCCCCAAAGGTCACTTGGTCCCACTAACTGGTCAGAGATCAAGTATGTATTATGTGAACTTGAAATAAAATAATCAGTCAATGGATGAGTCATATCTTGATAAACATGTTCATACTTATTATTAAATAGCAGACATTCAGATGAACCCATGTATCTTCTAAAACCTTCATATGACATCTGGTGTGCTTGTTTAACTATAAAAATAAAAAGAATTCAGAAATATTATAAGTAGTACAAAAATTACATTTCACCTCAGAACTTCGTAGCAGAGCATGTTTCTAAAATATTCATTTAGAATTAATACTATTTCTAATGTTCCTTTGGAGACAAGCTTTTCTAAAGTTTTTATTTTTTAGTTCTTTCATATCAGCATTCAAGTAGATTATATAGTATTTAATCAACTTTGTTTTTTTAATGTTTTAAAAATGCACAGAAGACTGCTGTATTTAAAGCAGATAACCAATGAGGACCTACCATAAAAAAATAAAAAATAATTAAAATATACACAAGAAAAGTACTTATGTCATAGATCCATAAATTTACACAAGTCAACCATCTATGTAATCAACATCAAGGTCAAAGAACAGAACCTGACAGCACCCCAGAATGCCTCCTGCCAACTTTCTAGTTTTCCTCTACTGTCTTGCCCCCACCCACCAAGTATATTCAATGGTCTGACTTCTAGAAGCATAGATTAGTCTTCTTTGGTTTTTGTGTTTTACATAAATGAACCCACATAATATGTATTTTTGTGACTGCTTTATTTTGCTCATTATTGCTTATAATATTTGTCTTTATAGTGGAATTCAGACATTTTTTATTCCTGTCTTTGTATAGCTTTCCATTGTGCGAATACACCACAATTTATTTAACAATCCTATTCTTGATAAACATTTAGTTCATTTCCAGTTTAGGGCTATTTACAAAATTACACTGCTAGAAATAACCAGTACATATCTCCTGGTGTAAATATGTATGTGTTTCTATTGGGTGCTTTCCTATGAATGGAATTGCTGAGTCATTTGCATATTATCATCTTCAGCAAATGATCTCTAGACCTTTTGCTGAGTATCATATATATCAAAATGATCTATTTAAGCAGAGATCTGGAATGAGATAGCTTGAGTTTCAGTTCATTTATTTGTCATCTGATGAGCCTGTTAGTTAACCTCTCCCTGGCTTAGGAATGGTGGGCATCTTTATACCCATCTGCACATACTAGCACTGTATATTAGCACTATGAAGGTTAGTTACTGTTGCTTTTGTTGCTGATAATTCAGTTTCCCTCAGATTAAAAGTTGATGTGAATATTCACTTTAGAGAGTAGATCTTGGCAAAGAATTTTATTTCAGGGAATTTATACTACAGAAATAGAGACTCAGACAAAGACTGATGTGCAAGAATGCTCACACTAGCATTATTTATAAAAGCAAAATAAATGGGGGGAGAAGACAGATTAAATCTTTTAGTTCTTTCATATCAGCATTCAAGTAGATTATATAGTATTTAATCAACTTTGTTTTAATGTTTTAAAAATGCACAGAAGACTGCTGTATTTAAAGCAGATAACCAATGAGGACCTACCATAAAAAAATAAAAAATAATTAAAATATACACAAGAAAAGTACTTATGTCATAGATCCATAAATTTACACAAGTCAACCATCTATGTAATCAACATCAAGGTCAAAGAACAGAACCTGACAGCACCCCAGAATGCCTCCTGCCAACTTTCTAGTTTTCCTCTACTGTCTTGCCCCACCCACCAAGTATATTCAATGGTCTGACTTCTAGAAGCATAGATTAGTCTTCTTTGGTTTTTGTGTTTTACATAAATGAACCCACATAATATGTATTTTTGTGACTGCTTTATTTTGCTCATTATTGCTTATAATATTTGTCTTTATAGTGGAATTCAGACATTTTTTATTCCTGTCTTTGTATAGCTTTCCATTGTGCGAATACACCACAATTTATTTAACAATCCTATTCTTGATAAACATTTAGTTCATTTCCAGTTTAGGGCTATTTACAAAATTACACTGCTAGAAATAACCAGTACATATCTCCTGGTGTAAATATGTATGTGTTTCTATTGGGTGCTTTCCTATGAATGGAATTGCTGAGTCATTTGCATATTATCATCTTCAGCAAATGATCTCTAGACCTTTTGCTGAGTATCATATATATCAAAATGATCTATTTAAGCAGAGATCTGGAATGAGATAGCTTGAGTTTCAGTTCATTTATTTGTCATCTGATGAGCCTGTTAGTTAACCTCTCCCTGGCTTAGGAATGGTGGGCATCTTTATACCCATCTGCACATACTAGCACTGTATATTAGCACTATGAAGGTTAGTTACTGTTGCTTTTGTTGCTGATAATTCAGTTTCCCTCAGATTAAAAGTTGATGTGAATATTCACTTTAGAGAGTAGATCTTGGCAAAGAATTTTATTTCAGGGAATTTATACTACAGAAATAGAGACTCAGACAAAGACTGATGTGCAAGAATGCTCACACTAGCATTATTTATAAAAGCAAAATAAATGGGGGGAGAAGACAGATTAAATCTCAAAATATGATACAATACTGAGCCATCATTACAAATAATGCATCAGAAAAAATACAGTGACATAAGTAAATGTTTACAACATCATAAAAATGAAAAAGCCAGTATTCAAAATGCTATTATGATTTTACTTTAAAATTGAAAGCTAGAATAAAATGTTTATAGTCATGCAAACTAAACTCTTTAAAAGCTATGCAAATTAGAAACATGCAAGTATATGGGTCGAATGCCTCATATACTGTAACTGTAATGACTTGCATGAATTCATTCTTTTTCCCAGTGCAGTTTCCAGTGATTGGCTTATAGGCCTTTGAACTATTACCTAAGTAAATATCTTTGGTAATGTAATAGAAAACAAACTCATTGTATGCCTTTAAAAACAACCAGACTGAGATGAGAGTCAATCTGATGCATATTTATATTTAAAATTAAATGAAGTTTTCCTTGTTTGGTACATAACAAGATGGAGAATCTTGGCAGCATTTGAGACTGTAAGTTCATAATTTAAATTGGCCCCAATAAGTCTCTAAAGTGACCAACAGCCTTGCAAATGAAATGTAAGATCTTGCCTGTGTGCAAAACTATCTGAGAGGAAGCAGAGAAGGACTCAAAAGATAAAATGGATGAATTCTGCTTAAAATGAAAACACAGGGCTTCCCCTGGTGGTCCAGTGGGTAAGGACACCGCCTTGCAGTGCAAGGGCCGCTGCTTCGATTCCTGGCCTGGGAAGATCCCACGTGCCGCGGAGCGGCTGGACCGATGTGTCCAATTACCGAGCCAGAGCCCTGGAGCGCATGCGCCCAGAGCCGATGCTCTGCAACAGCAGAGGCCACTGCGATGGGAGGCCCACATGGGCCAAAGAACAAAGAAGGATGAAAATAGAGAAAGACCAATAGAAGTGGCCCGCCCATCCCCCTCCCTCCCCAACCCGACCCCCGCCCAAAATAAATAAATAATCTTTAAAAAAAAAAATGAAAACACAGTTCCAAGATGTCCCTGGCATCACCCCATTATGCCTTTCTATCTTTTAATTTGGATTTACCTGATGACTAGGCAGTAAAAAATTCACCAGAAATGTAGGTTCAGTCCCTGAGTTCCCGGATACAATACTGAGCCATCATTACAAATAATGCATCAGAAAAAATACAGTGACATAAGTAAATGTTTACAACATCATAAAAATGAAAAAGCCAGTATTCAAAATGCTATTATGATTTTACTTTAAAATTGAAAGCTAGAATAAAATGTTTATAGTCATGCAAACTAAACTCTTTAAAAGCTATGCAAATTAGAAACATGCAAGTATATGGGTCGAATGCCTCATATACTGTAACTGTAATGACTTGCATGAATTCATTCTTTTTCCCAGTGCAGTTTCCAGTGATTGGCTTATAGGCCTTTGAACTATTACCTAAGTAAATATCTTTGGTAATGTAATAGAAAACAAACTCATTGTATGCCTTTAAAAACAACCAGACTGAGATGAGAGTCAATCTGATGCATATTTATATTTAAAATTAAATGAAGTTTTCCTTGTTTGGTACATAACAAGATGGAGAATCTTGGCAGCATTTGAGACTGTAAGTTCATAATTTAAATTGGCCCCAATAAGTCTCTAAAGTGACCAACAGCCTTGCAAATGAAATGTAAGATCTTGCCTGTGTGCAAAACTATCTGAGAGGAAGCAGAGAAGGACTCAAAAGATAAAATGGATGAATTCTGCTTAAAATGAAAACACAGGGCTTCCCCTGGTGGTCCAGTGGGTAAGGACACCGCCTTGCAGTGCAAGGGCCGCTGCTTCGATTCCTGGCCTGGGAAGATCCCACGTGCCGCGGAGCGGCTGGACCGATGTGTCCAATTACCGAGCCAGAGCCCTGGAGCGCATGCGCCCAGAGCCGATGCTCTGCAACAGCAGAGGCCACTGCGATGGGAGGCCCACATGGGCCAAAGAACAAAGAAGGATGAAAATAGAGAAAGACCAATAGAAGTGGCCCGCCCATCCCCCTCCCTCCCCAACCCGACCCCCGCCCAAAATAAATAAATAATCTTTAAAAAAAAAAATGAAAACACAGTTCCAAGATGTCCCTGGCATCACCCCATTATGCCTTTCTATCTTTTAATTTGGATTTACCTGATGACTAGGCAGTAAAAAATTCACCAGAAATGTAGGTTCAGTCCCTGAGTCAGGAAGATCCCCTGGAGAATGAAAGGGCAACCTCCTCCAGTATTCTTGCCTAAGAAGTTCCATGGACAGAGGAGCCTGATGGGTTACAGTTCATGAAGTGGCAAAAGACTCAGACACAACTTAGCGACTAAACAACAACAATTGTTTAATTTGCCACTTGCAGGTAATGGTGCCAAAGTAATTAAAAAAAAAAATTCACTAGAACAGTGCTATAAAGTGCCTGTCTATGAACTGATTGTTTCCAGGTGGCAATGAAGTGAAGTGCTTAAGCCAGGACAGAAATCAATTTACTACTTTCTTCCAGAAAGTCTTTGGTATTGAAAGAAAAGACTAAGCAGCTGGACTCATCAGATGTACTTAAAGATGTAGTTGTTTTACATTGCGATACAAGCTCTTCATCCTGTTGCAAACTTGCAAAAGTTTCCATGGTGATCAGACCAACCTCTTACTAACACTATCTTCAGTCTTAACCACTACGATGCTTAGAAGCCTCCAAAGTCTTGATGTGGCACTGAGCCATGAGCCAAAATCTTACTTATGACCAACGAAACCAACATGATTTGATCCTTGCTCATCTCTCCAGGTGGAGAAGGAAATGGCAAACCACTCCAGTATTCATGCCTGGAGAATTCCATGGACAGAGAAGCCTGGAAGGCTACAGCCTGTGGGGTTGCAAAGAGTTAGACATGACTTTCACTCACTCATCTCTTCAGGTTCCAACCACACCATCCTCCCTCTGTTCCATGGTTTTCCACCTCAGGATTATCACTTCTTTTCCCTCAACATTAGATCCTTCTATTCTGTCACATGACTTATTCTTTGTCACATGACTAGTCCTTTCTCATCATTTAAATCTCAGCTCAAATATCATCCCCATGAAGAAATCTCCTAAACACTCAACCTGAGCTAGGCCTCATGGATTGTCTACTCTCTATTTTTTTCACAGTACACAGTACTCCCTGAAACTATCTATTTGTATTTAACTATTTATTGTCAATCTCCCTCCAACCCCTATCAGAAATATAAGACTTAATCTGCCTTGTTCTCCCTTGTATCCCTAGCCCCCAGAAGTAGGCTTGGTTGCCACAGATAAATATTTGAGTAAATTATAGATGTATGAGTCTGTAAAGGAATAAGTTTAATTTTGTTAGAACCCGTATTATCATACATCATGCACTGGTGGCCATAAACCAGTTTGCATGGGCAGAACTCGCAAGTTTGCAAGCTAAGTCATTTCAGTTGTGTCTGGCTCTTTGCAGCCCTGTGGACTGTAGCCCACAAGGCTCCTCTGTCCATGGGGTTCTCCAGCCATGAATCCTGGAATGGGTTACCATGTTCTCCTCCAGGGGATCTTCTCAACCCAGGGACTGAATTGGCATCTCCTGCATTGGCAGGTAAGTTCTTCACTACTAGTGCCACCTGGGAAGCCCTGTGCTTTCATACATCCCTTATTAAATATTTTGAGCTATTCTGTTAACTTCCATAGGGTTAAACAGCATGCTTTAATAGTGCTCTTTATGTAATATATAAAAATGGAAAACTGCCTATACCTGTGTTTTTATCTTATTGATGAATATCAGGAACCTTTCTTCCATTATCACACTTATAACAGAATCCTTATCGTGTTTTCCCTGCCTAAGTACATCTCTGAACATTTGAGAAACATACAGATGCAGTTAAAAGAAAGGAACTGGACAAAGAAAGCAAGCTGCAGTTACACGACATAGCTTTCTAAATGGTATGTACACTGTCTATAAGCTACACAATTAAAACTATCAATATACAATATTACCCAGAAGAAATTCGACCCAGACAAGTTTGAATTTGATAACTTCAATGCAAAAAATGAATCTGCATAAAAATACTTGATAAAGCTGCAGAGTAAAAACATACCTTCTTCAATAGGTTCATATTTTTGAATGATCTCAGAAGCAATACTTTTATTTAAGTCAAGTGTATACTGCTCTTGCATCAAAAATTTAAGCAGGTTCTTTTCTAAAAGAATTTTCCGGTTTTCAGAATACGTATTGAAAATCTCAACAATTTCTTCTCTGTATGTAATAACTCGATAAATTGCTCTAAATTCTTCTATGGTGATTCTTCCTTGTTTCAGCCTGTCATTATCCTACTGAAAAAAAATGACTGGTGGACTCACATTGCAAATATGAAAAAAAAAAATACACACAATGAAAACGTTAGAGACGTTGTGTAACATATATACCAACTTACACTGGAAAGAAGTTATGCTGGATTCTTATTTCAGATAAAAAATGTAAAATTGCATGAAATGATACCAAAGTTGGAGGCAAGGCTACTGGATCACCACCACTTAAAACTTGATGGCCTCTACATCCATGTCTCTGTTAATACTTCTCCTTTGCACATAGGTTCATCTGTACCATTCTTCTCAATTCCCACATATATGTGTTAATATACGGTATTTGTTTTTCTCTTTCTGACTTACTTCACTCTGAACAACAGTCTCTAGGTCCATCCACGTCTTCACAAATGACCCAATTTCATTCGTTTTATGTATAAAATAGATAACTAATGAGAACCTACTGTATAGCACAGTACTCTACTCAGTGCTCTGTGGTGACCTAAATAGGAAGGAAATCTGAAAGAGAGGATATATGTATAGTTGTAGCTAACTCACTTTGCTATACAGTAGAAATTAATATAATATTGTAAATCAACTATACCCCAATAAAAATTTTAAAAACCTCGTGGCCTAGGTTGCCTAGTTGATAGCTGAAGTCAAGCAGCTTTATCCTGCCCCTTGGGAGAGTTACAGCCCTTAACTAGCCCTCTGCCTAGAAAGACCTGCCCAACTTCATGCTGACCTATTAATACTAGAGATTTTTTAAGACTGAGGACATCTTAGAATCACGTGGATATGCCTCAGATTTAGCCCCCACCATGACGATGACATACAGCATCCCATACAGCCCATTATAATCTGCTGCTCTTTACATGACTCGTTGGTTGTCTCTACCAAAAGCTTTCTTCTGAGCACTTGAAAACTGAAATCTAGGACATGGGTACATCAAGGGGGGAAAACAGATGCCTGAGAGGGTGCAGATCTGCTCAGTGTGAATGGGAAAAGGAAAGGTGATCCAGCAGGTGTGCAGGATTGTGGAGGGAAACACTGACTCTGGAAAGGAATGGAACAATTTCTTCTCTGTATGTAATAACTCGATAAATTGCTCTAAATTCTTCTATGGTGATTCTTCCTTGTTTCAGCCTGTCATTATCCTACTGAAAAAATGACTGGTGGACTCACATTGCAAATATGAAAAAAAAAAATACACACAATGAAAACGTTAGAGACGTTGTGTAACATATATACCAACTTACACTGGAAAGAAGTTATGCTGGATTCTTATTTCAGATAAAAAATGTAAAATTGCATGAAATGATACCAAAGTTGGAGGCAAGGCTACTGGATCACCACCACTTAAAACTTGATGGCCTCTACATCCATGTCTCTGTTAATACTTCTCCTTTGCACATAGGTTCATCTGTACCATTCTTCTCAATTCCCACATATATGTGTTAATATACGGTATTTGTTTTTCTCTTTCTGACTTACTTCACTCTGAACAACAGTCTCTAGGTCCATCCACGTCTTCACAAATGACCCAATTTCATTCGTTTTATGTATAAAATAGATAACTAATGAGAACCTACTGTATAGCACAGTACTCTACTCAGTGCTCTGTGGTGACCTAAATAGGAAGGAAATCTGAAAGAGAGGATATATGTATAGTTGTAGCTAACTCACTTTGCTATACAGTAGAAATTAATATAATATTGTAAATCAACTATACCCCAATAAAAATTTTAAAAACCTCGTGGCCTAGGTTGCCTAGTTGATAGCTGAAGTCAAGCAGCTTTATCCTGCCCCTTGGGAGAGTTACAGCCCTTAACTAGCCCTCTGCCTAGAAAGACCTGCCCAACTTCATGCTGACCTATTAATACTAGAGATTTTTTAAGACTGAGGACATCTTAGAATCACGTGGATATGCCTCAGATTTAGCCCCCACCATGACGATGACATACAGCATCCCATACAGCCCATTATAATCTGCTGCTCTTTACATGACTCGTTGGTTGTCTCTACCAAAAGCTTTCTTCTGAGCACTTGAAAACTGAAATCTAGGACATGGGTACATCAAGGGGGGAAAACAGATGCCTGAGAGGGTGCAGATCTGCTCAGTGTGAATGGGAAAAGGAAAGGTGATCCAGCAGGTGTGCAGGATTGTGGAGGGAAACACTGACTCTGGAAAGGAATGGAACTGTCAGGAACATGTGTCCTACAGAGTTAGAAATATGAATCTAATTTTCTGGAGAGGAACACAGGCTTGAGATAGACATGCTGGAGTTATTTGTAAATAAACAGTCAGAAATAAAGAGAGATGCTTTCGAACTGTGGTACTGGAGAAGACTCTTGAGAGTCCCTTGGACTACAAGAGCAAACCAGTCAATTCTAAAAGAAATCAACCCTGAATATTCATTGCAAGGAGTGATGCTGAAGCTGAAGCTCCGATACTTTGTCTATTGGAGGTGAAGAGATGACTCACTGGAAAAGACCCTGATGCTGGGGAAGACTCAAGGCAGGAGGAGAAGGGGGTGACAGAAGAAGAGATGGTTGGATGGCATCACTGACTCAATGGATATGAGTTTGAGCAAACTCTGGGAGATGGTGAAGGACAGAGAAGCCTGGCGTGCTGTACAGTCCATGCGGTCACAAGAGTCAAACACTACTTAGTAAGTAAACCACCACCACCATTATATCATATATTGAAAGTTGCTAAGAAAGTGATCTTAAAAGTTTTAATCATAAGAAAAAAACTGTACCTATGCACAGAGATAAATGTCTACTAAACTTGTCATGGTAATCATTTCACAATGTATACATATATCAAATCATTATGTTGCTACAACCACAATTAATACAATGCTGTATGTCAATTATGCCTCAATAATACTGAAAGAGAATGAAAAAGAAAAAGAAAATTAAGAATTCAACTTTAAGAGGACAACCGAAAAGGAATGCTAGTAGGACTGATGAAGGGGTGATATGAAATTTAAAGGAAAATCAGGAGAGGGTGATGTCACAGGAGTGAGAATAAAGAGAGGTTTAAGAAAAGAGAGATAAAAGCACCGAGAGCCTAATTACTGGGTTTAGCACTTTCAAAATAAAAATGTTTTCACAAGAGGTGCTAAGGCAAAATTTATGAAACACTGAAGAAGGTGGAGAAAGAAATGGGTAGAATTCTCTCAGTTTATCTGCTAAAAGAGACTATGGGTACATCAAGGGAAAACAGATGCCTGAGAGGGTGCAGATCTGCTCAGTGTGAATGGGAAAAGGAAAGGTGATCCAGCAGGTGTGCAGGATTGTGGAGGGAAACACTGACTCTGGAAAGGAATGGAACTGTCAGGAACATGTGTCCTACAGAGTTAGAAATATGAATCTAATTTTCTGGAGAGGAACACAGGCTTGAGATAGACATGCTGGAGTTATTTGTAAATAAACAGTCAGAAATAAAGAGAGATGCTTTCGAACTGTGGTACTGGAGAAGACTCTTGAGAGTCCTTTGGACTACAAGAGCAAACCAGTCAATTCTAAAAGAAATCAACCCTGAATATTCATTGCAAGGAGTGATGCTGAAGCTGAAGCTCCGATACTTTGTCTATTGGAGGTGAAGAGATGACTCACTGGAAAAGACCCTGATGCTGGGGAAGACTCAAGGCAGGAGGAGAAGGGGGTGACAGAAGAAGAGATGGTTGGATGGCATCACTGACTCAATGGATATGAGTTTGAGCAAACTCTGGGAGATGGTGAAGGACAGAGAAGCCTGGCGTGCTGTACAGTCCATGCGGTCACAAGAGTCAAACACTACTTAGTAAGTAAACCACCACCACCATTATATCATATATTGAAAGTTGCTAAGAAAGTGATCTTAAAAGTTTTAATCATAAGAAAAAAACTGTACCTATGCACAGAGATAAATGTCTACTAAACTTGTCATGGTAATCATTTCACAATGTATACATATATCAAATCATTATGTTGCTACAACCACAATTAATACAATGCTGTATGTCAATTATGCCTCAATAATACTGAAAGAGAATGAAAAAGAAAAAGAAAATTAAGAATTCAACTTTAAGAGGACAACCGAAAAGGAATGCTAGTAGGACTGATGAAGGGGTGATATGAAATTTAAAGGAAAATCAGGAGAGGGTGATGTCACAGGAGTGAGAATAAAGAGAGGTTTAAGAAAAGAGAGATAAAAGCACCGAGAGCCTAATTACTGGGTTTAGCACTTTCAAAATAAAAATGTTTTCACAAGAGGTGCTAAGGCAAAATTTATGAAACACTGAAGAAGGTGGAGAAAGAAATGGGTAGAATTCTCTCAGTTTATCTGCTAAAAGAGACTAACATTAAGAGGAGTATATGGTGGTACTTATTGTACAGATGAGATGAAAAATAACCTTAGACTCTGGAGGACCAACTAAGGAAGGAAATCATTAACTCTAAGTGGGAGAAAACAAAAATTTAAGTGGTTAAACTGACCCATGTTGCAGATTTATAGGGGCAGAGACAGCAGAGAAATATTCTACCTGCTCTCTCTGCTTTCTAACTCCCAATCCATTCTCTACCACTGCCAGATATTTGCTCAAAAAATATGAACAGCTACCCATTGCCTACAAAAGGAGAGTAAATCCCCTGCATATGAATGAGCTCCATTCCCAGAGCACATTCATATGCCCAATTTGCTTGTAAGTCCAACAAAGTTAGCCTAGACACCCAACCACCACAATCAGTTGTATAGTACTGTACTGTAGCTGGTGCATAGTACTTTTCACACAAATAATACATAAAAAACAAACACAAGAAAATAAAGAAAACATTTTAAATCTTACAGTATCTTGAAAAGTACAGTAGTACAGCACAACAGGAAGCATACGGGGGCTGGCACTGAGTGAACAGGCAAGAAAAGTTACTGACTGGAGGAGGGAAATGGTAAAGCTGAAGGACTGTCAGCAATAGATGGGACAGAGAAGGGGAAAAGAAAGCTGCAATTTCACTCACTAACACCCTGGGCTTGAAATAAAGATACTACTCTATTCTACTCTGTACAGTACTGTCTAATCAAGTTCACAAAAGCACAACTACTTGTAGAGGAAGAACGCATGTTAAAATAAAAACACCAAAAATACCAGACCTGTCAACTAATTTATGTAATTGGACCTGTGGATGCACGTTCACATCTTTGAAAATTTCCAACTCAAAGGTTTGTAGGTAGGGGGACTCACTGTAAGTCCAATTTCCGTGGCCTGCCAATCAGGACTTCTAGCATTCGGTCATAACTGGTTTTTGTAGCTCTTTCTCACCACTCCCCTTGGGGTGTCATACATTCATATCATGCCTGATTATCTTGTATTCTTCAACCTTTTCTAGCACTGTGCTCTACACATCCATCGTCTCACTCCTCAAAGTCCAGGAAGGTTGTCATTTTCACCATGGTATCTTCTATAGGAGCCCAAGTTAAGAGTCTCTGTCTTCTCAGATTCCCTGCTAAGTACTATCTAGGAAATGTATTATGTCTACTTCTAAAATGTACAGTAGTACAGCACAACAGGAAGGTACAGGTAATTTCTGTGTTTCTTTTTCTCCTATTGAGAAACAAAAAGTTTATTACTTTTTTTTTAACAATCGGTGGTTTCTAACAGAAGGCCATGCAGATACTAGAGATTTAATAATAGTTGTTAACTTGTTAGAGAATTTTGAAGACTTAAGGTTAGTCTAATACTAAATAATTTCTTGAAATTGAAGAGGATGCTATATCATAATCAATCAACAGTCAAGAGTGTAATTGAACGCTAGCTGTGTATATTGGACTGACATGTAATATTTCCTAAAAATAGTTTACATGCTACAAATTAAAGATAATAATTTAATTTCTAATAAAGGGGTTAAAAAAACACTTGAGAGGGCTTCCCTGGTGCTCCAGTGGGTAAGGACACTGCCTGGCAGTGCAAGGGGCACTGGTTCGACCCCTGGTCTGGGAAGATCTCACGTGCCACGGAACAGCTGGACCAACGTGTCCAACTACTGAGCAGGAGCTCTGGAGTGCATGTGCCCAGAGCTGGTGCTCTGCAGCAAGAGAGGCCAAAGCGATGGGAGGCCCACACAGGCCAAAGAATCAAAAATAATATAAATGAAAGATAAATAGAAGTGGCCAAAAAAACAAAACAAAACAAAAAACACTTGAGAACTGCTACTCAAACCTTACTATTTTGTAAAAGGGAAGTTTAGAATATTCTGCCAAGGTCATAAAGTTATACATTCTTTATTCAAATTTCATAATAAAATTTTACCTTGTCAGAAAATAAATTCATGTCAGAATTTATATAAACTATTAATAATTAGGAAACCAACAAATATATTATAATTTTCTATATTTTTTGAACAAACATGATGTAGCTTCAACTAATATCTATTGGGCGCATACTTTATGCCAAGCCATGTCCAAGAATTTATATTTAATTTAGGAACCAAAAAAATAAAGATCGCTCCTACACTTTAAGTCCAGAAGGTTGTCATTTTCACCATGGTATCTTCTATAGGAGCCCAAGTTAAGAGTCTCTGTCTTCTCAGATTCCCTGCTAAGTACTATCTAGGAAATGTATTATGTCTACTTCTAAAATGTACAGTAGTACAGCACAACAGGAAGGTACAGGTAATTTCTGTGTTTCTTTTTCTCCTATTGAGAAACAAAAAGTTTATTACTTTTTTTTTAACAATCGGTGGTTTCTAACAGAAGGCCATGCAGATACTAGAGATTTAATAATAGTTGTTAACTTGTTAGAGAATTTTGAAGACTTAAGGTTAGTCTAATACTAAATAATTTCTTGAAATTGAAGAGGATGCTATATCATAATCAATCAACAGTCAAGAGTGTAATTGAACGCTAGCTGTGTATATTGGACTGACATGTAATATTTCCTAAAAATAGTTTACATGCTACAAATTAAAGATAATAATTTAATTTCTAATAAAGGGGTTAAAAAAACACTTGAGAGGGCTTCCCTGGTGCTCCAGTGGGTAAGGACACTGCCTGGCAGTGCAAGGGGCACTGGTTCGACCCCTGGTCTGGGAAGATCTCACGTGCCGGAGCAGCTGGACCAACGTGTCCAACTACTGAGCAGGAGCTCTGGAGTGCATGTGCCCAGAGCTGGTGCTCTGCAGCAAGAGAGGCCAAAGCGATGGGAGGCCCACACAGGCCAAAGAATCAAAAATAATATAAATGAAAGATAAATAGAAGTGGCCAAAAAAACAAAACAAAACAAAAAACACTTGAGAACTGCTACTCAAACCTTACTATTTTGTAAAAGGGAAGTTTAGAATATTCTGCCAAGGTCATAAAGTTATACATTCTTTATTCAAATTTCATAATAAAATTTTACCTTGTCAGAAAATAAATTCATGTCAGAATTTATATAAACTATTAATAATTAGGAAACCAACAAATATATTATAATTTTCTATATTTTTTGAACAAACATGATGTAGCTTCAACTAATATCTATTGGGCGCATACTTTATGCCAAGCCTGGTATTAGGTACATCCACAAATGATATTTTATTTAATTTTTAGGACCATCCTGCAAAATAACTATATTAGTATCCCCATTCTTCAGATTAAGACATTTGATCAGAACTTGTCAATCAAGTATAACACAACTAGGATCTAACAGATTGAAGAATCTCTAGGCCCAGTGAGCTTATTAAAGATAACCACTCCGGGACAATGAGCTTCATGGACCACCGCCTGCCCCCTGCAACAACAACAGAAAATTTCATTCATTATGATCCATTTTGTTTGCTTTAGCTAGAAGGTGCGCTTATGCTGTGTGGAAAAATTAGCAACAAAAGTTAAAGCAAAAGAGTCAGATGCTTAAGCTTAATCTTCAGCTATCCAGAAAATTCAGTTAACCAATATACTTAATATACTTAATCAACATTTTAATGCATAAACAACAATTTCACCTAAGGCAACAAAGTGTTGTCTATTAGGGGAGTTATTCTAATAGAAGAGAATGGCTTTATCATAAACACCATCCTTGTTTATATGTAATTTATGCTTCCAAAGTATCTGAGGTCATTTTAAAGCGGTTTTTGAAGTATTCTAAGCAACCTCTGCTCCTTTAATTTTTATAATTAGCTCTGGTCTCATAGCTACTTAGAAAGATTTTGTTAACAAAACAGACCTTGAGCCCAGCTATGTCCAAATAATCATAAATCACAATGAATGAGCTATTTATTTACTTGTTTTGTTGAGCATTCAACATAATGCTTTACGATACGGTATGCATCTTCCTCAAGTGCATTTCAAACAGTTATCTCTATCTTGCAGCTAATTCAAAGCAACCGGATAAGTGCTAAGACTTACAGAAGTCCACATTCGATACAGATTTAACATAGTACTAGCTTTATATTATGTTGAATGTGAATTTTATTAAACTAGAAAGCACACAGCTATTTCTCCCTTTGGACAACACCCCTGGAGGAAAATTTCTATGTGTAAAGGCCTTTCACAGAAACTTATGTTCTTCAAGTATGGTATTGGACAGTAATTAATCAAAATTCTTATTGCTTATGGCAGTACAAGTTACTTGGAAACATAGAAACAACTCAGAATTATTTGTCTTTCACTGCAGTCTCCAGAGAAGTTCAGCTTTTCTGAACCTCCTTCATAAACCTGAGGACTAAATCTTACTGAGGATAAGCAGTTGCTCCTGTGGATCCCCTGGAGAAGGAAATGGCAGCTCACTCCAGTATTCTTGCATAGAGAATAGCATGGACACAGGAGCCTGGGAAGCCACAGTTCATACGGGTACAAAGAACCAGATGCGGCTGAGCAAGAGCACAGGGGTGGAATATGCAGGGGGTGGAATATTATCTCACCTTAAATATATATTTCACATGAACAGTATTGCACTGAGTATCTAATTTTTCAAGCAATTTCAGAGTTTTTTCTAGGTTAATTTTGCCACCTCTGAAGTCATCCCGAACCATCGACAAAAACCATGTATGAGGCACACCAATAAAAAAGAAGTTAAGGAAATTCTCACAGAAAGTCACTAAGTACTTAAAATGACTAAAGAAGATTTCACCTCTCTTAAATTCAGTGTTTTCCTTTTCAGAGGATAATGTATCTCATTCTTAAGTGAGAAAATAATTTTATATATTTTTATATAAATAATATTTAAAACAAAACTAAATAGGTCCTAGTCGGTGGTAAAGGTGAATGGACATAATACAGTAAGAACAACAAGAAAAGAATAAAAGTTAGCATTTGAGAAACCAAGCTGTCACTTGGGAAATTCAGTCTATTTTCTGAAGACCTGGACTTTGGAGGTAGCTGTCTGTCAAGATCTTTCTATCACTTGATCTCTCTTAGTTTCCTTATCTGAAAAGTGGTCAGATACTTCAGGAAGATGAGGGCATCAAATAAGTTCAAATATGTTCAAATATATCCTTGAATATAGCTTCTGTGACTGAGTCTGATATGATTATTACATTAGTCAAATGCCCAGCTACTCACTAGTCCCCAAAAGCTATTTCTCCCTTTGGACAACACCCCTGGAGGAAAATTTCTATGTGTAAAGGCCTTTCACAGAAACTTATGTTCTTCAAGTATGGTATTGGACAGTAATTAATCAAAATTCTTATTGCTTATGGCAGTACAAGTTACTTGGAAACATAGAAACAACTCAGAATTATTTGTCTTTCACTGCAGTCTCCAGAGAAGTTCAGCTTTTCTGAACCTCCTTCATAAACCTGAGGACTAAATCTTACTGAGGATAAGCAGTTGCTCCTGTGGATCCCCTGGAGAAGGAAATGGCAGCTCACTCCAGTATTCTTGCATAGAGAATAGCATGGACACAGGAGCCTGGGAAGCCACAGTTCATACGGGTACAAAGAACCAGATGCGGCTGAGCAAGAGCACAGGGGTGGAATATGCAGGGGGTGGAATATTATCTCACCTTAAATATATATTTCACATGAACAGTATTGCACTGAGTATCTAATTTTTCAAGCAATTTCAGAGTTTTTTCTAGGTTAATTTTGCCACCTCTGAAGTCATCCCGAACCATCGACAAAAACCATGTATGAGGCACACCAATAAAAAAGAAGTTAAGGAAATTCTCACAGAAAGTCACTAAGTACTTAAAATGACTAAAGAAGATTTCACCTCTCTTAAATTCAGTGTTTTCCTTTTCAGAGGATAATGTATCTCATTCTTAAGTGAGAAAATAATTTTATATATTTTTATATAAATAATATTTAAAACAAAACTAAATAGGTCCTAGTCGGTGGTAAAGGTGAATGGACATAATACAGTAAGAACAACAAGAAAAGAATAAAAGTTAGCATTTGAGAAACCAAGCTGTCACTTGGGAAATTCAGTCTATTTTCTGAAGACCTGGACTTTGGAGGTAGCTGTCTGTCAAGATCTTTCTATCACTTGATCTCTCTTAGTTTCCTTATCTGAAAAGTGGTCAGATACTTCAGGAAGATGAGGGCATCAAATAAGTTCAAATATGTTCAAATATATCCTTGAATATAGCTTCTGTGACTGAGTCTGATATGATTATTACATTAGTCAAATGCCCAGCTACTCACTAGTCCCCAAAAGCAATATCTTAAGGAGCATCAGAAAGAGATTTTTTAAATGTCAGGAAAAAAAAAAAATGTCGGACTTCCCTAGTGGTCCAGCGGGTAAACAGTCCACCTTCCAGCGCAAGGGGCAATGATTCAGTCCATGACCTGGGAAGATCCCACGTACCACTGAGCAGCTGGACCGGTGTGTCCAATTATGAGCCAGCACTCTGGAGCACATGTGCCCAGAACCTGTGCTCTGCAATGAGAGAGGCCACTGCAATGGGAGGCCCACACATGCCAAAGAATAAAAGATGGATGAAAATAAATATAAAAATAAAAGAAGCATGTTAGGTGGGGGTAGGGCAGGGGGAATTCCTAAAAAAAAAAAAAAAGTTAAGAAAATTTCATGGGGAGTGTCAACTTAGTAGGAAGGAGAAAACAAAAATAATCAGGCTTACTTATTACTTAGAGAGAAACAACAAAACTTGAAACACTTCAAACTGAAAAACTAAGATTGAGAAGGAATAATATGACAGTCTATAAAATCATGAAAACTTACCAGTAAACACTGTTCAACAATGCACACAATTTTAGATGGTTAGAACAAATGGGAACCCCCCCTCCCAATTTAATGGCTGTGACTTGATAGAGCAAAGCTGTGATTATAAGGAAAAGATACTGGAAGCTAGAGAAATTCAGAAAAACTGAAGACAAAAAAAGGAGGAAGCAGTTTACACTTAAATGAGAGAGACATGCTCAGTAGTCTTCAAAGGGGATAGAGCAAATGAACAAGGAAGAGGAACACAAGGGACTTCTGAGTGGATATTTTTTCTCCATATTTTCATGACCTGAAGTTCCGTTTCTCCTCACTTAGAAGCTTCTTCCCATTGTAAGTTGTCACAGGTTCCAAATATAATTAACTCTGCCCCTTTGCAGGAAAGGGATTTCTTGAAACTCATTCACTGTTGCCACTGTCCCTTTTCTAGAAAGAAAGCAGAAAACACAGTGGTTTGTTGCCTTTGTTCTTCAGAGTTAGCACAACACTTAAATCCCACAGAGACCATATGGAGGTTTGTGGTCTCTGCACTTCACTGCCTTTAAAATTTTCCTGGCTTCTTGCTTATGTTCTGCTCATCTCCAAAGTCACAACATTTATAAGGTTGGCAACCCTTGCCTGTTTGGCAGTCTCCCATGAATGGCCACTGTCCCTCATTTTATTTTTCTCTTTTGTTTAAACCCCTCAAACCTTTCAGGACAACATGCTTCCACTGGGTTTGGGACAACTATTCTGAGGCCTTGGTT
The DNA here is from genome assembly GCA_022376925.1 of Tragulus kanchil. Taxonomy (NCBI): domain Eukaryota; kingdom Metazoa; phylum Chordata; class Mammalia; order Artiodactyla; family Tragulidae; genus Tragulus; species Tragulus kanchil. The sequence goes on along the minus strand of JAIOJX010000004.1, from coordinate 269,486,762 downwards.
ACAAATCAATGCCACTGTGGTCCCAAAAAGCGCAAAGAGCTTCCAAACACCCTCTAGAGAAATTCTGGGCTGCTTTTCTTAGATCCATGACCACGTATGATACACACAGAGACACACCACTTTGTGAAGAAGGCTGCTCTGGAGGCTAAGTTCTTAAAAAAAATTCAAAGTTCATATAGCTGGTTGGCTGGGCACCACACTGTCAGATGACTGTCATGTTCTCCTTTGGGTCTGAACACCCATTGTGATCTCATGGAAAGTTCCATACTTCATAGAGCAAGCTCCTTTACGACTTCATCAGGAGACTCACAGCTGTTCAGACAACCTGGCGTGGCCAGACATGGCAATCTCAAGCTTGAATATTTAATACCTTGATGGGAAAGGTGTCCCATGGAATGTTCTCTCATCCTCTGAACGCTGTTTATCCCAGAAGCACTGCTTCTGCTGCAACCAAACATGTTACGTAGCACTCTGACTAGGAAGGAGAAAGAAAGAGTAATTCGTAGACTGTTAATCCAGGCTCCTCCAGGGGAATTTGTAAATGCCTTTGATGATCTCTGTTTGCTTATCCGTGATGAAAAACTTATGCACCAACAAGGGGAGTGTGCGGGCCACCAACACTGCAAAAAATATTCCGTCCCTCTCTCCATCGATGGGAATGCTGTCCTCCTGTCTCACCACAATGTCGTGGGCGACTACCGGTTTTTTGACTACCAGAGCAAACTTTCTTTCAAATTCGACCTGCTTCAAAATCAGTTAAAGGACATCCAGAGTCACGGCATCATTCGGAATGAGACAGAATACCTGAGGACTGTCGTTCTATGCGCCTTGAGGCTGTATGTAAATGACCACTACCCAAATGGAAACTGCAATGTTCTGAGAAAAACGGTGAAAAGTAAAGATTTCTTGATCGCCTGCATCGAAGATCACAGCTACGAAGCAGGAGATTATTGGAATGGCCTTTGGAAATCGAAATGGATTTTCCAAGTCAACCCATTTCTAACCCAGGTAACAGGGAGAATTTTTGTGCAAGCTCACTACTTCAGGTGTGTCAACCTTCATGTCGAAATCTCCAAGGACCTAAAAGAAAGCTTGGAAGTGGTGAATCAAGCTCAACTGGCTCTAAGTTTCGCGAGGTTGGTGGAAGACCAAGAGAATAAATTTCAAACTGCAGTCTTAGAGGAGTTACAGGAGTTATCAAATGAAGCTCTAAGACGCATTCTACGAAGAGATCTTCCAGTGACCCGTACTCATATTGACTGGCAGAGGATACTCTCTGACTTGAATCTGGTGATGTATCCTAAATTGGGGTATGTCATTTATTCAAGAAGTGTGCTATGCAACTGGATAATATAAAGGAGTTCTCCTCATAACTGTCTTGACTTGATTTAGTTGTGTTTTGAGGGTAGGGGTGGCAGAGGTTATTTTCTTAAAGTTGAGAAGCTACTAGACATGCCTATCACTTGGCAATGCAAGTTTGGGGGGATTTTGTTTTTGCTTTTTTGGAACCACATCCCATCTATTACCAAGCTAGTAGAAACTTGGTTTCCTGACCTAGGAATGAATTCAAGCCTCTGGCAGGAAAATTGCAGAGTCCTAACCACTGGACTGCCAGGGAATTCCAGATGCAAGTTTAAACTAGGGACAAGTCTATCAAATCATCTTATTCAAGGAATATTTAACTATAAGTCAAGAAATGATGATAGAAATGTGTTTCATGGTGATGACCATTATAAAGCCAGAAATACTGAAACTTAAGACAACTTTGTAGAATGTGGCACCCCAAAAGTATTAACATTGGTGGCCAGAATTAAAGCTATGTGAGCATGTATAGGAATGACTTTTGACTTTCTTTGTAACTGGAGCAGGAATGCAAATGAAATGACTCTTCACATAATTCATCAATAAGAGTGTAGATTTCAGTAAGTGACATTAGGGTTAGATGGTCCATGAAACCAACAGATGTCAAAAATCTAGCTCATATGAAGGACTACTGGGCCCAAGGCCACTACTCCCACATCCCACCTCTTACAAGAATCTAGAATTACTCTTAATTCCCAGGCTTTTGTGATACCTAACATGGTCTTCAAAGAATCCACTAGAAAAGCTCGACTCCCAAGCTTATATAGGCCAGCTCTTGTGAAGTCATTTACGCAAGAATGTATAGGTGCTTATTTCATGCTGAACCCTGTGCTAGATGGTTTACACCCAATTTTTCATCATTAGGTTGCTACGAGTGGTAACCTCATTTTACATAAGAAAGATCTAAAAGCTGAGTCATTTAATTCATCCAGGCACATGGTAAGTGATGGTTGTTACTGACCCAGCACCCTTAACTTCTAGGGCTGGGGTCCCCAACCTCTGGGATCTAATGCTTGATGATCTGAGGTAGAGTTGATGTAATAATAATAGATATAAAGTGCACAATAAAGTCATGTGAGTTGCAGCTTCCCTGGTGGTCCAGTGGGTAAGGAGTCCGCCTTACAGTGCAGGGGGCACTGGTTCGATCCCTGGCCTGGGAAGATCCCATGTGCCACGGAGCGGCTAGACTGCTGTGTCCAATTAAGAGCCAGCGCTCTGCAGCGCATGTGCCCAGAGCTGGTGCTCTGCAGTGGGAGAGGTCACTGCAATGGGAGGCCCATACATGCCAAAGGATTAAAAAGATGGATGAAAGTAAATATAAATAAAACAGGCATGATGGGGAAAAGAAAACAACAACAAAAAAAATAAAGTGATGTGCTTTGAATCATCCTGACACCACCCCCACCCCTGTATGGTGAAAAAACTATCTTCCAAGAAACTGGTTCCTGGTGCCAAAAAGGTTGGGTACTGTCGTTCTGAAGCATCGTAGCTCTCTATCGAAACATGTCATCAAAAGTTGAGAGCATTACCCTGCAATGACCCAGGTAAGCATTCGATCCAAAGGACACCACCCCAAGGGAACTAGAACTGATAGATTGCTATTTTCTAGCAAAGCAGTCCCCTATTGCTGGTCTCAGCAATGTTAATGACCGTTTGTGTCTGCTCTCCAAGAATTCCAAACCTAAACCTCTCTACTACTAAGATTGCTGTCGAGCAGTAGCTGGGCCCTAGCACCATATCCAACTTATGTGAGAGGCAAAGTGCTTTATAGTTTGGATCCACATGAGGGGTGGGGATGGGGGCGCGGAGAGGGGGGAAGGTCGCACTCTACTAAGTGAACAATGGTGCCAGTTATTAAGGATCCTCCACAAAAATGTCTAAATCTCGTCCCTTTCTTCTTCATACTTCTCTTCTCCTCAACAAGTAGATCTTAGAGAATCTCAGGAGAATGACCTAGGGTGAATCTTTAAAACTACAACTTTCCAGAACCCATCCTCAGATTCTGACTGAATAGGTCAGAAAAATCTACATCTGAAGCAATCATGGTAATGATTCTCAATCAAGGGGTTCTAGGATCGCATTACAAGATCTGTTGCTTTAATCTTAAACACATCTCTAATTTCGATTTACTTAATGGAAATCATTTCCTATAAAACTATTGTCCACCGAAGGCCATTTCTACTACTTCACTGGACTCACCACCCACAAGCAGCACTTCCGTATAACCATAATATCAACTCAGAATTTTGTCAAAGAATTTGTCAGACGGGTATATTTTAGTGCCATGAGAACAATTTTCTTTGCTGCTTTTCTTTAGTTTTTTCTTAATTTTTTAACATGGCAGATGAAAGCAGACAGATGGAATTGCTGGTTTTTCAGACCAGTCCAGAGTAGGACTCAATTATGGGATGACCACAGAAGCATTTAATGCTCACTCCATAACACAATTTTTTTTAAAAAAATTTATCTTATGGATACATACATCCCGTCCCTCCACCCACCCAGGTCATCACAGAGCACCAAGCTGAGCTCCCAGTGCTATACTGAAGCTTCCCATTAGCTATCTACTAACACAGGGTTTTAAAAACAATATGTATTGGTATTTCTGGGAATAAAAGTCATTTGTACAAATCATAGAAAATTCTCAAAGTATAAAGCATGTTGGCCTATTTCCTTCCATACAATTTTACAGAATTGCTTTAAATCGTTAGGGTATACAGCATATAAAAACCAGTATCCTGTTCTTCTTATATAATTTCCTGTATCATAATATTGTCCCATGCCATTAAAACTTCGTGAACACATCATTTAAACTATTTACATGACACTCATACTATTCATGCACAATCACAAGACAATCATTTCTCTGTTCATTCATAATTTAAATTTTTAGCATTTTATTCCTGTTATTAGACTATAGTATCTCCGTGCATAAAGCTTTGGCCACACCACATGTTATTTCCCTTTAGATAAATTTCCTAAAAGCACACACTGAAAAGATATGAACATATTAACCTTCTTAGTACATACTGCCAAATTGCTTTCCAGATAGATTTAACAATTTATAATCCCATCGGTAGCTTCCGACTGCATAGTTAAAATCGCGGTGATACTGAATATCAATTCTTTTTCAGAAAAAAAAAGCTATGGATCTACATCTTGAAGCAATCATGGTAATGATTCTCAATCAAGGGGTTCTAGGATCGCATTACAAGATCTGTTGCTTTAATCTTAAACACATCTCTAATTTCGATTTACTTAATGGAAATCATTTCCTATAAAACTATTGTCCACCGAAGGCCATTTCTACTACTTCACTGGACTCACCACCCACAAGCAGCACTTCCGTATAACCATAATATCAACTCAGAATTTTGTCAAAGAATTTGTCAGACGGGTATATTTTAGTGCCATGAGAACAATTTTCTTTGCTGCTTTTCTTTAGTTTTTTCTTAATTTTTTAACATGGCAGATGAAAGCAGACAGATGGAATTGCTGGTTTTTCAGACCAGTCCAGAGTAGGACTCAATTATGGGATGACCACAGAAGCATTTAATGCTCACTCCATAACACAATTTTTTTTAAAAAAATTTATCTTATGGATACATACATCCCGTCCCTCCACCCACCCAGGTCATCACAGAGCACCAAGCTGAGCTCCCAGTGCTATACTGAAGCTTCCCATTAGCTATCTACTAACACAGGGTTTTAAAAACAATATGTATTGGTATTTCTGGGAATAAAAGTCATTTGTACAAATCATAGAAAATTCTCAAAGTATAAAGCATGTTGGCCTATTTCCTTCCATACAATTTTACAGAATTGCTTTAAATCGTTAGGGTATACAGCATATAAAAACCAGTATCCTGTTCTTCTTATATAATTTCCTGTATCATAATATTGTCCCATGCCATTAAAACTTCGTGAACACATCATTTAAACTATTTACATGACACTCATACTATTCATGCACAATCACAAGACAATCATTTCTCTGTTCATTCATAATTTAAATTTTTAGCATTTTATTCCTGTTATTAGACTATAGTATCTCCGTGCATAAAGCTTTGGCCACACCACATGTTATTTCCCTTTAGATAAATTTCCTAAAAGCACACACTGAAAAGATATGAACATATTAACCTTCTTAGTACATACTGCCAAATTGCTTTCCAGATAGATTTAACAATTTATAATCCCATCGGTAGCTTCCGACTGCATAGTTAAAATCGCGGTGATACTGAATATCAATTCTTTTTCTTTGATAGGCAACATATTTTCAAACAAAACAAGTAAAAAAGCTATGCCCTTTTCCAGGGGATCTTCCTGACGCAGATCTCCTGTACTGCCCTGGGATTCTTTACCATCTGAGCCACCAAAGAAGCCTTCTGTTTCTTTACCACTTAATATTTTCTTAAAGGAATGGACTTAATTAAGAGTCTGCTAAGTTCTAGGCATTCTACCAAGCAATTCTGCCTGCCTCATTGAATCCTTACAAGAATCATACAATGGGCAATTATTTTTTACAATTTTGAAATCTAAGGATATTCTTAAGAAATTTTGCCAAATTGACACAGTGGTAAGTGACAGAACCTGGATTCCAAATCAGGTCTGTCACACATCAAAGCTTCTGGCCTTATCTTAACACCTTATCAAGCTGCCATAACACTCTACCTTCTGGCTTCTGGTCGAGCAGTATACTGAAAATCCATTTTTGCACGTTTTCGATTTCATTATTCTTCATTCCAATGGCCTCCCCTTAGTCATCATCACGGGAATTTATTTCTTTATCCCGAAAATCTTTTCTTTCCTCAGTTCTAACTGCATCCTAGTCTCCTCCTCCTCTAATTCTTCTCATTTGCTTCCTGCCACACTCAGACACAGGCATGCTCCAAACTTTAGTTCTCCATCCTCAGCTTCTTGCATGATCACCCTCAAGCACCAAGGTTTTCAGCAACCACCCTTCTCTTCACAGTATTCATCCTAATATTCAGCTACAACAATACTGAATACTCACTATCCACGCCTTAAGCAACCAATTGTTCTTCTTATATAATTTCCTGTATCATAATATTGTCCCATGCCATTAAAACTTCGTGAACACATCATTTAAACTATTTACATGACACTCATACTATTCATGCACAATCACAAGACAATCATTTCTCTGTTCATTCATAATTTAAATTTTTAGCATTTTATTCCTGTTATTAGACTATAGTATCTCCGTGCATAAAGCTTTGGCCACACCACATGTTATTTCCCTTTAGATAAATTTCCTAAAAGCACACACTGAAAAGATATGAACATATTAACCTTCTTAGTACATACTGCCAAATTGCTTTCCAGATAGATTTAACAATTTATAATCCCATCGGTAGCTTCCGACTGCATAGTTAAAATCGCGGTGATACTGAATATCAATTCTTTTTCTTTGATAGGCAACATATTTTCAAACAAAACAAGTAAAAAAGCTATGCCCTTTTCCAGGGGATCTTCCTGACGCAGATCTCCTGTACTGCCCTGGGATTCTTTACCATCTGAGCCACCAAAGAAGCCTTCTGTTTCTTTACCACTTAATATTTTCTTAAAGGAATGGACTTAATTAAGAGTCTGCTAAGTTCTAGGCATTCTACCAAGCAATTCTGCCTGCCTCATTGAATCCTTACAAGAATCATACAATGGGCAATTATTTTTTACAATTTTGAAATCTAAGGATATTCTTAAGAAATTTTGCCAAATTGACACAGTGGTAAGTGACAGAACCTGGATTCCAAATCAGGTCTGTCACACATCAAAGCTTCTGGCCTTATCTTAACACCTTATCAAGCTGCCATAACACTCTACCTTCTGGCTTCTGGTCGAGCAGTATACTGAAAATCCATTTTTGCACGTTTTCGATTTCATTATTCTTCATTCCAATGGCCTCCCCTTAGTCATCATCACGGGAATTTATTTCTTTATCCCGAAAATCTTTTCTTTCCTCAGTTCTAACTGCATCCTAGTCTCCTCCTCCTCTAATTCTTCTCATTTGCTTCCTGCCACACTCAGACACAGGCATGCTCCAAACTTTAGTTCTCCATCCTCAGCTTCTTGCATGATCACCCTCAAGCACCAAGGTTTTCAGCAACCACCCTTCTCTTCACAGTATTCATCCTAATATTCAGCTACAACAATACTGAATACTCACTATCCACGCCTATGAGTGAGTAGCTCTTCAAAACAGTATTTTTTATAGCATCTTTATGCATCTTCTTCTCTTCGCTCTTGGCTTCCAAACTTGTTATTTACCATTCTATTTTTATTTTATTATTGCACTTGTCACTAAGCAGTAAGATACAACCTTGACCACACTCTGCCAAAGTAGCTTTGCATGAGTACGTCTCCCAGTGAGGCCTGACCTCCAAGAATATCCTGACACAGCTCCCCCTTGACACACACTCCCTCCCACCATCCCTCCAACCCTGGCTACCTGTTTTCTAAAAGTGAAAACAAGACAATCTACTAAATCATATAGATGATCTCAATCAACTTGACTTTGTGCTTCACTTCTACATTCCAATATTACCTACAAGTCCTACTTTGCAGTGTCAAAACCAACAGTCTCAGTACTAAGTTTTTATTCTTTCTTGCCTCTCTCTTCTTCAAGAATTGTTTTGGTTTTTTTTCCCTGCTCTTAGAAGCTCTGTCTCATTAATTTAAGGTCAAAACTTCAGGCATCTTTAGCTTCCTTCCTATCTCCCAAAATCCAATTAGTCATTGTATCGTTTTATTTCTGTTTCTGCAAGTACTTTTCTTATTTATTCCCATTGACACCTATCAGTAATGTGTTACTTCTCATGTATCAAGTTTTCTAACTGGCTTGCCTTCATTTTCTTTGTTAAATCTCCAATCTATTCTCTGAAACTCTGCCAAATTAATTTTGATAAACCCCAACTGATGATTCACTAGTGTTATTTACAATCCTAATCAAATACTTTTGGATGATACCTATTTGCAAGTGGATACATTTCAAATCTCCCTTCAAATTCCAAGCTTCCTCATGGCCTGAATGCCCCTATACCTTCCATGGATTTAACATGGCTAAACTGGACTTTAGGACTAGAGTTCTAACTGCATCCTAGTCTCCTCCTCCTCTAATTCTTCTCATTTGCTTCCTGCCACACTCAGACACAGGCATGCTCCAAACTTTAGTTCTCCATCCTCAGCTTCTTGCATGATCACCCTCAAGCACCAAGGTTTTCAGCAACCACCCTTCTCTTCACAGTATTCATCCTAATATTCAGCTACAACAATACTGAATACTCACTATCCACGCCTATGAGTGAGTAGCTCTTCAAAACAGTATTTTTTATAGCATCTTTATGCATCTTCTTCTCTTCGCTCTTGGCTTCCAAACTTGTTATTTACCATTCTATTTTTATTTTATTATTGCACTTGTCACTAAGCAGTAAGATACAACCTTGACCACACTCTGCCAAAGTAGCTTTGCATGAGTACGTCTCCCAGTGAGGCCTGACCTCCAAGAATATCCTGACACAGCTCCCCCTTGACACACACTCCCTCCCACCATCCCTCCAACCCTGGCTACCTGTTTTCTAAAAGTGAAAACAAGACAATCTACTAAATCATATAGATGATCTCAATCAACTTGACTTTGTGCTTCACTTCTACATTCCAATATTACCTACAAGTCCTACTTTGCAGTGTCAAAACCAACAGTCTCAGTACTAAGTTTTTATTCTTTCTTGCCTCTCTCTTCTTCAAGAATTGTTTTGGTTTTTTTTCCCTGCTCTTAGAAGCTCTGTCTCATTAATTTAAGGTCAAAACTTCAGGCATCTTTAGCTTCCTTCCTATCTCCCAAAATCCAATTAGTCATTGTATCGTTTTATTTCTGTTTCTGCAAGTACTTTTCTTATTTATTCCCATTGACACCTATCAGTAATGTGTTACTTCTCATGTATCAAGTTTTCTAACTGGCTTGCCTTCATTTTCTTTGTTAAATCTCCAATCTATTCTCTGAAACTCTGCCAAATTAATTTTGATAAACCCCAACTGATGATTCACTAGTGTTATTTACAATCCTAATCAAATACTTTTGGATGATACCTATTTGCAAGTGGATACATTTCAAATCTCCCTTCAAATTCCAAGCTTCCTCATGGCCTGAATGCCCCTATACCTTCCATGGATTTAACATGGCTAAACTGGACTTTAGGACTAGATGTAACCACCTTTTCCAAAAAAGCCTATGAGAAGCTTCCCCACAAGTGCCCTCCACATTTCCTAGATGTTAACATCTTCTCGCTCTAATTTTGCCATGAAACTTTCCATCCTAGTTTGAATTGTAGACATCTGTGTGTCCTGTTCCTCTTAATACACTAAGGAAGGGGGTTTTGCTTCATTCATACACAATACAGTGGAAATCTATGAAGTTTTGAGTTAGAATATGTAAATTCAATTTCTGATTCTACCAATCACCTATTTTGTGACATCACACAAGGTTAAAATACATAATTTCTTTGACAGCCAATTGTTCCATTTGTTAAATGCATGATGTTTCACATACAATGTGTGGGCAGTAAATAGTTTATGAATAAATAAATGCCCAAGAGAGGAGAGCTTCCATAAGTCTCTCAGGTTGACCTGAGTTTCACAAGCAATATTTCCTGAAGATAAGAGAAAGGATCCAAGACCAACATTCCTCAGTCCCACCAAAGCTCACGTCTTTTGGGAACTGTTATTCACCAATATCCCTAATATGGAAACACAGCTTTGATCTTTCATAGTGTCTGGCACAAGATTAAAGAAAAAAATCCCTTGCTATATTTTCCTAGCAATTCATTCTTGATATTTATTATATGCCAAATGGAGATAGATCCCTTAAGGAGGCTCAAGGGATAAGATTTGTTTGCAAATTTAATCAATCAGGCTTCCTTGGTGGCTCAGTAGTAAAGAATCCACTTGCTAATACAAAAGGCATGGTCTGGGAAGATCCCACATGTCACAGAGCAATGAAGCCCATGGTCCACAACTATTGAGCCCGTGTTCAAGAGTCAAGAAGCCACAACTACTGAACTCAGATACCTGAACTACTGAAACCCACGAGCCCTAGAGGCCATGATCCATGACAAGAGAAGCCACTTCAGTGAGAAGCCCACATGCCAGAACCAGAGAGTAGCTCCCCTCACCACAACAAGAAAAAAAGGCTGAACAGGAGCAACAAACACTCAGCACACCCAAAATTAAAAAGAAAAAACTATTTTAAAAAATCCATCAGGGCTTTCTTGGTGGTTCAGTGGGTAAAGAGTCCACGTTGCAGTGCAAGGGGCACCAGTTCGATCCATGGCCCAGGAAGATCCCACATGCCTGGAGTGGCTGGACCGGTGTGTCCAGTTAGGAGCCAGCGCTCTGGAGCGCATGCGCCCAGAGCCAGTGCTCTGCAACGAGAGAGGCCACTGCAATGGGAGGCTCACATCTTCTCGCTCTAATTTTGCCATGAAACTTTCCATCCTAGTTTGAATTGTAGACAGGGAAAAATTTCTTTTTGGAAGTTTTGAGTTAGAATATGTAAATTCAATTTCTGATTCTACCAATCACCTATTTTGTGACATCACACAAGGTTAAAATACATAATTTCTTTGACAGCCAATTGTTCCATTTGTTAAATGCATGATGTTTCACATACAATGTGTGGGCAGTAAATAGTTTATGAATAAATAAATGCCCAAGAGAGGAGAGCTTCCATAAGTCTCTCAGGTTGACCTGAGTTTCACAAGCAATATTTCCTGAAGATAAGAGAAAGGATCCAAGACCAACATTCCTCAGTCCCACCAAAGCTCACGTCTTTTGGGAACTGTTATTCACCAATATCCCTAATATGGAAACACAGCTTTGATCTTTCATAGTGTCTGGCACAAGATTAAAGAAAAAAATCCCTTGCTATATTTTCCTAGCAATTCATTCTTGATATTTATTATATGCCAAATGGAGATAGATCCCTTAAGGAGGCTCAAGGGATAAGATTTGTTTGCAAATTTAATCAATCAGGCTTCCTTGGTGGCTCAGTAGTAAAGAATCCACTTGCTAATACAAAAGGCATGGTCTGGGAAGATCCCACATGTCACAGAGCAATGAAGCCCATGGTCCACAACTATTGAGCCCGTGTTCAAGAGTCAAGAAGCCACAACTACTGAACTCAGATACCTGAACTACTGAAACCCACGAGCCCTAGAGGCCATGATCCATGACAAGAGAAGCCACTTCAGTGAGAAGCCCACATGCCAGAACCAGAGAGTAGCTCCCCTCACCACAACAAGAAAAAAAGGCTGAACAGGAGCAACAAACACTCAGCACACCCAAAATTAAAAAGAAAAAACTATTTTAAAAAATCCATCAGGGCTTTCTTGGTGGTTCAGTGGGTAAAGAGTCCACGTTGCAGTGCAAGGGGCACCAGTTCGATCCATGGCCCAGGAAGATCCCACATGCCTGGAGTGGCTGGACCGGTGTGTCCAGTTAGGAGCCAGCGCTCTGGAGCGCATGCGCCCAGAGCCAGTGCTCTGCAACGAGAGAGGCCACTGCAATGGGAGGCTCACATAGGCCAAAGAATAAAGATGGATGAAATAAATAAATAAATAAAACAATAAAAGAGGCCAAAATTAAAAAAAAAAAAAAATCAGTCTATGTCCCAAGAGGAAACAGATGAGATAAATACAGAAAGGATACTTCAAAGAAAATAATGAAGGGACTGTTCACAAGGATATGGGAATACAAGGGACAGTGGAGTAAACATGACAGCAGGTTTCATCTTTAGGTCAGGGTTAGGGAGTGGCTGGAACCTGGAAGAAGGTATCAATATAATGGGTCGACCTTCTGTGGAAGAATATTCCAGCCCAAGGAGCTCCCCACTCTCAGGAAGAGAGCCAAGGGCATCTGTAGTCTTCTCCTTCCTCTGGATTCCATCACAGCTCCCTACTGGCTGACCCAATCAAAGATGAGAGGGCAAGGGAGCCATGAACAGTCTATGCACATCCAGTTTCCACAGCCAATAGTGGGGGTGGGGGTGAAGGTAAGAGAATGGATCTGGAGGGGCAAATGGAAGATATCAGAGACACATTCATTCACCTAAGTGTGATTTCTGATACCAGACAGGTCTTTTGTTTCCATGTGATGGGCATCTGGCATTTTCTTAGTTTATTTCATCCTTCTGTTCACTTAGAAATGTTGTTATTTTGAGTGAAAAAATATATTTTATAGAACTACATAAAAGATGTGTTTGGAAGAATTTCAAGTAAGTTTTCCGTATATTTCAGTCCATTTTAAATCCCATGAAAAGAACTACCGCTTCTAGGCTATAAATGCAACAGCTTGCCTACATTAATTTTATTACTCAAATACAATGCTTATCATACTATCCTTATCTCTCCAGTCACGTTTTATTCTTTTTTTACAATATGTAAAGTGCCCGCACTATGCAAGCACCATGTCTACACTCCAAAGTCATATGAATAAAAAAGAATTTATGGTGTCAATAGGGTTTACTAATTGGACAGATTCCTTTTTTTTTCATTCCCCAGGAATGTGATCTGTGACCCTTAACAGAGTGCAAACACACCCGTCATTTCAGAGAAGGTCAAGGCAGGAGACAGTGAAGTAAGGCGAAGATTCCATAAACACTGTATTCTTTAGAAGAGGTACCTGGACAGTATATCCCAGTGCTTTCAAAAGAGTATTTACTATGTTCACTTCAACACTTTTTATACCTCGTTCTTGCGTGAAGACTCATAACTATTCCAACAATGTAGCCAAAATGAGCTTTCAAAAACAGAAATTGATTCCCTGCATGCCAATGGGTTTAACCATCTTAAAGTTCAGTCTTCATAAACTGGCCCTCTAGGCCTCAAACCTCACCAAGTTCTACTCTCCTCCACGCCAGCCACTCTGTCCACTGGGCTCCCTTCTCTGCCTTTTCCCTTCCAGGCCCTTTCCTATAGGAGGAACTTTGTACTTGAAATGTCCTTTGCCTGAAACCATACCCTTCAGCTCTTACTGTTAGCTCTCTTCATCCTGCAAGCCCCAGCTCAAGTATCTGCTCTCTGAACCCCCTCTAAAGCATTTGTTCTTCCCAGCTATCCCCACGTTACCTGCTTTATTTATTTCATAGTACACATCACCATTAGAGCTTTTAAAATTCTGATTTCCTATACTAGAATACCAACCCTATGGGGGCAGCTACCTTATTTACCTTATTTACCAGAACATCCTTAGCACCTAAATTATACCTGAGACATAGTAGAGAATACATATTCTCTGAACAAATATGTTTATTCAGGGGATCCTCTTATAAGTAAAACTTTCTAACATTACACAGAACACAGAAACTCCAGTGTAAGCTGAAAAGTCATCATTTTACATAAAAGATCTAGGTGTATCTTCAAGGAGTTAAGAATTTTCATACATATATAATGAACTTTATAATTCTGACATTAAAATATGATATATGTGCTAAAAAATCCATTAGAGTACTGGCAAGGCTAGGAGGTGTGTGTGTGCTCAGTCGTGTCTGACTCTTTGATATCCCAATGGGGTGTTGCCCCCCAGGTTCCTCTGTCCATATTTGGATATGATTTTACATTTCCTCCTCCAGGGCATCTTCCCCACCCTGGGATTGAAAATCCTTTTTTTTTCATTCCCCAGGAATGTGATCTGTGACCCTTAACAGAGTGCAAACACACCCGTCATTTCAGAGAAGGTCAAGGCAGGAGACAGTGAAGTAAGGCGAAGATTCCATAAACACTGTATTCTTTAGAAGAGGTACCTGGACAGTATATCCCAGTGCTTTCAAAAGAGTATTTACTATGTTCACTTCAACACTTTTTATACCTCGTTCTTGCGTGAAGACTCATAACTATTCCAACAATGTAGCCAAAATGAGCTTTCAAAAACAGAAATTGATTCCCTGCATGCCAATGGGTTTAACCATCTTAAAGTTCAGTCTTCATAAACTGGCCCTCTAGGCCTCAAACCTCACCAAGTTCTACTCTCCTCCACGCCAGCCACTCTGTCCACTGGGCTCCCTTCTCTGCCTTTTCCCTTCCAGGCCCTTTCCTATAGGAGGAACTTTGTACTTGAAATGTCCTTTGCCTGAAACCATACCCTTCAGCTCTTACTGTTAGCTCTCTTCATCCTGCAAGCCCCAGCTCAAGTATCTGCTCTCTGAACCCCCTCTAAAGCATTTGTTCTTCCCAGCTATCCCCACGTTACCTGCTTTATTTATTTCATAGTACACATCACCATTAGAGCTTTTAAAATTCTGATTTCCTATACTAGAATACCAACCCTATGGGGGCAGCTACCTTATTTACCTTATTTACCAGAACATCCTTAGCACCTAAATTATACCTGAGACATAGTAGAGAATACATATTCTCTGAACAAATATGTTTATTCAGGGGATCCTCTTATAAGTAAAACTTTCTAACATTACACAGAACACAGAAACTCCAGTGTAAGCTGAAAAGTCATCATTTTACATAAAAGATCTAGGTGTATCTTCAAGGAGTTAAGAATTTTCATACATATATAATGAACTTTATAATTCTGACATTAAAATATGATATATGTGCTAAAAAATCCATTAGAGTACTGGCAAGGCTAGGAGGTGTGTGTGTGCTCAGTCGTGTCTGACTCTTTGAGATCCCAATGGGCTGTAGCCCACCAGGTTCCTCTGTCCATGAGATTTTCCAGGCAAGAATACTAGAGTGGGTTGACATTTCCTCCTCCAGGGCATCTTCCCCACCCTGGGATTGAACCCCCATCTCCTGCATTGCAAGAGGATTTATTTTACCAACTGAGCCAAGGGATTTAAAACAAATAAGAAAAACACATGCAACAATCAAAGAAATGCAAATTAAAGCCACCATTAGTTTTATGGTATAGCTATTTCAAAAAGGCAAAAAGAATCAGAAGCTGGTTTAAGTAAATTATGGTAATGACGTGTATTTGTGTATGTGGACAAGTACATGTACATGTTTGTACTGCCTGAGTGTGCATGTGTGTGGGGGTGGGGGAACTTTCATACATTATTGCTGGCAGGAGATTAAACAAAGGCTGCTGCTCTCAAGAGCAATCTGGCAGTATTTCATCAAATTAAATGTATGCAGACCCAAGGTCCAAGCAATTCTGTCCTTAGGTATATTTCCTTCCAAATGTCTCACACTTGTCTGGAAGGAAACATGCACAAGGATGTTCACTGCAGGAACAGGAAGGAGAGGAAGCTAACCTCACTTTAGAAGTTCACCACCGATGGATTAAATGGTAAATGTGGTGAGACTTCCCTGGAGGGTGGGACTCTGCACTTCCCACTGCAGGGGGTGTGCAGGTGTGATCTCTGGTCAGGGAACTAAGATCCCATGTACTGCACAGCAAGGCCAAAAGTCAAAATAAATAAATAATGTTTTTTAAAAAGTTAAATGTGGTAAATGCACACCAAGGAATACCATGAATGGCTGGAAGCATGGAGCAAAGGTCACAAAGCAAGGACAGTACTGGACAAAGTCAAGGATCCTCTTATAAGTAAAACTTTCTAACATTACACAGAACACAGAAACTCCAGTGTAAGCTGAAAAGTCATCATTTTACATAAAAGATCTAGGTGTATCTTCAAGGAGTTAAGAATTTTCATACATATATAATGAACTTTATAATTCTGACATTAAAATATGATATATGTGCTAAAAAATCCATTAGAGTACTGGCAAGGCTAGGAGGTGTGTGTGTGCTCAGTCGTGTCTGACTCTTTGAGATCCCAATGGGCTGTAGCCCACCAGGTTCCTCTGTCCATGAGATTTTCCAGGCAAGAATACTAGAGTGGGTTGACATTTCCTCCTCCAGGGCATCTTCCCCACCCTGGGATTGAACCCCCATCTCCTGCATTGCAAGAGGATTTATTTTACCAACTGAGCCAAGGGATTTAAAACAAATAAGAAAAACACATGCAACAATCAAAGAAATGCAAATTAAAGCCACCATTAGTTTTATGGTATAGCTATTTCAAAAAGGCAAAAAGAATCAGAAGCTGGTTTAAGTAAATTATGGTAATGACGTGTATTTGTGTATGTGGACAAGTACATGTACATGTTTGTACTGCCTGAGTGTGCATGTGTGTGGGGGTGGGGGAACTTTCATACATTATTGCTGGCAGGAGATTAAACAAAGGCTGCTGCTCTCAAGAGCAATCTGGCAGTATTTCATCAAATTAAATGTATGCGGACCCAAGGTCCAAGCAATTCTGTCCTTAGGTATATTTCCTTCCAAATGTCTCACACTTGTCTGGAAGGAAACATGCACAAGGATGTTCACTGCAGGAACAGGAAGGAGAGGAAGCTAACCTCACTTTAGAAGTTCACCACCGATGGATTAAATGGTAAATGTGGTGAGACTTCCCTGGAGGTTGGGACTCTGCACTTCCCACTGCAGGGGGTGTGCAGGTGTGATCTCTGGTCAGGGAACTAAGATCCCATGTACTGCACAGCAAGGCCAAAAGTCAAAATAAATAAATAATGTTTTTTAAAAAGTTAAATGTGGTAAATGCACACCAAGGAATACCATGAATGGCTGGAAGCATGGAGCAAAGGTACACAGAGCAATATGAGTGGATGGCAAAGGACAGTACTGGACAAAGTCAAGTAAGATACACCTATGTTTTGTATCACGATAACAAATGCTGAACTTAAAGACAGATGCTCCAAATAATACACACTTTTCCAGAACACATTTTTTAAAAACACACATTAAATGCAGTAGAATGGTTTCCTATACAGTAAACAAATTAAAAGGTACAAATAATAAACAAACCTGTGAAATAGACAGCTAGTGGGAAGTTGCTGTGTAACACAGGGATCTCAACCCAGTGCTCTGTGACAACCTACAGGGGTCAGATGGTGGCAAGGGGTGAGAGAAAAGTTCAAGAGGGAGAGAATATATGTGTATTTATGGCTGATTCACACTGCTGTATAGTAGAAACCAACACGACATTGGAAAGCAATTATCAGCCAACGGAAAATAAACTTTAGGCTTCCCTGGTGGCTCAGCGGTAAAGAAGTTGCTATTTAATGCAGGAGACAGGGGTTCCATCCCTGACTTGGGAAGATCCCACAGGCTGAGGAGCAACTGAGCTCGTGTGCTACACCTATTAAGCTCTAAAGCCTGAGTGCTGTAACTACTGAAGCACAGAGCCGGTGCCCCACAAGAGAAGCTATCACAATGAGAAGCACCGCTAGACAGTAGCCCCTACTCCTGCAACTAGAGAAAACATTATTAAATTAAAGGCTGCTCTCAAGAGCAATCTGGCAGACCCAAGGTCCAAGCAATTCTGTCCTTAGGTATATTTCCTTCCAAATGTCTCACACTTGTCTGGAAGGAAACATGCACAAGGATGTTCACTGCAGGAACAGGAAGGAGAGGAAGCTAACCTCACTTTAGAAGTTCACCACCGATGGATTAAATGGTAAATGTGGTGAGACTTCCCTGGAGGTTGGGACTCTGCACTTCCCACTGCAGGGGGTGTGCAGGTGTGATCTCTGGTCAGGGAACTAAGATCCCATGTACTGCACAGCAAGGCCAAAAGTCAAAATAAATAAATAATGTTTTTTAAAAAGTTAAATGTGGTAAATGCACACCAAGGAATACCATGAATGGCTGGAAGCATGGAGCAAAGGTACACAGAGCAATATGAGTGGATGGCAAAGGACAGTACTGGACAAAGTCAAGTAAGATACACCTATGTTTTGTATCACGATAACAAATGCTGAACTTAAAGACAGATGCTCCAAATAATACACACTTTTCCAGAACACATTTTTTAAAAACACACATTAAATGCAGTAGAATGGTTTCCTATACAGTAAACAAATTAAAAGGTACAAATAATAAACAAACCTGTGAAATAGACAGCTAGTGGGAAGTTGCTGTGTAACACAGGGATCTCAACCCAGTGCTCTGTGACAACCTACAGGGGTCAGATGGTGGCAAGGGGTGAGAGAAAAGTTCAAGAGGGAGAGAATATATGTGTATTTATGGCTGATTCACACTGCTGTATAGTAGAAACCAACACGACATTGGAAAGCAATTATCAGCCAACGGAAAATAAACTTTAGGCTTCCCTGGTGGCTCAGCGGTAAAGAAGTTGCTATTTAATGCAGGAGACAGGGGTTCCATCCCTGACTTGGGAAGATCCCACAGGCTGAGGAGCAACTGAGCTCGTGTGCTACACCTATTAAGCTCTAAAGCCTGAGTGCTGTAACTACTGAAGCACAGAGCCGGTGCCCCACAAGAGAAGCTATCACAATGAGAAACCGGCTCACCATAGCTAGACAGTAGCCCCCTACTCCCTGCAACTAGAGAAAAGCCCGCACAGCAACCAAGACCCAGCATAATCAAAAACAGATAAATAAAATTACCCCCAAAAAATTACTTTTTAAAATAAATAAGCAAACCCCGAAGAAACAACTATAAGCACAAGAGAAAAGGAAAGAGAAACAGAAGTAAAAAGGGTTTTACTTCATTAGAAGCACTATGAACATAAAGCCCCCAGAGATAAACAGAAATACTTTCCCTCAAATTTCCCTCACACCCCATGGTTTAGAAGGCACCATACTTCATTTTCAGCTCATGGTAACTGTGAAAAGTCTGCAGTGGTAAGACTGAGGCCAAGGACAGGTGAAGGCTGTGCCCCAAACAAACCTGGAAAAGTCATTCATGTGTCTGAGGCTGACTTCCTCAAGATTTAGCAAGAACTGGAGTTGGAAAAGAAAGTCCATCTTTGTTTTTGTTTAGGGGTGACTAGAAAGTGTGAGCTTGGTGCCACAGTTGTCATGGATACCACTGTTTAGGAGAGATAAAAAAGAAGCCTGAAGTCTTCCCTGGTGGTCCAGTGGGTAAAGAGTCCACCTTGCATTGCAAGGGGCACCGGTTCGATCCCTGGCCCAGAAAAGTCCTGTGTGCCATGGAGTGGCTGGACCAGTGTGTCCAGTTGTTAGCTGGCGCTCTGGAGCGCAAGAACCCAGAGCCGGTGCTCCGCAACGAGAGAGGCCATTGCAATGGGAGGCCCACAAAGGCCAAAGAATAAAGATGGATGAAAATTAATTAATTAATTAATTTAAAAATTCAATAAAAAGAGACCAAAATTAAAAAAAAAAATTTTAAATGAAAAGAGGCCTGGACTTGTAGCAAGGAGAAGGTTCTAACTGGAAAGCAGCATATTTCTTACCAGCTCAAAAAATTGTAAAAGTCTGATCACAAAGATAGAGCATAGCTTTACTGTATCTGGCACAAAATCGTAACAATTTTCTGTGTAATAAAAGTGCCTTCTCGAGCGCATATATTACCCACTTCTCTAGTTTCCCTCCTTCTGATCCTCAATTTTGTTCTCCTCTATCTTGTTGCTTCACCTCACTTTCTGATGGTGAAGAAAATTAGCAAAAAAAAAGCTGCTGGAACTATTCATTTTTAAATTTTTACTTATTAGAACTCAGTGAATGTGTCAGAAAAAGCAAAAGCACAAAGATAAAATCCATTTATCTTTAAGTAGAGTGCTGCATTTGAAGGAATTTAGCTGTAAAATTATTTGTGCTATTTTTCTGGAAAAATGAGTTGCCACTTTTCAAATTGGTACTGGAGGGGCTTTGATGCCCTCACTGTGCAATCACATGCATTCTCAAGATGCCCTGTAGTTTCTGGCACAAAGAACAGATAGCACAAGACTTGACATCAGACTGTCAATTTATATCTACCCCAAGATAGGAGATTCAGAGGAATACAGTGCATTTTTACAGTTAACCTTTAGCAGTGGAAAATATTTTGGGCATCATAGCCCAATTCAAATATATACAATAATTTTTAGTTACATAATTAAAATATGGCTCTTATGCACAGAGGCCAAAAGGTGCTTGGAATGGCTATGGTGAGACAATACTTTACGGAATCAGTAGAATGTATTCCTGGCAACCCCTCCGTCAGTGCCATCCATCTAAATCCAGAGTTAGAAATCCATGTATGCTATTCATCTAATAAAACCATGCCCCTCTGTCTGCACCTGGTTCCAGTGGGTAAAGAGTCCACCTTGCATTGCAAGGGCACGGTTCGATCCCTGGCCCAGAAAAGTCCTGTGTGCCATGGAGTGGCTGGACCAGTGTGTCCAGTTGTTAGCTGGCGCTCTGGAGCGCAAGAACCCAGAGCCGGTGCTCCGCAACGAGAGAGGCCATTGCAATGGGAGGCCCACAAAGGCCAAAGAATAAAGATGGATGAAAATTAATTAATTAATTAATTTAAAAATTCAATAAAAAGAGACCAAAATTAAAAAAAAAAATTTTAAATGAAAAGAGGCCTGGACTTGTAGCAAGGAGAAGGTTCTAACTGGAAAGCAGCATATTTCTTACCAGCTCAAAAAATTGTAAAAGTCTGATCACAAAGATAGAGCATAGCTTTACTGTATCTGGCACAAAATCGTAACAATTTTCTGTGTAATAAAAGTGCCTTCTCGAGCGCATATATTACCCACTTCTCTATTTTCCCCTCCTTCTGATCCTCAATTTTGTTCTCCTCTATCTTGTTGCTTCACCTCACTTTCTGATGGTGAAGAAAATTAGCAAAAAAAAAGCTGCTGGAACTATTCATTTTTAAATTTTTACTTATTAGAACTCAGTGAATGTGTCAGAAAAAGCAAAAGCACAAAGATAAAATCCATTTATCTTTAAGTAGAGTGCTGCATTTGAAGGAATTTAGCTGTAAAATTATTTGTGCTATTTTTCTGGAAAAATGAGTTGCCACTTTTCAAATTGGTACTGGAGGGGCTTTGATGCCCTCACTGTGCAATCACATGCATTCTCAAGATGCCCTGTAGTTTCTGGCACAAAGAACAGATAGCACAAGACTTGACATCAGACTGTCAATTTATATCTACCCCAAGATAGGAGATTCAGAGGAATACAGTGCATTTTTACAGTTAACCTTTAGCAGTGGAAAATATTTTGGGCATCATAGCCCAATTCAAATATATACAATAATTTTTAGTTACATAATTAAAATATGGCTCTTATGCACAGAGGCCAAAAGGTGCTTGGAATGGCTATGGTGAGACAATACTTTACGGAATCAGTAGAATGTATTCCCTGGCAACCCCTCCGTCAGTGCCATCCATCTAAATCCAGAGTTAGAAATCCATGTATGCTATTCATCTAATAAAACCATGCCCCTCTGTCTGCATTCCCACCCTACTAGCTTTCTCCTGGGAAAGTGACTGTGCAGAGAAGCTTCTAGTGATGCCACAGTAAACTCTTTTCAAAGGTATATAGAACAAATGAGGTCTACAGAACAAAGGTCAGTCTGGGTTTCCCAGCAGTCGTGTATGAATATGAGGGCTTGGACTGTTAAGAAGGCTGAGCCAAAGAACTGATGTTTTTGAACTGCGGTGCTGGAGAAGACTCCTGACAGTTTCTTAGACAGCAAGATCATCAAACCAGTCAATCCTAAAGGACATCGACCCTGAATATGCATTGGAAGGACTGATGCAGAAGCTGAATCTCCACTATTCTCACCACCTAATGCGAAGAGAAGACTCATTGGAAAAGGCCTTGATGTTGGGTAAGACTGAGGGCACAAGGAGAAGGGCAGACAGAGGATGAGATGGCTGGATGGCATCACTGATTCAATGCACATGAGTTTGAGCTAACTCTCAGCAAGTTAAAGACAGGGAAGCCTGGCGTGCTGCAGTCCATGAAGTCACAGGAATTGGACATGAGGGTGACTAAACAGCAGCAAGGACAGATTCTCCCAGCTCTGACTGCCCTGGAAGATTGGCCGGGTAGGGCCTTTGCTGTGACTGCATCGCCAGTTCACTTCTTTCTAACCCAAGAGTAGGCAAATTTTTTCTGAAAAGGCTGCATCTTATATTTTTTAGACTTTGCAAGTAATAGAAGATCAAACTCTATCTTTTTTATTATTTTTTTTAAAAAACCTTTAAAAATGGAAGAACCATTTATACTTACCTTGGGACCATACACAGACGGGCTGTAGGCCCAATCCGGTTTGCAGAACCTGCTCCAACCATAAGTGCTTTCTTTCCTTTCCCGCTCCCCACAAGTGTGATTTCAAGAGGACATCCCAGCAAATGCCCTGCAAGCAAATCCTTGTCTCAGACTTGGCTTCCTGGGATCCTGACTGTGACAGCTTAACAAAGGAAGAGCTAACTGAGACTGAGTGGTTTAACAAGAGTCTGCTGGGAAAGGTGGTGATGCGGTTGATTTTACCTAAGCTCTACGGTCCTAGGAAACAGAAACAGTTAATCCTCCAAACCGGGGGTCCGCAACCTTTGGGACCTAATGCCTGATGATCTGAGGTGGAGCTTATATAATAATAATAATAGAAATAAAGTGCGCAATAAATGCAATGCACTTGAATCATGCCGAAACGATCACCCCACCCCCACCCCACCCCCAGTCTGTGGAGAAACTGTCTTCCATGAAACCAATGCCTGGTACCAAAAAGGTTTGAAGATCACTGCTCCAAACCTTGTTTTCCAAAAACTCACACCCTGTAGTGTTCCAGGAAAGGGCTTCCGGCAAAGAACCACCTCCTCCCATGACTCAGGTCACCTTCTTCTTTCTCCTGACTTCCACGAGACTCTCAGATGACTGCCCTGTTTACATATAAGGCTGGACATAAACCCTCAAAATTCTTATTCTTGGTCTGGTTGAGCTATTTGTTCCCCCAGAACTAGTCTGACAAGGAAATAAACTTGTTTTGTTCTTCTAACTGATGGAGGTTCCCTCTGAGGACAAAAAATGACCCCAACCGTAAAATTACTGCCCCTGTAGCTTGACGATTCTTCCCTGTACAACCAACAAAAGCACCCTGCTGAGATACTATGATCCTCAGACCTGGGATGCTCCCTCTATTGCAATATTCTGAAAAACTTCATCTCATTACCTCTTCTGGGGGTTTTGCCTTTGAGAGTGAGATGACCTGGGTACAAGAGACATAATATACAAAGGCACCAAAGTATGAAAGGACCTGATATGGTCAAACTCTATCTTTTTATTATTTTTTAAAAACCTTTAAAATGGAAGAACCATTTATACTTACCTTGGGACCATACACAGACGGGCTGTAGGCCCAATCCGTTTGCAGAACCTGCTCCAACCATAAGTGCTTTCTTTCCTTTCCCGCTCCCCACAAGTGTGATTTCAAGAGGACATCCCAGCAAATGCCCTGCAAGCAAATCCTTGTCTCAGACTTGGCTTCCTGGGATCCTGACTGTGACAGCTTAACAAAGGAAGAGCTAACTGAGACTGAGTGGTTTAACAAGAGTCTGCTGGGAAAGGTGGTGATGCGGTTGATTTTACCTAAGCTCTACGGTCCTAGGAAACAGAAACAGTTAATCCTCCAAACCGGGGGTCCGCAACCTTTGGGACCTAATGCCTGATGATCTGAGGTGGAGCTTATATAATAATAATAATAGAAATAAAGTGCGCAATAAATGCAATGCACTTGAATCATGCCGAAACGATCACCCCACCCCCCCCCCACCCCCACGCCGTGGAGGAACTGTCTTCCATGAAACCAACGCCTGGTACCAAAAGGTTTGAAGATCACTGCTCCAAACCTTTTTTTCCAAAAACTCACACCCTGTAGTGTTCCAGGAAAGGGCTTCCGGCAAAGAACCACCTCCTCCCATGACTCAGGTCACCTTCTTCTTTCTCCTGACTTCCACGAGACTCTCAGATGACTGCCCTGTTTACATATAAGGCTGGACATAAACCCTCAAAATTCTTATTCTTGGTCTGGTTGAGCTATTTGTTCCCCCAGAACTAGTCTGACAAGGAAATAAACTTGTTTTGTTCTTCTAACTGATGGAGGTTCCCTCTGAGGACAAAAAATGACCCCAACCGTAAAATTACTGCCCCTGTAGCTTGACGATTCTTCCCTGTACAACCAACAAAAGCACCCTGCTGAGATACTATGATCCTCAGACCTGGGATGCTCCCTCTATTGCAATATTCTGAAAAACTTCATCTCATTACCTCTTCTGGGGGTTTTGCCTTTGAGAGTGAGATGACCTGGGTACAAGAGACATAATATACAAAGGCACCAAAGTATGAAAGGACCTGATATGGTCAAAGAGGCACGAGGAATGGAGAGTTGTGGAGTGGATGGCAGTGAGGGTGGATTTATCACCTTAAACCAAGCACTCCATCCTTGAGGCAGAAGACCTCCTGAGGCCTCTGTACAGTCCCCTTGTGGAAGTGACGAGGCGTGGCCATTAGCCAAGGGAGCCTAGTTCCTAAAACGGACAAAAAGATTAACTTTAAAACTGTCACCAAGAGAGCATGGTCCCTGAACCCCAATGCTCACTGCAGCATTTCTTGCAATAGCAAGTTCATGTAAGCATCCTAAATGTCCACCCACAGAAGAATGGATAAAGAAGATATGGTACACATACACAATAGAATATTACTCAGACATAGAAACCAATGAAGTAACGCCATTGCCAGTGACACGGATGGACCTAGAAATTGTCATACTAAATCAGACAAATATCCTGTGGTATTAATTTCTACGTGAAACCTAAAAACAAAAAGGTACAAATGAACCTATTTACAAAACAGAAACAGTCACAGATGTAGAAAACAAGCTTATAGTTTCTAAAGGAGCAAAGGAAGAGACATAAATTGGGAGACTGAGATTGATATATGAATAATACTACATATAAAATAAATAACTTATAAGAACCTACTGTACAGTCCAGAGAATTCTACTCAATACTCTGCAATGACCAATATGGGAATAGAATCTAAATGAGTCTATGTGTATGTATCACTAATTCACTGTGCTATACAGCAAAAACCAATGCAACATTATAAATCAATTTTAATTAAAAAATTAAAGAAAAGAGAAAGAGAGACAGAGCCTGTCCCTTGATGAGTAGAGGTCTTCAGCTGACAGATTCTTAAAATCCTCAAAATAATCTTGGGTAACTTATAACCACTTGTACATTTACAAGTTACTCTTAGAATTTTTCATAAAAAGACCAAATTCTCCCATGTAATTTCAGGCATACTGTAAATATTTACATCCTGAAATAAAATATTCATATCATGTCAAGTTTTATTTTTCTATATCAGGTTTTAAAAGTAGCCAATAGACTAAATATCCTAGATTTATTTATTTAAAATATAAGTGAACAAACACTTTATTGTATATAGTTCCTTTATCTCTTTGGGCTTTTCCATTATATTTTACCAACATATTTTGTGCTGATGTAGTATATTTTTATACTCAAAAAGTTTTTACTAAAAGTAAAAGTCTTTGATGCTAAAAGGTATAATAAATCTTTGCTCAAAGATCTGTATTTAATTTCTCCCCGGGCCTGTAGAGCCTAGTCTAAAACGGACAAAAAGATTAACTTTAAAACTGTCACCAAGAGAGCATGGTCCCTGAACCCCAATGCTCACTGCAGCATTTCTTGCAATAGCAAGTTCATGTAAGCATCCTAAATGTCCACCCACAGAAGAATGGATAAAGAAGATATGGTACACATACACAATAGAATATTACTCAGACATAGAAACCAATGAAGTAACGCCATTGCCAGTGACACGGATGGACCTAGAAATTGTCATACTAAATCAGACAAATATCCTGTGGTATTAATTTCTACGTGAAACCTAAAAACAAAAAGGTACAAATGAACCTATTTACAAAACAGAAACAGTCACAGATGTAGAAAACAAGCTTATAGTTTCTAAAGGAGCAAAGGAAGAGACATAAATTGGGAGACTGAGATTGATATATGAATAATACTACATATAAAATAAATAACTTATAAGAACCTACTGTACAGTCCAGAGAATTCTACTCAATACTCTGCAATGACCAATATGGGAATAGAATCTAAATGAGTCTATGTGTATGTATCACTAATTCACTGTGCTATACAGCAAAAACCAATGCAACATTATAAATCAATTTTAATTAAAAAATTAAAGAAAAGAGAAAGAGAGACAGAGCCTGTCCCTTGATGAGTAGAGGTCTTCAGCTGACAGATTCTTAAAATCCTCAAAATAATCTTGGGTAACTTATAACCACTTGTACATTTACAAGTTACTCTTAGAATTTTTCATAAAAAGACCAAATTCTCCCATGTAATTTCAGGCATACTGTAAATATTTACATCCTGAAATAAAATATTCATATCATGTCAAGTTTTATTTTTCTATATCAGGTTTTAAAAGTAGCCAATAGACTAAATATCCTAGATTTATTTATTTAAAATATAAGTGAACAAACACTTTATTGTATATAGTTCCTTTATCTCTTTGGGCTTTTCCATTATATTTTACCAACATATTTTGTGCTGATGTAGTATATTTTTATACTCAAAAAGTTTTTACTAAAAGTAAAAGTCTTTGATGCTAAAAGGTATAATAAATCTTTGCTCAAAGATCTGTATTTAATTTCTCCCCGGGCCTGTAGAGCCTAGTCTAAAAACTGCTTTTTCTCCTATAAATCTTTATTTAACACAATATAAATAAATAACAAATTTGATGACTGGTTATTAAATATAAAATAAAACTTATTGAAGATGTACCTCAAAATGTATGGCTCAAGCTAACTGATTTTCATTGAACCTACACATCTATGAATGATTATTAATTACTAGAAAGAGAAAGAATTTAGCATCAAATCTATTTCTCTTTTTATTAGATAGATACAAGCAATGAGCAAAGTATCAGATACATAAGTGGAGAGAAATGAAAATTTTTTTGAGAACAATGTCACTCTTCTTTTTAAATTCTTTTGAATTTTACACTAAAAATCACACCATAATCTATTATAAAAAATTGCTGCCAATGTATCAATTCACAAACTTGTTAGGTAACCCTTTTATTGTATTAAAAGTCAAATATCAGAAACCAACTTGTTTGTGAAGGGCTCTGTGATAATGGGCTTCCCTGGTCGCTCAGATGGTAAAGAATCTGCCTGCCATGCAGGAGACCTGAGTTCGATCCTTGGGTCAGGAAGATCCCCTGGAGAAGGGACTAGTGACCCACTCCAGTTTTCTTGCCTGGAGAATCCCATGGGCAGAGGAGCCTGGTGGTCTATAGTGCAGGGAATCACAAGGTCGGACACAACTAAGGACAAACACTTCCACTATACTATAACAGGCCCTGGCATCTCAGTTTCTTGGAAGAGCACAAAAGCCTTCTTTACCAAGACTTTTCCAATGACTTGCCTTATGCCCACAGCTCTGTCACTTAAAAGCATTTTATTTATCCAAGATTCTTAGGCCTGGAGGAGAAAAATAAAGTATTAAATTCAATACACCTTTGTTAAGGAGAAAATCATTTTTAGTAGCTATTTTTTTTTTTTTAATTTTGGCTTCTTTTATTGGGTTTTGATCTATTTATTTTCATCTATCTTTATTCTTTGGCCTGTGTGGGCCACCCATTGCAGTGGCCTCTCTCATTGCAGAGCATCAGCTCTGAGCATATGTGCTCCAGAGTTCTGGCTTGTAACTGGACACACAGGTCCAGCCGCCCTGTAGCACATGGAATCCTCCCAGGGCAGTGATCGAACCCGTGCCCCTTGCACTGCAAGGCAGACTCTTTACCCACTGGACCACCAGAGAAAACCAGTAGTTGGTTTTCGTCTTATCAAAGAACAGGAGATACAAAGTTAACTCATGAAATTAGCAGAAAATCTTCAGCATACAACCTAATCAGCAAAACCAACCCACACGGCCAAACCAATTGTCAGTCAAATCAGAAAAACACTGAACTTCAGGTTTCTACTTTCAATAGAACTGTTAATACAGGGTTTTCCTGGTAGCTCAGTGGTGAGGAGTTCGCCTGCCAATGCAGGAGACACAAGTTCAATCCCTGAGCCGGGAAGATCCCACATGCTGTGGAGCAGCTAAGCTCATGAGCCACAACTATGCAGCCTGTGCTCTAGAGCCTCGGAGCCACAACTATGAAGCCTAGACTCTAGAGCCTCAGAGCCGCAACTATTGAGTCCATGTGCTGCAACTACTGAAGACCGTGTGCCCTAGAACCCAAGTTACACAACAAGAGAAGTTACTGTTACAAGAAGCCTGCTCACCTCAACTAGAGAGTAGCCCCGACTCCCCACAACTAGAGAAGAGCCTACAGCAGCAGTGAAAGCCCAGAATAGCCAAAAATAAATACATAAAAAATTTTTTAAAGTGTTAATACATAGTTTTAGAAATATAAAAATCACTATGAAACAAATGAGAAATCAGGTCTTGTAACACAGCTTATTAAAAGCTGTCATTAAGACTAAAATTTTTCATACCTAATATAATTTAATTTATCCATATGCTAACATGTTGAAAGCATGATAAAATGCCATCTTTAGTTTTCAATGTGCAGCTGTTATATGTAAAATTACAAGCTATTTATGAAGTGTGGAGTGTATCAGTACAGTTCTCCTTTGGCAAATGTGCACTTGAACAAATGTTTTAAATTTCTGGTGCTCAGCTTTAGTGTATAATTAAGAACTATGTGTGTGTGTGTGTGTGTGTGTGTGTGTGTACACATAATAAATCCAGAAAAAAAATGCCTATGTATCTTATGAAAGAAACTATATGCACTGCTAAAAATTACTTAATCCAAAAATTAGCATACACTTATATTTCTTGCTAAATAGGAAGTATAAAATATTAAATATTTTATAGATGAGAAATATTAGGCTGACTGAAATCAGAGTAAATATTTTATGAAATGACTTGAAAAAATAAGTTTAACTACATTAGCAAATAATGAACTCCAGTCTGAAAGAAATCACAGAAAATGCACATTTACAGTTATTATCCTGTGTCTTAGGAAATTTGATAATGTCAAAATGAATTCCAGCTACAGATGGAAGAATTGTAATTCTTTGGCTCTTCATTTCGAGCTAATGGCATGACTTGAGGATGACTATCAGAAATGGCTGAAAAGAATCAGTTACCTTTAAATGGAAAACCTTGTTCTCAGGACATCCTCTCCAGATCAATGCAGGTGTCTACCTCACTGGAGTCAACAGAAAAAGGCAAAGTCACACCCATCATTCCACTCTAGAGTTTACCTGAAATCAGAATATGACAGCCCACAACAAACCTTCAAATGTCTTTTTGCTTATTGTCTTAGAACCAAGAATCTGCCCGCAATATGGGGTACCCAGTTTGAACTTAAGTCAGGAAGATTCCCTGCAGAAGGAATGGTGACTCACGTCAGTGCTCTCGTCTGGAGAAGTCCATGGACACAGGAGCCTGAAGGGCTACAGTCCATAGGGTTCCAAAGAGTCAGACACGACTGAGCGACTAACACAACACTAGAACTTTTTATACCAGGGAAAATGTCCCATAGCAAAATCTGAACGAGGGATATACCTTTGTTTTATAGAGATAAAACTACTGAGAAAGGATAGGTGGCAAAAGAGAATCTGCTTGAAGGTGCAGGAGAGTTCTCAGTAGATATGTTTTAGGAAAAGTATATACAGAAATTGGGAATCCACAAAATAACTTCATCATCTTTCTTTGCAAACTCCTGAAGGTACAAACAGCTCAGCTGGCAGACTGCCATCCTAAGGATCATGCAATCTAGTTTCAGATGCTAGAAATAGTAAATTAATAAGAAAAAAATGAGCAAAAGCATGAGATACCTAGCAAAGGGTTCAGGTCCCAATCTACATCACAAGAGATTCTGCACACTTGATTCTTCATAACATTTCTACAAAAGAATAGGAAGCATTGGGCTTCCCTGGCAGCTCAGTGGGTAAGGACACCACCTTGCAGTGCAAGCGGCACCAGTTCGGTCCCTGGCCTGGGAAGATCATTCATGTGCTGACGAGCGGCTGGACCAATGTGTCCAACTACAGAGCAGGAGCTCTGGAGCACATGCGCCCAGAGCCAGTGCTCTGTAACGAGAGAGGCCACTGCGATGGGAGGCCCACACAGGACGAAGAACAAAGATAAATAAATGAAAGACCAATAGAAGTGGCCAATAATAATAATAAAAGAATAGGAAGCATTTACTTCTTTATGTCACAAACAAAAAAGGAAAAGTTGTAACTGAGGCTCATCATCACTGTCAGTCATCTCTGGTGCAAATACAAAGGGTCCCCTCCCTCCTAGGTAATAAGTGACCAATCCATTTCACAGAGTTTGCCTTCTAAGACAGGAATGGGATGGAGTGGGGATGGGATAAAGCAGAGGTCACTGGGGCAGAGCAGAGGGAGTACCTTCACTGTTCAATCAACTGGGAGAACTCCAGGAAAGTCCCATGTAGAGCTGAAATAAGAGTATAAGCAGTATGTGTTTAGAATACTTCTGATAGGAAAGTAAAAAGCACCATATTGAAAAATTCTCTAGGTTGTGGTCTGCTTCAAGGAGATCACTCCAGTTAGTCCTAAAGGAAATCACCCCTGAATGTTCATTGGAAGGACTGATGCTGAAGCTGAGGCTCCAATACTTTGGCCACCTGATGCAAAGAGCCAACTCATTGGAAAAGACCCTGATGCTGGGAAAGATTGAGGGCAGACAGGGATAACAGAGGACAAGATGGCTAGATCGCACCACTGAATCAACAGACGTGAGTCTGAGTAAGCTCTGTGAGATTTGGTGAAGGACAGGGAGGCCTGGTGAGCTGCAGTCCATGGGGTTGCAAAGAGTCAGACACGACGGAGCAACTGAACTTACTTATTTTATACATAGTGTTCATATGTCAATCCCAATCTCCCAATTTATCTCTCTCCCCTTTCCTCCTTGGTAATCATAAGTTTGCCTTCTACATCTGTGACTATTTCTGTTTTGTAAATAAGTTCACTTGTACCATTTTTTTTAGGTTTCACATAGAAATGATATCACATGCTATTTGTCTGACTTATTTCACCCAGTATGATAACCTCTAGGTCCATCAAAGTCTCAGCCACTGAACAACAAAGAAGTTCCCCAAAATTTATATATATGTGTGTGTGTGTGTGTGTGTGTGTGTATACACACATATAATGTATATATGTATCAATGAGACTATATATATCATACAAATAAAAAATTTTGTTTTTCACACCTAAACACTTACATATTCATATTTATTATGATAAAATTGAAGGAATGTCTTTCTAAAGGAAGTCTAGTAGGAAGACTGCTTGAGTGCTTTAATTTCCATTTTAAAAATTAATCTTGAAACATTTTACACAAAATCTTATAATTGGTTCTATAGTTAATTAAAATTTCATTAGCAAGCAGAAAAGTGTAGCTTATTTGAAGTATTTATTATTCCTTCTTGGATTGCTAATGAATTAAAGCCTCAAGTGCATCCATATTGATGCCACCTTCCTGCTCATCTGTCTACAAGCTCAGAAAGCAATACATTAAATCCAAGAGGGCTTCATATATTTGGTGCTATTATTTTGTCTGCCTAACTTGGGAATGTAAATTTATTCCATGGTACTTTCTGAAAAATTAACTAACAGCTAACAGTCATTTCCAGTCCAGTTATTTTAATAATTAGGATTCAATTTGAAATTCATTTTCATTTAAGCACATTAGAACTTCTTTCAACATTTTCATCTTCATTCAAAAGGTTGGCTTGAAGTCATATCAGAAACATTAACTGTTCTAACCGGTAGACACTTCATGAAATAAGAACTCCCAATGCGTCCCAAAGATTGAGGGCAGACAGGGATAACAGAGGACAAGATGGCTAGATCGCACCACTGAATCAACAGACGTGAGTCTGAGTAAGCTCTGTGAGATTTGGTGAAGGACAGGAGGCCTGGTGAGCTGCAGTCCATGGGGTTGCAAAGAGTCAGACACGACGGAGCAACTGAACTTACTTATTTTATACATAGTGTTCATATGTCAATCCCAATCTCCCAATTTATCTCTCTCCCCTTTCCTCCTTGGTAATCATAAGTTTGCCTTCTACATCTGTGACTATTTCTGTTTTGTAAATAAGTTCACTTGTACCATTTTTTTTAGGTTTCACATAGAAATGATATCACATGCTATTTGTCTGACTTATTTCACCCAGTATGATAACCTCTAGGTCCATCAAAGTCTCAGCCACTGAACAACAAAGAAGTTCCCCAAAATTTATATATATGTGTGTGTGTGTGTGTGTGTGTGTGTATACACACATATAATGTATATATGTATCAATGAGACTATATATATCATACAAATAAAAAATTTTGTTTTTCACACCTAAACACTTACATATTCATATTTATTATGATAAAATTGAAGGAATGTCTTTCTAAAGGAAGTCTAGTAGGAAGACTGCTTGAGTGCTTTAATTTCCATTTTAAAAATTAATCTTGAAACATTTTACACAAAATCTTATAATTGGTTCTATAGTTAATTAAAATTTCATTAGCAAGCAGAAAAGTGTAGCTTATTTGAAGTATTTATTATTCCTTCTTGGATTGCTAATGAATTAAAGCCTCAAGTGCATCCATATTGATGCCACCTTCCTGCTCATCTGTCTACAAGCTCAGAAAGCAATACATTAAATCCAAGAGGGCTTCATATATTTGGTGCTATTATTTTGTCTGCCTAACTTGGGAATGTAAATTTATTCCATGGTACTTTCTGAAAAATTAACTAACAGCTAACAGTCATTTCCAGTCCAGTTATTTTAATAATTAGGATTCAATTTGAAATTCATTTTCATTTAAGCACATTAGAACTTCTTTCAACATTTTCATCTTCATTCAAAAGGTTGGCTTGAAGTCATATCAGAAACATTAACTGTTCTAACCTGTAGACACTTCATGAAATAAGATGTTACTTTATCCTCTAGAGTTTGGTTTGTATTCCTTAATCTATTTAAAACAGATTTTGTTTCAACATGTATAAAAATACTGAATCACTATGCTGTATACTTGAAACTAACATAATATTGTACATCAATCGTACTTCAAATTAAAAAAAGTAAAGTAGAAAAAATAAAAATCCTCCTAAGAAGACAGATTTGAAAGAATCCAACCATTGATTTGAATACAAATACTGGTATTCTTGAAAATGCTTTGGAAATTTCTTAATTGCAAATGTCCTGCTATGAAAGTAATTAAATTATATACAGAGTAAAATGCATATATACGGATTTTTTTATTAGTACTTCATATTATTAGGATCTGTTACTGTATTCAGAAAGCCATGAAAAACATTCCTTAAGGGTTTAAAATACTTCCCACTGTGAATATTTCTCAGTTAATGTATTATGAACCAATTAAAGCAAGCTTATTATATGTATGGACATCACAGTACTCACGACTATAAATAGACATTTCCCCCACTGCTATCACAAGGTGACTTTTTCCCACCTTAAGTGGGAATAAGATTTTTGAATGAAGGGTACAAAAATGTTTAGTTCTGAATATATCTTTGGCTGAATCACATAAGATTTTACATGAGGTTATAATCCATGGAGTAGCAAAGAGTCAGACATGACTGAGCAACTAACATTTGCACTTTCATATTAAATTAACTACCAAATTGAGTAGCAGAGCAATGTTATTTTACTTTTTTGGATAGTAAGGGTTCCTACTCTTTTCAAATTGCGGTATAGTCGATACACAGTACTACATACATTTCAGGTGCACAACATAGTGATTCACAATTTTTAAAGGTCATAATCAATTTATAGTTTTTATAACAAGAGTTCCTATTCTTGGGTTTCCCTGTTGGTCCAGTGGGTAAGAACACTGCCTTGCAGTACAAGACGTGCTGGTTCCATCCCTGGTCTGGGAAGACCCCACATGCCGCCAAGCGGCTGGACTGATGTGTCCAACTACCAAGCCAGAGCTCTGGAGCACATGTGCCCAGAGCCAGTGCTCTGCAACGAGAGGTTGGCTTGAAGTCATATCAAAACATTAACTGTTCTAACCTGTAGACACTTCATGAAATAAGATGTTACTTTATCCTCTAGAGTTTGGTTTGTATTCCTTAATCTATTTAAAACAGATTTTGTTTCAACATGTATAAAAATACTGAATCACTATGCTGTATACTTGAAACTAACATAATATTGTACATCAATCGTACTTCAAATTAAAAAAAGTAAAGTAGAAAAAATAAAAATCCTCCTAAGAAGACAGATTTGAAAGAATCCAACCATTGATTTGAATACAAATACTGGTATTCTTGAAAATGCTTTGGAAATTTCTTAATTGCAAATGTCCTGCTATGAAAGTAATTAAATTATATACAGAGTAAAATGCATATATACGGATTTTTTTATTAGTACTTCATATTATTAGGATCTGTTACTGTATTCAGAAAGCCATGAAAAACATTCCTTAAGGGTTTAAAATACTTCCCACTGTGAATATTTCTCAGTTAATGTATTATGAACCAATTAAAGCAAGCTTATTATATGTATGGACATCACAGTACTCACGACTATAAATAGACATTTCCCCCACTGCTATCACAAGGTGACTTTTTCCCACCTTAAGTGGGAATAAGATTTTTGAATGAAGGGTACAAAAATGTTTAGTTCTGAATATATCTTTGGCTGAATCACATAAGATTTTACATGAGGTTATAATCCATGGAGTAGCAAAGAGTCAGACATGACTGAGCAACTAACATTTGCACTTTCATATTAAATTAACTACCAAATTGAGTAGCAGAGCAATGTTATTTTACTTTTTTGGATAGTAAGGGTTCCTACTCTTTTTCAAATTGCGGTATAGTCGATACACAGTACTACATACATTTCAGGTGCACAACATAGTGATTCACAATTTTTAAAGGTCATAATCAATTTATAGTTTTTATAACAAGAGTTCCTATTCTTGGGTTTCCCTGTTGGTCCAGTGGGTAAGAACACTGCCTTGCAGTACAAGACGTGCTGGTTCCATCCCTGGTCTGGGAAGACCCCACATGCCGCCAAGCGGCTGGACTGATGTGTCCAACTACCAAGCCAGAGCTCTGGAGCACATGTGCCCAGAGCCAGTGCTCTGCAACGAGAGAGGCCACTGTGATGGGAGGCCCACACAGGACAAAGAACAGAGATAAACAAATGAAGGACCAATAGAAGTGGCCAAAAATAATAATAAAAATAAGAGTTCCTATTCTTGATCCACATCTCTTTCCAATCCATGTAGACTTGGGGTGATAATAATAATGATCACAATAGTATTAGCTAATGTAATAGCTAAGGTTCATTGAGTACTTACCATATGCCAGTCACTGTTTTTCGTTGTTGTTGTTGTTTTTTAATTTTGGCCTCTTTCATTGGCTTCCTAATCATTTACTTTCATTCATCGTTACTCTCTGGCCTGTGTGGACCTCCCATTGCAGTGGCCTCTCTTCGTTGCAGAGCACCGGCCCCGGGCACATGCGCTCCAGAGCATCAGCTCCTAATTGGACACACCGGTCCAGCCGCTCCTCTGCCCATGGGACCTTCCCAGGCCAGGGATCAAACCAGCGCCCCTGGCACTGCAAGGAGAACTCTTTACCCACTGGACTACTAGGGAAGCCCCCAGTCACTGTTTTAAGCACTTTCTACATTAATTCATTTAATCCTTACCCAACCCTATGAGTATCGCTCTTACCCACAATTACAGGTAGGAAAACTGAGTGGCTGAGAGTTTAACTTGCCCTGGGTCATAGAATTTGCATGTGTCTGGACTTTAAACTCAAAAACTCTGGAGTCAGAGCCCAAACATGTAATTGCTATACTAAATGTCCCTGAAATTCACTAATGTATCATTTTGTCTTGTTGTATAGATTATAACTTGAAAAGAGACACAGTGGATTTGATTTTTATTTTATTTTATTTTATTATTATTTTTTAAGCATTTATTTTATTTATTTATCTTTTGGGGGGTAGGGTGGGGAGGGAGGGGGAACGGGCGGGCCACTTCTATTGGTCTTTCATTTCTCTATTTTCATCCATCTTTGTTCTTTGACTCCTGTGGGCCTCCCATCGCAGTGGCCTCTGTGGTTGCAGAGCGCCGACTCTGGGCACATGAGCCCCAGAGCTCCAGCTCAGTAACTGGACACACCAGCCCAGCCGCTTCGCGGCACGTGGGATCCTCCCAGGCCAGGGATCGAACCAGCGCCCCCTGCACTGCAAGGCAGTGTCCTTACCCACTGGATCACCAGGGAAGCCCTGGTTTTTAAAGATTATGGACCATTTTTAAAGTCTTTATTGAATTTTTTACAATATTACTTTTGCTGCTTATGTTTTTTGGCCATGAGGCATGTGGGATCTTAGTTCCTGACCAGGGATTGAACCCACACCCTCTACAGTGCAATATGAAGATCTAATCCCACTGGATTGCCATGGAATTTCCTGATTTTTTAGTGTATTTAAATAATTATTAAAACTTACCTTGGTCTAGTCCCTTCTACCTGTTTTATTCAAATGTCATCTTCTCAGCCCTAACTATCCTATTTAAAATGATCATACTCCATTCACTCCTGTCCTACCTTCTCTATGATGTAATTTTGTCAGCATAGTTATCAACATCCAGCAGAGTAGATACATTCAACTAGAATGCAAACTCTAAAGGGCATGTCTGGCTGACAACTGCTTCTTCAGCATCTAGAACAGTACTTAAGACATAATAATCATTCAATAAATATTTGTCAAATGAATGAGTAGATGAAGAAGTAATCTGGGGGGCTTCCCTAGTGGTCCAGTGGGTAAGGATACCACCTTGCAGTGCAAGGGGTGTCGGTTCGATCCTTGGCCTAGGAAGATACCACATGCTGTGGAAAGGCTGGATTGATGTGTCCAACTACCGAGCTGGAGCTTTGCAGTGCATGCGCCCAGAGCCAGTGCTCTGCAACAAGAGAGACCACTGCGATGGGAGGCTCATACAGGCCAAAGAACAAAGATGGAAATAAATGAAAGACCAATAGAAGTGGCCAAAAAGAAAAGGAAAAGAAGTAATCCGGGTTCAGTGGTCACTAGTTCTTTCCAATTGCTATTTCGTCATAGAAAAGATCTTGTCTTTGACTTATTTTATGTTTTTCCTTGCGTATGCAGGAAGGGTTTTCTGCATCTTCACCATGAATAAAAATTTGTCTGGTTAACAGGACTAATTATTTGGGGCCCCCTGTGGTGGGCAGAGCGCCGACTCTGGGCACATGAGCCCCAGAGCTCCAGCTCAGTAACTGGACACACCAGCCCAGCCGCTTCGCGGCACGTGGGATCCTCCCAGGCCAGGGATCGAACCAGCGCCCCCTGCACTGCAAGGCAGTGTCCTTACCCACTGGATCACCAGGGAAGCCCTGGTTTTTAAAGATTATGGACCATTTTTAAAGTCTTTATTGAATTTTTTACAATATTACTTTTGCTGCTTATGTTTTTTGGCCATGAGGCATGTGGGATCTTAGTTCCTGACCAGGGATTGAACCCACACCCTCTACAGTGCAATATGAAGATCTAATCCCACTGGATTGCCATGGAATTTCCTGATTTTTTAGTGTATTTAAATAATTATTAAAACTTACCTTGGTCTAGTCCCTTCTACCTGTTTTATTCAAATGTCATCTTCTCAGCCCTAACTATCCTATTTAAAATGATCATACTCCATTCACTCCTGTCCTACCTTCTCTATGATGTAATTTTGTCAGCATAGTTATCAACATCCAGCAGAGTAGATACATTCAACTAGAATGCAAACTCTAAAGGGCATGTCTGGCTGACAACTGCTTCTTCAGCATCTAGAACAGTACTTAAGACATAATAATCATTCAATAAATATTTGTCAAATGAATGAGTAGATGAAGAAGTAATCTGGGGGGCTTCCCTAGTGGTCCAGTGGGTAAGGATACCACCTTGCAGTGCAAGGGGTGTCGGTTCGATCCTTGGCCTAGGAAGATACCACATGCTGTGGAAAGGCTGGATTGATGTGTCCAACTACCGAGCTGGAGCTTTGCAGTGCATGCGCCCAGAGCCAGTGCTCTGCAACAAGAGAGACCACTGCGATGGGAGGCTCATACAGGCCAAAGAACAAAGATGGAAATAAATGAAAGACCAATAGAAGTGGCCAAAAAGAA
Organism: Tragulus kanchil; assembly: GCA_022376925.1. Taxonomy (NCBI): domain Eukaryota; kingdom Metazoa; phylum Chordata; class Mammalia; order Artiodactyla; family Tragulidae; genus Tragulus; species Tragulus kanchil. Next base: position 269,448,319 of record JAIOJX010000004.1, on the reverse strand, counting down.
AAGGAAAAGAAGTAATCCGGGTTCAGTGGTCACTAGTTCTTTCCAATTGCTATTTCGTCATAGAAAAGATCTTGTCTTTGACTTATTTTATGTTTTTCCTTGCGTATGCAGGAAGGGTTTTCTGCATCTTCACCATGAATAAAAATTTGTCTGGTTAACAGGACTAATTATTTGAGGCAATATCCCCCTGGAATTTTGTAAGTTTCCTTCATTATCTTATAATAGTCACATCCACAGGGGAAAAAAATCTGAAGACAATTTGGTTTTCATCTCCTTATATGAAATCTGAAAGTTTTAAAAATTATCATTGTAGTGGGAATTTGACGTATATTCTAAAATCAATATTCTACCCTGAATCTCTCCAAAATAATGTAAAACAATTTGCAGTGTTTGAAAAGTTTAACGTGCACTGAGATATCATGTAAATTAAAAGAGAAAGCCAAAAATGGCATTATTAAATATTAATTTATGAACAGATGATGAATAACACAATTGAATGATGCAAAAATTTATACGAAGCTAGGTTTTCTATAAAGCAAATTTGACCTTAATTAAAATTAAAAATGATGACAAAAAGCTATTGCTTATCTAATTTACACCTAGATAAAAAATACCAGTAGCTTAAAAATTAGGTTAAAGTCTTTGTGACTACAGAGCAGTTTCCTAATATTTTATCTACCTACTCGTGACAAAGGAATGGTAATTGACCAAAAGGTATCAAAAAACAGTTAACTTTACATCAGGTGGCTATAAGGACAAAGATACTGAGACTTGCTTATTCAGACATGGCTACCAGAGCAGGACACCAAGGAGCACTCTCTAACTGGGAGTACAATATTCTAAGAGTAACAGCCTCTTATTGCTGTTGTAACAAATTACCACAATCTTATTTCCATAAAACAACAAACACTTAGTATCTTATAGTTCTGGAGGTTAGAAGTCTAAAACAGGCTGACAAGGTTTCCTCTAAAGACTCCACGAAGAACCTATTTCCTTGCCTTTTCCAGTTTCCAGAGGCCGCTGGCATTCCTTGCCTCATGACTCCACCTCATTGCTCCACTGTCATCTCTCCTCTGGCTTTGCCCACTCCTACACCCCTCTTACAAGGACTCTTGTGACTACACTGAGCCCACCAGAATAACTCAGGATAATCACTCCACTTTTAGATAATCACAGCTGCAAAGTCATTTTGTCAAGTAAGGTAAAAGATACTTAGGAGTTAAGATATATCAAGTCGCTCCAATTCTCTCTGTCCCACTTGAGAGATTCTAGGGCATGTGAATGAGAATAATCTAGTAGGAAGGAAATCTGATGATGCCAGAGAAAAGGATACGATAACACAATCCTTAGGAAATAAAAGAAAACAGTGTTCAAGGATACCACTCCCATCTAAGCAGCACTTGGCACATTTGAAGCACTTGTAAATGTTTGCAGACACTAAATACATGCTATTCTGAAGCTCCAGTATTTACATGAAAGATACCAAAAGGCAGAAGCTCATGTTACATTTGCAGGATTCATAGCAAAATTCAGCAAAAATAAAGTTATCCAATAATAAAGACAAATACTACTAGCTTGGCCAAAAAGTTCATTCAGGCTTTTCCACAAGATGTTAGGGGAAACCCAAATGAACTTTTGGGTCAACTCAATATTTCCAACTCTTATGTTAGGGAAGGATAAGATATCCAAAAAAAGAGAAAACTTTGAGTGATAAAAACATAAATAAAAAACATCCAAATTAGCTCCTAAGATAGCATGACATTAACCTTTTAAAGAAAACACACTTGTCTGAAAGAAAGTGTTAATGGACACCAATCTAAGGCTTAGGAAGGATCCAGGTTATTAAACCAAATAAAGTGGGAAAGAGACCAGTGTAACTAAGAGTGGAAACAAGGGCACGAGGGGAAGGGGAGACAGAAGTCAGTAAAGATCCTTCACTTTACTGTAATTAACTGGGAAGGTGTAGATAAAGCATCTGGCTTTCTTCATGGAGTGAACAGACTGCCAAGGGAAAAGGCAGGTGAGGCCCTTGTCAACCTGGATCTCCCAGCAAATAGCCCAGAGATAGATGCTAGAAATGAGACAACTTCTTTCTGAGTTGCCTTGAAGAGGAAGTCTCTGGCTAAAGATTACCTAAACAGAATCAAAAGATGTCAGGGGCATGGCTCCTTAGAGAAGGTCAACTCAGGTGAGTCACCCAGGGTATAAAAATAGAGACGTTCCTACACCCCTCTTACAAGGACTCTTGTGACTACACTGAGCCCACCAGAATAACTCAGGATAATCACTCCACTTTTAGATAATCACAGCTGCAAAGTCATTTTGTCAAGTAAGGTAAAAGATACTTAGGAGTTAAGATATATCAAGTCGCTCCAATTCTCTCTGTCCCACTTGAGAGATTCTAGGGCATGTGAATGAGAATAATCTAGTAGGAAGGAAATCTGATGATGCCAGAGAAAAGGATACGATAACACAATCCTTAGGAAATAAAAGAAAACAGTGTTCAAGGATACCACTCCCATCTAAGCAGCACTTGGCACATTTGAAGCACTTGTAAATGTTTGCAGACACTAAATACATGCTATTCTGAAGCTCCAGTATTTACATGAAAGATACCAAAAGGCAGAAGCTCATGTTACATTTGCAGGATTCATAGCAAAATTCAGCAAAAATAAAGTTATCCAATAATAAAGACAAATACTACTAGCTTGGCCAAAAAGTTCATTCAGGCTTTTCCACAAGATGTTAGGGGAAACCCAAATGAACTTTTGGGTCAACTCAATATTTCCAACTCTTATGTTAGGGAAGGATAAGATATCCAAAAAAAGAGAAAACTTTGAGTGATAAAAACATAAATAAAAAACATCCAAATTAGCTCCTAAGATAGCATGACATTAACCTTTTAAAGAAAACACACTTGTCTGAAAGAAAGTGTTAATGGACACCAATCTAAGGCTTAGGAAGGATCCAGGTTATTAAACCAAATAAAGTGGGAAAGAGACCAGTGTAACTAAGAGTGGAAACAAGGGCACGAGGGGAAGGGGAGACAGAAGTCAGTAAAGATCCTTCACTTTACTGTAATTAACTGGGAAGGTGTAGATAAAGCATCTGGCTTTCTTCATGGAGTGAACAGACTGCCAAGGGAAAAGGCAGGTGAGGCCCTTGTCAACCTGGATCTCCCAGCAAATAGCCCAGAGATAGATGCTAGAAATGAGACAACTTCTTTCTGAGTTGCCTTGAAGAGGAAGTCTCTGGCTAAAGATTACCTAAACAGAATCAAAAGATGTCAGGGGCATGGCTCCTTAGAGAAGGTCAACTCAGGTGAGTCACCCAGGGTATAAAAATAGAGACGTTTCGTACTTGAAATGCTTCACTGTGAGCTGTGCTCCCGTTAACATCACATAGAGACCTGTCTCCTCCTGGTCAGAGCGGCACGCTGGACACAGGAAGGATCACTCTCTCCTCCATCTGAGTCTTTTGACTGCCTATGGCCTTGATCTTTTCTGGGAAACTTGGTCTTAGGTAAGATTTCTGATCAATGTGGGTCTGGCTTTTCAATTCAACCCTGTAGGTTGGTAGCTCACTAATGAACAGGAAAAAATCCAACAACACTGATCAACCATTGGCTCAATTTTTAAAATTTTAACAATGTCTACACTAAAAGATCGTTTATGCTCTGACAAATACTCTCAACTATAAATTCATTCAACTAGAGAACAGCACTGGTAACTATTTTTGAAAATAGAATATATTCAAACAAATACAATAAAAACCCATATTGATATAATCAATGAGGCAAAAATACAGACGTCACCATACAATAAGAGCATCCCATAGCAACATGTCCATTGTATTAATAAAACATTGTAAAATTTTCAAAACTATATATACAGATAACAATAAATGTCCAGAAATATTCAAAATTAAAACTAGGCCAAACAACTTTATGAGACAAAAGCTGTCAGATTCCAAAACCAAAAAAGAAAGACCAAAATAAAAGCTTTATTAAGCCAATTTCAACTATTAAATGATACACAAATATTCAAGTACTGTAAAAACTACTAGTGATTTATCCTGGGATTTTAAACCAATGGATCACAAAATAATCAACATGACTCATCACACTAACAAGGCAGAAAAAAACTAAAATCTTTTAAGCTTCTCAGTAAATGCCAAGAACACATTTGACAAAACCCAATATTTGTTCTGAATTTTAAGTCTAAGGCTAAAGTCATAGGGAATTTCTTAACCATCAAACAGTATGTCTGTTTCAAGTAATGTGTTTATATATTTCATGCAAATCCACTGGAGCTATTTCTTTAAATAAAAAAAGACAATAAATGTCTTTCTTTTAGCACTTCTACTGAATATATTAATAATACTTGTAATTCATGTATTAGTATTATTGGCAATTACTATCAAAGCAGGAAAAGAAATCAGGGTACAAACATAAAACTGAAGATATAAATGAACTGTATTTGCAAATGGCATGAATACATATTCAGAAAGCCAAAAGGGAAAAAAAGTATGAAACTATTACTAGAGATGATAACCCAGCAAGGCTCCAGACCATGAGATTAATCCACCAAACTTAATTGCATCTCTTTGTAAAAACGATGCCTGATAAGAATAATTCAGGAACAGAATCAATTTCACTGATAATAGAGGTCAACATATTTAGACTAGAATATTCATTTAATTTAGGTCATAAAGTTTTTTTTTTTATATATAGAATAACAGAAACAGACAAGAAGAGTTGTACAATTAGGATTCTGGCTGGGCATGTTAACGTAGCATATGATGTCAATACTCTGTACTTATTACACTTAATAAATTCATAATAATAAATAGTATTTATTGCTTTACTATCTGGTAGTTTTTATGGAAAGGGCTTTCATTTCATTTTCTGCTTATTCGCTAATCCTATAAAATAAATTCTATTCTAATCTCTTTACAGACAAGGAAACTGAGGGTAAAAGAAGTATCTGTCTATAGTCAACACGTGTATGTGTGCTTAGTTGCTCAATCGTGTCTGACTCTGCAACTCCATGGACTGTAGCCAGCCATGCTCCTCTGTCCATGGGATTCTCCAGGCAAGAATACTGGAGTGGGTTGTCATTTCCTGCTCCAAAGGATCTTCCCTACCCAGGGATCGAACCCAGGTCTTTCTTAACGTTGCAGGCAGAATCTTTACTCTCTCAGCCACCAAGGAAGCCCACAGTCAATACATAGTAAATGACAAAGGCCGCACTCACGTGACTACAAAGGAAAATCCACACAAACTGACAATTTCTTAGTGAAGTTTCCTGAAAAGAACAGGCAAAAAAGAGTAGCACATTTTTCCCCTTAAAGAGATAACAATAATGAACTCACTGTTCCAGATCTCAGAAAGTCTCAAAGTGGCAATTACACATTTGTATTTTGTGAGACCCACTAGAAAAGCTTTGTTTAATTAAAAATTAAAATATGGAAGTAATTTACTAACGTATAAGTAAACTATGGATTTCAACCAAGTCTCTAAACTGCTCTGGGCACTGGGCTTGGCTCTCATTCATACTGCCCAAGGCTTCTAACTGGCAGATACCCTGAGCCTCACAGGTGTGTCCAAAGCACAGAGCACAGGCCAGCGGAGTGTGGCTCAGCCTGGCTTGGCTGCCCACTGCTCCCCACAGGGGCCTGGACCACACCATATCCTGGAGATGCCAAGAGGAAGAGCCTCGAGCACCCTACCAGATGTTCACCACATGCCTGAATTAGCAGACATTGTTAAAGTGATTAGTAACTTCCTATGCTTATTCTTCCTGTTCCTTAGGCTCTGTTATCATTTGCTGTGTCTAGAAAGTAGCATTATTCTCATGTACCCTTGTTTGACATGGAGTTGCCTCTATTTTATGATCTAGTTTTCTGGCTTAAGGTACTTGTTTCTACTTCCTTTAAATCCCTTCATTTTTTATAAAACTGTATTTGCTCTATAATTTTTCATTAAGTTATTTTTATATTTTGATTCTGCCTTTCCTTAACATTTTTCTTTCAGTCCATTTACCACAGTGTTCTTACTATTTTAACTCTCTAATATTAGTCTACTTTTAACTTTTTGAAATTTCAAATAATTTATAATTCTTTTGTTTCATTTTTTCAAATGATCAATTTCTAGTTATAATGAGAATTACAACTTTTTTTAATATTGTGTTTCTAACAATTCTTGATTTTTCTTCTTTTTATTATTTTAAATTTGAACATTTTTCTACTCACACATTAATTATTTTCCTTCATGTTGCATTTTCATGATGACTGACAAATGTCATCCAGAGAACAGAAAGAAAGAGGTGAGTCTATTCTAACACGAAAACCTTTTCATCATTGAACCTACCCCACCCCAAGCCTTAACCTCAGGCAACTCACAGGATAACAATTCTAGCAACATAATAAAAATCCTCCCCATCACATTTATTCTCTTATGATCAAGGTGATGTTCTTAAATAGATTTGTCAGCCATTATTTTTATATGAGGGCAAGAAGAGGAGAAGGCAACAGAGGATGAGATGGTTGGATGGACCCAATGGACATGAGTCTGAACAATCTCAGAGAGATATGATGGACGGAGAAGGCTGATGTGCTGCAGTTCATGGGGTCGCTAAGAGTCATGACATGACTCAATGACTGAACAACAACCATGTATCCTAAAATCCATGGCTGCTATTAATAACATATGTTGATTCAGAGCAAGTCATATCACGTTTATGACACAGGACAGGTGAAGCATTAGGTCAGAGCTCACACCTTACAGGTCTGATCTGACTTTGGTAGAAAAACTAGCTAATGCTGAACTTTTGGCCAATGTTCAAAGAAAAATGTTAACATTCCTGAGTCTGGAACTCTCTACCTGTCCCATTTCTTTCTTTTTTTACATTGAGATATAACTCTGTTATCATTTGCTGTGTCTAGAAAGTAGCATTATTCTCATGTACCCTTGTTTGACATGGAGTTGCCTCTATTTTATGATCTAGTTTTCTGGCTTAAGGTACTTGTTTCTACTTCCTTTAAATCCCTTCATTTTTTATAAAACTGTATTTGCTCTATAATTTTTCATTAAGTTATTTTTATATTTTGATTCTGCCTTTCCTTAACATTTTTCTTTCAGTCCATTTACCACAGTGTTCTTACTATTTTAACTCTCTAATATTAGTCTACTTTTAACTTTTTGAAATTTCAAATAATTTATAATTCTTTTGTTTCATTTTTCAAATGATCAATTTCTAGTTATAATGAGAATTACAACTTTTTTTAATATTGTGTTTCTAACAATTCTTGATTTTTCTTCTTTTTATTATTTTAAATTTGAACATTTTTCTACTCACACATTAATTATTTTCCTTCATGTTGCATTTTCATGATGACTGACAAATGTCATCCAGAGAACAGAAAGAAAGAGGTGAGTCTATTCTAACACGAAAACCTTTTCATCATTGAACCTACCCCACCCCAAGCCTTAACCTCAGGCAACTCACAGGATAACAATTCTAGCAACATAATAAAAATCCTCCCCATCACATTTATTCTCTTATGATCAAGGTGATGTTCTTAAATAGATTTGTCAGCCATTATTTTTATATGAGGGCAAGAAGAGGAGAAGGCAACAGAGGATGAGATGGTTGGATGGACCCAATGGACATGAGTCTGAACAATCTCAGAGAGATATGATGGACGGAGAAGGCTGATGTGCTGCAGTTCATGGGGTCGCTAAGAGTCATGACATGACTCAATGACTGAACAACAACCATGTATCCTAAAATCCATGGCTGCTATTAATAACATATGTTGATTCAGAGCAAGTCATATCACGTTTATGACACAGGACAGGTGAAGCATTAGGTCAGAGCTCACACCTTACAGGTCTGATCTGACTTTGGTAGAAAAACTAGCTAATGCTGAACTTTTGGCCAATGTTCAAAGAAAAATGTTAACATTCCTGAGTCTGGAACTCTCTACCTGTCCCATTTCTTTCTCTTTTTTTTACATTGAGATATAACTCACACAAGTTAGTTTCAGGTATACAACATAATGATTTCATATTTGTCTATACTGCACAATGATCAGCACAGTAAGTCTAGCTAACACTTATCATACCCAGTTTTTTTCTTGTGATGGGAATTTTTAAGATCTACTTAACATATTTCTAGCTTTAGTTTTGCTACTTTCTTTCTCCACTTGGTCCTAACAGTCTCCCAGTACACAGAGACCGAGCTCACTCTTTCCTCACAATGGGTGATAAGTTGATGCTGGCTAGATCTGAGGTTCCCCCAGAGGAGTTTAAATTCAGAGGCTGCCTGTCTCCACGAGTATGCATGTATAGTCGCTCAGTTATGTCCAGCATTTTGCAACCTTCTGTAGCCTTCTGGGCTCCCCAGTTCATGGGATTTTGCAGACAAGTATTCTGGAGTGGGTTGCCATGCCCTCCTCCAGGGGATCTTCCCAACCCAGGGATCAAACCCACCATCTCCTGTGTCTCCTTCATTGCAGGTGGATTCTTCGCTTGCTGAAACAATCACTGTGACTAGCTAAGCCATAGGAGCTATGCTGCTAGAATGGTAGTCCCAGAATCCAGAATCCAGCGCTGCAGTCAAAGCCATGGACAAGTCAAAACCAAAGTCGCACAGAGGAAGGAGGCTTACAGAAAAGAAAGTAGAACCCACTTACAGAAAGCAGCAGAGAAGAAAGACATCAAGTAGTGCTTGAGGCAAAGTGACAGACATTCCAGTGTGGCCCAACAGATTGCCAGTTTTTGAGACATTCAGACACACACTGTACAAAGGAGTTCATTGAGTTGTGGCCTCCATAATTATATGTTGAAATCCTAAGCCCCAGTAAGCCTCAAAATACGAATTTATTTGAAAGTAGGATCAGTATAGATATATTTGTTAAGATAAAGTCATACTAAAGTCGTGTATGTGCCTACACACTCAGTTGTGTCTGATTCTTGGCGATCCTTTGGACTGTATCCTGCCAGGCTCCTCTGTCCATGGGATTTCCCAGGCAAGAATACTGAAGTGGGTTGCCATTTTCTGCTCCAGTGAACCTTCCTGACCCAGGGATCGAACCCTCATCTCCTGTGTCTCCTGCACTGTGGGTAGATTCTTTATCTGCTGAGCCACTGGGGAAGTCCATACAGAAGGCCCCTACTTCAATATGATCATGTCCTTATAAAATGAGAAAATCTGGACACAGACATAGACACACACACACAGGGAGAACATCATGTGAAGATAAAAGTAGAGAGTAATGCTTCTACAGGCCAAAAATACCAAAGCTCGCCAGCAAATCACAGAAGTAAGGGAAGAGATAGGGGACAGCCTTTAGAAAGAGCCAACCATGAAAAGACCCTGCTCTCAGACTTCTACCTTCCAGAACCATGTGGCCACAAATTCTTTTTTCAGCCATTCAGCTTATGGTACCTTTTTAAAAATTGCTTATTTTTTAATTTAAAAAAATTTTTACAGTTTTTTGGTAAGGTCATACAGCACATGGAGACTTAGTTTCCCGAATCTTAGTTCCCCAGCGAGGGATCAAACCTGTGCACCCTGCATTGGAAGAAGGGAGTCTTAGCTGCTGGACCATCAAAGAAACTCCCAGTCTTGGTACTTTTGTTACAGCAGCCCCAGCAAGCTAATATAATGCCTATAACTTTAAAATAAACCCCTTTTCCATTAGCTAATTTGAGTGGGTTTCTGTCTCTCACAAAGAAAAGATATGAATCAAAAAGCATGACTTACACTGCCTTCACTCTGAGCAGAGGGAACACCCTTGGGTAGAGCCAGAATTTGTCTCAGAAAATTACTCCGCATGTCCTCCAGGACAAAAATAAATGAAGGAGCAAGGTTTAAAAGCTCTCTCTGAAGAGTATGATCAAGGTACTTTCAACCAGAAAAATTATAAGGGCAGTTCAAACCAGAAGCCTGCCTTGACAAAACTCACAACCAAGCAAACTCAGTATGCTTAGATTTGAATGATACTATTTCCTCAGATCCCTTCCAGGATAAACTGTTAGACAAAACATAAGAGAGTAAGAACTAAATTATATTTTGGGGGGACTTCCCTGGTGGCCCAATGGTTAAGAATCCACCTTCCAATGCAGGGTACATGGGCTCAATCCCTGGTCCAGGAACTAAGATCCCATGTGCCACAGGGCAGGCAAGCCTGTGTACCACAGTTACTGAGCCCATGTGCCCCAGAGCTGGCGCTTTGCAACAAGAGAAGCCACCATAATGAGAAGGCTTCCTGCCACAATCAGAGAGCAGCCCCCACTCTCTGCAACTAGAGAAAGCCCGTACCAAGCAATGAAGAGTCCCATGTGCTGCAATAAAGACCCAGCAGAGCCAAAAATGAATCAATAAATAAACAGTTTTAAAACATGATCTTTTTGTCTCCTTTAGCAAGCACAGGCATTGGGCTCATCCCAAAGTGGAACTAGAAGATGACACTATAAATTTAAACAGGGAGGATGCAGAGAAGAAATGAGAAGCAGGTAAAACATACCACATGTTAGTTTCTAGCTTCTCTATCTGGGAGTGGTCACTGATCACTCTAAAGCCCACAGAAGTCTAATGACTCTAAATAGAGTACTAATAAAAGCCCAAAACTGTCTACTATTGTCCCTAGTTTACTGAGTAGGCAGTAGTCACACATAAAATCTAACTGTTATATTACATATTGACCTAATAATCTCAGACTTTTAAGCAAGTAGCAGATTCAGAAGGAATATGCTACAAATTAGTAGAACTATAATTTGAAGAAGCTAGAAAATTGACTTTTTAATATGGGGTACTCTAAAGTTCAGCTTCAATACAAAAAAAATTTTTATTTGGTTTTATTTCAAATATATTGATTGGGTCTCAAAAGGTAAGCCTTCCTAGGTAATGGTCTTTGTAATGGAGTTTAATACTGTGTGTTTGCTAAAGACCAGAGTTTTGTAAAACTCATCACTTCCTATAAACAATTGCAAACCTTTTGCTTTGCTTTCTGGAAAGGAAACTAAGGACTACCACCCAGGGATCTGTAAATCCCAGGGAAAGTTCCCATGTGCCATGGCTTACCAGATGGGAATTTGTTTTTCCAAGTTCAAATCTTAATTTCACTAAATTGGCTGTTTTTTTCAGAGACTTGCCATGTTAATATTATCTTATAATACATGAACGTGATATATCTCTCCGATTTATTTGTCTTCCTTAATGTCACTCAAATAACATTTATTAGTTTTGTTTATAGAGCTTCTGCTATACCCTTGTTAAATTTATCCCTAAGTATTTTAGATTTTAATGTTACTGTAAATTACTTTTTATTTCACTTTCTAATTCTTTTGCTGGTATACAGAAACAATGTATTTACATATGTTGACCTAGTAAACTACAGCTTCGCTAAATTTACTTATTCATCCTAGAAATTGTTAAGATTCCTTAGGATTTTCTCCATAAAAATAAAAGTCATCAGAAAATAAATAAGGGCTTCCCTGGTGGTCCAGTGGGTAAGGACACCGCCTTGCAATGCAAGGGGTGCCAGTTCGATCCCTGGCGTGGGAAGATCCCACGTGCCGTGGAACGGCTGAACCAATGTGTCCAACTACTGAGCGGGAGCTCTGGAGAGCATGCACCCAGAGCCAGTGTTCTGCGACAACAGAGGCCACTGTGATGGGAGGCCCACACAGGCCAGAGAACAAAGATGAATGAAAATAAATAAGTGAAAGACCAAAAGAAGTGGCCAAAAAAAAAAAAAAAAAAAACACAAAGAAAGAAATAATTTTGACTCTTACAGTCTTGAGCCTTTTATACCCTTTCCTTGACTTTACTGTCTTAGTTTGATCTTCCAGTATAATGTTACATAGAAATGATTACAGCCAACATCTTTGCCTCGTTCTGGAGCTTAGGAGGCAGCATTTAGTCTTCACAATTAAACATGGTATCAGTTGTAGGCATTTTTTTTTTTAATTTTAACCTCTTGCATTAGTTTTTTATTCATTTATTTTCATCCATCTTTATTTTTTGGCCTATGTAGGCCTCCCATTGCAGTGGTCTCTGGGCGCATGCACTCCAGAGCGCTGGCTCACAATTGGACACACTGGTCCAGCCACTCTGAGGCACGTGGGATCCTCCAGGGCCAGGGATCAAACCAGTGCCCCTGGCACTTCAAGGTAGCTCTTTACCCCCTGGACCACCAGGGAAGCTCAGCTGTAGGGTTTGGGTTTTTTTTGTTTTTTGACATTTAGGGTAAGCCAGCACAAGTTTTATGTCTTTTTTGGTTTTTTGTTTTTTTTTGACATTTAGGGTAAGCCTGTAGGCTTTTGATACATATCCAGTTAATATTTTTGAAACAAAAATCAGATAAGGTCACTCATTTTCCCCAAGTTCTCTAGTGATTTCCCAAATCATTCAAAATATTTTCCTAAATCCTGACAATGACCCACATAATCTTGACTTTCTGTTACCTCTCTGATCTCATGCCCTACCATTCTTCCCCAGTTACCAATCTGCTGCACTAGCCTTTGGTTTCAGACACTACAAATACACTTATCTTGAGACTTTCACACTTGTTTCTGCTACCTGATTACTCCTCCCCCGATAGCCACATTAATGGTTACTCCATTAATGAGACCCTTCTTGGCCACTCCATATAAAACCTCAACACCACCTTGACTATGCATATTCTCTGTCCTCCATCCTGCTTTATATTTCTTCACAGAGCTTACCACCATTTAATATATTATAGATGTACTTCATTTTTTATTTATATGACATTTCTCCCATCATATAAGATCCATGAGGGTGGGAATTGCTCCAAGAACAGAACTAAATACATGGCTTGTGTTTAAAAAGTATGTATTGAAAAATATATATTTGAGAATAAATGGGGCTCACCCTGCTAGTAGAACAGGAACACTGGAAAGCAAAATCATCCAGTGGTTAAGACTCCACACTTCCATTGCAGAGGGCACAGGTTCAATCCATGGTCAGGAAACAGATCTTGCATGCCATGTGATATGGTGACACACACACACACACACATATACACACACCCCAAAACTCAGAGAGTACATTAAATCCTATGTAATTTGAATCATGCTACAACCTTCTTAGCATTTTATTATAAAGATTTGGGTTTGACCATTATAACTGGGAATGAGACTAGATTCTGGAATGTACTTACCCATGGCATGACTGTTGTTAACTGAGCTCATGGAGGAACCCCCAGTTGGGTCCTGGAGATCCATTTTTCCTTTTAATTTAATGACCTAAGTATACTTCCCTGAATTCAGTCAACTCCAGATCTCTTTCTACCTGAACATATATAATCCTTTTATTTAAGCACAGTTGACAGAGAAGGATACGTACAGTAAAGTTTTTTTGATTCTTTGGTTCTCAATACAGAATTGTGTATGGCCCACTCTGGCTAACACTTAATCAGTTTGCTTGCCCTCATGGATTCCAGTATTTGGGCCTCATCTGGATGGATACAGAGCGTATTTGATCCTATTTTGTAGAAGGTGATCTCCCACTCTGCAGTGAGCCAGTACCAGCCCAGGCCGTGCAGCTAACCATGTGGGAAACCTACCCTGCATTCCAGTAGGCTGCACCCACTGCACGAGGCACAGCATCACAGCCCACCTCACCAGGCACCAGTCCCACCTATCAGCATACGCACAGCAGTCAGCCCCACCACCAGAGAGGGGTGCACACAGCCCACAGAGGGGTTCCCCTAGAACATGGAATGCTGGTGACCAGGGCGGGGCATGCTCCTCACCCACACAGGACGTTTTCTACAAATGGCCACTTCAAATTCAGGAAATGCAACCAACCTGCCTAACGCATAAACACAGAATTAGACGAAATTAGGAGACTGATGAATATGTTCGAAATGGTGGGAACAAAACTTCAGAAGAAGAATTAAACAAAGTGGAGATAAGCAATTTACTTAGGGCTTGTGTTTAAAAAGTATGTATTGAAAAATATATATTTGAGAATAAATGGGGCTCACCCTGCTAGTAGAACAGGAACACTGGAAAGCAAAATCATCCAGTGGTTAAGACTCCACACTTCCATTGCAGAGGGCACAGGTTCAATCCATGGTCAGGAAACAGATCTTGCATGCCATGTGATATGGTGACACACACACACACACACACATATACACACACCCCAAAACTCAGAGAGTACATTAAATCCTATGTAATTTGAATCATGCTACAACCTTCTTAGCATTTTATTATAAAGATTTGGGTTTGACCATTATAACTGGGAATGAGACTAGATTCTGGAATGTACTTACCCATGGCATGACTGTTGTTAACTGAGCTCATGGAGGAACCCCCAGTTGGGTCCTGGAGATCCATTTTTCCTTTCAATTTAATGACCTAAGGATACTTCCCTGAATTCAGTCAACTCCAGATCTCTTTCTACCTGAACATATATAATCCTTTTATTTAAGCACAGTTGACAGAGAAGGATACGTACAGTAAAGTTTTTTTGATTCTTTGGTTCTCAATACAGAATTGTGTATGGCCCACTCTGGCTAACACTTAATCAGTTTGCTTGCCCTCATGGATTCCAGTATTTGGGCCTCATCTGGATGGATACAGAGCGTATTTGATCCTATTTTGTAGAAGGTGATCTCCCACTCTGCAGTGAGCCAGTACCAGCCCAGGCCGTGCAGCTAACCATGTGGGAAACCTACCCTGCATTCCAGTAGGCTGCACCCACTGCACGAGGCACAGCATCACAGCCCACCTCACCAGGCACCAGTCCCACCTATCAGCATACGCACAGCAGTCAGCCCCACCACCAGAGAGGGGTGCACACAGCCCACAGAGGGGTTCCCCTAGAACATGGAATGCTGGTGACCAGGGCGGGGCATGCTCCTCACCCACACAGGACGTTTTCTACAAATGGCCACTTCAAATTCAGGAAATGCAACCAACCTGCCTAACGCATAAACACAGAATTAGACGAAATTAGGAGACTGATGAATATGTTCGAAATGGTGGGAACAAAACTTCAGAAGAAGAATTAAACAAAGTGGAGATAAGCAATTTACTTAATAAAGGGTTCAAGCTAATGATCATAAAGATGCTTAGGGAACTCAGGAGAAGAATTGATATACACAGTAAGAATTTCAAGAATTGAAAATATAAAGAAGAACTAAACTGAGTTGAATAATAAAATAAATGAAATAAATGATACACTAGAAGGAATCAGCTGTAGGTTGCTGGCAATACAGAGGAACAGATCAGTGATCTGGAAGACAGTGCAGTGGAAATCACCTAAGCTGGACAAAAAAAAGAAAAAATAATATTTTAAATGAGGATAGTTTAAGAGACTTCTGGGACAACATCAAGCATAATAACATTCACATTATATGAATGTCAGGAGAAGAGATAGAGTAAGTGCCAAAGAATTTAGGGAAGAAATGAATAGCTGTAAACCTCCCCAGCCTGGGGAAGGAGACAGATATCCAAGTCCAAGTAGCACAGAGAGTCCTTAACAAGATGAATCCAGAACAGTAAAAATTAAACGTAAAAGGAGGATCTCAAAAGCAGCAAGCGATAAGGAACTAGTTACTCCCACAGGACTCTCAGGTGACTTTTCAGCTGATACTGCACTGGTCAGAAGAGACTGGCATAATATATTCAAGTCAATGAAAGGAAAAAACCTACAAGCAAAAACACTCTACCCAACAAGTTAATCATTTAGATCTGAAGGAGAGATAATGAGTTTTACAGAGAAACAAAAGCTAAAAATAAGCTCACCACCAGTATATCAGCTTTGCAAAGAAAGGTTAAAGGGACTCCTCTAAGTGCAAAAAAAAAAAAAAGCCACAACCAGATATACGAAAATTATAAAAGGAAAAATCTCACATATAAAGGAAAACACACAATAAACATTTTGAAATCTAGAAGGAAACTTAAAAGACAAATGTAGTAAAATCATCTATATTCACACAAAACCAAAAGATGTAAAATGATGTCAAAAATATAGAGAGAAGAAAAACGCATGGTGGTTAGAATGTATTTGTACTACAGGATATTATGATAAATGAAATAAACCTAACATAAAAAGATAAATACCATATGACTTTGCTTATACATGCAATCTAAAGAACAAAACAAAATGAAAACAGACTCATAGGTACAGAAAACAAACAGGTAGTTACCAGAGGGTAGAGGGACTTGGGAGTGGATATGTGAAGCAGGTGAAGGAGATTAAGCCATGGGGGTGTAATGTGCAACATAAGGAGTACGGCTTATAATATTGTAATTACTTTGTATGGAGACAGATGGGCCCTAGAATTATCATGGTGATCCTTTCATAATACATGCAAATGTCAAATCACTATGCAGTATACCTGAAACTAACATAAGATGGTATATTAACCATATTTCAATAAAAAGCAAAGAAAACAGACATTTATCAACTACTCTTGATTGTTCAGCCACTGCTGTTACATTCATTTTTCTATTCTTTATGGTGTACAGTCTGAAAGAAAGGATTATAATTGTGTTTCATCTGCTATCAATAAAATACCCAGAAAATTACCTCAGCTTTTCCTTTCTAGAAGTGTGTCCATCAGAAACATTATCAGGTAATACCTTCTTTATTATTTTTGAATAATTAAATTAGGAAATATCAATATTTATCTTACTATGTGGAATTCAATGTATTTGATAAAAATCATGATGGGTAGCCACTAACCTAAAACAACGCTGGGACACACTCTTTCCACAATGATTAAGAAAAAATTAATTTCTATTTAGACTTACATAAACAGTAGCTAAAAGCATGACACTGAACCCATCCTAAGGGAATACTCTTCCTCTAGGATGAAACGTATTCGAGAAAACAGAAACATCACCTAATTAAAAAACAATTCTTACCCAGCTCTAGGCTCTAATTTTAATGCAAAATACAAAATTTAGTTTGCTTACTTATATATTATTGAAGCTTTATCCCATGTTAATTTTATTTTAACAGAAATAATCCCCCAAAAGAATGAAGATGCGGGCTTCCCTGGTGATCCAGTGGGTAAAGAGTCTGCCTTGCAGTGCAAGGGGCACCAGTTTGATGCCTGGCCCAGGAAGATCCCATGTGCCATGGAGCAGTTGGAGCGGTATGCCCAATTACGA
Organism: Tragulus kanchil; assembly: GCA_022376925.1. Taxonomy (NCBI): domain Eukaryota; kingdom Metazoa; phylum Chordata; class Mammalia; order Artiodactyla; family Tragulidae; genus Tragulus; species Tragulus kanchil. Next base: position 269,431,155 of record JAIOJX010000004.1, on the reverse strand, counting down.
GCCAGCGCTCTGGAGTGCATGCGCCCGGAGCCAGTGCTCTGCAACGAGAGAGGCCACTGAGATGGGAGGCCCACACAGGCCAAAGAATAAAGATAGGTGAAAACAAATAAATGAGAAACCAATAAAGGAGACCAAAATTTAAAAAAAAATAAAAAGAAGAAGATGCAGCCAAAAGAAACTTTAAGGAGATTTCAAAAATAGGTAACTTAGTAACAGGAAGAAAATAAAAATTTATGTATAAACATCCTTTGCATGTGTCTGCATAATCAAACTTCTCTTCAGTAGGAAATATTGTGCCCCAACTGATCTGTTGAATACTATTCCAAATCCAAAAGAAATATGGATGTATTAGTTCACAGCCATAGAAATGGACTCGGCTTTTTTATTTGTACATACTTATCCCTTATCAACTACTCTTGATTGTTGAATTAAATTTTTTTGTATTTTTTGTTTCATCTGCTATCAATAAAATACCCAGAAAATTACCTCAGCTTTTCCTTTCTAGAAGTGTGTCCATCAGAAACATTATCAGGTAATACCTTCTTTATTATTTTTGAATAATTAAATTAGGAAATATCAATATTTATCTTACTATGTGGAATTCAATGTATTTGATAAAAATCATGATGGGTAGCCACTAACCTAAAACAACGCTGGGACACACTCTTTCCACAATGATTAAGAAAAAATTAATTTCTATTTAGACTTACATAAACAGTAGCTAAAAGCATGACACTGAACCCATCCTAAGGGAATACTCTTCCTCTAGGATGAAACGTATTCGAGAAAACAGAAACATCACCTAATTAAAAAACAATTCTTACCCAGCTCTAGGCTCTAATTTTAATGCAAAATACAAAATTTAGTTTGCTTACTTATATATTATTGAAGCTTTATCCCATGTTAATTTTATTTTAACAGAAATAATCCCCCAAAAGAATGAAGATGCGGGCTTCCCTGGTGATCCAGTGGGTAAAGAGTCTGCCTTGCAGTGCAAGGGGCACCAGTTTGATGCCTGGCCCAGGAAGATCCCATGTGCCATGGAGCAGTTGGAGCGGTATGCCCAATTACGAGCCAGCGCTCTGGAGTGCATGCGCCCGGAGCCAGTGCTCTGCAACGAGAGAGGCCACTGAGATGGGAGGCCCACACAGGCCAAAGAATAAAGATAGGTGAAAACAAATAAATGAGAAACCAATAAAGGAGACCAAAATTTAAAAAAAAATAAAAAGAAGAAGATGCAGCCAAAAGAAACTTTAAGGAGATTTCAAAAATAGGTAACTTAGTAACAGGAAGAAAATAAAAATTTATGTATAAACATCCTTTGCATGTGTCTGCATAATCAAACTTCTCTTCAGTAGGAAATATTGTGCCCCAACTGATCTGTTGAATACTATTCCAAATCCAAAAGAAATATGGATGTATTAGTTCACAGCCATAGAAATGGACTCGGCTTTTTTATTTGTACATACTTATTTACATTCATCTTTCTTTACCAGGGCTTCCCTGGTGGCTCAGATGGTAAAGAATCTGCCTGCAATGCCAGAGACCTGGGTTTGATTCCTGTGCAGGGAAGATCCCCTGGAGAAGGGAATGGCAACCTACGTCAGTATCCTTGCCTGGAGAATTCTGAGGACAGGAAAGACTGACGGGCTACACGAGGTGGCAAAGAATATGACACAACTGAGTAACTATCACTACCTCATTCTATAACGCTGAGGCAGGTGATAAAACTGCTGGGTATAATTTACAGAACACTGAGGTAGTGTAGATTCTAAATTTGGGAGTTTTCATGTTTATTAAAAAAAATTAATGTAGTAGTCTTGAGTACACCTAAGTTTAAATTAAATTCAAAGTACGTTCTCAGCCTTAGAACATAAAAGGTAAAGAAGTGTCTTGGATTCTAGCCTTAAGTTAGAGACCTTTATTCTAGAATTACATTAGAGGCCTTTTTTCAGGCAGAAGATAATACTAATTCTTAGTACCTATATTAATACTTCTTAGTCAATTTATGGGAACTAATTTTCATTTGATTTTAAAACTTCATAATCAGAATAGATACATCTTAGATGATCCTTATCAATAGAAAATTATTCTCACCTATCATTGTCTAGATGTACTGTTCTATCCTTGGTGCTCTGTTGGAACCTGGGGCGGTTTTCATCATCTAAGCTGGTCAATATGAATGTGATTTCAGAGATAAGGGAAAGAAGGTGCACCTACAGGACACACTCTCTTTATTCTAGCAGTTAGTGTGTTAATGGCAGGGGGAAAATCTCCAAGCCTGATACATTTAAAATATCTGGCAATTTGAACACTTCAGGGAAAATCCTAACTTAACTTCATTTTGTGTTCAAAGACTAGAATGCTAAAACTTAATCTCAAATTTTTGCATCCATTATTCATATACGGTTAGTGTTCTGCTACTGTGCCCAGAAGAAAGTGATGAATGCATGCAGAGCACCAAGGTCACATTTATTCTGGATAAAACACAATGTACCTCCGCCTCTGCAACTACGTGGCAGAATTTTAATGCCCTTTTAGCATACTTATTTACATTCATCTTTCTTTACCAGGGCTTCTGGTGGCTCAGATGGTAAAGAATCTGCCTGCAATGCCAGAGACCTGGGTTTGATTCCTGTGCAGGAAGATCCCTGGAGAAGGAATGGCAACCTACGCCAGTATCCTTGCCTGGAGAATTCTGAGGACAGGAAAGACTGACGGGCTACGAGGTGGCAAAGAATATGACACAACTGAGTAACTATCACTACCTCATTCTATAACGCTGAGGCAGGTGATAAAACTGCTGGGTATAATTTACAGAACACTGAGGTAGTGTAGATTCTAAATTTGGGAGTTTTCATGTTTATTAAAAAAAATTAATGTAGTAGTCTTGAGTACACCTAAGTTTAAATTAAATTCAAAGTACGTTCTCAGCCTTAGAACATAAAAGGTAAAGAAGTGTCTTGGATTCTAGCCTTAAGTTAGAGACCTTTATTCTAGAATTACATTAGAGGCCTTTTTTCAGGCAGAAGATAATACTAATTCTTAGTACCTATATTAATACTTCTTAGTCAATTTATGGGAACTAATTTTCATTTGATTTTAAAACTTCATAATCAGAATAGATACATCTTAGATGATCCTTATCAATAGAAAATTATTCTCACCTATCATTGTCTAGATGTACTGTTCTATCCTTGGTGCTCTGTTGGAACCTGGGGCGGTTTTCATCATCTAAGCTGGTCAATATGAATGTGATTTCAGAGATAAGGGAAAGAAGGTGCACCTACAGGACACACTCTCTTTATTCTAGCAGTTAGTGTGTTAATGGCAGGGGGAAAATCTCCAAGCCTGATACATTTAAAATATCTGGCAATTTGAACACTTCAGGGAAAATCCTAACTTAACTTCATTTTGTGTTCAAAGACTAGAATGCTAAAACTTAATCTCAAATTTTTGCATCCATTATTCATATACGGTTAGTGTTCTGCTACTGTGCCCAGAAGAAAGTGATGAATGCATGCAGAGCACCAAGGTCACATTTATTCTGGATAAAACACAATGTACCTCCGCCTCTGCAACTACCGGCGTGGCATGAATTCTTAATGCCCTCATAACATTTACTTTACATTCAAGCACAATTTTGAAATTATTAATAATTATCTCATATTAAGATGGAGAACCAAGAGGGGCAACGGAACAACAACAATGCCAGTTCTATTTCCAATACTATGTGGGGAGAAAAAAAAAGATTACATATTAGTTTTTGAAAGCTTTCCCCTGTCTCAGTAGCCTGGCCTGTCGGGGAAAAAAAAAAAAACAAAAAAACACTGTCACTTCAATATCTCATCTGCTTTTATCTTCAAATAACCTTACCATAACATAGCTTTAACTCATTAATGATAGATATCCATCACTTTTCAAATCATCTGTGCTTCACTGAATTTGACTGCAAAGTGAATTTATACAGAACAAGTCCTCTATTTTTCAATGACTTCCCACATAGAATAGAATACGGGGTATCACTGAAAAGGTCCACTCTAGATAGAATCTTCTCTCATGAAAAAAGTTCACGTGTACATGCTCAGTCATGTCCGACTGTTTGTGACCCCATGGACTGTAGCTCACCAGGCTCTTCTGTCCATGGGTACACTGCAGTGTGTTGTCATTTCCTTCTCCAGGACATTTCCTGACCCAGGGATCAAACCCAAGTCTCCTGCACTGGCAGACAGATTTTTTACCACTGAGCCAACTGAAGAAAGGTTCAAGGGGCAGTGAAACCATGGCCACCAGAGGCTCCCCCAGGTATGGAGTACTGCCTGGCTCTGACTACTTTGGCTTTGGTTACTCAGTCAGAACCCCTGGGCCATGCATTCCCCCCAACTCCCAGTGACAACCACAGCCCCCAACCCTGATCACTGACCACCAGTTCTAACGGCACTGCTCAGAAGCCTCAGATGGACTCTTTCCTCAGTCAGAAAACTCAGGGCCCACGCTGAACTCTCTCAATGGACTCAGGCAGGCTGGTAATCAAGTACAAAACCCTTAAATCTCCAATTGTGAAATTCAGAAAGTTCTAAAGCCCAGAAGTTTTCTTGGCTGCAAAACTTAAATGACCTGAATTACTTGGCTGCAAAATCTGACCTGAACTGGTATGAGGCTGTTTATAGACTTCATTTATCCCACCGTAGGTGAATATTCATGCTTGTCTGCCAGCATATGAATCTGTTTGATTACAGGAGCCTTAGACCTTGCTGGGACTGTTTATATAACACATGATATTTACACTGTATTGCCTTCTAAATTCTGATATTCAAAATACATCTGGCATCAAGGGATTTGGATAAGGCATCAGAAAATAACGTCTTGTGAAATTACATGGACATGAATTTAAAGCCTTGATCTGCAGCTAATCACTGATTATGTGACTTGGGATAAATTACTTAACTTCCTTGAATCTGGTTCTTCATTTGTAAGAATGGAGAAACCAACTAGCACTACAAATGCTTGGATCCATCACTTTTCAAATCATCTGTGCTTCACTGAATTTGACTGCAAAGTGAATTTATACAGAACAAGTCCTCTATTTTTCAATGACTTCCCACATAGAATAGAATACGGGGTATCACTGAAAAGGTCCACTCTAGATAGAATCTTCTCTCATGAAAAAAGTTCACGTGTACATGCTCAGTCATGTCCGACTGTTTGTGACCCCATGGACTGTAGCTCACCAGGCTCTTCTGTCCATGGGTACACTGCAGTGTGTTGTCATTTCCTTCTCCAGGACATTTCCTGACCCAGGGATCAAACCCAAGTCTCCTGCACTGGCAGACAGATTTTTTACCACTGAGCCAACTGAAGAAAGGTTCAAGGGGCAGTGAAACCATGGCCACCAGAGGCTCCCCCAGGTATGGAGTACTGCCTGGCTCTGACTACTTTGGCTTTGGTTACTCAGTCAGAACCCCTGGGCCATGCATTCCCCCCAACTCCCAGTGACAACCACAGCCCCCAACCCTGATCACTGACCACCAGTTCTAACGGCACTGCTCAGAAGCCTCAGATGGACTCTTTCCTCAGTCAGAAAACTCAGGGCCCACGCTGAACTCTCTCAATGGACTCAGGCAGGCTGGTAATCAAGTACAAAACCCTTAAATCTCCAATTGTGAAATTCAGAAAGTTCTAAAGCCCAGAAGTTTTCTTGGCTGCAAAACTTAAATGACCTGAATTACTTGGCTGCAAAATCTGACCTGAACTGGTATGAGGCTGTTTATAGACTTCATTTATCCCACCGTAGGTGAATATTCATGCTTGTCTGCCAGCATATGAATCTGTTTGATTACAGGGAGCCTTAGACCTTGCTGGGACTGTTTATATAACACATGATATTTACACTGTATTGCCTTCTAAATTCTGATATTCAAAATACATCTGGCATCAAGGGATTTGGATAAGGCATCAGAAAATAACGTCTTGTGAAATTACATGGACATGAATTTAAAGCCTTGATCTGCAGCTAATCACTGATTATGTGACTTGGGATAAATTACTTAACTTCCTTGAATCTGGTTCTTCATTTGTAAGAATGGAGAAACCAACTAGCACTACAAATGCTTGGATGGTACTTGCCAACCTACGCCATCACTTTTTCAACATTATTTTCCCCTAAATCAACTGTACTTCAATAAAAATACACTTTTTAATGTCCAAAAAAAAAAAAAAAACCTTATTATTTTGCCTTAAAATGTCACTCCCCTCCGTCTGTTCCTGCCCTCACCAAATATCGGAACCTGATGGCTTTCTCTCCTTTATGGGGTTGAATGTAGCCAATGGCCTTCTTCTTGCGTCCAAAAGAGCTAAACTCCATTGTAGTCTTCTGTGAACTATAATTTAGGTCTAGGGTTCTCAAAGGCAAGAATCGTGCCTTTTCTTTTCTGAAAGTACTTATACATGCAGGCTGCAGGTGGAGAGGAAGTAAAGGAAGACCACAGACTCAGAACTTCAATTAAGACTTATATATTAAAAACAGATGTCAGAGAATCAGAAGGAAAGTGTGTACATAGTAAAGGCTGGGGACCACCTCGATCCAATTCATTAATATGTTCAAGTTACAAACTTTCCCCTGCCACTGTCTTGATATCAACCAGGGAATAGGGTCTTTGTGACACTCAGGTAAGGGGAGAAATCCTAAGACTACTGAACAGGAGAGAAAAAACTGGTCACATGTTGGCAAATATGCAGAAGAGGTTATCCTAATTGTCTCTGAAGATACTGAAATCTATAGAAGTCCAGAATTTTCATCCAAAGGAATTATGGATCGTTTTGGCATTAGAGATTTTGACCCACTCTGTGAGTTATGAAGACTGATTTCTTCATTACACACTAACAGGAAAATGTCAGATAAATTCATGTTCACAGAAATGTCTGGTAGTAGAAAGCACAGCATAAAATCAGAAGCTGGTCTCAACATTCACTGTAGCACTTTTACAATAGCCAAGACAAGGAAGCAACCTAGATGTCCACCAACAGATGAATGGATAAAGAAGATATGGTACATATAATGGAGTATTACTGCATAAAAAAAATTGAGTCCGTCTTGTGAAATTACATGGACATGAATTTAAAGCCTTGATCTGCAGCTAATCACTGATTATGTGACTTGGGATAAATTACTTAACTTCCTTGAATCTGGTTCTTCATTTGTAAGAATGGAGAAACCAACTAGCACTACAAATGCTTGGATGGTACTTGCCAACCCTACGCCATCACTTTTTCAACATTATTTTCCCCTAAATCAACTGTACTTCAATAAAAATACACTTTTTAATGTCCAAAAAAAAAAAAAAAACCTTATTATTTTGCCTTAAAATGTCACTCCCCTCCGTCTGTTCCTGCCCTCACCAAATATCGGAACCTGATGGCTTTCTCTCCTTTATGGGGTTGAATGTAGCCAATGGCCTTCTTCTTGCGTCCAAAAGAGCTAAACTCCATTGTAGTCTTCTGTGAACTATAATTTAGGTCTAGGGTTCTCAAAGGCAAGAATCGTGCCTTTTCTTTTCTGAAAGTACTTATACATGCAGGCTGCAGGTGGAGAGGAAGTAAAGGAAGACCACAGACTCAGAACTTCAATTAAGACTTATATATTAAAAACAGATGTCAGAGAATCAGAAGGAAAGTGTGTACATAGTAAAGGCTGGGGACCACCTCGATCCAATTCATTAATATGTTCAAGTTACAAACTTTCCCCTGCCACTGTCTTGATATCAACCAGGGAATAGGGTCTTTGTGACACTCAGGTAAGGGGAGAAATCCTAAGACTACTGAACAGGAGAGAAAAAACTGGTCACATGTTGGCAAATATGCAGAAGAGGTTATCCTAATTGTCTCTGAAGATACTGAAATCTATAGAAGTCCAGAATTTTCATCCAAAGGAATTATGGATCGTTTTGGCATTAGAGATTTTGACCCACTCTGTGAGTTATGAAGACTGATTTCTTCATTACACACTAACAGGAAAATGTCAGATAAATTCATGTTCACAGAAATGTCTGGTAGTAGAAAGCACAGCATAAAATCAGAAGCTGGTCTCAACATTCACTGTAGCACTTTTACAATAGCCAAGACAAGGAAGCAACCTAGATGTCCACCAACAGATGAATGGATAAAGAAGATATGGTACATATAATGGAGTATTACTCAGCCATAAAAAAAAAAATTGAGTCAGTTACAGTGAAGTGGATAACCCTAAAGTCTGTCAGACAGAGTGAAGTCAGTCAGAAAGAAAAAAACAAATATGCATTAACACACATATATATGGAATTCAGAAAAATAGTACTGATGAATCTATTTGCAGGGGAGAAATGGAGACACAGATGTACAGAATGGACTTGTAGACACAGCAGGGGAAGCAAAGCCTAGGGTAAATTGAGACAGTAGCATTGACAGATACACACTATCATATGGAAACCAGAGAGCTAATAGGAAGTTGCTATATAACACAGGGACTCTGACTGCCTGGCACTCTGTGACAATGTAGAAGGGTGGGAAGGGAGTGGAGAAGGAGGCTCAAGAAGCAGGATGTATAGATATAGATATAGATATATAGATAGTTATGGCCTATTTACTTTATTATACGGCAGAAACTAATTCAGCTTTATAAAGCAATTATTCTCCAATTAAAAAATAAAAATATAAAAAAACTTAGAAGCTGGGTAGTTGAAGAAACCTTAAAGAGTAATCTAATTCCCTGGTCATTTTCGAGAGGTAAACTAAGGCTCAGTGAAACTTAAGAGACTTGGCCAAACTTCACAGCTGGTAAAAGGCAGAGCTAGAAAGTCTTAAATCCTTGTATCCATTAAGAAAGTAATAAAATAAATGACAGATTATATATCCACTGGAGAATATTCATATTAAAATTATGTATCCTTGGACATGGAGTAGTGTTGTTGCAGACAGTAGTGTGGTAGACTTAGTTCTAACAGAAGGTCTGCTGCTAACTTGGGCAAAGCAAAACAGAATCTGAGCTCCTTTCAGTTGTGAGATGTTAGGATTTTATGATTCTTCTAAAGTAACATGAAAGAAATGGCACCTGCAAAGATAACCAGAAAGGACATTTGATCCTATCTGAGCCAATGGGTTTAACTAATTCTTAAAATTATGAAAATATGGTAACACATTTACAGAAGACTTGGAAAATACAGAACAAAGTTACATACAGTTCTACTATATATTACAATTATTTTTTAAATAGAGAAATTAAGATTTTTTAATGAGAGTATCAGCATCAAACTCTCAAAAATTAATACAATGCATACACAGAAAAGGAGAAGGATACAGTAGACCTGAAAAGCACTATGAAGCAATTCAACATAATTAAGATTTATATACCTTTCACACAAGAACAGGACACAAATTCTACTCAAGTTCCCATGGGCTTAAATATTAACTGCAATATTAATTGAAAGATCATTTGGTCTGACTGCTCAGAATCTGAATATATGGTACATTTGAATACAAGACCAAATATACTTTTTAAGTTGCAGAAGACAATGTTTTCTCTGTTTGGAAATTATTAGGAGTTTTAATGTGATCCGTTACAACAAGTCTTTAACTACTTCCACTACTCTGTTCAAAATAAACCCCGCTGAGCTTCTCTGTCAAGGATTTCTAATCAGAGGAGCCTCCTCTACGCTCAGCAGAAATCCTTGAAGAAAGTGATGAAAGAGCATCGCCGTCTGTTGCAACACTTGACATTTAATATGAGTGTGGAAGATGCAGCCCCCTTGGGAGGGGAGAATCATGGTTATTAAGAAAGAAGCCTGAAGATCACCTTATGAAATCCTACCTTTTTGCATTTCATTTATTTTAAAGAAATATTCAACTCACCCTATTAGAGAACCCAGTGCTCTTTCTTTTTGTTTACAACCATTTGATTTTTTTCTCTTGCCCCACAGATCTGTTATCTCTCTTATTAAACTGATATAGTATAAATGGACATCTCATTAGAAACCCTCCAATATTACTAAAGTCTCTGGATTTGCTTCTTCAGATTGTATTATGCTTTATTATTTTTCGCTCTACATACGATTTACTTCAAACCATACGTTAAAACGTGTTCACGTGAAGCAAGCCTTCTTACCCGATGTCACAGAGCACAGCGGTCACTAGAGCAAGCTTCCCTGGGGAAAACCCTTACATAACCTTAGGGGGTGGTTATTTGAATTTCAAAAGGACTTGTTAAAAAAAAAGCTACTCCCTTGGTCCATTTAAGTGTTTATTTACTGATCCCTCAGAAACTGGTGGCTCAGATGTAACACAAATTATGAAAATATGGTAACACATTTACAGAAGACTTGGAAAATACAGAACAAAGTTACATATAGTTCTACTATATATTACAATTATTTTTAAATAGATAAATTAAGATTTTTAATGAGAGTATCAGCATCAAACTCTCAAAAATTAATACAATGCATACACAGAAAAGGAGAAGGATACAGTAGACCTGAAAAGCACTATGAAGCAATTCAACATAATTAAGATTTATATACCTTTCACACAAGAACAGGACACAAATTCTACTCAAGTTCCCATGGGCTTAAATATTAACTGCAATATTAATTGAAAGATCATTTGGTCTGACTGCTCAGAATCTGAATATATGGTACATTTGAATACAAGACCAAATATACTTTTTAAGTTGCAGAAGACAATGTTTTCTCTGTTTGGAAATTATTAGGAGTTTTAATGTGATCCGTTACAACAAGTCTTTAACTACTTCCACTACTCTGTTCAAAATAAACCCCGCTGAGCTTCTCTGTCAAGGATTTCTAATCAGAGGAGCCTCCTCTACGCTCAGCAGAAATCCTTGAAGAAAGTGATGAAAGAGCATCGCCGTCTGTTGCAACACTTGACATTTAATATGAGTGTGGAAGATGCAGCCCCCTTGGGAGGGGAGAATCATGGTTATTAAGAAAGAAGCCTGAAGATCACCTTATGAAATCCTACCTTTTTGCATTTCATTTATTTTAAAGAAATATTCAACTCACCCTATTAGAGAACCCAGTGCTCTTTCTTTTTGTTTACAACCATTTGATTTTTTTCTCTTGCCCCACAGATCTGTTATCTCTCTTATTAAACTGATATAGTATAAATGGACATCTCATTAGAAACCCTCCAATATTACTAAAGTCTCTGGATTTGCTTCTTCAGATTGTATTATGCTTTATTATTTTTCGCTCTACATACGATTTACTTCAAACCATACGTTAAAACGTGTTCACGTGAAGCAAGCCTTCTTACCCGATGTCACAGAGCACAGCGGTCACTAGAGCAAGCTTCCCTGGGGAAAACCCTTACATAACCTTAGGGGGTGGTTATTTGAATTTCAAAAGGACTTGTTAAAAAAAAAGCTACTCCCTTGGTCCATTTAAGTGTTTATTTACTGATCCCTCAGACACTGGTGGCTCAGATGATAAAGAATCTGCCTACAATGTGGTAGACCCAGGCTCAGTCCCTGGCCTGGGAAGTTCCCCTAGAGACTTCCAGGGACAAAGGAGCTCGGTGGGCCACAGAGGTGGACATCACTGACTGACTAAAACACACACACACACACACACACACACGCACACTTCTTGTAAGGGAAGTGGCTTACGCAGCCACTGCCAAATTAAGATATATCAGAAGAGACAAGGAACTTAGAACAACGAGGGCTAATCAGTGGAAATTTACAGTTACATTGCACATAGTATAAACCTCATCATTTAGGCCAAATAAAATATCCTTTTTCTAAAATAGCATAGTCCAGTTCACCTTAATTAGTGAAAGTCACACCTAGCTATATATAAATATATATATTTTTAAAATCCTAATTCTGGGTCATTAAACATCATCCATAAAGCATATTTTGTTGGCAAGAACCAAAACAAGATTCTTTAAAATATCTGTATACTTTACACATTAACCTTATAGTTCCTTTCACTACTGTTTATGATGGAACCCATCTTATATTTTGTTGACAAAACTGTAATAGAGTATTTCTTTGTAAAGTGAACAATAGTCATGCCTATTTAATAATATGTTACAGGCTTCCCTGGTGGTCCAGTGGGTAAAGAGCTTGCCTTGCAGTTCAAGGGGCACCGGTTCCATCCCTGGCCTGGGAAGATTCCACGTGCAGTGGAGTGGCTGGATCAACGTGTCCAATTACTGAGCTGGAGCTCTGGAGCGCATGCGCCCAGAGCCAGTGCTCTGCGACAACAGAGGCCACCACGATGGGAGGCCCACATGGGCCAAAGAACAAAGATGGAGGAAAACAGATAAATGAAAGACCAATAGAAGTGGCCGGCCTGCCCCCTCCCTCCCCAACCCGTCCCCCACACCAAAAAAAAGAGATAATATGTTACTTGTATCTTAAAGAATTAAGAATGCAGGTTCGGAAAAAAAAAAAAATGCAGGTTCGATCCTCTGGTGGGGAAGATCCCCCAGAGAAGGAAATGGGAATCCACTCCAGCATTCTTGCCTGGAGAATCCCATGGACAAAGGAGCCTGGTGGGCTACAGTCCATGGGATCACAAAAGAGTTGGACATGATTTAGCGACTAAATAACAATATGTGCTTAGTACCTATCCATCCTTTTAAATATATGCTTGATTCATGTAGTATCCCCAGTATACAGTATGTGTATAATAAACACCTATTCAAGAAAGGAATTAAGTGAGAATCTGTCATGTCATTGGGCTAAATATGGCTTTTGGTGATGATCATTCCTTTCTAAACTATGAACTATGCTAAAATAACACATTTTTTCATAGCTCCTCTTAATAATTACAATGAATGTATATACAAGTAACACATGCTAGTCATGGTGCTAAAGTACTTTATGAAATGATCTGATTTAATTCTAAAAACAGCATCATGACTGGACATTACTATGATAATAGTATTCCTAATTTATCATTAATGCCATTTTAGAGATGAAGAAATTGAGACTTAGGTAAGTTCCCTAGGTTGCTAAAGCTACTTCAAAAATCCTCGTTTTCAAAGCTTGTTTTTCAAGCTGTTAGACATACCTAACAGTCTGTTGAAAAAATATATAAAGGTCTCACATTCAAGCAGACCTGAGTCAATGTGATTCTTGGAATAACAGTGGCAAACCAGAGAGGGCACTGAAAAGATCTTGCAATGATTGAAACGATAGTTTAAGTTGAAAACGTGGCTCAGGAATGAATGTTCTGAATGGAAACCAGAATCATATAGCATTACTTGAATTTACCAAAAACAGTTCTGACAAATTTAGACCACGTGAGGGGGCTGGATCAACGTGTCCAATTACTGAGCTGGAGCTCTGGCGCATGCGCCCAGAGCCAGTGCTCTGCGACAACAGAGGCCACCACGATGGGAGGCCCACATGGGCCAAAGAACAAAGATGGAGGAAAACAGATAAATGAAAGACCAATAGAAGTGGCCGGCCTGCCCCCTCCCTCCCCAACCCGTCCCCCACACCAAAAAAAAGAGATAATATGTTACTTGTATCTTAAAGAATTAAGAATGCAGGTTCGGAAAAAAAAAAAAATGCAGGTTCGATCCTCTGGTGGGGAAGATCCCCCAGAGAAGGAAATGGGAATCCACTCCAGCATTCTTGCCTGGAGAATCCCATGGACAAAGGAGCCTGGTGGGCTACAGTCCATGGGATCACAAAAGAGTTGGACATGATTTAGCGACTAAATAACAATATGTGCTTAGTACCTATCCATCCTTTTAAATATATGCTTGATTCATGTAGTATCCCCAGTATACAGTATGTGTATAATAAACACCTATTCAAGAAAGGAATTAAGTGAGAATCTGTCATGTCATTGGGCTAAATATGGCTTTTGGTGATGATCATTCCTTTCTAAACTATGAACTATGCTAAAATAACACATTTTTTCATAGCTCCTCTTAATAATTACAATGAATGTATATACAAGTAACACATGCTAGTCATGGTGCTAAAGTACTTTATGAAATGATCTGATTTAATTCTAAAAACAGCATCATGACTGGACATTACTATGATAATAGTATTCCTAATTTATCATTAATGCCATTTTAGAGATGAAGAAATTGAGACTTAGGTAAGTTCCCTAGGTTGCTAAAGCTACTTCAAAAATCCTACGTTTTCAAAGCTTGTTTTTCAAGCTGTTAGACATACCTAACAGTCTGTTGAAAAAATATATAAAGGTCTCACATTCAAGCAGACCTGAGTCAATGTGATTCTTGGAATAACAGTGGCAAACCAGAGAGGGCACTGAAAAGATCTTGCAATGATTGAAACGATAGTTTAAGTTGAAAACGTGGCTCAGGAATGAATGTTCTGAATGGAAACCAGAATCATATAGCATTACTTGAATTTACTAAACTGAGAATGCATACAAAGTTTACTGACAAAATTACATACTGGATGTTCGTTTTTAATGCATACCCATTATATTTTAGAAATCAGAATTAATTTTTGGAAGAGAAAGATTGATCAGCTATGCTTGAACTAGTTCAAATTTGTGTTTCTGTTTTAATAACTAGATCTCCTAGAAACATGGGCCAGCTGTGGTCTTCCCGTTGGTCCAAGTAGCCTCTGTAGGCTAACACCACGAGCAGAGAAACATCCCACCAGCGCCATCTCAGCAGGAGCCCTCTGTGTCATAATTAGCACACAGCACTGAAAAAGCTATGGGACTGATATGGCTAGAGGATTAAGTGAGAGTATACGTGAGTGTGTGTGCACTCAGTTGTGTCTTGACTCTTTTGTCACCCCATGGACTGCAGCCTGCCAGGATCTTCTGTCCATGCTATTTCCTAGGCAAGAATAGTAGAGTGGGTTGCCATTTCCTTCTCCAGTGGATCTTCTTGACCCATGAATGGAACCTGTGCCTCCAGCCCTGGCAGGTGGATTCTTCACCACCATGCCACCTGAGAAGCCTGAGAGGGTACAGGACCCAGGATTTGAGTTTATTTCAGGAGTCCAAAGCACTGGGCTGTCCATGTCCTTGGTAAACTTTCTCTACTCTAGGAATCTTGTAAAACAGATTCAAAAGCAGTGAGGATTTGCATGTGGAGTTCATAACCAAACATCAGAACGGGGAGAAATGTTGCATTTTTGTGTTTCTACTAGAGGGACAGCTGCAACGTGCCAGCCGAATACTCTGGAAGAGTAAAGTTAAGCCTTGAGCATCAGAATTGAGCATCACTCTTAACAAACATGATTCCTATCCATCAATTATTTAAAAACTCCTGAGTTTTATCATTAGAGTAGGGGCTGCATTACTCTCAGAGTTACGTGACTCACTGGGTCTGAGATGATACAAGAGGCCTTTGGGGAACAGGATCAAAAAATAGAGTCCAGACCTGAGTCAATAAGAAAGGCTTGAGGAAGGAGGATGAAATAGACACTGGGAAAATCAGGCCACTGAGAGAACCATATAGAAAGGTTTGGATAGATGAGACAATGTTTTAGCAGCTGCTATGAATGCACAACATTTAGGCGTGGGAGATGCATTAGTTATCTATTCACAATAATGCTACACAAATTACCCTGGGACTCAGAGCTTAAAACAATAAGCATTTCCTCAGTCACAAGTCTGTGAGTCGTCAGCGCAGACTGGCAATTTGGGCTTAGCAATTCTGGCCTTAGCTCGACTCCCTCACACTTGCCAGTTGGCACCTACAGTTCACCAAAAACAAAATCGCACCAGCGCCATCTCAGCAGGAGCCCTGCAAACACAGCACTGAAAAAGCTATGGGACTGATATGGCTAGAGGATTAAGTGAGAGTATACGTGAGTGTGTGTGCACTCAGTTGTGTCTTGACTCTTTGTCACCCCATGGACTGCAGCCTGCCAGGATCTTCTGTCCATGCTATTTCCTAGGCAAGAATAGTAGAGTGGGTTGCCATTTCCTTCTCCAGTGGATCTTCTTGACCCATGAATGGAACCTGTGCCTCCAGCCCTGGCAGGTGGATTCTTCACCACCATGCCACCTGAGAAGCCTGAGAGGGTACAGGACCCAGGATTTGAGTTTATTTCAGGAGTCCAAAGCACTGGGCTGTCCATGTCCTTGGTAAACTTTCTCTACTCTAGGAATCTTGTAAAACAGATTCAAAAGCAGTGAGGATTTGCATGTGGAGTTCATAACCAAACATCAGAACGGGGAGAAATGTTGCATTTTTGTGTTTCTACTAGAGGGACAGCTGCAACGTGCCAGCCGAATACTCTGGAAGAGTAAAGTTAAGCCTTGAGCATCAGAATTGAGCATCACTCTTAACAAACATGATTCCTATCCATCAATTATTTAAAAACTCCTGAGTTTTATCATTAGAGTAGGGGCTGCATTACTCTCAGAGTTACGTGACTCACTGGGTCTGAGATGATACAAGAGGCCTTTGGGGAACAGGATCAAAAAATAGAGTCCAGACCTGAGTCAATAAGAAAGGCTTGAGGAAGGAGGATGAAATAGACACTGGGAAAATCAGGCCACTGAGAGAACCATATAGAAAGGTTTGGATAGATGAGACAATGTTTTAGCAGCTGCTATGAATGCACAACATTTAGGCGTGGGAGATGCATTAGTTATCTATTCACAATAATGCTACACAAATTACCCTGGGACTCAGAGCTTAAAACAATAAGCATTTCCTCAGTCACAAGTCTGTGAGTCGTCAGCGCAGACTGGCAATTTGGGCTTAGCAATTCTGGCCTTAGCTCGACTCACTCACACGTCTGCCAGTTGGCACCAAGTCACCAGATCTTAAACAGCCTCTGTGAAAACTGAGCAATTTGGAACTGAACTTCTTCTCTAAGCAAGTCAGGCTTTCTAACAAGTCAAAGGCAGAGCAGTCCCAGAGAAACCAAAAAAACGGAAGTGCTTTTTCAAGCTTCTACCTACATCATACCTGCTTAATACCGCATGGCCTAAAGCGAGTCCTATGACTAAACTCAGAATCAAGAGTGGTAAAATGAACTCTGCCTCTTAGTCAGAGAAAATGTAAAGTCATAAGACAAAAAGTGTGGTGTCAGCTGCCTGTCACTTCATTAAAAATGACCCCAAAACTCCATAACATAAAACAAGTACCACTTCATTTACTCACGATGTGGTGTGATTCTTCTGTAGATCTTCCCTGGGCTTAATTAGCAATTTAGCTGAGACTAGATGATCTAAGATGTCTTTCCACATGTGTCTAACAGTTGTTGTCGATTGTCAGTTGGGTACCCTATGTCATCAATAGGATAACTAGGATTCTTCATGGCGATTGGTTGGCAGAAGCTATAGAAACCAAGCCCCAGTGGACAAGTGCTTTGTGTCATGATTGCTAACATCCTATTCAACTGAAACAAGTCCCAGAGCCAAAGAAAGTCAGAGTCAAGTTTAAAATCAGGGCAGGGAGAGATTACACAAGGATACAGGTATAGGGCCCTGGGATTGTTGAGGAATGCCAGATGGCACAGTGGTGAAGAATGCACCTGCCAATGCAGGAGACAAGAGATGTCTCGAGATCTTCCCTTGGGTCGGGAAGATGCCTCGGAGGAGGGAATGGCAACCCACTGCAGTATTCTTGCCTGGGAAATCCCATGGAATGAGAAGCTTGGCGGGTCTACGAAGTCTATGGGGTCACAAAGAGTCAGACACAACTGAGCGACTGAACACACACATTATAACAAGGGAGCAGGTGAGAGTAGGGGGCTGCTCCCCAAAACCCTATAAACTAGACCCTATTATTATATGTATTTTATAGATGAGGACATGGAAGCTTGGATAATACGATAGCTTTCTCTAAGGTCGTCATGGCTCAGTCTGCCTGACTCAAGAACCTGTATTATATTACTACATTATTCATCATTAGCTCATTCCCCGTGTGTGGCTCTTAATGAGGCTGGAAATGAAAAAATAAAATTAGCATTCCCACATCTCCCAGAGGCTCTCCATATTCTGAGCCTTGACTTAAGCCAGGATAAGATATTCTCTCATAACAGCAGCCACTTCAGTAGTCTCTAATGCTGAGGCTACATGTTATAGATAAGACTCTACAAAAAGGCTCTATATGAGAAGCAGCTAAGGGGCTCACAAGCAGAAGCCTAAACACTGTGGAAGTGTTTTTGTGTATGTACATTCATTACATACCTGAGACTTGATAGACCAAAATGGCCTCGTAGAGATTCCTTTTCAGTTCATGAACTCACTAAAGCAGGGGGCCCCAAACCTCTAGGACCTAATGCCCAATGATCTGAGGTGGAGCTGATGTAATAATAAGAGAAATAAAGTACACAATAAATGTAATATGTTTGAATCATCCTGAAACCATCTCCCCACTGGTCCACGGGAAAACTGTCTTCCACAAAATCAGTCCCCGGTGCCAAAAAGACTGGGGACTACTGCTCGAAAGCATGTGGAAGGCTGTCCTCTGTAGTCATAATTTGATTTAGTCTGACAGGAAAGGTAAGAAAGAGGGAACAGCAACAGGAAGGAGAATGAAGGGCAGAAAGAATGAAAAGACTCTGAGATGTTAATATCAGCTATGTCTGGAGTCAGAGTTACGGGGTTCTTATTTATCTTTTCCAAACTTCCTACAATCACTACAGTAATACAGTCAGAATTATGAAAGTGTTAAGATCTGATGTATGATGCTCTTGGAATGGGCCAGATGGCACAGTGGTGAAGAATGCACCTGCCAATGCAGGAGACAAGAGATGTCTCGAGATCTTCCCTTGGGTCGGGAAGATGCCTCGGAGGAGGGAATGGCAACCCACTGCAGTATTCTTGCCTGGGAAATCCCATGGAATGAGAAGCTTGGCGGGTCTACGAAGTCTATGGGGTCACAAAGAGTCAGACACAACTGAGCGACTGAACACACACATTATAACAAGGGAGCAGGTGAGAGTAGGGGGCTGCTCCCCAAAACCCTATAAACTAGACCCTATTATTATATGTATTTTATAGATGAGGACATGGAAGCTTGGATAATACGATAGCTTTCTCTAAGGTCGTCATGGCTCAGTCTGCCTGACTCAAGAACCTGTATTATATTACTACATTATTCATCATTAGCTCATTCCCCGTGTGTGGCTCTTAATGAGGCTGGAAATGAAAAAATAAAATTAGCATTCCCACATCTCCCAGAGGCTCTCCATATTCTGAGCCTTGACTTAAGCCAGGATAAGATATTCTCTCATAACAGCAGCCACTTCAGTAGTCTCTAATGCTGAGGCTACATGTTATAGATAAGACTCTACAAAAAGGCTCTATATGAGAAGCAGCTAAGGGGCTCACAAGCAGAAGCCTAAACACTGTGGAAGTGTTTTTGTGTATGTACATTCATTACATACCTGAGACTTGATAGACCAAAATGGCCTCGTAGAGATTCCTTTTCAGTTCATGAACTCACTAAAGCAGGGGGCCCCAAACCTCTAGGACCTAATGCCCAATGATCTGAGGTGGAGCTGATGTAATAATAAGAGAAATAAAGTACACAATAAATGTAATATGTTTGAATCATCCTGAAACCATCTCCCCACTGGTCCACGGGAAAACTGTCTTCCACAAAATCAGTCCCCGGTGCCAAAAAGACTGGGGACTACTGCTCGAAAGCATGTGGAAGGCTGTCCTCTGTAGTCATAATTTGATTTAGTCTGACAGGAAAGGTAAGAAAGAGGGAACAGCAACAGGAAGGAGAATGAAGGGCAGAAAGAATGAAAAGACTCTGAGATGTTAATATCAGCTATGTCTGGAGTCAGAGTTACGGGGTTCTTATTTATCTTTTCCAAACTTCCTACAATCACTACAGTAATACAGTCAGAATTATGAAAGTGTTAAGATCTGATGTATGATGCTCTTGAAAGGATGGAGGAAATACTGTTGAGAATGCACAGCTAGAGAAACAAGGCTGCATGATGTTTTGAGGACATAGGGTCCCCGAAAATGAACTATTTGGATACCCCTCATGATACGTGCTATTTCCAACCAGACAAAGAATAGATTATGAAGCAGTGGTCCTCGTGATTTCCCATCCAATTCTGTCTGCCTTTCTTTTGTGAACTGTAGGTCAAATTGTGTATGTATGAATTTTTCAGAGTTTTATATATTCATGAACATTGACTTAGTAAAGTCAGCAGGATCGCAGAAACTCTCCCTTTTATCAGAGATAGTAAATGTGTCCAAAATTTTCAACAGAGATTAGAAATTAATAATAACCAAGTTAGTGCTGTTAGAAGAGAAGATTGGAAAGTCAATTTGCATGAAGACTTTTGCAAAGAAAAAAAAATAGGTTGAATGCCTTCCTATTTTCACTGTAATGCCTCTATCAAGTCTATTTTACTGAACTGCATGTTCAAACAATACATCTATTTTATTGTTCCAGCCTGTCATTGGAGTGAGTCTACTGAATAAACTATTCCATTGCCTCATCATGGGATCTGGTAGTCACAGTCACAGGAAGATAAGCTGGGTAAAGGAATGGAGGAAAAGATCATTTTGTTTTATTTGGATGTCATTTACAATGTATCCTTTCACAATGCACCGCAGAATGCAGTTTTTCATGTAATTCACAAAAAGAATATTGGAAACAAGTTCCAGCCTGTCAGATAAAATTCTATACAACCAGCTTGTCTGGCGCTATTCTATTAAAATGTTCTGCACTTGGAGATGTCCTCATTTCTGAAGGGCAAATGAACATAGGCAGTGACTGAATGATTATGACTTCTGATTCAGAGCTCATTTTTTAAAACAGGCACCGTTTAATGTGCGCTGATTGCCATCACTGGCATTCCCTTGTTTTCAATACACTCTTCCTGTTATTCACTAACTGAATCCTGCTCTGCATCCAGAGAGCCCACTTAAAGACAATCTGCAGCCAGGTTTCAATTCCCTAGATGGCGAGAAAACTTACTACAGTATTAATTCTCAGAGACATCTTTATTTATCTATTTTTATCTATTTTTTTATATTTTTATTTATTTTATTTATTTATCTATTTTTATCTATTTTCTATATTTATCTATTTTTCTTTTCTAGACATAAATTTTAAAAATGGTTTGAAAAATGATCCTTAATACCAGAGTGAAATGAAAGGGAGCTACTGCCAACTAGAGACTCTGTTTCATCTAAAATACGCTCCGTATGGGTGTCCTGAGGAAATGCAACAGCAGTAGATGCCATCAGTCTCCTGTTCTGAAAAATTATAAAAACAAAGCCGAGCAAAATAACAACAGTGAAACAGTTCACAAACAAATTAGCCCTCCCAATATAGTCTCTCTAATGATATTTCTGGGATAGTCCTGGAATTCTGAATATCCTTCTTTTGATTATAACAGGTAATCCTAGATTTCATTCGTTTATAACCTAAATGCAAGGGATAAACATAGCAATGTGTTACACTATTGCTGTTGTTTTGCTCAGTCATGTCTGACACTTTGCAACCCATGGACGGTAGCCACCAGGTTCCTCTGTCCATGGGATTCCCCAGGCAAGAATACTGGAGTGAGTGGCCATTCCCCTCTCCAGGGATCTTCCCAAGTCAGGGATCAAGCCCATGTCTCCTGCTTGGCAGGTAGATTCTTTACCACTGTGCCACCTGGGAAGCCCATGCTACACCATCAAGCCTTCTAAAGTTCGCAAACACCAGGCACACAGTTTTCCTTTTATCTCACTGAAGTATAAGAGTACACAGCAACAAAAACACTGAAGTGCTACTTTTTTAGAGGATGTGGATGTTAGCCCATCTTTAAAGAGATTTTTGCACTCACTAGAAATTCAGGAGCCTCCAATAATGCTCCAAAGTTCTCTCTTCTTCCCCAGAATCCTTAAGTGCTTTATCACTTGTCATTTGGAAGATGATCATTAATCAGAACACTTTGCACTTGAGCCGACTTGTAACCTATGGACTTTGTATAAACCTAACAAGCCACATCAATAAAATGCAGCTTTTATGGAGTGAAATGAGGCTATTCATCATCATATGAGTAGCAGTCTAAAACAAGAAGATAAACATGAGTATTAACAATGCTGGCATCATTTTCCTCTTCCTAAACCTAACTGATCAGGTGTGGAGGGAATAAACATTCAAGGGCCATTATTGAAAAGTACAAGAGATAGGTATCAGAAATCAAATAGGTATATAGAAGTGAGCACGAGGATTATACAGAAGGGCTAAGGTTTGGGGTTTTTTTTTTTTTAGGATGAAAATACAGGTGTTTTTTACCTTGCTAACATTTTTTTTTAACTTTTATTTTACTTTTAACTTTTACAGAGTTTGGTTGTTTACAGATATGTATGTTCCCAGATTAGTCATATGTATATCCCCCTCATCCCACCCCTCCAGACTGTCACACAGCACCCCTAAAGGATCTCCTTTTCTCACAGAGCAATGACTATACTATTTTCTTCACATATGATAGTATAGGCCTTCATGCTACTTCCTTTATGCAGAAGGGCTAAGCTTGCCTCTATACAGAACAGTGCCGTGCGTGTGTGTGTGCTCAGTCATGTCTGACTCTTTGTGACCCTATGAACTCTAGCCTGCCAGGCTCTTCAGTCCAGGACATTTTCCAGGCAAGAATACTGGAGTGGGTCGTCATTTCCTATCCAGGAGATCCTCCCAACCCAGGAATCAGACTCATGTCTCTGGTGTCACCTGCATTGGCCAGTGGATTCTTTACCATTACTGCCACCTGAGAAGCTCTCTATTTGGAACAGTCCTAATTGGTGGGTTTGGGGTTGCTAATTACAAAAGCCAACTATTTTAAGTAATATTGGTTAGATCCCATGGAGGAATGCTCATCTCAATTCATATCAACCTGGAAGCTGAATTTAGTACTTGGAAAAATCCTGGGCACGAAGACATATTCAGCTCAGACTTTCCCAGTAGTCCAATGGTTAAGAATTCTCCTGCCAGTGTCATTTGGAAGATGATCATTAATCAGAACACTTTGCACTTGAGCCGACTTGTAACCTATGGACTTTGTATAAACCTAACAAGCCACATCAATAAAATGCAGCTTTTATGGAGTGAAATGAGGCTATTCATCATCATATGAGTAGCAGTCTAAAACAAGAAGATAAACATGAGTATTAACAATGCTGGCATCATTTTCCTCTTCCTAAACCTAACTGATCAGGTGTGGAGGGAATAAACATTCAAGGGCCATTATTGAAAAGTACAAGAGATAGGTATCAGAAATCAAATAGGTATATAGAAGTGAGCACGAGGATTATACAGAAGGGCTAAGGTTTGGGGTTTTTTTTTTTTTAGGATGAAAATACAGGTGTTTTTTACCTTGCTAACATTTTTTTTTAACTTTTATTTTACTTTTAACTTTTACAGAGTTTGGTTGTTTACAGATATGTATGTTCCCAGATTAGTCATATGTATATCCCCCTCATCCCACCCCTCCAGACTGTCACACAGCACCCCTAAAGGATCTCCTTTTCTCACAGAGCAATGACTATACTATTTTCTTCACATATGATAGTATAGGCCTTCATGCTACTTCCTTTATGCAGAAGGGCTAAGCTTGCCTCTATACAGAACAGTGCCGTGCGGTGTGTGTGTGCTCAGTCATGTCTGACTCTTTGTGACCCTATGAACTCTAGCCTGCCAGGCTCTTCAGTCCAGGACATTTTCCAGGCAAGAATACTGGAGTGGGTCGTCATTTCCTATCCAGGAGATCCTCCCAACCCAGGAATCAGACTCATGTCTCTGGTGTCACCTGCATTGGCCAGTGGATTCTTTACCATTACTGCCACCTGAGAAGCTCTCTATTTGGAACAGTCCTAATTGGTGGGTTTGGGGTTGCTAATTACAAAAGCCAACTATTTTAAGTAATATTGGTTAGATCCCATGGAGGAATGCTCATCTCAATTCATATCAACCTGGAAGCTGAATTTAGTACTTGGAAAAATCCTGGGCACGAAGACATATTCAGCTCAGACTTTCCCAGTAGTCCAATGGTTAAGAATTCTCCTGCCAGTGGCGGGCTCGTGCCTTTAGTCTCTAGTCTGGGAAGATTCCACATGACACAGGGCAATGAGGGCCATGCACCACAACTACTGAGTCCACACTCTGCGGCCCGCCAGCTGCAAGCACTGAGTCCACTTGCCACAACTACTGATACCCACAATGCATCTAGAAAGAGAAGCCATGACAAGGAGAAGCCCATACACCGAGAGAGTAGCTCCTGCTTGCTGCAACTAGAGAAAGCCCACATGCAGCGACAAAGACCCCAGTACAACCAAAAATGAAATAAATACATTTTTAAAAGAAATACATAAATCATAAAAAAATATATATCCAGTTCTTCAACAAACTACACACACAAAAAGAGATATGTTATTGAAAGTTTCATGGGGAGATGACAGAAAGACTTCTATTCCATACAGCAAGACCAAACTTCTATCATCTCCCCAAACGTTCTCAAAACAGCAGTCTCTACAAGTCCTGCTCCTTGAACATTTCTAACACAGCTCTGGAACTGAGACTTGAGTCCTTTTTCTTATGCAAAACAACTGAGATCTCTAACTCCCTAGCCTGTTGTGTTTCACCAATGCAGCAAGGTACCCACCTCCTTGGAAAGCAGGGAAAACTGTAAATAATGAATATTTTCTCTTTTCACAGTTTTAGGGATATGCAGCTGTCTCAAGAGCAGGAATACTAAGTCAACCTTAAAAAGGGACTGGATCCAGAAGTAGAACAACCACCAGAAACATTAGGAAACCTCAGTCTTGTCTCAACTTGTCTCTGTTCACGGGCTTTATTCTTCTCTCTAGTTTTCCCTCCTTCCCCTCCTAATCTTTCCTGTTCTACAATGAAGGCTTCCAGAGAAAGGGGTCTTTGTTACGCAGGCCAATAGCTTTCAAGTCTAGCTATACATTAGTACAGTTTACTAACATAGAATCCTGAGCCTCACTCACAAAGATTGTTTGATTGTTTATATTTTTTAAAGTTCTATAAGTGGCTTATACACTAAACTTCTGAGGCAAAGAGCATATCTCCGCCCCCCAAAATACAGCAACATAAATAAGTTAGACACGCATTTCTTTCTTACTTCACAGTCCTGACGATGAGTAGCCCAGACAGGCAAAGGAGTTGGGCTCCACCTAATCATTAAAGACCGCAGCTTTCTTCCTTCTTGTTCATCCATACACCAGCTTACAAACAAGAAGCATTTTTTTTTTATTGAAATAGAGATGATGCACAATATTACATAAGTTAAAGGTGTACAACATAGTGATTCACAATTTTTAAAGGCACAATCCATTTCTAGTTATGAAACAATGGCTATATTAAACAAGCGGCATTTTATAAACTTACTGGCTAAGGTCTTGCCTTGACTCTTGGGTCAAAGTGACATCACTATCATACTCACTCTTCAGCTCTTGGGAAAGTAAAGAGCTTCATACCAAACAATTTATCACCAGCAGGACAGAAATTGCCTACAGTCACTAAGTCCCTCAGTCTCTCAGTCAGAATTTCGTTATTTGACTGGGACACACAGTCTGAGGCAGGACAGGTATATAGGCCCAGGGATGACGTGGGAATCCAAGCACCTTACCACACTACCCAATTGCCTCTAATAGACAGGCAGGCTTGGGAACTGCTGTATACAGAAAAGTGATGGTGACTTCCCACCTCTGCCCTTCATTTCACATAATCTCAGCTGTCGTACAGAAAGGAGGGCACTCAACTTACAGTTGGAGGATCCATGTGCAAGCCCTAGTTCTGCCATGAATTATGTGAACTCAGGCAGATCCCTTCATAAAAATATTATACACCAGGCTTAATGTTAAGCAATTTATATGCATCATTTCTTTTAACCTTGACAATGGAAGGCACATATTTTTCATCCTTTTTTAGTAAGAAAGTAGGTAAGTTTTCCCATTTTACACTGTAATATGTTATCAAAGCTAAACTTCAAATTCAACTTTGCATGCTCAGTTACTAAGCTGTATCCGACCCTTTGTGATCCCATGGGCTGTAGCCCTCCAGTTTCCATGGGATTCTCCAGGCAAGAATACTGGAGTAGGGTGTCATTTCCTCCTCCAAGCAGTCTTCCTGACCCAGGGATCAAACCCATGGCTCCTGCCACATCTCCTGCATTACAGGTGGATTCTTAACCACTGAGCCACCTAGGAAGCTCAAACTCAACTTTATCTGAGCTCAAAGCATATCATCGTTCCCTTTGGCCATATTTAACCACATAGAGTCTCATTCTCTCAGTGAGAAGTGAAATAAAAATCTACCTCAGTGAGTTGTTACAAGGGATAAATAAGCTAATTTCAGGGTGCTGGATACACCATAAAAACCAACACAAAGAGAAGTCATCATTTTCTTTGCATACAGAAGATGACACGAATTTACCATGGTGAGGCTGTGCTTTGAGTTCCTTTCTGGCCATGGTGATGGATTTGAGCTTACTCATTCACAATCTCTGGTTCTGTCTTCAGTGATCAATAGCAACCACTTACGAGATGACAGTTCAGAGCTAACCTGTGGCCACAGACCTGAACAAAGCCAACTGGCTCACATGGGAAATGAATTAATGATCTGGAACTGATAAACACTATACTCAAATAAGCTGAAATAATTAGACATTGACTGTCATGAAGACACAGGTCTAAAAATGATAAGACTCGGGGATAAGACTCTCTTTGCTCTCTTGTAAGTTCATTCGTTAAAGGCTTGCAAATAAAACCAGCTGTCATGCCAGTGAGTGCCTTGTTATCATAAGCCAAATTAAGGTGGTTTCCAGTACATTTCTCCATTTCACATTCCAGTCATATTATGACCAAGCCTACCATTTTTTTTTACAGAGGCGAAAAGCTCCAGCCTGACGATCATAAGCTGCAGAAAAGCAAAGGATAAAACAAGACATCAAATAAGGTTAAACACATACTCCCCTCCAATCTCACTCCTACCTGACCTTTCCCACCAATAAGCAGAAATATTTGAGGGAAGAGTAAAAAAAAAAAAAAGAAAGAAACACTATTTTCATTCAGTTGATTTTTACAGCACTTTTAAGTATACAACTATATTTATGGGGGTTAGTATTAAATTTTTTTACAAAATAAAATCATTACCCAGTAACCTTAAGACAAGAAATTTGATCAGAAGAGTCCCCAAATTGCTGATTATTTCCCAAATAACCAGTATCATTCAAATCTGCTTAAATTCTCTGCAACTGCTCCACCATGAGCATTCACCATGAACATTCAGGGATTGGCCTAAGGATTTTCCTGGTTTTTCAGCTACAGAGCTGAAAGTTATTTACCAGCTCTTTAACATTTTTATCTCCCCTTATAAAGGAAAACATCCTTATCTGTTCAGAAGGGATAAATAAGCTAATTTCAGGGTGCTGGATACACCATAAAAACCAACACAAAGAGAAGTCATCATTTTCTTTGCATACAGAAGATGACACGAATTTACCATGGTGAGGCTGTGCTTTGAGTTCCTTTCTGGCCATGGTGATGGATTTGAGCTTACTCATTCACAATCTCTGGTTCTGTCTTCAGTGATCAATAGCAACCACTTACGAGATGACAGTTCAGAGCTAACCTGTGGCCACAGACCTGAACAAAGCCAACTGGCTCACATGGGAAATGAATTAATGATCTGGAACTGATAAACACTATACTCAAATAAGCTGAAATAATTAGACATTGACTGTCATGAAGACACAGGTCTAAAAATGATAAGACTCGGGGATAAGACTCTCTTTGCTCTCTTGTAAGTTCATTCGTTAAAGGCTTGCAAATAAAACCAGCTGTCATGCCAGTGAGTGCCTTGTTATCATAAGCCAAATTAAGGTGGTTTCCAGTACATTTCTCCATTTCACATTCCAGTCATATTATGACCAAGCCTACCATTTTTTTTTACAGAGGCGAAAAGCTCCAGCCTGACGATCATAAGCTGCAGAAAAGCAAAGGATAAAACAAGACATCAAATAAGGTTAAACACATACTCCCCTCCAATCTCACTCCTACCTGACCTTTCCCACCAATAAGCAGAAATATTTGAGGGAAGAGTAAAAAAAAAAAAAAGAAAGAAACACTATTTTCATTCAGCTGGTTTTTACAGCACTTTTAAGTATAAAAATATATTTATGGGGGTTACTATTAAATTTTCTTACAAAATAAAATCATTACCCAGTAACCTTAAGACAAGAAATTTGATCAGAAGAGTCCCCAAATTGCTGATTATTTCCCAAATAACCAGTATCATTCAAATCTGCTTAAATTCTCTGCAACTGCTCCACCATGAGCATTCACCATGAACATTCAGGGATTGGCCTAAGGATTTTCCTGGTTTTTCAGCTACAGAGCTGAAAGTTATTTACCAGCTCTTTAACATTTTTATCTCCCCTTATAAAGGAAAACATCCTTATCTGTTCAGAAGGGAGTGTTTTCATGACCAGACTAAAAATCTCACTCCGCATCCCCTACTTCCACTGTGAACAGAACAGCGTGTTCAGCCAATAGGCCACTGTGACTTACACACGACAGGAAAGGCAATGGACAGCTTAAAGCAACTCTAAAAGAATGCAAACCTCTCCTGCCAAAATAAGCCCATCACATTTGTATATCAAGCATTATTACTTCCCCTGAAAGATCTGAAGATGAGCTGGTAAAACCAAGACAAATTTAAAAATTGATTAAAGGAACAAGTTTTGGTACTAAGAGAATCTAAAGTTTCAAATTCACCTTGGCTAGGTGAGAATTCTCTAGAGGATACAAAGTATGGAAAGCAACAGGCTTTCCCTTTCTTATTGGGTTATAAACTGAGGAGATCTGGAACCTGTATTATACCTCAGTTTTCATGGATCTTGTCTGCATGATTTAACAATAGAATTATTTATCTGAACTACATATAGTTAGGAACATGTTCTATGTAGTGCCTATTGGATCCTTCTGTGTCTGGCTTAGTGTGATCAACGTTATGGTTGTAAGAGTCATGTATATCATTTCACATAGCAGTAGTTCAGTCATTCCCACTGCTGTGTAGTATTCCACTGTATCAATATCCCTTACGTGTCTATCTATTCTACCACATTTGGTCAGTTTCAGGTTTTTTCTATTACAAATAATAATACCAAGAACATTCCTGTACATATAATATGGTAATCAATGTACACTTTCAGTATGGTCTGAATATTGGTGTCCGTCCTCCAAATGCACATGCTGAAATCCTAACGCTCAGTGTGATATCAGATGGGGCCTTTGCGTGGTGCATATATCATGAGAGTAAAACACTCATGAGTGGCATCAGTGTTTTCAAGAAAGACCCCACAGAGCTCCCTTGTCCCTTCCAGCACATGGGATTCAATGACATGCCTGAGACCCAAAAAGGGCCCTCCTACTGGCACCCTTACCTTACACTTTCACCATGAACATTCAGGGATTGGCCTAAGGATTTTCCTGGTTTTTCAGCTACAGAGCTGAAAGTTATTTACCAGCTCTTTAACATTTTTATCTCCCCTTATAAAGGAAAACATCCTTATCTGTTCAGAAGGGAGTGTTTTCATGACCAGACTAAAAATCTCACTCCGCATCCCCTACTTCCACTGTGAACAGAACAGCGTGTTCAGCCAATAGGCCACTGTGACTTACACACGACAGGAAAGGCAATGGACAGCTTAAAGCAACTCTAAAAGAATGCAAACCTCTCCTGCCAAAATAAGCCCATCACATTTGTATATCAAGCATTATTACTTCCCCTGAAAGATCTGAAGATGAGCTGGTAAAACCAAGACAAATTTAAAAATTGATTAAAGGAACAAGTTTTGGTACTAAGAGAATCTAAAGTTTCAAATTCACCTTGGCTAGGTGAGAATTCTCTAGAGGATACAAAGTATGGAAAGCAACAGGCTTTCCCTTTCTTATTGGGTTATAAACTGAGGAGATCTGGAACCTGTATTATACCTCAGTTTTCATGGATCTTGTCTGCATGATTTAACAATAGAATTATTTATCTGAACTACATATAGTTAGGAACATGTTCTATGTAGTGCCTATTGGATCCTTCTGTGTCTGGCTTAGTGTGATCAACGTTATGGTTGTAAGAGTCATGTATATCATTTCACATAGCAGTAGTTCAGTCATTCCCACTGCTGTGTAGTATTCCACTGTATCAATATCCCTTACGTGTCTATCTATTCTACCACATTTGGTCAGTTTCAGGTTTTTTCTATTACAAATAATAATACCAAGAACATTCCTGTACATATAATATGGTAATCAATGTACACTTTCAGTATGGTCTGAATATTGGTGTCCGTCCTCCAAATGCACATGCTGAAATCCTAACGCTCAGTGTGATATCAGATGGGGCCTTTGCGTGGTGCATATATCATGAGAGTAAAACACTCATGAGTGGCATCAGTGTTTTCAAGAAAGACCCCACAGAGCTCCCTTGTCCCTTCCAGCACATGGGATTCAATGACATGCCTGAGACCCAAAAAGGGCCCTCCTACTGGCACCCTTACCTTACACTTTCAACCTCCAGAACTATCAGAAGGAAATATCTCTGTTTTACAAACTACTTACCATGTGGTATTGTCTCAGAGCAGCCAGAACGGAATCCAGCTGACTATACAGCGACAACTGGACTTATGGGGCCGTGGAATATGATTACACTCAACTTTATTAGATACTCCCAGCTGTGCAACGTGGTTTTACCAATGTACATTCCCACCAGCAATGTATGAGAATTCTATTGCTTCATATCCTCTCCACTGCTTGGTATATTGGGAGTCTTTTTTTTTTTTTTTTGTCATCTTCTAGATGTGATATGGCATCATAATGTGGTTTCAGACTGCATATGCAATTAGGGATTAATATCATTCCTAATGATTACTAAAGTTGAGGATGAGGATATTTTCATATGCTCCCAAGCCTTTTGAATATTTACTTTCTGAAAGGTGCTTCAGATATTTTTGTCCTTTTCAATTGTTTTCTGCCTTTTCCTTATTACTGTGCATAAAGTGAAAGAGAAGGCACTCATTTGTGTCTGGCTCTTTGTGACCCATGGGCGAGCGATGGAATTCTCCAAGCAAGAATATTATAGTAGGTAGCCTTTCCCTTCTCCAGGGGATCTTCCCAACCCAAGGATCAAACCGGGTCTTCTGCATTGCAAGCAGATGCTTTACCATCCGAGTCACCAGGGAAACTCAAGAATACTGGAGTGGGTAACCTATCCCTTCTCCAGGGAATCTTTCTGATCCGGGAATCAAACCGGGATCTCCTGCATGGCAGGTGAATTCTTAACCAGCCGAGCTACAAGCAAATCCCATTGGACAATAGTCTTTTCATTGGAAAAAAATACCGCAAATGTGTTCTCCACTCTGCACCTTGCCTTTTCATTTACCAAATGACACCTTCTGAGGAAAGGGACCTCTTAATATTAGCACAGTTTGATTTATCAATCTTTCTCTTCAGGTAAGCTCTCCACTGCAGCTACGTTGGACCCTTGATATTCCCCAGTGATGCTGAACTTCTCACTTCCTCACTGGCAACTTGCATACGTGCATTCATATGGCTCACTCCCTACAGGTTTCTCTGTTCAGATGTACCCTTGTCAGAGCACAGGTCTGGGTCAGGTGCTACCTGGTCCATTTATATAAAATAAGAAGTATTACCTGCCTTGACCTGCCCCCAGTATTTCCTACTCCCTATCCTCTGCTTTGTTTTCTTATCATATGTAACTTCGTGATGTATTATTTGTTTATCTTCTCTCTCCTCCACATACACACACACTACAGCATCATCTCCATGAAGGCTTAAAGTATGCCTGTGGTGATCAATCCTCTGTGCTTCAAACAGTACCTGGTACATAATAGGTGTTCAATTTTATTTTATTTTAATGCTAAATGAATGAAGAATAAACTGTATCTATGAACTTATTTTTATTTTCCTCACAACTCTGTGTGCTATTCTAACTGCTCAAACCTTTCTTCAATTTTGAAAATTTTCAACTATTGTCTTCTAACTCACCTCTCCCTTATTTTTTCTTCTGTATTGCATACTAAACCTACATTGGATCATTTAGACTATCCTTCATATCTTGAAATTTCTCTTAAATATGTCAAATTTTTGTCTCACTATACTATATTCCAGATTATTTCCTCAGAGCTGTTGTCCAATTCAGTAATTCTCTCTTAAATCTTGTTTAGTCTCCTGTTAATTCATCTATCAAGATTTTTATTTCAATAACTACATTTTATGTTTCTATCATGTTTTGGGGGGGTGATTTTTAATCTGCCTGTTGTGTTACTCCATGCAGTGCTTGTATTTTGTCAATCACTTTATCACTCAAAAGATAACTCTGAACATTTTACACATACTTTTTTTCAGAGCTTTTCTTGGAAAGGTCTTATTCCCCTTGAGTATGAATGCATACATTTGTTCTGTCTGCTTACTCTATCTCATTGCATTATTTATGATGCTTTCATATATAGTTGGAATCATCATTTACCAAAGTTCTATGTATCCTATGTCATAGAGATTTTCCCATATGAGTCAACTTTATAATTTCTTCTACTAAAGTCTTCAAGGTTCACTTATTTTAGAACCGTTTCTATGACACTCACTTCACTCTGTATTTCTACATCACCTGGGAAATGACTTCTGGCTACCTACCAATGCACACCTTGGGCCAGGAAGGAAGAATCTGGCCAACTCTTCTATTTTACAAGTAAAAGGCATCATCTACCTCCAACAGGGAACTATACTGGGGTTTCATACAGAGCTCCAGTTACTGATAGGAGTATGGCATTTTCCTTGTTCATATATTTCTCTTAGCGATTTTACCAGATGCTGCAGGGACAAGATAGGATTTTTATACACTGAGGTCCTGTGTCTGGAACTGATATCACCTTTCTCAGATACTCTTCTCATTGATAATTATGATATCTAATGGAAATATCCAGAAGGTAACTGAAAATTAAGCACTAGTGCTTAGAGGAAAAGTCAAAAGTCAGAGAAAAATGTCTGTCTATCCACAGTAAATAAAATATATGGAACTATGCTTTCTATTGCAACCCAATAATGTAATTACTCTTTGATTTTAAGATGAGAAGATAGTACAAGCTAAAAAAAAATGTAACTAAATGTCTTTTGGATCTTTCCTGCACTCAAAATTTTAACAAACATGAACAGCTTATTGTATCTGGAGCACTTGTCTACATTTGTTAGTGTGACAATCATTTCTGAGTAAAGTTTGAGCATTTGTGTGGGAAAGAGAGAATCAGAGAGCTAGAGAAGTCAACAGGCAAATGATTCATAGGAAAAATCACAAGTTTTTGGAAAAATAATTTACCATAGTAATGATACATTGAACTTCATATACAAAATCATTATTAATCAAACTTTTCTGTTGTTTTTCTTTTTTGGCTGGTCATTTACCAGGAGTGGTAAATTTTTGTCTTGATCCATTTCCTCTCTTGCCAGATTCCTGTTGTGAGCGACAGCATAAAACAACTGCAAAGGTTTCGGAACAGTGGATGACCACAGAATGATACAAAGCAGATTAACTCTGCTAAGGTTCTGTTCCTTGATCCTGGCCTTACTTGTAAACTAGTGGACAGAGCTAACTAGGAATAAGCAGAACCTTTTTTTGAGGACAAAGCTTACTGTGTTGCAGCTTGAGACAAGGCAGACTGTCAAGGCAGATTCTGATGCTTCTCCCATATGAGTCAACTTTATAATTTCTTCTACTAAAGTCTTCAAGGTTCACTTATTTTAGAACCGTTTCTATGACACTCACTTCACTCTGTATTTCTACATCACCTGGGAAATGACTTCTGGCTACCTACCAATGCACACCTTGGGCCAGGAAGGAAGAATCTGGCCAACTCTTCTATTTTACAAGTAAAAGGCATCATCTACCTCCAACAGGGAACTATACTGGGGTTTCATACAGAGCTCCAGTTACTGATAGGAGTATGGCATTTTCCTTGTTCATATATTTCTCTTAGCGATTTTACCAGATGCTGCAGGGACAAGATAGGATTTTTATACACTGAGGTCCTGTGTCTGGAACTGATATCACCTTTCTCAGATACTCTTCTCATTGATAATTATGATATCTAATGGAAATATCCAGAAGGTAACTGAAAATTAAGCACTAGTGCTTAGAGGAAAAGTCAAAAGTCAGAGAAAAATGTCTGTCTATCCACAGTAAATAAAATATATGGAACTATGCTTTCTATTGCAACCCAATAATGTAATTACTCTTTGATTTTAAGATGAGAAGATAGTACAAGCTAAAAAAAAAAATGTAACTAAATGTCTTTTGGATCTTTCCTGCACTCAAAATTTTAACAAACATGAACAGCTTATTGTATCTGGAGCACTTGTCTACATTTGTTAGTGTGACAATCATTTCTGAGTAAAGTTTGAGCATTTGTGTGGGAAAGAGAGAATCAGAGAGCTAGAGAAGTCAACAGGCAAATGATTCATAGGAAAAATCACAAGTTTTTGGAAAAATAATTTACCATAGTAATGATACATTGAACTTCATATACAAAATCATTATTAATCAAACTTTTCTGTTGTTTTTCTTTTTTTTGGCTGGTCATTTACCAGGAGTGGTAAATTTTTGTCTTGATCCATTTCCTCTCTTGCCAGATTCCTGTTGTGAGCGACAGCATAAAACAACTGCAAAGGTTTCGGAACAGTGGATGACCACAGAATGATACAAAGCAGATTAACTCTGCTAAGGTTCTGTTCCTTGATCCTGGCCTTACTTGTAAACTAGTGGACAGAGCTAACTAGGAATAAGCAGAACCTTTTTTTGAGGACAAAGCTTACTGTGTTGCAGCTTGAGACAAGGCAGACTGTCAACAGCAGCTTAGTAGATTCTGATGCTTCTCTAGAGATATTTCTGTCTGCATTAGCCATAGTTATAAAAACACCAGGGAGCTGGTATCTGAGCCTACTCCGTGAAGGAAAAAAAGAAAAAAAGGTGTTTAAAGATGGAAACCCAGGAGGCAGTAAAACAAACAGCACAAGCCACCAACAGTAGTTGTTTGGGGCTATTGTTGATACACAGTTGAATTGAGATATCAAAT
This sequence comes from Tragulus kanchil, assembly GCA_022376925.1. NCBI lineage: Eukaryota > Metazoa > Chordata > Mammalia > Artiodactyla > Tragulidae > Tragulus > Tragulus kanchil. The sequence goes on along the minus strand of JAIOJX010000004.1, from coordinate 269,396,075 downwards.
TCAAACTCTTACTTCTAGTCTCTTGCCAACATTAGCTGGAGTATTTCAAAGAATTCTTTGGGGACTCCCCTCGTGGTCCAGAGATTAAGAATCTACCTTCCAATGCAGGGGATGTGGGTTCAATCCCTGGTCAGGGAACTAAGATCCCACATGCCTCAGGAAATGAGGGATCCCTGAGGAGGGAGCCACGAGAGAAGCCCTTGCACCACAATGAAAGATCCTACATGTCACAAAGAAGATCCCTCATGCCACAACCAGAATCCAATGTAGCCAAAGAAATAAACAAAATTTTTAAAAATAAAGAAGGAATTCTTTGGTAAATCATTAGAATGATAGGTCATTGCTTCCTAAGAATGTAATGTGGAACTGTATCATAACTAGCTTCTTCTATAGGTTCTTTTCTTCATGTCCTATATGTTCTTTGGCTAAGAAACAATGGATTGAGGAAATTAAAAGTGGACAAAACTTAGTAATGGCTGTCATTCCAACAGCTTTCTTTAATTGGGTTCCATAAAATCATAATAAAACCATTATGTGCTATAATTAGGCTATAAAAAAAATCTTGGCTAGAATGGTTACATTCATTACATTTCTCATTCAGGTTAGTTACTTCAAATTAAGCAATGTAGTGAACTTCATTGGAATATAAATATTTCTTTGCACCAATCCACAATTTGAGGATTATATTTTACTACTCTAAGAGAATCAGAGAGCGAGAGAAGTCAATAATTATACCAGAGAAAAATAATTTAGCAGTAATGATACATTGAACTTCATATACAAAATCATTATTAATTAAACTTCTCTGTTGTGTGTGGTTTTTTGGTTTTTTTTTTTTTGGCTGTGTATTTATCAGGAGTGGTAAGTTTGTCTTGATTCATTCCCTCTCTCTTGACCCATCATTCCCCAAGACACTTTCATTTCATTTATTTTCTTTGTCTTCTTTTTATGTTTTCTTTCTCTTCTTCTTTTATGTTAATTCCTGTAAGTTTACTGAGAACAATTTATCATACTGATTCATTCATTCAACTGCTATGTATTTAATACCCCACACTGGATTGGCCTCTACACTCAGGGACAGAAAAAAATTATCACCAAAAAACAAAAACAGTGTTAATCTAAAAAATTACAGTTGGATCAGGGCAGGGAAGACAATCAAATAACCACATGGAAGTTATAGAAGTTACCAACTTTTTGAAGCTGATAACTGCTATAAAATGAGGATATGGTCATATAAGAGCTTATAATAAGGACATATGACATACTCAGAAAGGGTTTTCCCAAGAAGTCATGCTTGTTTTGAAACCAGAAGGATGACTAGCAGTTATCCAAGTTCAAAGAGGAGGAAAGACAGATGTGCATGTGCCAATGTCCTACAGGAGCTTCCTAACAACAGGGACAGGAGCGGCAAAAATGTAGATAAACTGGTCTTATTCCTTAACGGTAAAGTAAACATGACCCTATTTCTAACTGGTCAGGGTCAAACATTTTCAGGATGGGATGCAGGAGAAATGATTTATTTTGTTATTGTAGTCTTGGATATCTAAATCATTTTGGCACAAGAAAGGAAGAACAAAGCTTAGTAATGGCTGTCATTCCAACAGCTTTCTTTAATTGGGTTCCATAAAATCATAATAAAACCATTATGTGCTATAATTAGGCTATAAAAAAAATCTTGGCTAGAATGGTTACATTCATTACATTTCTCATTCAGGTTAGTTACTTCAAATTAAGCAATGTAGTGAACTTCATTGGAATATAAATATTTCTTTGCACCAATCCACAATTTGAGGATTATATTTTACTACTCTAAGAGAATCAGAGAGCGAGAGAAGTCAATAATTATACCAGAGAAAAATAATTTAGCAGTAATGATACATTGAACTTCATATACAAAATCATTATTAATTAAACTTCTCTGTTGTGTGTGGTTTTTTGGTTTTTTTTTTTTTTTGGCTGTGTATTTATCAGGAGTGGTAAGTTTGTCTTGATTCATTCCCTCTCTCTTGACCCATCATTCCCCAAGACACTTTCATTTCATTTATTTTCTTTGTCTTCTTTTTATGTTTTCTTTCTCTTCTTCTTTTATGTTAATTCCTGTAAGTTTACTGAGAACAATTTATCATACTGATTCATTCATTCAACTGCTATGTATTTAATACCCCACACTGGATTGGCCTCTACACTCAGGGACAGAAAAAAATTATCACCAAAAAACAAAAACAGTGTTAATCTAAAAAATTACAGTTGGATCAGGGCAGGGAAGACAATCAAATAACCACATGGAAGTTATAGAAGTTACCAACTTTTTGAAGCTGATAACTGCTATAAAATGAGGATATGGTCATATAAGAGCTTATAATAAGGACATATGACATACTCAGAAAGGGTTTTCCCAAGAAGTCATGCTTGTTTTGAAACCAGAAGGATGACTAGCAGTTATCCAAGTTCAAAGAGGAGGAAAGACAGATGTGCATGTGCCAATGTCCTACAGGAGCTTCCTAACAACAGGGACAGGAGCGGCAAAAATGTAGATAAACTGGTCTTATTCCTTAACGGTAAAGTAAACATGACCCTATTTCTAACTGGTCAGGGTCAAACATTTTCAGGATGGGATGCAGGAGAAATGATTTATTTTGTTATTGTAGTCTTGGATATCTAAATCATTTTGGCACAAGAAAGGAAGAACAAAGCTCTAAGTCTATTGCAAATAAACTGAATGTCTCTTCCATCTCCTAGGACATAGGTCCAGCACTTTTACACACATTAGCTACAGAGCTTGGTGCACATGAGTTTTCTTTTTCTTTTTATTCTCTGCATTATGCTTCGTGTTTAGTTATAAATCAAACTTGAAGGGCTATTGTGGTCTGATTATACTGTAGTTTGCATTTTATTTCTATAGTTTGTGAGAATTTATAGTAGAAAAGCATTTTAAAATTAAATGTAGAGGAAAGTGATGGTTAAGGTTTAGTATAAAAATAAATTAAATTTCTTCCTGGAATCCAAATGATAGCACTATTGTGAAAAATTATGAATCTGACCCATCTCAAACTGCTTTAGAAATGACTGGCTCTCAGTTAACATTGGTGTGACAGCTATAAGACCCTTTTGACTCTATTATTATCAGTCACTATCTTAAATATCTATAATATAAAACTAAAGAGTACTATATATATATATATATATATATATATATATATATAGTCTATCTTCACAAATATTCACAGTTAAATTCTTGAAAAATATATCAACACAGTCCTCCTTTAAAGGGTAAACACTAGAGAAGTGCACATGAAGAACAAGTTTGGTTCAGTAGGTAATAAGAATGCAGAAGTCCTTAACACTATAAACAAACAAAATTTTCTAGCATTCTTATATACATATATATGTGTGTATATATGCATGTACACACACACACACATTGTGTGTGTATGTATATCTGCTTAGATGCTCAGTCATGTCTGATTCTTTGTGACCCCATGGACTGGTGGCCACCAGGCTCCTCTGTCCATGGGATTCTCCAGGCAAGAATACTGGAGTGCATAGCCATTCCCTTCTCCATGGGATCTTCCTGACCCAAGTCAAACCCATGTCTCTTGAGCTTCTGGGATTGGCAGGTAGGTTCTTTACCACTAGTGCCATCTGGGAAACCATGTATATGCATAGAGACAGAGAGAGAAAGAGTGTCAGAGAAAGAGAGAGGGAGAAGAGAGATTTACAGTGCCACAGATGTTAATTATAATTTGGGGTAAGCTAACTTACTATGTTCCTTCAATTAGTAAATGGTTACTAATTTACTTGTATGTATCTAAGTTTATTGACCACTAATTCAAGTAGATCATATCAGAAAATAAAACTTACTAAGTATTAAGGCTCTAAACAGACAAGATATGTATTCAGAATGAAGGAAAGAAGGGAGAAAAAGAAAGAAAGAGAGAGAAAAAGATATTAATAAGTAACAAACAATGCTCAAAAATAATCCTCATCTACTAAACATTGAAAGTTCATTCATTCATTAGCAAATTCATTGACTTCCACTGCACTAAGCACTGGGAGATCCATGACAAAGAACACAAAGCTCTTAACACAATGGTAATGAACAATTTTTAAAACTGTACAATAACTGACATTTTTTTTCCTTTAGAGCTCAGACTGAACCAAGAATACATAAAACCTTTGCTAATTCTGTCTGCACTTGAGAAGAAAGTGTATTCTTCTACATTTGGATAGAATGTCCTGAAGATATCAATGAAATTCATCTCATTAAATGTGTCTTTTAAGACTTGTTGTTTTCTTACTTTCTGTTTTAATGATCCTCCCATTGGTAAAAGTGGGGTGTTTAAGTCTACACTGATTTAGCCACTTTGGAAGACAGTGTAAAGATTCCTTAAAAAACCAGGAATAGAACCACCATATGACCCAGCAATCCCACTACTGGGCATATACTCTAAGGAAATCAAAACTGAAAAAAGACCCTTGTACCACAGTGTTCACTGCAGCACTGTTTACAATAGCCGGAACTTAAAAGAAACCTAGATGTCCAATGGATAAAGAAGCTGAGGTACATATACACAATGGAATATTACTTAGCCATAAAAAGGAAAGCATTTGAGTCAGTTCTAATGAGATGGATGGGCCTAGAGCCTATCATACAGAGTGAAATAAGTCAGAAGAGAAAGATAAATATTGTATACTAACACATATATGTGGAATCTAGAAAGATAGTACTGATGAATTTACATGCAGGGCAGCTGTGATAAACGGACCCAGAGAACAGACTTATGGACATTGAGGGGAGGGAGGAGTGGGTGAGATGTATGGAAAGAGTAACATGGAAACTTACTTTACCATATGTAAAATAGATAAGCAATGAGAATTTGCTGTAAGACTAAGGGAATTCAAACAGGGGCTCTGTAGCAACCTAGAGAGGTGGGATGGGGAGGGAAGCGGGAGGGAAGTTCAAGAGGGAAGGGACATAACCTGTGGCCGATTCATGTAGATGTTTGGCAGTAAACAACACAACTCTGTAAAGCGAGTATCCTTCAATTAAAATTTTAAAAAAGAACAAAAGAAAGAAAGAAAGAGCTAAGGCAAAACACCACCAGCCAGGAACTCAAGGAACACCTTGACCCCGAAGGTAGATTAGGAAATACCTTGCCAGGACACCTCAAAAACAGGATAGAGGGCTTCCCCTGGTGGTCCAGTGGGTAAGGACACGGCCTTGCAGTGCAAGGGGCGCCGGTTCGATCCCTGGCCTGGGAAGATCCCACGTGCCGCGGAGCGGCTGGACCCATGTGTCCAATTACCCAGCCGGAGCTCTGGAGCGCATGCGCCCAGAGCCGGCGCTCTGCAGTAACAGACGCCACCACGATGGGAGGCCCGCAGGAGCCAAAGAACGAAGACGGATGAAAATGGAGAAATGAAAGACCAATAGAAGTGGCCCACCCGCTCCCCTCCCTCCCCAACCCGACCCCCGCCCCAAATAAATAAATAAATAAATCTTAAAAAAAAAAAAAAAAACAGGATAGAAAATACCTCCCCAGGCCACATCCAAAACAGAACAGCCTACACACTTATGTTAAGTAGAACTACTTGATTAACGTATGGAATTGACCAATATGATGTGAAAAACATAACTGTGATTTTTCCATTATTTCATGCCCCTTGTATTTTGTCAAGTAGCCTTGTTTGTTATGTTCAACAAATATGGTCCAGTAAGTGCCTAAAAAAAAAGCCTTGCTGGTTCTGATTCTCCCTCCTTTCAGAACACCATCAACACACCCTAACAGATGTCAACACCAGCAGTTGTCCTGTATAGTGACAAAACAAAGAATTTCACAAACATGGCCTACTACTACCCTGTGGGATTTTATAATTCAATAAACATAGGCTAATGGTAATTATTAAGACTCTACATGTTACTTTACCATTCAAAAAGTGATTCACACACAGTATTTCATTTGGTTTAAATGTGCTACTAGAGTTATTATATAGAGATGTGATGATAAAAGAACAAAGGTCCATGAATAGCAATAGAACAAAAACTTCATAAACATATAAGCAGATCGTGCAATCAAAGCTAAAATAGGAAGGACATAACCTGTGGCCGATTCATGTAGATGTTTGGCAGTAAACAACACAACTCTGTAAAGCGAGTATCCTTCAATTAAAATTTTAAAAAAGAACAAAAGAAAGAAAGAAAGAGCTAAGGCAAAACACCACCAGCCAGGAACTCAAGGAACACCTTGACCCCGAAGGTAGATTAGGAAATACCTTGCCAGGACACCTCAAAAACAGGATAGAGGGCTTCCCCTGGTGGTCCAGTGGGTAAGGACACGGCCTTGCAGTGCAAGGGGCGCCGGTTCGATCCCTGGCCTGGGAAGATCCCACGTGCCGCGGAGCGGCTGGACCCATGTGTCCAATTACCCAGCCGGAGCTCTGGAGCGCATGCGCCCAGAGCCGGCGCTCTGCAGTAACAGACGCCACCACGATGGGAGGCCCGCAGGAGCCAAAGAACGAAGACGGATGAAAATGGAGAAATGAAAGACCAATAGAAGTGGCCCACCCGCTCCCCTCCCTCCCCAACCCGACCCCCGCCCCAAATAAATAAATAAATAAATCTTAAAAAAAAAAAAACAGGATAGAAAATACCTCCCCAGGCCACATCCAAAACAGAACAGCCTACACACTTATGTTAAGTAGAACTACTTGATTAACGTATGGAATTGACCAATATGATGTGAAAAACATAACTGTGATTTTTCCATTATTTCATGCCCCTTGTATTTTGTCAAGTAGCCTTGTTTGTTATGTTCAACAAATATGGTCCAGTAAGTGCCTAAAAAAAAAGCCTTGCTGGTTCTGATTCTCCCTCCTTTCAGAACACCATCAACACACCCTAACAGATGTCAACACCAGCAGTTGTCCTGTATAGTGACAAAACAAAGAATTTCACAAACATGGCCTACTACTACCCTGTGGGATTTTATAATTCAATAAACATAGGCTAATGGTAATTATTAAGACTCTACATGTTACTTTACCATTCAAAAAGTGATTCACACACAGTATTTCATTTGGTTTAAATGTGCTACTAGAGTTATTATATAGAGATGTGATGATAAAAGAACAAAGGTCCATGAATAGCAATAGAACAAAAACTTCTAAGTAAGATACATATGAAAAGCAAGGCATATATCCAGTGCAATTCAAAGCTAAAGAAGGATGCAGCAAAGTGTTCTGATCCATATAGAAAGAGGTGGGATTTCAGGATGTATTTAAATGAGAGAAAGGGTCCACTTAATAGATTAAGAAAAAGAAAGCACAAAAAGATACACCAAGGACAAAGTGCTACTTTGGAAAAGTCACCAAATTTTATAATATAAATTGATGTTAAGGTTTACAACCATGTGGCTTGTCTCACTCTTTGCTGCCTACAAAATTGCTGTTGGGATCAATACCAGATTCTATAAACGAATGCAATATAATTCATCCAATATTTCCATCTCACTTGTTTTATGTTAGGTTTTCAAATCTTTTTTAAGTGTCATCAAAAGAAGTTGACAAGGTAAGCCATCCAGACATTCCTATGACTAATCTTGTCTCCCAAAATGTGATGTAAGATCCAAGAATCACCGTCCCTAACACAAATAAGTGATCCAGCATCATTCTAACGATCACAACAGGTCATCTGTTCATTGTCCTTGAAAGCTAAACACTGCTCTAGCTAAACTTTTTTTTTTTTTAACAACAGTGATTATTCACTTTGGTGAGCACTGCTTTTATTGCTTGTTTCATAACTACAAAGATTCTATTTTGACATTTGAATGCTGTGTATTTTCTTCCCTGGCATCATATGAGCATTCATTCCTCTTCATAATATGGGAGATTTATTCGGAGCCAGTTAGAAGAAGCTGTGAGTGGTAACAGCTCTGTTACCTCAGAAATCGTACACTAACTAGTTGCTTCCCGCTATTAGCCGATTACAAAAAAATTGCTCCAGTAAGTTTTCTCTCTCAGATTTCAAATAATTACTAGAGCAAACTATGTGAGGTTGCCAATATTCAACTGTCTGACTTAAAACATGGCAGATTCATAGAGTTATACCTAATGTAATGAGCCAGAGATTCTTCATATATTACTAAGTAAAAGTTAGCCAGATATCTAAGCCCTCATATTCACTGTAGTGTTATTTACAACAGCCAAGACATGGAAACAACCTAAATTTCCATCAGTGGATGAGTGAATAAAATAAATATGATATATACATATGTGTGTGTGATATATATATATATGTGTGTGTATATATATATATATGTGTGTGTATATATATATATATATATATATATATATAGTTGTCAAGTTGCTACGTTATGTCCGACTCTTGCCTGACCCCATGGCCTGTAGCCTACTAGGCTCCTCTGTCCATGGGATTTCCCAGGTAAGAATACTGGAGTGGGTTGCCATTTCCTTCTACAGGGAATCTTCCAGAGCCAGGGATTGAACCAATGTCTCCAGCATTGTCAGACAGATTCTTTACCACTAAGCCACCAAGGAGGCCCCAAGAGGTTATTACATCTTTCAGGCTTTTGTAAGTGCTTATTCCATATCTTCTTGGGTGCCAATATTGCTTTAAAATCCTAACAAAAAAATATTTTATGGCACAGATAAAGTCAAGGAATACACTGCACATAGAAAGAATCCTTTTAAAAGCCATGCCTATCTTCCTGAATAAACTGGCAAAAGCGTCTTTCATCTTGCGCACCTCTTAAAACAAGTTGCATTTGATGGTACCACTCTAAGCACTATTCACCCATGCACTATGACTTAAAGAAGGAATAGTATTTGAAAAAATAGGCACTCTTATTGCTTGTTTCATACAAATTTTTGACATTTGAATGCTGTGTATTTTCTTCCCTGGCATCATATGAGCATTCATTCCTCTTCATAATATGGGAGATTTATTCGGAGCCAGTTAGAAGAAGCTGTGAGTGGTAACAGCTCTGTTACCTCAGAAATCGTACACTAACTAGTTGCTTCCCGCTATTAGCCGATTACAAAAAAATTGCTCCAGTAAGTTTTCTCTCTCAGATTTCAAATAATTACTAGAGCAAACTATGTGAGGTTGCCAATATTCAACTGTCTGACTTAAAACATGGCAGATTCATAGAGTTATACCTAATGTAATGAGCCAGAGATTCTTCATATATTACTAAGTAAAAGTTAGCCAGATATCTAAGCCCTCATATTCACTGTAGTGTTATTTACAACAGCCAAGACATGGAAACAACCTAAATTTCCATCAGTGGATGAGTGAATAAAATAAATATGATATATACATATGTGTGTGTGTATATATATATATATATGTGTGTGTATATATATATATATGTGTGTGTGTATATATATATATATATATATATATATATAGTTGTCAAGTTGCTACGTTATGTCCGACTCTTGCCTGACCCCATGGCCTGTAGCCTACTAGGCTCCTCTGTCCATGGGATTTCCCAGGTAAGAATACTGGAGTGGGTTGCCATTTCCTTCTACAGGGAATCTTCCAGAGCCAGGGATTGAACCAATGTCTCCAGCATTGTCAGACAGATTCTTTACCACTAAGCCACCAAGGAGGCCCCAAGAGGTTATTACATCTTTCAGGCTTTTGTAAGTGCTTATTCCATATCTTCTTGGGTGCCAATATTGCTTTAAAATCCTAACAAAAAAATATTTTATGGCACAGATAAAGTCAAGGAATACACTGCACATAGAAAGAATCCTTTTAAAAGCCATGCCTATCTTCCTGAATAAACTGGCAAAAGCGTCTTTCATCTTGCGCACCTCTTAAAACAAGTTGCATTTGATGGTACCACTCTAAGCACTATTCACCCATAAAAAGAAGGAAGTATTGTTATTTGTGACAACGTAGATGGATCTTGAGGGGGTTATGGTGAGTGAAATAAATCAGCAAAAAATAAAAAAAAATAAAGCAAAGACTGTATGATCTCACTTATATATGGAATCTAAAAGAGCTGAACTTACAGAAACAGAGAACAGTGATTATCAGGGGCTAGAGGCAGGGGAAATGTCAAGACACAGGTCACATGATACAAACTTCTGTCTCTAGGATGAATAAAGCCTGGGGAGCTAATGTACAGTATGGTGACTAAGGCTAACGATACTATATTGTACACTTAAAAGTTACTAGGAAGGACTTCCGTGGTGGTCCAGTGGTTAACACCTGGCCTTCCAATGCAGGGGGTGCAAGTTCCTGATGGAGAACTAAGACCCCACATGCCTCCCAGCTCCCCACCAAAAAAATTAAACAGAAATAATACTGTAACAAATTCAATAAAGACTTATCTTAAAAAATGGTCAACATAAAAAATCTTAAAAAAAAACCTGTTGAGAGAGTACACCTTAAATGTTCTCTCCATAATAGCAGCCAAACAATGGCAACCATGTGAGCCGAAATGTTAACTAAGGCTATCGTGGTAATCATTTTACAGTATATATGTGTATCAAATCATCCCACTGTAGACCTTAAAACGACACAATGTTATATGTCAATTATATCTCGCAGTGCTGGAAATCCGTGCCAGGGGTCTAGGCTGACATCCTGCACATGCAGAAGCACAGAGGCGGGGCTGGCGGCCAGCGCTGACCCAGGCTCTGGGTGGAATAAAGAGTGGGAGGGGCTCAAGCAGACAGTACCTGTGAACACAGAAACCCAGTGGGCAAAACCCAGTCACACCTGCAAATGGCCTGCAGTGACCGTGCTAACTGTTGGTTTCTTTAGTGGAAAAGGGTGCTGGGTTCTCCCTGCAGAGCAGGGCACTGGGAACCCTTCAGTAACTTCCACCGCACGGCTGACAGCCCTTCCTCCTTACTCCTGGTTGTCACTACATGTCCCAGTTCTGCTGGTCTCTGCTGGGATGAAACCGAAGCAGGTCTTTCACATGGTCCCTGAATGGCTGGGGAAGCTGGTGGCCTGCCCTACTCTTTCCTAGCCAGGGGAGCACTCTCTAGCTGGGAAGTTCTGTCTTTGCATTGAGCACTGGCGCCTGGGAAATGGAATGGTACAAGGCAAAATAAAGCTGCTCTTCCTTCTCTTTGTCTGTTGTTATTCTCAGGGATTTTGTTCCACTATGTTCCTGAAGTTTCATAAGTGAACTCCTGAGATCACCCAGAACTGTTTTTACTGGTTGATAGCTAATGGTTGATCTTTGGGAGGGAGGGGATGCTGATCTTTGTGGGAGGGTCTCCTACTCCATCTTCATGGCATCACTCCTTACTATGCCGATTATAATGAAAATACAATCACACAGACTGAAGATTTTTAAATATTTTTGATTTACATAAATTCTGCTTTAAGTCAGTTACTTTTAATATAGAACTTGGTGATTTTTTGTCAGCTCCCTGGAAATGACCTTCCAATTCTTCATCTGGGGGAAATGAGAGTTTTTATGCACACTCTCTTGAGAATGTGTGAATCATAAAAATTAATAGAAGGTGTATTCATTTATATTTAACTTTGTGCTGAAGAGAATGAACTATGAGCCTATGGTATTTAGAAAAGGCATAAGTGAAAACACTGTACAAAGACAGCCACAGTTGGGAGCTACAGATTTAAGTTTCAGTTTAACTAGATACCTTTAAAAATAATATCAAATAGAACTTGATCCTCTTTTGAAAGGAGATATTTTAACAAACAATATGTAATGCAGTAACTATATTGTATACAGTATTTAGCAAACTATATGTAATATAGGTAGGTTTAGTGGTTTAGTTGTGTCTGACTCACCTGACCCCATGGATTGTAGCCCACCAGGCTCCTCTGTCCATAGGATTCTCCAGGCAAGAATACTGGAGTGGGTAGCCATTCCCTTCTCCAGGGGAGCTTCCCAGCCCAGGGATCAAACTCAGATTTCCTGCATTACAAGCAGACTCTTTATCAAAATACAGTTATGTTGAAATCTGGAAAGTTCCCTTTTTGACAGGCTTATTTAACTTGTACATCAGGAAAATCCAGTACACATCACATACCTAGACTACCAAGGCCAAAAGGCTCGACAAAGGTTTTCTAATACCCTTATGAAAGAGTCACAGAAAAAGTGATTGAAACCTTATATAACTGGATGGATCTGAAATGAATTGAAAGCTATTTCTTGAGGATACTGCTTAATGAAGTGATGTCACAGTCTGTGGCCTCTGCCTTCAGTCCCGTCTTGTTCAATGATTTTATCAATGAATTGAATGAAGACAGAAAATATATGTGGATTACATATGCAGAGGATACAAAACGTGGAAGCATAAGGAATGGGCTGGATGACAGGATGGCAGTATCGTGATCCAAAAAGACCTTGACAGGCTAGAGAGATGGGCCTGACCTGACAAGATGGAATTTAATAAGGATAAATGTAAGGTCAATACAACAAGAAGAAGAAAAAGAAGAGAAAAGAGCCTTGCTATTCAAGCACAGGCTGGGGGAGTTGCAGCTTAAGGCAGTAGGTGAAATGAGAACTGAAGAATTTAGTCAAGTTCACGGCGAGCTTACCACTCGTCAATAGTATGAACTGGGATTAGGGGCTTGCTCTTTGGAGCCAAGAAGGTGGAAGGATAAACTCCAAGATCTGACTTGCATTATGGATTAAGATTGGCAAATGACTTAATCTCTCCAAAGCTCAGTTCCCTTGTCTGTAAAATAAGAATGATGATAGGAAAGAAAATCTTCTACATGACAGCTACTGGGTTCATTCTTTTATGTAAGTCCTGACTCTTAATTCTTGAATATTTAGTGATCACCAAGACTTTCCTTAAATATCCCATAGCTTCTTATTCCCATCTTGCAATGGTAAGAGAAGTGAAAGGGAAGACATGAAGACCAGCAAGGGGGGAAAAGAAATCAAAAGAAGGGAGAAATCAGCCGATAATAACTAAGAAACTACGTTGGCCCAAGCACTACGTAAGGTACCTTATGTCATTCACATAACTAATAACAAAGAAGTCGTCATTTGCATTTTAGATACGAGAAAACTGAAGCTTCGAGGGAGAAGTTTTCCCAGTCAAAACAGAAATTAGCACAATTGGACTTTGTGTGCAGGTCTACACTCCATGAGGTTCAGATTCTCCACCACCATCAGTCACCTCAGAAAGAACTTGTGATCACCAAATGTCAAGTATCCTCAGTGTTCCTTCCTTCTATCTGGTGGTTCAGCTGCTAAGTCATGTCTGACTCTTGTGACCCCATGGACTGTAGCCCGCCAGGCTGTTCTGTCCATGGAATTTCCCAGCAAGAATACTGGGGTGGGCTGCCATTCCCTTCTCCAGAGGATCTTCCCAACCCAGGGACTGAACCTCATCTCTGGCAATGCAGGCAAATTCTTTACTGCTGAGCCACCAGGGAAGTCCTTCCTACTAGCTGCATGGTCTGAAATCCAACTTAAAATATTACTCTATTCCCACATTTATATTAATGCTATCTAGTCTGTTTCAATCTGTGAGAATTGACTTCAACACATTAAATTCAATCTATGATTCAACATGCCCATATAAAGCAGCTCAGTAGACACAACGATACTCTAGTTACGCCATGTCTTTAACAGCCACCCTTCCCATAAATGGTCCATAAGAAGCTTTCTTTTCTGAAACTATTTACTAATTTTCCTTGAGTTTCAAAAAAACGGCGAGCTTACCACTCGTCAATAGTATGAACTGGGATTAGGGGCTTGCTCTTTGGAGCCAAGAAGGTGGAAGGATAAACTCCAAGATCTGACTTGCATTATGGATTAAGATTGGCAAATGACTTAATCTCTCCAAAGCTCAGTTCCCTTGTCTGTAAAATAAGAATGATGATAGGAAAGAAAATCTTCTACATGACAGCTACTGGGTTCATTCTTTTATGTAAGTCCTGACTCTTAATTCTTGAATATTTAGTGATCACCAAGACTTTCCTTAAATATCCCATAGCTTCTTATTCCCATCTTGCAATGGTAAGAGAAGTGAAAGGGAAGACATGAAGACCAGCAAGGGAGGAAAAGAAATCAAAAGAAGGGAGAAATCAGCCGATAATAACTAAGAAACTACGTTGGCCCAAGCACTACGTAAGGTACCTTATGTCATTCACATAACTAATAACAAAGAAGTCGTCATTTGCATTTTAGATACGAGAAAACTGAAGCTTCGAGGGAGAAGTTTTCCCAGTCAAAACAGAAATTAGCACAATTGGACTTTGTGTGCAGGTCTACACTCCATGAGGTTCAGATTCTCCACCACCATCAGTCACCTCAGAAAGAACTTGTGATCACCAAATGTCAAGTATCCTCAGTGTTCCTTCCTTCTATCTGGTGGTTCAGCTGCTAAGTCATGTCTGACTCTTGTGACCCCATGGACTGTAGCCCGCCAGGCTGTTCTGTCCATGGAATTTCCCAGCAAGAATACTGGGGTGGGCTGCCATTCCCTTCTCCAGAGGATCTTCCCAACCCAGGGACTGAACCTCATCTCTGGCAATGCAGGCAAATTCTTTACTGCTGAGCCACCAGGGAAGTCCTTCCTACTAGCTGCATGGTCTGAAATCCAACTTAAAATATTACTCTATTCCCACATTTATATTAATGCTATCTAGTCTGTTTCAATCTGTGAGAATTGACTTCAACACATTAAATTCAATCTATGATTCAACATGCCCATATAAAGCAGCTCAGTAGACACAACGATACTCTAGTTACGCCATGTCTTTAACAGCCACCCTTCCCATAAATGGTCCATAAGAAGCTTTCTTTTCTGAAACTTATCTTTTTAAATCTAATCTTGCTTCCTTTGTGTTTTAAGCCATCGTCTTTCTATTTTCCACCTATTGCATATGAGCATGCCAGTAGCAACAGAACTACTTCTTATATAAACTTAAAGGGAGAAAAATAAAGAAAAAATTATTTCAAAAAATGCAATGCTGTGTACATGGGGTGTATCACCTAAACCAAAAGAGTTTGGAAAGAGGCCAAAATGCAAGAAAGATACAAGAAGAACATTCTTTGCCATCCACAGTCAAAGCCCTAAGCCACCCACATGCTGCCATCCTTCAGAACCCAAGTCAAAGACCGCATTTCCTGTGAAGTCCTGCCTGGCCATATCTCCACCCCAGGTGGAGATTTTTTGATCACTCTTTCCTTGGCTCCGTGCCTTTTCACACTTCTTATATAACACACATTACACTGTACTGCAAGTAGTTGCTGATATAACAGGATGTTAACTGTAAGTTTCAATGGAAACACCCACACAATAGATGTTACATTCCAAAGGAGGTGCTAGACCACTTATTTGTTGTTGGTGTGTCTGACTCCTTCCTTTTCGACCCTATGGATGGTAGGTCCATAGGATTTCCCAGGCAAGAACACTGCATTAGGTTGCCATTTCCTCCTCCAGGGGATCTCCCTGACCCATGGATCAAATGCATGTCTCCTGCAGTGCCAGGTGAATTCTGTACCACTGAGCCACCAGAGAAACCCAGACCACTTCAAAGAATTAAAAAAAAAAATAAACTTCACTAGAGATCAACATGGACATATTGCTGTATTTAAAATGGATAACCAGCAAGATCCTATTTTACAGCAGAGGGAATTCTGCTTGTGATGTGATAGCCTGAATGGGAGGGGACTTCGGGGGAGAATGAACACATGTATATGCAGGGTAGAGTTACCGTGCCATGCGCCTGACACTGTCACAGCACTGTTAATCAGCTACATTCCAATACAAAATAAAAAGTTTTAAAAATAATTAATTTAAAAATAATTTTGGGACCCATGGACGAGCCATGGAATTTTCCAGGCAAGAATACTGGAGTGGGTAGCCTTTCCCTTCTCCAGGGGATCTTCCCAACTCAGGGATCAAACCCAGGTCTCCCACATTGCAGGCAGATTCCTTACCATCTGAGCCAAAAACAGAAGCCCAACTTAAAAATAGGTCATTAGAATAATAATAATAATAAAAAGCTCATTAGAAACAATGCCACCCACTGCCACATCAAAAATATTTTTTAAATGAAAATGGAGAGAGGAGACGAACTTTTTGAGTGTTTCTTACAAAGACAGCACTTGGAGTTACAACTTCCTTAGGGGCTGGGAAGCTCTCAGGCCTCATGAGGGAGCATCAGTGAGTCTGTTTTTGAAACTTAGCAGGTGAGCCCTGAAGTTGGGAGTGGCACAGTCAGATGGAATCTGACTCCCAACAAGATCAAGGGAAAGAAACAGGCTGGTAAGCTGCAGTTACCTTAGAGAACCGGGGGCTGCTGCTTCGTGTAGGGAGGGACCAGTGTACATCCCCAGTGTTTACTGGGGCAGGGTATTTTCCAACCTATTATCTTCTGGCTTCTAGGTCTCCTCTATAGATAATGCTCTTTTTTTTTTTTTTTTTTTAAGATTTATTTATTTATTTTGGGCGGGGGTCGGGTTGGGGAGGGAGGGGAGCAGGCGGGCCACTTCCATTGGTCTTTCATTTCTCTATTTTCATCCGTCTTTGTTCTTTGGCCCATGTGGGCCTCCCATCGCGGTGGCGTCTGTCGCTGCAGAGCGCCGGCTCTGATCGCATGCGCTCCAGAGCTCCAGCTCGGTGATTGGACACATCGGTCCAACTGCTCCACGGCACGTGGGATCTTCCTAGGCCAGGAATCGAACCGGCGCCCCTTGCACTGCAAGGTGGTGTCCTTACCCACTGGACCACCAGGGGAAGCCCAGATAATGCTCTTTTAAAAGTTGCCGATGACTACCTTCCAGGCTGAAAAACTCAAATGCACTTTTCTAAATCCTTGTGATGACTCCACATTTCAAAATGATTTAATGTTCACTTTTATACTCAAACTTTCACCTTCCTGGGTTTCTGTGATCATTCAATGAGGTACTCTGCAAAGACCATGGGCCTTGAAGTCAAACGGACCTAAATTTGATTTAATGCAATCAATAAGTGTTTACAGAATGCAGAGCCTGTGCCAGGGTGTAAACTAGGTCCTGGGGGGATCAGTTGTAAAGACAGACATGAAACACCGTGCCCTCACCGGGCTTAATATTTAACCCAGCTATAGAATTTCCCAGTCACATTAGCATGAGAAAACCTACTAAACTGTCTGGGTATAATTTTGCTCACCTATAAAAAAAGAATAATACTACTTCATGAGAAATATTATTATAGTTAAATGAGGCAAGTTATGTAAATTGCCAGTTAATCCTTATCGAACATATAACAGTCACTGGATAAATGCTCGTGCCTTTCCCCAAGCCCTCCCTCTCCACCACCTTGCCCATTTCCTGCTGTGCATGTCCACCCCACTGCCTCAGCTTTGCTCATTCTTTAATTATCTCGGTGACACTCCAGTGAGCAGGCATTTCATGGCTACATTCCCTAAAGCTTTCTCAGCTCTGTGTTTCCTCTTTCTTTACTTATTCCCTCTGGGACCTTACTCCCTGGGCATCAACTACCACATCTTTGTGATTCCTGCTTACAGTGAGGTCTCTCTTTAGTTCCAATCCCACGCATTTATGGTCCCTCTCTCTCTCTGTGTGTCTAAAAAGAAACTCACCCTACTCACCTGACACCTACTCCGATGCTTATAACACTGATATGAATTATATTTAATTCAACAAGCAGTTACTAAACATCCACGGTATATCAGAGACATGTCTTGGGCTACAGACTCTCTTGCCACTATCTGAACTCAAAACTGCCGGCTCTGATCGCATGCGCTCCAGAGCTCCAGCTCGGTGATTGGACACATCGGTCCAACTGCTCCACGGCACGTGGGATCTTCCTAGGCCAGGAATCGAACCGGCGCCCCTTGCACTGCAAGGTGGTGTCCTTACCCACTGGACCACCAGGGGAAGCCCAGATAATGCTCTTTTAAAAGTTGCCGATGACTACCTTCCAGGCTGAAAAACTCAAATGCACTTTTCTAAATCCTTGTGATGACTCCACATTTCAAAATGATTTAATGTTCACTTTTATACTCAAACTTTCACCTTCCTGGGTTTCTGTGATCATTCAATGAGGTACTCTGCAAAGACCATGGGCCTTGAAGTCAAACGGACCTAAATTTGATTTAATGCAATCAATAAGTGTTTACAGAATGCAGAGCCTGTGCCAGGGTGTAAACTAGGTCCTGGGGGGATCAGTTGTAAAGACAGACATGAAACACCGTGCCCTCACCGGGCTTAATATTTAACCCAGCTATAGAATTTCCCAGTCACATTAGCATGAGAAAACCTACTAAACTGTCTGGGTATAATTTTGCTCACCTATAAAAGAAGAATAATACTACTTCATGAGAAATATTATTATAGTTAAATGAGGCAAGTTATGTAAATTGCCAGTTAATCCTTATCGAACATATAACAGTCACTGGATAAATGCTCGTGCCTTTCCCCAAGCCCTCCCTCTCCACCACCTTGCCCATTTCCTGCTGTGCATGTCCACCCCACTGCCTCAGCTTTGCTCATTCTTTAATTATCTCGGTGACACTCCAGTGAGCAGGCATTTCATGGCTACATTCCCTAAAGCTTTCTCAGCTCTGTGTTTCCTCTTTCTTTACTTATTCCCTCTGGGACCTTACTCCCTGGGCATCAACTACCACATCTTTGTGATTCCTGCTTACAGTGAGGTCTCTCTTTAGTTCCAATCCCACGCATTTATGGTCCCTCTCTCTCTCTGTGTGTCTAAAAAGAAACTCACCCTACTCACCTGACACCTACTCCGATGCTTATAACACTGATATGAATTATATTTAATTCAACAAGCAGTTACTAAACATCCACGGTATATCAGAGACATGTCTTGGGCTACAGACTCTCTTGCCACTATCTGAACTCAAAACTGCTCAAATCGATGGACCCAGAGATTATAATACTGAGTGAAGATAGACAGAGAAGGAGAAATATCATATGAAATTGCTTTTAAATGGAATATAAAAAGAAATGATACGAATGAACTTACAAAGCAGAGATTTGGAGAACGAGCTTATGGTTGCCAGTGGGGAAGCCTGGGGAGGGGGATGGATGGTTAGGGACTTTGGGATCAACATATACACACTACTGTATTTTAAATGGATAACCAACAAGGTCCTACTGTATAGCACATGGAAGTCTGCTCAATGTTATGTGGTAGCTTGGATGGGAGGGGAGTTTGGGGGAGAATGGATACATGTACAGGTATGGCTGAGTCCCTTTACTGTTCACCTGAAACTATCACACTTTATCTGCTATACTCCAACAAAAATAAAAAGGGTTTTTAAAATACTCGTGTAAATGCTTAGGATGGAGCCATTATCCTTCATTAGCTGAACTCTCACCATCTGCTCTCAGAGACTTAGAAACCAATCAAATGTGACCAGCAAGAAATACTAGTATCTATAAAACATTATAACTTATACATAGTAGGTAATCAATGAATGTTTACTTAGTGAAATTCCATTTAAATTAACGCTGGAAGCAGAGAAAGTATTAAAGTATCAGTCACGCTGGGAATAATAAACTAGAAGCACAGATGAGCATAAAGTGAGTAATATCCCTGAAAAGTCAGATGGAGATCAATTTCAGAAGCCTTCAGTGAAAAAAACAAGTGGTTTGATGTTTCTCTAATAATGTTATCTAGTGAATAAACTTTGTCCAAATGAAGGTACTAGAAAACCACTAAAAGTATTGGTGTAAGTGAAAAACACTGTCACAGCTACTGATTTTTTTTTTCAGTTGGGTACCATGAACTTAAGAAACTGTACGCAGGGAAATGACTGACATGTTATTGCGTGACAATGTAATCCAAAGATCTGCATGCAAATATTTCCAAGAGGTTTTTTCATTATAGCCCCAAATTTTAAACCTCCAAGTATCCCTTGACTTGGATACAAACAGCAGAGCAACCCTGTATGGAATATTATTCAGCAATTAAAAAGGAAATAACTATAATAATTCATGTGACATGAATGAATCTCAAAAGCAAATTCTCCTACATGCAAGAGGCCTCATTAAAAAGTTTATATACTGAATAAGTTGATGCATGTGGTTTTATTTAAAAAGGTACCATTAGAAGGACAAAAATGCAGATCAGCAGTTGCCAGGGGTTAGAGAGCAGGGAGGTGGGGGAGGAACTGACTGTACATATTGATTGCCATATTTGGGATGGTGCAAATATTCTGTATCTTGACTGTAGCAGGGCTTATACAACTGTATACATTTGTATCAAAATTTATTAAAATATGCACTTAAAAAGAGTTTTATAATATGAAATTATACCTGGATAAACCTATAAAAAAAGGCCCAAATTAAATCTGATGGTAGTGTGACTGGATATTGAGACTGATTCTAAATTGATAAAAAAGGAATAAATGATAGGTGTCAGTACTAAATGCATGAGAAATCAAAGGAGTTACTCTCTTCTGACAGCATGGTGGAATCACCAAAGATAAATGAAAAAAGAATCCACAAAAAAGAAGTGGTCTGGGAGGTGGATTGTTTTCTTCATATTAATAAGACGCAATTGACATAAAGTTTAAGGAATAGGATGAAGATCTGAATATGCACATTTTGCCGTCCAGTCACTCAGTCATGTCTGACTCTTTGTGACCCCAAGGACTAAGGCACGCCAGGTTTCCATGTCCTTCACCATCTCCCAGAGCTCCCTCAAACTGACGTCCATTGAGTCGGGGATGCCATCCAGCCGTCTTGTCCTCTGTCCTCCCCTCCTCCTCCTGCCTTCAATCTTTACCAGCATCAGGGTCTTTTCGAATGAATCGGCTTCTTGCATCAGGTGGCCAAAGTACTGGAGCCACGGCTTCAGCATCAGTCCTTCCAATGAACATTCAGGGTTGATTTCCCTTAGGATTGACTGGCTTCATCTCCTGGCAGTCTAAGGACTCTCAAGAGTCTCCTCTAGCACCATAGTCTGAAAAGCATCAATCGATTGATGCTGAAGCATCAATTCTTCAGCAATCAACCTTTTCTTAAAAAAAAAAAACCTTTTATTTTACTTTTAACTTTTACAGAGTTTTGTTGTTTACAGATATGTATATTCTCAGATTAGTCATATATATATTCTCTCCATCCCACCCCTCCAGACCATCATACCTTTTTTAATGGTCCAACTTTCACATCCACACATGGCTACTGGAAAAACCATCATTTTGACTATATGGGCCCTTGTCAGCAAAGTGATGTCTTTGCTTTTTAATAGGCTACATTCATCAGAGCTTTTCTTCTAAGGAGCAAGCGCCTTTTAATTTCATGGCTGCAGTCACTGTCCACAGTGAGTCTGGAGCCCAAGAAAATAAAGTCTGTCACTGTTTCCATTTTTCCCCTATCTATTTGTGATGAAGTGATAGGACTGGACACCATGATTTTAGTATTTTGAACGTTGAGTTTTAGTCCAAATTTTTCACTCTCCTCTTACACCTTCATCAAGAGGCTCTTTAGTTCCCTTCACGTTAGGCCATAAGGGTGGTGTCATCTGTGTATCTGAGGTTACTGATATTTCTCCTGGCAATCCTGATTCCAGCTTGTGCTTCATCCAGCCTGGCATTTCACATGAGGTACTCTGCATATAAGTGAAATAAGCAGGGTGACAATCTACAGCCTGTCGTACCCCTTTCACAACTTGAAACCAGTCCTCTGTTCCACATTTGGTTCTGTCTGTTGCTTCTACAGGTTTCTCAGGCGGCAGGTAAGGTGGTCATATGTACATACTGTACATATCGTAAAAACAAATGCCAAATAGGGTTAGTGAACACCTTCATTACCTCATATAATTACCATTTTGTTGTTATTGTGAGAACATCTAAGATAAACTCTCTTAGCAACTGTCAAATATACAATATGGTGCTATTAACTATAGTTACAGTGCTGTTCGTGAGATAATACCAATATTTTAAAGCTTTACTAACCTTCCAATGAACATTCAGGGTTGATTTTAGGATTGACTGGCTTCATCTCCTGGCAGTCTAAGGACTCTCAAGAGTCTCCTCTAGCACCATAGTCTGAAAAGCATCAATCGATTGATGCTGAAGCATCAATTCTTCAGCAATCAACCTTTTCTTAAAAAAAAAAAACCTTTTATTTTACTTTTAACTTTTACAGAGTTTTGTTGTTTACAGATATGTATATTCTCAGATTAGTCATATATATATTCTCTCCATCCCACCCCTCCAGACCATCATACCTTTTTTAATGGTCCAACTTTCACATCCACACATGGCTACTGGAAAAACCATCATTTTGACTATATGGGCCCTTGTCAGCAAAGTGATGTCTTTGCTTTTTAATAGGCTACATTCATCAGAGCTTTTCTTCTAAGGAGCAAGCGCCTTTTAATTTCATGGCTGCAGTCACTGTCCACAGTGAGTCTGGAGCCCAAGAAAATAAAGTCTGTCACTGTTTCCATTTTTCCCCTATCTATTTGTGATGAAGTGATAGGACTGGACACCATGATTTTAGTATTTTGAACGTTGAGTTTTAGTCCAAATTTTTCACTCTCCTCTTACACCTTCATCAAGAGGCTCTTTAGTTCCCTTCACGTTAGGCCATAAGGGTGGTGTCATCTGTGTATCTGAGGTTACTGATATTTCTCCTGGCAATCCTGATTCCAGCTTGTGCTTCATCCAGCCTGGCATTTCACATGAGGTACTCTGCATATAAGTGAAATAAGCAGGGTGACAATCTACAGCCTGTCGTACCCCTTTCACAACTTGAAACCAGTCCTCTGTTCCACATTTGGTTCTGTCTGTTGCTTCTACAGGTTTCTCAGGCGGCAGGTAAGGTGGTCATATGTACATACTGTACATATCGTAAAAACAAATGCCAAATAGGGTTAGTGAACACCTTCATTACCTCATATAATTACCATTTTGTTGTTATTGTGAGAACATCTAAGATAAACTCTCTTAGCAACTGTCAAATATACAATATGGTGCTATTAACTATAGTTACAGTGCTGTTCGTGAGATTCCCAAAACTTACTCAACTTATTCTTGAAAGCTTTGACTAACATCTCATTTCTCCCACAACCCCAGTCTCTCATACCACCATTCTACTTTCTGCATCTGTGAGTCTCAATTATTTAGATTACAAATATAAGTCAGATTTTACACTATTTTTCCTTTTCTGACTTCCTTGACTTGGCATAATGTCTTCAAGGTCCACCCATCTTGTCACCAATAACAGAATTTCTTTATCTTTCTGGCTGAATAATATTCCATTGTATATACCTACCCCATTTTCTTTATCCATTCATTCAACAGTGGATGAACTAAGATTGCCTTCATGTCGAGACTATTAGAAATAATGTTGCAGTGAACACAAGAATGCAGATATCTCTTTGGGATGGTGATTTTGTTTACTTGGGATAAATATGCAGGAGAGGAATTGCTAGATTATATGGTAGTTCTTATTTTTAATTTTTTGAGAAACTTCCACGGTAATTTCCACAGTTGGATACACCAATTTTACATTCCCACTAACAGAGCACGAGGGCCTCCTTTTCTTCATATTCTTGCCAGTACTTGTTATTTCTTATTTGTTTGTTTTTGTAATAACCATTCTAACAAGAGTGAGGTGATATCTCATTGTGATTTTAATTTGCATTTCCCTGAGGCTGGCATCTTTTCATGTACCGGTTGAACATCTCTATGACTTCTTTAGAAAAAATGTCTATTTAGATCCTCTGTCCATTTTATAATGAGATTTTTTGGGGGAGTTTTTTTGCTGTGGAGTTGTATGCGTTTTCCTTACTTGGGGGGTATTAATTAACTCATCATAAAGATGATCTGCAAATATTTTCTTGTATTCCATAGGTTGTGCTTTTATTTTGATGATTGTTTCTTCTGCTGTACTGAAGATGTCGTCCACTGGTGGACTTCTGCTTTTGTCATTTGTGCTTTGGGTATCATACTCAAAGAACTATTTCCAACACTGAAGTAAGGAAGCTTTGTTCCTGCTTTCTCAGGTCTTAACATTTAAGTCTTTAATCCATTTGAGTCAATTTCTGTTAATGATGTAAGAAATTATTTCTACTTTTATTCTTTGATATATGATTATTCAGTTTTGCCAGCAGCATTAATTGAACAGTGTATTCTTTATTCACACGGGGTATTCATACCAGTACCATACTTTGATTACCAGAGCTTCGTAATGTAGTTTGAAATCAGGTATGATGCCTTCAGCTTTCATCTTTGCTCTCAGAATCGCCTTGGCTATTCAGGGCCTTTGTAGTAGAACTGGCTTTTCATTCTTATGAAAAATGTCATTGGAAATTCAGTGAAGACTGCATTGAATCTACAATGGCTTTGGATAGTAGGAATGTTCTAATAATATTAGTTCTTCTGATGCATGAACATGGGGTAGCTTTCCATTTATTTGTGTTTTTTTCAGTTTATCTCATCCAAATCTTATCATTTTAGTGTATAAACCTTTCACTGTTCTGATTAAATTTATTTCTAAATATTGTATTATTTTTAATGCTACTGTAAATTAGATTATTTTCCTTACTTCTTTTTCTGGAACTAGAATAAGAAAAACAAACTGGGCCTGAGGTTAGCAGAAGGAAGGAGATAAGGAAGATCAGAACAAAATAAATGAAATAAAGACCAGGAAAAAATAGAAATGATCAACAAAATTCAGAACCAGTTTTCTGAAAAGATAAACAAAATTGACAAAACTTTAGCAAGACTAAGAAAAGGGACACGACTAAAATAAACAAAATCAAAAATGAAAGATATTACAAAAGACACCATGAAAATACAGAGGATCGTAACAGACTACTACAAACCGTTGCACTGCAACAAACTGGACAACCTACAAGAAATGTATAAACTCCTAGAAACATGCAATTTACTTAAATTGAATTAGGAAGAATAGAAAATCTGAACAAACCAACAAGAAACAAAGAGATTAAATCCATAATCAAAAACCTTCCTACAAAGAAGAGACTAGGATCAGATGGTTTCACTGGGAAATTCTACCAACCAAGTAGAGTCGCATTTCATGCTAATCCTTTTCAAATTCCTGTAAACAGTTAAAGAGGCAGGAGCAATATCACCAACTCATTTAAGGCCAGCAATGCCCTGATACCAAAGCTAAGTAAGGGTACCTGAAGAAAAAAAAACTCTAGGCCAACATACCTGCTGAGAATAATTGCAAAAACTCTTAACAGAGTCCAGCAAACCAAATTTAACAACACATTAAGTCATAAACCTTGATCAAGGGGGATTTATCTCTAGCATGCATAGACAGCTCAACATACACAAATCAATGAATGTGATACACCATGTTACTAGAATGAAAGATTAAAATCACACAATCACCTCAATGTATGCAGAAAAAACCATTTGACAAAATTTAACATTGTTTCATGTCAAAAACTCTCCACAAAGTAGATATAAAAAGAATATACTGGGCTTCCCTGGTGGTCCAGTGGGTAAGGACAACACCTTGCAGTGCAAGGGGCGCCGGTTCCATCCCTGGCCTGGGAAGAACCCACGTGCCGCGGAGCGGCTGGACCGATGTGTCCAATTACTGAGCTGGAGCTCTGGAGCGCATACGCCCAGAGCCGGTGCTCTGCGACAACAGAGGCCACTGTGATGGGAGGCCCACACGGGCCAAAGAACAAAGATGGATGAAAACAGATAAATGAAAGACCAATAGAAGTGGCCCACCCACCCTCTCCCTCCCCAACCACCGCCCCCAAAAAATAAAAAATAATAAAAAAATAAACAAACAAACAAAAAGAACATACTTCAACATAACAAAGGTTATAGATATATGGGATTCCCAGGTGGTAGTAATGGTGAAGACTCTACCTGCCAATACAGGAGATGCAGGTTTGATCCCTGGGTCAGGAAGATCCCCTGAAGAAGGAAATGGCAACCCACTCCAGTATTCTTGCCTGGGAAATCCCATGGACAGTAGAGCCTGGCAGACTACAGTTCATGAGGTTGCAAAGATTCAGACACGACTGAACACACCCACACACATGACAAGCCCACAGATAACATCATACTCAGTGGTGAAAGACTGAAAGCTTTTCCTCTATGATTAGGGACAAGACAAGGTGCCCACGCTCACAACTCAAATTCAACATTGTATTGTTAAGTCCTAACCAGAGCAATTAGGCAAAAAACATGCATCCAACTCAAAAAGAAGTAGAATTGTCTCTGCAGATGATGTGATCCTACATATTAAAGATCCTAACAACTCCACCAAAAAAATCAGTTAGAAGTAAAACAAATTTAGTGAAGTTGCAAGATACAAACATATAGAACATATGGAAGTATATGAACATATAGATATCAGTTGTACTAACAGTAAAATATCTGGAAAAAAGTTAAGAGGGTATGAATGTTTATTTCAACGTTTCTCACTGCATTTGAGACACTGCCATTGTCAGTCCAATCAAGTTTAAAACTCCCTGAAAAGCAGTGAGAAATATAGTAAAAACAAAAGGCAGGGCTGAAAATTAGAAATTTCTAATAAACTGCATAGTATTTATCTTTGTAATTTGAGGAGTAGATGACACTACTATGTAAGTGCTGGAAAACAGGTTATTTTGTGGCCATGCACAGTTAGGCTGCAATATGGAGAACAGGAAACATCCAAAGAATAGGTAATTTTAGGAATATGATGTTAACAATCTCTAATGCTTCAAAGCAGTCAAACTTAAAAATAAAAATAATTTAATGTGGATTTTGACATCACTGAGTGATCTTAAATGGTAAAATTTAAGCAGAATAGGAATGGCAGAATTCAGACGGCAAGAGTTTGAAAAGAGCAAGCTCTCAAAGACTATGAAAATAATAAAAGGTTTTTTGGAAAGACTGGAAACAGTAAAAGGCTTTTCTTGCAAAGATTGCTTGGGAGCTTATCACTAGCAATCTTTGTTCTTGGCAAACAAGAATGAGACCGAAAAAAAGGATGGTTGGGAAAGTACTCAGAAATTTTTTTTAATCCTCAAGTACTTGATTTCTAAGCACTGCAGAGCTAAAACTCAAACAACAAATGTTTTTGGAAGGCTAAAAAAACCAACATTCAGTTTAGCCAAGGGCCATTAGGCCCTAGGATATATTAGGTCGTGGGGCCCAAATTGATTCAAACCAAAAGGTGATTAAATAATTCTCCATGAAAAGCACAACTTTTCCTCTATGATTAGGGACAAGACAAGGTGCCGCTCACAACTCAAATTCAACATTGTATTGTTAAGTCCTAACCAGAGCAATTAGGCAAAAAACATGCATCCAACTCAAAAAGAAGTAGAATTGTCTCTGCAGATGATGTGATCCTACATATTAAAGATCCTAACAACTCCACCAAAAAAATCAGTTAGAAGTAAAACAAATTTAGTGAAGTTGCAAGATACAAACATATAGAACATATGGAAGTATATGAACATATAGATATCAGTTGTACTAACAGTAAAATATCTGGAAAAAAGTTAAGAGGGTATGAATGTTTATTTCAACGTTTCTCACTGCATTTGAGACACTGCCATTGTCAGTCCAATCAAGTTTAAAACTCCCTGAAAAGCAGTGAGAAATATAGTAAAAACAAAAGGCAGGGCTGAAAATTAGAAATTTCTAATAAACTGCATAGTATTTATCTTTGTAATTTGAGGAGTAGATGACACTACTATGTAAGTGCTGGAAAACAGGTTATTTTGTGGCCATGCACAGTTAGGCTGCAATATGGAGAACAGGAAACATCCAAAGAATAGGTAATTTTAGGAATATGATGTTAACAATCTCTAATGCTTCAAAGCAGTCAAACTTAAAAATAAAAATAATTTAATGTGGATTTTGACATCACTGAGTGATCTTAAATGGTAAAATTTAAGCAGAATAGGAATGGCAGAATTCAGACGGCAAGAGTTTGAAAAGAGCAAGCTCTCAAAGACTATGAAAATAATAAAAGGTTTTTTGGAAAGACTGGAAACAGTAAAAGGCTTTTCTTGCAAAGATTGCTTGGGAGCTTATCACTAGCAATCTTTGTTCTTGGCAAACAAGAATGAGACCGAAAAAAAGGATGGTTGGGAAAGTACTCAGAAATTTTTTTTAATCCTCAAGTACTTGATTTCTAAGCACTGCAGAGCTAAAACTCAAACAACAAATGTTTTTGGAAGGCTAAAAAAACCAACATTCAGTTTAGCCAAGGGCCATTAGGCCCTAGGATATATTAGGTCGTGGGGCCCAAATTGATTCAAACCAAAAGGTGATTAAATAATTCTCCATGAAAAGCACAACTTTTAAGCTCTCTGTTGTTTGTCTTGGCTGGACAACATATTATTGCCCCAGAAGAAAGCTTTCAGGGGTGAAGCAAGAGTAAAATTAAAAGGTATCTGTCAGCCCCCAGCATATAGGCTTCTTTCCCATATCTTCCTTCTTTTTCATTGCCAGTTTTTAAAAATGTAGTCCAGACTTTATTAAAGCTGGGAAGTTTTTTAAAAGGCAGATCTCTGGCCCTTGTTAAGACTAAATTAAAATTCTGAGAGTGAGATTCACACATCTTTGTTTTTTAACAGCTTCAGCATGCCATCCAAATGATTTGGTAGTGCATCACTGATATGGTCTAGCCTACTTCCACTTCCTGACTTCCTACTTGATTCATTTCAGTCTTTCCACGGCCCTACTCTGTTCTTGTCTTGCTGACATATCCAATGACAGCTTCATTTTTTCAGCTCCAATGGCATTATTCTCATTTACTATCCTAAAACAATGACTATTTTTACCACGCTCTCTTTCCTGAGGCTTTCTACTTCTTGGCTTCTAAGGTAGCATTGCCTGCAGCTTCTCTCTTCACTTGCTTTGTTTTCTTCCCGGAATCCTCTTCCACGGCTGTGGGCCACACATTTGGACGTATCCCAGAGTTCAGTCTTTGTTCTCCCCTTTTACATTTCTAAACTACCTTCTGAGATAATTTCATTCATTCCCATTACATTTTCCACAGACTGACTGTGTGTTAGTGCCAGTCATGTCTGACTGTGACCCTGTGGACTGTAGCCCGCCAGGCTCCTAATGACTATATCTTTATAATTTTTAAGTCTTTGTTTCCATTCCCGGACTCTTTCTTAAACCGTAGTCACTAACCTCCAGTGCTCACCAAAGAGCTGCTTTTAAGGATTAAGTAAGTTTGAGACTGAAACAGCAGAAAAGGATCTGAGTGGAACTGCTCACAAAAAGTTTGGGAAAGTTCTCTGACAAAACTTCCTAAGACTGTATATCTAAGAGTCATGCTGAGAACCAGGTGGTACCAGCTTAGGCAACATAAAGCTAGTAACTAAACAGACCCAGCCCAGAGATCCTAATGGTTGGAGACAGTTATCAATGTCAAATCAATCTGGTGTCATGAGCAAGGGGTTGTAACATTGATGGTGGACCTGGGCAGATACAGGAATGGAAGCAAGAGCTGGCCAAGAACGAAACTGGAAGCTATAGGTGTATAGATCCAGGTGCCTGCAAAATGCAGGAGCATGATCCTAAGGCAGTGAGCATACTGCCTGTCCACTGACAGGCAAGTTTAAAGCGGATAAGAAGCTCCAGTAGTTTATCTACAAAAACTTAGGAAAAAAAAAAAAACACCTTCTTGAGATCCTGGATTTAATATGTGCCTAATCTGAGGTGGTGAGAACATTCCAGGATTATCCTACCACATGCAATTTCTCCTCCTCCACTCCCTCCTTTTTGAACGTCTAATTCTAAAACTTTTCAAACAGAAAATAGTTCAATACATGTGCAGCCTCCACAGAGATTAAGCATATGGTAATATTTTGCTATGACTGCTTCAAATGGTTGATCTCTTTTAAAGAGATAAACTGGTACATATGAGCAAAAGACACCTCCCAAACATTTTCTCTTCACTCTACTCCCCAGAGGCTGTCACTCGGTTCAGATCAGTGTATCTGACTCTCCTGCCTGTCTTTCTTTTACTATAGTTGGAAATAGGAATAGTAAAGCTAAAAGATTTACCTCGGCATTGGGTACAAGTAAGAGAAAATCTGTGTCACAGTGATATTGGATAAAAACCTTGGATTGAACACTGCCGAAAGAAGTACTTTGTGAAATCAAACCACTGCACTGGTCATTACTTGCTTCAGGGAAAGAAGGACACAATTAGAAAATACTCATATTCCAACAACCCCTGGAAGCAAATGAAGAAATTGCTATGACACTGGCTAAGAGAGTTAATAATATTACTTAAATCTAAACCTGTGTAAATTTTGTTATTATTTTCATTAAAGTTAATGACTTTCTTCAGCGTTCAGTGAGGAAAAAGTAGGTACCCACATTAGCCAATATTTAAGCTACAAAATTTGAGACTACTCTTCAAGGAATGTTAAGGCATATGATAATTCCAAATCTGTTTTAGGAAACAGTTCTTCAACCAAAAAAAAAATTTTTTTAATAAGAATTAAAATTTGGCCATTTAAACCATAAATATCCTCACATACTTTATATTTATTAAATCAATTCCATATATATAAGAATAGTTTCTCTTGCTTCTCAAGAAGATTCATATGCCTCAGATTTAGATTTACCTGATGAAGAAAAAAATGTTTCAATTTTTTTTATAAGGCAGGTGCTTCTAACAGATTCTAGTCCAAACAATGCAAAAATGTAATAGGCAAAGGAGACAGATGGATAGACAGATGATAAAATATGTATATTTAAAATTTTATATAAATAATACCATATCTTTAACATTATCTCTTAAGGCTTATTCTTGTAGGCTTTAAGTTTATATGTTTTAAGTTCCTATATGTTTTAAGTCCTATAGGTATTAAGTTTATTCTTATAGTCTAGTTCACTCCTTTTCAATGGCTGTATAGTATGACATTGAATAAATTTTTTCTAGTTTATTTTTTCCCTTCTACTAATAAGGAAAATTTAGTTTGTTTCGACTGTTTCACTGTTATTTATCTATAGTGAACACTCTTGAATTAAGACATACATTTATTGGGCTTCCCTGGTGGTCCAGTGGGTAAGGACACCGCCTTGCAGTGCAAGGGGCACTGGTTCCATCCCTGGCCTGGGAATAGCCCACGTGCCGCGGAGTGGCTGGACCGATGTGTCCAATTACCGAGCTGGAGCTCTGGAGCGCATGCGCCCAGAGTCGGTGCTCTGCGACAACAGAGGCCACTGCAATGGGAAGCCCACACGGGCCAAAGAACAAAGATGGATGAAAATAGATAAATGAAAGACCAATAGAAGTGGCCCGTCCGCCCCGTCCCTCCGCAACCCGCCCCCCAAAATAAATAAATAATAAATATTTTTTTTTAATTAAAAAAAAGACATACATTTACATAAGAGTTTTTTCTTAGATGATCAGAAGTGAAATACAACATCACAAAGCAAAGCATGTTAAACTTTACCAGGTATTGGAAACTGTTTCCAGTGCCCTTGAACTGATTCTATGCTCCCACAACAATTTACTTCCATGCACTTACATTCTCACACATTCTAATATTAGTCTTACAAACATCTGTCAAACAGATGGATGTGAAATGGTATCTGACTGTTATTCAATCTAAATTTCTTTGATTACTAGTGAAGTACAGCAAAAGGCTTCCCAGGTGGTTCAGAGGGTAAAGAATCTGCCTGCCAGTGCATCAGACACAGAATATGTGGGTTCACACATTTTATTTTTTATTAGTTTTCCACTCTATGTACTGCCCGTTCATATGTTTTGCACATTTTCCTGTTAGGTTTATTATTGTTTTCTTTTTGGTGTGTGCGTGAGTTCTTTCTATATTCGAGACACTAGAGCTCCCCTAGTGATTCAGTGGGTAAAGAGTGAGCCTTGCGGTGCAAAGGGCACCAGTTCGATCCCTAGCCTGCAAAGATTCCACATGCCACGTGTATTAAATAAGAAGCACGTGCGCCCAGAGCCGGTGCTGTGCAGCAAGAGAGGCCACTGCAATGGGAGGCCCACACAGGCCAAAGAATACAGATGGATGAAAATAAATGAATATAAAACCAATAAAAGAGGCTAAAATTTAAACAGAAAAGGACACTAGTCCTTTGTTCTTTTTTTAATTTTTGACTTTTTTTAGAAGTACAGTGTACTTCCCTTTCCCTGGACGACTGGAAAGAGAGCAGAAAAGACATGACCCAGAGACTGACAGCAGAGCAGCCTTCCTGGAAAATGATGGAAAGACACAGGATGGAGAGAGACTTGTCTCAGCCACTGGAGGACATTTTACTTTCTCAGATGCAAAATTTTTAAAAAAGGAGAATCTTCTGTGAAAAGGAACAAAAAGTGCTTATCCTTGAATATAATCATCTTAGATATAAAAACATAAAAATAGAAATCTGACATATGAATTAAGAACATTTTCATTATTTTTCAAAATAATATGGAAAATCCAAGCAGCTCTGAATAACAAGAAGTCCATATGGAATTATAAATCAAGCTTGATTCAAGGAAATAATCCATGAATCCAATTTAATATGCTGAAAACTTTTAAGCTAGTGAATTCCCAGCTTTTAGTGTATTTAATCACTCAAAGAGCAAGCTGTTTCCCACTCCAGGTCCCCATGATCAGAGAGTCCAATTCAGGGGGCTAGAGGATGAACCTAAAAATCTGCATCTCCACAATTACTTCAGCTTAATCTGTTTGAGGTTGTCTTAAGACATCCTCATTTTAAATTCTAGTGTGTATGTGACAGAGAAACAAAGGTTTTGAAATAGAGGAATAATCTAATCAGAATTCTGCTTTAGAAAGATTATTCTAGAATTTAGAGGAGGGAGATGAGGAGAGGAGTACTCAATAGCACTCAAAAGTACTACAATAATGCAATTGAAAGGTAATGAAAGGTAAAACAAGATAATGGCTGGGAGATGAGAATCCACAGTATCCAGCAAAAGATTAGAGACTGAATATAAACTAAATGGAAGGGCTTCCCTGGTGGTCCAGTGGGTAAGGACACCGTCTTGCAGTGCAAGGGGCGCTGGTTCCATTCCTGGCCTGGGAAGATCCCACGTGCCGCGGAGCGGCTGGACCGATGTGTCCAATTACTGAGCCGGAGCTCTGGAGCGCATGTGCCCGGAGCCGGCGCTCTGCAGCAACAGAGGCCACCGCGATGGGAGGCCCACGTGGGCCAAAAACAAAGATGGAGAAAATAGATAAATGAAAGACCAACAGAAGTGGCCCGCCTGCTCCCCTCCCTCCCCACCCCCACCAAAATAAATAAATAAATAAATCTTTAAAAAAAAAAAAAAGAAAACTAAATGGAAGCATTAAAGATACATCAGGAGCTACCATTTTAGAATCATGATGCTGTTTGTAAAAAAAAAAAAAAAATCTCATGCTCAGTCGTGTCTCTTTGTGACCCTATGGACTGTAGTCCACCAGGCTCCTCTGTCCATAGGATTCTCCAGGCAAGAATACTGGAGTGGGTAGCCACTCCCTCCTCCAGGGCATCTTCTCCACCTAGGGATCAAACCCATGTCTCCTGTGCCTCTTGCACTGGCAGGCAGATTCTTTACCACTGAGCTATACAGCAGCACAAATGCATGAAAAATAGAGAAAATCACTTATTTGATTGTGAACATGTGAGTCCAAAATATTAGAGCTATCCTATGAGCAACTGGGAACACAGTCAGCCCCCTGCATACAAAACTTCAAGTTCCTATTATTAAGTTTCAGTGATACAAATACACGTTCCATCAACGTTAGGCATGAGTGAAACCGCAGCTTGCCCTCTATCTCCTACTACTGACAATCCTTCAGTTCTACCATCTTCCACCTCCTCCAGTCAATAACTCTTCTTGCCTGTTCACTCAATTCCAGACTCTGTAAGCCAGCTGTTGTACTGGACTATTGTACTTTTCATGGTACTGTGCTGTTAAATTTAAAATATTTTATTTTTTGTGTTTGTCTTTTATGTATTATTTGTGTGAATAGTATTATAAACCTTTACAGTACAGTACTACATAGCCAATTGTGTTAGTTGGATACCTAGGCTAACTTTGTAGGACTTAGAAACAAATTGGATCTAGGAACATGCTACTGGAATAGAACTTGCTCATTTATAGGAGGCTTACTGTACACATTTGGAATTAGACAAGGTAGTTTTACAAGTCCCAGTATAGAGATTATAG
This sequence comes from Tragulus kanchil, assembly GCA_022376925.1. NCBI lineage: Eukaryota > Metazoa > Chordata > Mammalia > Artiodactyla > Tragulidae > Tragulus > Tragulus kanchil. The sequence goes on along the minus strand of JAIOJX010000004.1, from coordinate 269,361,966 downwards.
TGGAAGCCACAAAAGCCTGTGAAATCGCTCAAGAGGAAAGAAGGGAGGAAGAGAAGAGAGATCAAAAGATAAGCTTTAGGAAGTAAATGTAAGAGATCAGAAAAGGAAACAAGAGAGAAGGTAGGGGAAGAAATGACTGAGTGCTGTATCTCAAGAATCTAGGATAGAGAGTTTCACAGAAGAGGAAGTTCAGTAGTCAACTGTGCTATATGATCTTGAGGGGTTGCCTATGAGAATGTTAGAGAGGATCAATGGTGGTCTTGAAGAGAAGAGCTTCAGCTGGCAGGATTAGATAGCTCCAGGTGAAAAGATAAGAACTAAGAAAGGAGACATGATAAAAGCAAAATTATGCAATTTTCACGGTAACTTCAGGGCATGGAAACATTGGAAAAAGGTAGGCCTCTGTTCTCAGAAGAAGTATGAGTTAATTTATATGCAGAAGGGAAGGAGCAGGTAGAGTGAGGACAGAAAATAAAAAGAATAGCGGATTGCCTTCCCATTTAGGTCACCACAGAGCGCTGAGCAGAGTTCTCTGTGCTATATACACTAGGCTCTCATTAGTTATCTATTTAATGTGTGTGTACTCTGTCACTCAATCCTGTCCAACTCTTTCTGATCCCATAAACTATAGCCCACCAGGCTCCTCTGTCGAGCAAATTTTTCTGGCAAGAATGATGGAGTGGGTTGCCATTCTTCCACGGGATCTTCCTGACCAAGGGATCGAACCCATGTCTCCTACTTTGCTGGCAGATTCTCTACCACTGAGCCATGAGGGAATCCTTATCTCTACATAGTATCAACAGTGTATAAAGGAGATATATGTAAACATACACCTGATTCACTTTGCTGTAGAGTGGAAACTAACACAACATTGTGAAGCAACTACACTTTAATAAAAATAAATCAATAAAATAAAAAAATCAAACCACCCCCAAAACAAGAAACTACAAAGAATACTTGATGGAAAAAGGTCAGAGAGAGGATAAATATGGCAGGGTTAGCCATGAAAACGACGTGTTCTGCTGAGTGTGAAAGAAGGCAAAAAAAAAAGAGATAATAATCAAATGACAGTGTTACGGTGTTGACAGGAAGGAAATTAAAAGAACTCATATTAATTAATTTAATCTTTTCAGAAAAGAAAGAAGAAGTCACCTACTTAGAATGGGGGTAGGGTATTTAACTCTAGGCTTGTAGACAATTAAGTGGTTTAAATTGCAAATGTATCATATATATATATATATATATATATATGTTTTAAAATGCATTGCCTGGGCTTCCCTGGTGGTCCAGTGGGTAAGGACACTGCCTTGCAGTGCAAGGGGTGCCGGTTTGATCCCTGGCCTGGGAAGAACCCACGTGCTGCAGAGCGGCTGGACTGATGTGTCCAATTACCAAGCCGGAGCTCTGGAGCGCATGCGCCCAGACCCGGTGCTCTGCGACAACAGAGGCCACTGCGATGGGAGGCCCACAGAGGCCAAAGAACAAAGATGGATGCAAATAGATAAATGAAAGACCAATAGAAGTGGCCCACCCACCCCCTCCCTCTCCAACCCGCCCCCCAAAATAGATAAATAAATCTTTAATAAATTAAAAATGCATTGCCTGTTAGTTAATTACCTACTTTTCAGTAACACAGTACACTGAGAAAGGGGAAGATAAGGGTAGAGCATCAGTTATTTATTCCCACAAATTCTCAGTGTTTTGGTGAGCTTTTAACACTGACATGGCTGGGAGTCAGCCGGCAGCTGGATGATCCAGACTGGTGTTGACTAGAACCACCTGGTGACACAGTTTGGTTCAGTATGCCCTAGCAGGGGGCCCGAGTTAGCGCCCTGGTGACAGCAGAGGTTCAGAACAGCAAACGTCAACACCCAAGTCCACTTCAACCCACTTCTCATGTTATCTCTGTGAACGTGCCATTGGCCAAAGCAAGCCACAGGGCTGAAGCCATTGCCAAAGCATGGGACAGGTTCCCACACCCACAGTAGAAGGCCACTGCAAAAATGTGGACTTACAGAGGATCAATAACTGATCACTGTCACTGAAGTTTTGCCTAGAGAATTAAGTGACAAATACATGTTTCATATTTCATCACAGTAAACTGGCATCTTGGGATGAATTATTTCAACATTTGTTGAAAACAGTATGTTCTCATATTGGGAGTAAGCTTCCAGCCAAGTTGTTTGGTGTAGTTAAAGCAATGATTTTTCAATTAATGTATGATTATATTTTGGAAAATTCTGAGTATTACACAACTGTCCCTGACAAATGCAAATGAGAAAATAATTAACTCAACAATCACAAACAATATCATTCTGATGTGGTCTGGGTATCACGTATTCTTGGCTGCATCGCAAACAAAACAAAGCAAAACAAAGAGGTAAGGGCATGGTTTTGGCAAATGAATATGCGTTTATGTTTTGAAATCTAATGACTTTAAATGACAAGCTTGTAATGTTTTAATAGAGATTTGAAAAATGTTTTGTAAAATACAAGAGCTGTTAACAATCAGCTCCCACAAGCTTTTTGCTCTTGAGAATCCACAGTGGGTAAAGACCCATGGATGTCACCAATGACCTCCACACTGATAAACCCAATCACCAGCACTTGACATTTCTCAGCACCCATTCCAGTTCAATACACTTTCTTCATGGGTCTTTTGCAATACTGCATTTTTCTTGGTTTTCTTTCTATTCACCAAGGTTTCCTCCCCAGTCTCTGCTGAAACTCCTCTTTTCTCAACCTTTTAACATTGGAGAATCCTGGGGCTTAGTCCTTGGACTTCTTTTCTTTATTCATTCACATTTATTTTCCAGGAAATCTTACCCCATCTTACCACTTTGAGTCAAGGGATGATTTCTATGTCTCTAACCAGACTTCTCTTCTTGAGTTCAGCTTCTTCTATCCAGATGCCAACTATACATCTTTTGTGTACCTAATGTTGTTACTGTTATAGTTTGGTGCTAACTTGAGTCCGACTCTTTGCAACTGCCCCTGGGATTTTCCAGGCAAGCATACTGGAGTGGGTTGCCATTTCCTTCTCCACACTTCTCACTTTCTAATGTATTATATAATTTGCTCATTTATTATATTTATTTCTTCCCCTAGTAGAATGTAAGACACACACAAGCAGGGATTTTGTGTCTTTGATTTACTTACATTACATCCCAAATGCCTAAAACAATGCCTGGCACAGAATAGACCCTCTCTATATGAGTTCACGAATTTTAACAAGTGGAAAAAAAAACCAGTTTCTAGATGAATCTCTCTAATCCAGCAAGATAGGTATTTTGTTAAACAAATGCCACAGAGATCTTTTCATTGATATTTATTTCATTTTCCCTACTTTTGAAACAAACTGCAAAATCAAATGCTCAACAATCACAAACAATATCATTCTGATGTGGTCTGGGTATCACGTATTCTTGGCTGCATCGCAAACAAAACAAAGCAAAACAAAGAGGTAAGGGCATGGTTTTGGCAAATGAATATGCGTTTATGTTTTGAAATCTAATGACTTTAAATGACAAGCTTGTAATGTTTTAATAGAGATTTGAAAAATGTTTTGTAAAATACAAGAGCTGTTAACAATCAGCTCCCACAAGCTTTTTGCTCTTGAGAATCCACAGTGGGTAAAGACCCATGGATGTCACCAATGACCTCCACACTGATAAACCCAATCACCAGCACTTGACATTTCTCAGCACCCATTCCAGTTCAATACACTTTCTTCATGGGTCTTTTGCAATACTGCATTTTTCTTGGTTTTCTTTCTATTCACCAAGGTTTCCTCCCCAGTCTCTGCTGAAACTCCTCTTTTCTCAACCTTTTAACATTGGAGAATCCTGGGGCTTAGTCCTTGGACTTCTTTTCTTTATTCATTCACATTTATTTTCCAGGAAATCTTACCCCATCTTACCACTTTGAGTCAAGGGATGATTTCTATGTCTCTAACCAGACTTCTCTTCTTGAGTTCAGCTTCTTCTATCCAGATGCCAACTATACATCTTTTGTGTACCTAATGTTGTTACTGTTATAGTTTGGTGCTAACTTGAGTCCGACTCTTTGCAACTGCCCCTGGGATTTTCCAGGCAAGCATACTGGAGTGGGTTGCCATTTCCTTCTCCACACTTCTCACTTTCTAATGTATTATATAATTTGCTCATTTATTATATTTATTTCTTCCCCTAGTAGAATGTAAGACACACACAAGCAGGGATTTTGTGTCTTTGATTTACTTACATTACATCCCAAATGCCTAAAACAATGCCTGGCACAGAATAGACCCTCTCTATATGAGTTCACGAATTTTAACAAGTGGAAAAAAAAACCAGTTTCTAGATGAATCTCTCTAATCCAGCAAGATAGGTATTTTGTTAAACAAATGCCACAGAGATCTTTTCATTGATATTTATTTCATTTTCCCTACTTTTCTTAGAATCTGCATCTCTAAATAGTACAGTATTTTAAAATCATTAAAACTTCATCCATATACAGATGCTTATTAAAAAAAAAAAAAATACCCCCACTAACCTTGTTTCATCTTTTTTCTATACAAATTTCAGGCTTAGAACCTAGCGAGATTGTCTTCACTTCTGATATTTTTAAGTGCAATTTGCATAGAAAGTTTGCCAATCTTACATTTTAATTACACTCCTTCCAACGTTGAGCTTGATACTCTCTTTAATTGGAGGAACAGTGTCAAGAAAGAGGTGTCCGGTCTATTGGTGACAGCAGAGCTGTCATGGCCATCTTTCTGTTTGTGAGCTGGAAGCGATAGCTGCTGGCCACTTAATGAACTCTGCCTGGCAGCCAGGAGACCTACATGTCCCACACTTCAGTGCCTCTCCTCCAACAGCTCCCACGTCCCCCAGGTTTTCCCGCTTCCTTGCCCTTCGAATATCTTGCCTGCTTCCACTTTCGACAATGCGAATTGCCAGCCTTATGTGCAAATCAGTGTCTGGACCGCAGCAGATTGGGTTGCGCACTTCATTCTTAAATGTCAGGTTCCTGCCTGGGAAACCCTGCGTGACCAGACAGGCTGGAAGGCGGCAGAGGCAAAGGAGCCTGAGCGCCACTGAGTCGCCCACGAGGCAGTTGGCAGCAGCGCTTTGTCATCCCAGATCTTGTTCCTCTTCTCTTTTACTTCCCTTCCAACATCTGGCTCTCCTCCCCTCCCTGGCTCAGCTACTTACCTTTCTCACCTTTCTTCCTGTAGACAGTTGTTACCTCATGGATAGCTTATTCCCTCAGAATGTATAATGCTTGCCAAAGGTATTTCCCTTTAAAATGTTCCTAGCCTGCCTTTTTATGCTGGGACTTAAAATCATTAGCAGTCCCATCCAAGGCAAATTTGACTACTGGATAAAAAGGAGATCACGGAGACCACAGCCAAAGAGATCCCCTTTGCCCCGTGTGGAGCCCATCATGCACCTAAGCAAAACAAAAGGTGGTGACTGCTGGAGGCAGAAAAGAATGATTTGATTTAAGGGACAATATCCTAAATACAAGGAACAATCCTGCTGCTTTTCAATAGGAGATGGGGGAGGGTAACCTATTCCAGTCTCATTATCTCCATGTAAGATTCTGGTGGGGACTTCCCTGGTAGTGCAGTAGTTAAGACTTCACTTCCTAATGCAGGAGCTGGGGGTCTGAACTCTGGTCAAAAAGCTGAGATCCCATATGCCTCTAGGCCAAAAAAAATACCCAATATAAAACAGAAGCAATATTGTAAGAAATTCAATACAGGCTTTTAAAATGGTCCATGTCAAAAAAAAAAAATCTTTAAAATAAAGAGATTGTAGCAACTACATCCTGAGATGCTGTGACGATCAACCTAACATATTCAAAATCAGTTTGTTGGTTCAGTCGTACAATCATGTCTGACTCTGCAACCCCATGGACTGTAGCCTGCTTGTAGACCTTACAAATTTGTTTTTATTTAAACAACATAAATTTATCTCTCACAGCTTTGGAGGCTAAAAGTCTGAGATCAGAGTGCTAGAATGGTCAGATTCTCTTCCTGGTTTGTGGATTGCCAGCTTCTTGTTGTGGCCTTGTATAACAGAACTTGTGTCTCTCTCTTTTCATAAGGACACTAATCCCATCACAAGGTTCTCACGCTTATGACCGCATCTAAACCAAATTCTCTCTCAAAAGCCTGATCTCCCATAAGCCTGACATGGGGAGTTAGGCTTTCAGCATACACATTTGGGGGGTGGGGGTTGAATAATATACACAATTCTTGCTAAAGATTCCAGAAACAATTTAGCCACCTGTTTTAAAACATGGATGTAGAAAAAAACACCTGAGGGGAAAAAAAAGTCTATCTCATTTACAATAAGCAAAGAACCAATTATAAAACTTAGCTGTAAGGTTTTAAAATAATTGTACTACAATACAAATGTGAATATATACCACCCAAGGATATTTCAAGTTTAAACTTTAACCATGAAATGATTCACACATGAAATGTGTTGAAATACTGTGTGCGTATGTTAGTCACTCAGTAATGTCCAACTCTTTGCGACGCCATGGACTGTAGCCCACCAGGCCCCTCTGTCCATGGAATTCTCCAGGTAAGAATACTGGAGTGGGTTGCCATCTCCTACTCCAGGGGATCTTCCTGACCCAGGGATCGAACCTGGGTCTCCCGCATTGCAGGCGGGTTCTTTACTGTCTGAGAAATACTATAACAGTTACCTATTAATGTATTCTAACAAACAGATGTTAACATTTTCCATTATATGCTTTAGATTTTTCCCTTTATTTGAAAAAATGAAATGTTGCAGCTAAAATGAAAGACCTGCCTCCTTTGTTTTCCTCTTTTTTACCTCTCACATAGTAGTACTTTGCTGAAATTCTTGTGTATTTTCCATACATGTTTTGGGACATGTATCTCCATAAAGAAAATGTACTAACATTGGTGTACTTTAAAACTTTACATACATAGTAAACATGTACTTTTAACTGTTTTCCTCTCAAAAACATATTTCTTTTTTATTAGTACATTTCTTTTTCTAAATATTTGATTTATTTGTGAGTGCCAGGTCTTCACTGTAGCATGTGGGATACTTTTTTTCTTCCCCCCATGGGATACTTTTTTTTCAGTTGTGCCTTGTGGGATCTAGTTCCCTGACCTGGAATGGAACCCAGGTCCCCCGCATTAGAAGTCAGACGTCTTACCCACTGGACCATCAGGGAAGTCCCTAAAAATATATATATATATATCGGACACTGATCTACACTGGCACTTGCAGCTCAAGTTTGTTTATTTGTATGGCTCTATAACACAATGTTGAAAAACAATTACATACTGTGTCTCCTTATACACATGGATTTCTCGCTAAATGAGTAATCACTGGGTCACAGCTAAAAGTCTGAGATCAAAGTACTAGAATGGTCAGATTCTCTTGGTTTGCAGATGGCCACCTTCTTGTTATGTGGCTATCCCATATTTATTTGTTGTTGTTCAGTCACTAAGTCGTGTCTGACTCTTCAGGACCCGGTGGACTGCAGCCTGCCAGGCTCCTCTGCCCTCCACTGTCTCTCAGATTCATGTGTCAGTCGGTGACCCTGTCCAACCCTCTCATCCTCTGCTGCCCTCTTTCCCTTTCACATTTACAGCACCATGGTTAATACATAATCTCTCCAGCAGATGTCATCAGAATTATTACATTGTACTCATTATATAAGTTTGACATAGCATATCATCACTTTTAATTGAATACTAACAACGTTGAAACCTTTTTAAAATTTCCTTTGCATTCACTTTCTTCTGTGAGTTGCCCATCATGCCCTTTGCCTGTCTTTCCACTTGGTTGGTGTTCTTTCTATCATTAATTTGTAGAAGCTCTTTATATATTCTGGACACTAATACTTTGATGGCTATATGCATTACAAATTACTGGCAGTTTTTGCCTCCTTTTTTCACACTGTTCATTGAATTATTATAGAAGTGATTCTGTAGTTAGATTTATTAATATGTTCCTTAATAGTCTGTACTTGTACATCATACGTAAGAAACCTAGAACTGATATGATTAAAACATTATTATTTTCCCATGTTTTCTTCTAAATACTTTTTATTAATTTACTTTTTAAATTTAGGCTTTTAGTCACATCTGGAATTCACTTTGTATATATGATCTATGTGACACAGGTATAAACTTTTTCCATATCAACTTTTGTCATAATATCATTTATTTACTAATCCATCTTGTTTCGGCCAAATTTTATTACCACAATCCTCAAATAAATAGATTTGGCTCTGAATTTCCTTATCTTTTCCATTGACTTACTTATGCCTCTGTCAGCTCTCACAGATTCCATTCTTATGGACTCCTGGATGTTTTAACACCTAGTCAGGCAAATCCACCACCCTTCCTCTTCTTCAAGATTGTGTGGACTACTCTTGGTCCTTTGTATTTCCACATAAATTTAGGATTAGCATGTGAAATCAAAAGAAACTGATGACTTTTTTACTTATAACGTATTGAACTTATACACCAATTTGGGATGTTTCCATCTTCATGACTTTGATTCTTCCCACCCACAAATCAATGCCACAATTAAGCTACATCTCTCCAATAGTTGCCTTCTTTTCCAGGCTCCTCTGCCCTCCACTGTCTCTCAGATTCATGTGTCAGTCGGTGACCCTGTCCAACCCTCTCATCCTCTGCTGCCCTCTTTCCCTTTCACATTTACAGCACCATGGTTAATACATAATCTCTCCAGCAGATGTCATCAGAATTATTACATTGTACTCATTATATAAGTTTGACATAGCATATCATCACTTTTAATTGAATACTAACAACGTTGAAACCTTTTTAAAATTTCCTTTGCATTCACTTTCTTCTGTGAGTTGCCCATCATGCCCTTTGCCTGTCTTTCCACTTGGTTGGTGTTCTTTCTATCATTAATTTGTAGAAGCTCTTTATATATTCTGGACACTAATACTTTGATGGCTATATGCATTACAAATTACTGGCAGTTTTTGCCTCCTTTTTTCACACTGTTCATTGAATTATTATAGAAGTGATTCTGTAGTTAGATTTATTAATATGTTCCTTAATAGTCTGTACTTGTACATCATACGTAAGAAACCTAGAACTGATATGATTAAAACATTATTATTTTCCCATGTTTTCTTCTAAATACTTTTTATTAATTTACTTTTTAAATTTAGGCTTTTAGTCACATCTGGAATTCACTTTGTATATATGATCTATGTGACACAGGTATAAACTTTTTCCATATCAACTTTTGTCATAATATCATTTATTTACTAATCCATCTTGTTTCGGCCAAATTTTATTACCACAATCCTCAAATAAATAGATTTGGCTCTGAATTTCCTTATCTTTTCCATTGACTTACTTATGCCTCTGTCAGCTCTCACAGATTCCATTCTTATGGACTCCTGGATGTTTTAACACCTAGTCAGGCAAATCCACCACCCTTCCTCTTCTTCAAGATTGTGTGGACTACTCTTGGTCCTTTGTATTTCCACATAAATTTAGGATTAGCATGTGAAATCAAAAGAAACTGATGACTTTTTTACTTATAACGTATTGAACTTATACACCAATTTGGGATGTTTCCATCTTCATGACTTTGATTCTTCCCACCCACAAATCAATGCCACAATTAAGCTACATCTCTCCAATAGTTGCCTTCTTTTAACAAAGTTTTATCATTGTCTCAATCAAGGGCACTGTAGGCAAAGAGCAAATTAACCAGGACAGCATGGTCAGGCTCTCTCAGTCCAAGTTTTGTAAATACATGGCTATGTAACAGCTGAGTTCACTCACAGCACTGTGCACGCACATCACAAGGTACTTGCTGGGTCTAGGGCTGCTCTGTGCAGTGGGCCTGTAGGAGCTTCACCAAGAAAGCCCCGGCTGCTGCTGCACTGGGGCTACACTGGAGTGTCATCATGTTTAGGTTATATGAGGCTATGTTATGGCGATGTTATAGCTGCTGCGTCAGCCAGGAGAGAAGCTGTGTTACAGCTGCTGTGCGAGTCAAGAGAGAATAAACATGTCTGCGGCTCCTATGGCTCCCCGCCTCTCCTTCCAGCCTCTTAGCTTGTGCCTTGCCTACCCTGAGTTCAGAGAACAGTGTGAACAAGACAGCTGGCATCACGAACAGGATCAGTCATACAGTCATACAAATCTTTCCTAAGTTTCTTTTTCTAGACTGCATACAGTCTTGTTTTCCATTATACATGATATACAAAGCTTTTAAAGTGCATTTTCTAAGGAAGCACACATGCATACCTGTCTGACTCTGCAACTCCATGGATGCAAAGGCGCATCCTTGCACTCCTTTGCACAACGCTCCCCAAGGCTTTGCCAGGCTCCTGTCTCCATGGAATTCTCTAGGCAAGAATACTGGAGCAGGTAGCCATTTCCTTCTCCAGGAGATCTTCCCAGCCCAAGGATTAAACCCTCATTTCCTGCATTAGCAGGCAAATTCTTGACCACTGCTGAGCCACCAGGAAAGTAGGGGAAGGGGTCGGGGAAAGAGGTTGAAAAACCCTTAGAACAGAGCCAGGCACATATAAATGCTAAACAAATGCTACTTTGTTGACTCAGGATGGACTGGGTTATTAACAGGTAACTCTAAAATCTCAGTGACTAAAAGCAACAAAGTTTATATCTCGTTTATGCTGCATGTCTGGCATACTGTATCAGGTGGGCCATGGCTCTACTGTTTTTCTCACCCCAGGGCCCAACTGACAGAGCAGCTAATCACCAGTAGACTGTCATGTTTTGAGGAACAACAAACAAAAAAGTGTTTAGCCAGTCACGCATCAATTCTAACTCCCAAAGCTTTCACATAGATGTGACAGGCAGCACTTCTGCTTATATTTCAATGGTCACAGATAGATCCCCTGGAGAAGGAGATGGCAACCCACTCTGGTATTCTTGCGTGGAAAATTCCATGGACAAAAGAGCCTAGTGGGCTACAATCCATGGGGTCAAAAGAGAGTCAGACACGGCTGAGTGCGCACACACACACACACACACACAGACAAGGTTATCTGTGAGAATAAAAAATATAAAGCCAGATTTCTAACTTCAAAGCTCATTTCCTTATATTTTCTTCCTACCCCAAAATCCTTGAGTATTTTCTAAAGCTGAAGGATAGATTGATATATCTGGATTTTAACAGAAAATTAAGACACAGGAAGAAAAGAGGAAATGACTTTGTCAGAAAGTCTGCTTGCTTTTACATAATGTCTGTGCCATGTCTCTTTAAACAAGAGCCCAGGGGCTTCCCCTGGTGGTCCAGTGGATAAGGACACCGCCTTGCAGTGCAAGGGGCGTCGGTTCCATCCCTGGCCTGGGAAGATCCCACGTGCCGCGGAGCGGCTGGACCGATGTGTCCAATTACCGAGCCGGAGCTCTGGAGCCCATGCGCCCAGAGCCGGCGCTCTGCAATGACAGACGCCACCGAGATGGGAGACCCACAGGAGCCAAAGAACAAAGATGGATGAAAATAGAGAAATGAAAGACCAATAGAAGTGGCCTGCCTGCTCCCCTCCCTCTCCAACCCGACCCCCACCCAAAATAAATAGATAAATAAATCTTAAAAAAAAAAAAAAAAAACAAGAGCCCAGATTATATAATTATTTTGAGGTTCAAAGTATTTATCAGGATTCAAGGCCTGTGGATCTGAGTTCAAACCTATTCTATCAAGGAAGCTATTTTCCCAGCCTCACTGGGTTATTAACAGGTAACTCTAAAATCTCAGTGACTAAAAGCAACAAAGTTTATATCTCGTTTATGCTGCATGTCTGGCATACTGTATCAGGTGGGCCATGGCTCTACTGTTTTTCTCACCCCAGGGCCCAACTGACAGAGCAGCTAATCACCAGTAGACTGTCATGTTTTGAGGAACAACAAACAAAAAAGTGTTTAGCCAGTCACGCATCAATTCTAACTCCCAAAGCTTTCACATAGATGTGACAGGCAGCACTTCTGCTTATATTTCAATGGTCACAGATAGATCCCCTGGAGAAGGAGATGGCAACCCACTCTGGTATTCTTGCGTGGAAAATTCCATGGACAAAAGAGCCTAGTGGGCTACAATCCATGGGGTCAAAAGAGAGTCAGACACGGCTGAGTGCGCACACACACACACACACACACAGACAAGGTTATCTGTGAGAATAAAAAATATAAAGCCAGATTTCTAACTTCAAAGCTCATTTCCTTATATTTTCTTCCTACCCCAAAATCCTTGAGTATTTTCTAAAGCTGAAGGATAGATTGATATATCTGGATTTTAACAGAAAATTAAGACACAGGAAGAAAAGAGGAAATGACTTTGTCAGAAAGTCTGCTTGCTTTTACATAATGTCTGTGCCATGTCTCTTTAAACAAGAGCCCAGGGGCTTCCCCTGGTGGTCCAGTGGATAAGGACACCGCCTTGCAGTGCAAGGGGCGTCGGTTCCATCCCTGGCCTGGGAAGATCCCACGTGCCGCGGAGCGGCTGGACCGATGTGTCCAATTACCGAGCCGGAGCTCTGGAGCCCATGCGCCCAGAGCCGGCGCTCTGCAATGACAGACGCCACCGAGATGGGAGACCCACAGGAGCCAAAGAACAAAGATGGATGAAAATAGAGAAATGAAAGACCAATAGAAGTGGCCTGCCTGCTCCCCTCCCTCTCCAACCCGACCCCCACCCAAAATAAATAGATAAATAAATCTTAAAAAAAAAAAAAAAAAACAAGAGCCCAGATTATATAATTATTTTGAGGTTCAAAGTATTTATCAGGATTCAAGGCCTGTGGATCTGAGTTCAAACCTATTCTATCAAGGAAGCTATTTTCCCAGCCTCAGTTAAAAAACTGTAACAGCAGCTACTGCCTAGGACTCTTGAAGAGATCACACAAGTTACATAGAAGAAGCATCCAGCCCTGTGGTACCTGATAGGCAGTGTAGCATTTGTTCCATTAAATCTCAACTGCACTATACATACGGACCCACAATCTGCCCCCCAAACAAGGTTCCCACCCCCTAAAGGATGTTAGAAGCTACTTCTGTCCTCTCTCCCTTCTCGTTTTCCTTTTCTTTTTCTGCTGCGATTGTTTCTTCTTGCCAGCCTCTGCCTCAGGCAGTGCTTTGTTGATAATACTGCCTACTCTATAAACAGGTATCCTGTTATTAATTATGATGAGGTTCAGCCCAGCGGGGCTAAATTGCTTTCAGAAGGCCAAGTTGGTGCCAGAATGAGTCACCAATAAACTGAAACTTTTCCTCCTCCCCCGTATTTCGTTCCCACAGTGGTCACGGCTGCCTACAGGTTCCTAGAGGCTGGAGTTACTGAAGAGGGACTGAGACAGTGACCTCTAAAAGTCTTGTCTCCCCCATTATCCTAGAAATGAACACAGGAAGAAGCTGGATCATATAAGGACAAACAGAGGGGTCAGACCGACTCCATCTCTGTTTCTCCTCCTAGAACCTGTTTCTTTCCCACCAGCTTCGCTCTCGGTTTTCCTCTCGCCCTTTCTACTCTCCTTTGTTAAGCACTTCTTCCTTCTAGCTGTTACTGTCCTCTTCGTCCTCCAGTGTGACGTCTACCAGCATCATCCGGTCCCCGTTCTCCTCCCCAACTCCTCATCCTTCCTGGCTCCATTCAAAAATAATGATAATGATAAAGAGAACAGTCACAGTAATAAGCAGATGTCTGCTGACTGTACTGCAGGAACATGAAGAACTTTCCATTAGCAATCACAGGTGGCTTCTCAAGTCCCGCCAGCCTGGTGGTGGAACTGGGGGTGGTACCCAGTGAGCGACCACTTGAATCACTCCACTGCCAACCGTTCTGACAAGGAAATGGCTAATGCAGGCAAGTGTACAGTAGCCCTTTCGAGTGGCTGATGTACTCCCAATCACAATGCAGTTTCCAATGGAAAAGTCCCTGTCTGTGAAAGTGAAAAAAGAAACGAGGCTGAATAGATGTTTTAACTAAGACTGTGACATCATGTCTTGATATTATGTCTGTCCAGCTTATGCTCTGTGAATGAGTAGGCTTGTGCTTTTCAGAGCAATGTTGTTATAGACACATATGCTAAAAATTATACTGGAATGCCCAACGAAGCCTGCATCAACCCAGACAAATTAGCTGGTAGAGATACCCAATGTAGTTAATTCAAGAGTGTAAAATCTTTACCCTCTCATATAGAGCAATTTAAAAACTGACTCAGATGCATCATTACCTCAAACTCTTAATTCTGCCTATAATTTTGCAATGATCTTCTAATTCATATTTACTTGATATTTTTATTTAAAAATTCTTATTGTTTTTAACATACTTGTATATGTGATTTTGTAGGAGCCACTTCACATCCTTTGTGGGATAATCTGAATTTAAAACTAAATAAATAAATGAAGCAATAAACTCTGTCTTTATCTAATTATCAAAACTAGTATGTCTTGATCTCTATTGTGGCTTTTAGCTCCTGTTTTGTTTTTTTTTATTCATTTTCACTGCCTTATGTATAATTTGGCCTCATGCTGTAGAACGAACGTATGTGTCCCCTCAACATTCATATGTTGAAAACAAATCCGCAAAGTGATGGTATTTCGAAGTAAGGTCTTTGGGAGGTCATTAGTCATGAGAATGGAACCTTTATGATTGGGTTAGTGCCCTCAGTAAAAGAGATTCCAAGACTTCTGCCACGTGAGGACACATGAACCTGGAAGCGGGCTCTCATTAGATACCGAATCTGTTAGCACCTTGATCTTGGACTTCTCCAGTTCCAGACCCATGAGAAATAAATTTTCATTGCTTATAAGCACCTTGTCTATGATATTTTGTTGCTGTGGTTCAGCTGCTCAGTTGTGTGCAACTCTCTGCGACCCCATGCACTGCAGCATGCCAGGCTTCCCTGTCCTTCACCATCTCCCAGAATTTGTTCAAACTCACGTTCATTGAGTCGATGATGCCATCCAACGATCTCATCCTCTGTGGTCCCCTTCTCCTCCTGCCTTCAATCTTTCCCAGAATTAGGGTCTTTTCTAATGAGTTACAGCAGACCAAATACACTAAGATACCTCATGAGAGTATCTGATTAAAAGGTATAATTAGAAGATATGCACGCTTCATTTTACTAGGGCTATGCAAATCTTTTTCATTAGTGAAGAATAAATTTGGAAGCAATACAAAGTAGATGCTTACTGGCCACTGCTCTAAGCTAAATATCTGGGACATACTGGCTTGAAAGTACTTGTTTCCACATGAATTATCCAGGTATAGTATTTCAAGCCATAAAGGCAGGAATTCAGTAAGCACTACTGTCAGCCCCACCTTCAGTAGCTCAAGGCTCTGCATTCACACTAAGTCACTTCAGTCGTGTCCAACTCTTTGCGACTCTATGGACAATAGCTTGTCAGGCTCCTCTGTCCATGGTATTCTCCCGGCAAGAATACTAGAGTAGGTTTCCGTGCCCTTCTCCAGGGGATCTTCCCAACCTAGGAATCAAACCAGTGTGTTCTGCACTGCAGGTGGATTCTTTAGCCACCAGGGAAGCCTCAAAACTCTACTAATAAGCAAATTCATCACAAGGGAAGAAAAGCTTCTTCATAACCTATTGGAAGTTTCTATTGCACACTGAAGCTCTGATTTGGAAAATTAATTCATTGGCATTCAAGGACTACAGCCGAGAATTGCTATTTATATCTTTCTCTTCTACATTCTTGAGGGTCAGAGTTCTTCTCACCACCGATTCCCCTGCAATAGGCCATGGGCTCTGTGGTACACTGGTCGATTACAACCCCATCTCTGCAAGTTATAATCTGTCCACTCTAGGCTCACCTGCTTAAACTGTTTGTATATCATATTTTTCATCAGTGAAACAAAACAATAGTTCTTAGAAACCAAAACAGCACCAGCATACAGAAAACATTTGATAGATCATAAATATGAGTGTCAGTTGTGTGCAACTCTCTGCGACCCCATGCACTGCAGCATTCCTGTCCTTCACCATCTCCCAGAATTTGTTCAAACTCACGTTCATTGAGTCGATGATGCCATCCAACGATCTCATCCTCTGTGGTCCCCTTCTCCTCCTGCCTTCAATCTTTCCCAGAATTAGGGTCTTTTCTAATGAGTTACAGCAGACCAAATACACTAAGATACCTCATGAGAGTATCTGATTAAAAGGTATAATTAGAAGATATGCACGCTTCATTTTACTAGGGCTATGCAAATCTTTTTCATTAGTGAAGAATAAATTTGGAAGCAATACAAAGTAGATGCTTACTGGCCACTGCTCTAAGCTAAATATCTGGGACATACTGGCTTGAAAGTACTTGTTTCCACATGAATTATCCAGGTATAGTATTTCAAGCCATAAAGGCAGGAATTCAGTAAGCACTACTGTCAGCCCCACCTTCAGTAGCTCAAGGCTCTGCATTCACACTAAGTCACTTCAGTCGTGTCCAACTCTTTGCGACTCTATGGACAATAGCTTGTCAGGCTCCTCTGTCCATGGTATTCCCCCGGGCAAGAATACTAGAGTAGGTTTCCGTGCCCTTCTCCAGGGGATCTTCCCAACCTAGGAATCAAACCAGTGTGTTCTGCACTGCAGGTGGATTCTTTAGCCACCAGGGAAGCCTCAAAACTCTACTAATAAGCAAATTCATCACAAGGGAAGAAAAGCTTCTTCATAACCTATTGGAAGTTTCTATTGCACACTGAAGCTCTGATTTGGAAAATTAATTCATTGGCATTCAAGGACTACAGCCGAGAATTGCTATTTATATCTTTCTCTTCTACATTCTTGAGGGTCAGAGTTCTTCTCACCACTGATTCCCCTGCAATAGGCCATGGGCTCTGTGGTACACTGGTCGATTACAACCCCATCTCTGCAAGTTATAATCTGTCCACTCTAGGCTCACCTGCTTAAACTGTTTGTATATCATATTTTTCATCAGTGAAACAAAACAATAGTTCTTAGAAACCAAAACAGCACCAGCATACAGAAAACATTTGATAGATCATAAATATGAGTGGAACAGTTAAAAGTTTCTTCAAACCTCCATAACATAATTGCTAAATTATATGTTTGTATCTCTCAAATTCTCAAATGGGGTGCCTGAGGAAAGGTCCTAATTAGTGATTAGTAGTTATCCCAGTTGGCATCATCAAGTGGCTGATGACATCTTCCAAGGCAGAGACATAGTGCCCCTAAGAAACTACTCAGTAACCAAGGCTGTGTCTTTCAGATTTAAACCTGTTCCAGCCATGGCAAGTGTCAGACCAGTAATAAATCTTTATTGTATTTCATGATCAATTGAGCTATGTATATGGACAATCCCTACCCACCTCCCCTCACACACACAGGATAGCAACGTGGCTGAAAGATAAGATTTTGCCATCAGACCCAGACTAAGGTTTCTGTTCTTCTACTTATTCGTTAAGTGGCCTTGGGCAAGTTAAACCCACTAAGCTTCAATTTTCACTTGTAACATGGACATAACACCTATTTGAGGGCTTGTAAGAAGAAAAACAAATGAGACAATGCGTGTGAATCACTTAACCTAGTGCCTGACACACAGGAAGAATTCATCAAGCAGGAGCTGCTATTGCTGTTATTGTTCTTATCATTGCTATTTTATCATCCCCAATTCTGAGAAATGTTTCATTATGAGGGAGCTATAACATTAGTTACAAAATAATTTTATTTTAATTATGAAAAAATGGTTTAGTGGTTTTAATCTTCTACAGAATTTGTAATGCTGCAGTTGCCATCTTGCATGCCCTAAAACCAAAAAGA
Source organism: Tragulus kanchil (assembly GCA_022376925.1). Classification (NCBI taxonomy): domain Eukaryota; kingdom Metazoa; phylum Chordata; class Mammalia; order Artiodactyla; family Tragulidae; genus Tragulus; species Tragulus kanchil. The sequence goes on along the minus strand of JAIOJX010000004.1, from coordinate 269,344,173 downwards.
CTGATCAATTCAGATGAATGTGTACTGTGGATAAAAGCTCGAGATGATAATTAGATAAGAGGCTGCTATGACTTTTCCCAGATGACTGGGTTAGAGGGACTGGCTGTTCAGGTGGCATTATTATTAATAATAATGGTGATAATTACTGAACCTTTAAATGTCCCATAATTACAAATGAAACTGTCACTGAAGTGCCACATCAAAAAAATTTTATTTTTGCTTCTGAATTCCATTTCTTTGCTCACCAAGCACGGGAGGTAGATGTCAGTACTCATAATGATCCTTCATTTCATGCACACTTTGCTTTGAACAATTTCTTCCAGTACATTTGGCTGGAAGGTAATAGGCCTGGATCATATTTCTATGTGCCTTAGAAGAAAGGGTGAGAGTGGAAAACCTCAATACATTCAACACAAAAGAAAGAGGGGTAAAGGAGACTTTATCAGCAGCCTAAAATACCTTAAAGGTTCATTTGCCTGAGAGTTTTGAAGAAAGAGACTTCCTTTAAGGGACTTTAAGAGACTCTAACAGGCAACTGAGGACAAGTCAAAAGCATAATTGAATCCCATCCAGAAGGAAATATCTGAAGAGAAAGGAAGCCAAGCTGGGTTTGGAGAATCATATAAAGGAAATAGTCCTGAATAAATCTTTATTGTATTTCATGATCAATTGAGCTATGTATATGGACAATCCCTACCCACCTCCCCTCACACACACAGGATAGCAACGTGGCTGAAAGATAAGATTTTGTCATCAGACCCAGACTAAGGTTTCTGTTCTTCTACTTATTCGTTAAGTGGCCTTGGGCAAGTTAAACCCACTAAGCTTCAATTTTCACTTGTAACATGGACATAACACCTATTTGAGGGCTTGTAAGAAGAAAAACAAATGAGACAATGCGTGTGAATCACTTAACCTAGTGCCTGACACACAGGAAGAATTCATCAAGCAGGAGCTGCTATTGCTGTTATTGTTCTTATCATTGCTATTTTATCATCCCCAATTCTGAGAAATGTTTCATTATGAGGGAGCTATAACATTAGTTACAAAATAATTTTATTTTAATTATGAAAAAATGGTTTAGTGGTTTTAATCTTCTACAGAATTTGTAATGCTGCAGTTGCCATCTTGCATGCCCTAAAACCAAAAAGACTGATCAATTCAGATGAATGTGTACTGTGGATAAAAGCTCGAGATGATAATTAGATAAGAGGCTGCTATGACTTTTCCCAGATGACTGGGTTAGAGGGACTGGCTGTTCAGGTGGCATTATTATTAATAATAATGGTGATAATTACTGAACCTTTAAATGTCCCATAATTACAAATGAAACTGTCACTGAAGTGCCACATCAAAAAAATTTTATTTTTGCTTCTGAATTCCATTTCTTTGCTCACCAAGCACGGGAGGTAGATGTCAGTACTCATAATGATCCTTCATTTCATGCACACTTTGCTTTGAACAATTTCTTCCAGTACATTTGGCTGGAAGGTAATAGGCCTGGATCATATTTCTATGTGCCTTAGAAGAAAGGGTGAGAGTGGAAAACCTCAATACATTCAACACAAAAGAAAGAGGGGTAAAGGAGACTTTATCAGCAGCCTAAAATACCTTAAAGGTTCATTTGCCTGAGAGTTTTGAAGAAAGAGACTTCCTTTAAGGGACTTTAAGAGACTCTAACAGGCAACTGAGGACAAGTCAAAAAGCATAATTGAATCCCATCCAGAAGGAAATATCTGAAGAGAAAGGAAGCCAAGCTGGGTTTGGAGAATCATATAAAGGAAATGCAATCCAGTCGAGCTGGATATTCTCCAGGCTCAGTTCTGTGTTCTCGTGGCCATGATTTCATTAGTCATTTGTATAGCTACAAACTTGATACCCACTCAGTGTATACTCATTTTTTAAGCCAACCTAGTTGGCTCCTTGTTTCAGTCTGCATAAAGGTTTAGTGCATTTACAACTTCTGGTTTGAAGATTTAATCTCTGAATAAAGTTATGGAAGATAGCTCAGATACTTTCACAGCAAAAAAAAAAGTTTTGCATCTAGCATTGAAGTAGCCAGTTATATCGGCATCCTGTTTTCCATGTGTAATAACTTCACTGAATAAGTCTTTCAGGCTGATTCATAGATATATAGCAGAAACCAACACAATATTGTAAAACAATCATTCTCCAATATAAACGAAGAAGTTTTTTAAAAGTAAGCCTTTCATTCAATAAGCATTTCCTGAATATCTACTAATACCATATGCATATCATTAAGTCAAGCATAGTACGATTCCCTACTCTACTATTCCAAGGTGGAAATCTCCCCCAAGAGTCCTGGCATTTTCAGAAATGCATGATGCCTTCTTAGCAACAACTTCAAACACTGTTCGCCTGGTGTGAGTTGAAGAAACTTTCGATCTATCTTTATCACCTGTCCTCTCAGTGTCAGAAGTGCCACATCAAAATTTTATTTTTGCTTCTGAATTCCATTTCTTTGCTCACCAAGCACGGGAGGTAGATGTCAGTACTCATAATGATCCTTCATTTCATGCACACTTTGCTTTGAACAATTTCTTCCAGTACATTTGGCTGGAAGGTAATAGGCCTGGATCATATTTCTATGTGCCTTAGAAGAAAGGGTGAGAGTGGAAAACCTCAATACATTCAACACAAAAGAAAGAGGGGTAAAGGAGACTTTATCAGCAGCCTAAAATACCTTAAAGGTTCATTTGCCTGAGAGTTTTGAAGAAAGAGACTTCCTTTAAGGGACTTTAAGAGACTCTAACAGGCAACTGAGGACAAGTCAAAAAGCATAATTGAATCCCATCCAGAAGGAAATATCTGAAGAGAAAGGAAGCCAAGCTGGGTTTGGAGAATCATATAAAGGAAATGCAATCCAGTCGAGCTGGATATTCTCCAGGCTCAGTTCTGTGTTCTCGTGGCCATGATTTCATTAGTCATTTGTATAGCTACAAACTTGATACCCACTCAGTGTATACTCATTTTTTAAGCCAACCTAGTTGGCTCCTTGTTTCAGTCTGCATAAAGGTTTAGTGCATTTACAACTTCTGGTTTGAAGATTTAATCTCTGAATAAAGTTATGGAAGATAGCTCAGATACTTTCACAGCAAAAAAAAAAGTTTTGCATCTAGCATTGAAGTAGCCAGTTATATCGGCATCCTGTTTTCCATGTGTAATAACTTCACTGAATAAGTCTTTCAGGCTGATTCATAGATATATAGCAGAAACCAACACAATATTGTAAAACAATCATTCTCCAATATAAACGAAGAAGTTTTTTAAAAGTAAGCCTTTCATTCAATAAGCATTTCCTGAATATCTACTAATACCATATGCATATCATTAAGTCAAGCATAGTACGATTCCCTACTCTACTATTCCAAGGTGGAAATCTCCCCCAAGAGTCCTGGCATTTTCAGAAATGCATGATGCCTTCTTAGCAACAACTTCAAACACTGTTCGCCTGGTGTGAGTTGAAGAAACTTTCGATCTATCTTTATCACCTGTACTCTCAGTGTCAGAAAGGATAAAGCACCAGGGAAGAAACAACAGAAAGGGTGTTAGAAGCAGAGACTCTAAACTGAGGATGAGAGAGAGCTGAAGCACTGACACAGATGATTCAGTCACTGACTCCCTTCCTGTTAAGTACGAGGCCATCTGGAAGTTCTCCAAAGGCTGGAGAATTCTTGTCTTAAAAGTGGTTCCATAAGATCATTCTCACTGGACGAAAGGCAGAGAACACACAGTTGCTGGTGCAGAATTCCTCATGACCTTACATTTCTCAGGAAGGAAATAGGTAGAAACACTAAATCTTTTGTGACCTTGGTAGGGTCTTCAACATGTTTTATAAAGTTAGTTTGGCTCCAAGTAAACACTGCTTCCGATAGCAGCTTACAAGGTCATGAGTGATGCTTTGATGGTAAGCATCACTTATTCATTTACTGGGCTTCCCCGCTGGTTCAGATGGTAAAGAATCTGCCTGCCAACGCAGGAGATCCAGGTTCGATCCCTCAGTCAGGAAGATCCCCTGGAGGAGGAAATGGCAACCCACTCCATATTCTTGCCTGAGAAATCCCATGGACAGAGGAGCCTTTACAGTCCATGGGGTCACAAAGACTTGGACACAATTTAGGGACTATATCACGACCACAACATTCATTAATAATGTACATAGTACTCAGTTCCTAAAACCACTTCCCTAGTGACCTAAAAGTTTTTCTTTAGGGATTCATTCCAGGATTCTCATTATCATTATCTTTTATGACCTTAATGAACACCAGTGCCTACTTTATACTGTGGAGGTTATTGTCAAGAGCCCTATGTATGTAAGCAGCTAAACTGAGAGAAATGTTTAGCTTCTGCAGTTCTACTTACTACTCTGTGTACGTATTTTATAAGTGCATAAAGATGTAGCATGTGGACCTCAAAATCAGAAATAGTTTATAATGTTCAACTCCAAATTAAGCATGAGCCTACGACTGTTTCAAAACACAAAATCTTTTGTTTTAGAGGTAAAATACAAAAATTCCTGGATAATTACCAGTTTTCTAAATGCATTATTAGTTTGGTTATATTTTCTCTGTGTTCATGAAGCAGTCCACTTAACCAGAAAACATTTTTTCAAGAATGTAGGATTAATTTTTCATATTTTAAATCATTCCAAGCTTAATAAGGACAATGTTTGTGTCTTACCTTATTTACACTGAGGATTTTAACAGCTTACTGTGACTTAGAAAGGTCTTTCCAGAAATCACATGAAATTATTTTCAGGACTAAGTAAGGAATTCTAAACTATATTTTCCCTTTCAGCCATGATGGCAAAAGTGTTTGGCTTGCATTTTAAGCCCTTATTGATTGAAAATCAATAGTAACTTCTATTTAAAAGTATGCTTCTCAGAGATATAAATTGAAAAAATATAAAGAAACATGACTTGAAAGTACTTGACACATTTTTTCCCATCTTAGAAGCTAAGTGCACTATATGTATATGACCAAACAAGTGAATTTAGAGCAGTGTTAACTGAATTAGAATTCGTGGCTGCTGTTACTTAATCACTAAGCTGTATCCAACTCTTTTGTGACCCCATGGACTGTAGTCCACTAAGCTTCTCTGTCCATGGGATTCTCCAGGCAAGAACAATGGAGTAGATTGTCATTTCCTTCTCCAGAGGATCTTCCTGACCCAGAAAGAGAACCCATGTCTCCTGCATTGGCAGGCAAATTCCTTACCACTGAGCCACTTGGGAAGCAGAATCAAGGATACCTCATGACAAAGTGTGAGCATGTATACGTATGTTGAGTAGGAAAAGAGAGGAGATAAGAGAATACACAAAGAAGGAGTAATTTCTAGATACCAGGCCTTTTTCAGGACACTGGAACAGGTTCCTTATCTCAAGTACTTCATATATATTCCTGCCAAGGAATATAGGTAGTAAGACATATAAACAAACAAACACATTCTAGAAATATATTCCTGATTAAGGACCTAATCTAAGTCCAAAATAATGAAACTTCAGAATCAGAGATTGCCAAAAAAGAGATCATACAATCTACTGTGTGAATAAGCAGAAAGGATACACCACAGTTTTAGGACATCAAAGATTTGGTTTTATTTTCTCTGTGTTCATGAAGCAGTCCACTTAACCAGAAAACATTTTTCAAGAATGTAGGATTAATTTTTCATATTTTAAATCATTCCAAGCTTAATAAGGACAATGTTTGTGTCTTACCTTATTTACACTGAGGATTTTAACAGCTTACTGTGACTTAGAAAGGTCTTTCCAGAAATCACATGAAATTATTTTCAGGACTAAGTAAGGAATTCTAAACTATATTTTCCCTTTCAGCCATGATGGCAAAAGTGTTTGGCTTGCATTTTAAGCCCTTATTGATTGAAAATCAATAGTAACTTCTATTTAAAAGTATGCTTCTCAGAGATATAAATTGAAAAAATATAAAGAAACATGACTTGAAAGTACTTGACACATTTTTTCCCATCTTAGAAGCTAAGTGCACTATATGTATATGACCAAACAAGTGAATTTAGAGCAGTGTTAACTGAATTAGAATTCGTGGCTGCTGTTACTTAATCACTAAGCTGTATCCAACTCTTTTGTGACCCCATGGACTGTAGTCCACTAAGCTTCTCTGTCCATGGGATTCTCCAGGCAAGAACAATGGAGTAGATTGTCATTTCCTTCTCCAGAGGATCTTCCTGACCCAGAAAGAGAACCCATGTCTCCTGCATTGGCAGGCAAATTCCTTACCACTGAGCCACTTGGGAAGCAGAATCAAGGATACCTCATGACAAAGTGTGAGCATGTATACGTATGTTGAGTAGGAAAAGAGAGGAGATAAGAGAATACACAAAGAAGGAGTAATTTCTAGATACCAGGCCTTTTTCAGGACACTGGAACAGGTTCCTTATCTCAAGTACTTCATATATATTCCTGCCAAGGAATATAGGTAGTAAGACATATAAACAAACAAACACATTCTAGAAATATATTCCTGATTAAGGACCTAATCTAAGTCCAAAATAATGAAACTTCAGAATCAGAGATTGCCAAAAAAGAGATCATACAATCTACTGTGTGAATAAGCAGAAAGGATACACCACAGTTTTAGGACATCAAAGATTTGGTTTTTAGAATTGTTAGATACAGCGCATAAATGAACATGTATAAAACGTTACAATCTTTTAAAATATATGGTCCAAAAACTTATCAAGGAAGTAACAATCAGAAATCACCATGGAGGGCTTCCCTGGTGGTCCAGTGGGTGGAGAGTCCACCTTGCGGTACAGAGGGGAGCAGTTCGATCCCTGGCCAGGGAAGATCCCACGTGCCGTGGAGTGGCTGGACCGGTATGTCCAATTACAAGCCAGCACTGTGGAGTGCATGTGCCCAGAGCCGGTGCTCTGCAAGGAGAGAGGCCACTTCGATGGGAGGCCCACACATGCCAAAGCAGAAAAAAAAAAGATAAATAAAAATAAATATAAAATAAAAAAGAGGCATGATGGGGAAAAGAAAAAAAAATCATCATGAAGAATTAAGCATGCATGCATGACATACTTAGTCCTGCCCGACACTTGGTGACCCCATGGTCACAAAGGCTCCTCTGTCCATGGAATTTCCCAGGTGAGAACACTCAAGTGAGTTGCTGTCTTCTCCCCCAGGGATCTCCCTGACCCAGAGTTCAAACCCACGTCTCTTGCATCTCCTGCAGGCTCAGATTCGCAGGCAGATTTTTTATCACTGAGTCACCTGAGAATCAAGGGACAATGAATATTTAGAAACAAAACATAAATAGGGTAAAGATGGAGTCTCAGTGAATGAGTGAGACATCAGTACAGAACAAGTTGGTAAATGGGAAACGAGATACATACTTAGGGTGCTGTACAGAAAGAAAACAAGAACAGTATGAAAGAACTGAGAAATGAGAGATTCTAGCATGCATCCAACTGAGTTCCAGAAAGAGAGAACATCTTCAAATACAAAAGGGACTGACGAACCCACTTGTGGGGCAGTAATGGAGATACAGACATGGAGAACAGACTTGTGGACACAGTGGGTGAGAGAGACAGATGAACTGAAAGCACAACGTTGAAACATTATTTATACCCTACCATATGTAAAATAGAGAGCCAGCAGGAATGTGCTGAGTGATGCCTGGAACTGACAACCTAGAGGGGTGGGGTGGGGCGGGAGGTGGGAGGGAGGCTCAAGGGGGGGAGGACAAATGTAGACCTATGACTGATTCATGTCGACGCATGGCAGAAACCAACCCAATACTGTAAAGCAATTATCCTCCAATTAAAAATAAATGGATGCTTTAAAAAAAATTTAATAAATAAATGAATAAAATGGATAACCAAGTGATAATTTACAAAGATGCAAGATTTGTGAACTTTTCTGCATGCAAGTTTTATTTTGATAAGAATAATATTAAACAATGTTTCTGAATGATAAAAAAAATAATTTGAAAAATGCAGAAGGGATAGGTTTGAAGAACCAGTCAGTGTAAAAATTTTCAGAATTGATAAAGGATATATATACATATATTCATCAAACACCACATACACCAAGCAGGACAGAATAGTAAGATCCACATTGGGGCACTTTTTATAAGGCTACTGATTGCTGGAAACAAGAAAAGAAACATTGAAGCAGATGGGGAGAAAAGACAGGTCATTTACCAGGAATGTTAATTATACTCATAACCCACCCCTCCCTGGCAGTAGTGGAAGCCAAAGACTGAGCATTACTATCCTCAGAATCTGAGAAAAATATAACTATCAATCCAGAAATGTAAATCCATGAAAATTATCATTTCAAAATGGGAAGAAAATGAAGAGATGTTCAAAGCAACAAAAACTGATGAAGTTTATCACCAACAGACGTTCAGTGAAGGAACTTGCAAGTTATGTACTTTGCGAACAACAAAAACGATCCTAGAAGAGTTATACACAGTTAACATAGATTTTTGTGGTCAAGATTGCACAGCTCTGTGAATACATTAAAAATCACTGAACTGTACCCTTTACATGGGTAAAAAGTATGGTGCAAGAATTTTATCTCAGCAAAACTGTTTTCAAAAACGATAAAGGACAAAGAGCCTTCTTTGCAACAGACGGTGTGACTTGAAAACTTGACAAAATGAGTATCTGGACTTCTAAACCCCAAATCTTGTTGAAGTCTAGTGTATAGAGACAGTTACACTGAGGCACATCGCAATGGGATGGTAGAAACATACCTAGAGCAGACTATGACTCAAGAATATTTCTTAGTGAAATCTTATAAGTTCTTTAGCTTATATATTATTCATAATTTTTATATATATAACCATTTTTAAAAACATAACCAAGTGATAATTGTACAAAGATGCAAGATTTGTGAACCCTTTTCCTCCAATTAAAAATAAATGGATGCTTTAAAAAAAATTTAATAAATAAATGAATAAAATGGATAACCAAGTGATAATTTACAAAGATGCAAGATTTGTGAACTTTTCTGCATGCAAGTTTTATTTTGATAAGAATAATATTAAACAATGTTTCTGAATGATAAAAAAAATAATTTGAAAAATGCAGAAGGGATAGGTTTGAAGAACCAGTCAGTGTAAAAATTTTCAGAATTGATAAAGGATATATATACATATATTCATCAAACACCACATACACCAAGCAGGACAGAATAGTAAGATCCACATTGGGGCACTTTTTATAAGGCTACTGATTGCTGGAAACAAGAAAAGAAACATTGAAGCAGATGGGGAGAAAAGACAGGTCATTTACCAGGAATGTTAATTATACTCATAACCCACCCCTCCCTGGCAGTAGTGGAAGCCAAAGACTGAGCATTACTATCCTCAGAATCTGAGAAAAATATAACTATCAATCCAGAAATGTAAATCCATGAAAATTATCATTTCAAAATGGGAAGAAAATGAAGAGATGTTCAAAGCAACAAAAACTGATGAAGTTTATCACCAACAGACGTTCAGTGAAGGAACTTGCAAGTTATGTATTTTGCGAACAACAAAAACGATCCTAGAAGAGTTATACACAGTTAACATAGATTTTTGTGGTCAAGATTGCACAGCTCTGTGAATACATTAAAAATCACTGAACTGTACCCTTTACATGGGTAAAAAGTATGGTGCAAGAATTTTATCTCAGCAAAACTGTTTTCAAAAACGATAAAGGACAAAGAGCCTTCTTTGCAACAGACGGTGTGACTTGAAAACTTGACAAAATGAGTATCTGGACTTCTAAACCCCAAATCTTGTTGAAGTCTAGTGTATAGAGACAGTTACACTGAGGCACATCGCAATGGGATGGTAGAAACATACCTAGAGCAGACTATGACTCAAGAATATTTCTTAGTGAAATCTTATAAGTTCTTTAGCTTATATATTATTCATAATTTTTATATATATAACCATTTTTAAAAAACATAAACTAACTTTTTAAGAACAATGAAAGAAATGTTTCCAAAGACAAAATTGTAAAGTAAGTTCACATAAGTCATACTTTCATCCCTGTTTTCCTAACTGTTCCCTCCTTGCCACATGGGTAATTAATACTTCATTTTTACTTCCCTCATTTCTCAAAAAGGGATATTTCAGAGTTGGAAGACTAATCTACCCATTATTCAGTTGCTCAGTCATGTCTGACTCTTTGCAGCCCCTTGAACTGCAGCATGCCAGGCTTCCCTGTCCTTCACCATCTCCCGGAGTTTGCTCAAAGTCATGTCCATTGAGTTGGTGATGCCATCCAACCATCTCATTCTCTGTCGCCCTGATCTCTTCCTGCCTTCATTGTATAACACTGAAAAAGCACGATGACTTTTTGATGTTGGCATCCAGAACAAGTCTGAGAACCATCATCCATTTAACCAGACACTGGGCATAAACAAGAGTCTTCTACAGCTTTCAGAAACCAGCTAAAGACAAAACCTTTTTTCATTTTTTTAAATTTTGGCCCCTTATATTGGTTTTTTATTTATTTATTTTCATCCATCTTTATTCTTTGGCCTGTGTGGGCCTCCCATTGCAGTGGCCTCTCTGATGGCAGAGCACTGCTCTAGATGCATGCGCTCCAGAGCACTGGCTCATTACTGAACACATCGATCCAGCTGCTCCATGGCACGTGGGATCTTCCCAGGCCAGGGATTGAACCAGTGCTCCCTGAACTGCAAGGCGGACTCTCTACCCATTGGACTCTCTACCCAGAGTCTTTTTTTTAAAAAAAGGAAAAAGACAATTTTTAAAAATTACCATATCACCCTATAATCCCACTCTTCAGCATATATTCAAATAAAACTGTAATTTGAAGATACATGCAGTTCAATGTTCTCTGTAGCATTATTTACAATACTGAAAATATGGAAGCAATCTAAAGTCCCATCAACAGATGACGGATTTTAAAAAGATGTTTTCTATATATAAAAGGAATATTACTGAGCCATAAAAAAGAATGAAATAATACCATTTGCAGCAACATAGATGGAACTAGAGATGATAATATTAAGTGAAGTTGGTCAGAGAAAGGCAGACATCTGATATCACTTATATGTGGAATATAAAAAAAAATGGTACACGTGAACTTGTCTACAAAACCGATATAAACTCACAGACATTGCAGATGAACTTATGGTTACCAAAGAGGAAAGGGAGAAGGGATAAGTTAGGAGGGTGAGATTAACATAAATACACTACCATATATAAAATAGATAACCTAAAATATTTACTTCCTCATTTCTCAAAAGGGATATTTCAGAGTTGGAAGACTAATCTACCCATTATTCAGTTGCTCAGCCCCTTGAACTGCAGCATGCCAGGCTTCCCTGTCCTTCACCATCTCCCGGAGTTTGCTCAAAGTCATGTCCATTGAGTTGGTGATGCCATCCAACCATCTCATTCTCTGTCGCCCTGATCTCTTCCTGCCTTCATTGTATAACACTGAAAAAGCACGATGACTTTTTGATGTTGGCATCCAGAACAAGTCTGAGAACCATCATCCATTTAACCAGACACTGGGCATAAACAAGAGTCTTCTACAGCTTTCAGAAACCAGCTAAAGACAAAACCTTTTTTCATTTTTTTAAATTTTGGCCCCTTATATTGGTTTTTTATTTATTTATTTTCATCCATCTTTATTCTTTGGCCTGTGTGGGCCTCCCATTGCAGTGGCCTCTCTGATGGCAGAGCACTGCTCTAGATGCATGCGCTCCAGAGCACTGGCTCATTACTGAACACATCGATCCAGCTGCTCCATGGCACGTGGGATCTTCCCAGGCCAGGGATTGAACCAGTGCTCCCTGAACTGCAAGGCGGACTCTCTACCCATTGGACTCTCTACCCAGAGTCTTTTTTTTAAAAAAAGGAAAAAGACAATTTTTAAAAATTACCATATCACCCTATAATCCCACTCTTCAGCATATATTCAAATAAAACTGTAATTTGAAGATACATGCAGTTCAATGTTCTCTGTAGCATTATTTACAATACTGAAAATATGGAAGCAATCTAAAGTCCCATCAACAGATGAACGGATTTTTTAAAAAGATGTTTTCTATATATAAAAGGAATATTACTGAGCCATAAAAAAGAATGAAATAATACCATTTGCAGCAACATAGATGGAACTAGAGATGATAATATTAAGTGAAGTTGGTCAGAGAAAGGCAGACATCTGATATCACTTATATGTGGAATATAAAAAAAAATGGTACACGTGAACTTGTCTACAAAACCGATATAAACTCACAGACATTGCAGATGAACTTATGGTTACCAAAGAGGAAAGGGAGAAGGGATAAGTTAGGAGGGTGAGATTAACATAAATACACTACCATATATAAAATAGATAACCAAAAAGGACCTACAATATAACATAGGGGACCAGATACAGTATTTTGTAATAACCTATAAGGAAAAAGAACTTGAGAAAAAATACATACATGTGTATGTGTATCATCAAGTTACTGTTCACCTGAAACTAGTACAACATTGTAAATCAACTATACGTCAATAAAAAATACTTGATTTCTTGAGACAGTTTTGGATTTTTAGGAAAAACACAAACAGACATAAGCACAGAGAGTTCCCACATGCCTCTCCCCATCCCCCAGTTTCTCTTATTTTATGGAAACAAAGCTGACGTACAATATTATGGTCACTTCTGGAGGGCTACACAGCAACTTGTCATTTGCATACACTATGAAAGGATCACCGTGTAACTCTAGTAGCCACCTGTCTCCATTAAAAAAAGCTATTATAATATTACTAGATGCTATGTTGCATACTCCTTATGCTGTACATTACATCCCTGTGACTTATTTCATAACTGTACCTCTTAATCCTTTCACCTGTTTCACCCCCAACCCCTCCATTGTGGCAACTACTTACTTGCTCTCTTTACCTATGAATGCATTTTCATTTTAGACAAAGCCTTTCTTTTGATTAAAGGAGAGTTTCTGGTCAGATTGCATATGAAGAGAGAGATCTGGGGGCCAGAGGCACTTTGAACTCCACGTTGGAAATCACCATCTACTTCCACCAATGCTTACAACGGTATTCAAGGAAAACAGGTTTCAGAGGCAAGGATTTCCAACCTGTGATACTCTGAGTAAGTTGCTTAACATATTTGTGCTTTGGTTTCCTTGCTGAAAAAACAAGGATGAGGACTTCCCTGGTGGTCCAATGGTTAAGAATTCACCTTCCAATGCAGGGGACACAGGTTCCATCCTTGATTCAAGAAGGTTCCACATCCTGTGGAGCAACTGAGCCCACATGTCACAATGACTAAAGCCAGTGTGCCCTAGAGCCCACGCTCTAAAGCTAGAGAGGCTACCTCAATGCGAAGCTAGCACACTGCAATTAGACAGTAGCTCTCGCTCACCACAACTGGAGAAAACCTAAGCGTAGCAACAAAGACCCAGAGCAGCCAAAAGTAATAAATATAATAGAATAAATTTTTAAAAATGCTTTATAGCTAAAAATGCTAACCATCATCTGAAAAATAAGAAAGGACGATACTGCTCACTGTTTCAGACTGTTCTAAGGATTCTGCTGCATGATGCAATGATTCAGAACCCACAGAAGGAGCATCATGCTGCTGCACAGGCACTCCAAGACAGAGGCTAAAATTCTACCCCAGGACCACAAGGCTGTCAACTTCATTTCAAGTCTGATCTGCAGGTCAAGGCGTGGAGAGAGAGAGCATCATCCCCTTCTGAGACCCCTGCTGTATGCAGAATTAAAAGCTCAGTATGTATACTTCTCTGAAAGCATGCGTTATCCTAGAGCATCCAGCTATGAAATCAGTTTAAGAAAATGATGCTGAGGGGGGCTGGCCAATACAGAGTGCAGAACAGACAAGGCTTAATATAAATGGAAGGCAAATGCATTTTAACTGATTTGAATCTTTTCAGGTTGACTGTTGAAAAAATAAACACACAGGGTTATTCTTCCTCTTCTGCCATTAAAATGTGCTTCCTCTGAAAGGAAAGTCTCCCATTGTTTGGCTCACAGAAAATGTTACAGTTCTTAGTCTTACTGTACAAAATTTTGGGCTTTCTTAAACAGCCAACTTTCCATGTGCATTGTATTTAGCTGGCAGGGCAGCCATGGAATATCTCTATGAAATCGCCTGGGAAATGTATCAGTGGGTTTTGCTGTACAAGAGTAAAACCTGCTGCCACACATTGCGAGGGAACATTGGCCAACTATGGTCCTCAAATGAACTGCCCATTGCTTCTTCTCCATTTCTTAAGTGAACTTCCTTTCCAGTTTATTTTCCACAGGTGACGATTCTAGGCCACCCCAAGCTGTGTGCGTTCAGACCACAGTAGTGGGACAAGGTGCAACTGAACGTAGCAAACGGAAGAAAAAGAGAGCTCAACGATTAATCTGGGTCCAGATCTCTAATGGAGAAACCTAAGCGTTAGCCAACTAAAGACCCAGGCAGCCAAAAGTAGCTCTCGCTCACCACAACTGAGAAAACCTAAGCGTAGCAACAAAGACCCAGAGCAGCCAAAAGTAATAAATATAATAGAATAAATTTTTAAAAATGCTTTATAGCTAAAAATGCTAACCATCATCTGAAAAATAAGAAAGGACGATACTGCTCACTGTTTCAGACTGTTCTAAGGATTCTGCTGCATGATGCAATGATTCAGAACCCACAGAAGGAGCATCATGCTGCTGCACAGGCACTCCAAGACAGAGGCTAAAATTCTACCCCAGGACCACAAGGCTGTCAACTTCATTTCAAGTCTGATCTGCAGGTCAAGGCGTGGAGAGAGAGAGCATCATCCCCTTCTGAGACCCCTGCTGTATGCAGAATTAAAAGCTCAGTATGTATACTTCTCTGAAAGCATGCGTTATCCTAGAGCATCCAGCTATGAAATCAGTTTAAGAAAATGATGCTGAGGGGGGCTGGCCAATACAGAGTGCAGAACAGACAAGGCTTAATATAAATGGAAGGCAAATGCATTTTAACTGATTTGAATCTTTTCAGGTTGACTGTTGAAAAAAATAAACACACAGGGTTATTCTTCCTCTTCTGCCATTAAAATGTGCTTCCTCTGAAAGGAAAGTCTCCCATTGTTTGGCTCACAGAAAATGTTACAGTTCTTAGTCTTACTGTACAAAATTTTGGGCTTTCTTAAACAGCCAACTTTCCATGTGCATTGTATTTAGCTGGCAGGGCAGCCATGGAATATCTCTATGAAATCGCCTGGGAAATGTATCAGTGGGTTTTGCTGTACAAGAGTAAAACCTGCTGCCACACATTGCGAGGGAACATTGGCCAACTATGGTCCTCAAATGAACTGCCCATTGCTTCTTCTCCATTTCTTAAGTGAACTTCCTTTCCAGTTTATTTTCCACAGGTGACGATTCTAGGCCACCCCAAGCTGTGTGCGTTCAGACCACAGTAGTGGGACAAGGTGCAACTGAACGTAGCAAACGGAAGAAAAAGAGAGCTCAACGATTAATCTGGGTCCAGATAGAAAAGAAATGGGCTATTTTTGCTTCTAAAAGCTTTTTTTTAAAAGACCTCACTCCTAGAAGCTGCTCTGTCCCTTTGTAAGCAAGTTGGCTGGCACAGGTTAAAAAAAAGCCAAAGGTGAGGGTTCTCCGGGGGGAGTCTGAGGGATGGAAAGAAGGGCAGGGATGCACTCGGGCAGACTCCAGACCTCCCCTTCCTACCCAAAGTCTCTAGCCAAAGCTGAGAAAAGATCTTGCAATCACCATAGTGACTCGGGCAAAAACAAGCCTGTCTATTTATGCATGAGTTCTGCTAGGCCGGCCTGAAATAATATGTCAAAAGTAGGCCAAAATTTCATAAAAATATAGAAAATGTAAACCTGGCAATCTGGCAGCCCTGGTACCTAGAAATGCCAACTTGTGTGTTCTTCCAGATAACATGACACATTTGTGGTTTTCCACTTCAAGTCAGAAAAATCTAGGATGCGCTCCCGGACAAGTTCTGCTGTGGCGGCACCCGCTTCTCCCACTCTCCATCAAATTACCCGGGGGTGTGGTCATGAGAATCAGCAGCACAAGACTCAGCATTCAGTGAGAGAGGCCCCCCAAAAAGCCCATGAGACTCACCATTGGGGGACTCACCTGAGACCCCCAATTCCATCTGGACAGCACCACCTGGGACCCATATTTCCTTCCTATATACACTCTCATCAGCATCCACCACACAGGAACCAGGGGAGCTTCAGAAAACACATGTCTTAAATTTACAACCAAAAAACAGTTTCAAACATTATACAATACGCCCCACAGAAAATGTTACATTTAGGTTTCTCCCTTTGTAACAGGGCAGCCATGGAATATCTCTATGAAATCGCCTGGGAAATGTATCAGTGGGTTTTGCTGTACAAGAGTAAAACCTGCTGCCACACTTCTTGAGGAACATTGGCCAACTATGGTCCTCAAATGAACTGCCCATTGCTTCTTCTCCATTTCTTAAGTGAACTTCCTTTCCAGTTTATTTTCCACAGGTGACGATTCTAGGCCACCCCAAGCTGTGTGCGTTCAGACCACAGTAGTGGGACAAGGTGCAACTGAACGTAGCAAACGGAAGAAAAAGAGAGCTCAACGATTAATCTGGGTCCAGATAGAAAAGAAATGGGCTATTTTTGCTTCTAAAAGCTTTTTTTTAAAAGACCTCACTCCTAGAAGCTGCTCTGTCCCTTTGTAAGCAAGTTGGCTGGCACAGGTTAAAAAAAAGCCAAAGGTGAGGGTTCTCCGGGGGGAGTCTGAGGGATGGAAAGAAGGGCAGGGATGCACTCGGGCAGACTCCAGACCTCCCCTTCCTACCCAAAGTCTCTAGCCAAAGCTGAGAAAAGATCTTGCAATCACCATAGTGACTCGGGCAAAAACAAGCCTGTCTATTTATGCATGAGTTCTGCTAGGCCGGCCTGAAATAATATGTCAAAAGTAGGCCAAAATTTCATAAAAATATAGAAAATGTAAACCTGGCAATCTGGCAGCCCTGGTACCTAGAAATGCCAACTTGTGTGTTCTTCCAGATAACATGACACATTTGTGGTTTTCCACTTCAAGTCAGAAAAATCTAGGATGCGCTCCCGGACAAGTTCTGCTGTGGCGGCACCCGCTTCTCCCACTCTCCATCAAATTACCCGGGGGTGTGGTCATGAGAATCAGCAGCACAAGACTCAGCATTCAGTGAGAGAGGCCCCCCAAAAAGCCCATGAGACTCACCATTGGGGGACTCACCTGAGACCCCCAATTCCATCTGGACAGCACCACCTGGGACCCATATTTCCTTCCTATATACACTCTCATCAGCATCCACCACACAGGAACCAGGGGAGCTTCAGAAAACACATGTCTTAAATTTACAACCAAAAAAACAGTTTCCAATAAATACATTATGACAGTATTACTCAAACTGGTACGTAAGATTTTAAGTGATAAGCGAATTCACTTTTTTTTTTTTAATTTTTACTAGTATTTTATGTACAAAAAAAAAAAAAAAAACTCAGCACAGGACTTCCCTGGTGATGCAGAGGATAGGAGTCTGACTGCCAATGCTGAGGACAGGAGTTCAATCCCTGGTCCGGGAGGATCCCACATGCCCTGAGGCAACTGGACCCGTGTGCCACAACTACTGAGCCTGTGCTCTACAGCCAGGGAGCCACAACTATGGAGCCCACATGCCTAGACTCTGTGTTCCAGAACAAGAGAAGCCAATGCAACGAGAAGCCTGTGCACCAAAACCAAGAGGAGCCCCCACTCGCTGCAACTAGAGAAAAGCCCACGAAGCAACAGAGACCCAGCAAAGTCAAAAACAATAAATGACTAAAAAAAAAAAAAAAAAGAAAGACAGCACGCTGGACCTATGGTTTTTTCACAAGTACTAATTATTTAGAGCAAAGTTACTTTTTTTAAGAATTGAAAAAGGAGTTTATCCACAGAAATAGTAAGTTAAGAGTAGTGCAAGTATTCAACGTAAAATGAGAGAAAATGCGAGGTTGGTAACCTGTGAGACAGTTTTGGGGGATGCACAACAAGAAGCTAGTATCATAAGGAGACTTCCATCTTTCTAGTCAAGCCATTTCCTGGCTTGTGAAAGAAGCAACTTTAGCTTTCCTGTCTCACAAAGTTTGCTGAGAACTGTTTATGGGTGGATAACCTTGTTTCCTCAGCTGTGTATGGACTCTGAGAAAATCCTCCCAGCCTGGGAATCTCGAAGAGGTGGTTGCCACTCATCACTGAACTGGGAGGATATTCTTTCTCCACCATAATGAATACCATGACCCTTGTCTTTTCCAGAGGAAATAATCTAGCCTCACCAATGTAAACAACTCTTTATAGAAGGGGTCCCTACAAAGGTCGCAAAGCTTCCGTTTCTGTCTGTTTAATTATTTGGTCGTTTCTGACTCTTTGCAACCCTATCCATGGGATTTATCAGGCAAGAACACTGGAGTGGGTTGCCATTCCCTCCTCCAAGGAATCTTCCCAGCCCAGGGACTGAACCTGTGTCTCCTCCACTGCAGGTGGATTCTTTATCTGCTGAGCCATCAGGGAAACCCCTCTCAAAGCCTGAGAGACTGTATCTGAGTGGGAGGGGGCAAGGGAAGAACCCCTGAGTCAGAGATCAAGCCCTTGGTCCAGCCTCCCGATTCTCTCATCCTACATGAGAAACCAAACTTTCCAAGGCCCTGACTCTGTAACTCTCCCTCCTGTCAGTCCCTTCCACTTTAGGGTTCCTCACTTTATTCTGGATCTCCCCTCTCCCCAGCCAGAACAACTATGGAGCCCACATGCCTAGATGCAACGAGAAGCCGGGTGCACCCAAACCAAGAGGAGCCCCCACTCGCTGCAACTAGAGAAAAGCCCACGAAGCAACAGAGACCCAGCAAAGTCAAAAACAATAAATGACTAAAAAAAAAAAAAAAAAGAAAGACAGCACGCTGGACCTATGGTTTTTTCACAAGTACTAATTATTTAGAGCAAAGTTACTTTTTTTAAGAATTGAAAAAGGAGTTTATCCACAGAAATAGTAAGTTAAGAGTAGTGCAAGTATTCAACGTAAAATGAGAGAAAATGCGAGGTTGGTAACCTGTGAGACAGTTTTGGGGGATGCACAACAAGAAGCTAGTATCATAAGGAGACTTCCATCTTTCTAGTCAAGCCATTTCCTGGCTTGTGAAAGAAGCAACTTTAGCTTTCCTGTCTCACAAAGTTTGCTGAGAACTGTTTATGGGTGGATAACCTTGTTTCCTCAGCTGTGTATGGACTCTGAGAAAATCCTCCCAGCCTGGGAATCTCGAAGAGGTGGTTGCCACTCATCACTGAACTGGGAGGATATTCTTTCTCCACCATAATGAATACCATGACCCTTGTCTTTTCCAGAGGAAATAATCTAGCCTCACCAATGTAAACAACTCTTTATAGAAGGGGTCCCTACAAAGGTCGCAAAGCTTCCGTTTCTGTCTGTTTAATTATTTGGTCGTTTCTGACTCTTTGCAACCCTATCCATGGGATTTATCAGGCAAGAACACTGGAGTGGGTTGCCATTCCCTCCTCCAAGGAATCTTCCCAGCCCAGGGACTGAACCTGTGTCTCCTCCACTGCAGGTGGATTCTTTATCTGCTGAGCCATCAGGGAAACCCCTCTCAAAGCCTGAGAGACTGTATCTGAGTGGGAGGGGGCAAGGGAAGAACCCCTGAGTCAGAGATCAAGCCCTTGGTCCAGCCTCCCGATTCTCTCATCCTACATGAGAAACCAAACTTTCCAAGGCCCTGACTCTGTAACTCTCCCTCCTGTCAGTCCCTTCCCCACTTTAGGGTTCCTCACTTTATTCTGGATTTCCTCTCCATCAGAATGAAAGACAGAGGGCTTCCCTGGTGGTCCAGCGGGTAGGGACACCGCCTTGCAGTGCAAGGAGCATTAGTTCGATCCCCTGATGGCACGGGAGGATCCCATGTGCTGCGGAGCAGCTGGACTGAGCTGGAGCTCTGGAGCGTATGTACCCAGAGCTGGTGCTTTGCAACAGAAGAGGCCACTGCAATGGGAGGCCCAGACAGGCCAAAGAATAGAGATAAATAAATGAAAGATTAATAGAAGTGGCTAAAAAAAAAAAAAAAAGAATGAAAGAGTGGAATTCACTGTGGTTCCTCAGAGGAAGGTCCTCCTAGGTCTTCATCTAGAGTGAAGGACAGACGGAGGACATCAACAACATTCTCTACAAAGAATGCTACGTGGTTTTTCTTTGGCAGCTGCCAAAGCATATTTCACCCATGTAACCTGAAGTGTGCTTACACACATCACTGCAATTACGTGTTTATGTCTGTCTCCTCTGTCCAGACTATAATTTCTTGAGGGCAGGTCATAGGTCTCATGCATTTTTCTAATCTTCGATGTCAAGAATCACACCAGGTTTTCCAAGTGTTTGCTAAGTGAACATATAAATCATCTTAATGACAGGAATGTTTGAAGATGAAGGAACTGAAATGGTTTGTTGAAACAGGAAATACAGTTTGCTTTTTGAAATCAACAATTACATTATTTTCAACTAGAAACCTGGTGGGGTGCTATAAACAGCACACAGGAGTGTGTCCAAGGCGATCAGGATTATTATGTTTGTTTAGCTTTCCCCTGCATCCCCCAGTACTTGTTCAGCTTCCACATGACTACAGTTATCCCTCTACTTCATTTTGGACACAATATGAACAGAGGAGCCTATAGGGAAAAAGGGAAATAAAATCATGAGGCAGGATGGCCTAGATTACTTTTTACCTAGATTATCTTTGAGCTCCCTCAGGCTTGCGCTGTATCTGGGCCACCTGGCTTGAGTGACAGTCAGGCCAATGAATGTACTAGCTTGTCTTTAATTAGTAGTTATACATCACAATCAATCAGTCTTTAAAAAAAGAGAGAGAGAGAAGTTCTGGAGAAGTGGGATTTGGAAGATGGTCTGCTTAGTGACGTGCGCTAAAAAAGAAGACAGGACGTTTGCCACAAATGGAGACACTGTGACATAAGGCTTTTTTAGGGATGAAAGTAAAAAAGATTCTAGAATCTCCCTCTTCCCCTTCCTCTCGGATACATGCAGAGGTGCAGGCTCCTATGTAGAATGATTTGTCTTAGTTTGCTAGGGTTGCTGTGACAAAGCATCACAGACTGGGTGGTTTAAACAACCAAAAATGATTTTTCCACATTCTTGGGGCTAAAAGTTCAAGGTCAAAGTGCCAACCAGCTTGGTTTCTTCTGAGGTCTCTTCCCTTGGTTTGCAGGTGGCTGCCTTCTCACTGTAACCCTACACGGTCTTTCCTTTGTGTGTGCACACCCTCTACATGCTCAGTCACTCGGTCATGTTTGACTCTAAAGTTAACTAAAATGAGAGATATTTAAAGACCCATCACTAAACAAATCACAGAAGCCAACTATGTCGTTGTCGTTTAGTTGCTCAGTTGTGTCTGATTCTTTAGCGACCACATGGACTGTAGCCTGCCAGTCTCTTCTGTCCATTGGATTTTCCAGGCAAGAATACTGGAGTGCATTGCCATTTCTTCTCCAGGGAATCTTCCGAACCCATAAACCAAACCCATATCAACCAAACACACTGGCAGGTGGATTCTTTACCACTGAGCCACCTGGGAATCTGGCCCCTCAAAGGTGTCCAAGTTTCCTCCTCTTAAAAGGACACCAATAAAATTGGATTAGGGCCCACACTAATAGCCACGTTTTCACTTAATACCGATTTAAAGACCCTGTCTCCAAATATAGCTACATTCTGAGTTACTGAGGGACACAGCTTCCACAGATACATCAAGGGGATTGGTGGGGGTGAGGTATGGTAAGCAGGGATACAGTTCAGCCCATAACATGAGAGCACACTGTGTTCTTTTAAGTTAACAACCATAGCGTCTGGGACTTCCCTGGTAGTCCAGTGGTTAAGAATCCGCTTTCCAATGCAAGGGATACAGATTTGATCCCTGGTCCAGGAACTAAGATCCCAATTAAGGGCAACTAAGTCCACACACCACAATTACAGCGCCTACACACCACAACTAAGACCTGATACGCCCCAAAACAAATACTTTAAAAAGAAAGAAGGGGGCGTCCCCTGGTGGTCCAGTGGATAGGGACGCCGCCTTGCAGTGCAAGGGGCGCCAGTTGGATCCCTGGCCTGGGAAGATCCCATGTGCCGCGGAGTGGCTGGACTGATGTGCCCAATCGCCGAGCCGGAGCTCTGGAGCGCATGTGCCCAGAGCTGGCGCTCTGCGACAACAGACGCCACCGCGATGGGAGGCCCACACAGGCCAAAGAACAAAGACGGATGAAAACAGAGAAATGAAAGACCAATAGAAGTGGCCCGCCCGCTCCCCTCCCTCCCCAACCCGACCCCCGCCCAAAGTAAACAAATTAATAAATTATTTTTAAAAAAAGAGAGAAGGAAGATTCAAAAAGTAAAATAAAAGCTCTAGTGCTCATCGTAATCAATAACTGATTGCCAAGCCATTTTAGGATTATATTGAAGTTTAGGGAGGAGCTAAGCAATGAGAAATTAAAGATTATTCCCCAAGGAAGCCACAGAAGGCTGCAGAGGATCAAGAGTTTGGATTGTTTAAAAATATATATATCTCAAGTTCACAATATACCGGGGGCAACAAACTCAAATGGCTTCCGGTCAGAACAGATAACATCAATGTGGATTTCAGCCTAGTTTGAAAAGAAAGGGCAAATGGAGGAGAGGGACAGGAGCAAATTAGAGAGTCTAAGTCATAAAAGGCAGCAAATTCAATTTTTCCCCAATGTATCAGGCATCTCATGAGTCCTGAACAAGAAAGACACTCTTCGCTACACATTCAAATGTTCGCTAAACAGATGTCCTTCCCATATGCCCTGTGACATCTCATCCTTTCCTCTCTGCTTTCCTCCAACCCTGTCCAGATAAACCCTCTGGTTGGGCGGGATACAGTTCAGCCCATAACATGAGAGCACACTGTGTTCTTTTAAGTTAACAACCATAGCGTCTGGGACTTCCCTGGTAGTCCAGTGGTTAAGAATCCGCTTTCCAATGCAAGGGATACAGATTTGATCCCTGGTCCAGGAACTAAGATCCCAATTAAGGGCAACTAAGTCCACACACCACAATTACAGCGCCTACACACCACAACTAAGACCTGATACGCCCCAAAACAAATACTTTAAAAAGAAAGAAGGGGGCGTCCCCTGGTGGTCCAGTGGATAGGGACGCCGCCTTGCAGTGCAAGGGGCGCCAGTTGGATCCCTGGCCTGGGAAGATCCCATGTGCCGCGGAGTGGCTGGACTGATGTGCCCAATCGCCGAGCCGGAGCTCTGGAGCGCATGTGCCCAGAGCTGGCGCTCTGCGACAACAGACGCCACCGCGATGGGAGGCCCACACAGGCCAAAGAACAAAGACGGATGAAAACAGAGAAATGAAAGACCAATAGAAGTGGCCCGCCCGCTCCCCTCCCTCCCCAACCCGACCCCCGCCCAAAATAAATAAATAAATAAATCTTTTTTAAAAAAAGAAAGAAGGAAGATTCAAAAAGTAAAATAAAAACTCTAGTGCTCATCGTAATCAATAACTGATTGCCAAGCCATTTTAGGATTATATTGAAGTTTAGGGAGGAGCTAAGCAATGAGAAATTAAAGATTATTCCCCAAGGAAGCCACAGAAGGCTGCAGAGGATCAAGAGTTTGGATTGTTTAAAAATATATATATCTCAAGTTCACAATATACCGGGGGCAACAAACTCAAATGGCTTCCGGTCAGAACAGATAACATCAATGTGGATTTCAGCCTAGTTTGAAAAGAAAGGGCAAATGGAGGAGAGGGACAGGAGCAAATTAGAGAGTCTAAGTCATAAAAGGCAGCAAATTCAATTTTTCCCCAATGTATCAGGCATCTCATGAGTCCTGAACAAGAAAGACACTCTTCGCTACACATTCAAATGTTCGCTAAACAGATGTCCTTCCCATATGCCCTGTGACATCTCATCCTTTCCTCTCTGCTTTCCTCCAACCCTGTCCAGATAAACCCTCTGGTTGGGCGGCAGCCCAGGGCTTCAAGCTGCTGACCTAAGTTGGAGCATTACAGCCGTCAACTGTCCTGTTCCCAATCAGTGCTGGCCATGAAGGCAGCAACCCTTTCCTATAAGCATGCCCTTGCCTCATTTCCATTCTCCTCAGGCTTGGTTGTCATGGGGACAGCAGTGTGCTTGAGGCCTGGGTGAAACTCTAGAACTAGAAAAGTAGAACATAAGCAAACCTGCAGGGTCCATAAAGTGTTGAGTCAGAACCAGATGAACAACAGAAATTGAAGATTCATGAAAGCCTCGGGGGAGCATAAATTGGCATATTTGCAATCTAAATCAGTGGTTTCTAACAGAGGGTAGAGGAGGGTATATTTAGATTCAGGCATCTTTTCCAAAATACACATGACTACTACCCCAAACCCTCGCTGACTTTTTATCACAGGTTACAAGCCAACAGTCTCAGGGACTAAAGGAATTAGATGGAAGAATAGACTGAAGTAATTTAATGAGTCATGGCTACTTTGGGACAGTAAGGAGATCAAATTAGTCAATCGTAAAGGAAAAATGATGAATATTCACTGGAAGGACTAATGCTGAAATCTAATACTTTGGCCACCTGATGCGAAGAGCTCACTCACTGGAAAAGACCCTGATGCTGGGAAAAATTCAGGGCAGGAAGAGGAGGAGGCAACAGAGGATGAGATGGTTGGATGGCATCACCAATTCAAAGGGCAGTGAAGCAGGAAGTTTGGACCTGCAATGTTTGGATAAATATATATATCTCAAGTTCACAATATACCGGGGGCAACAAACTCAAATGGCTTCCGGTCAGAACAGATAACATCAATGTGGATTTCAGCCTAGTTTGAAAAGAAAGGGCAAATGGAGGAGAGGGACAGGAGCAAATTAGAGAGTCTAAGTCATAAAAGGCAGCAAATTCAATTTTTCCCCAATGTATCAGGCATCTCATGAGTCCTGAACAAGAAAGACACTCTTCGCTACACATTCAAATGTTCGCTAAACAGATGTCCTTCCCATATGCCCTGTGACATCTCATCCTTTCCTCTCTGCTTTCCTCCAACCCTGTCCAGATAAACCCTCTGGTTGGGCGGCAGCCCAGGGCTTCAAGCTGCTGACCTAAGTTGGAGCATTACAGCCGTCAACTGTCCTGTTCCCAATCAGTGCTGGCCATGAAGGCAGCAACCCTTTCCTATAAGCATGCCCTTGCCTCATTTCCATTCTCCTCAGGCTTGGTTGTCATGGGGACAGCAGTGTGCTTGAGGCCTGGGTGAAACTCTAGAACTAGAAAAGTAGAACATAAGCAAACCTGCAGGGTCCATAAAGTGTTGAGTCAGAACCAGATGAACAACAGAAATTGAAGATTCATGAAAGCCTCGGGGGAGCATAAATTGGCATATTTGCAATCTAAATCAGTGGTTTCTAACAGAGGGTAGAGGAGGGTATATTTAGATTCAGGCATCTTTTCCAAAATACACATGACTACTACCCCAAACCCTCGCTGACTTTTTATCACAGGTTACAAGCCAACAGTCTCAGGGACTAAAGGAATTAGATGGAAGAATAGACTGAAGTAATTTAATGAGTCATGGCTACTTTGGGACAGTAAGGAGATCAAATTAGTCAATCGTAAAGGAAAAATGATGAATATTCACTGGAAGGACTAATGCTGAAATCTAATACTTTGGCCACCTGATGCGAAGAGCTCACTCACTGGAAAAGACCCTGATGCTGGGAAAAATTCAGGGCAGGAAGAGGAGGAGGCAACAGAGGATGAGATGGTTGGATGGCATCACCAACTTAATGGACATAAATTTGAGCAAGCTCTGGGAGATACTGAAGGACAGGAAAGCCTGGTGTGCTGCAGTGCATGGGGTTGCAAAGGGTCAGACACAACTTAGTGACTGAACAACAACAATTTATAAGCTTCTCAATATAAGAGTAAATGTGTTAGTCACTCAGTCGTGTCTGACTCTTTGTGACTCCATGGACTGTAGTCCACTAGGCTCCTCTGTCCGTGGAATTTTTCAGGCAAGAATAACAGAGTGTGTTGCCACTCCCTTCTCCAGGGCATCTTCCTGACCCAGGGATTGAACCCAGGTCTCCTGCATTGCGGGCAGATTCTTTACCATCTGAGTCACCAGGGAAGCCTTGACAGTATTGGGAGATAAAATTTATTCCCCATTCCTTACATTTCTTTCCTAAGAAGACAGCTCAGTCAGTGGTCCTGCTAGCTTCACTCTAAGCATTCCACCTTAAGGGAGTTGGAAAGCTTCAGCTTCTGGATTTGGGAGTAATAACTTGGGCATGCTGAGCCCAGTTTTCTCTTTCTTCCTTTTTAGGAGGCAGCTTGTTCTGAGACAGGCTAGAGTCCTCCCTGCTATGGTGTGGGTGGAGGGGAGTAAAGGGTGAGGCAGTGTGTCTAGCTTGGTCCAACAGGGCATGCGTCTGTGGGCATCAGTCTGTCTGATTCTGTGCTTCAGAACTAGTAAGGTCACATTGCTTAACAGAACTAGAGTCATCTCCTCTAAGCTACTGTCAATACTGAAGGTAATACTGCGTCCTCCATCTGTCATTTTCTTCTTTTATTTATCACTTTGTTCAGAGCCCGAGGATACAAAACTCCCCAACAGTGACATCAAACCTGGAGAGTCTTTGTGGTAATACTGACAAAATACAAGATTGCCCTGTGCTGAACCAGAGTGGAAGGAGTGGATTTAGTGCTCCTCCATGACAGGCAATTTCCCCTGTACTGATATGAGTGACACAAAGGTAAATAAAAGCATCCCCCCACACACACGTGATTATATATGCAGCATCTCCTATATCAAAATAAGAGTCTGGGGGCTTCCCCAGTTGCCCAGTGGTTAAGAATCTGCCTGCAATGCAGGGGACATGGGTTTGATTCCTGGTCCAGGAAGCTCCCACATGCCACGGGGCAACTAAGCCCCCACGCCACAACTACTGAAGCCTGCACACCCTAGAGCCCATGCTCTGCAGTGAGAGAAGTCACCAGAATGAGAAGCCCACTCACCACAATATAGAGTAGCCCCTGCTTCCTACAAATAAAGAAAAGCCTGCACACAGCAAGGAAGAACCAGCACTGCCAGAAATAAATAAGCAAAATATTTTATAAAAGAGTTCATCACAGCTAAAAAAAAAAAAAAAAAAAAATCACCAACTAGAAATCTTTACAATCCGATTACTTAACATCATAATATCTACCTATATGTTAAATATCTTTGAAATTCGTTTCAAATTATAAAACATAAGCTAATTTGAAAATTCATCCTCAAAGATCAAACTTTTGTTTGCTGCTTGTTGGTTAGTCGCTAAGTCATGTTGAATCCTTTTGTGAGTCCATAAACTGTAGCCTGCCCAGGCTCTTCTGTCTATGGGATTCCCCAGGCAAGAATACTGGAATGGGTTGCCATGTCCTTCTCCAGGGGATCTTCCCAACCCAAGGATCGAACTTATTTCTCCTGCATTAGCAAGTAGATTCTTTATCACTGAGCCATCAGGGAAGCCCAGTCAAACCACACATCAAACTTAAAGGCTTTTCCTATAGCCTTTAAAAGTGTTCCAAACTGTAGCTTCCCTGGTAGCTCAGTGATGAGGATCCACCTGCCAATGCAAGAGACACCAGTTCAATCCCTGATCTGGGAGAATCCCACATGCTGCGGAGCAGCTAAGCCTGTGAGCCACAACTATGGAACCTGTGCTCTAGAGCCTCAGAGCCGCAACTATGGAGCCCATGTGCTGCAACTATTGAAGCCCGTGAGCCCTAGAGCCCAAGTTCCACAACAAGAAAAATCACCGCAACAAGAAGCCTGCTCACCTCAACTATAGAGTAGCCCCCACTCCCTGCAACTAGAGAAGAGCCTGTGGCAGCAATGAAAACCCAGAATAGCCAAAAATAAATAAATAAATAAAAGTGTTTCAAACTTTATTAAAGCCTGTCAAGCTTTTCTGAAGTTAGTATACAAAAAAACATACAGAAACTCTAAGAAATCTAGTTGAAACAACAGCCTTCTTGGTTTAGTCAACAGGCAAGATATTTATTACTATTTACTAAAAAAGCCCAGTGATCGTGAAATTCACTTATGTCTTATTAAAAAAAAATAGATGAGAAAGATAACCTTTCAATTTGAGGGAATCAGGGGAGTTGGTGACAGGAGACAACTCTATACATACTTTGGTTTTGGAACGTCAAGTCTCTTAAAAGAATGAGGCTGAGTTTCCCCCACGAGAAGACATTTTGGAAGCTAGAGGATTCCAGTGGGTAAGGACACCGCCTTGCAGTGCAAGGGGCGCCGGTTCGAGCCCTGGCCTGGGAAGATCCCACGTGCCGCGGAGCGGCTGGACAGATGTATCCAACTACCGAGCTGGAGCTCTGGGCGCATGCACCCAGAATCGGTGCTCTACAACGACAGACGCCACGCGGAGCCCCGGAGTTTGCTGCTTGTTGGTTGTCCTGTCTTTCCATTTGGGATCTTCCCCCAGGCAAGAATACTGGAATGGGTTGCCATGTCCTTCTCCAGGGATCTTCCCAACCCAAGGATCGAACTTATTTCTCCTGCATTAGCAAGTAGATTCTTTATCACTGAGCCATCAGGGAAGCCCAGTCAAACCACACATCAAACTTAAAGGCTTTTCCTATAGCCTTTAAAAGTGTTCCAAACTGTAGCTTCCCTGGTAGCTCAGTGATGAGGATCCACCTGCCAATGCAAGAGACACCAGTTCAATCCCTGATCTGGGAGAATCCCACATGCTGCGAGCAGCTAAGCCTGTGATCCACAAC
Source organism: Tragulus kanchil (assembly GCA_022376925.1). Lineage (NCBI taxonomy): Eukaryota > Metazoa > Chordata > Mammalia > Artiodactyla > Tragulidae > Tragulus > Tragulus kanchil. The sequence continues at coordinate 269,315,286 of JAIOJX010000004.1, read as the reverse complement.
TATGGAACCTGTGCTCTAGAGCCTCAGAGCCGCAACTATGGAGCCCATGTGCTGCAACTATTGAAGCCCGTGAGCCCTAGAGCCCAAGTTCCACAACAAGAAAAATCACCGCAACAAGAAGCCTGCTCACCTCAACTATAGAGTAGCCCCCACTCCCTGCAACTAGAGAAGAGCCTGTGGCAGCAATGAAAACCCAGAATAGCCAAAAATAAATAAATAAATAAAAGTGTTTCAAACTTTATTAAAGCCTGTCAAGCTTTTCTGAAGTTAGTATACAAAAAAACATACAGAAACTCTAAGAAATCTAGTTGAAACAACAGCCTTCTTGGTTTAGTCAACAGGCAAGATATTTATTACTATTTACTAAAAAAGCCCAGTGATCGTGAAATTCACTTATGTCTTATTAAAAAAAAATAGATGAGAAAGATAACCTTTCAATTTGAGGGAATCAGGGGAGTTGGTGACAGGAGACAACTCTATACATACTTTGGTTTTGGAACGTCAAGTCTCTTAAAAGAATGAGGCTGAGTTTCCCCCACGAGAAGACATTTTGGAAGCTAGAGGATTCCAGTGGGTAAGGACACCGCCTTGCAGTGCAAGGGGCGCCGGTTCGAGCCCTGGCCTGGGAAGATCCCACGTGCCGCGGAGCGGCTGGACAGATGTATCCAATTACCGAGCCGGAGCTCTGGAGCGCATGCACCCAGAATCGGTGCTCTACAACGACAGACGCCACCGCGATGGGAGGCCCACAGGAGCCAAAGAACAAAGATGGATGAACATAGAGAAACGAAAGACCAACAGAAGTGGCCCGCCTGCTCCCCTCCCTCCCCAACCTGACCCCTGCCCAAAATAAATAAATAAATAAATCTTTAAAAAAAAAAAAAAAAAGAAGTACAGACTCCCTACAACAGAGAGTGCAGAACTCCTAGTAAGCGCAACCCCAAACAGTTCCTCTCATAGGAAAAAGTGTGGGGTTCCTAAATAAGGCCACCAGGAAAGTGACTGTCCCGAGGCCAAGCCGCACTGAGAGACGCTGGTCCCTGAAAAACCTGGCCCCCCTCTGAGAGCAGCCACACAACTGACCACAGTGGATATCTCTTTTTTCAAGAACTGAGCAAAGTCTCTCAGCAATGAGTAAAATCTTTAGGTTCAAATAATGATAAAAATAAAAATAATAAAATCTTTAGGTAGCAAATAATGGAGTAAAGAGTACAAAGTATAATTGGTATCGCCCTTCTTCACAACCTGGATGAATGGGAACGAAAATAACACTGCGTCTGTTATATTAAACTGCCTGTTCATTGTAAAACTATGACACAGAGGCCCCGCATTCCACTGTCTGTCTACATGTGGGGTTGTGTTTTGTCAATGTGCTGTTATCACTTCCCCCTGAGCCTGGGAACGACATCTCCCAGGACACACTTCCCACGAATTCCAGGGTTAAAGCCAGCCACAGTGACAGAGATGGTCAGAGAGCCTGAAGGGCTCCAGCCTTAAGCTCTTTTCCACGCTGCTGGCTATATCAATCAAGAGTCTAAATTCACTTATGTCTTATTAAAAATAGAAAAATCCAATTTGAGGGAATCAGGGAGTTGGTGACAGGAGACAACTCTATACATACTTTGGTTTTGGAACGTCAAGTCTCTTAAAAGAATGAGGCTGAGTTTCCCCCACGAGAAGACATTTTGGAAGCTAGAGGATTCCAGTGGGTAAGGACACCGCCTTGCAGTGCAAGGGGCGCCGGTTCGAGCCCTGGCCTGGGAAGATCCCACGTGCCGCGGAGCGGCTGGACAGATGTATCCAATTACCGAGCCGGAGCTCTGGAGCGCATGCACCCAGAATCGGTGCTCTACAACGACAGACGCCACCGCGATGGGAGGCCCACAGGAGCCAAAGAACAAAGATGGATGAACATAGAGAAACGAAAGACCAACAGAAGTGGCCCGCCTGCTCCCCTCCCTCCCCAACCTGACCCCTGCCCAAAATAAATAAATAAATAAATCTTTAAAAAAAAAAAAAAAAAGAAGTACAGACTCCCTACAACAGAGAGTGCAGAACTCCTAGTAAGCGCAACCCCAAACAGTTCCTCTCATAGGAAAAAGTGTGGGGTTCCTAAATAAGGCCACCAGGAAAGTGACTGTCCCCGAGGCCAAGCTTCGCACTGAGAGACGCTGGTCCCTGAAAAACCTGGCCCCCCTCTGAGAGCAGCCACACAACTGACCACAGTGGATATCTCTTTTTTCAAGAACTGAGCAAAGTCTCTCAGCAATGAGTAAAATCTTTAGGTTCAAATAATGATAAAAATAAAAATAATAAAATCTTTAGGTAGCAAATAATGGAGTAAAGAGTACAAAGTATAATTGGTATCGCCCTTCTTCACAACCTGGATGAATGGGAACGAAAATAACACTGCGTCTGTTATATTAAACTGCCTGTTCATTGTAAAACTATGACACAGAGGCCCCGCATTCCACTGTCTGTCTACATGTGGGGTTGTGTTTTGTCAATGTGCTGTTATCACTTCCCCCTGAGCCTGGGAACGACATCTCCCAGGACACACTTCCCACGAATTCCAGGGTTAAAGCCAGCCACAGTGACAGAGATGGTCAGAGAGCCTGAAGGGCTCCAGCCTTAAGCTCTTTTCCACGCTGCTGGCTATATCAATCAAGAGTACCCCAAGTTGACCAAATACTAGACTGCATTTCTGACAGCGGTAGCAGCTTCTACAAACCTCTCCGCCAGCTGCCCCTTCAGTGTAATTCATCTTTGCAGTTCTGTTTACAACAGACACTCTGGGGGATTTTCTGCTTGGGGGAATTTTTCCCACATGCTTTGACCCACCCAATTAACCCTAAAGCTTCTGGCTTTGGGGTTGGTGACTTTTCCAATCCTAATTCCGCTCATCTGGATCATCACTTTGCTGGTTGCTCCTGCATGTATATAAACTCTGATCTCTATGGCAAATCCTATGGTATTTTAGTGGCTGGTTTTTTGAGTGACCGCTGCACGTTCCAGCTTTGTACTGAATGTGGTTTCAGAAGAACAGTATGGTAGGGAGGGGACTCTGAATTCTTTTAAATTATGTTTTTGGTTTTTTTTTTTTAGATTATGGTTGCTTTATAATGTTGTGTTAGTTTTTGCTGTGCACCAAAGCAAACTGGTTTTACATACAAATATATGCCATCTCCCTTGGGTTTCCTTTCTATTTAGGTCACCACAGAGCACGCAGTAGAGTGCCCTGTGCTATATCATCTGTTTTCATGAGCTATCTGTTTTATACATAGAAGCATATACATGCCAATGCCATTCTCTCAATTCATCCTACCCTTCCAAGTGTATTCTCTATATTTGTGATTGCATTTTTGCTTTGCAAGTAAGTTCAGCTGTACCATTTTTCTACATTCCACAAATAAGCGATATTATACAAATCTGACATTTCCCCTCTGTTTTGATATAAAGGCATGAACAACTCTGTTGCCATTAGTAAATGAGACAATAGTCCATGACATTCAGTAGCAAAAGTCACTTAACATTATCAGCTAAAGTCACCTGCAGTCACGTGCCTATTAGGGTCAAGGCTTTGAGTGGCCAATCTGTGGCCATCCATCAAACATCATTGTGGAGAGAAAGAGAATAATGACGATGGAGTCCTCTGTCTACCAGTAGACCTTGGAGAAAGAATATGATCATCTCCAAGCTTAAAATTCTCTGATCATGATACAAGACGAGGAAGAAGACATTTCTCATGCTCCCGAAGGAAATCTTCATCTCCTGTACAGGCAGAGTTACTACTTCTGGAAACTAAACCCCAAATCTGAATCTGCAGATGACTCAGTCGTGTCCCACTCTTTGTGACCCCATGGACTACAGTCTATGAGGCTCCTCTGTCCATGGGATTCTCCAGGCAAGAACACTGGAGTGGGTTGCCATTCCCTTCTCCAGGGGATCTTCCTGACCCAAGGATGGAAATCCAGGTCTCCTGCATTGCAGTCACATTCTTTACCGTCTGAGCCACCAGAGAAGTCCAATTCCTACCAACCCTCCATTTAATTCGCCTCCCTGGACTGTGCAGAAAATAAGTAGCTCTTAGGGAATAACAATGGGTTATAGTAAATTTATTCAGATTTCAGCTTCAATTACAAGTGCTGTTCCAGATGTGTTTTTTTATTTTTTTCTACTAAAGCAAATAAACACAGACCTGAATACCTGCTCTTCTTTCAAAGGCCTGGGGCACACTGAGATAGCCCCTCAAAGGTGACTGTACTGCTGACCTGTACCTCCTGTTACTGAAAAAGAGGTACAACAACAAAGCCTTTCCAAATTCTGAGGTAAACATATACACATCATTTGCACAGGCTGGTCTGATCCAGTTACTGAGTAATCTATAAAATTACATATGTTGAGTGAGAGCCAGAGGAAGAGGCTCTTGGCACAGGCCCGGTCATATGATCCAACAGCTATTTTTTTACAAATCTGGACCATTTTTCTACATTCCACAAATAAGCGATATTATACAAATCTGACATTTCCCCTCTGTTTTGATATAAAGGCATGAACAACTCTGTTGCCATTAGTAAATGAGACAATAGTCCATGACATTCAGTAGCAAAAGTCACTTAACATTATCAGCTAAAGTCACCTGCAGTCACGTGCCTATTAGGGTCAAGGCTTTGAGTGGCCAATCTGTGGCCATCCATCAAACATCATTGTGGAGAGAAAGAGAATAATGACGATGGAGTCCTCTGTCTACCAGTAGACCTTGGAGAAAGAATATGATCATCTCCAAGCTTAAAATTCTCTGATCATGATACAAGACGGGAGGAAGAAGACATTTCTCATGCTCCCGAAGGAAATCTTCATCTCCTGTACAGGCAGAGTTACTACTTCTGGAAACTAAACCCCAAATCTGAATCTGCAGATGACTCAGTCGTGTCCCACTCTTTGTGACCCCATGGACTACAGTCTATGAGGCTCCTCTGTCCATGGGATTCTCCAGGCAAGAACACTGGAGTGGGTTGCCATTCCCTTCTCCAGGGGATCTTCCTGACCCAAGGATGGAAATCCAGGTCTCCTGCATTGCAGTCACATTCTTTACCGTCTGAGCCACCAGAGAAGTCCAATTCCTACCAACCCTCCATTTAATTCGCCTCCCTGGACTGTGCAGAAAATAAGTAGCTCTTAGGGAATAACAATGGGTTATAGTAAATTTATTCAGATTTCAGCTTCAATTACAAGTGCTGTTCCAGATGTGTTTTTTTATTTTTTTCTACTAAAGCAAATAAACACAGACCTGAATACCTGCTCTTCTTTCAAAGGCCTGGGGCACACTGAGATAGCCCCTCAAAGGTGACTGTACTGCTGACCTGTACCTCCTGTTACTGAAAAAGAGGTACAACAACAAAGCCTTTCCAAATTCTGAGGTAAACATATACACATCATTTGCACAGGCTGGTCTGATCCAGTTACTGAGTAATCTATAAAATTACATATGTTGAGTGAGAGCCAGAGGAAGAGAAGGCTCTGCACCAGATGCAGCTTAACATGCAAGCTGGCCTACTGTTTGATCCATATGATCCAACAGAGCCAATGGTGCTTAAAGAGATGCTTTAGGGAGCCTGCGGTCATTAAGGGTGAATCACAATATAGGCTTTTGGAATTACGAAGCAGTTAATCTTTGCTTCAACTTCTACATATAACTCTTCTCCATTTAACTCTTCTCCCTAGCTTGCTCATGGGCCCTAATACAAACTGAATGCTTGAACATGAACCACCAATTTACTATTCATCTGAGCTACCCGACATAAACTAGGCATTTCCTAAACCATCAAGCTTGCAAAAATAGGGACGGGTAAGTTAATAAAATGTGAGCCTGTTTTACAGATGGTTTTGTATAAACACCAGTACAATCTACATGTGGCTGGCTGGAGCCCTGCAGCCCATTCAGGGATGGAATCAGCAGTGAAACAAAACCCAGCAGGCAGATCTTTGAGCAGAGAACTGGATACATTTGCTGTGCCTGGAAGGAGTGATTTCCAGAGGTACAGATCTACACTCACTCGTGAGCAGTGGCTAACACTTCTCTAGATGACTGGGGACTTGAAAGAGCACAGCTGTGACACTGATGACCACAAGGTCAGGGCAAGCATCATGTGGACAGGCTCTCAGAACTGGCAAATCTGTGAGAGTTTTTATGTCTCAAGTAAATGATCACTAAAAAGTAATTTGAGGGCTTCCCTGGTGGTCCAGTGGCTAAAGAGTATGCCTTGCAGTGCAAGGGGCACCAGTTCAATCCCTGGCCCAGGAAGACCCCAAGAGCGGTGGAGCAGCTGGCCCAGTGTGTCCAACTGCGAGCCAGTGCTCTGGAGCGCATGCGCCCAGAGCGAGTGCTCTGCAGCAAGAGGCCACTGAAATGGGAGGCCACCACAGGCCAAAAAAAATAAAGATGGATGAAAATAAATAAATAAGAAACCAATAAAAGAGGCAAAAAAAAAAAAAAGTAATTTGAGCAGAGAAGGCTCTTACCAATCAAACAGAAAACATGACCCAATTGTGAAGGTCAGTCACTTTTCCTCCAGTCACTTCTCTCATTGCCGTATGAGCTCCTGAACAGAATGGCAATAGTAACAGGAGTGGAGACTCTCAAAGGTTCAGCAACATGGGCATTTGCTCAGTAAGATTGACCTGTGACCACGGCCTGCTGTCAGCAGGAACCAACACTGAGCCTTCCGTACAGCAACTAAATATCTGAAGGAACACTGATGAACTGAATGAGATCCATCATGCAAGAGGCATCCATTTCCTTCCTTTCTTCACGTGGATTTGCCCTGACTTCCATACTTCTGACAAAGCTGGATCCTGGGGAATTACAGACGCTTTATTCACCCTTATGGTATTCCAAACCACATTACTTCTGACCAGAGGGCTCCCTGTCCAGTGAACGGAACGTGGCATTAGGCTCCTGATCAAGGGAATCCCTGCTCCCACCAGGCTCTACATTACTCTGAAGGAGTTCGCTTGATAGAATAGTGCAATATCCTGAAGACTCAGTTATTAGGCCAGCTTTTAGAGCTTGGATATTGCTTTTAGGAGCCAATATATGCTCTGATTCAGTGACCAAAATATGATCCTCTTTCTACCACAGCCAGAATTCATAGCCTGAGAGTCAAGAAATACAAATGTACAAATGTGAGCCATCTCTCTCAGTTTAATGATCCATTAGCAACATTTTTACTCGCTCATGAGCCAACTTCAGGCTATGCTGGTTTAGAAGTATTCCTTCCCAAGAAAGGACTGCTTCCATCAGGTGACACATGGCTCTCCTGAACAGGAAGCTGAGAGTACTGCCTGCAGTCTTTGGGCTCCTTATTCCACTGAAATAACAACCAAAGAAGCAGGTTACTACACTGGCTGGGGTGACTGATTCTGACTATTAGGGAGAAACTGGATTTCTCCTACTACTATGGAGGCAGGGAGGAGTATGCTTGGAACCTCAAAAACCTTCTCTAGTGCGATTTGGCATCTTACATGCTGTGGTAAAAGGTCAAGGTCCACACAACCCAGTACAAGCAAGATTACTGATGCTAAACATCCTTAGGGATTAATGTACTGGATCATAAGGAACCTTGACCAGCTCAGGTTCTTCCTAAGGCAAAGAGAACATGAGAGGAGGGGCAGAAGAGGGAAGCTTTTAAATATCAGCTTTGAGATTTCCCTGGTAGTACAGTGACTAAGAATCCACCTTGCAATGCAGGAGATTCTGGTTCAGCCCCTGACTGGGAAAGTAAGATCCCGCATGCTGTGGAGCAACTAAGCCCGCATGCCAAGGCTAGAGAGTCAGTGTGCCACAACAGAAAATCCCAAGTGCCGCATCTAAAACTCGATGCAGTTAAAGAAAGAAAGAACTGGGTTGTTTTGTTTTGTTTTGTTTTTGGCCACTTCTATTGGTCTTTCATTTATTTCCATCTTTGTTCTTCGGCCTGTGTGGGCCTCCCATCACAGTGGCCTCTCTCGCTACAGAGCACCAGCTCCGGGCGCATGCGCTCCAGAGCGCCAGCTCGGTAGTTGGACACATAGGTCCAGCTGCTCTGCAGCAGTGGGATATTCCCAGGCCAGGGATCAAACTGGCACCTGCTGCACTGCAAGGCGGCATCCCCACCCACCAGATCACCAGGGAAGCCCAAGAACTGATTTTTTAAAGAAGTAAACACTAGCTTTACCATGTTACGAGTGGCAGAAACCAGAACTGTAATGGTTGTAAGTATTTCTTCTTTACTTTTGTATGAATACATTCAAATAGATATGAATGAAGATTTTCCTCCCCCTTATATACTATCTAAAATACTGATAATGACTTGCACCTGGGTCAGGTTTAATGACAGTCTCTCAAATCGGAAGTGTGATGCAGCTCAAAGAGGAAAGAACATTCCCAACAGACTGACAGAATGGTACCCGAGACTTTCCTGTTTCGGAGGCAAGGTTAGCATGTTTCTGCTTGTACAAGGGATAATTTCATCACATATGAAGCATGATTCTTCTGTTGTCTTTAGTTGGAAATGAAGTATGGTTTTAACATGTATAGGGGATACTAAATTGAAAAAAGAATAGATTGGGCTAAACTATGTTTTGTCTATTTATTCTTCTCCTGACTACGACTTGAACTAAGTCTGTTCTGGATGAGAGCTGACCAAGAGGAAATCTGCAAGAAGTTCAGTAGGCAAAACAAAATGGGGCCAAATAGGTCTCCAGCTCAGGTTCTTCCTAAGGCAAAGAGAACATGAGAGGAGGGGCAGAAGAGGGAAGCTTTTAAATATCAGCTTTGAGATTTCCCTGGTAGTACAGTGACTAAGAATCCACCTTGCAATGCAGGAGATTCTGGTTCAGCCCCTGACTGGGAAAGTAAGATCCCGCATGCTGTGGAGCAACTAAGCCCGCATGCCAAGGCTAGAGAGTCAGTGTGCCACAACAGAAAATCCCAAGTGCCGCATCTAAAACTCGATGCAGTTAAAGAAAGAAAGAACTGGGTTGTTTTGTTTTGTTTTGTTTTTGGCCACTTCTATCAGTCTTTCATTTATTTCCATCTTTGTTCTTTGGCCTGTGTGGGCCTCCCATCACAGTGGCCTCTCTCGCTACAGAGCACCAGCTCCGGGCGCATGCGCTCCAGAGCGCCAGCTCGGTAGTTGGACACATAGGTCCAGCTGCTCTGCAGCAGTGGGATATTCCCAGGCCAGGGATCAAACTGGCACCTGCTGCACTGCAAGGCGGCATCCCCACCCACCAGATCACCAGGGAAGCCCAAGAACTGATTTTTTAAAGAAGTAAACACTAGCTTTACCATGTTACGAGTGGCAGAAACCAGAACTGTAATGGTTGTAAGTATTTCTTCTTTACTTTTGTATGAATACATTCAAATAGATATGAATGAAGATTTTCCTCCCCCTTATATACTATCTAAAATACTGATAATGACTTGCACCTGGGTCAGGTTTAATGACAGTCTCTCAAATCGGAAGTGTGATGCAGCTCAAAGAGGAAAGAACATTCCCAACAGACTGACAGAATGGTACCCGAGACTTTCCTGTTTCGGAGGCAAGGTTAGCATGTTTCTGCTTGTACAAGGGATAATTTCATCACATATGAAGCATGATTCTTCTGTTGTCTTTAGTTGGAAATGAAGTATGGTTTTAACATGTATAGGGGATACTAAATTGAAAAAAGAATAGATTGGGCTAAACTATGTTTTGTCTATTTATTCTTCTCCTGACTACGACTTGAACTAAGTCTGTTCTGGATGAGAGCTGACCAAGAGGGAAATCTGCAAGAAGTTCAGTAGGCAAAAACAAAATGGGGGCCAAAGTGGTCAAAAATAGTGACAGACAGACATGGAGGTGTCCAGAGAGGTCCAGATTCCTCTGGTCTTCCTGACTCCCGGCCTGCCCACTGTGGGGAGGGGCAGGGTCCCCAAGCCAACCACCCAAGGCTGGACTGCAGTTCCTAGGGGAGCAGCAGTTTCCACAGCTTCTCCATGAGCTCCCTTTCTAGCACTGCAATTCCGTTCCAGTAACCTGACACACAGCTTTGGAGATTTTCCTCCAAACTCCAACTTGCGCATTTTCACCAAGGCTTCGAGTCTGTGGCTCCAAATTGTTTGGTTTTATAACTTCTGTCTTTTATACTCTTAAAAACCTACAGAAGACTCCAAAGAGTTTAGTATAGGCGGGTTACATCTACAAATATTACAAACTGAACCTGAGACCTTTTTAAAATACAAAATACACACACACACATACTCTATGTCAGTATGATCTCAAGTCATGTAAGCTTTGAAATTCCCCACCAGACCCTAATGAGAGACTGAAAGAGAAAAAGGAAAATGCATCTCAGTAGTGTTGTGCAGATATTTTTGACCTTTGGGACCCGTAAGAATGTCCTGGTGATGCCAGTTTGTCTCTAGAGAGCACTTTGAGAACCCATGTTCTAGGCCACTGTGATTCAACTTCCTGATCCTTTGATTCTCCCCTTCAGTTCTTCCCTTCTCTCCCTGACTCACATTTCTAGAAGTTCTAATTTCTGTAGAAATACCCTTCTTCCCTTAATAGTTTAATAGATCTGCTAGGGCTGCCTTAACAAGGTATCACAGATGGGTGGCTTAAACACCAGAATTAATTTTTTTACAGTTCTGGGTGCTAGAAGTCCAAGATCAAGATACCAGCTGGGTTGGTTTCCACTGAAGACTGCAGATGGCTTGTCTTGTAGATGGTCACCCTCTTTCTGTCTCTTCATCTGGTCTTTACTCTGTGTGTGTACATCCCTGGGGTCTCTCCTGGGTCCAAATTTTCCATCTTTTTTTCCACAGGACATCAACCATACTGGATTGGGGTCCACCATAACAGCTTCATTTTAATTACCTCTTTTAAAAGCCCCATCTCTAAATACATTCACAAACTGAGCTACTGAACATTACAGCTTCAACATATGAATTGGAGGTACTGGGGGTTACAGGCCGTAACACGACTTTCAATCACTCTTTTCCAAGCTACATCCTGATTAATACACTCTTAAAATCTTTGGCCAGAGAACCTATTCTATGGGAACAGCTTCACAGGTTAGCCAGACAGAATCAATGTTACAAGTCAGGACTGGTGGCCCATTGTAAACATGTTCTGTCATAAAAAGGCCTTTTATATATAAATAATCTCCACACATAATAAATAAGGAAGAATAACTAGAAATTGAGAACCCATTCTCTTCTCTTAAACTGATTTCTTTTCAACCCTTTTAAAATTCAAAGGGTGAAAGGATATGGAAACTATGATCAAGTATCAGCCCTGAAGCTTATATGAAATACTTTGTTTGTATTATGAAATTGTGGATTATTGTTTCCTGATTTGTTCACCAGTGAACCAAAGGTTAACTCTATCTGCCTGTAAATTAAATGTGTTTGTAATTAGAGCCTTTGTTTAATTTGCTTTAAAGATCGATTCCTTTTTTTTATGATCTGAAAGAAAAAGGAAAATGCATCTCAGTAGTGTTGTGCAGATATTTTTGACCTTTGGGACCCGTAAGAATGTCCTGGTGATGCCAGTTTGTCTCTAGAGAGCACTTTGAGAACCCATGTTCTAGGCCACTGTGATTCAACTTCCTGATCCTTTGATTCTCCCCTTCAGTTCTTCCCTTCTCTCCCTGACTCACATTTCTAGAAGTTCTAATTTCTGTAGAAATACCCTTCTTCCCTTAATAGTTTAATAGATCTGCTAGGGCTGCCTTAACAAGGTATCACAGATGGGTGGCTTAAACACCAGAATTAATTTTTTTACAGTTCTGGGTGCTAGAAGTCCAAGATCAAGATACCAGCTGGGTTGGTTTCCACTGAAGACTGCAGATGGCTTGTCTTGTAGATGGTCACCCTCTTTCTGTCTCTTCATCTGGTCTTTACTCTGTGTGTGTACATCCCTGGGGTCTCTCCTGGGTCCAAATTTTCCATCTTTTTTTCCACAGGACATCAACCATACTGGATTGGGGTCCACCATAACAGCTTCATTTTAATTACCTCTTTTAAAAGCCCCATCTCTAAATACATTCACAAACTGAGCTACTGAACATTACAGCTTCAACATATGAATTGGAGGTACTGGGGGTTACAGGCCGTAACACGACTTTCAATCACTCTTTTCCAAGCTACATCCTGATTAATACACTCTTAAAATCTTTGGCCAGAGAACCTATTCTATGGGAACAGCTTCACAGGTTAGCCAGACAGAATCAATGTTACAAGTCAGGACTGGTGGCCCATTGTAAACATGTTCTGTCATAAAAAGGCCTTTTATATATAAATAATCTCCACACATAATAAATAAGGAAGAATAACTAGAAATTGAGAACCCATTCTCTTCTCTTAAACTGATTTCTTTTCAACCCTTTTAAAATTCAAAGGGTGAAAGGATATGGAAACTATGATCAAGTATCAGCCCTGAAGCTTATATGAAATACTTTGTTTGTATTATGAAATTGTGGATTATTGTTTCCCTGCGTATTTGTTCACCAGTGAACCAAAGGTTAACTCTATCTGCCTGTAAATTAAATGTGTTTGTAATTAGAGCCTTTGTTTAATTTGCTTTAAAGATCGATCCTGTTTATGTGTAGACCACAATTTCATATTTAATGTAATTGCTTCTAAATCCCAGGGGAGGCTAATGTAGATTCAGGCCAATACATTTTAATACCAAAATTATGATTAAGGATCAACAAGGTAAAATTTCATAAAGAAGTAAGTAGAAAGTGGGTGTCAGTCACTCCGTCGTGTCTGACTCTTTGTAACCCTATGGACTGTAGCCCGCCAGGCTCCCCTGTCCATGGGATTCCCCAGGCAAGAAAACTGGGGTGGGTTGCTAATTCCTCCTCCAGGTGATCTTTCCAATCCAGGGATCAAATCCCACACCCTGCATTTCAGGCGGATTCTTTACCCTCTGAGCCACCAGGGAGTGCAACTTTGTAGATTTTCAGTTGCTGGTTTCTGATTACCTGTTGCTGAGACCTTAGCCTCCAGAAGCCCTAAGACGCAGTTTCTCCAGCCGTGCCACTGTGGAAAATGTCTAGAATACAAACTCTTCAGTAAGTCTGTGTTTTCCCAGTCAGAACTCAGGAAGAAGGAATAAAATAACCACAAGCCAACCGGTTTCAATTTTTCATCTCTGAACTGGATACCTTCAAAAAGTCATCTGCAAAGGTTAGAAGGGATTTGAGATAGATTCCAGGATATTTCAATTACACTGTAGCTTGTGGCTCGGCCGTATCCTGAAGCCGAACTCTTTATCCAAACTTTTCACGTTACAAATTTCACCCTAAGCTGGTTCCCAGGCTGGGCAACTTTCTGAAGTCACTATATGTCACTGGACAGAAATGAGGTGAGGAAATTTGTTTTTATCTTCTCAGAGACAACTGGTTATAACAGATGGAAAGACTAAATTCAGAATATGAAAGGTTAGAGGAAGTTAGACATCAGTAAGTCTGCTAACCCTGCCTTCCGCCTTCCTTGTAAGAAGACTATGTCTGATTGACTGACCACAGGGTTTTTCAGGTTTTAGTTTTTTCGTTATTTGCTTCTTTTTTTTTTTTTTTTTTTTTGGCTTTTGCTAAAAGGGGAATGTGTGTTTCAGGCCAAAACTGACTTTCTGGGGATTATTTAGAAAAGCTGAGAACTGCCACAACCAGCTCTCTTTCCGAACCCTCCTCTCATATCTTACTCAGTTACTTCTCAAAATAAAAGTTACAGGAATATTCACAAAAGAGTAATTTAAAAATCACTACATTATTACAACCATCCAAGCCCTGTTTTGCTGCTCTCCCCACAGCATGAAGAGATTAACAGGCTAAGTAGTTCCCTAAAAACCACATGCTACAGATTTAATGTTTGAGTACTCCCCAAAACCTCACATGCAGAAAGACTAATCCCTAAGGGGATCACATTAGGAGGTCTGGCCTTTGAGAGGTACTGAGCTCATGAGTGTGGAGCCCTCATCAAAGGGATTAGTGCCCCTGTAAGGGATACCCCTGCTCTTCTCACCCTATGAGGACACAGGGAGAAGTAGGCAATCTGCAACCAGAAAGAGCATTTGCCCCAAAACCCTACCAGGCTGGCACCCTGATCTTGGACTTCAAGCCTCAAGAACCATGAGAAATACATTTCTGTTGTTTATAAGACACACCGGCTGTGATATCTGGTTGCTGTTGTTGTTCGGATGCTGAGTTGTGTTTGGCCGTTTGCAACCCCATGGACTATGGCAGACCAGACTCCTCTGTCCTGGGATTCTCTGGGCAAGAACACTGGAGAGGGTTGCCATTTCCTTCTCCAGAGGATACCCCCAACTCAGGGATCAAATCCATGTCTCCTGCAAGAGGAGGCAGATTCTTTCAGGGAAGCCCTGATATTTGGTCAGAGCAGCCCAAATGGACTAAGACAACATGCGACCATCCCTACCTGAGCTTTACACATGTTAAGGACTCCGCTTAAAGACTTACACCACATTAATAAGCACTAAACTGAGACTTCAGGCTTTCCAGGTGGCTCTGTAGGTAAAAAATATGTGCCTATGACACAGGAATCCTGGGTTCGATCACTGGATGTGGAAAATCCCCTGGAGGAGGGCATGGCAACCCAGTCCAGCATTCCTGCCTAGAGAATCACGTGGACAGAGGACCTGGTGAGCTATAGTCTATAGATTCGCAAAGAAAAAGACAATTGAAGCAACTGATCACACACACAAACCAAAATTTCAATTACAAATACTTTATTGAGAAACAGGTATGTGACTGGGCCATGTTAAGTGTTACAGAAGTTACAATGAGAAACATACAACATAGTCCTTCCTATCAAAGTGCAGAGAATGTACTTAGAAAAACAGGTTACATTAAGCCTCCCTGAACCACGGCTATTGTACAGAAGCTTGTGCTCTCCACCTGGCACCCTTACAACATGGATTATATCACAGCAGAATTATTGTGGAATTGGCTTTCCATTTCTTGAGTGTGTGTGTGTGCATGTGTTTGATCTGTGGAACTTCTCAGATCCACATACGTATAGTGATCTCATGGCCAAACTGTGGAGATACAAAATTTAAAGTGTTCAGCGGTTGGCAGATGTCAGCTGCGCAGATGTGGAAAGAGCCTGCATTCACAGATGTACACATGAAGAGGAGAGAGGCATCCCCTCAGAAACACAATCATGCTGGACCCCCTATCTGGATAATTCAGGGGTAAATGAGAAAACTACACTTGCCATTTTGTCAGTGTTAGAGATTACCGAGATAACTGTCTTGACTCCCCTCTTCCTCCAGTGGGTGGAGACCCAGCTGGGCTTTATGTAGAGGCCAAGAGCATCTTGATCCAAATGAAGGGTGAATCACGGTAGGGTTGCTCTGCCTGTAACATGTGTTGTGAAAGACCTTTTTCTCTGCACTGGGATATAATCAAATCTTATCAGATCATCCCACTCATTTCCCTCCACGCAACTGCTCTCTGTATTGTGTTTCTGACTAATCAGTCCAGGTGTCTAAAATTTTCTCAAGAACAACTTTTGGACAGTTTTTGAGAACTGCATCCTTCACAAAGCTTTACTTCTAGTTGTACTCAGGTTTCCCCCTTCACATGTGTGACTCCACTGTAATCTAAAGGGTTTACTTTTCTCGTTTAACTCATTCATTCAATATTTGTTGAATACATGGTTTCAAAAGGTGTGGAACTCCTGATCCCCCAAATCACGTGGACAGAGGACCTGGTGAGCTATAGTCTATAGATTCGCAAAGAAAAAGACAATTGAAGCAACTGATCACACACACAAACCAAAATTTCAATTACAAATACTTTATTGAGAAACAGGTATGTGACTGGGCCATGTTAAGTGTTACAGAAGTTACAATGAGAAACATACAACATAGTCCTTCCTATCAAAGTGCAGAGAATGTACTTAGAAAAACAGGTTACATTAAGCCTCCCTGAACCACGGCTATTGTACAGAAGCTTGTGCTCTCCACCTGGCACCCTTACAACATGGATTATATCACAGCAGAATTATTGTGGAATTGGCTTTCCATTTCTTGAGTGTGTGTGTGTGCATGTGTTTGATCTGTGGAACTTCTCAGATCCACATACGTATAGTGATCTCATGGCCAAACTGTGGAGATACAAAATTTAAAGTGTTCAGCGGTTGGCAGATGTCAGCTGCGCAGATGTGGAAAGAGCCTGCATTCACAGATGTACACATGAAGAGGAGAGAGGCATCCCCTCAGAAACACAATCATGCTGGACCCCCTATCTGGATAATTCAGGGGTAAATGAGAAAACTACACTTGCCATTTTGTCAGTGTTAGAGATTACCGAGATAACTGTCTTGACTCCCCTCTTCCTCCAGTGGGTGGAGACCCAGCTGGGCTTTATGTAGAGGCCAAGAGCATCTTGATCCAAATGAAGGGTGAATCACGGTAGGGTTGCTCTGCCTGTAACATGTGTTGTGAAAGACCTTTTTCTCTGCACTGGGATATAATCAAATCTTATCAGATCATCCCACTCATTTCCCTCCACGCAACTGCTCTCTGTATTGTGTTTCTGACTAATCAGTCCAGGTGTCTAAAATTTTCTCAAGAACAACTTTTGGACAGTTTTTGAGAACTGCATCCTTCACAAAGCTTTACTTCTAGTTGTACTCAGGTTTCCCCCTTCACATGTGTGACTCCACTGTAATCTAAAGGGTTTACTTTTCTCGTTTAACTCATTCATTCAATATTTGTTGAATACATGGTTTCAGAAATATGGGATGAGTAAGAGGGTAAATTTCTCCCCTTAGTTCTGGAACCAACACAGACCTACCAACTGGGTCTACCAGAGAGAATTAGAATCAAGAAAACAAGAAAAGGGCTTCCCTGGTGGTTCAGTGGCTGGGGATGCCGCCTTGCAGTGAATGGGGCGACAGTTTGATCACTGGCCTGGGAGGATCCCACATGCCATGGAGCGGCTGGACTGATGTGTCCAGCTGCTGAGCCAGGGCTCTGAAGCACATGTGCCTAGAGCCGGTGCTCTGCAGTGACAAAGGCCACTGCAATTGGGAGCCCACACAGGCCAAAAAGAACAAGATGGATGGTAAATGAAGGATCAATAGAAGTGGCCAGGGGAAAAAAGTTAAAAAAAAAAAAAAAAAGGAAACAAGAATATCTTAGAAACATACTTCTGCAAAATGTCTTATTATATAATATATTAGTCCCTCATAGTTGAAAGTTTTCTACAGAGATGATTCTGGAGGCTCAATATCAACATGACTTGGATTTTTTGCTTTGTGTTTAAAATTTTTTGATAATTAATTATCTTTGGCAGTGCTGGATCTTTGCTGCTGTGTGTGGGTGTGGGCTTTCTCTAGTTGCCATGAATAGCAGTTACTCTCTAGCTGTAGGGCACAGGCTTCTCATCGTGGTAGCTTCTCTTGTTGCGGAACACAGGCTCTAGAGTGAGGCTCAGTGGTTGTGGCACATGGGCTTAGCTGTTCCACTGCAGGTGGGATCTTCCCAGACCAGGGATCAAACCCACGTCCCCTGCATTGGCAGGCAGAGTCTTATCCACTGTGCCACCAGGGAAGTCCACAGGTTTTCAGTCCCCCTTTACTTATGCAGTTCTCTTAATTAGCAAAATGCTGTAGACATGTACCTATCAATCTAAACGAATTTGTAGTTGGAGGCTGACATCTAATTTCCCTAGTGATGTTAATATTTGTAATTTGTTTCTAAACCACCTCCAACATATGCACAGACTTCCAAAGATAAGGGTTACTCAAAACTGTACACATGATCATTTCAAGAACAACAGAATCGATAGTTTAATGACAGTGGTGTATAATCAAAGGTAAATTTTTTGGGAAATGGAGTAAGAGGGTAAATTTCTCCCCTTAGTTCTGGAACCAACACAGACCTACCAACTGGGTCTACCAGAGAGAATTAGAATCAAGAAAACAAGAAAAGGGCTTCCCTGGTGGTTCAGTGGCTGGGGATGCCGCCTTGCAGTGAATGGGGCGACAGTTTGATCACTGGCCTGGGAGGATCCCACATGCCATGGAGCGGCTGGACTGATGTGTCCAGCTGCTGAGCCAGGGCTCTGAAGCACATGTGCCTAGAGCCGGTGCTCTGCAGTGACAAAGGCCACTGCAATTGGGAGCCCACACAGGCCAAAAAGAACAAGATGGATGGTAAATGAAGGATCAATAGAAGTGGCCAGGGGAAAAAAGTTAAAAAAAAAAAAAAAAAGGAAACAAGAATATCTTAGAAACATACTTCTGCAAAATGTCTTATTATATAATATATTAGTCCCTCATAGTTGAAAGTTTTCTACAGAGATGATTCTGGAGGCTCAATATCAACATGACTTGGATTTTTTGCTTTGTGTTTAAAATTTTTTGATAATTAATTATCTTTGGCAGTGCTGGATCTTTGCTGCTGTGTGTGGGTGTGGGCTTTCTCTAGTTGCCATGAATAGCAGTTACTCTCTAGCTGTAGGGCACAGGCTTCTCATCGTGGTAGCTTCTCTTGTTGCGGAACACAGGCTCTAGAGTGAGGCTCAGTGGTTGTGGCACATGGGCTTAGCTGTTCCACTGCAGGTGGGATCTTCCCAGACCAGGGATCAAACCCACGTCCCCTGCATTGGCAGGCAGAGTCTTATCCACTGTGCCACCAGGGAAGTCCACAGGTTTTCAGTCCCCTTCACTTATGCAGTTCTCTTAATTAGCAAAATGCTGTAGACATGTACCTATCAATCTAAACGAATTTGTAGTTGGAGGCTGACATCTAATTTCCCTAGTGATGTTAATATTTGTAATTTGTTTCTAAACCACCTCCAACATATGCACAGACTTCCAAAGATAAGGGTTACTCAAAACTGTACACATGATCATTTCAAGAACAACAGAATTATCGATAGTTTGCTATACCATAATTTTTATATAACTGACTAACTTTAATTCTTTGTTGGTGGTGAATATCTTTTCCTCACACTTTTCCCATATGTGTCTTGTGCTTTATGAAAGTTCTTGCTGCCATTCCTGGGTGTGCTCAAAGAGAGAGGTTTTCTCTGTACTTATCAGTGTTTATGATGTCTTCTGAGTTAACATAATCTGTCAATCTGGCATGTTTCTCAGACACTTAAAATTCACTAAAAACTTGAAGGGGAAAATTCACTGTGTCTCTAATTCTAACTGCAGCATATGTTCTAGCCAATTTACCCAGAAGGCTTCAAGGTATTTTTTAAAAATTAATCATCGCCCTCAAGGTCAGAATCAGAAACTCTCCATCTAGACATACCAGTAAAACTCTACAACTCAGGAAGCTAAGTTTTTTTGTTTTTTTTTTTGTTTTTTTTTACTTTAACTCAAACTGAAAATGTTAATAAAATGTGTTCACATTTTCACAAGCTTAAAAAATTTTACAAACATTTGCATTTATCTTTATTTCCATGTAGCGAAGGACAAAAATACCAAATATACTTTATGGTAAAATGTTAGTTCAAAAAACTAGAAACAGAGCTTCCCTGGTAGATAAGTGGTAAAGAGTTCGCCTACCAATGCAGGAGACATGGGTTTGATCCCTGGTCCAGGAAGATCCCACATGCTGCAGAGCAACTAAGCCCATGAGCCACAACTATTGAGCCTGTGCTCTAAAGCATCGGAGCCACAACTATGGAGCCCATGTGCCCTAGAGCCTGAGTTCCACAACAGGAGAAGTCACCACAATAAGAAGCCTGCTCACCTCAACTAGAGAGTAGCCTCCACTCCCCACAGCTAGAGAAGAGCCTGTGGCAGCAGTAAAAACCCAAAATAGCCAAAAAATAAAAAATAAATAAATGATATTAATTAAAAAAATAAACTAGAAATGATAAAATGTTAATAGTCATTATATCAAAGATTAACCTCATTGATTATTTTTTTGTATTTTTAATATTTTCTACATGAACACACCTTACTTTGAAAATAAGTCTTAATAAGCATTCCAAGTAAACATCTGTCTTCCTATTTAAAAGAAGAAATTAATTTCATATTTAAATTAATTTCATATTTTTCACATCCTTAAATTCATTCTATCAGGAATTTTAGAGAAATATAATTTTCCTGTCAATGGTCAACAGATCAATATTTTGCTTAGCATAAGTCAATAAATCATGGAAATTATCAATATCAGCTGGAGAGGATAAAACAGAAATGTTGAAACAGATTAATAGAAATTAACTTAGTAATCACTGTAAATATACATTAAAATCTAAACATATTACAGAACTAAGGACTTATCTTCTTTAAACTTGTATTTATTAGAGATAACATCTTCTGTAAATCAAGTATATTTCTCCCCTTGGAGTAGATTATGTAAGTGGCCCTAACCTGTAATTGTTAAAATAGACATGAAAATTACCTGTACCTTGAAATATATATAATTATTATTATTATTATTTTAGAAAGTGATGTGACTTTACATAAGTGCAATGAATACTCAGGAAAGTGGTGATGGATGAAACTCAGAATTCATTTGTCATTATTACTAGAATTCATTTGCAGAGTGTTTTATTTTAATGCATTTGGCAAGACCCATGCTAGAACAGTGAAATTTCCCCCAAAACAGCTGAACTAAAAACCTCAAATAACACAGCACAATCCTGACAGGAAGAAAAGAGAAAAACGATATAATTAATCAATAGGTTTTTAGTACCTGCTTCATGCCTATCTGAAGCTTGGTCAACAAGGGAAAATGTCGAGGACCAGGATGCGCCGTAAGAAAGCTTATAGCTCATTCATGAGACACAACAAACCTCACTCTAAAAACCTCAGAACAGTTAGGCAGTAAACTTTGTACTTTGACTATAAGAACAATAAATATTTAGAGAAAAGGGAAAAGGGTGGGGGGCGGGAGTGGAAAGGTTGAATGACAATCAAAAAAGGTTTTCTGAAGGAGAGAGAATTCAGGAAGGTCTATGAAGCATGGGTATGATCTGATTAGAAGACAAGGAGAGATGCTATTTCAGAAGATGCTAATTGACTGAATAAAGACAATAATGCCATGAATGAGCATTTGATGGGGAAATGAAAGGCATGAAGAAGCGATGAATGAGAACACCTGATGGTCAGAAGCCATGGAATGGAGCCCAGGAAGGTGAAGATAGAAGGACAAGAACTATAAGCCTGTCAGCACTCTGCCAGACACGTGCAACTACACACCCTGAATCCATGCAATCTCCAGGCAAGGCTTCCCAGAGTCCCCTCGGAACTTTTCATCAATTCAGGATATCAAATATCAGGCTCAGTATGAAGTGAACATGAGTGGATGGCTGGGATCCTGTGCTTAACACCAGGCTTCATGTCAGGACGCTCCTCCTGAGGGTGGTTTTGTTTTAAATTTGGCTCCTCTGGGGTTCTCTTCTATTCCTCGACTCTCCTTGTCCTTCCTTGTGCTCTCAATCATGTGTCTTGGGCTCTTTAACTACAATAACCCTTTTGGCTCCATTTTTGCTGTGGGAAATGAAGCTGACCTTCCTCACAGTTTTATTTCTACAAAGTCAGATAATTTATAATTTGAAGATCTATGAATAGATAATGTGATACATAAATGCTACATCTTTTTCAGCTAGTGGTAGGAAGGGAAGTTTGGTATTCCAGGCTTATGCAAATTTACTGAGTTAAAACTATGTAATTTATGAGAGGAAACTTGAATCTAATCTTTTCTGCTCAAGAGTTTGCAATGAATGAAGGGGAAATCATTGGAATGAATATGGATTTGTTTTGAACAGCGGAAACTCGTACGTGGAAATGATCTATAGGGCATTCAATTCAGCTTCCTGCCAGCACTGAATTGCTTCCTACCATAAATCAGAGGTTAAGTTCAGACTATTTTAAACTATGATTCAGCTGCTACCAAACATCAGGGAGAACATGTATGCATCCCGAGCAATATACTTTAATGTGAAGTAGTGGTCTGACTATAGTCAACAATATGGTATTGTATATTCACAAGCTGCTAAAAAATGTAGATCTTTAAAGTTCCTATCACAAGCAAAAATAAAAATTTTAACTATGTGAGGTGATAAATGCTAACTAAAGTTATTGTGGGGACCATTTCACAACATATATATATATATATATATTTACACACACACACATATATATCAAATTCTTATGTTGTATACCTTATAAGTTAGATGATGTTATATATCAAATATACCTCAATAAAACTGGAAAAAAATAAATAAATGTATGGCCTTCCTCTGGAAACTGTGCCACCGAGTGACATCTAAACACATTTTCTGCTTGCAACTATATGTAAAGTCCCTGCCTTAGTCTGGCTTATTGAATCAGTATTTTAGGATTATAGCCTGTCCCTGGGGGAATATATTAAAAAGACAAAGTTTACTATTATATGTCTTAGCCTTGGTCCAATAAATTCAGATAATATCAACCTTATCCCAGGTCCTACAGTGAACATGAGTGGATGGCTGGGATCCTGTGCTTAACACCAGGCTTCATGTCAGGACGCTCCTCCTGAGGGTGGTTTTGTTTTAAATTTGGCTCCTCTGGGGTTCTCTTCTGTTCCTCGACTCTCCTTGTCCTTCCTTGTGCTCTCAATCATGTGTCTTGGGCTCTTTAACTACAATAACCCTTTTGGCTCCATTTTTGCTGTGGGAAATGAAGCTGACCTTCCTCACAGTTTTATTTCTACAAAGTCAGATAATTTATAATTTGAAGATCTATGAATAGATAATGTGATACATAAATGCTACATCTTTTTCAGCTAGTGGTAGGAAGGGAAGTTTGGTATTCCAGGCTTATGCAAATTTACTGAGTTAAAACTATGTAATTTATGAGAGGAAACTTGAATCTAATCTTTTCTGCTCAAGAGTTTGCAATGAATGAAGGGGAAATCATTGGAATGAATATGGATTTGTTTTGAACAGCGGAAACTCGTGACGTGGAAATGATCTATAGGGCATTCAATTCAGCTTCCTGCCAGCACTGAATTGCTTCCTACCATAAATCAGAGGTTAAGTTCAGACTATTTTAAACTATGATTCAGCTGCTACCAAACATCAGGGAGAACATGTATGCATCCCGAGCAATATACTTTAATGTGAAGTAGTGGTCTGACTATAGTCAACAATATGGTATTGTATATTCACAAGCTGCTAAAAAATGTAGATCTTTAAAGTTCCTATCACAAGCAAAAATAAAAATTTTAACTATGTGAGGTGATAAATGCTAACTAAAGTTATTGTGGGGACCATTTCACAACATATATATATATATATATATATATATATTTACACACACACACATATATATCAAATTCTTATGTTGTATACCTTATAAGTTAGATGATGTTATATATCAAATATACCTCAATAAAACTGGAAAAAAATAAATAAATGTATGGCCTTCCTCTGGAAACTGTGCCACCGAGTGACATCTAAACACATTTTCTGCTTGCAACTATATGTAAAGTCCCTGCCTTAGTCTGGCTTATTGAATCAGTATTTTAGGATTATAGCCTGTCCCTGGGGGAATATATTAAAAAGACAAAGTTTACTATTATATGTCTTAGCCTTGGTCCAATAAATTCAGATAATATCAACCTTATCCCAGGTCCTACACTTTTGCTGCCAAAAAGCAAAGCAACAGACAAGTGTGTTGGAGACAAGCCTTCTTTTGCTCTCTAATACGTCCTGTTTCTTCCAGTTTCAGATTCCTTACAAGCATAGCGCTACTTACTCTGCACAAACTCTTGGCACCCAACCCATTCCCATCATTTTCCTGGCCAAATGCAACTCATCTTTCAGCCCTCAATTCCAGTGTTGCTTCCTCAAGAACACCTTTCTGATGCCTCCCAAATAGATCAGTTCTCCCCAATACATGCCTTTATATTCCCCTGCATTTTCATTCAGACCGCTTATCACTGATTATGATTAGTAATGGCCCTAGTCCATATCAGGCCATGAATAATTTCATAACACTGAATGAAGAGCCTACAGGGTGTGCCATTCTAGATCTGAAGTTTCTGTTTAACACAGACCAAGCACCCACATTCAAAATGCTCTTGGTTTTGATTTCAGATCATTGGTGTTCCTGACATTTCAACTTAGAATAATCAAATCACTTATCGAAAGAGAGAAGTACATGTGTTTACTGGGTATGGATCATTTGAGAAGTAAGAAGTTTTAGGGAAAATGGAGTTCTGGCACCCAGACTCATTGTGGCCCAAAGGGACTGTCCACCCTACTCCGCCTCTACTTTCCATTCCATCCACACTTGCTCAGATGGAAAGGAAATCTTTGAAAGACCAAGGAAAGAGGCAAAATCACATCCTAAGTTTTTTTTCTCCCAAACTGAAGAGTGTGTGGATACCAGCAAGATAAGATATCTATTTTATATCTCTTAGATGTTCCACTCTAAACAATCTAGGATGGCTAATCTACTGGTAAAGAAAATTATATCAGTCAGTGTGAGCCAAGTTACGCTTCAGTAAAAATAAACCCCAGTATCTCAGTGACTGAACACAGCACGGATCTGTTTCTCATTCCCTCTTTTGTGCCCAGTGGGAACTGACATAGGAATTCTGCTCATTTGAGTTACTCCAGGACAAGACTCAAAGGAGCTCCGTCTTAATACAGGTTTCACTGATGAACCACAGCATGGCTGAGGCAACAAAAATCATCATGCACCAGCTTGTAACGTTACCCCTGGAAGTGACACACGGTCTTCAGCTCACATTAGCCAAAATAAGCCACAGCCTTGCCTAACTACAAAATGAAGGTAGTGTAATCCTACCACCTGCCAGTATTGAGACAAAACAGCCCTGATGACTGCCACACAACCATAAGAATGGATAGCAGCCATTCTAGTCCAAAACAAATTTTATCATGACCTTGGTTTTTCTGTACACCAGCAGAACTGGCACTGATGCAGAAAAGAAGAGACCAGGGAGACAGAACTTGCAAAACCCAAAGAAGAGTCACTCAGAAGTGGCAACCTAATAGGAAAAGGAAAGAAAGAAAATGGTGCTCACACCCATCCACCTCCTCTGGACAACTTACGTGTTTATGACCAACTCTCATAAAATTCTTTCTTCTCTAGAAATCCAATGTGTGGGCAGACATATAACAGAGGAGTTAAACTATTATAGTGCAATTATAATTATTAGATCTGAAGTTTCTGTTTAACACAGACCAAGCACCCACATTCAAAATGCTCTTGGTTTTGATTTCAGATCATTGGTGTTCCTGACATTTCAACTTAGAATAATCAAATCACTTATCGAAGAGAGAAGTACATGTGTTTACTGGGTATGGATCATTTGAGAAGTAAGAAGTTTTAGGGAAAATGGAGTTCTGGCACCCAGACTCATTGTGGCCCAAAGGGACTGTCCACCCTACTCCGCCTCTACTTTCCATTCCATCCACACTTGCTCAGATGGAAAGGAAATCTTTGAAAGACCAAGGAAAGAGGCAAAATCACATCCTAAGTTTTTTTTCTCCCAAACTGAAGAGTGTGTGGATACCAGCAAGATAAGATATCTATTTTATATCTCTTAGATGTTCCACTCTAAACAATCTAGGATGGCTAATCTACTGGTAAAGAAAATTATATCAGTCAGTGTGAGCCAAGTTACGCTTCAGTAAAAATAAACCCCAGTATCTCAGTGACTGAACACAGCACGGATCTGTTTCTCATTCCCTCTTTTGTGCCCAGTGGGAACTGACATAGGAATTCTGCTCATTTGAGTTACTCCAGGACAAGACTCAAAGGAGCTCCGTCTTAATACAGGTTTCACTGATGAACCACAGCATGGCTGAGGCAACAAAAATCATCATGCACCAGCTTGTAACGTTACCCCTGGAAGTGACACACGGTCTTCAGCTCACATTAGCCAAAATAAGCCACAGCCTTGCCTAACTACAAAATGAAGGTAGTGTAATCCTACCACCTGCCAGTATTGAGACAAAACAGCCCTGATGACTGCCACACAACCATAAGAATGGATAGCAGCCATTCTAGTCCAAAACAAATTTTATCATGACCTTGGTTTTTCTGTACACCAGCAGAACTGGCACTGATGCAGAAAAGAAGAGACCAGGGAGACAGAACTTGCAAAACCCAAAGAAGAGTCACTCAGAAGTGGCAACCTAATAGGAAAAGGAAAGAAAGAAAATGGTGCTCACACCCATCCACCTCCTCTGGACAACTTACGTGTTTATGACCAACTCTCATAAAATTCTTTCTTCTCTAGAAATCCAATGTGTGGGCAGACATATAACAGAGGAGTTAAACTATTATAGTGCAATTATAATTATTCAAAAAGAAGGTATTTAGGGAGAGAAATGGCATTTATTTTTAGTAGAGATCTGCAGTAGCTTTAAAATGTTGACAACACTGAGAATGTATAAAAATATTGAGGGAACCCAGTAAAGAAAAAATTTTAGAAGAGATAGTGGGTCTTACTAAGAATCCTACTTCTTTCCATGACAATGAGGCAAGACATTTATTGGTCTGTATTTTAATTTACCTGAATTTAAGCATATCAGACCTCCCTCCTGTTTTCTTTCCATGCTACCAAGCCAGGTCCTTTAGATCAGCGGTCCCCAATCTTTTTGGCAACAGGGACTGGTTTCATGGAAGATAATTTTTCCATGGACCCAGGAGATGTAAGCAATGGGGAGCAGCTGTAAATTTCAGATGAAGCTTCATTCACTCATCTACTGCTCACCTCCTGCTGTGTGGCCCAGTTTCTAACTGGCCATGGATCAATGCCAGTCCATGCCCTGGGGGTTGGGGATCCCTGCATTAGATTTCTCAGTCCAAGTGTTTCTCTGTGCTGATAGCAGAGGAGTGCCTTCATTGAAGATATCATGCTAGAGTCTTACAGAATAAGCGATAGCACAGCTCTACAGCAGTGGCCCAAGAAGGTAGCTAAACTCAGGCCACTGAGCCCTTAGTCAAAGAGTAATGAGTTAGCCCAAGCAAAACAAAAGAACACAACTGTTAGTCTTGGAAGGATCGTGGACAACATTGCCTAACTACAAAATAAGAATTGCCAGTATTGAGACAAAACAGCCCTGATGACTGCCACACAACCATAAGAATGGATAGCAGCCATTCTAGTCCAAAACAAATTTTATCATGACCTTGGTTTTTCTGTACACCAGCAGAACTGGCACTGATGCAGAAAAGAAGAGACCAGGGAGACAGAACTTGCAAAACCCAAAGAAGAGTCACTCAGAAGTGGCAACCTAATAGGAAAAGGAAAGAAAGAAAATGGTGCTCACACCCATCCACCTCCTCTGGACAACTTACGTGTTTATGACCAACTCTCATAAAATTCTTTCTTCTCTAGAAATCCAATGTGTGGGCAGACATATAACAGAGGAGTTAAACTATTATAGTGCAATTATAATTATTCAAAAAGAAGGTATTTAGGGAGAGAAATGGCATTTATTTTTAGTAGAGATCTGCAGTAGCTTTAAAATGTTGACAACACTGAGAATGTATAAAAATATTGAGGGAACCCAGTAAAGAAAAAATTTTAGAAGAGATAGTGGGTCTTACTAAGAATCCTACTTCTTTCCATGACAATGAGGCAAGACATTTATTGGTCTGTATTTTAATTTACCTGAATTTAAGCATATCAGACCTCCCTCCTGTTTTCTTTCCATGCTACCAAGCCAGGTCCTTTAGATCAGCGGTCCCCAATCTTTTTGGCAACAGGGACTGGTTTCATGGAAGATAATTTTTCCATGGACCCAGGAGATGTAAGCAATGGGGAGCAGCTGTAAATTTCAGATGAAGCTTCATTCACTCATCTACTGCTCACCTCCTGCTGTGTGGCCCAGTTTCTAACTGGCCATGGATCAATGCCAGTCCATGCCCTGGGGGTTGGGGATCCCTGCATTAGATTTCTCAGTCCAAGTGTTTCTCTGTGCTGATAGCAGAGGAGTGCCTTCATTGAAGATATCATGCTAGAGTCTTACAGAATAAGCGATAGCACAGCTCTACAGCAGTGGCCCAAGAAGGTAGCTAAACTCAGGCCACTGAGCCCTTAGTCAAAAGTAATGAGTTTCATGTTCCCAAGCATGAAACAAAAGCAACACAACTGTTAGTCTTGGAAGGATCGTGGACAACAGGCATCACAGGGGCTATCATGAAAGCTGGAGGAGCTTCCTTGATATTTTGGTGAAGCCATAAATGCCTCAGAATTATGTACACTCTCATGGAGCAGAGGGCAGATGACACTAAAGATCAAGCTTGCTACCAGCCCCAACAGGATGGGAGCTTAAAGGCAGACTTGACTTGATTTAAGGGTAAAAGAGGATGTTGCTGGTGGTAACACCCTCTTTTATTATCCACCTGCCCATGGAGGGGATGTGGGTTCAATCCCTGGTACAGGAAGACTCCACATACCACAAGGCAACTGAGCCCATGTGTCACAACTACCGCACCTGTGTGCTGTAACTACTGAAGTCCATGAGCCTAGAGTCTGTGCTCTGCAACAAGAGAGGCTGCCACAGTGAGAAGCCTGTGCACTGCATCTGGAGAGTGGCTCCCACTTGCTGCAACTAGAGAAAGCCCACGTGCAGCAAGGAAGACTCAGGGCAGAAAAAAATTAATAAATATTATTTTTAAAAATGGAAAAATAAATGTGTCCATTCTTATAGACTAGCATATGTATTTTAATATGTTAGAGTATATAGTTTAATATCTATACTCTAAAAGGACAGATTACGACTTGGACCAGACTTATGAAGCCATTAGCAAAAGAGAGTCATTCTACATCTCACCATGTATTTCTGTCTCACCTGAGATTAAAAAAAAAATAAGGGTGGGCAGGGATACAAAAATTTTTGATACAGAAAAAAGGATGCTAAGTGTTAGTTCTAATCTTAGGTCATGTCAGATACTACTTTGCTCACCTCCTGCTGTGTGGCCCAGTTTCTAACTGGCCATGGATCAATGCCAGTCCATGCCCTGGGGTTGGGGATCCCTGCATTAGATTTCTCAGTCCAAGTGTTTCTCTGTGCTGATAGCAGAGGAGCGCCTTCATTGAAGATATCATGCTAGAGTCTTACAGAATAAGCGATAGCACAGCTCTACAGCAGTGGCCCAAGAAGGTAGCTAAACTCAGGCCACTGAGCCCTTAGTCAAAAGTAATGAGTTTCATGTTCCCAAGCATGAAACAAAAGCAACACAACTGTTAGTCTTGGAAGGATCGTGGACAACAGGCATCACAGGGGCTATCATGAAAGCTGGAGGAGCTTCCTTGATATTTTGGTGAAGCCATAAATGCCTCAGAATTATGTACACTCTCATGGAGCAGAGGGCAGATGACACTAAAGATCAAGCTTGCTACCAGCCCCAACAGGATGGGAGCTTAAAGGCAGACTTGACTTGATTTAAGGGTAAAAGAGGATGTTGCTGGTGGTAACACCCTCTTTATTATCCACCTGCCCATGGAGGGGATGTGGGTTCAATCCCTGGTACAGGAAGACTCCACATACCACAAGGCAACTGAGCCCATGTGTCACAACTACCGCACCTGTGTGCTGTAACTACTGAAGTCCATGAGCCTAGAGTCTGTGCTCTGCAACAAGAGAGGCTGCCACAGTGAGAAGCCTGTGCACTGCATCTGGAGAGTGGCTCCCACTTGCTGCAACTAGAGAAAGCCCACGTGCAGCAAGGAAGACTCAGGGCAGAAAAAAATTAATAAATATTATTTTTAAAAATGGAAAAATAAATGTGTCCATTCTTATAGACTAGCATATGTATTTTAATATGTTAGAGTATATAGTTTAATATCTATACTCTAAAAGGACAGATTACGACTTGGACCAGACTTATGAAGCCATTAGCAAAAGAGAGTCATTCTACATCTCACCATGTATTTCTGTCTCACCTGAGTTTAAAAAAAAAAATAAGGGTGGGCAGGGATACAGATAGGATGGTGTTAGTTCTAATCTTAGGATAAGTGTCTAATGAAATACCTAATACCTGAAGGCTGTGCTTACATGCTAAGTTGCTTCAGTCATGGCCAACTCTTTTCAACCCTATGCCAATAGGTTCCTCTGTCCATGGGATTCTCCAAGCAGGAATACTTGAGTGGGTTGCCATTTCCTTCTCTAGGGGATCTTCTCATCTAAGGGACTGAAACTGTGTCTCATGTCTCCTGCATTGGCAAGTGGTTTCTTTACCACTAGCACCCCCTGGGGAGCCCCAAAGGACATATATCCCCAAAACTGCCAGGGGTTCTATTCAAAGTGCTAGAGAACCCAGAAAATTGGGATGGCCATCTCTGAGAGAAGACAGGCAAACAAACAGTTGAACAATAATGGATACCCTGGGTTGAGCCTGGAATCAGTACGCCACCTATCACATTCTCTCTAGGAGCTTAACATTTATGTTGCCTTCTAAAGAAATATTTTATTTTGCCTATGGACTGGTCATCTCAGAAATTCTTGTAACTACCAAAGGCTAAATACGATTCCTAAAAATGAGAGTTCCTTGATATCCTTACAAACCGTGTATGGTCATAGTCACTTCTTCCAAATCCTATCCAATGGAAACACAGTGACATAACCCATCTACTCTGAGTGGGTTGAAGATTTACAGATATGCGGCAAATGTTACAAGAGGAAAAAGCACTTTAGAGATGGAGAGAGGCCTGACTTCTGAATTGTCAATCTGTGAAGCTTTTCGTTAGGAGTTTTAGGGTGCTTTCATCAGTAATTAATAAATAATGATACGCCAGACAAGCAAATGTAATACTGAGAAGATACACATACCAAAAGCTATGTAACACTGACTTGGTCTCATTTGAGCACCATTATTTCAGTGTTCTGCTCAATGAAAACTGAGCAAACTATTAATATTATTTTTAAAAATGGAAAAATAAATGTGTCCATTCTTATAGACTAGCATATGTATTTTAATATGTTAGAGTATATAGTTTAATATCTATACTCTAAAAGGACAGATTACGACTTGGACCAGACTTATGAAGCCATTAGCAAAAGAGAGTCATTCTACATCTCACCATGTATTTCTGTCTCACCTGAGATTAAAAAAAAAATAAGGGTGGGCAGGGATACAGATAGGATGGTGTTAGTTCTAATCTTAGGATAAGTGTCTAATGAAATACCTAATACCTGAAGGCTGTGCTTACATGCTAAGTTGCTTCAGTCATGGCCAACTCTTTTCAACCCTATGCCAATAGGTTCCTCTGTCCATGGGATTCTCCAAGCAGGAATACTTGAGTGGGTTGCCATTTCCTTCTCTAGGGGATCTTCTCATCTAAGGGACTGAAACTGTGTCTCATGTCTCCTGCATTGGCAAGTGGTTTCTTTACCACTAGCACCCCCTGGGGAGCCCCAAAGGACATATATCCCCAAAACTGCCAGGGGTTCTATTCAAAGTGCTAGAGAACCCAGAAAATTGGGATGGCCATCTCTGAGAGAAGACAGGCAAACAAACAGTTGAACAATAATGGATACCCTGGGTTGAGCCTGGAATCAGTACGCCACCTATCACATTCTCTCTAGGAGCTTAACATTTATGTTGCCTTCTAAAGAAATATTTTATTTTGCCTATGGACTGGTCATCTCAGAAATTCTTGTAACTACCAAAGGCTAAATACGATTCCTAAAAATGAGAGTTCCTTGATATCCTTACAAACCGTGTATGGTCATAGTCACTTCTTCCAAATCCTATCCAATGGAAACACAGTGACATAACCCATCTACTCTGAGTGGGTTGAAGATTTACAGATATGCGGCAAATGTTACAAGAGGAAAAAGCACTTTAGAGATGGAGAGAGGCCTGACTTCTGAATTGTCAATCTGTGAAGCTTTTCGTTAGGAGTTTTAGGGTGCTTTCATCAGTAATTAATAAATAATGATACGCCAGACAAGCAAATGTAATACTGAGAAGATACACATACCAAAAGCTATGTAACACTGACTTGGTCTCATTTGAGCACCATTATTTCAGTGTTCTGCTCAATGAAAACTGACACTTGGTATATTACATCAATTACCAAATAGAAAATTGCGTGCAAAATAATTAGAGCCAAGCCCTCACAGTCAGGTCCTTGGCCTTCCCTTGGCAACTTCTTCTTCCCAAAACAAACTACTTCCTCCAGCTCCATTCTCTGAACATCTTGTGGATCCCCGCTGTCTCCTTCATGCTTTTGCTCAGGCAATTTCTCTTGGAATTGTCCCTCTTCACTTGCAATTGCTTTGAGGACAGAAACCAACCCTTGGTCATCCATGCACTCCCTGGAGGCCCCAGTGCATTGTCTGCATATAAAAAGGCATATGATAAATGCTCACTCAATTGAACTGAATTTTGACTGCTGACTTCAGACACCATTATAGTGATCTTCATATCATACAGCAAACATGGGTTTACCAACCTGTACTCTTTCTTAACTGACAAGAAAAACCAAATTTTTCAAAAAAAAAAAAAAAAAAAAAAGGAAAAGTAGGCAGGCTAAGACAATAAAAAATTGGACCATAAAAGTCAGTTCCATGGAAGAACAATTTTCTTACTCTCCTTAATGAGTGTGCTGGTCCAATGTACAGATGTTAAAGAAACATTCCTATTTAGTTAATAGTGTGTGATGGACTTCATCAGAGTCAGTCTTCATTCTTTTGAGGGCTCTGTAGAGGTTTGGTTTTTTGTTTTGTTTTGTTCTTAGTTTCTGTTTTACAAGGTCTGGGCTGCTTTGAGACTGCCCCTTTGGTTTTTTTGTTTTTTGATTTCACAGATCCCCAAGGCATACTAGAGTGAATCGGTTCTGCTCAGAATAAAAGAACTTGGGTAATCTGGTGAACCATTCCATCTATTTGGAGGCATTCCTTAGATGCGTGAAATAATTTCAATGAGCATTTCCTTGATGCGGCAAATGTTAGGAAAAAGCACTTTAGAGATGGAGAGAGGCCTGACTTCTGAATTGTCAATCTGTGAAGCTTTTCGTTAGGAGTTTTAGGGTGCTTTCATCAGTAATTAATAAATAATGATACGCCAGACAAGCAAATGTAATACTGAGAAGATACACATACCAAAAGCTATGTAACACTGACTTGGTCTCATTTGAGCACCATTATTTCAGTGTTCTGCTCAATGAAAACTGACACTTGGTATATTACATCAATTACCAAATAGAAAATTGCGTGCAAAATAATTAGAGCCAAGCCCTCACAGTCAGGTCCTTGGCCTTCCCTTGGCAACTTCTTCTTCCCAAAACAAACTACTTCCTCCAGCTCCATTCTCTGAACATCTTGTGGACCCCCGCTGTCTCCTTCATGCTTTTGCTCAGGCAATTTCTCTTGGAATTGTCCCTCTTCACTTGCAATTGCTTTGAGGACAGAAACCAACCCTTGGTCATCCATGCACTCCCTGGAGGCCCCAGTGCATTGTCTGCATATAAAAAGGCATATGATAAATGCTCACTCAATTGAACTGAATTTTGACTGCTGACTTCAGACACCATTATAGTGATCTTCATATCATACAGCAAACATGGGTTTACCAACCTGTACTCTTTCTTAACTGACAAGAAAAACCAAATTTTTCAAAAAAAAAAAAAAAAAAAAGGAAAAGTAGGCAGGCTAAGACAATAAAAAATTGGACCATAAAAGTCAGTTCCATGGAAGAACAATTTTCTTACTCTCCTTAATGAGTGTGCTGGTCCAATGTACAGATGTTAAAGAAACATTCCTATTTAGTTAATAGTGTGTGATGGACTTCATCAGAGTCAGTCTTCATTCTTTTGAGGGCTCTGTAGAGGTTTGGTTTTTTGTTTTGTTTTGTTCTTAGTTTCTGTTTTACAAGGTCTGGGCTGCTTTGAGACTGCCCCTTTGGTTTTTTTGTTTTTTGATTTCACAGATCCCCAAGGCATACTAGAGTGAATCGGTTCTGCTCAGAATAAAAGAACTTGGGTAATCTGGTGAACCATTCCATCTATTTGGAGGCATTCCTTAGATGCGTGAAATAATTTCAATGAGCCCATGCTTATGCAAAGACTGACAGGGGCACTGAGCTCTTATGCTAGTAATGGTAAAGGAAAATTTAATTCTTTCATATACAGTCCCCTCAGTCTTAGTGTTTTTTAGAAGATGTAAACACTTTATGCTTAAATAATAATGATGTTGATAACAAAGATTAAATGTCTCCTGTGTGTCAGCCCCTACAATAAGCACTTACCTACCCCGCCTAATTCAATTTAAAACTCATTAACACTAACAGATATTCATAGCCTCTTGTCACAGATGGGAACACTGAAGCAAAAAGAAGCTACATAACTTCACTAGGGCCACACAGTCCACTAGCAGAAGTGAAATTGGACCCAAAACAAATTCTATAATTCCCACTCTTCATTGGATTATGTTATATCCCAAGTTAATAAAATGCCCTACCAATTAGCTGGCACCCAAGATGATAGCAGAATTTGGAAAGAGTTGATAGATTTCTGATTTAAGATTCCTATCAACAGGATTTTTGACTGAAGTTTAAGAAAGCAAATGGGAAATTCATGCAAAAATTTCTACAACTGGAAAATTTGAGGACAGAGAGCCATCTTTCTGCCAGGTCACACAAGCACGGGTTGGGTAAGGAAGGGGCTCTCGCCAGACTGCTGGAACCAGACGCGCCCGGCTGAGACTGGAAGAACAGTTACAGGGGGAAAAAAAACCCTGTAGCTCACAAAAATCTCATTATCCACTACCTAAATGTGTGCTCCTAGTTGCCTACCTCACATCTTATCAAAAAGGCTTTGTTTTGCTTTGTAGGTCTGTGCTGATTTGAGCCCAGGCTACACAGAAAAAAAGTAAAGCAGAGAGCTGATGGTTAACCAGCTATTCTGTACTGGGCAAACATTCAACTACTCAACATTTTTAGCAGTGATTTGAAAATATAAACATCATCCTTACTGTATTTTCAGATGCCCCAAAACTGAATGAGAGAGCTAATATAATTAAGACTCTATATTATAATATAAAATCTGTTAACAAATCAGAACACTAGGGAAGAACAACAAAATTTCAAAAAGTTTATTATAAAGACATGTACTTGAGTTCAAAAGGTCTAGGGCATTCCTTAGATGCGTGAAATAATTTCAATGAGCCCATGCTTATGCAAAGACTGACAGGGGCACTGAGCTCTTATGCTAGTAATGGTAAAGGAAAATTTAATTCTTTCATATACAGTCCCCTCAGTCTTAGTGTTTTTTAGAAGATGTAAACACTTTATGCTTAAATAATAATGATGTTGATAACAAAGATTAAATGTCTCCTGTGTGTCAGCCCCTACAATAAGCACTTACCTACCCCGCCTAATTCAATTTAAAACTCATTAACACTAACAGATATTCATAGCCTCTTGTCACAGATGGGAACACTGAAGCAAAAAGAAGCTACATAACTTCACTAGGGCCACACAGTCCACTAGCAGAAGTGAAATTGGACCCAAAACAAATTCTATAATTCCCACTCTTCATTGGATTATGTTATATCCCAAGTTAATAAAATGCCCTACCAATTAGCTGGCACCCAAGATGATAGCAGAATTTGGAAAGAGTTGATAGATTTCTGATTTAAGATTCCTATCAACAGGATTTTTGACTGAAGTTTAAGAAAGCAAATGGGAAATTCATGCAAAAATTTCTACAACTGGAAAATTTGAGGACAGAGAGCCATCTTTCTGCCAGGTCACACAAGCACGGGTTGGGTAAGGAAGGGGCTCTCGCCAGACTGCTGGAACCAGACGCGCCCGGCTGAGACTGGAAGAACAGTTACAGGGGGAAAAAAAACCCTGTAGCTCACAAAAATCTCATTATCCACTACCTAAATGTGTGCTCCTAGTTGCCTACCTCACATCTTATCAAAAAGGCTTTGTTTTGCTTTGTAGGTCTGTGCTGATTTGAGCCCAGGCTACACAGAAAAAAAGTAAAGCAGAGAGCTGATGGTTAACCAGCTATTCTGTACTGGGCAAACATTCAACTACTCAACATTTTTAGCAGTGATTTGAAAATATAAACATCATCCTTACTGTATTTTCAGATGCCCCAAAACTGAATGAGAGAGCTAATATAATTAAGACTCTATATTATAATATAAAATCTGTTAACAAATCAGAACACTAGGGAAGAACAACAAAATTTCAAAAAGTTTATTATAAAGACATGTACTTGAGTTCAAAACTTGCAGAGGTTGACTAGAGAGTGAAAAGGGCTTGGATAAACTTTCTGTGTGAAAAAGGACTGCACAGAAGGTCGGCTGCAGCCCATAATAAGCCAGGATGTGCAAACAGACTGAAGCAAATGAGGACGAACCCAGAGTCTGTATTAAAGCGGGTAACGGTGACAAAAGATTGTGTTCAGTTTACATGTCACTATTTAAACACGTCTATCCATGGCTTCCCTGGTGGCTCAGTGGTAAAGCCACTGCCAATAAGGGGGACAGACACAGGTTTGATTCCTGGTCAGGGAAGATTCCATAGGTCATGGAGCAACTAAGCCTGACTCCCACAACTACTGAGCCAGTGCTCTAGAGCCCGTGCTCTGCAACAAGGGAAGCCACTACAAAGAGAAGTCCATGCACTACAACTAGAGAAAAGCCCACACAGCAGTGAAGACCCAGCAGAGCCAAAAATAATTAATAAGTACATAAAATTATTTTTTAAAAAGCCTATCTAGAGTAGAGTAACCTGTACAAAGAAAGCTTCAGAGACCTATGCACACAAGGCAAGACTGGAGAAACAGGGGATTTAGCCAGAAGAGGAAAACACAATGCAAATTTCCTAGCATTCTTCATGGACTAATGGAAAGGACACAGCCTAGAGACCACATCAGAATTCCATCCCAGCCTTAAGACTCTGAGAACCAGGGCAATCATTTAATCTCAATCTCTCAGCAACCTCAGCCCACATGGTTTGTTTATTCCTAAAGTATCCAGGTTCAGTATGTCAGGTACTAAAAACAGAATAAAAAGCAAGCTTTTGATCTTAGAGAGCTAACAGTTTTGAGCCCCAAACAGACAATTTTCAGTCCATTAACATACAAAGTAATGGCGCTCTGAGAATCCAGAGGACAGACAACTCACCCTGACATAGGACATTTTAACCACCTCTTCTTGAAAGTTTATCAGGGTTTTTTAACCAACCAGAGAGCTAATTTTGACTCTATATTATAATACAAAATCTGTTAACAAATCAGAACACTAGGGAAGAACAACAAAATTTCAAAAAGTTTATTATAAAGACATGTACTTGAGTTCAAAACTTGCAGAGGTTGACTAGAGAGTGAAAAGGGCTTGGATAAACTTTCTGTGTGAAAAAGGACTGCACAGAAGGTCGGCTGCAGCCCATAATAAGCCAGGATGTGCAAACAGACTGAAGCAAATGAGGACGAACCCAGAGTCTGTATTAAAGCGGGTAACGGTGACAAAAGATTGTGTTCAGTTTACATGTCACTATTTAAACACGTCTATCCATGGCTTCCCTGGTGGCTCAGTGGTAAAGCCACTGCCAATAAGGGGGACAGACACAGGTTTGATTCCTGGTCAGGGAAGATTCCATAGGTCATGGAGCAACTAAGCCTGACTCCCACAACTACTGAGCCAGTGCTCTAGAGCCCGTGCTCTGCAACAAGGGAAGCCACTACAAAGAGAAGTCCATGCACTACAACTAGAGAAAAGCCCACACAGCAGTGAAGACCCAGCAGAGCCAAAAATAATTAATAAGTACATAAAATTATTTTTTAAAAAGCCTATCTAGAGTAGAGTAACCTGTACAAAGAAAGCTTCAGAGACCTATGCACACAAGGCAAGACTGGAGAAACAGGGGATTTAGCCAGAAGAGGAAAACACAATGCAAATTTCCTAGCATTCTTCATGGACTAATGGAAAGGACACAGCCTAGAGACCACATCAGAATTCCATCCCAGCCTTAAGACTCTGAGAACCAGGGCAATCATTTAATCTCAATCTCTCAGCAACCTCAGCCCACATGGTTTGTTTATTCCTAAAGTATCCAGGTTCAGTATGTCAGGTACTAAAAACAGAATAAAAAGCAAGCTTTTGATCTTAGAGAGCTAACAGTTTTGAGCCCCAAACAGACAATTTTCAGTCCATTAACATACAAAGTAATGGCGCTCTGAGAATCCAGAGGACAGACAACTCACCCTGACATAGGACATTTTAACCACCTCTTCTTGATACAATTGTTTTTCATGCTGTATTAGTTTCCTGGGGCTGTTAGAATGAAGGACCACAAACTGGGCAGTGAAAACAACAGGAATTTTTTGTCTCACAGTTCTGGAAGTTAGAAGTCCAAGATCAAGGTGTCCATGGGGTTGGTTCTCTCGGAAGGCTATGAAGGACAATCTGTTCCATGAATCTCTTATCTGCTGGTGACTTGCTGGCAATTCTCAGTGTTCCTTGGCTTGTAAATACATCACCCTAATTCCTGTTATCTTCGCATGGTGTTCTCCTTCTGTCTCTTCGTGTTGTCTCTCCTTTATGGATGTCTCTGTAGCCAAATTTCCCTTTTATACAAAGAGACGGTCGTTTTGGCTTTGGGTCCACCCTAATGACTTGACCTTGACTTGTGCGTCTATGTTAGTCACTCACTCATCTCCGACTCTTTGTGACCCCATCGACTGTAGCCCTCCAGGCTTCAGGCAAGAATACTAGAGTGGGTTGTCATGCCCTCCTCCAGGGGATCTTCCCAACCCAGGGATCAAACCCAGGTCTCTCACACTGCAGACAGATTCTTTACCATCTGACCCACCAGGGAAGCCCCATCTTGACTTGGTCATCTGCAAAGACCCTATTTAAAATAAGCTGACATTCACAGGTACATTCAATATCTTTTGGGGGGACAGGGACAGAGTTTGACCCATAACACATGGTTAATCTGAAAAAGCCATGTTGAAATATCTTTTTATTTTCTAAGTATCTAAGCAGAAGTTGTCACAAAAGTTACACTCCACACTAGCAGGGGCCTAAGACCCTTCTCCCTGATCCCAGTCCTCATTCCACCACGGACCCTTCCTCCATCTCTGACTTCACTCCAGTCCTCACTCTCATCTTCACCCCATTCCTAAACCAAATCCCCGCTCTCTCCCCACCCCAGAGTGGAGGGTGAGCAATGCAGCAAAGGTCAGTAAAGGAGTAAGAAACAAATGCTTTTCCTACAAATTTTTTGAAGTCGAAAATTTAATGATTCACTTTTTCAGACTCTATCAAAGTGAACTCATATCCAATCAGAGTGAATAAAAATGTTCCTGGAATCAAAATGTCCTCAGGGTAAAATTTACCAAAACAGCCGAGTCAAAATATCTCATAATAAATGATGTGGTGCAAGAGTGCCCTGGATCAGCCTACTTGTGGAGGCCATGCCAAAGCTGAGTGCAGAAGGACAAATAGGAAGCTAACCAGGCAAGGAAAGGAATATTCTTTGCTGAAGGAAGAATACAGAGGCATGATCCTGAGAAAGTAGAAAGTTTCAGAGAATCTCAAGTGATGTGGCAAGCCTGGGACACTGGGGGCGAAGGGAGGCAGACAGAGATCTCGCTGGCAAAGGCCTAATGTGTTGTTGGTTGTCTAATTATTTTATTACTATTTCACTTATTATTGCCATGGTCAGTGAGCACATGGCTGAAGCAAGGAGTGTCATGCTCTTATGTGTAGTTGCAAGAGATCACTTTGGCAACCATGAGGAGGATGGATTAAAATTAGGATAAAACACTAGAGATGGGAAGACCGGGGAGAAGGCTTTGCAATGACACAGGCCGACAGTGATGAGAAAAGGCGCTAAGACGGCACCCCAGGTGAGAAGGGCAAGCACTGCTAGCTGTTCGTGGACACACAGCAGGCAGAATTAACAGATTCTTAAAACCTT
Organism: Tragulus kanchil; assembly: GCA_022376925.1. Taxonomy (NCBI): domain Eukaryota; kingdom Metazoa; phylum Chordata; class Mammalia; order Artiodactyla; family Tragulidae; genus Tragulus; species Tragulus kanchil. The sequence continues at coordinate 269,275,343 of JAIOJX010000004.1, read as the reverse complement.
TATATAATTTTGAAAGGTTTCTTTCCTTTACAGTTCACAACAATCACAGTTATTACAAAATACTGGTTATATTCTCAGTGCTGTGCCACACATCCTAAGCCTCTGTCTTGCACCTCAGACTTTGTACCTTCTTCCCCTGTCCCACTCCTAAGTTGTCCCTCCCCTCCAACTGGCAATCACTATTTGCTCTCCACACGTGTTACTCTGCTTCTTTTTTGTTCACTAGTTTGTTAGATTTTAATGAGGGAAATTACATGAGTAGTTTCCAATTCGAGCTGCATGTGGCAGACATCTTGGGAGTTTTTAAAATACACAGACTCTCTGGCCCTGCCTTTGACTTGGTGAATCAGAATTTCTGCTGTTTAAAGCCTTGAGAATTTGAAGATTCCTCCAGCCAGTCTCTGTGACCAGCATTTTAAGGGTTGGCCTCCAGGAGAAAAAGAAACACTCTCTATTGATTCAGTCCCACATGACAAAACTGTATCACAGTTAAACTGTCTAAAGATAGAACCAGAACCTTGTCAGAAGCTTGCCGCTGAATACATTTGAGCAAGAACCAGGAAGCCAGCTAAGGAGAGGTGATAGAAGGGTTTTTTGCTTGTCAGAGGCATTGTCTGTTAGTCATCCAGTCATGTCCGACTCTCTGCGATCTCACGGACTGTAGCTCGCCAGCCTCCTCGCTCCATGGAATTCTCCAAGCAAGAATACTGGAGTGGGTTGCTATTTCCTTCTCCAGGTGTTCTTCCCAACCCAGGGAGTGAACCTGGGTCTCCTGCACTGATGGCTGCTTCTGTACTGTCTAAGCCACCAAAAATATGAGAGTGCCTCTAAGGCACCCCTGGGCCAGAGGACTCCCCAGGGCACTGGGTGGGAACCAAAAAAAGTGAGAGCAGCAGGCTGGCATGAGAAGGACATCTGTGGACCCCAACCTGTGTGTGCTGTGCTCCCTTTTTGCTCCAACTGTGGCTTCAATCACTGTCTCCCTCTGATCTGCTTTGGATTCCAGCCTCCGGCCTTTGGTTCTGTTTCCATGACAACCCAGGCCTGTTAGAGTCACGCTTGCTAGCTGGCTGCTACTCTGACCTAGGCGTAGGCCCCCGGGGCACATGCTAGCTGTTCGTGGACACACAGCAGGCAGAATTAACAGATTCTTAAAACCTTTATATAATTTTGAAAGGTTTCTTTCCTTTACAGTTCACAACAATCACAGTTATTACAAAATACTGGTTATATTCTCAGTGCTGTGCCACACATCCTAAGCCTCTGTCTTGCACCTCAGACTTTGTACCTTCTTCCCCTGTCCCACTCCTAAGTTGTCCCTCCCCTCCAACTGGCAATCACTATTTGCTCTCCACACGTGTTACTCTGCTTCTTTTTTGTTCACTAGTTTGTTAGATTTTAATGAGGGAAATTACATGAGTAGTTTCCAATTCGAGCTGCATGTGGCAGACATCTTGGGAGTTTTTAAAATACACAGACTCTCTGGCCCTGCCTTTGACTTGGTGAATCAGAATTTCTGCTGTTTAAAGCCTTGAGAATTTGAAGATTCCTCCAGCCAGTCTCTGTGACCAGCATTTTAAGGGTTGGCCTCCAGGAGAAAAAGAAACACTCTCTATTGATTCAGTCCCACATGACAAAACTGTATCACAGTTAAACTGTCTAAAGATAGAACCAGAACCTTGTCAGAAGCTTGCCGCTGAATACATTTGAGCAAGAACCAGGAAGCCAGCTAAGGAGAGGTGATAGAAGGGTTTTTTGCTTGTCAGAGGCATTGTCTGTTAGTCATCCAGTCATGTCCGACTCTCTGCGATCTCACGGACTGTAGCTCGCCAGCCTCCTCGCTCCATGGAATTCTCCAAGCAAGAATACTGGAGTGGGTTGCTATTTCCTTCTCCAGGTGTTCTTCCCAACCCAGGGAGTGAACCTGGGTCTCCTGCACTGATGGCTGCTTCTGTACTGTCTAAGCCACCAAAAATATGAGAGTGCCTCTAAGGCACCCCTGGGCCAGAGGACTCCCCAGGGCACTGGGTGGGAACCAAAAAAAGTGAGAGCAGCAGGCTGGCATGAGAAGGACATCTGTGGACCCCAACCTGTGTGTGCTGTGCTCCCTTTTTGCTCCAACTGTGGCTTCAATCACTGTCTCCCTCTGATCTGCTTTGGATTCCAGCCTCCGGCCTTTGGTTCTGTTTCCATGACAACCCAGGCCTGTTAGAGTCACGCTTGCTAGCTGGCTGCTACATCTGGATTCACCTGGGAAACCCTGCCCTGTGGTTCACCATCTCTGAGGCCATGTTCCAATCCGCCCACTCCACACGTGGCTCCCAGTTCCACTCAAATCCCCTTAGCTTCCACCGTACGTACTCAGACCCACATTCAGGACCCTGCTTCAAGCTCAAGATGCAGACCACTCCCTCCCAACCCATTCCAATGCTGCTCAGCTTGACATAGTTCTACCTGAGACAGTGGAGAACCAGTAGCTTCCCAGTGGGTCTTGGGGGAAGGGAAGTACAGTAACTAAAACTTCAAGCCCTGAGTTCAGACCTGAAGTCAAATCTAGACTCTGTGACAGTAAGCCAGTTATCTTTACTCTCCAAGTTTCCACAACTATCTAAACATGACAAATACATCTAACCTACCCCAGAAGTCCTAAAGGTATAAGCAGCATAGTCAGCTTCACCAACTCAGGACAAATGCACAGCCATGTTTCTTTTCATTTGGGGTTAATAACTCAAGCACCCAGATACCTATAAAGACCCTATTTCAAAGATCACATCCTAAGGTTCCAGTGGAGACATAGGTTCGATCCCTGGTCCAGGAAGATTCCACATGGCGTGGAACAGTGGAGCCCACATACTGCAATTACTCAAGCCCATGCTCAAGAGCCCATGCTCCACAATAAGAGAATCCATCTCAGTGAGAAATCCGTGCCCCTCAACAAAGAGTAGCCTCCATTCACTGCAACTAGGACTAGAGATAGCCTGTGCACTCATTAATTTTTAACGCTGGGAGAAACAAGTCATTGTCACTTAGAATCTAGGTTCTGCAAATGGAAGACTCTAAAACAAAGAATAGGACTTCCCTTGTGGTTCACTGGTAAAGAATCCACTTGCCAGTGGAGACCTGGGTTCCATCGCTGGGTTGAGAAGATCACCTGGAGAAGGAAATGGCAACCCTCCCCAGTTTTCTTGCCTGGAAGCTCCCATGAACAGAGGAGGTGGGTGGGCAACCATCGATAGGGTCCCAAAGGGTCGGACATGACTGAGCAACTAAACAACAAAACAAAGAATGCTGTATCCACAGTATGAGAAGGGAAAGTAGGGAGATATATTGGCAACCAGCTTTCAAGTCTTAAGAGAGGCTGAATTTCTAAGAAAGTATTAGACCTACTGCATCATTTGTACGACTTATTTTCAGCATGATGAGTAATTATTTTTACAGTTTTCTCTCCTTCATCTTCTGCAGGCTTCACAAGGGCAGCAACTGTGTCTTACTCATCTCTGCATCTTCCCCATCCCAGAGTCAGTATCTTACATACAGAAGGTGTTCAGGAAGTGTCTCCACTGAACAAACACTCTGCCTTTTCAAGCAACAGACTCACTTAATGAGCCCACTCATAATTTTAGCTCTTATGCTGTGCACATTTCAGAACCACATTTTCAAAGGCAGGAACAGAAATTAGATTTCACAGTGGGATCAGAGATATAATGGGAGGCTGTTGGTAAAAATAATGAAAGCAAGGGCTAAAGGTCATCAGCCTCTGAGTTCTCATGACTTCATCCGCTTTTTCATGGGAGAGACTTGGACCTTAGCTGTTATTTTTTCCTTTTTGTCTTCAAATACCTTTAATATAAACTATACATTGGAGGCACAATACCATTCCTGATGCATTCAAATTACTTATACGTTAGATACAAAAGAGCTCCCCAGGTTCCTGGGATGCTATTATACATACATGTACATTTTAAGTAGATTTTCAATAGAGATTAACAGTGGCTCTCAGAAGCACTCATGGTTTGAGGTGTACTTATTCTTGCTCCTTTATAGAATTTTGTTTTCTTCTTTTGACACTGTTATCTACAATAATACCTCCAGTGGTTAGTAAATTAGGGAAGAAATTCAGCATTAAAATCGTTGAGAGTTTGTTTTTCAGAAAAAGAAGACCAATAAAGAAGAGAAGCAAATTTCAAAACACAAAGATCTTATGATGCCACCTTTATAAATAGCACAAGTTCATCTTAAATCATTACCTAGCTCTTTAGAAATAAGGCTCTATAAGGGACTCAGCTGTTTCTGTGTTTTTATCCATGTTTTTTTTTAAATTTTTACTATCAGTTTGAATAAAAGTAAACTGGTCTTTTGTTGAGCTCTATATTCCCACTAACTGAGCATTAAAGGTGGTCGGTATCATGGCTTACCTTGTTGGACCTCTTGTATCAAAAACAAGATACCTTTGTGGACTCCATAAAATAGAGTAAAACAGGGTACAACAAGGTCAGTGAGAAAAGCTGAATGATACACGATTCTGATATGCCTTTCGAAGTTAGCAATCTTTTGGCCCTTTTCAAGTCAGCAATCAGAACCAGTTTTCTATAAACAGTAGGCTACTTTCAATGAGATGATGTTCAAACATTCCCAAAATGTAAGAGTTCCAATTCATAATAGCAATGATAGATTTGGCCCTGGCAAATACAGGGACCAGTCACCCACTCCCTTGGGGTCTATAAGTCACTGCAACTGATTATGGCCCAGAGAATTTTCCCAAGAGTTCCATTTAGATTTCACAGTGGGATCAGAGATATAATGGGAGGCTGTTGGTAAAATAATGAAAGCAAGGGCTAAAGGTCATCAGCCTCTGAGTTCTCATGACTTCATCCGCTTTTTCATGGGAGAGACTTGGACCTTAGCTGTTATTTTTTCCTTTTTGTCTTCAAATACCTTTAATATAAACTATACATTGGAGGCACAATACCATTCCTGATGCATTCAAATTACTTATACGTTAGATACAAAAGAGCTCCCCAGGTTCCTGGGATGCTATTATACATACATGTACATTTTAAGTAGATTTTCAATAGAGATTAACAGTGGCTCTCAGAAGCACTCATGGTTTGAGGTGTACTTATTCTTGCTCCTTTATAGAATTTTGTTTTCTTCTTTTGACACTGTTATCTACAATAATACCTCCAGTGGTTAGTAAATTGGGGAAGAAATTCAGCATTAAAATCGTTGAGAGTTTGTTTTTCAGAAAAAGAAGACCAATAAAGAAGAGAAGCAAATTTCAAAACACAAAGATCTTATGATGCCACCTTTATAAATAGCACAAGTTCATCTTAAATCATTACCTAGCTCTTTAGAAATAAGGCTCTATAAGGGACTCAGCTGTTTCTGTGTTTTTATCCATGTTTTTTTTTAAATTTTTACTATCAGTTTGAATAAAAGTAAACTGGTCTTTTGTTGAGCTCTATATTCCCACTAACTGAGCATTAAAGGTGGTCGGTATCATGGCTTACCTTGTTGGACCTCTTGTATCAAAAACAAGATACCTTTGTGGACTCCATAAAATAGAGTAAAACAGGGTACAACAAGGTCAGTGAGAAAAGCTGAATGATACACGATTCTGATATGCCTTTCGAAGTTAGCAATCTTTTGGCCCTTTTCAAGTCAGCAATCAGAACCAGTTTTCTATAAACAGTAGGCTACTTTCAATGAGATGATGTTCAAACATTCCCAAAATGTAAGAGTTCCAATTCATAATAGCAATGATAGATTTGGCCCTGGCAAATACAGGGACCAGTCACCCACTCCCTTGGGGTCTATAAGTCACTGCAACTGATTATGAGGACTCGACTGATGTCCAGACGTCATTTCTGCCCTCAGACCAGAGTCATGGCACCCAACTTTGTTTTCTATGACTCAAAACTGGACCAGAGGGAGGCTTTTGTCACCCTTCTGTCCTAAAGCTGAACTGATTACAAGCTTATTGTTGTCACTTAGCTAATAAGTCACATCTGACTCTTTTGCGACCCATGAACTATAGTCTGCCAGGCTCCTCTGTACAGCCCCAATTAGCAGCTAGCATACATCCTAACGGTTGAGTGAAATTTGCACATTCCCATATTTATATCATGATATAAAGCAATGTTTTAATATTTGGACCTCTCCAGTGGTTCAATGGTAAAGGATACACCTGCAAGGCAGGGATTCAATCCTAAATTGGGAAGATCCCTTTGAGAAGGAAATGGCAATTCACTCCAGTAGTCTTACCTAGGAAATCCCATGGACAGAGGAGCCTGGTGGGCTACAGTTTGCAAAAGAGTTGAACATGATTTTGCAGCTAAACAACAGCAACAACAAATGTGAGATACCTCAGGTTGGCCTCTCCCTGCACTCTCTGGCTATCAGAGAGGAAAAAAAAGGAAGTAAGAGAAACTGAACCACTAGCAGTCAGCTAGAACATCTTGGCATGTGGGAAATAATGCCCCAGACTGCCTTGGTCCTCCCTCCTGCTTAGAATGGGGCTTCCTAGGTGGCACTAGTGGTAAAGAACTTGTCTACCAGTGCAGGAGATGTAAGAGACCTGGGTTCAATCCCTGCATTGAGAAGACCCCCTGGAGGAAGACATGGCAACCCACTCCAGTATTCTTGCCTGGAGAATCCCCATGGACAGAAAAAACTGGCAGACTACAGTCCATCAGGTGGCAAAGAGGCAGACATGACCGAAGTGACTTAGTACACACACAGAGCCACTTAGGATGTGGGTAGAGAAAGGAGAGCCAGAAAGAATCTTCAAAGGCCTCTCTCCCATCCTCCACTCTCCACCTAAAAACACCCCCTATCCTGCCCCACCTCTGGAAACTCCAGAGCTCATTCTTAGTTCTTCAGCCAGAAAGCAGGGCAGAAAATCCAAAACTTTGAGTTATGGTTAATATAATTATATTTTCTCAATCAAAATTGAAACACTGGTCATACACATTGGTCTAGCTGTCCATGGTCAAATATGGTATATGTTTATCAGTTTTAATATACACAGTTTTACTCTTGTAACTCCACTGAAATAAGGATAAGGATGTGTCTTGCAATCAGTAACATTCTGGTTTAACTGGTAGAATTTTTTCCTTGCTTAGGGGAACAAAAAATAGTGGTGTGCCTTACAATCAATAGCATCTTAGATTTAATCAAACTGACCCCAGGATCATCCCAGAAAATTCAGAAAAAGCAATCTGGTTTTCTGTCATGCTCAACACACACATTCAAATCTTACAATTCTCTAATCCCAAACTGGATTTAAGAGGGAGAGTGTAACAGTCAGTTTTATTGTGTCATTTTGCCTAGAATCCAGTCCCCAGTTACTGCTGTAAAAGTGTTTTGTAGATATGAGGTTAACATCTTCCATCAATCGACTTTAAGGAGATTATCCTCCATAATCTGGGTTGCCCTGATCCAATCAGTTGAAAGGTTTTCAGAGAGCTGAGGTTTCCCTGAGGAAGGAAAAATTCCCCAGAATCAGCTCCTACCAGTTCCCAGCTGGTCCTTCCTGACAGCCGATGTACAGATTTTGAACTTGCCTAATCCACTCTCAGTCACCCAAGCCGACTTCTTACAATAAAACCTTTTATATATATTCTACTGTTCTGTTTCTCTGTTGGAACTCTGACTGCTACAGAGGGTCAGCAGTATTTTTGTCTTCTAACATTTTCTCTCTTTTTGACATTTACTTAGCTGAAAAGGTAACACATTCCCCTGTTCCTTATATTTATATAAAAGTACACAGTGAGGAAATTTCCTCCAGCTCCAGGTTCCTAATCTACCAGCTGTCATATGTAACTACCCTAACTTTTCTCTGTGAATAATTCTAAAATTTTTATGTATAAGCAAATACACATCTCCCCCTATCTCCACCAATTTACAAAAAAGAGAGAGACACAGAGAGAAAGAGACAGGATAGCCTACTCTATGCAATGTCTTGTAAACTGTCTTTTTTTCCTTAATATTTCTGAAAAGGTTTTCCCATTTCACTATGCAGAGGATTTCTTTCTACTTTTATAACACCTGTATTATATTCTTTTGCATGTCCATACCATGATTTCTTTAATCAGTCACCTACTGGTGAACATTCAGCTTGTTTCAACACATTTGCTATTATTCACAAGGGAATATCATTAAAAATATAAATAGATGTGTAGAAAGAACTGTACATAATGACTTACATCTGTATAACCACTGTGTACTTTGAGTAAAGAAGTATGTGCAGAACACACAAGGGGAATTACTTAAAGAGTGAGAGAGTACATGCATTTTTGATTTTGAGGAAATTTTCTAAGTTGTCCTAAATTTCCCACTATGGGTGAATAAAGTGTTTGTTTAAAAAATGCTTGTTTTTCCACAGCCTCAGCAAAGACAAGTGTGTCATTGATCTCTGGCATTTTCGCCAATTCAATAAATTACAAAAATATGTTTCATTGGCCATATAATTTATATTTATTTATTAGTCATACAGAATACCTTTTTAATATTAACAGTCAATGGAGAGAATGGAGAACAAAAGGTAGCAAAGACAAGAGCTGTATGTTTGAGTCCTTTCTATTTCCTTTGCTGTATAAGTTCTGTGTGTATTTTTGGACTAGTTTTCAATCCAGTTTGCCGTTCTATATCATCAAAGAGTTCGTAGATATTGAGGAGATCACTCCTTTATATAAAATGGGAATGCTAATATTTTCACCAAATTTTCTTCTGTCTTTTGGCCTTCTCGATGGTCTCACCATATAAGCACTCATTTTTATGTGTTTCGATTTACCAGTCTTTTCTTTGTATGGCCTCCAATTTTTGTGTCACACTCCAATTTCCACACCAATTTCTAAAGGCATTCACTAATTTTATTTTCTATAGAATGTTTTAGGATTCTTTTTTTAAAATTTTTTCCCCCATCATGCCTCTTTTATTTCCATATTTATTTTCATCCATCTCTTATTCTTTGGCATGTGTGGGCCTCCCATTGCAGTGGCCTCTCTCCCTGCAGAGCACTGGCTCTGGGTGCATGTGCTCCAGAGCACTGGCTCATAATTGCACACACCAGTCCGACCACTCCACAGCACATGGGATCTTCCAGGGCCAGGGATCAAACTGGTGCCCCTTGCAATGCAAGGTGCACTCTCCACCCACTATACCACCAGGGAAGCCCTAAGGTTTCTTTTTTTATATTTAACTCTATTTTCTTTCAAGTGGCTGACCAGTTGTCCCAAGATCATATATTAAGTAGACTACCTTTTCTCTACTCACTGTAGTAGAAGCCTCTCTCATATACTGAATTTCTATATATATTTGGATTTAGTATGCTCCACTGGTCTATATGTCCATGAACCACTACCACATCTTTTACTTAATAAAGCTTTATATTTTAACATCTTGGCAGGGTTAATTCTTCCCCACTTTGATCCACTCCCACCTTTGCTCTTCTTTCAGAGGGTTTTCTTGACGATTCTATTTGGTTCTGCATAAGAATTCTAGAAATAGTTTTCTTTCTCTTCCACCTTGCCCCCCGCCAAAATATTTCCATACTGGTTTGTCTTATCACAGTCCTAAAATCCACCCATTGGATATACTGAATCAGAAAGCATGAACCTCAGACAATAGTCTCTTTACCTTATACTGTAAACTGGGATAGAAACCACAGCTCTTAGGGTTTTAGTTTTCTTCCTGGCAAAATGGGACAAAGATAAGGAGAAAAGTTTTATATGGATGCCCTCTAAGATAGCTTCCAGTTCTCAACATTTTTAGTTCATTGTCAAATCTCTTTGTGAGTGTTTTAATTAGCAGTATGCTCATTTTTTCGTAAAAATGCTTGCTTTAGGGCTTCCCTGCTGGTCCAGTGGGTAAAGAGTCTGTCTTGCAGTACAAGGGGCACTGGTTCAATCCCTGGCCTGGAAAGATCCTACATGCCACAGAGTAGCTGGACTGGTGTGTCCAATTTCGAGCCAACACTCTAGAGCGCACGTGTCCAGAGTCGGTGCTCTGCAAGGAGAGAGGCCACTGCAATGGGAGGCCTACATGGGTCAAAGAATAAATATGAATGAAAACAAATAAATAAAAACCAATAAAAGAGGCCAAAATTAAAAAAAAAAAAAAGTCTGCTTCATTCTTTCGGTTTTTAAATAAAAGACATATTTTTCATTTTCACAAGAGCTTTATTGAGTAACATATTCACCCTTTTGTTCCACTACCTTCTGCCATTTTTCAGGCAACTTCATAGTTCCATATTTCCAAAATTATTCATTCTTTTTTTAAACAAGGTTCTGTTGTTTACTGACTGCCACACATCAACCTGAATCTGCCATATGTACACACATATGCACCCCGAAGTCCCTCCCCCCCACCCCTCCAGATCGCCACAGAGCCCCTGCTTGAGATCCCCTATTCCCACAGCATATTCACCTCCCTCACCCTAATGTCCACAGTCTGTTCTCCATGTCCACCTCACCATTGCTGCTCTGCATATTCATTTATCAGCACAGTCTTCCTAAATTTTTTTACACATGTATCAGTATACAGTATTTATCTTTCTCTCTGACATACTTCACTCTGTATAATAGGTTCTAGTATCATCATTAACAGCTATTTTCTTTTAGCTGCATTGAAACCCGATTCTACATAGAATTCTAGAAATAGTTTCTTTCTCTTCCACCTTGCCCCGCCAAAATATTTCCATACTGGTTTGTCTTATCACAGTCCTAAAATCCACCCATTGGATATACTGAATCAGAAAGCATGAACCTCAGACAATAGTCTCTTTACCTTATACTGTAAACTGGGATAGAAACCACAGCTCTTAGGGTTTTAGTTTTCTTCCTGGCAAAATGGGACAAAGATAAGGAGAAAAGTTTTATATGGATGCCCTCTAAGATAGCTTCCAGTTCTCAACATTTTTAGTTCATTGTCAAATCTCTTTGTGAGTGTTTTAATTAGCAGTATGCTCATTTTTTCGTAAAAATGCTTGCTTTAGGGCTTCCCTGCTGGTCCAGTGGGTAAAGAGTCTGTCTTGCAGTACAAGGGGCACTGGTTCAATCCCTGGCCTGGAAAGATCCTACATGCCACAGAGTAGCTGGACTGGTGTGTCCAATTTCGAGCCAACACTCTAGAGCGCACGTGTCCAGAGTCGGTGCTCTGCAAGGAGAGAGGCCACTGCAATGGGAGGCCTACATGGGTCAAAGAATAAATATGAATGAAAACAAATAAATAAAAACCAATAAAAGAGGCCAAAATTAAAAAAAAAAAAAGTCTGCTTCATTCTTTCGGTTTTTAAATAAAAGACATATTTTTCATTTTCACAAGAGCTTTATTGAGTAACATATTCACCCTTTTGTTCCACTACCTTCTGCCATTTTTCAGGCAACTTCATAGTTCCATATTTCCAAAATTATTCATTCTTTTTTTAAACAAGGTTCTGTTGTTTACTGACTGCCACACATCAACCTGAATCTGCCATATGTACACACATATGCACCCCGAAGTCCCTCCCCCCCACCCCTCCAGATCGCCACAGAGCCCCTGCTTGAGATCCCCTATTCCCACAGCATATTCACCTCCCTCACCCTAATGTCCACAGTCTGTTCTCCATGTCCACCTCACCATTGCTGCTCTGCATATTCATTTATCAGCACAGTCTTTCTAAATCTTTCTTTACACATGTATCAGTATACAGTATTTATCTTTCTCTCTCTGACATACTTCACTCTGTATAATAGGTTCTAGATTCATCCACCTCATTAGAACAGATTCAAATATATTTCTTTTTATAGCTGAGAAATATTCCATTGTATATGTGTACCACAACTTCTTTATCCATTCATCTGTTTATGGACATCTAGGGTGCTTCCATGTTCTAGCTATTGTCGAGTTGCAATGAACAATAGGATATATGTGCCTCTTTCAATTTTGATTTCCTCAGGGTATACGTCTAGCACTGGGATTGCTGGGTCATATGGTGGCTCTATTCCTAGTCCAAAACTATGTTTTAGAGCAAAGAACTGTTCCAAGTACCTTTTACAGTCTTCCAGGGAATTGAAATTTTTTCCATTGAAAGAGTTTCATAAATGGAAATCTAAAGCTTCAATCTCTGGTGAATACAGCAGATGAATCAGAACTTCCCAGCTAAGCTGTAACAGTTTTTGTCTGGCCATCAACAGGTTTTGCCCAGTCACCAAGTAGTCTTGCATTATCCTGATGGAAGATTATGCGTTTTCTGTTGACTAATTCTAATGCTTTTCACTGAGTGCTGCTTTCAGTTGGTCTAACTGGGAGTGGTACTTATTGGAATTAATCACTTTTCTGGAAGGAACTCCTAACAGAGGACTCCCTCCTGATCCCACCATATACACATCATCAGCTTCTTTGGTTGAAGACCAGCCTTTGGGGCAGTTGGTGATGGTTCCTTTCACTTGCCTCACAACCTCTTCCATTCTGTATGATTGTACAGTATCCACTTTTCATCATCTGTCACAATCTGCTTCAAAAATGGGACATTTTCATTATGTTTCAGTAGAGAATCACATGCAGAAATACAGTCAAGAAGGTCTTTTTTTTTCGGCTTAAGTGGAAGCCAAACAGCAAAGGGATTAACATAACAAAGCTGGTGCAAGTGAGTTTCAACGCTTGATTTGGCTATTTTGAGTATGTCCATTATCTTCCACATGGAATAACTTCGACTGTTCTCAATTAGTGTCTTAATATGCTTGGTGTCAGCTTCAGCTCCATTGATCCATGGTCCCACGGAGTGAGGTCCAGGGAGAAATCTCCAACATGAAACTTCGAAAACCACTCTGAACATGTTTGATCAGTCAAAGCACCTTCTCTGTACACTGCACAAGTCCTTTTTTTTTTTTTTTGATTCAAGCTGCATTTTCATCTTTCTTGAAATAATAAAGCATAATATGCCCAAAGTGTTGCTTTTTTTCCATCTTCAGTATTAAAATGACTACTCCAAAATTCATCAGTTTTGCTAAGTTTTCCAAATGTGTGCTGACATGACAGCTGTCACAGCACAATCTAACAAAACTGTTTCCAATGAAGTTAAAGACAACTAACACTAATAGAGCCATCTTACAAAAAAACAAATGAAATTTTGGGGCAATCCAATTATTCCACTGGAATTTCTGGAATCATTTCCCATAATTTGCAGTAGGGGAGAACACTGAAGAGAAATGACTTATTTCTTCTACAGAGTAGAACAGCAGAACATCACAGAGTCCTATTTCCTGCACCATTCAACTTTTCTAAATGCAACATGGTGTAAGTCAAAGCTTGGGCACCAAAAAAGTACCAAGAAACAACAAAAGCTTCAAAGGGTGTGCTTCTCTTTTTTTGTTTTTTTTGCTCCTACCATATCTGTAACTTGCTAGCTGACCAGATTCTGCAAGATCAAAGCCTCTAAATGCAGTGTTCTCACGCATGCCTGTGTGGCCACTGAGTGCATTGATTACACCTCACCACTGAGTAACTGGGACAATACCACACTCTAAATTGTGTGTCATGGACAAGGGTAAAAAACAGAAGCAATAAAAATATTAGTTGGCTGCGCTACTCTGAAAGGTACATTAATTTTTTTTTTTTTTTTAATCTTACAAACAGGTTGGCACACGAGGATCTATGAACCACCTGTGGGTGCTAAGTCACTTTAGTCATGTCTGATTCTCTACGATCCTATGGGCTGTACAGGCTCCTCTATCCATGGGATTCTCCAGGCAAGAATACTGGAGTGGGATGCCATGCCCTCCTCCAGAGGGTCTGCCAGACCCAGGGATGGAAAGGGCATCTCCAATGTCTCCCACATTGGCAGGCAGGCTCTTTACCACTGGCGCCACCTTGGAAGCCCATGAACCACCAAGATCCACGAATTAAGAAGCTGAGAAAGCCTCTCTCTGGCAACCTCCATGCTATTCATGACTGTTTCATTAACAGGTTTTTCCCTCTCCCTTTTCCTCAATGGCTCTATGTTAGGTGGACTTCATTAGAATGTGGACTATAAAATCCAAAAACCAAAGAGAAAAGTTTATTTTGGGGAAAGTATTTTTATCCCTTCTGTAGAATGGTGCCTTACATATGTAATAAGCCTCCTGTCCCCAGATGAAGCATTCTTAAAGTGACTGACCTACATGAAAAATTTCATGTCAGCTCTAAAAAACATTCTGTGCAAAAATGTAAAACTGGGATAGGAGGAGGATCTGCATTTATTTCAATAAGTCAGAAGTTACTTGGGCGTTAATGCTCATGGGGAGCTGCGCACAAAGCCCTGGACATCAAAATATCCTTGACTGGGCTGACTTTTAATTTGGGAGTTTACTAGAGCCTGCAGCTGTACTGCTGGAGTCTGTGATAGTGTCAGCTTCTATAAATGAAGCATGGAGGACTTGGTTAGCAGTCTGGGTAGGATGCCAAAGCACGCCCTGGGGACATGCTAATTCAGTACTCAAGGTAGCCTGCCCTTCCGTGAGCCAGCACTAAATCAGTGCCCTATAATGGTGTTCGAAGCACTGCAGTGCAGGCTCAGATTTTTGCTATCAGCTCCTCACGCTTATTTACAAAGCTCTTTTCTCTGGCATTGGCAGGGTAGCTGCAAGGACAATAAGTTACAGCTGCCACATCAAATTTCCCAGTAAGCGGAGAGGCTGCTTGGCACCCCGCCACCAGTCGGGGTTTCCATGAACCCCCTTCCTGACTGGTAACAGAGGCTGGTGAGAGAATGACCATCCAGGGAGAGGACTCCTCCAACACTGCCAACAGGTGCATAACAGGAATAATTGGAGAAAAGAATGGTGGACAAGGCCCATCTCTTGCTTATTTGCATCTCCTCCCAAGCCTCTACTGGAGTGCCAGCCACCCTACCACTGCCCAGGCATTTCCAGCACTCTTGAGAGCGGAGCACTGCAGGACATACTGTAGGCAGGACATCTCACCACTGGCTGGAGCTTTCTCTTTAGCAGATGGCAGTGGGAAGACAGTTAGGAACCTAAGGAAGGCAGCCAATGCCATCCTTACACGCATCTTCGTAGGAGCCCCACATCCTGAGCTCATGCATGTGCATTCCTCGCCACAGACCTATTTCTGAGACGTATTATTCCCCCCTTTTTATAGAAGTAAGGACTGAAGCTGAAAGAAATTAACTTACTGGCCCAGTAACTGACTGGTTCACTTACAAGCAGGAGAGCCCCCATTCAAACGTACACCCATCTGATGCCAAAGCACAGGAAACAGGTGGTAAAATTACACCTATCTCAGTTTCAGCTGACTTTCCTGGTGGCTCAGCAGTAAAGAATCTGCCTGACAATGCAGGAGACGCAGGTTCAATCCTTGGGTTGGGAAGAACCCCTGAAGAAGGAAATGGCCACCCACGTCAGTGTTCTTGCCCCAACAATCCTGTGGACAAAGGAGCCTGTGGGCTAGTCCATGGGGTCACAAAGAGACAAGACTGAGTGACTAAACAATAGTTTCAGCAGAGTTTCGAAAGACCAAGAACAACACAAGTGGCAGGCACTGTCCCAATCCTCAAGTGAGATTCTAGAGCACCAATCAGCACGGGGCATGCTGGGAGAGTAGAAAGCCCATTCTGTCAACCTTAGCCTACCTCATACCTCGAGGGTTTAAAGAGTGAGGACACTGAAGAAAAGGCTCCTTTTAGAGAGACATGTTTGGCTACCATGGACCCGGTCCTTCTTTCTTCTGGGAATGAGAAAAAGGGTAAATCACCATGTTGGTGGTATTGTTCAGCCACTAAGTCCTGTCCGACTCCTTGTGACCCCATGAACTGTAGCCGCCCAGGCTCCTCTGTCCATGGGATTATCCTGACAAGAATACTGGAGTGGGTTGCCACTTTCTTCTCCAAGGGAGCTTCTAGACCCAGGGATCAAACTCTTATCTCTTGCACTATAGGAAGGTTCCTTACCACTGAACCACCATAGAAACCCAAATCCCATTACCTCAAGTCAAAGAGAGGAATGTCATAGGACACCGGAAAAGCCTGACAAATGTCCCTTCAACTCTGAAAAACAAACACTCATTCCCACCGACCAAAACTAAAGGGAAAGACAGCAGCTTGAAGAAAGGGGTCTGCATCGGGAGTCGACTGTTCTGCTACCGATGAAGCAAAGGGGTGGTTTGCCTGAAGACGAGCTCATGCATGCAGAGCCTATTTCTGAGACGTATTATTCCCCTTTTATAGAAGTAAGGACTGAAGCTGAAAGAAATTAACTTACTGGCCCAGTAACTGACTGGTTCACTTACAAGCAGGAGAGCCCCCATTCAAACGTACACCCATCTGATGCCAAAGCACAGGAAACAGGTGGTAAAATTACACCTATCTCAGTTTCAGCTGACTTTCCTGGTGGCTCAGCAGTAAAGAATCTGCCTGACAATGCAGGAGACGCAGGTTCAATCCTTGGGTTGGGAAGAACCCCTGAAGAAGGAAATGGCCACCCACGTCAGTGTTCTTGCCCCAACAATCCTGTGGACAAAGGAGCCTGTGGGCTAGTCCATGGGGTCACAAAGAGACAAGACTGAGTGACTAAACAATAGTTTCAGCAGAGTTTCGAAAGACCAAGAACAACACAAGTGGCAGGCACTGTCCCAATCCTCAAGTGAGATTCTAGAGCACCAATCAGCACGGGGCATGCTGGGAGAGTAGAAAGCCCATTCTGTCAACCTTAGCCTACCTCATACCTCGAGGGTTTAAAGAGTGAGGACACTGAAGAAAAGGCTCCTTTTAGAGAGACATGTTTGGCTACCATGGACCCGGTCCTTCTTTCTTCTGGGAATGAGAAAAAGGGTAAATCACCATGTTGGTGGTATTGTTCAGCCACTAAGTCCTGTCCGACTCCTTGTGACCCCATGAACTGTAGCCGCCCAGGCTCCTCTGTCCATGGGATTATCCTGACAAGAATACTGGAGTGGGTTGCCACTTTCTTCTCCAAGGGAGCTTCTAGACCCAGGGATCAAACTCTTATCTCTTGCACTATAGGAAGGTTCCTTACCACTGAACCACCATAGAAACCCAAATCCCATTACCTCAAGTCAAAGAGAGGAATGTCATAGGACACCGGAAAAGCCTGACAAATGTCCCTTCAACTCTGAAAAACAAACACTCATTCCCACCGACCAAAACTAAAGGGAAAGACAGCAGCTTGAAGAAAGGGGTCTGCATCGGGAGTCGACTGTTCTGCTACCGATGAAGCAAAGGGGGTGGTTTGCCTGAAGACGAGCTGTTTGTGTTTCTACACGTAACGCCCCCTTTGCTCCAATCTGCTTTCTGGCTGGGCCAGCTCTGGAAGGCGTCAAGTGATGGCTTTCTAGGGAGAAGGAAATACATGAAGAGCCCAAAGCTGGCCACAGTCATTCTTCCATGGTGGGCTGACAAGCCTCCGGCAGGCTGAAGTTGGATAAGTGAATCTGAAATACACTGGACTTATTCTTTTTATACAACAGAGGATGAGACAGGAATTATCTGACATTAGATGGATCTGAGATTTTAGCACTACAACAAGGGGATCACTAATTCACCTCAAAGTAGTTTTAAAAATATGAAACCTGCTTGAAATATCATATGAGAACTGGGAAGAGGGAAGAGTCACTGAGCCTGTGTAAGAGGCATGTCTGAAACAAATCAACATTATCTCATGCTTTTTCAGCCTCTCTGAATCCAGCTTATTCTGTTGGGTAACCTATATACACTGAGCGTTGCTTCATGTGCATTATGGAATGCCCTCTTCCTTGGCCTACTCTTCAGGGGGGTTAAGTTTCTAAAGTTCCACTGGGTCACGTGTGGCATGCACTGTTTTCCCTACACCTCTCCCTCCTTTTGTTCATAACTACCTGGCCACCTTACCCCACTCCACCTCCACTTACAGGGAACTAGCACCTCCCAGCTTTGTACACCTGAGGAGTGAATGTGTGTACGTCAGTCATGTCTGAGTCTTTGCAACCCTTTGGATGGTATCCCACCAGGCTCCTCTGGCCAAGGGATTCTCCAGGTAAGAATACGGGAGTGGGCTGCCATTTCCTTCTCCAACACCTGAGTATGAATGCGTAACTCAGTACTTTGGGATGGGCATCACAAAACGCCTTCCACCCTAGTCATCACATCTCTGCTTCCTATGTTTCAAAGAAATCTTTGGGGGCTTCAGTCGCAAGTCCTGTGACTCCTTGAGTAGCTGCCAAAAGAACTCATCAGGTCTGAGTACTCTGAGATCCCCAAAGCAATTATTTTTTAAGTACTACCTCAGGCAAGCAATGGAGGCCTGGGATAGGAAGCAATTTCTCTCTCAGGAGTTCACATGTAGACTGCACTACTGCAGTTGTGAGAGGGAAGACAGGGAGCTGGGGCAGAGAGGCAATGAACCGTCCTCGCAATAAAGTACAATTCAGATTACATATGGACTTTGGTGTGCATGTTGCATTTTTTAAATTGGGACACACTCTAAGCCTACAGATTCAAAGCTGCACCTGGCTACAGCCATAAAAATATGCCTGTCAACATTCTGTCATGTTTTTCAATTTCCAAAAATTGTCACTAAAGGAGTATAACTTGTCTTCTCATTTGAAGATGAAACTTCCCTTGAAACCTAAAAATGGCTTTAATAATTTTTCGAGTAATATGACCAGACTCATTGTGTGTACTGTATGCTGAGTCACTTCAGTCGTGTCCGACTCTTTGTGACCCCACAAACTGTAGCCTACCAGGCATCTCTGTGGGATTCTCCAGGAAAGGATACTGGAGTTGGTTGCCATGCCCTCCTCAGGGGATCTTCCTGACTCAGGGATCAAACCTGAGTCTCTTATGTCTCCTGTAATGGAAGACAGGTTCTTTATCACTAGTGCCACCTGGGAAGCCTGACTATATGCGTTATACAATGTTAAGTAATATAAAAAAAAAAGGTACAAAAATTGGGCATATGGCATGTATATGTATATGGCAGCATTTAGCCATGTCTCAGCTCGGGGATCTCAAGCCTGTTGAGTTCAGACACTCTCAAATACATATATGACCCACAAGCCCATGAGGTGTCCAGGATTCTCAGCTGAGTCTCTGGGTCCCAGAGCACACACTGTCCACATCAGCATCTTGTCTCAGGTCTTATAAAAGCAGAGTACACCACTTAGTTTCTAACTGCCTTCAAGCTTTCTCTGACATTCAGAATTTGCTCTGCCTGCACCTAGAACATCTTCTGCACTTCCCTGGCAGCTCAGATGTTAAAGAATCTGCCTACAATGCAGGAGACCGAGGTTTAATCCCTGACTCAGGAAGGTCCCCTGAGGAGGGCATGAAAACCCATTCCAGTATTCTTGCCTGGAGAATTCCACGGACAGAGGAGCCTGGTGGGCTACAATTCATAGGGTTGAAGAGAGTCAGACACAACTGAACTAACTTAACTAAATGGCAGTCTTAGTCACTACAGCAGTGCTGGATGTAGCATCTTTACTAGAAGAAATTAGTATAGACTCTGGAATGATGTTACAGATCTGAAGGAGTTCTTTTCAATTCTTTCCAGGAATGAGGATCTGCAGTAGTTTGCATTTGCTTGTACTAGACAGCAGCACACTTTCATTCCCACCATATGCTTTCATGCCAAAAGCTATTGGCCTTTTAGGCTGTTTGAACAGCATTTTAAAGGCACAGCTGAGATGCCAGCTCTGGGATGACACCCTAGGCAGTTAGGATGTTATACATATTTTGAACCAACAGTCATCATCTGCTGCTCTGTGTCAACAGCTAGAACTGAAGAGAGTCCAGGCACCAAGCATGGCCCTTCTCACCATGAGTTCCAGTAAATGATTCAAGGAGTTTATGCCTACTGCTCCTTCAACTTTAAGGTCAACTGGACTAAAAATCCTAGTTCCTAGGTGAGTGGAAATACAGTAAAGGACAAAGGAAAGGTCCACCAAGTCTACAGCTATGACTGCCTCCCAGTCATTTTCATCATTCGTGCTAACAGATCAGCCGACAAAGTGAGTTATGATGGCAGCAAGAGTGACAGACTCTCATAAGCAGTTAGAATTTCTTCTGCAAAATGGGCACAGTGGTAATGAATGCTTGGGACTCAAGGGATTTAGAGGGTACCTGTTGAAAAAAAATATAGTCTTAAGAATTTGTGACTAGGCACCACCCAGAAGGATGAATGACTGAAGAGACTGAACTCATCGTGGAGCAGGAGAGGACCCGAGCAGTGCAAGGGGTAGACTGTAGGAGAGGCTGTCAGTGGACCTCCATGCACCCTGACACTTCACCACCGTGGGGCACAAAGCTGACTTCCAACTGTGCAACGACTCTCTGGTGGCCAGAGCCTGTCTGTCCACACACTAGACAGGCTCAAGAGTCACATAATTAACACCCCTAGGAGCAGCATTCAACCAGTGACTGAAAGGAACTGGGGTATCCATGCCACAGTTCCTTCCATGTGAGGGGAGGATGATGCTGCAGCCTCCCAGAGCTCCTCAGTGAGTTCTAGCTGTCTACACAGGTACCCTGCTTGATTACATCCCTTTACTGGCTGTCGTGCATGCATGCTCACTCACTCAGTTGTGTCTGACTCTTATGACCCCATGGACTAGAGCACTCCAGGCTCCTCTGTCCATCAGATTTCCCAGGTAAGAATACTGGAGCGGTTTGCCATTTCCTCCTCCCGGGGATCTTCCAGATCCAAGGACTGAACCTACATCTCCTGCATTGGCAGGCCGATTCTTTACCACTGAGCCACCAGGGGAACCCCTTCACCTTCCCACCCTCTTACCAGGGTTTCCTTCCCCTCAGGATATACTTCAAGATGAAGCTAAACTGAGAAAGACTCCCAGGTCCATGTTGGAGGGATGTCCAAATGGGATGTTCAAACAGAAACCAGGCCAAGTCATATGTAATGGACAGGATGACTT
The DNA here is from genome assembly GCA_022376925.1 of Tragulus kanchil. Taxonomy (NCBI): domain Eukaryota; kingdom Metazoa; phylum Chordata; class Mammalia; order Artiodactyla; family Tragulidae; genus Tragulus; species Tragulus kanchil. Next base: position 269,254,436 of record JAIOJX010000004.1, on the reverse strand, counting down.
CTGCTGGGCAGTCAACAAGTGATAACTCCAGCTAAAGTCAGAATAAATGGTTCTCTGGTCCTGCTGTAAAGGGTGAATGGGTACAGCCCTTGCTGTGGGCTATGCAAGGCTAAGTTATTAGTGGGCAGAGACTTTGGTCCAATGCACGTCCTGGAAGGTTCAATAACTTACAAAACTCCTTCTGCCAGGTTCACTCATCCTGTTGAAAAATATAGTCTTAAGAATTTTGTGGACTAATGAATGCTTGGGACTCAAGGGATTTAGAGGGTACCTGTTGAAAAAAAATATAGTCTTAAGAATTTGTGACTAGGCACCACCCAGAAGGATGAATGACTGAAGAGACTGAACTCATCGTGGAGCAGGAGAGGACCCGAGCAGTGCAAGGGGTAGACTGTAGGAGAGGCTGTCAGTGGACCTCCATGCACCCTGACACTTCACCACCGTGGGGCACAAAGCTGACTTCCAACTGTGCAACGACTCTCTGGTGGCCAGAGCCTGTCTGTCCACACACTAGACAGGCTCAAGAGTCACATAATTAACACCCCTAGGAGCAGCATTCAACCAGTGACTGAAAGGAACTGGGGTATCCATGCCACAGTTCCTTCCATGTGAGGGGAGGATGATGCTGCAGCCTCCCAGAGCTCCTCAGTGAGTTCTAGCTGTCTACACAGGTACCCTGCTTGATTACATCCCTTTACTGGCTGTCGTGCATGCATGCTCACTCACTCAGTTGTGTCTGACTCTTATGACCCCATGGACTAGAGCACTCCAGGCTTCTCTGTCCATGTGGTTTCCCAGGCAAGAACACTGGAGTGGGTTGCCATTTCCTTCTCCAGGGGATCTTCCTGACCCAGGGACTGAACCTACATCTCCTGCATTGGCAGGCAGATTCTTTACCACTAAGCCACCAGGGGAACCCCTTCACCTTCCCACCCTCTTACCAGGGTTTCCTTCCTCTCAGGATATACTTCAAGATGAAGCTAAACTGAGAAAGACTCCCAGGTCCATGTTGGAGGGATGTCCAAATGGGATGTTCAAACAGAAACCAGGCCAAGTCATATGTAATGGACAGGATGACTTCTGCTGGGCAGTCAACAAGTGATAACTCCAGCTAAAGTCAGAATAAATGGTTCTCTGGTCCTGCTGTAAAGGGTGAATGGGTACAGCCCTTGCTGTGGGCTATGCAAGGCTAAGTTATTAGTGGGCAGAGACTTTGGTCCAATGCACGTCCTGGAAGGTTCAATAACTTACAAAACTCCTTCTGCCAGGTTCACTCATCCAAGGCTTTTCAGAAATCAGGGCCTCTCCTTCCTGGGACAGGATTTCTCACCTTAACAAGGACATCTCTGTTCCTCTTCTCACCTTCACCACCAGCCCATGCCACATGGGCCTCAGCCCGTCTCTTCTCTTCAGCCTTCCCTGGGTGGCAGTTCTTCCTTCCTCAAAACTCACACTCCTCTACTTTTTTACAACAGACCCAGAAGTTCCATTAAACCTTCATATAATGAGTGACACTTCATTCGAGTATTGAATCTATTCACAGTTTTTTCAATGACTAATCTGGCAGCCAAAAAAAATCAATTCCAGCTTCAGTTAAATTTATAGGTAGAATCTAATATACGACACAAATGAACCAATCTACAAAACAGAAGAAACAAAGACACAGACATAGAGAACAGACCTGTGGTTGCCAGAGGAGGTGAGGAAGGATGGATTGGGTGCTCGGGGTTAGCAGATGCGAATTATCACACATAGAATGGATACACAACAAGGTTCTATTGTACAGCACAGGTAACTATACTCAATATCCTGTGATAAACCACAATGGAAAAGAATATCAAAAAGAACACACATATATATAAATATTTAATACACACACACATACACACACACACACATGTATTTATATAACTGAGTCACTTTGTTGTGCAACAGAAATTAACACAATATTATAAATCAACTATACTTCAGTAAAAATTTAAAAACTGAAAAATAAAAAAAAATATTCCATGATATGAGAGATGATTCTGGCCAAGAATGAAAGACCAATAGTAGACCATGATTACAAATACAATTTGCTCTTTTATGAAATTTCTCATAAAATGGCTAAAGATCATCTTGTCCAAAAAGAACAACTACTATCCTTTAAGACAGCCAAAGGAATCTTTCCGAACTATTGCCTTCACTCCTCAAGAACATGCTAGAGACAGTTCTGAGGCACAGGATGAGCGTCTATGAAATCCCATCCATTTAAATCATAAGCATAAGGAAAGGACTAGAAAAGAATGAGTAAACTTGAAAGCTTTTCACTATATTCTGAATGAAGTTCCTCCCTTAGAGCTATTTGAAACAACAAAGTATATAAGGAGATAAAAATTCCAAATATTATGCCCAATACTGCAAACCAGAATTAAAGTTAATACAAGTTCACCGTAACTAAGAGAAACTGAAAAACAAAAACAAAGAGTTGTTTCTGGGATAAACTGCTAGATACATGTCAAGTATTAGATTGAACTACAAGAAATTGCCCATGTTTGGCCATTTTTTCATCAAATGACAATTTTACATCTCACCTAGTATTTTCTCTTATATTTGCTTAACTACAAACGCACACATGGTAACTTTAACATGGCAGCCAAAAAAAATCAATTCCAGCTTCAGTTAAATTTATAGGTAGAATCTAATATACGACACAAATGAACCAATCTACAAAACAGAAGAAACAAAGACACAGACATAGAGAACAGACCTGTGGTTGCCAGAGGAGGTGAGGAAGGATGGATTGGGTGCTCGGGGTTAGCAGATGCGAATTATCACACATAGAATGGATACACAACAAGGTTCTATTGTACAGCACAGGTAACTATACTCAATATCCTGTGATAAACCACAATGGAAAAGAATATCAAAAAGAACACACATATATATAAATATTTAATACACACACACATACACACACACACACATGTATTTATATAACTGAGTCACTTTGTTGTGCAACAGAAATTAACACAATATTATAAATCAACTATACTTCAGTAAAAATTTAAAAACTGAAAAATAAAAAAAAATATTCCATGATATGAGAGATGATTCTGGCCAAGAATGAAAGACCAATAGTAGACCATGATTACAAATACAATTTGCTCTTTTATGAAATTTCTCATAAAATGGCTAAAGATCATCTTGTCCAAAAAGAACAACTACTATCCTTTAAGACAGCCAAAGGAATCTTTCCGAACTATTGCCTTCACTCCTCAAGAACATGCTAGAGACAGTTCTGAGGCACAGGATGAGCGTCTATGAAATCCCATCCATTTAAATCATAAGCATAAGGAAAGGACTAGAAAAGAATGAGTAAACTTGAAAGCTTTTCACTATATTCTGAATGAAGTTCCTCCTTAGAGCTATTTGAAACAACAAAGTATATAAGGAGATAAAAATTCCAAATATTATGCCCAATACTGCAAACCAGAATTAAAGTTAATACAAGTTCACCGTAACTAAGAGAAACTGAAAAACAAAAACAAAGAGTTGTTTCTGGGATAAACTGCTAGATACATGTCAAGTATTAGATTGAACTACAAGAAATTGCCCATGTTTGGCCATTTTTTCATCAAATGACAATTTTACATCTCACCTAGTATTTTCTCTTATATTTGCTTAACTACAAAACGCACACACATGGTAACTTTAACATGGTCATTATTCTGATTTTTAAAACTACACGCAAAAATGACACTACTTTATAATCTCATCTGAATAAAGTATGGTAAGCTAGCCAGGGGAAAAAGAACCCAGGTGATATTCAACTTTAATGTTCAGATGGACACTGTCAAAGACGTATCTGATTCCCATAGTGTAAATCCTTCAGAAAACTTAAGTTAAAAATTGTCTGATTGGGGCTTCCTTGTTGGTCCCATGGGTAAGCACACTGCCTTGCAGTGCAAGGGGCGCCGGTTCGATCCCTGGCCTGGGAAGATCCCATGTGCCGTGGAGTGGCTGGTCTGATGTACCCAACTACCGAGCTGGAGCGCTGGGTGCATGGGCCCAGAGCCGGTGCTCTGAGAGAAGCGAGGCCACTGTGATGGGAGGCCCACACTGGCCAAAGAACAACAACAAGAAAAAAAGGTAAGTGAATGAAAGACCAATAGAAATGGCCAAAAAAAAAAGAATGTTCAGCATACCTGCATTGACTATTTTAGGTGTTCTCAACTTGGTCCAGAGAGCCATATTAGACAGAAATAGGAGGAGAAATTTCTCTTTGAGAAATTCTCCAATGGTATTGTCTTTACAACAATTTTTCAAGTAATACGTTAGCATACTAATTGTTGAGATTTTCATGCAAAGATGTTTGAAGTGGGAAGCCAGGTGGAGAAGGATGAGACACGAGATAAGTCAGATGCTTGACACACGTCTCTGCTAGGTTTCCAATTAACCACTGACACACACCATCAAGACCGCCTGCCCAGCAAGACCGCCTGCCCAGCTCCACACCCACCATCTCTCCCTATTGTGAGAATGTGGTTTTATCTCAGCCTGAAATCTTTACAGGAAAAAGGCAATATGAATCCTTGAACACAGAAGGTCCATTAGCAATATTTTAAAAGGCTTGCCATGTATTTCTTCCTTCTTAAAATAGTCTATTTTCTTGGAAACTTTGACATCAACTTGTTTGATTTTTCTTCAACCTCTCTGGCTCTTTTCAAATTCTCAGAGCAGCTTCTCCTCTCTATCCAACCTCTGCACGTTCAGGCTCCTTTTTTGGACATCAATCTTAGTTTTTTGATGGTTCATTGATTGCTTAACTACAACGCACACATGGTAACTTTAACATGGTCATTATTCTGATTTTTAAAACTACACGCAAAAATGACACTACTTTATAATCTCATCTGAATAAAGTATGGTAAGCTAGCCAGGGGAAAAAGAACCCAGGTGATATTCAACTTTAATGTTCAGATGGACACTGTCAAAGACGTATCTGATTCCCATAGTGTAAATCCTTCAGAAAACTTAAGTTAAAAATTGTCTGATTGGGGCTTCCTTGTTGGTCCCATGGGTAAGCACACTGCCTTGCAGTGCAAGGGGCGCCGGTTCGATCCCTGGCCTGGGAAGATCCCATGTGCCGTGGAGTGGCTGGTCTGATGTACCCAACTACCGAGCTGGAGCTCTGGAGTGCATGTGCCCAGAGCCGGTGCTCTGAGAGAAGCGAGGCCACTGTGATGGGAGGCCCACACTGGCCAAAGAACAACAACAAGAAAAAAAGGTAAGTGAATGAAAGACCAATAGAAATGGCCAAAAAAAAAAGAATGTTCAGCATACCTGCATTGACTATTTTAGGTGTTCTCAACTTGGTCCAGAGAGCCATATTAGACAGAAATAGGAGGAGAAATTTCTCTTTGAGAAATTCTCCAATGGTATTGTCTTTACAACAATTTTTCAAGTAATACGTTAGCATACTAATTGTTGAGATTTTCATGCAAAGATGTTTGAAGTGGGAAGCCAGGTGGAGAAGGATGAGACACGAGATAAGTCAGATGCTTGACACACGTCTCTGCTAGGTTTCCAATTAACCACTGACACACACCATCAAGACCGCCTGCCCAGCAAGACCGCCTGCCCAGCTCCACACCCACCATCTCTCCCTATTGTGAGAATGTGGTTTTATCTCAGCCTGAAATCTTTACAGGAAAAAGGCAATATGAATCCTTGAACACAGAAGGTCCATTAGCAATATTTTAAAAGGCTTGCCATGTATTTCTTCCTTCTTAAAATAGTCTATTTTCTTGGAAACTTTGACATCAACTTGTTTGATTTTTCTTCAACCTCTCTGGCTCTTTTCAAATTCTCAGAGCAGCTTCTCCTCTCTATCCAACCTCTGCACGTTCAGGCTCCTTGGGATTTAGTTATGTGGTTTCTCTTTATCATTTTCTCCCGGTTATTTTCCATTCCTGTGGCAGTAAATAATTACCTTATATGAGGATGGTTCCCAAATTCATCTCTCTAGCCGAGATCTCTTCTGAGATAAGGCTGACACATCCAACTGCCTGTTTGGCATTTCTACTTGGATCTGTCTCCCTACCAAGGAAAAATTGGAAACTGACCTCTTCATTTCTGTCTCCCAAATTCTTCTTTATTATATATCCTTCATCTCAGTTAACTTCAGTCTCACTGGTTGCCTGAATCAGAAACCTAGAAGTCAGTCAACTTCCATTCCTAAACCTACCACAATGATCACTACATTCTATGAATTCAACACATGTGTGTGTGTGTCTGCAATTTTAGCTACCTCTGTCAATGTCCTTGGGCATTTTTTCAGCCATGCCACCATTATCTCTCACCTGTACTATAACAGCAGAATCGTCTTACCAAATTGCTCTTCACAAACCTAAAACAGAGCAAGTCTTTAAAAATACAGACCAGAATAAGCTGATGCCAAGGGTAAAATCTTTGGGCAGCTTTTAGGACATAATCCAAGATTCTGCAGGATTTTGATTTGGTCTCTCCCCTTGTCTCCAGACTTATCCTGGGCCCCTCTTCCCCATTTTGGACCATTCCTTGCCCACCAGGCATCCCACCTGCAGTTTCAATACCTCTCATATTCCTCATGCTGTTCTGCTTAAATATTATTCTTAGGCTTCTGCTTAAAGGTCACTTTCCAAAGATGATTTCTCCTGATCCTCCAAACTAAGTTAGGATTTTCCTGATATGCTTCCTCATAATAACCTACATTTTCCCTTTAAAAGACCTACCACAATTGCATTTCTGTTTGCATGTATTTAATGTCTTTCTCTCTCACTAGTCCATAAATACCTTGAGTGCACACATCTATTTCACTCACCAATATACCCAGCATCTAGCAAAGTGTATAACATGTGACTATTGTTGGATAAATATTTGGAACATCTCAATCAGCTCTTGACTTAAAATTTATTTTCCAACACAATAGCTATGTTAGAAGACATATCAAACTTCTGATTCTTGCCTGAAATTGCATCAATTTAGTCTGATGTCATAGTTTACTTTTGCTGATTGGAAGCTCTGTTTGGGTCTTAGAAATAATGATTTTTAAGGGATGTTTTGATCATCACAATGAATTTATTATCATCAACACAATCTAGGAAATCAAGGTCTTTCAAATATCCCTAAGGAAAACAATTTGTAAAAGTGAGAGTCTTGGCAATTTATTTGTAAACTGAGAACTGACTGCCAGTTCATGATGGCAAACTGAACACACATATTCACTATCCCTTTCTACAAAGATCTAACTGAAATAACAATAATTTATGCCAAAAAGAGAACAAATTCATAGCAGCTCCATCAGGGAGACTGACATGAACAGATCTGAATGATTTCTAGAAAAGAGAAAGCAGGTGCAACTATGCAGATAGAAAAAGAAGGGCTGAGGGGACAGACTGTGGTCAAGAACAGAAGAAAGGAAACAAAATGAGAACACACAGGATATGCATGCACGTAGCTGATTCACTTTGTTGTACAGCAGAAACTCCAACGATAAAACTTAAAAAAAAAAAAAAAAGAAGAAGCTATTCTTTCCAGGTCAGCTCCAGAGAAGTCCCAAACCTTGAATTGGAGTGGGAATGGGGCAGAAATCAGGTGATCAATCAAAGTGCAGTCAGCCGTCCAATGTAAGGAAAGTCACGTAGGAAGAACCCCCCTACATAACACACCAGCTAGGACTAGACTCATCCATCAAATCCTCTATTTAGTTCTTATTCCATCCGAGCACAAATTATATAGTATTATGCTGGGCTCTGGATAAACATTTCTAGAATGGGGTAAACAAATTAATGAAAGATAAATCCTCCCAAGAGATTGCAGCCTAGAAATGGGCTTACAGTCATTACTCTCCTAAAACTTTCCTTGGCAGTTGACAAAACATGCTGCATTTGCATGTTTATTACCTATTTTGCCTAGGGTTTCAGGAACTTCATTTCTCCTCCGTTGAGTCCTCCCCACTTCATTCTCTAGTTGAGCTTCCTCTTTATTTACATCAACTATGGAAATTTCTCCAAAGCAGAGGGTTATTTTCTCTCCCCTCCAGCCCTCCATTCACTCTTTTCTTTTTTTCACAATCACAAGTTTTTTATTTTGCTTTTTTGATTTTACAGAGTTTTGTCATTTACAGGTATGTATAATTACAGATTAGTCACATGTATATCCCATGCCTCCCCATCCAACCCCTCCAAGCCATCGATAGCCCCCATGTATGATCCCTTAGACCCCCAAGGCACTGAAAGTAGCTATCTCTTTTACATACAATAGTATAGGGTTCCTTGTTGCTCTTCTATATCTCTCATTCACTTTTCCCTCTCCCCAATGTCGATAAGTCTCTTCTCTATGACTATTTTTCCATCAATGCTCTGTGTGTGTATTTATCAGTATTCATTCACACTTTACCCTCACCGTTTTTGCTCTTTTTTAAAATTAATTTTGGCCTCTTTTATTGGTTTTTTATTTGTTCACCTTCATCCATCTTCATTCTTTGACCCATATGGGCCTCCCACCACAGTGGCCCCTCTCCTTGCAGAGCACTGGCTTTGGGTACATGCACTCCAGAATGCCAGCTCACAATTGGACACACTAGTCCAGCTGCTCCACAGCATGTGGGATCTTCCCGAGCCAGGGATCGAACTGATGCCCCCTGCACTGCAAGGTGGACTCTCCACCAACTGGACCACCAGGGAAGCCCCCCATTCACTCTTCATCTTTTCTCATGCTTTCATTTGCCTGAACTCTTCTCTAATGCCCCATCTTCTGGGTGTTTCACTCAGATGTCCCTTTTTCAACTGAAAACCATCACTTTGAAATTCATCACTGAAAATCATCATCAGTAGTTGTGAGATACCAACATCTCCCAGCAAAGCCACCTTCTGAGAATCACTTATATGAGACTTTGACGCACTTCTAATCAACTTCTCTACTTTCTATATTCAGTCAATCTTTCAAATCTGTCACTATATTATGGAAGACATTTACTCCTCCCCTTGGCAGTTGACAAAACATGCTGCATTTGCATGTTTATTACCTATTTTGCCTAGGGTTTCAGGAACTTCATTTCTCCTCCGTTGAGTCCTCCCCACTTCATTCTCTAGTTGAGCTTCCTCTTTATTTACATCAACTATGGAAATTTCTCCAAAGCAGAGGGTTATTTTCTCTCCCCTCCAGCCCTCCATTCACTCTTTTCTTTTTTTCACAATCACAAGTTTTTTATTTTGCTTTTTTGATTTTACAGAGTTTTGTCATTTACAGGTATGTATAATTACAGATTAGTCACATGTATATCCCATGCCTCCCCATCCAACCCCTCCAAGCCATCGCATAGCCCCCATGTATGATCCCTTAGACCCCCAAGGCACTGAAAGTAGCTATCTCTTTTACATACAATAGTATAGGGTTCCTTGTTGCTCTTCTATATCTCTCATTCACTTTTCCCTCTCCCCAATGTCGATAAGTCTCTTCTCTATGACTATTTTTCCATCAATGCTCTGTGTGTGTATTTATCAGTATTCATTCACACTTTACCCTCACCGTTTTTGCTCTTTTTTAAAATTAATTTTGGCCTCTTTTATTGGTTTTTTATTTGTTCACCTTCATCCATCTTCATTCTTTGACCCATATGGGCCTCCCACCACAGTGGCCCCTCTCCTTGCAGAGCACTGGCTTTGGGTACATGCACTCCAGAATGCCAGCTCACAATTGGACACACTAGTCCAGCTGCTCCACAGCATGTGGGATCTTCCCGAGCCAGGGATCGAACTGATGCCCCCTGCACTGCAAGGTGGACTCTCCACCACCTGGACCACCAGGGAAGCCCCCCATTCACTCTTCATCTTTTCTCATGCTTTCATTTGCCTGAACTCTTCTCTAATGCCCCATCTTCTGGGTGTTTCACTCAGATGTCCCTTTTTCAACTGAAAACCATCACTTTGAAATTCATCACTGAAAATCATCATCAGTAGTTGTGAGATACCAACATCTCCCAGCAAAGCCACCTTCTGAGAATCACTTATACGAGACTTTGACGCACTTCTAATCAACTTCTCTACTTTCTATATTCAGTCAATCTTTCAAATCTGTCACTATATTATGGAAGTATCATATGATTTAAACTAGGCCTAATTCCACAGAAATATCTAAAGTGGAGAGAAAGCTCATAAAACATTTCATCATAAATTTTAAAAATCAGAATTAGAGAAAGTATAAATTAGAATACAAATACAATATCAGACAGCAATGAGACACAGATACGTAGATTATAAAGGCATAAACAATATGCTGAAGAAAATAAAAGCTCATACATTCATAGTTCTCAATGTCCAAATACAAACATTGTTTTTGTTAGATACTAGGTGTGGAAAAGCTTGAAAAACAGCAACCCTCTCTCTTACCCAGGTTTTCTGTCAAATGAAAAATTAGAAGAACGGAATGAGCCAGTGAAATAACTGATAAAGCTGCAGTTTCAGAATATGACTTACATCTATAGATGAATGACTTACACACCTAACTCAGAATCAGGTCAACGCCCTCTGCTAGTCCCGGCCTGTGGCCCTCGGTGGAGGCAATGTCCCCACCCACTCAGCTTCCAGAACAGCAGAGGGCAGGAAGGGTACACTCTGGACAGACTCACTCTCAAAAAAGAAGAACAGAGCGAGGGAATGATCTATACTTGCCAGTTCTTCCTTCCAAAATCACTCATCTGGTTAATTCACACACACCCAAAATGGAGGAGTAGGTGAGGGCAAACACATATTGTTTGCAGCTTCCTCCACATTCAATCAAGAACATGGGAGATGGCTTCTCTGGTGGTCCAGTGGGTAAGGACACCACCTTGCAGTGCAAGGGGCACCAGTTTGATTCCTGGCCTGGGAAGACCCCACGTGCCGTGGAGCAGCTGGACCGATGTGTCCAACTACCGAGCCGGAGCTCTGGAGCGCATGTGCCCAGAGTCAGTGCTCTGCGACAACAGCGGCCACTGCGATGGGAGGCCCACACAGACCAAAAGAACAAAGATGGATATAAATGAAAGACCAATAGAAGTGGCAAAAAAAAAAAAAACATGGGAGAGAAATTCCTTATCCCCAAAATCAGAGCCCCTGAGGGATTTCGCAGACAAGGCATTTGACAACTTCTGTATTTATAGTACACTGTAAATACACTGTGTATATACACTGTATATATATACTGTGTATATGTACTGCATATACACACTATAAATACACTGTATATAGTAGCACTGTATTTATAGTGAATACAGTACAAAAAATAGTTATACATATATATAATATTTTCTAACACTTATTTGTATATGATACATCTTATTGAAACCTGTAACAGTGACACACACAAAAACAACAGTTCACTGAAAGTTGTTCTGACAGAGGTCTCAACAATAACAAAAAAAAAGCAGAGCATAGATTTTCAAAAAGAAAGCTTCACCATGTGCACCTCTGATAAATACAGTCTTCAATAGCTTATCTTTTCTTGTGATAACAGAAGTAAATTCTCACCACAGAATTTATATCTTCCCATCACATTATTATATATCTCTTCTATACAAATCCTTTCTATCAGGCTGTATCATTGGTCCATGAACACAAAATACTCATGTGTCATGGCTTGTACTGTTTCCATCCGGAATACTATTTTCTAAACTTTCCAATCTTAACCATCTTTCAAAGAGATGGTGAGACAGTCTTCTTCATGAAACATTACCTAATGATCCCAGACCATGCTGATTTTTATTTTTTTATTTCTTAGAGCACTGAGTCTACATCAAAATTCTGCTCATACATTTTGAGGGTTGGTGTTGGTCACTTTTGTTTGGCACATCTACTTATCCAGACTTTAAGCTCTTTAAAAGACAGATTATTTGAACTCCGGAACTTTTCTGAATTAGCTACCTATATTATAGGACTGAGTATAGACTAGGTGACTAACAAATACTCACCGCATGACCAATCAAATAGAGCACATATTGGAAAGCATATGCAAAACAAGTCAGCTGCTCCAAGGTCCAAATTGAATATAATCTTCAAAAATACTCAATTGAGGGTATAAGAGCATCGGGCATTTTTACATATTATTATATGTGGTTCCTGCTTCCTCATGTAAAATGACACATGAGCCTGAGAATGGAGAGATTACAGACAACATGATGGTGGGAGCTGAGCGCTTAAGTATATGAGTTCAGGAGGTAAGAGTTGGATTTGATTCCCAACTCTTATCAGTTGTGTGACCTTTCTTTTAATCTTGAAATTTTTTATTCCCATAGTAAATTTGTAAGAAAAGTACAATGAGCAGCACAGTTAATAGTTTGCCACAGTAATAATACATAGAGAGAGGAAAGAGATACATACGCACAAGGAGACACACACTGCCCTTTGGCCAAACCATCTGAAAATAGATAGCATCTTATTGAAACCTGTAACAGTGACACACACAAAAACAACAGTTCACTGAAAGTTGTTCTGACAGAGGTCTCAACAATAACAAAAAAAAGCAGAGCATAGATTTTCAAAAAGAAAGCTTCACCATGTGCACCTCTGATAAATACAGTCTTCAATAGCTTATCTTTTCTTGTGATAACAGAAGTAAATTCTCACCACAGAATTTATATCTTCCCATCACATTATTATATATCTCTTCTATACAAATCCTTTCTATCAGGCTGTATCATTGGTCCATGAACACAAAATACTCATGTGTCATGGCTTGTACTGTTTCCATCCGGAATACTATTTTCTAAACTTTCCAATCTTAACCATCTTTCAAAGAGATGGTGAGACAGTCTTCTTCATGAAACATTACCTAATGATCCCAGACCATGCTGATTTTTATTTTTTTATTTCTTAGAGCACTGAGTCTACATCAAAATTCTGCTCATACATTTTGAGGGTTGGTGTTGGTCACTTTTGTTTGGCACATCTACTTATCCAGACTTTAAGCTCTTTAAAAGACAGATTATTTGAACTCCGGAACTTTTCTGAATTAGCTACCTATATTATAGGACTGAGTATAGACTAGGTGACTAACAAATACTCACCGCATGACCAATCAAATAGAGCACATATTGGAAAGCATATGCAAAACAAGTCAGCTGCTCCAAGGTCCAAATTGAATATAATCTTCAAAAATACTCAATTGAGGGTATAAGAGCATCGGGCATTTTTACATATTATTATATGTGGTTCCTGCTTCCTCATGTAAAATGACACATGAGCCTGAGAATGGAGAGATTACAGACAACATGATGGTGGGAGCTGAGCGCTTAAGTATATGAGTTCAGGAGGTAAGAGTTGGATTTGATTCCCAACTCTTATCAGTTGTGTGACCTTTCTTTTAATCTTGAAATTTTTTATTCCCATAGTAAATTTGTAAGAAAAGTACAATGAGCAGCACAGTTAATAGTTTGCCACAGTAATAATACATAGAGAGAGGGAAAGAGATACATACGCACAAGGAGACACACACTGCCCTTTGGCCAAACCATCTGAAAAGAGGCTGCAGACCTCCTGATGCTTTGGCGCATTAACTATGTAATCATCATCAATGTACTTCAACCTCCATAAGTTTTGCTCCCTTCATAAGTAAAAGCAGAGGAGGCAGTGATATTTAGACACTCTTCATTAGACTTACAGTAAGGATTACATCTTTACATTAACTTATATATATATGCAAACAAAAAGCAGAGGACCCATGTCTTATTTGCCTTGGAATTCCTTAGAACTTAAGCACACAGCTGTTATACAACTGTTATTATCAAATAAAAATCAGATCCATTAAAATTTAAAAATCAATTACAGAATGATGATCAGCACTTTGGGAAGACTACTTCTGGCAAATTGTGCCATAATCTATCTCATGAACTAAGAACTAAATATATTTTGTGAATTTGTTTTGGGTGAAAAACAGATTCCTAGATTATGAGCCTTCTCTTTTCATACCAATACATAATTTCACTGATATTTCTACATAATAAAAAATAGAAAACAGGTTTCTTAGAATAGGAGCATATGCCACCCTGAAGCCCACCATAGTAATTACTGAGTAAAACAGGAAAGTCAATTTCAGCAGAAAGAAGATTTTCATTTGAAAGGTTTATGGAGATGATTATTTTATAGAAACTGATGATACTGTAAATATTCAAATATAAAATACTTTAGTAGTTTTACTGAAGTTTGCAGTCTGCCATTTGATGTGAGCTGGCCTGATTCCCAGAAAGAAGTCTATTGTGTGTTTATTTAGTCAAGCGAGCCCAGGACCATCTCTGAGGACACTGCCCATTCCTTCCAGTTGGCCTCAGAGCTAATCTATATTCTCAAACTTATCCAGTTTGTTAGGTAGTTCAATGCCTTGGAAGTATACCTGGGTTTTTTTTCTTCTTCTTCTTTTTATAGCTGTAACCCCAGCCTTTGTGTACTTCTCAGTTTTAGTTTGTTTTCCCCTTTGGTGTCACCTTATGTGCTCAACCAAACCACCACAAAATACTCATGAACAATCAGGCTGAGTCTGTGAAAACTTTCTGTGACTGACAATTCTCTGTACATTGACTTTCAATCCTGTATACCCATTTTTTAGATAAATGAACTGTGGTGTTGGAGAAGACTCTTGACAGTCCCTTGGAAAAGCAAGGAGATTAAACCAGTCTATCCTAAAGGAAATAAACCCTGAATGCTCACTGAAAGAACTGATGCTGAAGCTGAAGCTCCAATACTTTGGCCACCTGGTGCCAAGAGATGACTCACTGGAAAAGACCCTGATGCTGATAAGGACTGATGGCAGAAGGAGAAGGAGGCAACAGAGGATGAGATGGCTGGATGGCACCTCTGACTCAACGGACACGAGTTTGAGAAAGCTCTGGGAGACAGAGAAGGACAGGTAAGCCTGGTGTACTGCAGTTCATGGGATCACAAAGAGTCAGACATGACTGAGCACCTGAACAACCACAACTGCAGGAAAAAAAAAAATTCTCTACCAGGCAGCTTCTCAAATTTTCAATTTAGGCACAAAGGTTTAAGCAAGAAACTCACAATATCTGATGCTAAACATGCTTGAAAGAAAGTCACCGTTGAGAGACAGGGGAAACAACAGATCCAGGAGCTGTTGCTACTGAATAGAGAACATACACACATACAAAATGATTAACTCAATAGAGGATAAAATCAGAGGTCAACTACCAAAACAAGATTAAGAATGACAGATATATTTTCATTAAAACTTACAGAAACAGACAATGTTGAAATCAAAAATGTCAATCAATGGGCTAAACTGAAAATAAAACACCGCTGAAAAGAAAATTAATGACTAATACACACGCCCAACGGGCATACACATACACACACACAAAGAAATTATCCAAAGTGAGGCAGAGAAGACAGAGGAAAGAAAACTACAGAGATACTAAGGTATATGGAAAACCAAATAATAAAGACTAACATAAAAGAAGCAGCAGATGACACAGGACGAGATGGTTGGATGGCATCACTGAGTCAATGGACATGAGGTTGAGCAAGCTCTGCGAGGTGGTGAAGGACAGGGAAGCCTGGCGTGCTGCAGTCCATGGGGTCACAGAGAGTCAGACACGACTGAGCGACTTAACTGAACCTAATTCTAAGTAAAATTACAGAAGAGAATAGGAAAAGAATACAAATACTGGCGTGATCTAGAAAACAATCTAGTGAAATGAGTTCTAATGTATAAATGATACATGGTCACATGCTTTGAAGCTTTAAACATGCAATGCTTCAATTGAGGAACATTTTACATTTTTTCCAGATATCATTTTCTATGATTCATCGTGCTGAGTACAAAAATTATCTAATAGAATTCTCTTTTTTTGGTTGGCCCTGGTGGCTCTTTACCATTTTGGTAAAGAATCCACCTGTAATGTGGGAAACCTGGGTCAGGAAGATCTCCTAAAAAAAGGAGCAACGACCCACTTCAGTATTCTTGCTAGAGAATTCCATGGACAGAAGAGCCTGGCAGGCTATATAGTCCATGAGCCTGTAAGAGTCAAACACAACTGAGAGACTAACATATAGCCACAATCTTGTATTACTTTCTATGGTTCTAATAGAGTTCTAAGATTTTTAGATTAAATGAAACTGGCACTCCTGAGAGCAGAATTTAGTTGTAAAAGTTCTCAGTCAAAATCTGCAGGAGACTCCCACCCAACCCCGCCCCCCATCAACAAGGGAAGATAAAGATTGGTTATTGTGATAACAGGAAAGAGAAAGGGAAGTAAATGAAATTAAAGCAGAATCAGCACTTTTTATACCTAAAAAGAAACTTGGTGAAACTCTGTCTCCTACTAAAATTTTACATTACCTAGATCTGAAACTTTGGAGCATTTAACAAATCTTTAAATTAAAATCTAATAGCAGAAAGATTCAGCACCTTTTGTTTATTTTAAAGGTCATAGTGTGTTACTCTAATCTTGTAAACATTTAAAGCATGTAATTACATTTGTATTTAACTTGTACAAGTACCAACATAAGCTTGCTTTGTAACTCAGTTCATCTTCCCCACCATCCTATGAAGTAGGTGCTATTTTTACTATTTTTATAAATGAGGAGTGGGTCAGTGGTAAAGAACCCACCTGCCAACGCAGGAGATGCAAGTTTGATGCCTGAGTCGAAAAGGCCCCCTGGAGAAGGAAATGGCAACCCACTCCAGTACTCTTGCCTGGGAAATCCCATGGACAGACTGGCCTGGTAGACTACAGTCCATGGGGTTGCAAAAGAGTTGGGCATAACTTAGAAACTAAACAACAACAATAACAAAACCAAGTGAGTTAAGTATCTTGCCCAGAATCACAGTTAGCAAAAAAAAAAAAAAAAAAAAAAAAAAAACAGTCTATTACCATTTCTGAGTAATGTGATTTTTCAAATGGGTCATTGTGAAAAATACTGTTCTTACGTGAACTTTCAGAGCTAATCCTGAAATGCCAATGGTAGACCAAACCAAATGTAAATTTCTAGTTTCCAGATTATTTCTAAAACCCCTTCTTCATCAACCTTTTCCAAAACTCCCCAGATATTAAAATTAGCCTGCCTTCCTTTGGCCGCCTATGAAAGTGAAAGTGATAGCTGTTCACTCATGTCTGACTCTTTGCGACTTCATGGACTCTCGCTCACCAGGCTTCTCTGTCCATGGGATTCTCCAAGCAAGAACACTGGAGTGGGCTGCCATTTCCTCCTCTAGGGGGATCTTCCTGACCCAGGCCTTTTCAGGCAGATTTGTGTTCGTCAAATCTCAACTAGTGAGCTCTCCTGCAAGGATAGAGCTAGAAAAGTCAGGAAGAAACAAAAAGGAAAGCCAGCCACTACAGGATTCACTTGAAGTCATGGGGCCATCAATAATTGAGCCATTTTTTATTAGCAGATAGAATATCTAACCCTACTGGCTATGCATTTTTAGAAAATTCTGAGGAGTGATTAGGGCTCTATTGATGTGGAAATAAATTATGCCTCTAAGTCTCTCGGGCGAACCTGACTGGTACTTTGAATGTGGTCTGGCATGTATCAGGCAATAGACTGCTATCTGAAATTGGGCAGTAAATTGTTAGAAAAAGAAATGAGTTTATTCTGAACTGTCAGGCGTGTCACTGGACAGAATAACTGGTTTCAATAAATGGGACTGGATGCAGCATCACCTCCATTCATTTTCATCTGGGTTTCAAAGGCTATAGTCCTACTAAATAATATTCAATCTCACCACAAACACCAATGTTAATGCGATCCTTTCCTTCAGGATGACCTGATCCAAGCACCATACAAAAAACACACCACTGAGTACTAAAAATAAGTCCAGCATGAGGCAGAGTTCTTCCTTTTCATCTTCCACACTGGGATATTATTCCAATTTTAATGATCTGCCTAGGATTTTTCATACACTCTGCTTCTTTTGAAGGAAGGACAGGAAACCTATTGAAACGCACCAATCTCCTTGAAATGTCTACAGCAACAGAGCAGCGGGAATAGATACTTTGCTATAAGGAAAGAAAAAGAGTAAAGCCATCAGAAATGTATCTCTTTGGTCTGTCGTGATACATTGTTTTTCCTTTAGAGAGAACAGGTACCTGTGTTCTAATATTATATTTTCAGTTACTACATTATTCCTTTAAGGAATTCAGAGCATTAATACTCCACACCAAAAAAAAAGAAAAGAAAGAAAAAATACTAATCTTCTCTCTAAATATTATTTCTGCTTTAGAACTTTGTACCCAACCCAATGCAATCATTTGATTATATATTTGGTCAAGCGGCTTTCATGTCTTCCCAAAGGAAAATTTAACAAATTTTTTAAAAGATTGGGAAGTGTTATATGCTTACTTAAAATACAAGTTCTGCTGAGAAGTAGTTAGAAGTGCTAAAAGTTGGGGTAGGAACAATGAAGGAAGTAATATTTGAGCAATTACTATTCAGCAGGTGTTGCACCATGGGTGTATTACTGTATAATGTGTGTGCACCTGTGCGAGCTAAGTCCCTCTAGTCGTGTCGAACTCTTTGGTATAATGGTTGCATTCAAATGTTATCACAGTTAAACTTCTTGACAAACCCCAAATCTCCACTAACCCTGTGTGGAACAAAAATATTTAGAACATTAGGGTCAATTAAAATCACTTATCTTACAATTCATTAACTACTCAAAGCCATGGCACATTTTAGTTGGCTCAACCTTTGGGTTACAATTTAAAAAATTTTTTTTCTCTGCCCAGAGCTCCTAATTGTCCTTCTTTCTTATGATCAGTAAAACAAATCAATTAACTTATCAACAAGATGACACAACTTCTCGATAAAAAAAACTTTTTTGAATTTTGTCCTCCTTTATTGATTTTTTATTTTCATCCATCTTTATACTTCAGCCCGTGTGGGCCTCCCATCAAACTGGCCTCTCTCCTTGCAGAGCACCAGCTCTGGGCACATCACTCCACAGCGCTGGCTCATAATTGGACACACTGTTCCAGCTGCTCTGCGGCACATGGGATCTTCCCAGGCCAGGGATTGAATGGCAGCCCTTGCACTGCACAGCGGACCCTTTACCCACTGGACCACCAGGTAAGCCCTGGATAAAATTTTGACAGTATCATTTGTTTTCTTCTTGGATATTCTCTTTCTGCATACCTTGGGCTTCACCTTACAATCTGAATCATCCAAGTTTTTCCTTTGGGCATTTTAATACTTCACATTATTCCTTTAAGGAATTCAGAGCATTAATACTCCACACCAAAAAGAAAAGAAAGAAAAAATACTAATCTTCTCTCTAAATATTATTTCTGCTTTAGAACTTTGTACCCAACCCAATGCAATCATTTGATTATATATTTGGTCAAGCGGCTTTCATGTCTTCCCAAAGGAAAATTTAACAAATTTTTTAAAAGATTGGGAAGTGTTATATGCTTACTTAAAATACAAGTTCTGCTGAGAAGTAGTTAGAAGTGCTAAAAGTTGGGGTAGGAACAATGAAGGAAGTAATATTTGAGCAATTACTATTCAGCAGGTGTTGCACCATGGGTGTATTACTGTATAATGTGTGTGCACCTGTGCGAGCTAAGTCCCTCTAGTCGTGTCGAACTCTTTGGTATAATGGTTGCATTCAAATGTTATCACAGTTAAACTTCTTGACAAACCCCAAATCTCCACTAACCCTGTGTGGAACAAAATATTTAGAACATTAGGGTCAATTAAAATCACTTATCTTACAATTCATTAACTACTCAAAGCCATGGCACATTTTAGTTGGCTCAACCTTTGGGTTACAATTAAAAAAATTTTTTTTCTCTGCCCAGAGCTCCTAATTGTCCTTCTTTCTTATGATCAGTAAAACAAATCAATTAACTTATCAACAAGATGACACAACTTCTCGATAAAAAAAACTTTTTTGAATTTTGTCCTCCTTTATTGATTTTTTATTTTCATCCATCTTTATACTTCAGCCCGTGTGGGCCTCCCATCAAACTGGCCTCTCTCCTTGCAGAGCACCAGCTCTGGGCACATCACTCCACAGCGCTGGCTCATAATTGGACACACTGTTCCAGCTGCTCTGCGGCACATGGGATCTTCCCAGGCCAGGGATTGAATGGCAGCCCTTGCACTGCACGGCGGACCCTTTACCCACTGGACCACCAGGTAAGCCCTGGATAAAATTTTGACAGTATCATTTGTTTTCTTCTTGGATATTCTCTTTCTGCATACCTTGGGCTTCACCTTACAATCTGAATCATCCAAGGATTGTGTCATATTACATATTATCACAGTACTAGGTAATCTTTAATGCTCCCTGGGTTCCATATCCTCTGTTCTCTTAGATTCCTTTTCACTTCTACTCACACATCTTCAAATACATTCTTCAGAAAGAGTTAATGAGACACAAAAGTCCTGTACTTCTTCCTAGAATTTTGGGAAACATCATTTTGACCAGGTCTAGAATTAAGAATAAAATCTTTCCCTTCACAATTGAAGCTATTGAACCATTATCTTCCTGCCTCTAGTGCTGGTGATTAAAAAAAAAAGTCTGAGGCCAACAGATTCTTTCTCCTTTGTAGGTAAGTAGCTTTTCCTCTGAGTAATAAAAGCTTTCTTTTATTCATCTTAATAAATTCAGTCTTCTAAATTTATCAGGGATATACTTCACAGAAGATGTTTAAAAACTATTATTCGATATAGAACTTCACAGGCCTTTCAATCTGATCACTCATGTATTTCATCTATCCTTAGAAGTATTTATTTTATTTTCTTTCTTTATTGCCTCAATTTTCTATTTTTACAACTTCTATTAGACATTTGTTGGAGCTCATGGGTGGATTCTGCATTTGTCTTAAATAGTTCCTAATCAGAAAACATACTTTTAATTACCAAAAAACTCCTTTCTCTAACAGTTCCTTTCCTAAGATAGCTAAGGTAGGCTATTTTTAGTTTCAGATTCGTCTTATCTCTGGGAAAGTACTCAGATGAAAGGGGACCAAGAAGGTTGGCAAGAAAACTAAGGCTATTGTACAGATCCTTCTTTGGAGACATTTCCCGTGACCCCACGCTAATTGCTGTTCTTCAGGTACTCACTTGTCTCCAGTGGACTCCGTGGACTGCAGCACACCAGGGTCCCCTGTCTTTCACCACCTCCTGCAGCTTGCTCAAACTCATGGCCACTGAGTCGATGATGTAATCCTATCCTCTGATCCACTGTCACCCCCGTCTACCCCTGTCCTCAATATTTCCCAGCATCAGGGTCTCTTCCAACGAGTTGGCGCTTCACATCACGTGGCCAAAGTACTGGAGCTTCCGCTTCAGTCCTTCCAATGAATGGGGTAGAAAACAAATCAAAACAGTAGCTAGAGATTGTTAATAGTCAAGTGAATTTTTTTTATTGTTTTTTTGGCTTCGTACAGGAGAGATGTTTGTTTGTCTGGTTTTGAAAGCCAACAGGAAGAATTAAGAGTCCTTGGAGAACAGGGACTCTGTTCCCTTCTACACACATACCCAGGTCTGGTATGGCACTACCCAGGTACATTGGTATGGCCACTCATCATTTTGACCAGGTCTAGAATTAAGAATAAAATCTTTCCCTTCACAATTGAAGCTATTGAACCATTATCTTCCTGCCTCTAGTGCTGGTGATTAAAAAAAAAGTCTGAGGCCAACAGATTCTTTCTCCTTTGTAGGTAAGTAGCTTTTCCTCTGAGTAATAAAAGCTTTCTTTTATTCATCTTAATAAATTCAGTCTTCTAAATTTATCAGGGATATACTTCACAGAAGATGTTTAAAAACTATTATTCGATATAGAACTTCACAGGCCTTTCAATCTGATCACTCATGTATTTCATCTATCCTTAGAAGTATTTATTTTATTTTCTTTCTTTATTGCCTCAATTTTCTATTTTTACAACTTCTATTAGACATTTGTTGGAGCTCATGGGTGGATTCTGCATTTGTCTTAAATAGTTCCTAATCAGAAAACATACTTTTAATTACCAAAAAACTCCTTTCTCTAACAGTTCCTTTCCTAAGATAGCTAAGGTAGGCTATTTTTAGTTTCAGATTCGTCTTATCTCTGGGAAAGTACTCAGATGAAAGGGGACCAAGAAGGTTGGCAAGAAAACTAAGGCTATTGTACAGATCCTTCTTTGGAGACATTTCCCGTGACCCCACGCTAATTGCTGTTCTTCAGGTACTCACTTGTCTCCAGTGGACTCCGTGGACTGCAGCACACCAGGGTCCCCTGTCTTTCACCACCTCCTGCAGCTTGCTCAAACTCATGGCCACTGAGTCGATGATGTAATCCTATCCTCTGATCCACTGTCACCCCCGTCTACCCCTGTCCTCAATATTTCCCAGCATCAGGGTCTCTTCCAACGAGTTGGCGCTTCACATCACGTGGCCAAAGTACTGGAGCTTCCGCTTCAGTCCTTCCAATGAATGGGGTAGAAAACAAATCAAAACAGTAGCTAGAGATTGTTAATAGTCAAGTGAATTTTTTTTATTGTTTTTTTGGCTTCGTACAGGAGAGATGTTTGTTTGTCTGGTTTTGAAAGCCAACAGGAAGAATTAAGAGTCCTTGGAGAACAGGGACTCTGTTCCCTTCTACACACACATACCCAGGTCTGGTATGGCCACTGCACACCAGGACAGTTGTCACAATTAAAAGTGCGAGTTATCTCCTTAGTCACTGATAAAGGCCACTGCCACAGCTCCTTTGAGGGCTATGCACTGTGCCAGCACTCCAGGAATATCATAATGTCCCTCCATTCTGAAGCAAAAGAGTTATTTCTGGAACTCCAGAGGGATTCCAGAACTCTGTTCTAGAACTAAAAGAGAATTTCTTTTTGACTATGGCATGCCTGTGCACATGCCCCCCAGCAACGTTTCCACTTCTGGCACAGAGTCAAGGACTGTAGAAGGCTGGCTTTTGCCATGCCCGCTACCCAGGCCCAAACAGTTCAAGTTTGGCACCACAAAGAAGCCACTTTGTCAGTGACCATTATGCTGACCCGCCAGTCACTCACCATGGTTCTGACATGCTCCAACGGTAGCAGGCCTGAACCTTCCAGTTCCCGAAACAAAGTGAGAGGGGACCTTTCTTGGCAGCAATATTAGCAACCTTCACGTAAATGACAAGTGCCCACCTGGGCCCCCAAGGTCATGGCAAGGCCAACAACCAGGCATTGCCATTAGAAAATTGCAGTGGGGCCTAAACCTCTTAAGACTTTGCTTGTGAGAGCTCAGAAGAGAGAAGGAGAGAGCAAAAACAGGGGTAGTGAGGCCATTTTGAAATATAATGGCTGGATGCTATAGTTCTGATGGCCTGGCTTGAACAGAAAGAGCCCGAGGGCAGTCTGAGGACAGGAAACACCTGGAATGCAGGAAGGTTCCCCTTTTCAGCACCTCAGTTAAATTTCACCTTCATTAGTGGAATAAGTCCATTAAGATGGACCAAATGCCCGCCTGTCACAATAGTTACAAACATCAAAATTTTTTAACAAAAATGACAGCACGTCTGAAGCACATAACAATATTGAACAAGAGAAAGCTAGACATATACATCCTGCATGATTTCAGTGATAGAAAATTCTAAACTGGACACAAACAGTGATGAAGAATTATCCATTGTCACTCTACAGAGAGGTGAGTAAATTACTACCGAGTCAGGTGAGAGGTGCCTGTGATCTGCAGAGAGGGACCCAGGGATCTCTGAGGTGCCGATCACATCCCATTTTTTGCCCTGGGTAGCAGTTTCATGGGTGTTTTCTGCAAATCAGTTATTAAACTATACAATCATGTTTATGTATTTGTTTGAATGTATGTCATGTTAAATGCTGAAGATATCACTAGAATTGGTTGGAAGCCAATATATGGTACAGAGTGACACATGAAACAGCACAAGACGTGCTCTTTCACTCACTGAAGAAGAACAGTCATTTAAGGAAGCAACCACAGCCATGTGCTGTCGAGTGGCTGTGAGCTACCTATGGTAGACACAACAGACATAAATAACCTCCACACATGGCAGCGGCGGCGGTGGTGGTTTAGTCACAAAGTCGTGTCTGACTCTTGCAACCCCATGGACAGTTGCCTGCCAGGCTCCTCTGTCACGGGATTCTCCAGGCAAGAATATGAGAGTGAGTTACAATGCCCTCCTCCAGGGGATCTTCCTGATCCAGGGACCAAACGCAGGCCTCCTGCTGTGGAAGGTGGATTCTTTACCGACTAAGCCACGGGGAAAGCCCAATCTCAACATAACTGATATTTAAATGGCAGAAATTCACTAGGAAGCAATGGATTTTGAGTATTTATTACCTCTGTTTATAAAATAAATTAAATATTTAAAGTTCAGAGAACTTAATTTTTAATTACGGCCTTGTTTAACCGCCAGCTCACAAAACTCCTGAAAATCTAACATGTTACTGGTAATTCCATGCAAGCCCACTTCAGCGCACCACTTGACTAGTGCTCACAGGAACTTAGGGCAAAAAGGAATGGAAGCAAACCAAAGTCTGAGCTTGGAAACCAAGACCGTATAGGGCACAATTTATTTATTTATGCTTTTAGGAACTGTACAGCACTTACTACCCACCAGGTGCTGTTCCCAGCACTATACAAATATACACTGTGACGGCTGTGGTTTTGCCTGAACTGGAGGCATACACTGGAATTAACTACTCAAGGCCTTCAAAGATGAAGAGTGTCCCAAGCTCACCAAGAAACGAGTCAAGACTTACACACTGGCCAAAGACACAGGAAGTTTGACATCATGGGGGGAAATTGCTGTGATTAAGCATCACGGTGAATGAAGCGTTTACAAAAGAGTTCATGAACAGGCTCCAGCTGGACACAGGAAGAAAGGGGGTCAGGCAAAAGAAAGGAGGTAACCAAGGAGTGGTGGGAGAGGCAGTTAAATGTCTTTATGGAAGACGAGGAACAAGAAGAAAATTGAATGGGAGGACCACAGAGCGGTGACCAACAAGCATTCCTATCTGGGCTGCTTTGGAGTCCAACAGATGGCCCTAAGGCTGCAAGAAAAGGAAAAGCAAGCAAGAAGGCTAAAGCTGCTCCTGTTAATTAAAAGTGTCACATTCGGGACTTCCCTGGTGTTTCAGTGATTAGGAGTCCAGCTTACCACTGCAGAGGGGGTCCAGGCTCAATCTCTAGTCAGGAAACTAGATCCCACTAAGAGTTCACAGACTAGTTGCTGATTTGCCCCAGGCTCCTCCTTGTCACGGGATTCTCCAGGCAAGAATATGAGAGTGAGTTACAATGCCCTCCTCCAGGGGATCTTCCTGATCCAGGGACCAAACGCAGGCCTCCTGCTGTGGAAGGTGGATTCTTTACCGACTAAGCCACGGGGAAAGCCCAATCTCAACATAACTGATATTTAAATGGCAGAAATTCACTAGGAAGCAATGGATTTTGAGTATTTATTACCTCTGTTTATAAAATAAATTAAATATTTAAAGTTCAGAGAACTTAATTTTTAATTACGGCCTTGTTTAACCGCCAGCTCACAAAACTCCTGAAAATCTAACATGTTACTGGTAATTCCATGCAAGCCCACTTCAGCGCACCACTTGACTAGTGCTCACAGGAACTTAGGGCAAAAAGGAATGGAAGCAAACCAAAGTCTGAGCTTGGAAACCAAGACCGTATAGGGCACAATTTATTTATTTATGCTTTTAGGAACTGTACAGCACTTACTACCCACCAGGTGCTGTTCCCAGCACTATACAAATATACACTGTGACGGCTGTGGTTTTGCCTGAACTGGAGGCATACACTGGAATTAACTACTCAAGGCCTTCAAAGATGAAGAGTGTCCCAAGCTCACCAAGAAACGAGTCAAGACTTACACACTGGCCAAAGACACAGGAAGTTTGACATCATGGGGGGAAATTGCTGTGATTAAGCATCACGGTGAATGAAGCGTTTACAAAAGAGTTCATGAACAGGCTCCAGCTGGACACAGGAAGAAAGGGGGTCAGGCAAAAGAAAGGAGGTAACCAAGGAGTGGTGGGAGAGGCAGTTAAATGTCTTTATGGAAGACGAGGAACAAGAAGAAAATTGAATGGGAGGACCACAGAGCGGTGACCAACAAGCATTCCTATCTGGGCTGCTTTGGAGTCCAACAGATGGCCCTAAGGCTGCAAGAAAAGGAAAAGCAAGCAAGAAGGCTAAAGCTGCTCCTGTTAATTAAAAGTGTCACATTCGGGACTTCCCTGGTGTTTCAGTGATTAGGAGTCCAGCTTACCACTGCAGAGGGGGTCCAGGCTCAATCTCTAGTCAGGAAACTAGATCCCACTAAGAGTTCACATACTGCAACTAAAAAATAAGTCTTACGTTCTTGGGAAGACTTCATATTAGAATGTGATGTAGAGAAAAACAAGTTTCATAAAAAAAGATTAAATGGATGAATGATATAGATAGTTGTCAGTACTACTAAGCATAATCAGTATAATATTAAAACTTTTAAATTATTATGTAATTTTTTTTTCTTTTCTTTTTTTGGGGGGGACAGGTTGGGGAGGGAGGGGGTGGGCGGGCCACTTCTATTGGTCTTTCATTTATCTGTTTGCATCCATCTTTGTTCTTTGGCCCGTGTGGGCCTCCCATCACAGCGGCCTCTGTTGTCGCAGAGCACCGGCTCTAGGCGCATGTGCTCCAAAGCTCCAGCTCGGTAATTGGACACATCGGTCCAGCCGTTCTGCAGCACGTGGGATCTTCCCAGGCCAGGGATCGAACCGGCACCCCTTGCACTGCAAGGCAGTATCCTTACCCACTGGACCACCAGGGAAGCCCCTATTATGTAATTTTAAATGCTGTTGTGAATGTACCTGTCAGATACTAGAATTCTAGAACTAGGTAACTATGATTGGTTATCTTTTTCTTACAGTTTTATTGAAATATAATTAACTAACAGTACTGTAGAGTTTGGGGGCATCCCAGGTGGTAAAGAATTTACCTATCAATGCAGGAGATGCAGGTTCAACCCCCAGTTGGGACGATCCCTGGGAGGAGGAAATGGCAACCCACTCCAGTGTTCTTGCCTGGGAAAGCCCATGACAGAGGAGACAGGTGGGCTACAGTCCTTGGGGTCACGAAGAGTCAGACATGACTGAGCACACACACACGTGGACACTATACAGGTTTAAGGTAAACAGCATAATGGCTTAACTTCCACATTATCACGAAATGATAACCAAGTAAGTTTAGTGAACATTTATCATCCCATACAGGTAAGAAAGAGTAGATGTCTGCACGACTATGTAGGAAGCTACAGGTGTTGAAAATTAATTGGACACAGGTGTCAGACAATAGATGTTGGTCCAATTCTAGAAGCTAATGTCACATTTTATACTGAGCAAGGCAGCAGTCTACTGGAATATCACACTAATTGAAAACGAGAGGTTCATAGGAGGTTTTAGGTTTCTGTGTTAATTTGACACAAAGTTAACTAGGATTTTTCTTAAATTTTTCCTTTTTTATATACAGTGGTTCAGGAAAAACCCTAAATTATATACTATATTAGATCATATCACATATTAAATCACAAATCTGTGGTTTCTCGAGAGCCAATATTAAGCCTGAAATAACATAAAACAGAAGGGAAGACCTAGCGCACGCCCTGGAGCTTTGTAGTCTCAGCACGACAGGCAACCGTGATGGTCTGACTAATCCAGTTCAGGGATGACTGAGTTACCACCTCAGCTTCGGTTTGCTCCAGGAACTCTTCCAATTATACAGAGAATCATGGCACCAAGAGAAAACTGGCATTTTGAAAAGATGGATGCCTAATGACTTTCCTACCAGCCCACTCTCTGTCCTGCCAGGGGAAGGAGGACTTTCTTACTGCATGGGGCCTGGTGGTTTCTGTGTTCCACAGGATGCATGCCACAGGCTTCTATACTGGCGCTCACGCAAATTGAAACTGAAACTCAGATAGCTTCCTATTACTCTGTTCTGAAATTAAAGCTCAAAATAGTAGAGAGCCTGCTGTCTGGGTGAGATCGAGCCCAGGAAAAGTGCCCTGTTGGAGAGACTCTTACGTAGACCCACCACACACCCGCTCCCCTCCTCCCTGGCCAGCGCTCACACCTGTCTGTAGCCCAGACTACAGGTGGAAGTGCTGGCACCTGCTATCCTAACATCAAAACTTGCCCACCAAAAAGTCAACCTTACTTTACTGAAGCCGTGGAAAAGTCACAGCCTCCATGCATCTCAGTTCTTTCATCTGCCAAAATACGATTATAAAGGTGCCTTCCCCCTGCCTTTCCAACCCTTTCCTTCTGTAACTCCTTGCGCTGACCCCGCCTGGCTTCCTCCGCCCCTCACCATCCACGCTGGTCTCCCTCTGGGCCCACCACCCATCTCCCCTCTGGAACATAACGGCTGCAGATCCCCTGAGAGATGACCCCCGTCACCGCTGCTCGGAAGCTCTCGTCTCATTGGCATTCCAGCATTGTGGGGCGGCTTCAGAGGGCCTTGCTGCCTCTCTCCTACCATGCAGAGAAGGCAAAGGACCAGGGTAAGACAGAGCACAGTGTGTCCTGGAAATCAGGGGTCAGTCACATTCGAATTTCGGAGGAGTCAAGTAACAATAGCACAGTCGCTCTGCCTCCTTTTCCATCCTGGCACACAGCCAGGAGAGGCACAGGCGGGAAGGCAGAAGTGAGTTTTCAAGGGTGTCAGCTTTTAGGACAGTTCTAGCCTCCCCGGCCACATGCCCTGGGAGGGTGGGGATCCGGGGTGCATGGAGCCCTCAAACTCTGCTTTCTTTGCCTGGATTTCACTGTGTTCACGTCATCGGGCCTCCAGCCCCAAGCAGAAGAGAAGTGGTAGTAAAATCAAATTAATTTTGGGGGGGACAGAATCTGAAATTAGAGTTGAAATCATTTGCACTGTTTCCTGCAGAGAGTTTCTGAATTTAGAACTCTCTTTCCTCCCTGCCATCTCTATCGTATTAGCTCCCTGGCATGTGACATCTCTTTGTGCCCCTTTGGGAGGGGTAGAAAAACTAACGAATAAAATGACAGGCTACGATGTCAGGAGGCTGAAAACAAATGATGGTCAAAAGAAAATCTGTAATTGTTCAAAGCTGAAAGTAATAATGCCAACTGTACTGGCTGTGATACATTTTTCTGTTACATCTCTCATATTTGGAGAACTATTAGAATTTTTCAAACAGTTCTTCTCACTAGACCGACAGACTCCAACTCGTGAGCAGGGCAGGCCTAAGGGACCTCATGAGGAAAGGATTATTATTAGAAATATTCACTTCTGCATCAGGGCTTAAGGTAACACGTGGTGACATATGGATTGGCACTGAAATTTTTAAACCTTTCATTGACTTTTTACGGGTCCATACACTGAATATTAAACACATGGATTTTCTTCTGTTATAGTTCCAAACCAATTCTGCATTCTGTTTTGTTCGGTTAACTTGGTCTTTTTGTTTCTAGATGTGTTTTTCACTGATTATATCACGCTGTTTTACACCCAGCGGCCATCCTCACCCGGATCTGCCATTTCACACTGTGTCATCTTGCTGTGTTCTGACATGGTAACGCACACACGGCACTTCTCCTATTATCTGCGGCAGGGCACGATTGGACGGGCAGAGATAAGCAAAGCCCACGAGTAATCCTAAAATCTCTTTGTAGCCAGCAGTACGTTTTCAGAACTTTCCTTCACCAAACATTCTACAAAACTTGCTCATCAAATTGACTGGATTTCCGATTTCCCCTCCTGACTGTGCTGACTCGCCAGTGAAAGTGATAAAATAATAAGCAGATAAATGATTAAACAGCAGTAACAGGAGGTTCAAAATCAACATGCAAACGAGCCTGTCTCCACTGCTGTAATGAGAGCTAACTCTCAATAGGCCTTTTAGATAATAATAAGGCTCTACAGTGGGGAAGGGAGTTTTCCAGACTTGAATCTATGCATGTTTTTTGCTAGGACTCAACACATGGCCTGCTTGGGGGTGGCAGGGCCACCCTGGGAGCCTGGGGCAGTATTAGCTCTTGGGATGTCAGGCACCAGTAGCAATGGCCAGTGCCCCTTGTCCAGTTTGGTGGGCAGCCAGGACTTTTGCACCAGACATGACTAAGAGCAGCCAATGCAGAAGATGAGAAAATAGATTATACAGCACATGAAAGCAGAGAGGACCTGAATCGACGTCTGCATGAGCCACACCAGAAATGGATCTGAGTGGATAAGAACCACAGAAATGTTAACTGCTCTTAATATCACTCTTAAAGATATTACTCTCAGAGGAATTACAGACACGCTGGGGACCACTTTAGTATGTACCTCTGGGTTTGACATTTTTACTTTCATGGCCAAACATGTTTCTTCTTGTCCTTCCTTCAGTGTTCAGTCGCTAAGTCGTGTCTGACTCTTTGTGATCCCATGGGCTGTAGCCACTGAGCTCCTCTGTCCATGGAATTCTCTAGGCAAGAACACTAGAGCAGGTAGCCATTCCCTCCTCCAGAGGATCTCCCCAGTCCAGGGATCGAACCTGTCTCCTGCACTGGCAGGTGGATTCTTTACCACTGAGCCACCAGGGAAGCCCCTGTCCTACCTCCAGGGTCACTTAGGTTTCCCAAGTTTTGGGGGAAATCTCTTCATGTATCAGTTGTCAGGTGGGGTACTACACTCTCTCTGATAAAAGACTGGGGTGACCTGTCTAGATCAAGTCAACTCAGAGATGTAAAATACTCAAACAATGGCTCTATAAATACCAAAAACCGCTCAGAAAATAGAGTCTCTCATATGTCTCATTTTGCTTCGAAATCATAGGGAATGCATTTAAATGAGAGGATAAAACAAGAAAGAAATGTATTCCTTTCCTCATCTTGCCAACTGTTCTTCCTTCCCCTGCTGGGCGATAGACTGGTTTTGTATACAGTGAGAAGAGAAGCAGGTAGACCAGTGAGGGTGGGCTACCCCGCACACTGCCCAGCAGGGCAGAGTGGGAGTTTCTTGTCCTGCTTTGTAGGCAGGGCACTAGTGGTAAAGACCCCACCTGCCAATGTAGGAGATGCAGGTTTAACCTCTGGGTCAGGAAGATCATCTGGAGGAAGGCACAGAAATCCACTCTAGTGTTCTTGCCTGGAGAATCCCATGGACAGATGAGCCTGGCAGGCTACAGTCCAGAGTCCAACATGACTGAAGTGACTCATAAGGCAGGCAGGCTGTGTAGACACAGTTCGTTCCTGTTAGAAATAGTTCAAAGCACGTTGAGTGATTATTAAGAATCCAGGGAAAAGGAGGAAAGGCTGTGAGACTGGAGACAGAAAAGAAAAAGGATATTTTCTCTACATCCAAGCTGGATACTGCAAAGTACAGACTAACAAGTGCATTTGCTAGGTCAAGTGGAGCCGCCAGTCGCAGAGAGCAACTTGAGCTTCTTAAACAAATAATGGGAAATTCACTGTAAAGTTGACCTGAAATCAAACCCCAATATGCCCATGTTCAAGTCTCACCTCTGTGGTTTCTTAACTCCATGACTTTAGGCCAATCACTTCAACACTCTAAGCCTCAGGGTTTTATCCACGACATGAAGATCACAACGGCCCCTGACACACGTTTACTGTGATGGTTAAGTGCAACAATGCCTGTAAAGTGCTAACCAGAGTCTTCTTGTTGTTGTTCAGTTGCTAAGTCGTGTCTGACTCTTTTGCGACCTCATGGACCATAGCCCATGAGGCTACAGACAGACTGCTCTGTCCATGGAGTTTCCTAGGCACAAATATTGGAGTGGGTTGCCATTTCCTTCTCCAGGGGATCTTTCTGACCCATGGATCGAACCTGTGTCTCCTGCATTAGCAGGCGGCTTCTTTACCATTGAGCCCCTAATGTAGTTACTATTGCTACTATTAAAAGACTCACTGTGAGGTTATTAATGATGGCAGCAAACATGTGAAGAGTGACCATGTGGAAGACAGAAAGAATAGGTAGAACTTAGGAACAGTCTTCAGCCCAGCTGAGGGAAAAACTTTTGAACAGCTGAAGTCGTTCAAGAGGAGAATGATTTGTCTCAAGAACTGGGAAGCTGCTTATAGTTCCCCAGAGCGAAATAAATATCAGCAGGGCAGTTTGGTAAGATGCAAAAGTTTCCCCAGCATTGAAGAGATGGCTGGACAACTAAACAGCCATTAAATTCTTTCAAGGCCACGAGAGCCTAGGATTCTATTAGTCCTTTTGTTAGGCAGGAAGCTAGCTGAGAGCAATTCGAGTTAGCCCCTTCTTTAAAGCTAAACATCCAAAGGTCAGCCCACCAAATTTACCAGCTCCGCCCCAATATACCCTCATCAGTACCCCAAAATAGTCAGGAGATCAGAAAACGCCCCCTTTTGCTAATTGGTGGGACTCTCCCTACTCTGGCATAGGCACAGACCTCACACCCGAACTCACTGTGCACATGCTTAGTCACTCAGTCGTGCACAACTCTTTGCAATCCTATGGACCATAGCTCACCAGACAAGAATACAGGAGTGGGTTCCCAAGCCCTCCTCCAGGGTATCTTCCCCACCCAGGGATCGAATTTGTGTCTTCAGCACCTCCTGCACTGGCAAGACAGTTCTTTACCACCAGAGCCACCGGGAAAGTCCATACATACAACTAATTATAACACAGTAAATTACAGGAAGGACATGTGCTGCAGAATACTTTCTTATGTAACCTGCAGCTGTCAATCAAGACTATCAATGACCTCCTGGCTTATGACCTCGCCTTAACAATTCTGTATCCCAGCCCTCCTGGGCTATTGCTTCCCTTGGTGTGACCCACCTCTCTTTTGAGATGTTCTATTTCTTTCCTTATGATCAGTAAACTTTCTTTCAATGGGTAAGACCTTAGATTCTTCTTGGCATCTGTAGGGAAAGAACGAATTAGCCAAGATGGCGCTGTTAGGCTCTCTCACACCACAGCCTCTTGCTCTCCGTTGTAAAAAATGGTTCTGTAAGAGCTGAGATCTCTTATAGCATTGCACATGTGCCCCACAAGGTACTCGCTTGGTCACAGGACACGCTGTGCAGTCGGCCTATATAAGCATCATCTGAAAAGGTCTTATGGCTGCATTATTGCTGTGTCCACTGGGTCAACCACAGAGGGGAGAATACGGCGTGTCTGCTGCTATGGCTGCTGTGCCAGCCACGAGAGCATAAACGCTCTGCCATGCCTATGGCTCCTTGAGTTTTCTTCCAGCTTGCCTTCTCGTGCCTTCCCTACCATGGGTTCAACAGGGCAATCAGCGAGACAACTGGCGTTGTCGGCAGGATTAGCATCACAGCATCCTTACCAAGAGCCAAGGCCCACAGGAGGAAGGGTCTCCACTCTTCTTCTGCTGACACTTTCCCTATGATGTACAAAAGAGATGAGGAGACAGTCCCCTTTGAGGGATGGCAGAGAGGAGACCAAAAACCAAAGGAGAAAGACTGTCACAACTTACTGAATGGCCACTATTCCTCCAGAAAAGACGTCATCCACTTTACCACGAGGGATAATAATTTTCAGTGGTCTAGAAGGTGGATCTCACAGTTGTTCATTCTGTAGTTTGTAAAAACATACTTGCTGTTTCCTTATTTTTCTATCTATGAGTGCCTGCTTAGGAGGGCTTCAAAATGCCTCTTTCTGCACCTTCTAAAATTTAGTGAGCCAGTTAGTCAAATTGGTACTTACACTGAACAGAAACTGCCTCGTTTGGGTTGCCTCAAGGAGACACTCTTGACAAGACAGGTGTGCTTTTAGAGCTGCTTGTCATCTCGAGCAGATAAGAATGTTCTTGCCTACTAACTATTGAAAGCAACTGAAGACCACATTAAAGAATGCTGCTTTTCTAAAAAAAAAATTCTCACTATTGACTCATGGCTCTTTATTCATGGTACAATTGTACCATGGTACAATGGTACAATGGTACATGGTACAATTTATACAATTATACAATTCTTAGTGGAATTTATACAATTCCACTAAGAATAAACTTGAAGTCAATGGCTACCCCAATCTGTGGAACACAGATACACTAGATCTTAGCAAGCAAAGATGGAAACACTTGTGTAAAAACTCTTGCTTAGAATTGAATTCTAAATAGTGCCCATTTGGAGGACCAAGAATACAGAATCTTAGAAGAAGAAGAGGTATCCAGTTTAGACATTTGATAAAGTCTCCACCCGTCTGCTTATTGGAGGTCCTGGCTATTTTTACTCAATTGTGGACTCTGGCTATAACTCGAACTCTTTGAAGTCAGAGAAAAGTGAGAAAGTTTCAGTACAGGCCCTGCTCCTATGAGTGAAAAAGAAAGGGAAAATGTTCTGTAACCAAGAACCTACAGATGAAAGGATTGTAAAAAGTGAAACAGCCATCACTGGTAGAATAAGAAGTCCACAACACTGAGGCAGCATGAGAGTCCCAAATAGCTCAGCGGGTAAAGAATCCACGTGCAATGCAGGAGGCACAGAAGACACAGGTTTGATCCCCGGGTCAGAAAGATCTCCTGGAGGAGGAAATGGCAACCCACTCCAGTATTCTTGCCTGAGAAATCCCATGGAGAGAGGAGCCTGTTGGGCTATACCCCATGGGGTCACAAAGAGTCTAGACATGATTCAGTAACTAAACACACAGTCAACTCTGCTTCGGTACTGGAGCATGAGACTGGACTCCTAGGATAGTGTCCATAGTCACAAAACAATTTCCCCTCAGGAGAAAGTGAGACAGTCTGGGACCTGGGATCCCTTGCTGCAGTGCTACAAGGCTTGTACCTGGACACCCCTCTCCTTGAGCAGCAAATACAAAGAAACTATATGGGACTAAAAATATCTGCATGCATGTGCAGCTGGGGCAAATTCTGGACAAAGGACACAAAGAGACCAAAACACCCAACTTCCACTTCTAAAGAGTCTAAGCAAAAGCTGGGTACTGTGCTGGGTATTGCACTGTGGGGACAATACCACCTAAGGGGTGAACAAAACACCTAAGCACCCCTCCAGTCCAATCTTTGGATACACCCTCACCCTCACCCCATATAAGGAGTAAGTCTGTCCCTCAGGGGACGAGTGAGCAAGGGAACCTGTTTGTTCTCACTCCCTACCAGCTGCAGCAAGGGCCTCAATCAAACCTTGCCTGAATTTCTTGCCTGGCCTCTAGTCAACTTCTACCGATTGGAAGGTCAAGAACCTTGATCCATAACAAAGCTAGGTGCCATCAGGTAATGAGTCTAGGACCAGAGATAACATTTTGGGCTATCTTTCAACTGTCAAAGAACAAAGGTGTGCCCCTCGAAGTTCACACAGTGGACAGTGGCCTCAGTCATCTCGGCTTCTCTATAGCAGAGGAAGAAGCCACTGGGTGGTGACTGGCAGTCACCCACCCTGCACTTGGAGCAGAGAACCCCCTGCAGGAGGACGCTGCCTTGCCCTTTAACACAGTGGATGATAAGAACTACTGGGAGCACTCGATAGACAAACACACCCCCAAGTCCCACCGTGACCCACTGGATCAGACTCTCCAGGTGAGGGGCCTGGAGAGCCACACATTGAATAAGTGTCCCCAGAAAAGTCTTATGTTCCAAGAGGCTAGAGAAACAGCACCGTTTAACTCCCTGTTCCTAATTCTCTGAACCTCCTGGGCTCTAACAATGGCAGGTCCAAGGAACGGCTTGTCTTGTCGCCAGGCTTTCAAAAGCACTGAGAGCCCTTCATACCAGCGACCACTCTCAGCAGCACAGCCAACATGTCACTGAATCAGAGAACATCTCCGATTTAAACCAAATTATACAATTAAGCAGCACAAAGAGAAACAGGGTTTCATTAGAGAAACTGTTTCCATTAAGTCTCCCAAAGTGTTTTTGGAGTAGAAAGTCAAAACAAATGCTTTAGTTGGCATAATATTTGAAAACCATTTTCTGTATACCAGACTTCTGAAAACAGAAAGTCCCACATTAAATCGTAAATCCAACAGAAACATAAGCATGTAAAACCCCCATCTAGGATTAAATCTCAATATTAGCTTACTTTTTCATTTCTGGTGACAATTATACTTTATTAATCACCTCCTACGTGAAGTCAGTGATTATCAAAAGAATATCGAGGGCTTCCCTGGTGGTCCAGTGGCTAAGGACACCGCCTTGCAGTGCAAGGGGCACCGGTTCGATCCCCGGCCTGGGAAGATCCCACGTGTCGCGGAGCAGCTGGACCAATGTGCCCAACTACCGAGCCGGAGCTCTGGAGCGCATGCGCCCAGAGCGGGTGCTCTGTGACAACGGAGGCCACCGTGATGGGAGGCCCACACGGGCCAAAGAACAAAGATGGATGCAAATAGATAAATGAAAGACTAATAGAAGTGGCCCTCCCGCCCCCCTCCCTCCCAACCAGCACCCCCCCAAAATAAATAAATATTTAAAAAAGAAAAAAAAAGAATATCGAGATGAACAGATAGTATTTATAGTGTTACATAAAAAGAATTAATTTTACTATTATCTTAAATGAACATTGTTAACTAAGATTATTTTATTAGAAACTAAAGACATATCAAAAAAGAGTTTCTGCTTAACAAAAATTTCATTGTTTACTCTGTCAACAGCTGTTAAGCAAAATAAATCAGAAAATAGCACTTTGAGCTGGTCCCAGATATTTCCCAGTGTCTCACATGGCTACTTAGAACCATTTGATTAAGTTTTGTTCAGTAGAATGTCAGCAAAAATAATGTGTGTTGCTTTGGGGCCTTGGTCTCAACACATCTGAACATGAATCTCCTGGTTCCTTTGCACCTTTCCATTGTTGAGAGAAAGAGCCAATTTGGAGCCAAACATGCAGGCCATAGGCTGAAAAAAGAAAGAGTGCTCTCCAGTCCAGGACATTTAGGCCTGTCTGTGTCTGTCAGCACGTGTGTGTGTATGTGTGTCTCGGTCTGTCTGTGTGAGAGAAACCTCTATTTTGCTTTAGCCCCTTTATTTTGAGTCCATTTGTTAATA
This sequence comes from Tragulus kanchil, assembly GCA_022376925.1. NCBI lineage: Eukaryota > Metazoa > Chordata > Mammalia > Artiodactyla > Tragulidae > Tragulus > Tragulus kanchil. The sequence continues at coordinate 269,217,455 of JAIOJX010000004.1, read as the reverse complement.
GCAGCCTAGCCTATGTCCTAATTAATGCCACAAACCAAGAAACAAACAGCTCAAATACAGGAAAATACTAACAAAATAACAAGACTTTCAAAAAAGATAGAAACCACCACTTTGCAATACATATTAACCCTGACTGGACTTCTCAATTCCAATTTTGTTTTTAATCAATGGATCTTTTTAAAAGGAACTGTCAGCTCTTCTGATACTCTCAATATCTGCCCTTTGGATGTTACTGTAGAATACTGATGACCTTTTAGGTTATTTATGATATAAAATGAACTATCCTTAAAATTGTAATCTTTTAACTGTCAGCAAATCCTTGCAAAGTTCAACAGATTCATAAATAATGAGAGTTAATATTCTGTTACAATATTTATGAAACTTTTAAGGCAGAGGCATATAGATCTAAAAATAAAAACAGTATTTTTGCATTAGCAATTCAGATCGATAGAGACAATATTTCTAAAGCTAAAGTTTTCAAGGCACTATTTCTATTTTCAAATCTCTACGGAAAAGTATTTTCTGTCATTTTATATAAATCCATAGAGTCTTAGCTCAGAATTTTTTAACATGGAATATAAGAACTCAGGAGATACAACTGTTAACATCAGAATTGCTTGGATGCTCTCCTCATAGGTTTCTTGTTTTGTTCGCCTAAGTGCTGCTAACTTTGGGTAAATCCTCTTAAATGGATCACACCTGATTTGAGCTACAACCAAGATCCTATGTAATATCGTAGGGGTCTATGTTTCCAAAGCTCTGTTGAAAATGTTCAAGAACTCAAGCTCCTCAGACCACCCTCCTGCTGAAGCCAGGCCTCCAAGCCCTATTTTTTTTGAGGTCACATCCTGATTATGCAGCCAACCCTTCAACCTTTGAGCTTGGGTTTCTAAAAGCCCTTTTTGGGCCAAACATGCAGGCCATAGGCTGAAAAAAGAAAGAGTGCTCTCCAGTCCAGGACATTTAGGCCTGTCTGTGTCTGTCAGCACGTGTGTGTGTGTGTGTGTGTCTCGGTCTGTCTGTGTGAGAGAAACCTCTATTTTGCTTTAGCCCCTTTATTTTGAGTCCATTTGTTAATAGCAGCCTAGCCTATGTCCTAATTAATGCCACAAACCAAGAAACAAACAGCTCAAATACAGGAAAATACTAACAAAATAACAAGACTTTCAAAAAAGATAGAAACCACCACTTTGCAATACATATTAACCCTGACTGGACTTCTCAATTCCAATTTTGTTTTTAATCAATGGATCTTTTTAAAAGGAACTGTCAGCTCTTCTGATACTCTCAATATCTGCCCTTTGGATGTTACTGTAGAATACTGATGACCTTTTAGGTTATTTATGATATAAAATGAACTATCCTTAAAATTGTAATCTTTTAACTGTCAGCAAATCCTTGCAAAGTTCAACAGATTCATAAATAATGAGAGTTAATATTCTGTTACAATATTTATGAAACTTTTAAGGCAGAGGCATATAGATCTAAAAATAAAAACAGTATTTTTGCATTAGCAATTCAGATCGATAGAGACAATATTTCTAAAGCTAAAGTTTTCAAGGCACTATTTCTATTTTCAAATCTCTCTACGGGAAAAGTATTTTCTGTCATTTTATATAAATCCATAGAGTCTTAGCTCAGAATTTTTCAACATGGAATATAAGAACTCAGGAGATACAACTGTTAACATCAGAATTGCTTGGATGCTCTCCTCATAGGTTTCTTGTTTTGTTCGCCTAAGTGCTGCTAACTTTGGGTAAATCCCTCTTAAATGGATCACACCTGATTTGAGCTACAACCAAGATCCTATGTAATATCGTAGGGGTCTATGTTTCCAAAGCTCTGTTGAAAAATGTTCAAGAACTCCAAGCTCCTCAGACCACCCTCCTGCTGAAGCCAGGCCTCCAAGCCCTAGCCTGCCTGTCCCTTCTGTCTCTGCTTTCCAATGCAGGGTTCACAGCTTCGGGGAAGAAACTGATTATGACAGCCAACCCTTCAACCTTTGAGCTTGGGTTTCTAAAAGCCTTCTGTAGAGATATTTTGGCTGAAGGAAACTTAAAAAAAAAAAAAAAAAAACTGCACTGGGCTTCCCCTGGTGGTCCAGTGGATAAGGACACTGCCTTGCAGTGCAAGGGGCGCCGGTTCGATCCCTGTGCCATGGAGCAGCTGGACCCATGTGTCCAATCACCGAGCCGGAGCTCTGGAGCACATGCACCCAGAGCCGGTGCTCTGCGACAACAGAGGCCACCGTGATGGGAGGCCCACAGGAGCCAAGTAACAAAGACAGATGAAAATAGAGAAATGAAAGACCAATAGAAGTGGCCTGCCCGCTCCCCCCCCCCCCCAACCCCCGCCCAAAAATAAATAATAAAATAAATAAATCTTTAAAAAAAAAAAAAAAAAACTGCACTAACATCCAGAATGATCATAAAAAGCTTCTTAAATATCTTATGATCACAAAAATAAAGTGACAGACTAGAGTTGCCAGATTCAATAAATAAAGAAAAATACAGATAAAATACAATAAATAAAATACAGAACACCTAGTTCAGTTTGAATTTCAGATGAACAACCAATACTTTTTTACCATAAGGTATAATAGGTAACCGTGAAACATTTGGAATACACTTACACTTTAAAGTTTTGAAGTTTTTTTTTTTTTTTAATGTAGATATTTCTTAAGCCTTCGTTGAATTTGTTACAATACTATTTGGAATTACTCCACCTTAAAACTTTAAAAGTATTTTCCTTTTAGAGTCTTAGCTCAGAATTTTCAACATGGAATATAAGAACTCAGGAGATACAACTGTTAACATCAGAATTGCTTGGATGCTCTCCTCATAGGTTTCTTGTTTTGTTCGCCTAAGTGCTGCTAACTTTGGGTAAATCCCTCTTAAATGGATCACACCTGATTTGAGCTACAACCAAGATCCTATGTAATATCGTAGGGGTCTATGTTTCCAAAGCTCTGTTGAAAAATGTTCAAGAACTCCAAGCTCCTCAGACCACCCTCCTGCTGAAGCCAGGCCTCCAAGCCCTAGCCTGCCTGTCCCTTCTGTCTCTGCTTTCCAATGCAGGGTTCACAGCTTCGGGGAAGAAACTGATTATGACAGCCAACCCTTCAACCTTTGAGCTTGGGTTTCTAAAAGCCTTCTGTAGAGATATTTTGGCTGAAGGAAACTTAAAAAAAAAAAAAAAAAAAACTGCACTGGGCTTCCCCTGGTGGTCCAGTGGATAAGGACACTGCCTTGCAGTGCAAGGGGCGCCGGTTCGATCCCTGTGCCATGGAGCAGCTGGACCCATGTGTCCAATCACCGAGCCGGAGCTCTGGAGCACATGCACCCAGAGCCGGTGCTCTGCGACAACAGAGGCCACCGTGATGGGAGGCCCACAGGAGCCAAGTAACAAAGACAGATGAAAATAGAGAAATGAAAGACCAATAGAAGTGGCCTGCCCGCTCCCCTCCCTCCCCAACCCAACCCCCGCCCAAAAATAAATAATAAAATAAATAAATCTTTAAAAAAAAAAAAAAAAAACTGCACTAACATCCAGAATGATCATAAAAAGCTTCTTAAATATCTTATGATCACAAAAATAAAGTGACAGACTAGAGTTGCCAGATTCAATAAATAAAGAAAAATACAGATAAAATACAATAAATAAAATACAGAACACCTAGTTCAGTTTGAATTTCAGATGAACAACCAATACTTTTTTACCATAAGGTATAATAGGTAACCGTGAAACATTTGGAATACACTTACACTTTAAAGTTTTGAAGTTTTTTTTTTTTTTAATGTAGATATTTCTTAAGCCTTCGTTGAATTTGTTACAATACTGTTTCTCTTTTATGGTTTTGATTTTTTGACACCAACGCATGCGGGATCTAAGCTCTCCGACCAGGGATTGAACCCACACCCCCTACTCTGACGGCAACGTCTTAACCACTGGACCACCAGGGAAGTGCCCACACTTTAAAAATAATTCAGGGTTCATTTTAATTCTACTGGGCAGCCTTATTTTATCTGAAACTTTAAATACAGACAGCATACTTGGATAAGTATACCAACGACACACATTGTAGTAGAGCAGGGATCCCAAATGCTGAAATTCCACCGATCAAGGTATATACATGACAAGAGAAAGAAGATGGAGTTCGACAAGCCTCTATTTGCAAGAATTGATTTACATGAGGGGGAAAGACACAGGCTGAGAGGGAGGAAAGGGTGGGAAAAGAAGAAGAAGAAAGGAAGGGAGGAAGGAGAAGAACACAGCATCTTTTGCCAGTGGGATTCCCCTCGTGGCCTGAGTTTCATGCTGAGCCATTCTATAGAGACTGACTACAGACCCTAAGCTGAATGAAAACTTCTACAAATCACCCAGTAGAGGCCCACGCTGTAGTTGTATCCAAGGTAATGGTGCGTAACATTGGTAGAGGGGACAGAAGCCTCTCCCCACTTTACTCCTTGCTGCTGGAAGACTTCAGAGGTGGCTCTCTGCGACCACTGAACGCCCCTCACTAACCACACTTGGTGCACACTCGCCGATCCAAGCCACAGCAACCAGGCATCAGCCACGCTCCACCCATCCTGCCCAGGGTGGTCACAGTGAACAAACGGACCAGAGAAAGAAAGAAGAAGATTGGGCTTCCCCTGGTGGTCCACTGGGTAAAGACACCGCCTTGCAGTGCAAGGGGCGCCGGTTCGATCCCTGGCCTGGGAAGATCCCACGTGCCGCGGAGTGGCTGGACCGATGTGTCTAATTACCGAGCCGGAGCTCTGGCGTGTGTGCGCCCAGAGCCAGTGCTCTGCGACAACAGTGGCCACCGCGATGGGAGGCCCACAGGAGCCAAAAAACAAAGACGGATGCAAATGGAGAAATGAAAGACCAGTGGAAGTGGCCCGCCCATCCCCCTCCCTCCCCACCCCACCCTCCAAAAGATAAATAAATAAAAATTAAAAAAAAAAAAAAAAAAGAAAGAAGAACATGGCAAATTTGGCAACATCTTTCGCCAGGAGCACTGCTCTTAAGCACAAGTGTTACATGCCACAAGAGACACACAGGAGATGTGGCCGGAGGTAGGTGGACAAGAATTTAAGGAGCATCTCAGAGTGCTGGCAGCGGCCAGGCGAAGGCAAGAGCCAGAGAAACAAGTATGTGACCAGCAGTCTGAGCCTGTATGTGCGCAGAGATGGGGGTGCCCAGGAAATGTGGGTCCAGTGCATCAGAAAAGACATGGCTGCCCTCTGCTCCTGTGAACACAGCAGGGGAAGGAGAAAATAGAATAAACTGAAAGAGCAGCACTGACTACATATACCACCACATGCAAAACAGGTAACTAGTGAAGAAGAAGAAAGGAAGGGAGGAAGGAGAAGAACACAGCATCTTTTGCCAGTGGGATTCCCCTCGTGGCCTGAGTTTCATGCTGAGCCATTCTATAGAGACTGACTACAGACCCTAAGCTGAATGAAAACTTCTACAAATCACCCAGTAGAGGCCCACGCTGTAGTTGTATCCAAGGTAATGGTGCGTAACATTGGTAGAGGGGACAGAAGCCTCTCCCCACTTTACTCCTTGCTGCTGGAAGACTTCAGAGGTGGCTCTCTGCGACCACTGAACGCCCCTCACTAACCACACTTGGTGCACACTCGCCGATCCAAGCCACAGCAACCAGGCATCAGCCACGCTCCACCCATCCTGCCCAGGGTGGTCACAGTGAACAAACGGACCAGAGAAAGAAAGAAGAAGATTGGGCTTCCCCTGGTGGTCCACTGGGTAAAGACACCGCCTTGCAGTGCAAGGGGCGCCGGTTCGATCCCTGGCCTGGGAAGATCCCACGTGCCGCGGAGTGGCTGGACCGATGTGTCTAATTACCGAGCCGGAGCTCTGGCGTGTGTGCGCCCAGAGCCAGTGCTCTGCGACAACAGTGGCCACCGCGATGGGAGGCCCACAGGAGCCAAAAAACAAAGACGGATGCAAATGGAGAAATGAAAGACCAGTGGAAGTGGCCCGCCCCTCCCCCCCCCCCACCCCCCAAAAGATAAATAAATAAAAAAAAAAAAAAAAAAAAGAAAGAAGAACATGGCAAATTTGGCAACATCTTTCGCCAGGAGCACTGCTCTTAAGCACAAGTGTTACATGCCACAAGAGACACACAGGAGATGTGGCCGGAGGTAGGTGGACAAGAATTTAAGGAGCATCTCAGAGTGCTGGCAGCGGCCAGGCGAAGGCAAGAGCCAGAGAAACAAGTATGTGACCAGCAGTCTGAGCCTGTATGTGCGCAGAGATGGGGGTGCCCAGGAAATGTGGGTCCAGTGCATCAGAAAAGACATGGCTGCCCTCTGCTCCTGTGAACACAGCAGGGGAAGGAGAAAATAGAATAAACTGAAAGAGCAGCACTGACTACATATACCACCACATGCAAAACAGGTAACTAGTGAAAAGCTGCTACGTAACACAGGGAGCCCAGCCCGGTGCTCTGTGACAACCTACAGAGGTGGGATGGGAATGGGGCGGGAGACTCAAAAGGGAGTGAATATAATCATGACTGATTCGAGTTGATGTATGGCAGAAACCGACACAACACTGTAAAGCAATGATGATCCAATAAAAAAATAAAAATAAGTTACCATCATAAAGACAAGACAAGAAACTAATGAGAATCTCTCTAAGTAAGAGTTCATTCTCAGGGCTTCCCTGCTGGTCCAGTGGCTAAGACTCTGCTTCTACTGGAGGGGGCGTGGGTTCCATCCCTGATCAAGGAACTAAGATCCCACATGCCATATGGCACAGCCAAAAAAAAGAAAAACCCCAAAGAGTTCTTTCCTAGATTTTTTTTTTTTTTCTGCAACCTTTCTTTCTCCAAAAGGTAGGTGATTTTCATGAGCAGAGGTTCTCAACTCTCCATAATCCCAACAAATGCTCAAGGCTATCAGAAAGGTATTCAGAAATGGATTTACATATTCCAGAATTTATGTCAGGTGACTTTTCCATTGGGAAGGAATTTATTCCTTCACCTGTTTGCCTTTTATCTCCTGAGAAACCCTTCATGGTTCTAAAAAACTCTGCTCCTGCCAAACCCAAACTAAAGGCTGACACTGCACACATGGGTCCTTGTTCACAGCCTCATGCCACCAGAGGCTGCCAGACGCCTGGGGCCAAGGGCAGTCCTTCTAGAACATCTCCATTCCCATGCTCCCAAGGCCAGGCCACCAGGCCTCTGAGCTCTCTGCATCTGTTTTCCCAGGAGACCTGCAGACTTGGACACAAGAAAGCCTCTTGGGGGACCTGTTCTAAGATCATAGAAGCAGATGAGGCTTCCATCTATATTTTCACCCCCTTTTAAGTAAGTAAATGAATATGAAAAAAAGAAAGAAAGAAAATCCTCACACTTTGGGGCTCCTCAAAGCCTAAAAAAGAGGTTTAGGAAAAAAAAGAGGTTTAGGAATTGGGAGGTGGCAGATATATCGAGAACTTATCTTGCCTCCAGGAAAGTATCAAAGGCAGTCATATCTTGGATTACAGATCAGATAACTGAGGTTCAGAGAACTTGAGCAAACTGCCTAAAGTTGAGAAGCAGCAAGCAGTAGGAGGGGAACAAGTTGTCTGCATTTCAGCTTCATCCTCTCTGCAGTCATCCCAGGGCCTTAGATAAGAGGGTCACATAGATGCTGACAAATCAGCATTCCAGACAGAAGTGAGGTGAGGTCTAATCCACTAATACCATTTTGTGCAGAGCTCAAGGGAAAAGCTGCTACACAACCATTCATGGTTATCAGTGCTAGGTCGGAAGTTAGTCATGAGCAATGCGGGGCAGCCTAGCCAAAAAGGATGCGAGCTGACGTCTAAACTGCACCCCAGACACACCCAGGAGAGCTCACACATATTCTACAAAAATAACTGCAGAGACTTGTCCAACTCCTGCACACAGCGCCCTCAGCACACAGTGGACAGAAGCTTGCAACAGGGGCTCCTCCAACTCCAGAACATGCACCACTGACGCAAAGATGTTTTCTCGAGTAACCTCAGGCAGTGAGGAGCCCACTGTTGCTGTTCAGTCGCCAAGTTGTTTCCGACTCTTCATGACCCTATGAACCACAGCAAGTCAGGTCTCCCTGTCCCTCAACATTTCCCAGAGTTTAGGCAAGTTCACGTTCATTGAATCGGTGATGCCATCCAACCATCTCATCCTCTGTCTCCCTCTTCCCCTTCTGCCTTCAATCTTTCCCAGCATCAAGGTCTTCTCCAACAAGTCACTGTTCATATCAGGTGGCCTAAGTACTGGAGCTTCAGCATCAGGAAAGGGAAGCTCTGTGGTCCTCCTTCCAATGAATACTCAGGGTTGATTTCCTTCCTTTAGGATTGATTGGTTTGATCTCCTTGCTGTCCAAGGGACTTTTGGGAACCCACTAAAAGTTCATAAATAGTCTATCCATACATACATCAGATTATAACAGACTGAATTATGGGAGAGACAGGCACAATAGAGCCTTCTGTTATATAACCTGCAATTGTCAATCAGTCTTGAGCACATGCCCATTTCATTCCCTCTCCTGATTGGTGGCCAGGTACTAACCTTATTCGGCACAGGGCAGAACAGAGAGGAGGAGACAGGAGTATAAAAAGGGAAGCCAAGAAGGATCATTGTGACTCCTTCAGGGCTGGCTTGCTTCCTTGTGTAAGGAGTATACAATCCCCTGTCTGTTTAATAAAAGATCTGTCTCCCTGAGATGTAACTGAGCTGTAACCAGTCTGTTGTTTCAACTCCTTGCTATGACAAGACAGGAGCCAGGAAATCCTGCCAGCTTCAGCCACTGTTCTGAATCTTAGCTACAATGAGATAAGAACCAAGGGAGAGAAATATAGCAACTTGACATTAGGAAAACCTCACTGCTCAAAACTGTCTCTACAGTATGGAGATACCTTAAAAAACTAAAAATAGAAGCACCAAATGACCCAGCAATCCCATTATCAGGCATATATCCTGATGAAATCAAAATTGAAAGAGACACCTGTACCCCAATGTTCATTGCAGCACTCTACACAACAGCTAGAACATGGAAGCAACCTAGATGTCCATCAACAAATGAATGGATAATGAAACTATGGTACATATATACGATGGAATATTTCTCAGCTGGAAAAAGAAATGCAGAAGAATCAGTCCTAATGAGGTAGATGAATCTGGAACCTATTATACAAAGTGAAGTAAGTCAAAAAGAACAGGACAAATGCCATATACTAATGCATATATATGGAATCCAGTAAGATGGTACCAATAAATGCACATGCATAATGGCAATGAGAAACAGACTTAGAGAAAAGACCCATGGTCACTGGGGGGAGGGAAGACTGGACAAGACTATGGAAAGAGCAACAAGGAAACCTACACTGTCATATGTAATAGAGATTACCACGGTGATTAAGCTTTAAGACTAAGGGAGGGGCTTCCCCTGGTGGTCCAGTGGGTAAGGACACCGCCTTGCAGGGCAAGGGGCGCCAGTTCGATTCCTGGCCTGGGAAGATCCCACGTGCCGCGGAGCGGCTGGACCGATGTGTCCAATTACCGAGCCGGAGCTCTGGAGCGCATGTGCCCAGAGCCGGCGCTCTGCAACGACAGACGCCACCGCGATGGGAGGCCCACAGGAGCCAAAGAACAAAGACCGATGAAAAATAGAGAAATGAAAGACCAATACAAGCGGCCCGCCCACTCCCCTCCCTCCCCAACCCGACCCCCGCCCAAAATAAATAAATCTTTAAAAAAAAAAAAAAGACTAAGGGAACCTACATGGGGACTAAGCATCACCTGGGGGGGTGGGAAGGGGAAAGTATACAATGAGATAAGAACCAAGGTGTTTCAACTCCTTGCTATGACAAGACAGGAGCCAGGAAATCCTGCCAGCTTCAGCCACTGTTCTGAATCTTAGCTACAATGAGATAAGAACCAAGGGAGAGAAATATAGCAACTTGACATTAGGAAAACCTCACTGCTCAAAACTGTCTCTACAGTATGGAGATACCTTAAAAAACTAAAAATAGAAGCACCAAATGACCCAGCAATCCCATTATCAGGCATATATCCTGATGAAATCAAAATTGAAAGAGACACCTGTACCCCAATGTTCATTGCAGCACTCTACACAACAGCTAGAACATGGAAGCAACCTAGATGTCCATCAACAAATGAATGGATAATGAAACTATGGTACATATATACGATGGAATATTTCTCAGCTGGAAAAAGAAATGCAGAAGAATCAGTCCTAATGAGGTAGATGAATCTGGAACCTATTATACAAAGTGAAGTAAGTCAAAAAGAACAGGACAAATGCCATATACTAATGCATATATATGGAATCCAGTAAGATGGTACCAATAAATGCACATGCATAATGGCAATGAGAAACAGACTTAGAGAAAAGACCCATGGTCACTGGGGGGAGGGAAGACTGGACAAGACTATGGAAAGAGCAACAAGGAAACCTACACTGTCATATGTAATAGAGATTACCACGGTGATTAAGCTTTAAGACTAAGGGAGGGGCTTCCCCTGGTGGTCCAGTGGGTAAGGACACCGCCTTGCAGGGCAAGGGGCGCCAGTTCGATTCCTGGCCTGGGAAGATCCCACGTGCCGCGGAGCGGCTGGACCGATGTGTCCAATTACCGAGCCGGAGCTCTGGAGCGCATGTGCCCAGAGCCGGCGCTCTGCAACGACAGACGCCACCGCGATGGGAGGCCCACAGGAGCCAAAGAACAAAGACGGATGAAAATAGAGAAATGAAAGACCAATAGAAGTGGCCCGCCCCCTCCCCCCCCCCCCCCCCCCCCACCCCCCCCAAAATAAATAAATCTTTAAAAAAAAAAAAAAGACTAAGGGAACCTACATGGGGACTAAGCATCACCTGGGGGGGTGGGAAGGGGGAAAAGGGAAGGAGGGCTCAGGGGAGAGGGGTCAGGGATATACCTATGACTGTTTGGGGATAATGTATACCTGTAAACAAGAAAACTCTGTAAAAACATATAACAATAACTTCGCTGTACACCTGAAGCTAATGCAACATCGTAAAGCAAATATACTCCAATTAAAAAAAAAAAAACTGTCTCTAAAACAAGTGCTCTTGGAAGGAAGAAAGATCTTAAAGACACACTAAAAGATCTGCTGTTCCACCAGAGCCTCCTAAGAGACTTGGTCTCTCTGGCTTTATCTTATCAGAGCTGGCGAGTGTCTTAGAGGAGCCTGAGTATATAGCAAGAAGATTCAAGGTTTGAGTGTAGGCTGAAGGAGAGAAAAGTTCCGTGGTCCTCTAGTCTCAGCCACCAAATCCAGCCTCGTTCACCAGATTCTCTACCAGCACAGGGAAAACAGCATTTTCTTCCTTCACTCTGCAATGCTTGCATCCCTCTTGGGAACTTGGAGAAAGAGGATGCCTGAAAAACTGTCAGGATTCAAACATTACTGTGTTCCCAAACATAATACTGGGCTTCCCTGGTGGCTCAGTGGTAAAGAATCTGTCTGCAAAGCAGGAGACCTAGGCTCAGTCCCAGGGTCAGGAAGATCCTCTGGAGAAGGAAATAGCAACCTATTTCAGGATTCTTGCCTGGGAAATCCCATGGACAGAGGAGCCTGTCAGGCTACAGTCCATGGGGTTGCAAAGAGTCAGACATGACTGAGCGACTAAACAACAACCATAATACCATCTTAACACCAACTAATACTTATCATAACTGCTACAAGGGGTAATTCTGGAAGACGGCATACTACAAGAGAGGAGAGCTAGACAGGGAGCCAGTAATGAGACCCTCTGGAGCCCCAGAGAGTCAGCCTCAGGGATGGGCTGTGCAGAAACTTGACCAGAAGGAGAATGAACAGGAGGAAAGGAAGGAGTCCCAAAAGGGAACCGAGCAGGTAGCAAGGACCACCCCTGCCTCCCCATATTTCTGGTGATGGTGGCAACCATGAATCTCTGATTTAAAAAAATTTTTCTTACTTAATTTATTTTTGACTGTGCTGGGTCTTCATTGCCATGACAGCTTTTCTCTTGTGGCAGGACACGGACTTCTCACTGCAATGGCTTCTCTTGTTGTGAAGCACGGGCTCTAGGGAATGTGGACTCCGTAGCTGTGGCTCCTGGGCTCTAACACACAGGCTTGATAGTTGTGGTGCAAGGGCTTAGTTGCCACAAGGCATGTGGGATCCTCCAGGACCAGAGATCAAACCCATGTGTCTCCCACACTGGCAGGCAGATTCTTTAACATTGAGCCCCAAATCTCCAAAATCTCCAAAGCTTTTAATTGAGCATAAGCTGTTTTGCAACAGATTTCTGAGAAACTTAGAGAACTGATATTCTAGAAACATTTATCTAGATAACAATGTTCTGAGTCTGCTAAAAATATTTTAAAATCGGGCTTCCCTGGTGGTCCAGTGGGTAAAGAGTCCGCCCGCATGCAAGTGGCACCAATTCCATCCCTGGCCAGGGAAGATTCCATGTGCAGTGGAGCAGCTGGACTGGTGTGTCCAATTATGAGCCAGCGCTCTGAAGCACATGTGCCCAGGGCTGGTGCTCTGCAACTACAGAGGCAGCTGCAATGGGACACCCACACATTCCGAAGAATAAAGATGTCTGAAAAAAAAAAAAAAAAAACTTCTTTTAAAAAAATATATTTTAAAATCTTCACAACTTTTTGGTAAAAGGTATTCAAATATTGCCTTATTGTTTTATCTTTGTAACTACTGAGAATAAAGCCTTTTTTCTGAAAGAGAAGTTAATACACAGTCAGCAATGTAAAGTCTCAGAATTTTTACTGGAAATATTACTGGGAAACTCTAGCAAAATTGATGCTTTTAATTTTGGAAAGAAATCAATTTCCAAAAAGAATTTATCATTTAAAACAAGTCTTTTAAGGAAGTACTAGAAGTAGATGAAATAATGATATAGTCATTATTTGGGAGTGGAGCAAGCCCTGAAGAGGCACATTAGACTACCAGTGATCAAATAAGGAGGTTACAGGGATGTACTCTACAGCAGGGAATATAGTCAATAATATTATAACTTTAGATGGTGCATAAGGTATAAAATATGAAACCACTATATTGTACACCTGAAACTAACACAGCATTATAAGTCAACTATACTTCACATAAAAAAAAAAAAAAACAAGAGGCGTGTTAGTTGCCCCGGATGCCATGTCCTTTTTCTATTTTAACTGCAGTGAAAAATGAGCAACCCAATCAATTTAAGCTTGGATTTTAAGGTGCTGGTTTACGGGAAATTTCCAGGAAAATACCACCCTACAGGTTGTGCATGCATTTTTATTTACAATACTTAATTTTATTAGCAATATATTAAACAGTTGATTTAAGAAAATGCTTAAATGTGACACAAAATAATGGGGAAATCATAATGAGGGCGTGTGGTGGTACAATTGTGACTCTCGAAAGTCTCCTCCACCACCAGAGCCTTAGAATATAGTACCATGGAAAGCACAGGCGTCCAGCACAACAGCGAGCACACAGGGGCTGGCAGCCGGGGAACAGGCAAGAAGAGTTACTGCCTGGAAGAGGGCGAAGAGTTGGAGATGGTAGAGCTGAAAAGCTATCAGCAATAGGAGATGGAGGGCAAGCTGCACAACCGCTTGCAGAGGATGCCCACGCATGAGAATGTACGCCAGACTCGTGGACTAACCTATGTGACTGGGACAAGTGAACACACTGCACATCTCTGGAAGTTCAGAACTTGAAAGTTTCTATTTCAAGGCTCATCCTGTATTTTATTCTTCCTCCATTTACTCTGATTTATTTTTTTTTCCAAACAATCTGCTATTTACAACTATCTTTAGACAAAATCTCCTTGGTGATTTTTTTGTGATACTCTTTTCCTAATATCCATTTAAAATACATATTTCTGCTAGATTCTGGGAGTTCAAAACACTGATCCATCCTTTTCTAAACTTCCTTGATCATAAACTAAACTCTTGGGAGAAGGAGTCCTTGTTTAAATACAGACTGCTGGGTCTTACCATATAAACCCTCTTGAATCAGATTCTCTAAAGAGGAGGCTAACAGTCTGTATTTTTTTTTAAAGATATTTGGGGGTTGGGGTGGGGAGGGAGGGGAGCGGGCGGGCCACTTCTATTGGTCTTTCATTTATCTATTTTCATCTGTCTTTGTTCTTTGGTTCCTGTGGGCCTCCCATCACGGTGGCGTCTGTCATTTCAGAGCGCCGGCTCTGGGCGCATGTGCTCCAGAGCTCCGGCTCAGTAATTGGACACATCGGTCCAGCCGCTCTGCGGCACATGGGATCTTCCCAGGCCAGGGATCAAACCGGCGCCCCTTGCACTGCAAGGCGGTGTCCTTACCCACTGGACCACCAGGGAAGCCCAGTCTGTATTTTTAATAAGCATCATGAGCAAGCCTTCAAATAGGGGAAACTTAGGCCACACTGTCTTTCATCAACATCTGTCCTCAACTTGAATCCTTCCTATTGAAGGACAGCCTCCATCCGATGGTCTCTGAACTTCTGAACCCTTTGAACTTTTCTCTGGAGTAAATCTGTTTTCTTCTGAACACCTCTGATGAAGTAACTCTCTTTGACTACTTTCCTTTTTACAAGTGCTCCCTGGTGGCTCAGATGGTAAAGAACCCGCCTGCAATGTGGGAGACCTGGGTTCCACCCTGGGTCGGGGAAGATCCCTGGAAGAAGGGAACAGCTGAGCAACTTCCATGCCCACGCATGAGAATGTACGCCAGACTCGTGGACTAACCTATGTGACTGGGACAAGTGAACACACTGCACATCTCTGGAAGTTCAGAACTTGAAAGTTTCTATTTCAAGGCTCATCCTGTATTTTATTCTTCCTCCATTTACTCTGATTTATTTTTTTTTCCAAACAATCTGCTATTTACAACTATCTTTAGACAAAATCTCCTTGGTGATTTTTTTGTGATACTCTTTTCCTAATATCCATTTAAAATACATATTTCTGCTAGATTCTGGGAGTTCAAAACACTGATCCATCCTTTTCTAAACTTCCTTGATCATAAACTAAACTCTTGGGAGAAGGAGTCCTTGTTTAAATACAGACTGCTGGGTCTTACCATATAAACCCTCTTGAATCAGATTCTCTAAAGAGGAGGCTAACAGTCTGTATTTTTTAAAGATATTTGGGGAGGGGCGGGGTCGGGTTGGGGAGGGAGGGGAGCGGGCGGGCCACTTCTATTGGTCTTTCATTTATCTATTTTCATCTGTCTTTGTTCTTTGGTTCCTGTGGGCCTCCCATCACGGTGGCGTCTGTCATTTCAGAGCGCCGGCTCTGGGCGCATGTGCTCCAGAGCTCCGGCTCAGTAATTGGACACATCGGTCCAGCCGCTCTGCGGCACGTGGGATCTTCCCAGGCCAGGGATCAAACCGGCGCCCCTTGCACTGCAAGGCGGTGTCCTTACCCACTGGACCACCAGGGAAGCCCAGTCTGTATTTTTAATAAGCATCATGAGCAAGCCTTCAAATAGGGGAAACTTAGGCCACACTGTCTTTCATCAACATCTGTCCTCAACTTGAATCCTTCCTATTGAAGGACAGCCTCCATCCGATGGTCTCTGAACTTCTGAACCCTTTGAACTTTTCTCTGGAGTAAATCTGTTTTCTTCTGAACACCTCTGATGAAGTAACTCTCTTTGACTACTTTCCTTTTTACAAGTGCTCCCTGGTGGCTCAGATGGTAAAGAACCCGCCTGCAATGTGGGAGACCTGGGTTCCACCCCTGGGTCGGGAAGATCCCCTGGAGAAGGGAACAGCTACCCACTTCAGTATTCTTGCCTGGAGAATCCATGGGTCTCAAAGAGATGAACATGACTGAGCAACTTCCACTTTCAACTTCCTGTAGTAAGTCATTCGACTTAGTTGATTCCAGTATAATCAATCAAGCTAAAGCTGTGTGAGCTCATTAGTTAGGAATGTCACTAACTGGAAAGAATGCCAGCCTTGGAATTAGGTAAACCTGGGTTTTCATTCCCATTTAGACAAATGGGTATAATCCCCACAATGTATTTAATAACTACATAACCGTAAGTGAATTCCTTAAACCCACTTACCCTCATTTTTTGTTAACCTGTAGGACATGGAGTATAATGCCTATGCTACAATGACTGACAACAGAAATCAGAGTAGAATGAACGCTCTTGCTCCATACTTCACTTTCATATGGCATATTTTTGTATGAATGATGATAAATATATCAAAGTCACATAGAAAACTTTGCTCAAGAGGAATTTCAAGACAGTTTTGATGTTCCCTGTAGCTAAGATGGCAAAGACTGCCTGCAATGCAAGAGACCTGGATTTGATTCCTGGGCAAGGAAAATCCTCTGGAGGAGGGCATAGCAACCCACTTCAGTCTTCCTGCCTAGAGAATCCCATGGACAGAGGAGCCTGATCGGCTACAGTCCATGGGGTCACAAAGAATCAGACATGACTGAATGCATAACACTACTACTACTACTACTACTACTATTACTACATGTGATGTTGCTCTCATTTAAAAAAAAAAAAAAGGAGTAGGGAATTCTTTGATGGTTCAGTGCTTGGGGTTTCACCTTCCAATGCAGGCGTTGCAGGTAAGATCCCTTGTCAGGAAGCTAAGATCTCACACGCCTCGAGGCCAAAACTTGAAAACATAAAACAGAAGCAATACTGTAACAAATTCAATAAAGACTAAAAAAAGAGGCCTTTTTTTATTATTATATCTTAAAAAAAGATACGGTAATGTTTAATAAGTACTAGCTTGACTTATTTTAAAATACAATTTAGTTTTAAAGAGCCCTTATTTACTTTCATACAAAATCAATAGAGAGAAAGAAGCTTAACACCAAGCTGTCAAAGGAAGGAAGATCAGATTGATAAGTTATTAATCTTTCTAATTTAGGCTTCTATTTAAATAGTAAAGGCTTTTTTTTTTTCAATTTACTTCTTTTCTTAGTGCATGAACCACAAACTAATGACAGAATCAACAAATCCCCAAAACTGAAGAGAGGAAAGCAGATGACTTTTAAGTTGTTGCACTGCTTTTTAGCCCTCAACCACAGTCAGCTAAACACCATTTTGTTTATCTTATTAATTTCTTTGATCCTCTGTTTTCTCTGGCCTACATGGGCTCTTTCCCAAATATTCTGGCTTGCAAGAAGTAGAAGGGACTCTTCTTGGTGGGGAGGGGAGTGTAGTTAGCTACATCCAAGTTCACCACCACTGTAGGCCCCCCTTTTGCCCACCATGATAGCTCCGAAAGGTTCTTCAATGCTCTGTCAAGCCTTCTGGAAAATATTTAACCTGCTTATTACTCAGAGGGTAAGAATTTATTGAGCCATTTGATTCAGTTTATCATTAGAGGAGAGTAGATAAAAATTTTCTTGAGAAGTAGAAAACAATTTTTTTTATTGCTATAACATTTTAAGATTCAAGGCACCAACTGTGAAACCTAGAAGCATAAACTGTTTTCAACTTTGCTTCCAATTTTAAAACTCTCCCTTGTCTGCAGACTCCTATATATCCCAGGGCACGTCTGTATCCGACCTGTGCAATTCTCCCCACGAGGTAGTCTGAATATATAACTTACTATATTATGTCATTTTATAATTACACAAATTTAGATGGAATATTTTTACATAGAGTGTTTATATAATTATCTTGGTTGCTATGCTTCTTGTTGGAGAATGGTAAAGAGCATCTCAAGATGACATCGAAAACTTGCTCAAGTAGAAATGCTAGATATTTTATGCTGGTCTTCCAATGAAAAACACAAACATCATTCTAGGTGGAAAAAGCCCCATATCCTAAGAAGGAAGCTAATTGGTGCAAATTGAGAGAGCCGTAGGAAAGTACAAAGAAAACTGCACTAAAAGAGGGGAGCAGGATTTTATTAATCTTTCTAATTTAAGGCTTCTATTAAAAAATTTTAAAGCCCTTTTTTTTTAAAAATTCTACCAAGCTGTCAAAGGAAGGAAGATCAGATTGATAAGTTATTAATCTTTCTAATTTAGGCTTCTATTTAAATAGTAAAGGCTTTTTTTTTTTCAATTTCCTTCTTTTCTTAGTGCATGAACCACAAACTAATGACAGAATCAACAAATCCCCAAAACTGAAGAGAGGAAAGCAGATGACTTTTAAGTTGTTGCACTGCTATTTAGCCCTCAACCACAGTCAGCTAAACACCATTTTGTTTATCTTATTAATTTCTTTGATCCTCTGTTTTCTCTGGCCTACATGGGCTCTTTCCCAAATATTCTGGCTGGCAAGAAGTAGAAGGGACTCTTCTTGGTGGAGAGGGGAGTGTAGTTAGCTAAATCCAAGTTCACCACCACTGTAGGCCCCCCTTTTGCCCACCATAATAGCTCCGAAAGGTTTTTCAATGCTCTGTCAAGCCTTCTGGAAAATATTTAACTTGCTTATTACTCAGAGGGTAAGAATTTATTGAGCCATTTGATTCAGATTATCATTAGAGGAGAGTAGATAAAAATTTTCTTGAGAAGTAGAAAACAATTTTTTTTATTGCTATAACATTTTAAGATTCAAGGCACCAACTGTGAAACCTAGAAGCATAAACTGTTTTCAACTTTGCTTCCAATTTTAAAACTCTCCCTTGTCTGCAGACTCCTATATATCCCAGGGCACGTCTGTATCCGACCTGTGCAATTCTCCCCACGAGGTAGTCTGAATATATAACTTACTATATTATGTCATTTTATAATTACACAAATTTAGATGGAATATTTTTACATAGAGTGTTTATATAATTATCTTGGTTGCTATGCTTCTTGTTGGAGAATGGTAAAGAGCATCTCAAGATGACATCGAAAACTTGCTCAAGTAGAAATGCTAGATATTTTATGCTGGTCTTCCAATGAAAAACACAAACATCATTCTAGGTGGAAAAAAGCCCCCATATCCTAAGAAGGAAGCTAATTGGTGCAAATTGAGAGAGCCGTAGGAAAGTACAAAGAAAACTGCACTAAAAGGGGATACTGCAGGGGTGCTATGCAAGGGCCTGGAGGGGTGGGATGGGGGTGGATATACAAATGACTAATCTGGGATCATACATATCTGTAAACAACAAAACTCTGTAAAAGTAAAAAGTAAAACAAAAATTAAAACAAACAGGGCTTCCCTGGTGGTCTAGTGGGTAAGAACACCGCCTTGCAGTGCAAGGGGCGCCGGTTCGATCCCTGGCCTGGGAAGATCCCATGTGCCACGGAGCGGCTGGACCAATGTGTCCAATTACCAAGCCAGAGCTCTGGAGTGCATGCGCCCAGAGCCAGTACCCTGCAGCAACAGAGGCCACTGCAATGGGAGGCCCACAGGGCCAAAGAACAAAGGTAGATGAAAACAGATAAATGAAAGACCAATACAAGTGGCCCGCCCGCCCCCTTCCCTCCCCAACCACCCCCCCAAAAAAATTTAAAAACAACAACAACAAGAAGCACAAAAGTGTTTACTGTGTACAAACAAACACATTTAGGTCCACCCACAGCAGAAATTTCGTCTTGCTGTGATACAAAATAAAGCTCCATGTAACCCGTTGTCTATTTTCAACCTAAACAGGTAGATACTTACAAAGACCAATGCCTCCATTTTTTCTCACTTACTGAAAATTTCTATTCACTGGTCTTTCCCTTTCTAAAATCTTTCTGTTCTGGCTAATATTGACAGCCGTTGTTTCTTTAGCATGGTGTTTAGAGGAATGTTGGAGTTTTATGCTGTTGCTGCAATTTCCATCTTTAGGTGGGAGTTTCCAGCCACGCTGACTGCTAGTATCGGAACACCTTTTCTAATCACAGTAGGGTAACATAACACCTTAGAGTCAAGGTGGTAATTTTTAGGTGGTGCCCCAGAGGACTCTGCAATGAATGGCGTGTTCAGAGCGTATAGCATGCATGCCAATGATCATAGTGCAACAATACGGAAAAGTTTGAAGGCTTGGGTTAAAAGCAGGTGGCTTTTAACCATGTGGTAAGCAGAACAATAATCTAGAAGTGAAAAGCCACAACCAGTCAGGATCCATTTACAGTACCTACAGACCTTTAGGTAAAAAAAAGGCCACAAAATGAGGGATGTATACACTGAATGGGTCAGTCAGGGCAGTAGGTACACTATAGATCAGGGTTAAATGACTCATTGAGAGATAGCACATCAGCCAATGATTCCAAAAGATGAATGTGCACATTCAAATATTTTCTCCCAAAAAACTAAACTTAGTTATACCTTACTTTATTATCTTACCAAAATGATATATATTTGGACCACAGGTGCTCAGCACCTCCCAACACTGCTTTGACTGAGATATGCTTTAATGCTGCCTTAAGTGTCTATGAAATGCAGTTATAAGAAACATTCAAAAGAAATTTGCCTTTGCATCCGCAGTTTAAATAATTGGGTAGATTATCGAACCTATCATTCAATGTCTCCCCTTAAAGAAAAGCCTAAAGAAAATTCATCCAGAAAATGCTTCCAGGAAAAACTTTACCTAAGACCTCAGCTACTTTCCTTTAAATAAGAAGAAACAGTTTCTTTTATTTCTCCTTTCACACTGTCAGGAATCCCACAAGTAAGTCTGAAGCTCAATATGGCAATAAATTGATCCATAGGGCACCATTTTGGGTTTTTTGTTTGCTTTTAAGCTTCTATTTTGTACTGGAGTACAGTCAATTAATAATGGTCTGACAGCTTCAGGTGAACAGCAAAGGGACTCAGCCATACATATGCATGTGTCCATTCTCCCCGAAACTCCCCTCCCATCCAGGCTGCCACATAACACTGAACAAGGTTCCATGTACTATACAGGAGGTCCTTATTGGTGATCCATTTAAAATATAGCAGTAAGTACATAGGGATCCCAGACTCCCATAGGGCATCATTTTGCATTCTCCATTTTTCCAAAGTTCTGGATTTCTATTTAATTATCTTTTTATTAATGTTGCAAAAGTCACTTCAAATTCTTTGAGGGAAGGGTGAAGACTGGAATCAATAAATAAATTGTCCAGAGAGTACACACAGAGCAACACTGACTCTCTTTAAAACAGGGGTCCCCAAGCTCCAGGCCAGGGACGGGTACCTCCTGTCACAGCAGCAGCAGCAGCAGATTAGAAATAAAGTGTACAATAAATGTACTGTGCTTGAATCATCCCAAAACCATCCCCCTGACACCCAGGTCCAGGGAAAAAAATGTCTTCCATGAAACTGGATCGCGGTGCCACAAAACACTGGGGACCAGTGCTCTAAAACACAGTTCTGAACATCAAAAAAGTAAAATAATTAAAAAAAAAAAAAAGCCACCTCTAAACAGTTTGAATCTAGTTATAAAAGCTGGGCATCAAAAACCACACATGAGGAATTCCCTGGTGGTCTGGTGGCTAAGACTCTGTGCTCCCAATGCAGGGGGCCCGGGTTCGATCCCTGGTCAGGGAACTAGAACCCACATGCTACAACTGAGACCCAATGCAGTCAAATAAATATAAAACACACACACACATGCTGCAGCAGGAGAATGCCTCTGCCCTTCACTTACAGTTTGTTTTAATTCATTTAGACACAAAGCTAACAAATTTGGTTATCACGTTCCTTGGGGCACAGAAAATATGAAGCAGGAGTGAAAAGCGTCTAGAGGCAGTCACACTGTTAACAACAATAATCTGTGATGACAGTAAGGGGAAAGGACACAACTATAAAATGGTGTCAAAAGAGGTCAAGCCCTAGTTACTCCAGAGCCATTTCCTGAGGTCCTCAGAGTGTGAAGCACTTATACTCAATTTCACCACTTCCACTGCTGTCTCCCTGATCTGATCACCATCATCTCTCTGCTTGATTAATGAACTTAGGTAACTAAACTGACCTCCTTTCTATCCTCCTGCATGCTCAGTCCCTAAAAAGTCATGTCCAACTCTTGGCGACCCATAGACTGTAGCCCTCCAGGCTCCTCTCTGCTTCCATACTATATTATTATATTAATAGCAGTAAGTACATAGGGATCCCAGACTCCCATAGGGCATCATTGCATTCTCCATTTCCAAAGTTCTGGATTTCTATTTAATTATCTTTATTAATGTTGCAAAAGTCACTTCAAATTCTTTGAGGGAAGGGTGAAGACTGGAATCAATAAATAAATTGTCCAGAGAGTACACACAGAGCAACACTGACTCTCTTTAAAACAGGGGTCCCCAAGCTCCAGGCCAGGGACGGGTACCTCCTGTCACAGCAGCAGCAGCAGCAGATTAGAAATAAAGTGTACAATAAATGTACTGTGCTTGAATCATCCCAAAACCATCCCCCTGACACCCAGGTCCAGGGAAAAAAATGTCTTCCATGAAACTGGATCGCGGTGCCACAAAACACTGGGGACCAGTGCTCTAAAACACAGTTCTGAACATCAAAAAAGTAAAATAATTAAAAAAAAAAAAAAGCCACCTCTAAACAGTTTGAATCTAGTTATAAAAGCTGGGCATCAAAAACCACACATGAGGAATTCCCTGGTGGTCTGGTGGCTAAGACTCTGTGCTCCCAATGCAGGGGGCCCGGGTTCGATCCCTGGTCAGGGAACTAGAACCCACATGCTACAACTGAGACCCAATGCAGTCAAATAAATATAAAACACACACACACACATGCTGCAGCAGGAGAATGCCTCTGCCCTTCACTTACAGTTTGTTTTAATTCATTTAGACACAAAGCTAACAAATTTGGTTATCACGTTCCTTGGGGCACAGAAAATATGAAGCAGGAGTGAAAAGCGTCTAGAGGCAGTCACACTGTTAACAACAATAATCTGTGATGACAGTAAGGGAAAGGACACAACTATAAAATGGTGTCAAAAGAGGTCAAGCCCTAGTTACTCCAGAGCCATTTCCTGAGGTCCTCAGAGTGTGAAGCACTTATACTCAATTTCACCACTTTCACTGCTGTCTCCCTGATCTGATCACCATCATCTCTCTGCTTGATTAATGAACTTAGGTAACTAAACTGACCTCCTTTCTATCCTCCTGCATGCTCAGTCCCTAAAAAGTCATGTCCAACTCTTGGCGACCCATAGACTGTAGCCCTCCAGGCTCCTCTGTGCATGGGATTCTCCAAGCAAGAATACTGGAGTCGGCTGCCATTTCCTTCTCCAGGGGACCTTCCTGACCCAGGATTCAAACCCATGTCTCCTGCATTTCCTGCATCAGCAGGCGGATTCTTTACTGTTGCACCACCAGGAAAGCTTCTACCACCTTAGGTTCCCATAGCCTCCTTCCAAAACACACACACACACACACACACACACAGAGGCTACTGTAAAAGTCAAATCACTTCAACACTCTGCCAAAACCTCAATGAAACTCATGAGAGCAGCCTCACCCCTGCCCTCTCTCTTGCCCTCCCTACTACCACTCTCTCCCTCCAGTCACACTGGCCTTTCCGTTGCTTGAACAATCCTTGGCACACTCAGACTGTATTAATCTCCTCTTGCACTGTAACACTGTAACTACTTCCCCGGTGGCACGAGAGGTTAAGAATCCACCTCCAATGCAGGCCAAGTAAGAGATAAGGGTTCGATCCCTGGGTCAGGAAAACCCCCTGGAGAAGGGCATGGCAACCCACTCCAGTATTCCTGCCTGGAGAATTCCATGGACAGAGGGGTCTGGTGGGCTACAGTCCATAGGATTACAAAGAGCTGGACACATCTAAATCAACTCAGCATGCACGCACGCCACTGTGACAAATGACCACAAACACAGTGGCTTAAAACAACACAGATTCATTCTCTTAAAGGCTATAGGTCAAAAGTTCAAAACCAACTTCACTGAGCTAAAACCAAGCGGTCAGCAGTCCTGTTTCCTTCCCAAAAAAATTTCCTTGCCTTTTCAGCTTTCAAAGGGGGGAGAGGCAGTCACACTGTTAACAACAATAATCTGTGATGACAGTAAGGGAAAGGACACAACTATAAAATGGTGTCAAAAGAGGTCAAGCCCTAGTTACTCCAGAGCCATTTCCTGAGGTCCTCAGAGTGTGAAGCACTTATACTCAATTTCACCACTTTCACTGCTGTCTCCCTGATCTGATCACCATCATCTCTCTGCTTGATTAATGAACTTAGGTAACTAAACTGACCTCCTTTCTATCCTCCTGCATGCTCAGTCCCTAAAAAGTCATGTCCAACTCTTGGCGACCCATAGACTGTAGCCCTCCAGGCTCCTCTGTGCATGGGATTCTCCAAGCAAGAATACTGGAGTCGGCTGCCATTTCCTTCTCCAGGGGACCTTCCTGACCCAGGATTCAAACCCATGTCTCCTGCATTTCCTGCATCAGCAGGCGGATTCTTTACTGTTGCACCACCAGAAAAGCTTCTACCACCTTAGGTTCCCATAGCCTCCTTCCAAAACACACACACACACACACACACACAGAGGCTACTGTAAAAGTCAAATCACTTCAACACTCTGCCAAAACCTCAATGAAACTCATGAGAGCAGACTCACCCCTGCCCTCTCTCTTGCCCTCCCTACTACCACTCTCTCCCTCCAGTCACACTGGCCTTTCCGTTGCTTGAACAATCCTTGGCACACTCAGACTGTATTAATCTCCTCTTGCACTGTAACACTGTAACTACTTCCCCGGTGGCACGAGAGGTTAAGAATCCACCTCCAATGCAGGCCAAGTAAGAGATAAGGGTTCGATCCCTGGGTCAGGAAAACCCCCTGGAGAAGGGCATGGCAACCCACTCCAGTATTCCTGCCTGGAGAATTCCATGGACAGAGGGGTCTGGTGGGCTACAGTCCATAGGATTACAAAGAGCTGGACACATCTAAATCAACTCAGCATGCACGCACGCCACTGTGACAAATGACCACAAACACAGTGGCTTAAAACAACACAGATTCATTCTCTTAAAGGCTATAGGTCAAAAGTTCAAAACCAACTTCACTGAGCTAAAACCAAGCGGTCAGCAGTCCTGGTTCCTTCCAGAGGCTCAAAGGGAAAAAGCTCATTTCCTTGCCTTTTTCAGCTTTCAAGTGGCCACTGGGGTTTCTTGGCTTGTGGGCCCTTCCTCCAGCTTCAAGATGCATCACTCCAGCCTCTGTTCCCATCATCACTTTGCCTCTGACTCCTCAGTGTGCGTCTTATAAGAAGGGTTGTGACTATGTTGGGTCCATTTTATAATCCAGATAAGTTTCCCATTTCCTGATCCTTAATCACATCTGCAAAGTCCCTTTTGCCACATAAAGTAACATTCACAGACTCGGGGCATTATGACATGAGCACATGTCGGGGAAAGGAGGTTATACATTACTCAGTCTATCATACTGACCTCAGGGCCTTTACAGTAGCTACTGTCTCTGCATGGAACACTCTTCTTTCTAGATAATTACTTGGCTGATTCCCTCACCCCTAAAAACACGAACCTCTTGCCTAAAAGGGCAACCCACTCCAGTATTCTCACCTAGAGAATCCATGAACAGAGGAGCCTGGCAGGCTACGGCCCATAGGGTTGCAGAGAGTGGGACACAACTGAAGTGACTTAGCAAGCAATCTTTGGCAACTGCATTGACAAAAGCGTGAATAATAATATACACTCGGTCCCCAGATGAAAAAACAATAATTTTCAGAGACAAGGGGGTCTACATGTAGAGGGGCAAAAATTCTCCAAAGAAAACATAAGGGATGCTCTTGACTTTTACGACTGCATAGAATTCTTGCTCTGAAACATCTGCTTCCAGTTACTGCACCACCTTTAGGCCTTGCCCAGCTCTAAACGGGAGGAAAACAGGGCTCTCGAAAGAAGCCTTTCATTTGCATATCTAAAAGCCTTAGTGAAGAGATTCTCTTAAAGCAAAAGAGCGGTGTACCCTCAAAACTGAATTCAAATTGCCTCCAGAAGGGTCTGAGCCTTTAAGTTTGGCAGAGTTTTATTAGCTCAAGGGGAAAAAAAAAAGTTGAGGCTGAGGTCGGCTTCAGAGATTCAGTTTTATTAAAAAATGACTAGTACCCTTTCCAAGGCGTCAAAATAATGTTTCAAAATGCAACAAGGTGGCTTCTCTGATGGTCCAGTGGGTAAAGAGTCCTCCTTACAGTACAAAGGGTACCGACTGGATTCCTGGCCTGGGAAGATCCCACATGCTTATCTTCCCTGGCTGGACCAGTGTGTCCAATTATGGGCTGGTGTGTCCAATTACAAGCCGGTGTTCTGCAATGAGAGAGGCCACTGCAATGGGAGGCCCACATATGCCAAAGAAAAAAGATGGATGAAAAATAGATGACTTAAGAGGCAAAAAAAACCCATTTCCTGATCCTTAATCACATCTGCAAAGTCCCTTTTGCCACATAAAGTAACATTCACAGACTCGGGGCATTATGACATGAGCACATGTCGGGGAAAGGAGGTTATACATTACTCAGTCTATCATACTGACCTCAGGGCCTTTACAGTAGCTACTGTCTCTGCATGGAACACTCTTCTTTCTAGATAATTACTTGGCTGATTCCCTCACCCCTAAAAACACGAACCTCTTGCCTAAAAGGGCAACCCACTCCAGTATTCTCACCTAGAGAATCCATGAACAGAGGAGCCTGGCAGGCTACGGCCCATAGGGTTGCAGAGAGTGGGACACAACTGAAGTGACTTAGCAAGCAATCTTTGGCAACTGCATTGACAAAAGCGTGAATAATAATATACACTCGGCCCCCAGATGAAAAACAATAATTTTCAGAGACAAGGGGGTCTACATGTAGAGGGGCAAAAATTCTCCAAAGAAAACATAAGGGATGCTCTTGACTTTTACGACTGCATAGAATTCTTGCTCTGAAACATCTGCTTCCAGTTACTGCACCACCTTTAGGCCTTGCCCAGCTCTAAACGGGAGGAAAACAGGGCTCTCGAAAGAAGCCTTTCATTTGCATATCTAAAAGCCTTAGTGAAGAGATTCTCTTAAAGCAAAAGAGCGGTGTACCCTCAAAACTGAATTCAAATTGCCTCCAGAAGGGTCTGAGCCTTTAAGTTTGGCAGAGTTTTATTAGCTCAAGGGGAAAAAAAAAAGTTGAGGCTGAGGTCGGCTTCAGAGATTCAGTTTTATTAAAAAATGACTAGTACCCTTTCCAAGGTGTCAAAATAACGTTTCAAAATGCAACAAGGTGGCTTCTCTGATGGTCCAGTGGGTAAAGAGTCCTCCTTACAGTACAAAGGGTACCGACTGGATTCCTGGCCTGGGAAGATCCCACATGCTTATCTTCCCTGGCTGGACCAGTGTGTCCAATTATGGGCTGGTGTGTCCAATTACAAGCCGGTGTTCTGCAATGAGAGAGGCCACTGCAATGGGAGGCCCACATATGCCAAAGAAAAAAAGATGGATGAAAAATAGATGACTTAAGAGGCAAAAAAAAAAGAAAAGGAAAGAAAATGCAACAAGGAATTTGAAATAGCTAAACCTTTCTAAGAGATATTAAAGTCATTTCCTGCAGAACTGTGAGCCCCTAATTTGATGAAATGGGTACCCACCGAAGAGCTGCCTCCACAGGGGGGTGTGTCATGTGCAGAAGTGACAAACACAGAAGGGAAGAACTGAAGGAGTCTAAGCCTAAAGGGAGGTCAAGGTCACTTTCCGGGTGAGGCATTCTCTAGTCACATCAAAATACCTCGGCCACCACTCTCCACCTACCCACACACACACACACACACACACACTTCCTAACCTCATTCCTTTTAAGTCCCCTGCTTATATACATCACTATTTAGTATTTTATATATTTTGCTTAAGCATATGATTATGTTTCGGGGTTTTTAAAGACTTAGCCACCAGAATGGGAGCACCACAGGAGCAGGGCTTTTTCTATTTTATTCACCACTTGTATCATCAGGGCCCAGAACATTACTTAATACATGGAAGGCACTGAATAAATATGTACTAATTAAATAGATGGATGGATGGGTGGAAAATTCTGAATTCTAAAGAGCAACCGTCAAATTCTAAATAAATTGACTGTGCTAAGATAGCAGCACATTTTGTAACAAGGGGACACACAATATTTGCCCATTTAAAGGTTTTACATAATTTCTCCTTATAATGCACAGCACAGAATAGTAATGAAACATTTCAAAATAACATTATCCCAGATGTCTGTCAGTCTCTCCACACTCACTCCTAAGACCCTAACAGCAAAAGCTGGGTCTCAAGCCTTGGGGACACAGTACTTACTTAGTAAGCACTTAGTTCCTTCATATTCAGCTAATGAATAAAAGAAATAAAGTAAGAGTTCTAGTCACTTCCTTCTCCAGGGGATCTTCCCAAACCAGGGCTCAAACCCCTGTCTTGTACACCTCCTGTCTTGGCAGGCAGATTCTTTACCAGCTGAGCCATGGGGGACGGAAGCTTAGCATAGTTTTTACTAGTTCTTACTTTTAGACCTGACAAGTCTCTCACGTCGGATGTGGTAAGACACAGTGCTCTGTGAAACACCAGCCCTGTAAACACAGCATATGACATTGCTCTTATTTCTTTATAATGTTAAAGACCATAAAGAAACAAAGCTTGCACCTTTCCTTTTGGGCCCCTTCCACTAGCTTCCATGCACAATTCAACAGAATTTCAAATCATCTCTTTCCTCTCTCCTAAGAGGAACTACATGCTAAGTCTCTTCAGTCATGTCTGACTCTCTGTGACCCCAGACTGAGGAGCCTGGCGGGCTCCAGGACATGGAATTCTCCAGGAAGAATACTGGAGTGGGTTGCCCTCCTCCAGGGGATCTTCATGCCTAGAACATTATACTAGAAGCCTTACAAGCACATAGGAAAAGACTTGCTCCCTGAAAGACTTCACGGATTGAACTTGCTCCAAAGTTCCAATTGCTTTCTCCCTCCTTCATCTTCTAACTCTCTTTCAACACAAGGTGCGGAANAATTGATGTTTTATTTTTTTAATGCTGCCAAGGCTACATATTAATTCACCACTTGTATCATCAGGGCCCAGAACATTACTTAATACATGGAAGGCACTGAATAAATATGTACTAATTAAATAGATGGATGGATGGGTGGAAAATTCTGAATTCTAAAGAGCAACCGTCAAATTCTAAATAAATTGACTGTGCTAAGATAGCAGCACATTTTGTAACAAGGGGACACACAATATTTGCCCATTTAAAGGTTTTACATAATTTCTCCTTATAATGCACAGCACAGAATAGTAATGAAACATTTCAAAATAACATTATCCCAGATGTCTGTCAGTCTCTCCACACTCACTCCTAAGACCCTAACAGCAAAAGCTGGGTCTCAAGCCTTGGGGACACAGTACTTACTTAGTAAGCACTTAGTTCCTTCATATTCAGCTAATGAATAAAAGAAATAAAGTAAGAGTTCTAGTCACTTCCTTCTCCAGGGGATCTTCCCAAACCAGGGCTCAAACCCCTGTCTTGTACACCTCCTGTCTTGGCAGGCAGATTCTTTACCAGCTGAGCCATGGGGGACGGAAGCTTAGCATAGTTTTTACTAGTTCTTACTTTTAGACCTGACAAGTCTCTCACGTCGGATGCGGTAAGACACAGTGCTCTGTGAAACACCAGCCCTGTAAACACAGCATATGACATTGCTCTTATTTCTTTATAATGTTAAAGACCATAAAGAAACAAAGCTTGCACCTTTCCTTTTGGGCCCCTTCCACTAGCTTCCATGCACAATTCAACAGAATTTCAAATCATCTCTTTCCTCTCTCCTAAGAGGAACTACATGCTAAGTCTCTTCAGTCATGTCTGACTCTCTGTGACCCCAGACTGAGGAGCCTGGCGGGCTCCAGGACATGGAATTCTCCAGGAAGAATACTGGAGTGGGTTGCCCTCCTCCAGGGGATCTTCATGCCTAGAACATTATACTAGAAGCCTTACAAGCACATAGGAAAAGACTTGCTCCCTGAAAGACTTCACGGATTGAACTTGCTCCAAAGTTCCAATTGCTTTCTCCCTCCTTCATCTTCTAACTCTCTTTCAAAACAAGGTGCGGAAAAATTGATGTTTTATTTTTTTAATGCTGCCAAGGCTACAGACAAATAGCTTAATGCAGATGAGAAGGATATGCACATACACTGTCTCTTGAACTAACTGAAGGAATATTCAAGCACTAAACCAGAGGTCTCTTCCTCCATGAGTGTATAACGGTCAAACAGGTACAGTGTGAGCAACGGACTCTCTTATGGAGGGTTTAAGAAGAATCCTGCAGTATTCAAAAAATGATAAATCTATGAATAGTCAAAAGAAATTGAAGGAAAAATAAGATCACAAAGATAATGCTCCATTCTAGCGGGGAAACCCATAATCTACCAGGAACTGGAAGAGGGAAAAAGTGAGATAGGAGTAGTGCCATTGAACTGAATCTGTCTCTCTCAGACCATGGCATCAACAGAGAGTGTCAAGGAATGACTATGCATACACATTGAGAGGATGGAGGTAACCACCAAAATAAAAACAGAATTGATTGAAAATAATTTGAGAATGAGAAATGAAGTGTGAACTGATTTTCCACTACCATCTGATCGCTATGCAGTGTAATTTTCAATAAACACTTGTCACTTTCATTAATAAAAATTAAAATATGTCAAAATGAAAAAAAAAGTTAAATGCTCCATTCTAGGGGAAAAAAGAAATCATAATCTAGTAGCTTTTTACCACCCTAGTCAAGATTTCATTAAGTGCTGCTGATATTACAAAGGGGAAAAGCTGGAGCAACAAGGTGTCTAAAATACCCACTCTAAAAGAAACTTTAAAATGATGATGAGCTGGTCTATATTCTTCCTAAAATCTCCTTCTTTGGACTACAAAGCAAAATTTGGGCCCGCCGAGTACAACACTCTTCAGTCATGTCTGACTCTCTGTGACCCCAGACTGAGGAGCCTGGCGGGCTCCAGGACATGGAATTCTCCAGGAAGAATACTGGAGTGGGTTGCCCTCCTCCAGGGATCTTCATGCCTAGAACATTATACTAGAAGCCTTACAAGCACATAGGAAAAGACTTGCTCCCTGAAAGACTTCACGGATTGAACTTGCTCCAAAGTTCCAATTGCTTTCTCCCTCCTTCATCTTCTAACTCTCTTTCAAAACAAGGTGCGGAAAAATCGATGTTTTATTTTTTTAATGCTGCCAAGGCTACAGACAAATAGCTTAATGCAGATGAGAAGGATATGCACATACACTGTCTCTTGAACTAACTGAAGGAATATTCAAGCACTAAACCAGAGGTCTCTTCCTCCATGAGTGTATAACGGTCAAACAGGTACAGTGTGAGCAACGGACTCTCTTATGGAGGGTTTAAGAAGAATCCTGCAGTATTCAAAAAATGATAAATCTATGAATAGTCAAAAGAAATTGAAGGAAAAATAAGATCACAAAGATAATGCTCCATTCTAGCGGGGAAACCCATAATCTACCAGGAACTGGAAGAGGGAAAAAGTGAGATAGGAGTAGTGCCATTGAACTGAATCTGTCTCTCTCAGACCATGGCATCAACAGAGAGTGTCAAGGAATGACTATGCATACACATTGAGAGGATGGAGGTAACCACCAAAATAAAAACAGAATTGATTGAAAATAATTTGAGAATGAGAAATGAAGTGTGAACTGATTTTCCACTACCATCTGATCGCTATGCAGTGTAATTTTCAATAA
Organism: Tragulus kanchil; assembly: GCA_022376925.1. Taxonomy (NCBI): domain Eukaryota; kingdom Metazoa; phylum Chordata; class Mammalia; order Artiodactyla; family Tragulidae; genus Tragulus; species Tragulus kanchil. The sequence goes on along the minus strand of JAIOJX010000004.1, from coordinate 269,185,795 downwards.
ACACTTGTCACTTTCATGAATAAAAATTAAAATATGTCAAAATGAAAAAAAAAGTTAAATGCTCCATTCTAGGGGAAAAAAGAAATCATAATCTAGTAGCTTTTTACCACCCTAGTCAAGATTTCATTAAGTGCTGCTGATATTACAAAGGGGAAAAGCTGGAGCAACAAGGTGTCTAAAATACCCACTCTAAAAGAAACTTTAAAATGATGATGAGCTGGTCTATATTCTTCCTAAAATCTCCTTCTTTGGACTACAAAGATAACAAGAGTGTTTTGGAGATGTTGTGTGCACTTATTCTGCCTTCCGAGAATACAACACAAAAAAGTCTGAGTAGAGAGTTGTAACCTCACTCTCTAGCTGACACGCACACTCTGGAAGGAATAAACAAGCAGCTGATGACCCGAACATAATGTAGCTACTATATAGAAATTTTAGGAATAACCACTATGGCTGAATACTGACATTTTGACAAAAAAGACAAGAAAATGTTTCCCAGAGAAGTCAGTTCCTGAAATGATTCTTAAGTAAAATATAGGGTTCATCTAGACAAAGACACAAATTTAAATAAAGCCCCTTGGAAAAAGGAAGTCAGAATCATAAGGCAGAGGCCAAGTCATGCAGAGCCTTTGGGGTTGTAAAAGTTTAAATTTTTCATCCTAGTAGAGTAGACCTCGTGAAGCCATTTTGAAAACTTTATCACCAGGGCAGGCAAGGAGTTAAATACACAGCATCATCTTTCCTGAAATTCTTATACATTTCAGCCAAACTGTATGTATGAGCTTTTTTAGAGTGAGATAGTTCTCACTAGAAACATGACAAATATGACCATCTGATAATTACGCCATGAGCCATTGCTCAGACCTGCTTGCTCTCTGTTTTATAGAGGCTTAATTGTTTTTATCATTGTTGTTTTGTGTGCCTATCCAAAGTTACTCTCTGTTACTGCATTTATAAAAATCAATTTGGGGGTTAATCACCTGACACCAATTATCTTGTTTGTGCTATACAGATAATTCATTATATACACATGTTGTTTTTCATCCAAATAGATTTTAGCCAGATGCAAGTTACAGTTTAAAAAAAAAAAATGGCCTTCAATAAACAGGAAACAGCTACTTAGGTAAACAAAAACACCAAAGTTTCTTCCTTAATACAAAGAGCTGGAAATAGATTACAATCTGGCTATATGCTGGGAATCTGACCAGCCTTGGTTCCCAGATCAAATAATATTTGCTCAACATGTATTTAGAAGAGGGTAAATCATCAACCACAACTGGCCCAGCCTCTTAAGCTGTATTCTTGGATAGATTTAACCACATTCAGACCACAGCAGGGCTCAGGCTCTAGTTTAAGAGTTTCTGATTATGTAAAAATCTGGCTAATAGAATTACTCTGGAACCAACATTTTCCTCATATATATTGCTCCTACTTCATCACAAGACTATTTTATTCTAAACTTATACATAAAAGGTACCTTAAGGGGAAGAGAAAATGCTCAGAGGCAAAGTCTAATGACATACACTATTGCACCTGCAAATTTTGGTTTTATTTTGATCACAAAACAAAGATGTCATAGTTCCACTACTTGAAAACACCTCAAAGAAGAATTACCATGAAAGTCACAGAAACAATCCACTCCTGACATTCTCTTAAACAACATTCATTAGGCAATAAACCTGTTCGTTTGCACTTGTTACCCAAAGATCTATTCTTCTCTGTTTTATCTCAGTCTTCTAACACTGAGCTATAACATCTCACTGCAAATGCAGATATATTAGCAGTGTGTTACTGCAATTTAGAAATGAGCTCCTAAGGAGAGAAAAGACAAAGACCTCACTATTTTCAGCGAAAACTACTGTTCAGTCAAAGCCTTTTATTCCAAGCTTTTTTAGACTGAAAATCGTTTTAGTTTCAATTAGCTCATAATTAGATTAAGTGTCAGAGAGAAAGACTTCAACAAAATATCTACCAGTCCTAAACACAGAGCATTTAAAAAGTCTCCACCACCTAGAAAAATGGTACTGATGAACCTATTTGCAGGGCTGGAATAGAGATGCAGATGTAGAGAACAGATATGGAGGGGTGGAGGGGTAGAGAGAAGAAGGTGGGACAAACTAGAGAGTAGCTCTGACGTACGTACACTGTGTATGCATGCTAAGTCGTTTCAGTCCTGTCCAGCTTTTTATGACCCTATAGACTATAGCCCTCCAGGCTCCTGGGGCCATGGGATTCTCCAGGCAAGAATACTAGAGTGCGTTGCTGTGCCTTTCTCCAGGTAATCTTCCCAACCCAGGGACTGAACTCTGTCTCTAATGTTTCCTGCACTGCAGGTGGGTTCTTTACCACTAGCATCATGTGTAAAATGGGCTTCCAGCTGGTGTTAGTGGTAAATAACCTGCCTCCCAATGCAGGAGATAGAAGTGGCATGGTTTCAGTCCCTGAGTTGGGAAGATGCCCTGGAGGAGAACATGGCAACCCACTCCAGTGTTCTTGTCTGGAGAAACCCACGGACAGAGGAACCTCGTGGGCTACAGTCCATGGGGTTGCAAAGAGTCGGCAAGACTGAAAAGTCTTGGCACGCATGCACACACATGTGTAAAACAGACAGCCAGTGGAAAGCAGCTAAATCATACAGGGTGCTCAGCTCAGGGCTCTGCAATAACCCAGCGGGGTGGGATGGGGAAGAGTTGGAGTGAGATCTGAAACGGAAGGGATATAGGTATATATAGAGCTGATTCACTCTGTTGTGCAGCAGAAACTAACACAATATTGGAAAGCAATCATACTCCAATAAAAGTAAACCCATCAAAATAAAAATAAAACCCTCCACCTATCCCTCACCCTTGACAAGACTTCCTATTACATATACATATATATAAAACAGTTCACTGCAAATAAATTTTGTTCGTCATGCCCTGTTGCTATGTCCATTATGAGTTTATACATGTGTTTCTTGGATAGAAAATGCCTGCTGCTTCTTTATAGCATCTAGTCCACTGGGTAGATTTTAAAATAAAATTGGTCAATCAAACAGCACAGCTCAGGGCTTCCCCTGGTGGTCCAGTGGGTAAGGACACTGCCTTGCAGTGCAAGGGGCGTCAGTTCCATCCCTGGCCTGGGAAGATCCCACGTGCTGCAAAGTGGCTGGACCGATGTGTCCAATTACCGAGCCGGAGCTCTGGAGCGCATGCGCCCAGAGCCAGTGCTCTGCGACAACAGAGGCCACTGCAATGGGAGGCCCACAGGAGCCAAAGAACAAAGACGGATGCAAATAGAGAAATGAAAGACCAATAGAAGTGGCCGCCCATCTCCCTCCCTCCCACCCCACCCTCAAAAGATAAATAAATAAAGGGGGATTGCAGTGGGTTCTTTAGGTAATCTTCCCAACCCAGGGACTGAACTCTGTCTCTAATGTTTCCTGCACTGCAGGTGGGTTCTTTACCACTAGCATCATGTGTAAAATGGGCTTCCAGCTGGTGTTAGTGGTAAATAACCTGCCTCCCAATGCAGGAGATAGAAGTGGCATGGTTTCAGTCCCTGAGTTGGGAAGATGCCCTGGAGGAGAACATGGCAACCCACTCCAGTGTTCTTGTCTGGAGAAACCCACGAACAGAGGAACCTGGTGGGCTACAGTCCATGGGGTTGCAAAGAGTCGGCATGACTGAAAAGTCTTGGCACGCATGCACACACATGTATAAAACAGACAGCCAGTGGAAAGCAGCTAAATCATACAGGGTGCTCAGCTCAGGGCTCTGCAATAACCCAGCGGGGTGGGATGGGGAAGAGTTGGAGTGAGATCTGAAACGGAAGGGATATAGGTATACATAGAGCTGATTCACTCTGTTGTGCAGCAGAAACTAACACAATATTGGAAAGCAATCATACTCCAATAAAAGTAAACCCATCAAAATAAAAATAAAACCCTCCACCTATCCCTCACCCTTGACAAGACTTCCTATTACATATACATATATATAAAACAGTTCACTGCAAATAAATTTTGTTCGTCATGCCCTGTTGCTATGTCCATTATGAGTTTATACATGTGTTTCTTGGATAGAAAATGCCTGCTGCTTCTTTATAGCATCTAGTCCACTGGGTAGATTTTAAAATAAAATTGGTCAATCAAACAGCACAGCTCAGGGCTTCCCCTGGTGGTCCAGTGGGTAAGGACACTGCCTTGCAGTGCAAGGGGCGTCAGTTCCATCCCTGGCCTGGGAAGATCCCACGTGCTGCAAAGTGGCTGGACCGATGTGTCCAATTACCGAGCCGGAGCTCTGGAGCGCATGCGCCCAGAGCCAGTGCTCTGCGACAACAGAGGCCACTGCAATGGGAGGCCCACAGGAGCCAAAGAACAAAGACGGATGCAAATAGAGAAATGAAAGACCAATAGAAATGGCCCGCCCATCTCCCTCCCTCCCCCCCCCCCCCCCCAAAAGATAAATAAATAAAATTTTAAAAAAAAAAAAAAAACAGCACAGCTCAGGAGAAAAGCATCCTATTTTGTAGTCATAGAGTGATGGGCCAGGCCCTGCAGGCAAGACTGCCTGGTTCTTTTGAGAAAGAACACTCAAGTGCCCACGGAGTGGATGACTCTGCAGTCTCTTAACATGGACCACTGCTGTGAAAACAGAGCTCTGCGCTTCCAGAGACTGGAAGGAACAGTCCAGCACCATTCAGAAAGGGAAGAAGAAGTGCTTGTCAGAACCGCCTGCAGACAGAAAGCTCATGTCCACAAATTAGTTCTCAAGCCCACGTACCTGTGGTGGTCATCCCCCACTTCTAGACGGAATCAGTACTCGCCAATAGAGACTCCAGGAGGGAGAGTCTGTTGTGGTCAAATTCTCAGCATCGTAAGCCTGCCTCCTAATATTCTTTTGATGCACTTAGTATAAAGAATACAGTATTAAAAGCTATTAAGTTTTGTCTGATTTCATTTTACTCTTAAGCTTACTTCAGCCTTTTATTTGAAATTAGGTGAGCAACTTCTCATCTTTCTACCATGAACACTGACTACTTCTATAATCAGAAAAAATAAACCAGTAACAAAGAAATCAAAACCGAGGCAGTGCAGTTATCAAACTCTCCTCAGTTAAACTGCTCATTAGAGGAAACCAAAAAAAGACATTCATCTTCCTTGCAATATTTCAAAATTTTCACCAAAACTTCTTTTCAAGAATACTTCCTGCCAATTACTGTAATTTCATTGAGATTGCCTGACCCTTTTTAAATGTTTTCTTCCAGTAGCCTAGACTGACCTTTTTGCCCAAAGCCTGCGCTTAATGAACATTTTCATATCACAAACTTCTCTGACTGGTTCAAAAGGCCCTCGAATACACAAGCTCCCCTTTCAGAGACAGAGATTATGCCCTCGATGCTCCACATTCAGAACACAATTACTTCAAATACATCAATTCTCAATATTTCAAGTACATGAGGGGAAAAAATTGGCAATTACTATACTAACACAAAATCAATGCTATACCAAATTTAGACATGTATATCCAGTTCCATACTAAATCAGTAATGAGGTGGCATATAAACAAACAAGCTAATGTATCCATGATAAATATTTAAAATTTTAACTTAGGATGTAAGTTCATGAGCTGTTTCAGGACAATGAAATAAACATAATTTGAAATATATACAGCAGGCAAATAAATAATAGGGTTATTTTAAAACCATTTAACTCAGACCAGGTGCCAGGGCACTCATGTGGGTTTCCAGCCTCTGATTTTTGGAGATAAGCTATGATCTGGCCCTCTGACCTCCCTGGACCATCTGCCATGAATAGACAAAGCAATAGGTTATAGACAAGTCAGCGATGGTCCTCCATGCCCATTAGGTAACCCCCTAGCCAAGAGCACGAGCCTGTTAACTTTAAAGGGCTGCCATGCTAACACAGTCCCAAAGCCCCCCAACAAAGCTGCTCTTCACTGTAGGGGTTCAAGACTAACCCTAACCGAACATGACCAAGCTATAGCTGCTTTCAAGTTTTGCTCCAATAAAAGATCGCAAGTTTGGGTTTTAGAGAAGTTTCCTGTGGCGCCAAACCGCTCTGGGGCACTTAGGCAGCTTCTTCAAAAATTTCAAAGTCCCACTGAGCAGCTGTCTAGCATTTTTCAAAGTGGGCAAAGTGCAAAACATCACATGAAAGTGTCTTTCTTACGCATTCCAAAGGCTCAATTGGCTCCATTGCTTTTAATTAGCCTATTCTGACCCAATTAAATCCATTCGTTCATTCATTCATTCATTCAAAATTGCATTTATTAATTCCACGATTCAATTTAAACCAGTTGTCCAGGCTCCATAGGCAACTAATTTTCACCCATGCCACAGTACACCATGAAAAGCAAGAGCCTGGTTAAAACTTATCTATTATTTATGTCTTTTGTGGATGTTTTATAGCGCTAGGTCAGAAAGCTCAACTGATTAGAACAAGGTGCTAATGAGGCCAAGGCTGTGGATTCAATCTCTGCAAGCGCCCCCCAAATACGAGCATGCTCCACATTCAGAACACAATTACTTCAAATACATCAATTCTCAATATTTCAAGTACATGAGGGGAAAAAATTGGCAATTACTATACTAACACAAAATCAATGCTATACCAAATTTAGACATGTATATCCAGTTCCATACTAAATCAGTAATGAGGTGGCATATAAACAAACAAGCTAATGTATCCATGATAAATATTTAAAATTTTAACTTAGGATGTAAGTTCATGAGCTGTTTCAGGACAATGAAATAAACATAATTTGAAATATATACAGCAGGCAAATAAATAATAGGGTTATTTTAAAACCATTTAACTCAGACCAGGTGCCAGGGCACTCATGTGGGTTTCCAGCCTCTGATTTTTGGAGATAAGCTATGATCTGGCCCTCTGACCTCCCTGGACCATCTGCCATGAATAGACAAAGCAATAGGTTATAGACAAGTCAGCGATGGTCCTCCATGCCCATTAGGTAACCCCTAGCCAAGAGCACGAGCCTGTTAACTTTAAAGGGCTGCCATGCTAACACAGTCCCAAAGCCCCCCAACAAAGCTGCTCTTCACTGTAGGGGTTCAAGACTAACCCTAACCGAACATGACCAAGCTATAGCTGCTTTCAAGTTTTGCTCCAATAAAAGATCGCAAGTTTGGGTTTTAGAGAAGTTTCCTGTGGCGCCAAACCGCTCTGGGGCACTTAGGCAGCTTCTTCAAAAATTTCAAAGTCCCACTGAGCTGTCTAGCATTTTTCAAAGTGGGCAAAGTGCAAAACATCACATGAAAGTGTCTTTCTTACGTATTCCAAAGGCTCAATTGGCTCCATTGCTTTTAATTAGCCTATTCTGACCCAATTAAATCCATTCGTTCATTCATTCATTCATTCAAAATTGCATTTATTAATTCCACGATTCAATTTAAACCAGTTGTCCAGGCTCCATAGGCAACTAATTTTCACCCATGCCACAGTACACCATGAAAAGCAAGAGCCTGGTTAAAACTTATCTATTATTTATGTCTTTTGTGGATGTTTTATAGCGCTAGGTCAGAAAGCTCAACTGATTAGAACAAGGTGCTAATGAGGCCAAGGCTGTGGATTCAATCTCTGCAAGCGCCAATTAACTTCTCTTACACAAAACCACCATTCCACAGATGCAGATTAAACTTCTAAACCCAGCCAGCCATGCAAAAAAACATGCCAGTGAGCTCAAGAGAATATTAAGGGAAAGAGTGTGAGTAGCTCAAGGAAGGTTACCACCAAGGTTTAGAGAATGGAGGAAAATTACTGGGTCATTCACTCAGCAATAAATATCCCACATCTGCCCCATGCAATGTGATATGCCAGGTCAGTGGTGGATCAGAAGAAAATTATGGTGGACAGAACAGTTTACAACTTGCCATTCAACTCTAGACGCAGTCCTGCCCAAGTCAAATACTGAAGCTGACACATACAAAAAGAAACTACAATTCAAGCAAGAAATAATTAATAGGCATAATTAAAAGCAAAAAAGTGAAAATATTAGTCACTCAGTCATGTCTGACTCTTTGCAACTCCATAGATGATAGCCTGCCAGGCTCCTCTGTCCATGGGATTCTCCAGGCAAGAATACTACTGGAGTGGGCTGCCATTCCCTTCTCCAGGGGATCATCCCAACCCAGGAATCGAACCCAGGTCTTCTGCATTGCAGGTGGATTATTTACCATCTGAGCCACCAGGGAAGCCCTCATAGGCAAAGTAAGATGCATGATAAACCAAGAAATTTAAAAATCTTCATAGTCTTACAAAGGACAGAGAGTTCATGTTCAGCTAGTGTGATCAAAAATGACTTAATGGAAAAAATGAATTTTGGCCTGGGGCTTATGGGAAAAATTGAGAGAAAGTCTAGAAAATAGGTCAAAACTAAATAACAGAAGCCTTCAATACTAAATAAACTTTATCTTCTAAAACTCAGAGAATTAGTAAAACAAAATAAAACTTCCCAGGCAGTCCAGTGATTAACAATTCCCCTTTTGATGCAGAGGGTGTGAATTCAATCTCTGGTCAGGGAGCTAAAATCCCATATGCCCCAAGACCAAAAAAAAAAAAAAAAAAAGTATAAAACAGAAGCAATACTGTAACAAGTTCAATAAAGATTTTTTAAATGGTCCACAGCAAAAAATATATATATATTTAAAAAAAAAAGAAAGAATTAGTAGAATTTTCTTAATATACCAATAACCTGAATAGAACTTAGAGACTATATTGGTGGTGGCATGGGTCACCTGAGAGAGAGGGGATCAGAGAAAATGAGGCTTCCCTAACAGCTGTATCCAAGATCTTCATGTGAACGGGAACAGATTCAGAAAATACTAGAAAAATAGAAATTGCCAGGATTTGGCAGTGAGTCAGATGGAAGACATTATTGAAGGAAGGGAAATAAAAAATATATGAGGATTCAGAATCCAGCAAAAGGGGGAATGGTAGTACCATAAGCAGAAATAACAACTAGAAATAAAAGGGATGGGATGAGCCAGGAGGAGTCAGAAAGGTAGATGATGATGATGATGAATCTGTGTTTCTATATAGTAAGTTTGAAGCACTGGCTAAATATTCAGCCAAGTTCATACAGCAGACTTTAAAGGTGTCCCCAACTTACAATTTGTTTTTCTACTTTATGATTGTACAGAAGCAGTTTGCATCAGGAGAGACCATATTCTGAGTTTTCAATATTGATCTTTCCCCAGGCTAGAGACATGCAGTGTGATACCCTCTGGTCATGTTGGACAGCGGCAATAATCTGTAGCTCCCAGCTGGTCACATGATCCCAAGAATAAATGCCTGACACACTTACAGTCCTTCTGTACCCAATCATTCTGCTTTCCACTTTCACTAGAGCGGTCAATAATATCCAACCTTTTATTATGCAATGGGCTTTGTGTTAGATGATTCTGCCCAACTGCAGGCTAAGGTAAGGGTTGAGCCCATTTAAGGTAGGCAAGCTAAGTCATGGGAAAAATTGAGAGAAAGTCTAGAAAATAGGTCAAAACTAAATAACAGAAGCCTTCAATACTAAATAAACTTTATCTTCTAAAACTCAGAGAATTAGTAAAACAAAATAAAACTTCCCAGGCAGTCCAGTGATTAACAATTCCCCTTTTGATGCAGAGGGTGTGAATTCAACCTCTGGTCAGGGAGCTAAAATCCCATATGCCCCAAGACCAAAAAAAAAAAAAAAAAGTATAAAACAGAAGCAATACTGTAACAAGTTCAATAAAGATTTTTTAAATGGTCCACAGCAAAAAATATATATATATTTAAAAAAAAAAAAGAAAGAATTAGTAGAATTTTCTTAATATACCAATAACCTGAATAGAACTTAGAGACTATGTTGGTGGTGGCATGGGTCACCTGAGAGAGAGGGGATCAGAGAAAATGAGGCTTCCCTAACAGCTGTATCCAAGATCTTCATGTGAACGGGAACAGATTCAGAAAATACTAGAAAAATAGAAATTGCCAGGATTTGGCAGTGAGTCAGATGGAAGACATTATTGAAGGAAGGGAAATAAAAAATATATGGATTCAGAATCCAGCAAAAGGGGGAATGGTAGTACCATAAGCAGAAATAACAACTAGAAATAAAAGGGATGGGATGAGCCAGGAGGAGTCAGAAAGGTAGATGATGATGATGATGAATCTGTGTTTCTATATAGTAAGTTTGAAGCACTGGCTAAATATTCAGCCAAGTTCATACAGCAGACTTTAAAGGTGTCCCCAACTTACAATTTGTTTTTCTACTTTATGATTGTACAGAAGCAGTTTGCATCAGGAGAGACCATATTCTGAGTTTTCAATATTGATCTTTCCCCAGGCTAGAGACATGCAATGTGATACCCTCTGGTCATGTTGGACAGCGGCAATAATCTGTAGCTCCCAGCTGGTCACATGATCCCAAGAATAAATGCCTGACACACTTACAGTCCTTCTGTACCCAATCATTCTGCTTTCCACTTTCACTAGAGCGGTCAATAATATCCAACCTTTTATTATGCAATGGGCTTTGTGTTAGATGATTCTGCCCAACTGCAGGCTAAGGTAAGGGTTGAGCCCATTTAAGGTAGGCAAGCTAAGTCATGGTGCCCAGTCAGTTGATTAAGTGTATTAAAATGCACCTTCTACATAAGATATTTGCAATTTACAAGGAACTTATCAGAAGGTAATCCCTCCATAAGTCAAGGAAGATCTGTAGTAAGCAGGGGTAAGTCAATAATATCGAATGCCGCAGAAAACAAAGGAGAATAAAGAGAGAAAAATCCATTTGATAGTAAGGAAACCTGGTAATTCACTGAATACATTACCATTTTTCTTCCTTCCAAGCAGAGAGTCTATACTTCCCCAACTAACCATTTAGTTAGACTCGAAAGTGTGACTAGTTCTGGCCAAAGAGTTTCAGCAAAAGTGACACGTCTCATTTCCAGGTGAGAAAATGCAATCTGGGAGTACAATGTGGGATTCTCTTTTTCCTTTGTCGAAGCAACTGCAATCCAGTCCAGATAGGGCTGCTTCATCAGCCTGGATCTGAGCCATCCAGTCATACGGCAGCATTCCCAGACCCCTCTCAGTGCTGCAGCAGTCATCTGCATAACACGCGTGAGTTTTAAGTGACTGATAGAGCAGGATTTGGGAGAACCTTCAAGAAAACAGCTTCAACAAAGTGGCAAGAAAAAAAAGTCTGTCTCATGAGGTGCCAAGAAGTGACAGGATGGAAAAGGTGACAATTTCAGCAAGATCACTGTGTTAGTAAATCTGGTCATGAAAAGATGGAAAGGTTTCAGCAACTTTGAAGGTAATAAAAGAGAGAACTAGTTTGGGAGAGTCTTGGGAGGTGTCTACTTTTTTTTTGATTGTACAGAAGCAGTTTGCATCAGGAGAGACCATATTCTGAGTTTTCAATATTGATCTTTCCCCAGGCTAGAGACATGCAGTGTGATACCCTCTGGTCATGTTGGACAGCGGCAATAATCTGTAGCTCCCAGCTGGTCACATGATCCCAAGAATAAATGCCTGACACACTTACAGTCCTTCTGTACCCAATCATTCTGCTTTCCACTTTCACTAGAGCGGTCAATAATATCCAACCTTTTATTATGCAATGGGCTTTGTGTTAGATGATTCTGCCCAACTGCAGGCTAAGGTAAGGGTTGAGCCCATTTAAGGTAGGCAAGCTAAGTCATGGTGCCCAGTCAGTTGATTAAGTGTATTAAAATGCACCTTCTACATAAGATATTTGCAATTTACAAGGAACTTATCAGAAGGTAATCCCTCCATAAGTCAAGGAAGATCTGTAGTAAGCAGGGGTAAGTCAATAATATCGAATGCCGCAGAAAACAAAGGAGAATAAAGAGAGAAAAATCCATTTGATAGTAAGGAAACCTGGTAATTCACTGAATACATTACCATTTTTCTTCCTTCCAAGCAGAGAGAGTCTATACTTCCTCAACTAACCATTTAGTTAGACTCGAAAGTGTGACTAGTTCTGGCCAAAGAGTTTCAGCAAAAGTGACACGTCTCATTTCCAGGTGAGAAAATGCAATCTGGGAGTACAATGTGGGATTCTCTTTTTCCTTTGTCGAAGCAACTGCAATCCAGTCCAGATAGGGCTGCTTCATCAGCCTGGATCTGAGCCATCCAGTCATACGGCAGCATTCCCAGACCCCTCTCAGTGCTGCAGCAGTCGTCTGCATAACACGCGTGAGTTTTAAGTGACTGATAGAGCAGGATTTGGGAGAACCTTCAAGAAAACAGCTTCAACAAAGTGGCAAGAAAAAAAAGTCTGTCTCATGAGGTGCCAAGAAGTGACAGGATGGAAAAGGTGACAATTTCAGCAAGATCACTGTGTTAGTAAATCTGGTCATGAAAAGATGGAAAGGTTTCAGCAACTTTGAAGGTAATAAAAGAGAGAACTAGTTTGGGAGAGCTTTTGTTGTTGTGTTACTTCCAAGGAAGAAGGAGTATGGGGTGGGAGGGGAGATGAACAGAGTAAGATTCCAAAAGATTTGGAAGAGGTTAAGGTAGATAGAGTCACACTTCTTCCTCTGAGGAAGGAATAATGAGAAGAAAGATTAGCCTTCAGGAAATATTGCGAAGGGAAGGGAAGAAACTGAACACACTTGTGTCAGATGGTTTCAACCAGTCAACAGTGACATCTTCCTACACAAAGGCTGTCATGTCTTAACACTGTCCTGGGTATTATCGCTACTTGCAAAATACTAACTAAAAGCAAAGTCTTTCATAAAGTTCATCCTCCTTTTAAGACACAGTGAATGACTATAACGCTCTGAATACAGGGCTAAGCAAGATGAGGGATACAAGCAAGGAAGGCCTGCACTGTAGTCTCTTTCATAAACAATGAAAACTATTATATATTCACAATTAGTAAAAAGCAGAAAACTGTATATAAACTAGGGTTAAGATGTAAATGACAGGGGGGAGCCAAGATGGCAGAGTAATGAGGGGAAGATTTCACCTGCTCCCCAACAGAATCACCAGAACTAATCAAGAAGTGAACCACCACCAACAAACCAGCCGTTAGACGACAGAAGAATTCCATAGGTCTGCGAGAGTAGAAGAGTGAACAGCCAGAAATTTCCCGGAGGTACAGTTCTAAGAATCCTCTATCCTAACTCCCACGCCGGACCGCACCGACGGACAGCGCGTCAGCAAGTGCCCTAAAAGGGGGCCTAAGCGGAGCTTCGGGGGAGAGAGGGCAGCGCTCAGCGTGAAAACTCCAAGAATCCGCCCGGAACTCCGACAGAAATTAAGACACTGCAAAGATAGGATACCGGAGCAGGGCCGGACTGAACGAGTGCTGCCTAGCGACCTGAAGCCAGGAGGGAGCGCCCAGTGTGAAAATCGTGCCGCTAGGCCGGGCGAAAATCGCGACTTTCCACCTGGCACTAGGTGAGTTCAAACACTTCTAGTGGGGGACTGGCTGAAGGGAAAGTCGCCCACAGATTGCTGACCATGGAAAGGTTTCAGCAACTTTGAAGGTAATAAAAGAGAGAACTAGTTTGGGAGAGCTTTTGTTGTTGTGTTACTTCCAAGGAAGAAGGAGTATGGGGTGGGAGGGGAGATGAACAGAGTAAGATTCCAAAAGATTTGGAAGAGGTTAAGGTAGATAGAGTCACACTTCTTCCTCTGAGGAAGGAATAATGAGAAGAAAGACTAGCCTTCGGGAAATATTGCGAAGGGAAGGGAAGAAACTGAACACACTTGTGTCAGATGGTTTCAACCAGTCAACAGTGACATCTTCCTACACAAAGGCTGTCATGTCTTAACACTGTCCTGGGTATGATCGCTACTTGCAAAATACTAACTAAAAGCAAAGTCTTTCATAAAGTTCATCCTCCTTTTAAGACACAGTGAATGAGTATAACGCTCTGAATACAGGGCTAAGCAAGATGAGGGATACAAGCAAGGAAGGTCTGCACTGTAGTCTCTTTCATAAACAATGAAAACTATTATATATTCACAATTAGTAAAAAGCAGAAAACTGTATATAAACTAGGGTTAAGATGTAAATGACAGGGGGGAGCCAAGATGGCAGAGTAATGAGGGGAAGATTTCACCTGCTCCCCAACAGAATCACCAGAACTAATCAAGAAGTGAACCACCACCAACAAACCAGCCGTTAGACGACAGAAGAATTCCATAGGTCTGCGAGAGTAGAAGAGTGAACAGCCAGAAATTTCCCGGAGGTACAGTTCTAAGAATCCTCTATCCTAACTCCCACGCCGGACCGCACCGACGGACAGCGCGTCAGCAAGTGCCCTAAAAGGGGGCCTAAGCGGAGCCTCGGGGGAGAGAGGGCAGCGCTCAGCGTGAAAACTCCAAGAATCCGCCCGGATCGCCGGCAGAAATTAAGACACTGCGAAGATAGGATACTGGAGCAGGGCCGGACGGAACGAGTGCTGCCTAGCGACCTGGAGCCAGAAGGGAGCGCCCAGTGTGAAAATCGTGCCGCTCGGCCGGGCGAAAATCACGACTTTCCGCCTGGCACCGGGTGAGTTCAAACACTCCTAGTAGGGGACTGGCTGAAGGGAAAGTCGCCCACAGATTGCTGACCAGGGACCAGGCTCGAGCCAGACGGGGAAGCTTGTGCCTGCCTTTGGGACTTGGACTCATAACTGGCAGTGTGCGTGCGCGCCAGTGGAGGAGGAGCCCGTGCACCCCATAGTTACACCCGCAGTGGAGGAAGCCGGGAGAAGGGCAGGTATTGGAGGCTACCGGCGGGTGCGCGGCAGAGCCAGGGCGCCCCCCTCCACCGGACTGCGCATGCTGCGGCCCCCCGCCCGACGGACTGGGATCAGCCCGCCGTCACGGTCAGCACCTGAGCTTACAGACCGGTGCCATAAGGGAAGGCTACATCATCAAGACAACACCATCGAGAGCAGACTGGCTTCCACCAGACAGATGAGAGGATAAAAACAAGGGACAGTATTTAGCTTTTTTATTTATCTGTTGCGGACGGTTCTGTTTATTCGTTTGATGGGTCAGGTTTGGTTTTTTTTTGTTTTTTTTTGTTTTTTCTCTTTTTCTTTTGTCTCTTCTTATTAAGTTTCTCTTCCCTTTTTAATTTTTAATTTCTTTTTTTGATTTTTAATTATTAATTTTTTTTAATTTTAATTTTTGGAAACTTCTAATTTTCTTTCCTTTCCCACTCCTTCCTCCCTCTATGTTCTAAATCTAAAACTTTCTCCTATCTACCACTATCCTCTAGACAAATATTTCCTACCTTCCTGTCTCCACTATTCTCTTCCAGCTGCACTAAACAATACAACACACTAATCTTGGCTACATAACTCTATAAAATCCTTCCAAGATGAATCTATTGCTTCTCATTACCCATACACTCTCCACCTCCTCAGCAAGTGCCTAAAGCAGGGCCTAAGCGGAGGCTCGGGTGAGAGAGGGCAGCAACCAGCATGCAAACTCCAAGAATCCGCCCGGATCGCTGGCAGAAATTAAGACACTGCGAAGACAGGATACTGGAGCAGGGCCAGGCGGAACGAGTGCTGCCTAGCAACCTGGAGCTGGGAGGGGGCGCCCAGTGCAAAAATCGCGCCGATAGGCCGGGCAAAAATCGCGACGTTCCACCTGGCATCGGGTGAGTTCAAACACTTCTAGTGGGGGACTGGCTGAAGGGAAAGTCGCCCACAGATTGCTGACCAGGGACCAGGCTCGAGCCAGACAGGGAAGCTTGTGCCTGCCTTTGGGACTTGGAGGCGTAACCGGCAGTGCGCGCGCGCCAGTGGCGGAGGAGCCAGTGCACCCCCATAGCTACACCTGCAGCGGAGGAAGCCGGGAGAAGGGCAGGTATTGGAGGCTACCGGCGGGTGCGTGGCAGAGCCAGGACGCCCCCATCCAACACGGGATTGTGCGCGCGCTGCGGCCCCCCGCCCGACGGACTGGGATCAGCCCGCCGTCCCGCCCAGCACCTGAGCTTACAGACCGGTGCCATAAGGGAAGGCTACATCATCAAGACAACACCATCGAGAGCAGACTGGCTTCCACCAGACAGATGAGAGGATAAAAACAAGGGACAGTATTTAGCTTTTTTATTTATCTGTTGCGGACGGTTCTGTTTATTCGTTTGATGGGTCAGGTTTGGTTTTTTTTTGTTTTTTTTGTTTTTTCTCTTTTTCTTTTGTCTCTTCTTATTAAGTTTCTCTTCCCTTTTTAATTTTTAATTTCTTTTTTTGATTTTTAATTATTAATTTTTTTTAATTTTAATTTTTGGAAACTTCTAATTTTCTTTCCTTTCCCACTCCTTCCTCCCTCTATGTTCTAAATCTAAAACTTTCTCCTATCTACCACTATCCTCTAGACAAATATTTCCTACCTTCCTGTCTCCACTATTCTCTTCCAGCTGCACTAAACAATACAACACACTAATCTTGGCTACATAACTCTATAAAATCCTTCCAAGATGAATCTATTGCTTCTCATTACCCATACACTCTCCACCTCCTCACCCCCAACACGTCTTAGTTAAAAACTGCTTTCAGTGAAATAGTCCAAGCCAGGACCTTGCCTAGGATCTATTTTTCCAGGCACTGTTTTAATTAATTCAGAGCTTAATGGGCAAGTACCATCTTTGATTGCGTCATTTGCCAGAAAATTTTCCTATGCTTCGTCACTGTAAGACTGGTTAGATGCGGTTATTGCTGTGTATGTATGTATATCTTATGACTATGTTAGAAAACATCTGCATGCTTTTATGACTGTCACCCACCAGGGACACACCTCTTGTTCCTCATATGCTAATATCTGAACTAATATCACGGAACACCATAGCAAACCAGACATAGAGTCTACACCCCCCGACCAATCATCAAACCAAGGATCCTCGGACTAGAAGCCCTGATTCCAAGACCCCACACTATCAAAGAACATACAACATTAGAGATTGTTCACCTGTAAACAAGGCCTAACACCACCCAAGACACAAACCATTGTACCCTTCTAGAAGGACAGAAACCCAAAGGAAGGGAGAATTCAACCAAGTAGCCTGGTGGAGAAAAGAACTCCGTACACACAGACACCCACAAAGAAACAAAAACTAACCTAATAATGAAATGACAGAGAAACGGCACAAATGAAGGACCAAGCTAGAGAATCACAGCTTCAAATGACAGAGGAGGAGATAGACAAATTATCTGAAAGAGAATTCAGAAAAACTATACTAATGAGGATGCAAAACACAGAAAACAGAATATTAGAGGAAATTAGTGCATTGAGAAAAGACATGCAGGAAATGAAAAATAAGCAAATAGAGACCACCAACTCAGTTGCTGAACTCAAAAATACTATAGGAGGCATCAACAGTAGAGTATCGGAATAGGCTGAAGAACGGATAAGTGAGCTGGAAGATAGAATGGTTGAGGTAAATACTGAGGAACAGAACAAAGCCGAAAGAATTAAAAGAACTGAGGACAGCATCACAGACCTATGGGACGATATCAAACGCACCAACATTAGAATTATAGGAGTTCCAGAGGAAGAAGAGGGGAAGAAAGGTTACAAAAAAATTCTTGAAGAGGTTATAGTTGAAAACTTCCCCAGCATGGGAAAGGAAATAGTCAACCAAGTCCAAGAAGCACAAAGAGTTCCATACAGGATAAACCCCAGAAGAAATACACCAAGGCACATACTAATCAAACTAACGCAGACTAAATATAAAGACAGATTACTAAAAGCAACAAGAAGCAAACAACAAGTAACATATAAAGGAAACCCCATACGTCTAATGCAGATCTCTCAACAGAAACCCTGCAGGCCAGAAGAGAATGGCATGACACATTTAAACAGCTAAAAGAGAATAACCTCCAACCAAGAATTCTCTACCCAGCAAGAATCTCATTCAGAATTGATGGAGAAGTCAAAAACTTCTCAGACAGACAAAAATTAAAAGAATTCTGTACCACAAAACCAGCCCTACAACAGGTGTTAAGGGGCCTGATATAGCCAATAAATACAAGAGAAGAAGAAGTCCTACAAATCAAACCCCAAACTTCTAAGAATATGACTATAGGAACATTTGTATCAATAATTGCTTTGAATGTAAATAGACTAAATGCTAAAACCAAACGACACAGGTTCGCTGAATGGATCAAGAAACATGACATATGCTGTTCACAAGAGACCCACTTCAGACCTAGAGACACTCATAGACTGAAAGTGAAAGGCTGGAAAAGATATTCCATGCAAATGGAAATAAAAAATAAGCAAATAGAGACCACCAACTCAGTTGCTGAACTCAAAAATACTATAGGAGGCATCAACAGTAGAGTATCGGAATAGGCTGAAGAACGGATAAGTGAGCTGGAAGATAGAATGGTTGAGGTAAATACTGAGGAACAGAACAAAGCCGAAAGAATTAAAAGAACTGAGGACAGCATCACAGACCTATGGGACGATATCAAACGCACCAACATTAGAATTATAGGAGTTCCAGAGGAAGAAGAGGGGAAGAAAGGTTACAAAAAAATTCTTGAAGAGGTTATAGTTGAAAACTTCCCCAGCATGGGAAAGGAAATAGTCAACCAAGTCCAAGAAGCACAAAGAGTTCCATACAGGATAAACCCCAGAAGAAATACACCAAGGCACATACTAATCAAACTAACGCAGACTAAATATAAAGACAGATTACTAAAAGCAACAAGAAGCAAACAACAAGTAACATATAAAGGAAACCCCATACGTCTAATGCAGATCTCTCAACAGAAACCCTGCAGGCCAGAAGAGAATGGCATGACACATTTAAACAGCTAAAAGAGAATAACCTCCAACCAAGAATTCTCTACCCAGCAAGAATCTCATTCAGAATTGATGGAGAAGTCAAAAACTTCTCAGACAGACAAAAATTAAAAGAATTCTGTACCACAAAACCAGCCCTACAACAGGTGTTAAGGGGCCTGATATAGCCAATAAATACAAGAGAAGAAGAAGTCCTACAAATCAAACCCCAAACTTCTAAGAATATGACTATAGGAACATTTGTATCAATAATTGCTTTGAATGTAAATAGACTAAATGCTAAAACCAAACGACACAGGTTCGCTGAATGGATCAAGAAACATGACATATGCTGTTCACAAGAGACCCACTTCAGACCTAGAGACACTCATAGACTGAAAGTGAAAGGCTGGAAAAAGATATTCCATGCAAATGGAAATCAAAAGAAAGCTGGGGTAGCAATCCTAATATCAGACAAAATAGATTTTAAAGCAAAGAAGATTCTGAGAGACAAGGCAGGTCACTACATCATGATTAAGGGATCCATCCAAGTGGAAGACATAACAGTCATGAATATCTACGCACCCAATACAGGGGCACCTCAATACATAAGACAGATACTTTCAGACTTAAAAGAAGAAATCAATAATAACACAATAATAGTAGGAGACTTTAACACTCCTCTCACACCAATGGATAGATCATCCAAACAGAAAATTAATAAAGAAGTACAAACCTTAAATGCCACACTAGAAAAGATGGACCTCATAGATATCTTTAGGACGTTCCATCCAAAAGCAGAAGAATACACTTTCTTCTCAAGTGCTCACGGAACATTCTCCAGGATAGACCACATCTTGGGCCACAAATCTATCCTCAGTCAAATCAAGAAAACTGAAATTATATCAACCATCTTCTTGGACCACAATACAATGAGACTAGAGATCAACTACAGGAAAAAAACTGCTAAAAATACAAACACATGGCGATTAAACAACACATACCTAAAAAACCAACTGATTACTGAGGAAATCAAAGGAGAAATTAAAAAATTCCTATAAGAAAATGACAATGAACATATGACTGTGCAAAACCTATGGGATACCACAAAAGCAGTTCTAAGGGGGAAACTTATAGCAATACAATCCCACCTCAAGAAATTAGGAAAATATGAAGCAGATAACCTAACCCTCCACTTAAAACAATTGGAGAAAGAAGAACAAAAACATCCCAAAGCCAGCAGAAGACGAGAAATTATAAAGACTAGAGCAGAAATAAATGAGAAAGAAATGAAAAAAACTATAGTACGAACAAATAAAACAAAAAGCTGGTTCTTTGAAAAGGTAAACAAAATTGACAAGCCTCTGGCCAGACTCATCAAGAGAAAGAGAAGAACCAGATCAACAAAATCAAAAACGAAAAAGGAGAGATCACAACAGATCATGCATAAATCCAAAGGATTCTAAGGGACTATTATGAGCAACTCTATGACAACAAACAGGACAACCTGGAAGAAATGGACAGTTTCTTGGGGAAGATCAATCTCCCAAGACTGACCCAGGAAGAAACAGAAACTTTGAACAACCGAATCACAAGCTCAGAAATCGAATCTGTGATTAAAAATCTACCCAAAAATAAAAGCCCAGGGCCAGATGGCTTCACAGCCGAATTCTACCAAACATTTAAAGAAGAGCTAATGCCTGTCCTTCTAAAACTCTTTCAAAAAATTGCACAAGAAGGAAAACTTCCAAACACATTCTACGAGGCCACCATCACCCTGATACCCAAACCAGGCAAAGAAAACACAAAAAAGGAAAATTACAGACCAATTTCCCTGATGAACTTAGATGCCAAGATCCTCAACAAAATCCTAGCAAACAGAATTCAACGACACATCAAAAAACTCATACATCATGATCAAGTCGGGTTCATCCCAGGCATGCAAGGATTCTTCAACATCCGCAAATCAATCAATGTGATACACCATATCAACAAACTGAGAGACAAAAATCACATGATCATCTCAATAGATGCAGAAAAAGCCTTCGACAAAGTACAACATCCATTTATGATAAAAACTCTTCAGAAAATAGGCATAGAAGGAACCTATCTCAACATAGTGAAAGCCATATATATGAGAAGCCCACAGCGAACATTATTCTCAACGGTGAAAAACTGAAAGCATTCCCTCTAAGATCAGGAACAAGACAGGGGTGTCCACTTTCACCACTACTATTCAACATAGTCCTGGAAGTTCTAGCAACGGCAATAAGAGAAAGAAATCAAAGGAATTCAGATTGGAAAGGAAGAGGTCAAGCTCTCTCTTTTTGCAGATGACATGATATTATACATAGAAAATCCCAAAGACTCTATTACAAAGCTACTAGAGCTAATCAACGAATTCAGCAAAGTCGCAGGATACAAAATCAACACACAGAAATCACTGGCATTCCTATACACAAACAATGAAAAATCAGAAAACGAAATCAAAGAGGCAGTCCCCTTCACCATTGCAACCAAAAGAATCAAATATCTAGGAATAAACCTACCCAAAGAAACAAAAGAACTGTACACAGAAAATTACAAGACACTCTTTAAGAAGACTTAAACAGTTGGAGAGATATTCCATGTTCCTGGGTCGGAAGAATCAATATTGTGAAAATGACCATACTGCCAAATATCATCTACAGATTCAATGCAATACCTATTCAACTACCACTGACATTTTTCACAGAACTAGACCAAAGAATCACACAGTTCATATGGAAACACAAAAGACCTCGAATAGCCAAGGCAATTCTGAGAAAGAAAAACGGAGCTGGAGGCATCAGCCTCCCTAACTTCAGACTCTACTACAAAGCAACAGTCATCAAGACAGTATGGTACTGGCACAAAAACAGAACTATAGACCAATGGAACAAGATTGAGAACCCAGAGATCAACCCACGCACCTATGGGTACCTTATTTTTGACAAAGGAGGAGAAACTATAAAATGGGACAAAGACAGCCTCAACAAGTGGTGCTGGGAAAATTGGACAGCTACATGCAAAAAAATGAAGTTGGAACATTCCCTGACCCCATACACAAAGATCAACTCAAAATGGATTAAAGACCTAAATGTAAGACCAGAAACCAGCAAACTCTTAGAGGAGAATATAGGCAAAACCATCAAGGACATCAATCTAAGCAAGATCTTCTCTGACCCACCAACTAAAATAGCGGAACTGAAAAGAAAAATGAACATGTGGGACCTCATGAAACTTAAAAGCTTTTGTACAGCAAAAGAAATTACAAAAAAGTTCAACAGACACCCCACAGAGTGGGAGAAAATCATAGCAAATGAAACAACAGACAAAGAATTAATCTCCAAAATCTACAAGCAACTCAGACAACTCAGCACGGGAAAAACGAACAACCCAATCAAAAAATGGGGAAAAGATCTAAAGAGACGCCTCTCCAAAGAGGAAATACAGATGGCCCAAAAGCACATGAAACGATGCTCAACCTCGCTTATTATTAGAGAAATGCAAATTAAAACTACAATGAGATACCACCTCACATCCATCAGAATGGCCATCAAACCTCGCATAAATGCTGGAGAGGTGGAGAAAAGGGAACCCTCTTGCACTGCTGGTGGGAATGTAAATTAATACAACCTCTTTAAGAAGACTTAAACAGTTGGAGAGATATTCCATGTTCCTGGGTCGGAAGAATCAATATTGTGAAAATGACCATACTGCCAAATATCATCTACAGATTCAATGCAATACCTATTCAACTACCACTGACATTTTTCACAGAACTAGACCAAAGAATCACACAGTTCATATGGAAACACAAAAGACCTCGAATAGCCAAGGCAATTCTGAGAAAGAAAAACGGAGCTGGAGGCATCAGCCTCCCTAACTTCAGACTCTACTACAAAGCAACAGTCATCAAGACAGTATGGTACTGGCACAAAAACAGAACTATAGACCAATGGAACAAGATTGAGAACCCAGAGATCAACCCACGCACCTATGGGTACCTTATTTTTGACAAAGGAGGAGAAACTATAAAATGGGACAAAGACAGCCTCAACAAGTGGTGCTGGGAAAATTGGACAGCTACATGCAAAAAAATGAAGTTGGAACATTCCCTGACCCCATACACAAAGATCAACTCAAAATGGATTAAAGACCTAAATGTAAGACCAGAAACCAGCAAACTCTTAGAGGAGAATATAGGCAAAACCATCAAGGACATCAATCTAAGCAAGATCTTCTCTGACCCACCAACTAAAATAGCGGAACTGAAAAGAAAAATGAACATGTGGGACCTCATGAAACTTAAAAGCTTTTGTACAGCAAAAGAAATTACAAAAAAGTTCAACAGACACCCCACAGAGTGGGAGAAAATCATAGCAAATGAAACAACAGACAAAGAATTAATCTCCAAAATCTACAAGCAACTCAGACAACTCAGCACGGGAAAAACGAACAACCCAATCAAAAAATGGGAAAAAGATCTAAAGAGACGCCTCTCCAAAGAGGAAATACAGATGGCCCAAAAGCACATGAAACGATGCTCAACCTCGCTTATTATTAGAGAAATGCAAATTAAAACTACAATGAGATACCACCTCACATCCATCAGAATGGCCATCATCAAAAAACCTGCAGACAATAAATGCTGGAGAGGGTGTGGAGAAAAGGGAACCCTCTTGCACTGCTGGTGGGAATGTCAATTGATACAGCCTCTATGGAAGACAGTATGGAGATTTCTTTAAAAACTAAAAATAGAAGCAGCCTACGACCCAGCAATCCCACTCTTAGGCTTATGCCCTGATGACATCAAAACTGAAAGAAGCACCTGTATTCCAATGTTCATTGCAGCTCTCTATACAATAGCCAGAACTTGGAAGCAACCTAGATGTCCATCGATGAATGAATGGATACAGAAGCGCTGGTACATATATACAATGGAATACTACTCAGCTGTTAAAAGAAATGCAGAAGACTCAGTCCTAATAAAGTGGTTGGCTCTAGAACCTATCATTAAAAGTGAAGTAAGTCAAAAAGAGAAGGAGTACTAACACACATATATGGAGTCTAGTATGATAGTCTTGATAACACACACAGTGAACACATGGAAAAACAGACAGCATAGACATAGGGACATTGTGGGGAAGAAATAGGGAGGGGGAAGCATGGAGGGAGTAACATGGAAACCTATACTGTTATGTGTGGAAAAGATAGCTAGTGTCATTGTGCTAAGTGAATAGGAGTGCTTACAATGGCTTGGGGCGATGGTCCGGAGGGGTGGGATGGGGCGAACGGGGTGGGGGGACTGGGGGGTGAGGACCATGGATATGCATATGACTGATCTGGGAACATACATGTCTGTGAACAACAAAACTCTGTAAAACCTTTAGAATAAAGAATAATTAAAAAAAAAAAGATGTAAATGACAGGAAAGAGTGATTACTCAGGTCTAGGAAAGTTAGGGGAAAAAAGTCTCTTTGAAGCACTACAGCTTGGAGGTATGCAAGATTTAAAGAGAGACACAGAAAATGGAGGAATTCCTAGTGATTACAAGGACCTTGGCCAAGCAGGCAGACTAGGATGAGCTCAGCATGATCTTGGGATGGGAAGGTTAACCTATCTAGGGTCGGATATATGTGTATGTGCTATTCTTAGCCATATATAGTGAGAAAACAACCCCAGCTAATTTAAAACTAACTACAATGAGCACCTACATCCCAGAATGGCCATCATCAAAAACCTGCAGACAATAAATGCTGGAGAGGTGGAGAAAAGGGAACCCTCTTGCACTGCTGTTGGGAATGTAAATTGATACAGCCTCTATGGAAGACAGTATGGAGATTTCTTTAAAAACTAAAAATAGAAGCAGCCTACGACCCAGCAATCCCACTCTTAGGCTTATGCCCTGATGACATCAAAACTGAAAGAAGCACCTGTATTCCAATGTTCATTGCAGCTCTCTATACAATAGCCAGAACTTGGAAGCAACCTAGATGTCCATCGATGAATGAATGGATACAGAAGCGCTGGTACATATATACAATGGAATACTACTCAGCTGTTAAAAGAAATGCAGAAGACTCAGTCCTAATAAAGTGGTTGGCTCTAGAACCTATCATTAAAAGTGAAGTAAGTCAAAAAGAGAAGGAGTACTAACACACATATATGGAATCTAGTATGATAGTCTTGATAACACACACAGTGAGCACATGCAAAAACAGACAGCATAGACATAGGGACATTGTGGGGAAGAAATAGGGAGGGGGAAGCATGGAGGGAGTAACATGGAAACCTATACTGTTATGTGTGGAAAAGATAGCTAGTGTCATTGTGCTAAGTGAATAGGAGTGCTTACAATGGCTTGGGGCGATGGTCCGGAGGGGTGGGATGGGGCGAACGGGGGTGGGGGGGACTGGGGGGTGAGGACCATGGATATGCATATGACTGATCTGGGAACATACATGTCTGTGAACAACAAAACTCTGTAAAACCTTTAGAATAAAGAATAATTAAAAAAAAAAAGATGTAAATGACAGGAAAGAGTGATTACTCAGGTCTAGGAAAGTTAGGGGAAAAAAGTCTCTTTGAAGCACTACAGCTTGGAGGTATGCAAGATTTAAAGAGAGACACAGAAAATGGAGGAATTCCTAGTGATTACAAGGACCTTGGCCAAGCAGGCAGACTAGGATGAGCTCAGCATGATCTTGGGATGGGAAGGTTAACCTATCTAGGGTCGGATATATGTGTATGTGCTATTCTTAGCCATATATAGTGAGAAAACAACCCCAGCTAATTTAAGGATTCAGAGAGGTCACAAAATTTACAGGAGAAACACAAAGCTAGGTTGAGGTGAAGCAAGACTGGCCTAGATGATTCTAGTGCAGTCACTGATGGACACAGACACCTCAGGCTGCACTGTCGGCCGCAGACACCATCACTGATGTCTCTGGAGACTGAACGGGTGCTGCCACCGCCTCCACATATCACAGTGCATTCTGTGAGGGCCGTATCCCTCTGCATCCATCTCTATCTTATGATTCAAAGTCTGAGAGAGGTATGTCCAAAAGGGAAGACCTAGATCACATGCTATGACAGAGGATGACACCCCCAGGGAGGCAGGAAAAGGGACTCTCTGGTATCAGCAGTTTCTGCAGCAGGGACATAGTTCTGCTTCGTGAGGCAGGGGATTCCCATAGGTAAGTGGTTCCATTAGTGGTTGGCCATAAGTCTACTACAGTGTTTAGGACAAGTAGAAATATGACTAGAATAATTAATGGAGGATGAAGAAGTGAATAAGGAGGACCCTGAAATCTGGACAAAAGAATTTAGCTTCCATTGATAGCCAGCAAGAAGAACAGCCTGTTCAAGCCTCTGATGAGTCAGACCTTCCTTCCACCAGCCAGGACCCCCCTTCTGTAGATACTAGCAGTAGTCAGCCGAAGCCTTTCAGAAGAGTAAGACTTCAGACATTGAGACAAGGTGTCCGTGGTCGCCAGTTTAACAGAGAGAGAGGTGTGAGCCATGCAATGGGAGGGAGAGGAGGAATAAAGAGAGGAAATATTAAACACCCTGTAAACTATAGTAATTGTGAATAAGACTGTCAAATCTGTTTTAGTGTAATGATGGTCGAGTTTAAAACCATTTTTGTATTTAAATTGGTATGCTTATCTCAACGTTCTTTATTAATAAAATGTATTTCAGTGTCAAAAAAAAAAAAATTTAGTTTCCTACTGAAGCAAAATTGGAACCAATAAAGATTTCAGGACAGAATAGGTATGCCTATCAAAAACAGATTAGGTGGTTTAGATGTTGAATGAATAAATAATTAAAGCAGTAATGCTAGAGGATTGAAAACGGACTAAAAAGATTAGAGACCAGAATTTTGGCCACAGCAATAATCTAGGCACAAGAGAATATCTTGGAACTAAGGAAATAGAGATAGAAATAAAAAGTTCCCATAAGAAAAATATTTTAAAGACAAGATCAACAGGCCCTAGAGACTGACTGAGGACAATAAATTAAAAAGAGTAAATCTTTCCACACTGATCACTGAGGAAATTTAGACCAAGACTGATTTGGGTGAATTTCCGTTCTGAAGATTGTAAACTTTCTTTTGCCATATTTAATCTGCTGTAAAGACCATCCAGAGAATTTTCCATTGAAAAATTTCATTTTCAGTTCAAGAATTTTCAATTGGTTCTTCTTTAAAGTGTAAAATTCTCTGCTAAGATTTCCTGTCTGCTCTTAATAAGGTAATTTTCTCTTCCGTCTTTGAATATATTCATAATAGTCAATGAAAAATCTTTGTCTATTAAATTTAATATACGGATCATCTTGGAGTTGGCTTTCATTAAACTTTTTTCCTGGTTATGGACTAGATTTTTCTGGGTTTTTTTAAGTTTATAATATTAGGGGGTGGTGTTGCACTCAATATTGTGGATACAATCACTATAAAGACTGAATTCTGTTACCGTCCCTTGAAGAGTTGTTTCCTTCAGCAGCTCAATTACTTAATGATTATCTTGAGCCTCATATTAATATGAAAACCTTGTGGGGCATGGTTTTATGCTTCACCAGGAAGGATAGGTAGAAAGCACAAGGTGCTTTCCAAGCTCCTCTAAGTTTGCAAAATTTAACTTCCAAACTCTGTCTCCCCCAGGTTTTACTCTAGGATTGATCCTTACAGGTCTTTCTGATGTCTTAACTGGACTTTACTGTCATAACTATTAGAGAGGTGTTATCTATTGATAGATTTCCCCTACAGCTGAGCTAGAACTGCTAATGTCCCCAGCACTTGACAATCTCCAGCATCTCTGTTCCTCCACACCCTCCACAGCTGCCAGTCTCAGCTCTCTCGTCAGCCTTGAGTAGTCTCACCAGGCACATATGAAGCCCAATCCTCAGCCAAGGTATGTACAGGGAACCTCCTAAGGTTCACTTTTTCCTCTCCAATACCCACATATTCCACCTGCTGCTGCTATCTTGACCTCAAATCCTTACCTCTTTAGCACCTTCTGCTGTGACTGGAAAATGTTTCCCAGGCTGACATCCCATCAAGTATGGGGCTCGTCCTGTGAGTGTCCCCTGTTGCAGGGACCACAATCTTGCATCACCTGTTATCCAAAGCCTAAAAATCACTGCCATATACGTCTTGCTGGTTTTATGATTGTTTGTGGCATGAGGTTATCCTTGTACCAGTAACTCCATCACATGCAGAAGCAGAAGACTAACGACATTAATCATACGGGGATGGTGAAACAACAAAGTGAAAATTCAATCCATTTCTGACACCTGCTTTGTCTCAGATCCTCATGAGGAGGCCAGTTATCCACCTTCATTCCTCAGGAAGCCCATAAGGGCTGGCTTCAACCAAGCCCCTCTCTGTGATTGATAATTGGTTCAGACTTCCTGCCAGTTAGACATTTAACCTCTCTCCTCAATTCTTCAAGTTCATTCTTACTGACTGAGGGCAAGAGGAAGGCATTCTCCCCCTAGCTGAAATCTCTGGCCAGCCTTGAAACTGGGAGCTGAATTTTAAGAAGCTCTTCAAATTCTAGCTCTGTCTCCTCTACACGGGAAGAAAGGTGACATAACTAGTCCTCAGACTGTGAGAGGAGGGGTTTTCAGTAAGCAGGTGGCCTGTCCTCCTCCATGCTTCCTGTTCTCTTACATCAGCCTGCTCCCAGGGGCATGAATGCCCAGTTGCTCTGCCCATCCTAAGCCAAACCCGGCTGATTTGCTGGGAGAAAGAGCAGGAAGCTACTTAGACCCAGAGCACAGGCGCATTCCAAGCTCCTATTTCCTAATAAAACTGAATCCAGAGTAGAAAGGTGATTCATTTACCCCCTCAATCTTCAGCCATGCCCTGGTTACAGCCCTTCTCATGCTGGTGGCTCACTTAGACCTTTCTCTTTAACTTTGAAACTCAGCTCTTGCTTTGTTCCCTCTTTCTCAGTTCTATCAAATCCCTCTTTACATAGGAAAGAATCTTTCTGCCAGCATCTGTCCCATGGGACAGACAACAACCCTGATTCTATTTCTTTTTTTTATTATTATTAAACTTTTTTTGGCCACTTCTACTGGTCTTTCATTTACTTATTCTCATCCATCTTTGTTCTTTGGCGTGTGTGGGCCTCCCATTGCAGTAGCCTCGCTTGTCACAGAGCACTGGCTCTAGGTGCATGTGCTCCAGAGCTCAGGCTCGGTAGTTGGACACATCGGTCCAGCCGCTCCACAGCACATGGGATCTTCCCAGGCCAGGGATCGAACCAGTGCACCTTGCACTGCAAGGCAGTGTCCCTACCCATTGGACCACCAGGGAAGCCCTCTCTTCCCTATTTATTGACAGAAATATGAGATTAGAATCCACCCAACAAATACCATTTTTACTTCTAAAATAAGCTGTGTTTGGTACTCATCTTTGTCTCTTGATTACAGTACAATACAAATCATACCAAGATCAAGGGATCAGTTCCCACGTGGGCTAGTTAAGGTCCCTCATCACCTTTGCAAACATCTTTCTTCTCTGAGTTCTCCAACCAAGTGTAAACCAACAGGAAACCATAACTATTAACAGGACAACAAGACCTTCAGTGGGACAACAGTCTAACAAGACTCAGGCTGAATTGATCATCAGCAGTTATTTTTGTGTATCAAAGACAGCATTATCACTGTATGACATACATTATCACTAGAAAATGTCACCAAACCGCAAAAGATTCCTTCTTGGATGTGAGACGTGTGGAGGAAAAAGTTAAACATTTGTAGAAAGCGCAGTATACATGCTTCATCCTCAGAGCAGTCAGGTCAATAATTATGAATTATTCATTATCATCATCATAAAAAAATTTTCCCAGCAATTTTTCCCACAATAGAGAAGAAACAATGAACACCTTCAAGGAAGATGCAAAACAGCAGTGAAAGCAAGATGTATTCACATGAAAACATGGCCAATGATATAAAATAGGACACAAGAAACGTGCAAATACACGGTATAGGAAATGCAGCAGGAAAAGGCTGGCTGTGTCCTGGAGGATTTCCACCTCCAATCTCACACTGGATGTTGGAATCTGAGCTGGACTTTATAGTTTGAGTAAAACTATTAGACTGGATCACATGAAGTTCTTGGGGCTTTATAGGTCAAAAGGGTTCAATATCAGCAGTGTTATATGGTTCAACCTAATTTCTGGGAGGTCTCTTTTTTAGGTGAAAAAGAAAGTCTGGACTCTGTAGCAATGGGGCACACGGGGAACAGAAATCCATGAATAAGGTTTCAGAGCTGACACAAAGTAGACTGTTTAATTAAAGTTTCTGCTAAGTGAAGTTATGTAGCATTTCTGTTTTCAGTTATGCACTTTAAAATGAAATAAATGCATGGAAAAGCACCAAGATGGTAAGCTTTCAATTGGGACCCATGCATCTGTTATCTACTCTTCACAGTAATCCTATGAGATACATATTTCCTCATTTTTTTACATGTAGAAATTAATGGTCAAGGAAGGCTCTTGCCAGGTTACACAGTAGTAGAGAGGACATCTGGTACCCTTAATGAAACTCTCCTGCCCCCGTGTAACATACTGGAGGAGAAAGCTAATTCTTGCCTCCCTGTAAAAGAAAGTAAGTGACTGACAGATATTTTAAGATATCTGTCATCCACGTGTAACAGGGCAATGCAAATGTTTCTGAATTCAGTACACTCAAAACTCCTGTCGATTTCAGGCTGTAAATTCATGCAAAATGATACTTTTCATATCTATTCAGAATTCTGAAATAATCCTTAGGGAAAAAAAGAGATTAAGATGAGTACTACAGCTCTCTTACATGCTACAAAGTTCAAGGGTGAGACTATTTTTGCTGTAAAATTGTTCTTTACAAATTCACAGACTATCTCCAGCCAGGTTCTCCCTCCATGTGATGTCAATTGAAAAAATAGGTCTTGCCCTTTTTTGCAAAATAGAAAAAACAATGAACACCTTCAAGGAAGATGCAAAACAGCAGTGAAAGCAAGATGTATTCACATGAAAACATGGCCAATGATATAAAATAGGACACAAGAAACGTGCAAATACACGGTATAGGAAATGCAGCAGGAAAAGGCTGGCTGTGTCCTGGAGGATTTCCACCTCCAATCTCACACTGGATGTTGGAATCTGAGCTGGACTTTATAGTTTGAGTAAAACTATTAGACTGGATCACATGAAGTTCTTGGGGCTTTATAGGTCAAAAGGGTTCAATATCAGCAGTGTTATATGGTTCAACCTAATTTCTGGGAGGTCTCTTTTTTAGGTGAAAAAGAAAGTCTGGACTCTGTAGCAATGGGGCACACGGGAACAGAAATCCATGAATAAGGTTTCAGAGCTGACACAAAGTAGACTGTTTAATTAAAGTTTCTGCTAAGTGAAGTTATGTAGCATTTCTGTTTTCAGTTATGCACTTTAAAATGAAATAAATGCATGGAAAAGCACCAAGATGGTAAGCTTTCAATTGGGACCCATGCATCTGTTATCTACTCTTCACAGTAATCCTATGAGATACATATTTCCTCATTTTTTTACATGTAGAAATTAATGGTCAAGGAAGGCTCTTGCCAGGTTACACAGTAGTAGAGAGGACATCTGGTACCCTTAATGAAACTCTCCTGCCCCCGTGTAACATACTGGAGGAGAAAGTTAATTCTTGCCTCCCTGTAAAAGTAAGTAAGTGACTGACAGATATTTTAAGATATCTGTCATCCACGTGTAACAGGGCAATGCAAATGTTTCTGAATTCAGTACACTCAAAACTCCTGTCGATTTCAGGCTGTAAATTCATGCAAAATGATACTTTTCATATCTATTCAGAATTCTGAAATAATCCTTAGGGAAAAAAAGAGATTAAGATGAGTACTACAGCTCTCTTACATGCTACAAAGTTCAAGGGTGAGACTATTTTTGCTTTAAAATTGTTCTTTAAAAATTCTCAGACTATTTCCAGCCAGGTTCTCCCTCCATGTGATGTCAATTGAAAAAAAATAGTCTTGCCCTCTGCAACTCTTGACATGCCCTTAATTGCAGTATTAGAATTCAAGAGGAAGATTTTAAAGACATCAAAACTAGTTTACTAAAATCAAGATTCCCTATACATGAGGATGATAAGCATTCCTATGGTTTAAATTAGTTTATGTTTTTCCTAGAGCTATGTTAAGTGTCTTCTAACTAAATTATGACAAATTAGATTCTTCTCATCAAGTTATATTTTCAGTTCAACTGGAAGACCCAGAAGAGCAGCTAAACATTTAGGACTTTCTTTTTTTCTAATTAAGTTTCTTTTATATAAGTCTTCCAATTGTTTCCAGAAATCTAAGGTCGTTGGGAAAAAAAATCTCATTTATATCAAAATCTATTTCTTAATATGTGTTAACAGCTTGGTAGCCTACTCTCTAACATATAATACTGGAAAATGAATGGTTAGCTGATTTGGGATTAAGGAACTAAAAATCAAAACTACCTTTTTATTCATGTTATAAAACTAATATAAAAATTACTTTTGCCTAAGATATACACATACAGTGGAGATTTCAGAGCAACTCAGACAAGGCACATATAAGATCAAGACACCATGGCCTCATTTTTGAAAAATACTCCGCATGTACTGATTAGTGGGTGATGGTGGTGGTTTAGTCACTGAGTTGTGTCTGACTCTTGTGACCCCATGGACTGTAGCCCACCAGGCTCCTCTGTTCATGGGATCTCCCAGGCAAGAATACTGGAGTGGGCTGCCAACTCCTCCTCCAGATATTAATCACTACTTGACCTTAGAAAGGCGATTTAACCTTTCTCTCTCTATCCACAAAAAGAATTCTGACTCCAGCTGCCTTCTGATAGACGAATTATTGTTTTATAGCACCTAAAACTCCCCTTTTTAATTGTTCATCTTGCTCACCATTGGTGATCTTTGACACACAAATAATATAAACTTTTAACATATGCACTCATGCAGGATATTTGTTCTTATAACAATCCTTTGAAACCTGCACTCACTCCTACTTCTCTACTCACCGCTTCTCTTCCAGTCCAGTCTGGTTCCATCTTCCCATCCACTCTTCCAATACCAATAACCTCCCTGTTGTCAAGTCTAATGGAGCTTCCTCAGCCCTCTTCCCCTTTCACTTCTCAGCCATTCACACAATGGATTCCTTCCCTGTTCTTTCTCTCTTTTCTCACTTGGCTATGGGAAAACGTTATTTGTTCTTTGCTGTTTCATTCATGTCTTTTTTTCCTCCTCTAAGTGCTAAACATGTGCTTTAATGGTCAGGCCCTTCTTTGCAGAAACACCATCCACTTCTAATCAGAGCTCAGGTTTCACCAAATTCAGTGACACCAAATCCACGCCTCTAGCTGAGAACACCCTTTTGATCTCCAGATGCAAATATTTAGATGCCTTCCTGTATCTCCTCCAGTCTGTCCCTTCAACTAAGTATTTCTCTGCTGGAGATCCTCTGATCCTCCCCCTAGACACCAACTCACTATTAACAACATCACTAACTTTCTGATCAACCTGACACAAAACTTTAGAGTTGTTTTCATTCGTTCTTTCCCTTGATCCATACTTCAAGTCAGTCAAGCTCCCATCTTTCAAATTTCTACCTTCTTTTTCAACATCTTTCTTGGGATAAAACAAAAGTTAGGCATGTGCACAGTGCTTAGTCACGTCCAACTCTTTGTGACCCCATGGACTGCTGCCCACCAGCCTCCTCTGTCCATGGAATTTTCCAGGCAAAAATACTGGAGTGAGCAGGCTTCCCTGGTGGTCCAGTGGGTAAAGAGTCCTCCTTGCAGTGCAAGGGGCACCGGTTCGATCCCTGGATAGGGAAGATCCCACATGCCATGGAGGGCTGGACCAGTGTGTCCAATTACGAGCCAGCACTCTGGAGTACATGCACCCAGAGCCAGTGTTCTGCAATGAGAGAGGCCACTGCAATGGGAGGCCCACACAGACCAAAGAATAAAAATGGATGAAAATAAATAAAAAACCAATACAAGAGGCCAAAAAAAAAAAATCTTAAAAGAAAAAAAATACTGGAGTGGGTTGCCATTTCCTTCTCCAGGGGATCTTCTAATCCAGGGGTCAAACGCATGTTTCTTGCATCTCCTGCATTGGCAGGCAGATTTAGCACCACTGCACCGCTTGGGAAGGATGTAACAGAAGTGGATATAACAGAAATTAACAAGGGTTAATTTCTCATTTTACTTCAGCTGTTGGTATAATATCATTTCTTCCATCTAAATTGTTCCTGAAAGAAAAGGGGCTATGTTTTATTCACACCGTGGAATCCTTTAACTATGCCATTAAATACTGGGAGGCTCCAGAATTCCTGCAAAGAAGGGGTTTAGAAATCTGGCTGGGGCAGCAAGAAGGACACTGGAGACTTGCTGGAAGCAGCATGTGCGTGGTAGCACACTCTTTTCACCTAGGCTGCTTAGGTGGCTGTGGATTCTGATGGAAACACTGATGCTCTAAAGACCCCGAAGATCCCTTAGCACTGCCTCCACTGATAAGCACATTGCCCCCAAATAAACTGTATTAAGGAAAGAGAAGGAATACACCCAGCTTCTAGGGATGGAGAAAAGAAGCATCCTGGAGTCAGAGTCAGTTCCTACTGAGTCCAGCTCAGAATGCAAGGCAGTCTCTCTTTTTTGCCTCCTCCTCCTCTCCCCTCTTCCTCCCATGATGACTTACCCACCTCTTTAATTCCATTTCTTCATCCCCTGAGCCTGGTCATGGTGCAGAAGGAAGGAACAAAGGAAACTACCTCTCTCTGACTAAGAACCAGATGAAACCTCTCCATCTGACTGCACAGCTCTGATTCTAAAGAATTTGTCTTTTTTCCTCCCATTTTTACCATGTTCTATTATTCTAGTTTGGAATAAGCCTGAATGCCCAGGAGGGGAGGTGAAGCACTTAACCTACGGAAGGATGAAGAAACACCACCCTGCAGTTCACATAGTCCAACAAAACTCAACAAAGATACTGACACAAATAAATAACTAGTAAACAAACTAATAAATGTGTTCTCTGTAAAGATTCATAGATGAAATGGAAGTAATCTTAAAACCAAACATACTAAATTCCAACTAATGTGCAATGCTTTATAAAATATAATGAAAGACTATAATCCTTTTTTTTCCCTTGAATTAATGGTGCCTTCCTAATGAATCCAGGCTGCTAATGAATTTGGCTCACTGATAGTAAAATCAGCGAAGCATTTCTATCAAATTGGTATTCAGAGTATGTCTCCACTGATTCCAGCACAATAGCTAATATGTGAACTACACAAACATGGTCATTTACAATCCAGTGCTCAAAGGTCCTTCACTTGAAAGAAAATAAGAAAAACATTGATGTTAGAGCAATGCCCCAAAATAGAGAGTTCTAAATGTTATTAAACAGGACGGGAAGCCAACAGACATTTTGGTAAACCATGTTCTATTTCCACTCAATAACTAGAAAAATGTTACATAGCGGAGATCGGATGTGTTTGGTTGGCAACACCCATCCCTACACTGCCCAGCTTCAGCATCCATTTGTGAGAACCAGATGGAAAATGAGGACAGAGGAGAATGGTTTTGTATGTGGATTCCTCAGTCCAGAGAGGAATAAAGACAAAGGGTAACATCTAGTCCTTTTTACAGCCTGCCTCCCAAGACTCATCTCAAGGATCCTAGAGAACAGGGCCGCAGAGAGAAAAGTTGAAGTGGCTGTTTGAAGAAGGAATTTCATGAGCCTGGTGCCAGGGTAACTAAGTCCCAGGCAGAGCTGGGGAAAGGACATTTCATCATTTCTATACATAACACAGCATGTCTCCAATGTGACCATAAAAATGTAGAGGAGTTCAGTCATACTGGGCAGTTTAGAGACGTTGCAGTTTTGGGAGCTCTGTAAGAAAGTATGGTGGGAAGAGAAGCAACCTTCCCACGGAGGCAGCCTGCAGCCAGCAGCTCTCAGCAGACAAAGTTAAATGGCAGAGCTCCAGAGGGATGTTAGGAACACATGGGAATCTGAGAATGGCTGGAGAGTTTCAGAGGTTGTGCTGGTGGAAGTCAACGGCTAGCTAAATAAATATATGAGCAACGTGGCCTCATTTGGAACCCAAACCACTGAAGTTCGGGGCTATGTGGTCTATGGTCATAATGCATACATTGTGTCCTTATGCAAAGTAAATCATGCCATATTTGTAGAAGGAAAGAACATGATATACCACAGCATCCATGGACCCTCCCAGATGTGAGGAATTTAAGACAGAACATGGATTTTCTTTAACCATACTAGTACGTACATGTGTATGTGTGTATTACTTGACTTACAAGCCTGAAGTTTTCAGCTATTTGGACACCAGAATATAACCCTTCACTTAATCCAACTCTCTTTTCTCTTGATTATTCATTTTACCCAAATAGAAAACGGCAACCTGCATTTGCTGAGAGTTTTTTTTTAATCTTTTGAGAAACTACCTTGAACAGTGTGGGAAATAAGTTTTTAACAAATAGTCTTCCATTGATGAACACAAAATATATTTTGGGGTATGAAATGACACACAATGAACAATTTAGAAGCAGATCAAGACTATATGAACACGCACACAGAATACTTCTGCAAGAATACACAGACACTGTTTCCCGGCAGAGGACGACGAAAGACAGGCATGGAGGGGACAGCTTCATTTCACTCTCAGCCATGGATATAGCTGAACTTTTTTGCCATGTATTTGTATTACTCTTTCAAAAACAAAATAAATGAGTTGCCTTTTTCTAAAGGAAGTATATAATGGTTATAAGCTAGTTATAATCTGTACAAAAGCATAAGTTTTTGGATTCAGACAGACCTGGCATTGCTAACTGATCTAAGCCTATAAAGACTTTCAGAATTCTCTGGTTCTTCTTGGTAGATGTCTACAATCTCTGGAAATAAACAAAAGATGAGAACTCTGCTGTTGTTCATCCACTAAGCCGTGTCCAACTCTGCAACCCCATGTTACAGAAAAAAGAAAAAGAAAAAATGGGCCTCAGCACACCAGGCTTCCTGTTCTTCACTATGTCCCAGAGTCTGCTCACATTCATGTCCATTGAGTCAGTAATGCCATCCAACCACCTCACCCTCTGTCACCCTCTTCTCCTCCTGCCCTGCATCTTTCCCAGCATCATGGTCTTTTCCAATGGAGAACTCTACAGTCTTATTAACAAGTAGGATATTATAATGAAAGCAAATCCTAGGCCAAATATATGAGCAACGTGGCCTCATTTGGAACCCAAACCACTGAAGTTCGGGGCTATGTGGTCTATGGTCATAATGCATACATTGTGTCCTTATGCAAAGTAAATCATGCCATATTTGTAGAAGGAAAGAACATGATATACCACAGCATCCATGGACCCTCCCAGATGTGAGGAATTTAAGACAGAACATGGATTTTCTTTAACCATACTAGTACGTACATGTGTATGTGTGTATTACTTGACTTACAAGCCTGAAGTTTTCAGCTATTTGGACACCAGAATATAACCCTTCACTTAATCCAACTCTCTTTTCTCTTGATTATTCATTTTACCCAAATAGAAAACGGCAACCTGCATTTGCTGAGAGTTTTTTTTTAATCTTTTGAGAAACTACCTTGAACAGTGTGGGAAATAATTTTTTAACAAATAGTCTTCCATTGATGAACACAAAATATATTTTGGGGTATGAAATGACACACAATGAACAATTTAGAAGCAGATCAAGACTATATGAACACGCACACAGAATACTTCTGCAAGAATACACAGACATTGTTTCCCGGCAGAGGACGACGAAAGACAGGCATGGAGGGGACAGCTTCATTTCACTCTCAGCCATGGATATAGCTGAACTTTTTTGCCATGTATTTGTATTACTCTTTCAAAAACAAAATAAATGAGTTGCCTTTTTCTAAAGGAAGTATATAATGGTTATAAGCTAGTTATAATCTGTACAAAAGCATAAGTTTTTGGACTCAGACAGACCTGGCATTGCTAACTGATCTAAGCCTATAAAGACTTTCAGAATTCTCTGGTTCTTCTTGGTAGATGTCTACAATCTCTGGAAATAAACAAAAGATGAGAACTCTGCTGTTGTTCATCCACTAAGCCGTGTCCAACTCTGCAACCCCATGTTACAGAAAAAAGAAAACGATAAAGAAAAAATGGACCTCAGCACACCAGGCTTCCTGTTCTTCACTATGTCCCAGAGTCTGCTCACATTCATGTCCATTGAGTCAGTAATGCCATCCAACCACCTCACCCTCTGTCACCCTCTTCTCCTCCTGCCCTGCATCTTTCCCAGCATCATGGTCTTTTCCAATGGAGAACTCTACAGTCTTATTAACAAGTAGGATATTATAATGAAAGCAAATCCTAGGCCAAATATTGTGATGTGTACAATACTTATTAGTAAGCAGGCACTGAAAATGCCATACAATCTCAGAGCTTTGGGGAAGCTCCTTAGACACTCGAACATGTATCTCATAAGCATAGCAGACGTAACAATAGTTTAGCAACAGAATCAGCTATTCTACTTAACGCAGACAACAGAATCTTCCATTAAGTGGTAGAGTGCTGAACTAAATGGATGGAGGGTTTCTTCAGAGTTTTAAGCTGATAGGCTCCCTGATTCTTATTAGTGTACAATATTATGATATAATATCATGATGCACCATTTACGGAGGTATTTGCATACTATTTCTGACCAACGAACAGTATCTTAAATACCACGAATTTCATCAAGAAAAAATTATTTCTAACATGACGCTCAGGATAATCTTAGAGGATGAAGGCTCTGGAGGCAGACAGACGACTGCCTAGGTTCAACTCTGGCTGTGCCACTTACTAGCCACAGAACTTTGAGCAAGTTATTTACAGCCTCTGTGCTTCTCCTGCTTTGTCTGTAAAATAAGGGTGCTTATTATGCCCACCTTGTAGGTTCATTAAGAGAATTCAATGAGTCGATGTTTACAAAGTGCTAAAATCAATGTCCGGCAAATAATAAGAGCTAGATCAGTACTTGTTAAATGTATTAAATTGGCATCTTTAGGGGCTTCCCTGGTGGTCCAGTGGGTAAAGACAGCGCCTCGCAGTGCAAGGGGCACCGGTTCGATGCCTGGCCTAGGAAGATCCCACGTGCCGCAGAGCGGCTGGACTGATGTGTCCAATTACCGAGCCAGAGCTCTGGGGTGCATGCGCCCAGAGCCGGTGCTCTGGGATGGCAGAGGCCTCTGCGATCGGAGGCCCACATGAGCCAAAGAACAAAGCCGGATGAAAATAGATAAACGAGGGACCAATGGAAGTGGCCCACCCACCCCCCGCCCCAACCTGACCCCCCACAAAAAAAAAAAAAATTGGCATCTTTAAGTTAATTAACGAATTCTCTAATGAAGGGTGAGGGTTAGGGCTTGCTTACAGCCTTGGAAGATATAGTGATTCCCTCTATAAGAAAGGAAGATGTGATTCCCACTCAAGAAAAAATGTCTGGGGATTCCCTGGTGGTCCAGTGGGCAAAGAGTCCAGCGTGCAGTGCAGGGGTGCTGGTTCAATCTCTGGCACAGAAGGACCCCAATGCTGCAGAGTGGCTGGACCAGTGTGCCCAATTATGAGCCAGCACTCTGAAGCACATGCACCCAGAGCTGGTGCTCTGCTGGCCACTGTGATGGGAGGCCCACAGAGGCCAAAGAATTAAGATGGATGAAAATAAATAAATGAAGGACCAATAAAAAAGGCCAAAAACTTTTTAAAAATGAAAGAAAAAACGTTCAGATTTCCTAAATGTAATGTTCCAATTCCTGTAATATAGACAATTGTAACACTAATTACTGCTATTGCTGTGAGTGAAAACTATCTTTCCTCTCTGACCCAAGAGTCTTGTGTCATCTGCCAGCATCCATGAAATTACAGCAGGCATCTCAATAATGTACAAGTAGAGTCAAACCTTGCCTTTTCACAGTTCTTAACAATATTAAGAATGCATTTGCAGCAAACTTACACCAATAATCTTGAAAACTCAGATGAAATCAACAAAGGTCTTGAAAGACACAACTTACCAGACCTCTTCAAGACACTAGGGAAGGCAAGTTTTTCTTAGGCAGGACACCAAAAACGCCACCTGTAAGAGGATAATAGTTAAATTAAGCTTGAACGAAATTAAAGGTTCTGCTCTTTTGAAAATATCATTGAGAAGATGAAAAGGTAAGTCACTGGCTGGGAGAAAACATTCATAAATGATATGTCTTACAAAGCACTTGTACCCAGAATACATAAAGAACTCTTATAGATGAAGTCAAATAACTTAGTTTTTTAACAGGCCAAATATTTAAAAATAAATTTCTCAAAACAAGATGGAGAAATGGTCAAGAAGCACATAAAAATATTCCCTACATCATTAGAGAGCAGGGAAATGAAAAATAAAACTATAATGAGATATTACTACATATCAACCATGTGACAGAGAACATTTAAAAAGACTGGCAATATAAATGTTGACAAAGATGTAAAACAACTACAATCTAATGTATTACTGGTGATAATGTGAACTGGTATAACCACTCTGGAAAGGAGTTTGGCAGTTTTTTTTATCAGGTTAAATGTATTCTGATCAGGTGATCCAGCATTTCTACTCCTAGGTATTTCTGCAAGAGAAAAATATATGTAAACACAAAAACTTCAACAAAAATTTTCATAGCAACTATGTTCAAAATAGCAAAAATGGAAAACAAAGCATATCAACAGGTGAATGGGTAAAGAAGTTGTGGCCTGTCGTATAACGGAATGTTGTTTTTCGGTCACCATGTTGTGTCTGATTCTTTTCAACCCCATGGTGTAGCCTGCAATCTCCTCTGTCCATGGAATTCTCCAAGCAAGAATACTGGAGTGCATTGCCATTTATTTCTCCAGGGAATCTTCCTGACTCAAAGATTGAATCCATATCTCCTGCACTGGCAGGCAGATTCTTTACCACTGAGCCAAGAGTCTTGTGTCATCGATAAAATTCAGAGATCTAATGTACAAGTAGAGTCAAATCTTGCCTTTTCACAGTTCTTAACAATATTAAGAATGCATTTGCAGCAAACTTACACCAATAATCTTGAAAACTCAGATGAAATCAACAAAGGTCTTGAAAGACACAACTTACCAGACCTCTTCAAGACACTAGGGAAGGCAAGTTTTTCTTAGGCAGGACACCAAAAACGCCACCTGTAAGAGGATAATAGTTAAATTAAGCTTGAACGAAATTAAAGGTTCTGCTCTTTTGAAAATATCATTGAGAAGATGAAAAGGTAAGTCACTGGCTGGGAGAAAACATTCATAAATGATATGTCTTACAAAGCACTTGTACCCAGAATACATAAAGAACTCTTATAGATGAAGTCAAATAACTTAGTTTTTTAACAGGCCAAATATTTAAAAATAAATTTCTCAAAACAAGATGGAGAAATGGTCAAGAAGCACATAAAAATATTCCCTACATCATTAGAGAGCAGGGAAATGAAAAATAAAACTATAATGAGATATTACTACATATCAACCATGTGACAGAGAACATTTAAAAAGACTGGCAATATAAATGTTGACAAAGATGTAAAACAACTACAATCTAATGTATTACTGGTGATAATGTGAACTGGTATAACCACTCTGGAAAGGAGTTTGGCAGTTTTTTTTATCAGGTTAAATGTATTCTGATCAGGTGATCCAGCATTTCTACTCCTAGGTATTTCTGCAAGAGAAAAATATATGTAAACACAAAAACTTCAACAAAAATTTTCATAGCAACTATGTTCAAAATAGCAAAAATGGAAAACAAAGCATATCAACAGGTGAATGGGTAAAGAAGTTGTGGCCTGTCGTATAACGGAATGTTGTTTTTCGGTCACCATGTTGTGTCTGATTCTTTTCAACCCCATGGTGTAGCCTGCAATCTCCTCTGTCCATGGAATTCTCCAAGCAAGAATACTGGAGTGCATTGCCATTTATTTCTCCAGGGAATCTTCCTGACTCAAAGATTGAATCCATATCTCCTGCACTGGCAGGCAGATTCTTTACCACTGAGCCATTAAGGGAAGCCTATAAAGGAATGTTACTCAGCATTAAAAGGAAAAAACTACTAAGGCATACACAACACGAATGAATCTTAAAACCATAATGCGGTGCAAAAGAAGCCAAAAACCAAAGTGAACAGGCAGCATGGCTCCATTTAACTGCAGTTCTAGAAAAAGCAAAACTAACAACAGTAGGAAAAATCAGACATGAGCCTGGAGCAGGAGAACTGGCTGCTTAGCAGCAGGAGAAAAGCACCTGGGGTTGGGACAATACTCTACATCTTGTTTAGAGCTATGATTACAGAGAACATACACATACATAGGTCAAAGCTCATCAAATCATACTGTTAAAATTGGTGCACTTTATATAAATTAGACCTGAAGTGATATTTTTTAAATCATGACCATTTTCACTAGTTATAAAAGATTCAGTAGGTTTCAACCTCATTGAAACTTTGTCTAGAAGATATGAATGATACTATCTATTGTACTGGCAAGAAAATTATATTAAATAATTCATACAGACCATTTAGCACAATGGCTGAATCGAAGTAATAATAATAATGTACCCTAAATAAGTGCTGAGAAGGTTAAGAGTTGTATCGATGGTATTATCCATTAAGTTTCCCAGGGGAGGTGATTTCTGAGAAAACCATTAAAGAAAGACATGAATTATTGGGGAGAACATTCCACACAGAAAATGTCAGACAAAAGCACTGAGGTAAAATTATCAAGATGAACATAGTAATGGGTAACCATCAGGCATATTCTGCTAGGTTAGACAGGCGATGTCTCATTCTCATTCATTCATTTGGTGCTCATTCATGTTCAACTCTTTGCGACCCCATGGACTGTAGCCCACCTGGCTCCTCTGTCCATGGGATTCCCCAGGCAAGAATACTAGAGTAGGTTGCCATCCCCTTCTTCAGGGAATTTTCCTGACCCAAGGATTGAACCCAGGTCTCCTGCATTGTAGGCAGATTCTTTACCATTTGAACTATTATCATAATGAAAATTAAGAAATTTATGGAGGAAGAGAGGGTGAGAGGCAGTAAGTCTCAAAATGTAAAAACTCGAACATGAAACAAGACACATTAGACAAAGCAGAGAAATGATACAGGGAGTTCAGTGTTCAAAGCAGGCTATTCTGAAAACTATACATAAAGTGGAAAGAAGTAGGGCATGACCTGAGACAAGGAACTGAGGCAGAAACCTATTACCTTGCTATGCAAGAGGCAACAGGCATAAGCTAAAAGAGAGAAAAATAAGAATGACAAGAAATATTGTGGATCAGAAACCAACTTCAAGTAGATGCAAAATAGGAAAAAAAAAAAAAAGAGAGAGTTGCAAATAACTTCAAAGTCTTAAAGTAGAAAAATGGGTTGTTCTTTAATGCCTGTGCTCTTTGGTGTTCCTTTTGGCCTGGGCTGCATCACATCAGTCTCTGTCTTCACCTTCATGTAGTGTTCTCCTTTTGTGCACTTCTGAGTCCAAATTCCCCATTTTCATAAGAAAACCAGTTACATTGGGGTTCACCCCATAACCTCTTCTTAACTAATTACTTTTGTAATGATCCTACTTCCAAATAAGGCCATTTTCTGAGACACTAGGGGCTAAGACTTCAACATGTGAATTTGGGGGGCACATAATTCAACCCTAACAGTGCTGGTCGCCAAATATCTCCAGCCACTCCCCTTCTGAGCACAGACAGAATTGTATTTCTTCACCCTCTTGGAAGTTCCATGTGGCCATATGCTGTGCTTTGGCCATTAAGTGTGAATGAAAGTGACATATACCATTTCCAGATGAGGCTTTAAAGGCCAGTACATAATTCAGTGCATTCTCTCCCCTGTGCTCAGGTCATGTCACAGTACATGTCAAGAGCAATCTTCCATCAGTCAATGTCACTGAGGAACTATAACAAGCAGAGCTTCCGAGCTTCCCTTCTGACTTGCATTTGGAATGCAGCAACAACAAGAAATAAGCTTTTTCCCTTGGGAGAAGGCTCTTCACAAGCTAGACGGGCAGGGTAAAGCGGGGAGATGAGAGGGAGGCTCAAGCGGGAGGGGAC
Organism: Tragulus kanchil; assembly: GCA_022376925.1. NCBI lineage: Eukaryota > Metazoa > Chordata > Mammalia > Artiodactyla > Tragulidae > Tragulus > Tragulus kanchil. The sequence goes on along the minus strand of JAIOJX010000004.1, from coordinate 269,141,851 downwards.
ATATGTATACCTATGGCTGACTGACATTGTACGGCAGAAACCCACACAACAATGTAAAGCAATTACCTCCAGATAAAAAACAATGGAGGAAGAGAGGGTGAGAGGCAGTAAGTCTCAAAATGTAAAAACTCGAATATGAAACAAGACACATTAGACAAAGCAGAGAAATGATACAGGGAGTTCAGTGTTCAAAGCAGGCTATTCTGAAAACTATACATAAAGTGGAAAGAAGTAGGGCATGACCTGAGACAAGGAACTGAGGCAGAAACCTATTACCTTGCTATGCAAGAGGCAACAGGCATAAGCTAAAAGAGAGAAAAATAAGAATGACAAGAAATATTGTGGATCAGAAACCAACTTCAAGTAGATGCAAAATAGGAAAAAAAAAAAAGAGAGAGAGTTGCAAATAACTTCAAAGTCTTAAAGTAGAAAAATGGGTTGTTCTTTAATGCCTGTGCTCTTTGGTGTTCCTTTTGGCCTGGGCTGCATCACATCAGTCTCTGTCTTCACCTTCATGTGGTGTTCTCCTTTTGTGCACTTCTGAGTCCAAATTCCCCATTTTCATAAGAAAACCAGTTACATTGGGGTTCACCCCATAACCTCTTCTTAACTAATTACTTTTGTAATGATCCTACTTCCAAATAAGGCCATTTTCTGAGACACTAGGGGCTAAGACTTCAACATGTGAATTTGGGGGGCACATAATTCAACCCTAACAGTGCTGGTCGCCAAATATCTCCAGCCACCCCCCTTCTGAGCACCGACAGAATTGTATTTCTTCACCCTCTTGGAAGTTCCATGTGGCCATATGCTGTGCTTTGGCCATTAAGTGTGAATGAAAGTGACATATACCATTTCCAGATGAGGCTTTAAAGGCCAGTACATAATTCAGTGCATTCTCTCCCCTGTGCTCAGGTCATGTCACAGTACATGTCAAGAGCAATCTTCCATCAGTCAATGTCACTGAGGAACTATAACAAGCAGAGCTTCCGAGCTTCCCTTCTGACTTGCATTTGGAATGCAGCAACAACAAGAAATAAGCTTTTTCCCTTGGGAGAAGGCTCTTCACAAGCTAGACGGGCGGGGTAAAGCGGGGAGATGAGAGGGAGGCTCAAGCGGGAGGGGACATATGTATACCTATGGCTGACTGACATTGTACGGCAGAAACCCACACAACATTGTAAAGCAATTACCTCCAGATAAAAATAGCTTTCAAAAAGGAGAAAAAAAAGAAAAAAAGCTTTTGTTGCATCGAGCTCATTAAACGTGGAGATTGTTTGTTATTCCTGCTAGAAACCGAGCTTATTTTGACCAATACAGAGGTGATTATACTTTTTCTCAGAAGAGTATGGATCAGAAAAAGAACTACCTATGAGTCAGTCATCACTTCACAGTTTTAAGAAAAAAAAGGTAAAGACAAAGAAGGCCAAGAGCTTTACTCCTTTAACACTGTATTGTGGCAGATTATTTCTTTGCCTGCCTCCAATGAACCATGCTTCCATGGGTAGACCTAGGGTAGGCTTCTTCAACCTTGACTTTGAGATCGGCTATTTACCTGGCTTTGTTAATGGTACACTAATGGGTGGCATCCCAGGTGGCTCAGTGGTAAAGAATCCACCTGCCAATGCAGGAGACACAGGAGATCCAGGTTCAAACCCAGGACAGGGAAGATCCCCTAGAAGAGAGCATGGGAACCCACTCCCATATTCTTGCCTGGAGAATTCCTTGAACAGAGGAGCATGGTGGGCTACAGTCCATGGGGTGGCAAAGAGTTGCACATGACTGAGTGAAAGAGCTATCGGGCACACTAATGGGCATGATGAAAACAGAGGCTCGCCCATGGAACCTGTCCTCTTGGTGTCCCTGCCTTCAGGACACTCTCTCAGAGAACCCAGGGACCATGTGGTGAGAAGTCCAACTTAGCCATATAAAGAGGCCACACGGGGGTCATTAAGAACTTGCCTGACAGCTCCAACTGAATTCCTAGCAAGCACCAATTTGCCAGCATACAAATTAGGATTCTTGGAATTGGATCTTTCAGCCATGATTAAGCCACCAGAACTGATGTCACAGGAAGCAGAAACGAACCATCCCATCAAATCCTCTCCACATTTGGGAGTTAAAAGCAAACAAAATGACTCTTGTTGTCTGAAGACACTAAGGTCTTGGGGTGATAAACAAAACAATCAATAAATGTTTTTGTATGATATGCAGTTGAAAAATTAAAAGTGGGAAATTATTTTGTGTATTACTAATTCCACATTCTTTAGTATAAAGATACTTTAGCATTACAGAGCCAACTGAAACAGGTCACATTTGTGTTAAAACTCTGACTCTGTCATTTACTAGCTGCATAATCAAAGACCAAAAAACCAATCTGTGAACATAAGTTTCTTCTTTCATACAATAAGCATTGAAAGAACTACCTCCCAAGTTTATTGTGATGACTAGAGACAACTACTCCATATAAAATACAAGAAACAAAGTCTGCACTCAACAAATGATGTTGCTGTCATTTAGTCACTCTGTCATGTCCATCTCCTTGCAACCCCATTGCCTGTACCCGCTAGGCTCCTCTGTCCATGGGATTTCCCAGATGAGGATACTGGAGTGGGTTGCCATTTCTTTCTCCAGGGGCTCTTCCTGATCCAGAGATCGAACCTGCAGTGAGACATCCCAGGTGGGGCTCAGTTGGTAAAGAATTCCACCGGGCCAATGCAGGAGACACAGGAGATCCAGGTTCAAACCCAGGACAGGAAGATCCCTAGAAGAGAGCATGGGAACCCACTCCCATATTCTTGCCTGGAGAATTCCTTGAACAGAGGAGCATGGTGGGCTACAGTCCATGGGGTGGCAAAGAGTTGCACATGACTGAGTGAAAGAGCTATCGGGCACACTAATGGGCATGATGAAAACAGAGGCTCGCCCATGGAACCTGTCCTCTTGGTGTCCCTGCCTTCAGGACACTCTCTCAGAGAACCCAGGGACCATGTGGTGAGAAGTCCAACTTAGCCATATAAAGAGGCCACACGGGGGTCATTAAGAACTTGCCTGACAGCTCCAACTGAATTCCTAGCAAGCACCAATTTGCCAGCATACAAATAAGGATTCTTGGAATTGGATCTTTCAGCCATGATTAAGCCACCAGAACTGATGTCACAGGAAGCAGAAACGAACCATCCCATCAAATCCTCTCCACATTTGGGAGTTAAAAGCAAACAAAATGACTCTTGTTGTCTGAAGACACTAAGGTCTTGGGGTGATAAACAAAACAATCAATAAATGCTTTTGTATGATATGCAGTTGAAAAATTAAAAGTGGGAAATTATTTTGTGTATTACTAATTCCACATTCTTTAGTATAAAGATACTTTAGCATTACAGAGCCAACTGAAACAGGTCACATTTGTGTTAAAACTCTGACTCTGTCATTTACTAGCTGCATAATCAAAGACCAAAAAACCAATCTGTGAACATAAGTTTCTTCTTTCATACAATAAGCATTGAAAGAACTACCTCCCAAGTTTATTGTGATGACTAGAGACAACTACTCCATATAAAATACAAGAAACAAAGTCTGCACTCAACAAATGATGTTGCTGTCATTTAGTCACTCTGTCATGTCCATCTCCTTGCAACCCCATTGCCTGTACCCGCTAGGCTCCTCTGTCCATGGGATTTCCCAGATGAGGATACTGGAGTGGGTTGCCATTTCTTTCTCCAGGGGCTCTTCCTGACCCAGAGATCGAACCTGCATCTCCTGCGTCTCCTGCATTGGCAGGCAGACTCTTTAATGCTGAGCCACCAGGGAAGTCCAACAAGTGGTAATATTGTTATTATCATTGTATAACAATTCATCATTCATCAAATGTTTTTGGAGCATCAGCTAGATGACAAGCACATGACGGGTGCCAAGGATACAAAGATAAGCATATCCCAACCGTGTACTTTCTGAGATCTTATAGTCTATTAACTGCATTAAGCTCATCAGAGGAAAGAGATAGGTTTAGTGAAAGTGTTAGCCACTCAGGACTGATTCTGTGAGAGCCCGTGGACGGTAATCAGTCAGGCTCCTCTGTCCATGGGATTCTCCTGATAAGAACACTGGAGTGGGTTGCCATTCCCTTCTCCAGGAGATCTTCTCCACCCAGAAATTGAACCTGGGTCTCCTGCATTACAGGCAGACTCTTGACCATGTGAGCCACCAGGGAGGCCTAAAGGTTTATAAGCAAGTTTAACAAGGAAACCTTATTGAAGTGCACGGTCTGAGAAAATCTCTCTGACACACATTTAAAGTGAGCATGAAAAAAGAAAATAAGGAGGTACTAACCAGGTGAAGAATCCTGGACAGATCATTATGGATGGAGGAACAGCAGTATGAGGCTGAGGCAGGAGAGGACTTGTACATTCTCAGAGCTTAGAGAAGGCTGCTGTGGTTTCATCAGCAAGCAGGAGGGGGCATAAAATAAGAGGCTAAGAGACATGCTTTTTTCATAACAACTAGCCTATAATCCTTATCCTGAGTGGCTAGGCACACATTACTATAGCCGTGGTACTACCAATTGCCAACAATATGCAAATACTACCTAAGAAACAGAAGTGAATGATTCATGAAGCAAATCATTTACTAGCTGCATAATCAAAGACCAAAAAACCAATCTGAAAACTCAACAAATAAAACTACCTCCCAAGTTTATTGTGATGACTAGAGACAACTACTCCATATAAAATACAAGAAACAAAGTCTGCACTCAACAAATGATGTTGCTGTCATTTAGTCACTCTGTCATGTCCATCTCCTTGCAACCCCATTGCCTGTACCCGCTAGGCTCCTCTGTCCATGGGATTTCCCAGATGAGGATACTGGAGTGGGTTGCCATTTCTTTCTCCAGGGGCTCTTCCTGATCCAGAGATCGAACCTGCATCTCCTGCGTCTCCTGCATTGGCAGGCAGACTCTTTAATGCTGAGCCACCAGGGAAGTCCAACAAGTGGTAATATTGTTATTATCATTGTATAACAATTCATCATTCATCAAATGTTTTTGGAGCATCAGCTAGATGACAAGCACATGACGGGTGCCAAGGATACAAAGATAAGCATATCCCAACCGTGTACTTTCTGAGATCTTATAGTCTATTAACTGCATTAAGCTCATCAGAGGAAAGAGATAGGTTTAGTGAAAGTGTTAGCCACTCAGGACTGATTCTGTGAGAGCCCGTGGACGGTAATCAGTCAGGCTCCTCTGTCCATGGGATTCTCCTGATAAGAACACTGGAGTGGGTTGCCATTCCCTTCTCCAGGAGATCTTCTCCACCCAGAAATTGAACCTGGGTCTCCTGCATTACAGGCAGACTCTTGACCATGTGAGCCACCAGGGAGGCCTAAAGGTTTATAAGCAAGTTTAACAAGGAAACCTTATTGAAGTGCACGGTCTGAGAAAATCTCTCTGACACACATTTAAAGTGAGCATGGAAAAAGAAAATAAGGAGGTACTAACCAGGTGAAGAATCCTGGACAGATCATTATGGATGGAGGAACAGCAGTATGAGGCTGAGGCAGGAGAGGACTTGTACATTCTCAGAGCTTAGAGAAGGCTGCTGTGGTTTCATCAGCAAGCAGGAGGGGGCATAAAATAAGAGGCTAAGAGACATGCTTTTTTCATAACAACTAGCCTATAATCCTTATCCTGAGTGGCTAGGCACACATTACTATAGCCGTGGTACTACCAATTGCCAACAATATGCAAATACTACCTAAGAAACAGAAGTGAATGATTCATGAAGCAAATCATTTCCAAAAGATGGTCCACAGGTTCATGTTATGCCATAAATAATAAATTTTGGTGCTAGGAGGTGAGGCAAGAAAAATAGGACAATGTAGAGAGTTGTTAATACATTCATTGATTTTGAATTTTATAGTTGTGTCCTTACTAGTTTGTGTGTGTGTGTGTGTGAAATAATAGTGATGACAACTGGTTTTATTTTCAATGACCTTAACTAGAAAAATCAAAAGATAGCAACTCTATTGTGCTCCAAAAACTATTTTCATCTGACTCTGGAGTATCTTCTTGTGTTCTGTGAAATATACAAATCTAGGTACAATTGACTCAAAAGTAAACAGAGTCTACATCGATTTTTACCTGAAACACTTGACTATTTTGTAAGAGGCATTAGTATCAAACAACCAGAAGTAGAGTCTCCTGCATCCTCAAGCTGAAACTCTTGAATCTTTGTTAGAAATTTGTGCTAATTTAAAAAAAAGTAATACATCGGGGACTGAAAAATTCATCTCCACATTCACACACATATAATATTCTTTATGTAGAAAATGCATTGAGGAAACAGCACTGTAATTTTTCTATGAAATATAAATGCCAAACTCATGCATAATTTATACAACATAAAACCAACAGACCATGTAGGTTTGGTGTTTAATTATGATCCCTTGTTTCTTCCTGATGAGCACCATTAATCAGTCCAATCAGTGTCTGAAATGTCGTATTTCTGTCTACAAATAAACACCTAACTGGAGGTATTAAAATAAATTTAATTGAAATGTGCTTCTGTACAAAGCATTTTTCAACCTAAATGTAATAACTGGAAAAGAAAATAAGGAGGTACTAACCAGGTGAAGAATCCTGGACAGATCATTATGGATGGAGGAACAGCAGTATGAGGCTGAGGCAGGAGAGGACTTGTACATTCTCAGAGCTTAGAGAAGGCTGCTGTGGTTTCATCAGCAAGCAGGAGGGGGCATAAAATAAGAGGCTAAGAGACATGCTTTTTTCATAACAACTAGCCTATAATCCTTATCCTGAGTGGCTAGGCACACATTACTATAGCCGTGGTACTACCAATTGCCAACAATATGCAAATACTACCTAAGAAACAGAAGTGAATGATTCATGAAGCAAATCATTTCCAAAAGATGGTCCACAGGTTCATGTTATGCCATAAATAATAAATTTTGGTGCTAGGAGGTGAGGCAAGAAAAATAGGACAATGTAGAGAGTTGTTAATACATTCATTGATTTTGAATTTTATAGTTGTGTCCTTACTAGTTTGTGTGTGTGTGTGTGAAATAATAGTGATGACAACTGGTTTTATTTTCAATGACCTTAACTAGAAAAATCAAAAGATAGCAACTCTATTGTGCTCCAAAAACTATTTTCATCTGACTCTGGAGTATCTTCTTGTGTTCTGTGAAATATACAAATCTAGGTACAATTGACTCAAAAGTAAACAGAGTCTACATCGATTTTTACCTGAAACACTTGACTATTTTGTAAGAGGCATTAGTATCAAACAACCAGAAGTAGAGTCTCCTGCATCCTCAAGCTGAAACTCTTGAATCTTTGTTAGAAATTCGTGCTAATTTAAAAAAGTAATACATCGGGGACTGAAAATTCATCTCCACATTCACACACATATAATATTCTTTATGTAGAAAATGCATTGAGGAAACAGCACTGTAATTTTTCTATGAAATATAAATGCCAAACTCATGCATAATTTATACAACATAAAACCAACAGACCATGTAGGTTTGGTGTTTAATTATGATCCCTTGTTTCTTCCTGATGAGCACCATTAATCAGTCCAATCAGTGTCTGAAATGTCGTATTTCTGTCTACAAATAAACACCTAACTGGAGGTATTAAAATAAATTTAATTGAAATGTGCTTCTGTACAAAGCATTTTTCAACCTAAATGTAATAACTGGAATTTAAAAGCAAATAACCAAATGACCGACAAAACAATAATTTTTTTCTGAGATTTTTGCCGAGATATATGAAAAAGTATAACTTTAAGTATCTTGACCTTTTGCTCAAACAAAACCTCCTCCTGTTTAACTAGTTTGTGATTTTTTTTAAAGCAAAACTCTGAAGTTGCTGATTTAATACTTAAGCTTAGAAGGGACCTTTATGCTTTAATGTAATTATGTATTAGAATATTCAACCCAATGGACATCTGAAAGCTAGAACAATCTCTCAACGGCTGCACACTAACTCTCTAAGAGCTCCTTCATGTTTTTGAAGAGAACTAAAGCTGACTGGTAAGACAGGCTACATGTAGGCATTAAGACTTAGTTTCTGCTTTCCCTTTACAAATCTCATTCTACAGCTGCTCCGTGACATCGCTGTAACAATACCGAACTATGGAACAGTTTCAAATGGCTGAAGGGGACATTCTCTCCATGGAGGCTACAAACATTCATAAAATAAGCATTACCATTTGTTTCCTCTGAAACAGATTGAGAAACTGATTTCAGCTCTGCTCCGATCACACTAGAAGCAGCCATGTCATCTGGTATGGTAGCCAAGATCTCCTCTCTAGTATCAGAATGCACTCAATTAGAGGCATCTTCAAGCCTCACTTCTCAGGTTCCTCATGGCAGAGCCTGCGCCCATCGATCGCGGCTCACTCACAATTATCTCCACCCTGTAACCCCTCTGGACAGCACCCTGCAGTACTGTGCTGGACTCCAGTTTACCTTGGGAAAATATTTGGTAATTTCACCCATAAAAATGTTTCAAAGGCAAAGTCATTTACAAATCTGAAACAAAGCACCAATGCTATTATTTCTCCTGTTTCCTAACAGTTCTATTCACTTTAAATCCTTACTAAACATTTGAAGGATGAACGGTCAACAGTACATTTAACAGATGATTCTTTAATCACACCAATCAGTGTCTGAAATGTCGTATTTCTGTCTACAAATAAACACCTAACTGGAGGTATTAAAATAAATTTAATTGAAATGTGCTTCTGTACAAAGCATTTTTCAACCTAAATGTAATAACTGGAATTTAAAAGCAAATAACCAAATGACCAACAAAACAATAATTTTTTTCTGAGATTTTTGCCGAGATATATGAAAAAGTATAACTTTAAGTATCTTGACCTTTTGCTCAAACAAAACCTCCTCCTGTTTAACTAGTTTGTGATTTTTTTTAAAGCAAAACTCTGAAGTTGCTGATTTAATACTTAAGCTTAGAAGGGACCTTTATGCTTTAATGTAATTATGTATTAGAATATTCAACCCAATGGACATCTGAAAGCTAGAACAATCTCTCAACGGCTGCACACTAACTCTCTAAGAGCTCCTTCATGTTTTTGAAGAGAACTAAAGCTGACTGGTAAGACAGGCTACATGTAGGCATTAAGACTTAGTTTCTGCTTTCCCTTTACAAATCTCATTCTACAACTGCTCCGTGACATCGCTGTAACAATACCGAACTATGGAACAGTTTCAAATGGCTGAAGGGGACATTCTCTCCATGGAGGCTACAAACATTCATAAAATAAGCATTACCATTTGTTTCCTCTGAAACAGATTGAGAAACTGATTTCAGCTCTGCTCCGATCACACTAGAAGCAGCCATGTCATCTGGTATGGTAGCCAAGATCTCCTCTCTAGTATCAGAATGCACTCAATTAGAGGCATCTTCAAGCCTCACTTCTCAGGTTCCTCATGGCAGAGCCTGCGCCCATCGATCGCGGCTCACTCACAATTATCTCCACCCTGTAACCCCTCTGGACAGCACCCTGCAGTACTGTGCTGGACTCCAGTTTACCTTGGGAAAATATTTGGTAATTTCACCCATAAAAATGTTTCAAAGGCAAAGTCATTTACAAATCTGAAACAAAGCACCAATGCTATTATTTCTCCTGTTTCCTAACAGTTCTATTCACTTTAAATCCTTACTAAACATTTGAAGGATGAACGAACAGACATCAATACAGTACAGTGATTAACAGCATGATCTTTCAGTTTGAATTAAGTCGGAATCCTAGCTTCATCATCTATCAGCTGTGAAACATTTGACAAGTTATTTACACTCTCTAAACCTTGGGTTCTTTGTCTGCAAACCAGGGATGTTAGTACCTATCTTAAAGGTTTCTTGTAAGGATAAAGTGTAAGGATCGTGGTTCAACAGGTATCTACACAAAAGAAGGGTCTAAGAGATGTTTGTTTTTGTAATCTGTTCATTTCACTCACTCAACTATTTTCTAAGTTCTTACCATGTTTCGGGCATGCTCTAAAGGTTGAGTAAAGAGTGATAAATAAAGGAGACATAGTCTTTGTATCCTAAGGAGCTTATACCCTAGGGGGAGAGAAGCACAATAAACAAATCAGCACCTAATTATTCAATACAAACCACAACAAAGGCCTGAGAGGAAGACTGGTGATGTGACAGGGAACACCAGAGAAAGAGGGGGTAATCAAGAAGGGCTTCCAGGAGAAGGTTATCTTTAATCTGCAACTTGAAAGATGAGGAAAATACCCAGTGAAGAGTGAGAAAAGACAGGGGACAGAGGCTGAGTGAGAAAGCAAAATGAAGCAGGCAGTGGGTCTGAAACACACTTAGTAACAAGCGTTGATCAGACTTAAAGATTCTCCAAATCCAGAAAACGCAGAATCTTTTAGGTCATGGGAAGAAGCTTGTCTTTTACTCTAAGTTCACTGGGAAACCATTGAGAAGTTGTCTTTTTTAATTTAATACAGAAAGCTTAATTTTATTTTTATTATTTATCTGGTACATAAGATCTTTATTTGGTCACATGGATCTTTCATTGCAGTGCATGGACTCTCTACTTGTGGCCCAAGGGCTCAGTAGATGCAGGCTTAGTTGCTCCATGACATGTGGGATCTTAGTTCCCTGGCCAGGATCAAACCGCGTCCCCTGCATCACAGGGTGGATTTTTAACCACGGACCAATAGGTCTTCCCAGATGACTCAGCTATAGAGAATCCACCTGTCAATGCAGGAGAACCAACCTGAGCCGGAAGATCCCTGGAGAAGGAAATGCCCCACTCAAGCCAATGCTATTAAACCTATACTAAACCTTTGAAGGATGAACGAACAGACATCAATACAGTACAGTGATTAACAGCATGATCTTTCAGTTTGAATTAAGTCGGAATCCTAGCTTCATCATCTATCAGCTGTGAAACATTTGACAAGTTATTTACACTCTCTAAACCTTGGGTTCTTTGTCTGCAAACCAGGGATGTTAGTACCTATCTTAAAGGTTTCTTGTAAGGATAAAGTGTAAGGATCGTGGTTCAACAGGTATCTACACAAAAGAAGGGTCTAAGAGATGTTTGTTTTTGTAATCTGTTCATTTCACTCACTCAACTATTTTCTAAGTTCTTACCATGTTTCGGGCATGCTCTAAAGGTTGAGTAAAGAGTGATAAATAAAGGAGACATAGTCTTTGTATCCTAAGGAGCTTATACCCTAGGGGGAGAGAAGCACAATAAACAAATCAGCACCTAATTATTCAATACAAACCACAACAAAGGCCTGAGAGGAAGACTGGTGATGTGACAGGGAACACCAGAGAAAGAGGGGGTAATCAAGAAGGGCTTCCAGGAGAAGGTTATCTTTAATCTGCAACTTGAAAGATGAGGAAAATACCCAGTGAAGAGTGAGAAAAGACAGGGGACAGAGGCTGAGTGAGAAAGCAAAATGAAGCAGGCAGTGGGTCTGAAACACACTTAGTAACAAGCGTTGATCAGACTTAAAGATTCTCCAAATCCAGAAAACGCAGAATCTTTTAGGTCATGGGAAGAAGCTTGTCTTTTACTCTAAGTTCACTGGGAAACCATTGAGAAGTTGTCTTTTTTAATTTAATACAGAAAGCTTAATTTTATTTTTATTATTTATCTGGTACATAAGATCTTTATTTGGTCACATGGATCTTTCATTGCAGTGCATGGACTCTCTACTTGTGGCCCAAGGGCTCAGTAGATGCAGGCTTAGTTGCTCCATGACATGTGGGATCTTAGTTCCCTGGCCAGGGATCAAACCCGCGTCCCCTGCATCACAGGGTGGATTTTTAACCACGGACCAATAGGTCTTCCCAGATGACTCAGCTATAGAGAATCCACCTGTCAATGCAGGAGACACAGGTCCAATCCCTGAGCCGGGAAGATCCCCTGGAGAAGGAAATGGCAACCCACTCATGTTTTATTACCTGGGAAATCCCATGTACAGAGGAGTCTGGTGGACTACAGTCCATGGGGTCACAAAAAGCTAGTCATGACTTAGCAACTGAAATACTAGGGGAATGTCCACTGAGAAGTTTTAAGGACAGTTTTAAGCATGATCTGATTTTATTTTTAGGAAATTACTGATTATCATGTGATCATTTAGACAAATTCAAAAGAAGTGGATGGACAAGTTAGGAAGCTGTTAGATTAGTCCAGAAAGGAAATGATGGTGGTTTAAGAGTTAGTGGCAGAGATGCCAGTAAAATCAAATCTCTCTGCAATATTGACTGGGGGAGGGAGGCGTTGTAGTTGACTTCGATTTCCTCCTATTTATTGCGGGCCCTTAATGTTTCACCAGCCAGCCTTTAGGCTCCCAAAAGAGGGTGTTGTAAAATAATAATTTCAGACGCTTACATGAAATATTTTCTTACAATTATTCAGTTATTCTCTAGCAACCTTCTCAGAAACTTACTCATCATCTTTGCCCATTTACATTAGTACTCCCCAAATCTTTCAGTAAGTCTTGTTGAAGAGTAAAAAACCTTTATAGCACCAGCTGAGATGCTGGTAATCTGTGAAGCCTTGTTTTCATCTCATCTAACGCAAGAAAACTTACCAAGCCTCCCTTATATGAAATTTGGTTTTGCTTTACCTGGAAACCTCAAGGATCCTCTACATGACTTAATTTGCTTCAAATTTATACGTGCCTACTTTCATTCCCTTGCAAACAATACCAACAGATGGTATGGAATATGTGGTTGCATAATAATTAAGCCTTAACTTGGAGAACTCAAAGATTAAAGTTTTTCTTAGCAAAACAAGCAATCCAATGCCAGGACTTTTTTTTTTTTTTAAATTTTATTTATTTATCTTTTGGAGGGTGGGGGGGGAAGGGTGGGCCACTTCCACTGGTCTTTCATTTGTCTATTTTCATCCGTCTTTGTTCTTTGGCTCCTGTGGGCCTCCCATCGCGGTGGCTTCTATTGTCGCAGAGCACCAGCTCTGGGTGCACACGTGCGCCAGAGCTCCGGCTCGGTAATTGGACACATCGGTCCAGCCGCTCCACAGCACATGGGATCTTCCCCGGCCAGGGATCAAACCGGTGCCCCTTGCACTGCAAGGTGGTGTCTTTACCCACTGGACCACCAGGGGAAGCCCCAATGCCAGGACTTTAAAGCATTTAATGATTTATATCAAAAGAGGAACACCCCATGTGACTTGCAGATTTGAGCTGAAAATCATATCTACATGAAATATACACATTCACCCGCAAACACTATCTCGGCACCATGAAAGAGATGAGTGACTCCATCTTTCTGCCTGTTGGGAGTCGATTCTGAAACTAATGTCAGTCACCACTTGATATGCACTCTATCAAAACACAGGCCAACAAAGTATGAAATACCTTCTAAGTATTTAAATATCTTTATGGGATTTTTTCAACAAGTAGGAGCAAGGCAATTCTACTGCTCCTACTATATGCAGAAAACAGGTAACAGGTGGACGTACTCCATGCATGCTCAATCGCATCTGACTCTTTGTGACCCCATGGATTGTAACCTCCAGGCTCCTCTATCTGTGGAATTCTCCAGGCAAGAATACTGGAGTGGGCTGCAATCTTCCCAGCCCCCAGGTTGAACCCACGTCTCCTGCATCTCCTGCATTGGCAGGCAGATTCTTTATCACCAGCATCACAGTGGAAGACCTTAATAGGATACTTGAGAAAATATCACGGGATCGTTTCACTGTCTCCTGCATCTTGCACAGCAAACCTCAAGGATCCTCTACATGACTTAATTTGCTTCAAATTTATACGTGCCTACTTTCATTCCCTTGCAAACAATACCAACAGATGGTATGGAATATGTGGTTGCATAATAATTAAGCCTTAACTTGGAGAACTCAAAGATTAAAGTTTTTCTTAGCAAAACAAGCAATCCAATGCCAGGACTTTTTTTTTTTTTTTAATTTTATTTATTTATCTTTTGGAGGGTGGGGTGGGCAGGCGGGCTACTTCTCTTGGTCTTTCATTTGTCTATTTTCATCCGTCTTTGTTCTTTGGCTCCTGTGGGCCTCCCATCGCGGTGGCTTCTATTGTCGCAGAGCACCAGCTCTGGGTGCACACGTGCGCCAGAGCTCCGGCTCGGTAATTGGACACATCGGTCCAGCCGCTCCACAGCACATGGGATCTTCCCCGGCCAGGGATCAAACCGGTGCCCCTTGCACTGCAAGGTGGTGTCTTTACCCACTGGACCACCAGGGGAAGCCCCAATGCCAGGACTTTAAAGCATTTAATGATTTATATCAAAAGAGGAACACCCCATGTGACTTGCAGATTTGAGCTGAAAATCATATCTACATGAAATATACACATTCACCCGCAAACACTATCTCGGCACCATGAAAGAGATGAGTGACTCCATCTTTCTGCCTGTTGGGAGTCGATTCTGAAACTAATGTCAGTCACCACTTGATATGCACTCTATCAAAACACAGGCCAACAAAGTATGAAATACCTTCTAAGTATTTAAATATCTTTATGGGATTTTTTCAACAAGTAGGAGCAAGGCAATTCTACTGCTCCTACTATATGCAGAAAACAGGTAACAGGTGGACGTACTCCATGCATGCTCAATCGCATCTGACTCTTTGTGACCCCATGGATTGTAACCTCCAGGCTCCTCTATCTGTGGAATTCTCCAGGCAAGAATACTGGAGTGGGCTGCAATCTTCCCAGCCCCCAGGTTGAACCCACGTCTCCTGCATCTCCTGCATTGGCAGGCAGATTCTTTATCACCAGCATCACAGTGGAAGACCTTAATAGGATACTTGAGAAAATATCACGGGATCGTTTCACTGTCCCATAGCTCAGCAGGCTGCATTTTGAAACAACCAGAGAGACCATTCATCTTGTTACAGTCCCAGAATTACCTTTTTTCAAGAAAATTTTGTATCTAAAGTCAGCAAACTGAGGCTTAAAGTAATTCAACCCAAATTAGACAGTTTTAATAGCAGAGAAGAGAAAACAAAACACACAGAAGACAGCACAGCATGTTATCTGTAAAGATGAGATGTGGGTGTGGAACCAGACTAGGGGAGCAACACAGAATGATGAAGCATTTGGAAGAGGAGACAGAATGGGAGAATTCCAGAATTCCAAGGAAAAAGCTTTATCTAATAATTAAAATGGCATCCACCAACTGGTACATGCCAAAGGGCCAGGCACTGAAATAGACACTTCGTGAACCTTATCTCTAATTCTTGCAAGAACTCTACAAGGCAGATCTTAAGTACTCTCATTTTTTGGTAAGGAATCAAATCTTCAGAAACCAGCTTAACATTCCTGCAATGGCTTCTCCGGTAGCTCAGACAGTAAATAATCCGTCTGCAATGCAGATGACCTGGGTCTGATCATCCCTGGGTTGGAGGACCCTCTTGAGAAGGGAATGGCTACCCACTCCAGTATTCTTGTCTGGAAAATCCCATGGACAGAGAAGACTGGAAGGTGAAAGTCCAATGGGGTTGCAAACATTCAGACACAATTAAGTGATTAACACTTTCACTTAACAGTCCTACAGAGCCAGGATTCGCGATCACGCCTGTGCCTCTGTAAACACCAGGGCCACCTGGAAGGGTTGTTCAATCTGCACAGCTGTATACAATGGTCCTGTCAAAGCCTACCTCTCTCCACAAAAATTTTTAATGAGTTTATTTACTCATTTATTTTTCGCTGTGCTGGGCCTTCGTTGCTGTGCAGGCTTTTCTCCAGTTATGGCAAGTGGGGTCTACTTTTCATTGTAGTGTGCAAGCTTGTCACTGTGGTGGCTTCTATTGTTGCAGAGCACAAGCTGTAGGGCACTTGGGTTTCAGTAGTTGCAGCTCCCAGGCTCTAGAGCGCAGGCTCAGCAGTTGTGAAACACAGGCTCAGTTACTCCATGGCATGTGAGATCTTCCTGGATCAGGGGTTGAACCCTTGTCTCCAGCACTGGCAGGCAGACTCTTTACCACTAAGCCACCAGGGGAGCCCTTGATTAAGGTTTTGTTTTGTTTTGTTTTATTACTCATTTTTTTATTTTATTTTTTTGGCCACTTCTATTGGTCTTTCAGTTATTTCCATCTTTGTTCTTTGGCCCGTGTGGGCGTCCCTTCACAGTGGCCTCTCTCGTCGCAGAGCACCGGCTCTGGGCGCATGCGCTCCAGAGCACCAACTCGGTAGTTGGACACATCGGTCCACCGGCTCCGCGGCACGTGGGATCTTCCCAGACCAGGGATCAAACTGGCACCCCTGACACTGCAAGGCGGTGCCCTTACCCACTGGACCACCAGGGAAGTCCTTGATTAAGTTTTAAACATGTGCCACGTGGGATTCCCTTAAACCACCAGGGAATGTGCCAAACTCTCAATGCAGATCTTTAAGTACTCTCATTTTTTGGTAAGGAATCAAATCTTCAGAAACCAGCTTAACATTCCTGCAATGGCTTCTCCGGTAGCTCAGACAGTAAATAATCCGTCTGCAATGCAGATGACCTGGGTCTGATCATCCCTGGGTTGGAGGACCCTCTTGAGAAGGGAATGGCTACCCACTCCAGTATTCTTGTCTGGAAAATCCCATGGACAGAGAAGACTGGAAGGTGAAAGTCCAATGGGGTTGCAAACATTCAGACACAATTAAGTGATTAACACTTTCACTTAACAGTCCTACAGAGCCAGGATTCGCGATCACGCCTGTGCCTCTGTAAACACCAGGGCCACCTGGAAGGGTTGTTCAATTTGCACAGCTGTATACAATGGTCCTGTCAAAGCCTACATCTCGCCACAGAGATTTTTAATGAGTTTATTTACTCATTTATTTTTCGCTGTGCTGGGCCTTCGTTGCTGTGCAGGCTTTTCTCCAGTTATGGCAAGTGGGGTCTACTTTTCATTGTAGTGTGCAAGCTTGTCACTGTGGTGGCTTCTATTGTTGCAGAGCACAAGCTGTAGGGCACTTGGGTTTCAGTAGTTGCAGCTCCCAGGCTCTAGAGCGCAGGCTCAGCAGTTGTGAAACACAGGCTCAGTTACTCCATGGCATGTGAGATCTTCCTGGATCAGGGGTTGAACCCTTGTCTCCAGCACTGGCAGGCAGACTCTTTACCACTAAGCCACCAGGGGAGCCCTTGATTAAGGTTTTGTTTTGTTTTGTTTTATTACTCATTTTTTTATTTTATTTTTTTGGCCACTTCTATTGGTCTTTCAGTTATTTCCATCTTTGTTCTTTGGCCCGTGTGGGCGTCCCTTCACAGTGGCCTCTCTCGTCGCAGAGCACCGGCTCTGGGCGCACGCGCTCCAGAGCTCCAACTCGGTAATTGGACACATCAGTCCAGCCGCTCCACGGCACGTGGGATCTTCCCAGACCAGGGATGGAACCGGCACCCCTTACACTGCAAGGCGGTGCCCTTACCCACTGAACCACCAGGGAAGTCCTTGATTAAGTTTTAAACATGTGTAGAAGCCCTAAGTTCAAAGGTTAAGTCCTAAGGTAATTTCAGAAGCCCCAAGCATTTTCATGGAAGATCACAGGGACATGTTTTCAGAAATATGGCAGAGTAGCTCAGGGACACCCTGACAGGGAGACCAAGGTGACATGCAGCAGCTAGATTCTAAGTTATCCATATTTATAATATATATATATTTTTTTTAATTTATTTATTTTGGCAGGGGTGGGGAGGGTGGGGGGTGGGCGGGCCACTTCCACTGGTCTTTCATTTGTCTATTTTCATCCATCTTTGTTCTTTGGCCCGTGTGGGCCTCCCATCGCGGTGGCGTCCGTTGTCGCAGAGTGCCGGCTCTGGGCGCATGCGCTCCAGAGCTCCGGCTCGGTAGTTGGACACATCAGTCCAGCCGCTCCACAGCACGTGGCATCTTCCCAGGCCAGGGATCAAACTGGCGCCCCTTGCACTGCAAGGCGGTGTCCTTACCCACTGGACCACCAGGGAAGCCCTATAATATATTTGTAAAATTTATTTATTTATTATTTTTGGCTGTGCTGGGTCTTCATTGCTGCACAGGCTTTTCTCCAGTTCTGGGGAGCAGGAGCTACTCTTCAGTTGTAGCACTAGGACTTCTCACTGCGGTGGATTCTCTTATTGGGGAACACAATGAATCTATGAATGCCTGACGGATCCGAAGCTCAATTTTACACTTTCTATGTCACACAGGAAAAGAATTCTGTTTCAGTTTCTGAAATGAACTAAAAACTTTTCATTCACCTAGCACTGGAACATTAAAAAAGAAGATACATTTATTTTAGACTAAACAGTTATGTCAATATATGAGTGTTTTGTGGTATTACTGAACATTTTGAAAGTTGTTTAAAATGACATAATGTTCTACCATTTGATTCAAATGGCCTTTAAGTCAGTAGTATACGCCTTTATTGGAAATGTGAACGTGGAAAGATACAGAAGTTTGACCAGGACTGTTTAAAAGAATGAACTAATCACTACCAACCATGTGTTACTTTATGTCAGACACTGTTAGGTACCCACTAAAGGGTGTTCCCAAAGGTAGCACCCATGTGATGTACTTTGCTAACTGAGCAATTACATGTATACCTGTTGTTAGTGGTACAATTCCCAAACTTCAAAGGTCTTTCTTATTTAAATTCCTCAAGCAGTCCTAATAACATAAATACAAGTTATCAATTAGTCTAGGTTCCTCTAGTGAAAAAACAGTCCAGTATCAAAAGAACCTAGAAAGGCTGTTTGCTCAATGTAATCTAAATAAAGAACTGGTTAGAAGTACTCACTGCAGTCTCTTTGGTTCACTGGATCATTGAATTCACTGTCTCAATTGAGTGCTTAATGTTTTTAAAATACATTTTGGAGAAGTTACCTATCCTAGCAAAAAACAAGCCTTTACAGTTTTAACTCCCTGCGTTTCCTCTGTATTTTAGGCACAACTTTAATACATTGTGAAATTATCCCAAAATTTTACTGTCCATCATTCCTTTCTTAAAAACAAGTTCAAGAGAAACCACACACACAAAGAAACTTATGACATCATTTTCCACCTAAGTTTCAAAAGTATTCTCTCCTCTTCCAAACCCCCTCTTCTCCTACTGACTTCTGAACAGTTCTACTTAAATGCGTGAGCTCCCCCATCGGGGAGATTATCAATTAAGAACTTCTCTCTCCTCCAGCCATTGAACTTTGCAGTAATTCAACAATCTTTTACATGTTAAAAATAATTTCACTTCCAGAAGAATTGGTGTTTCT
Source organism: Tragulus kanchil (assembly GCA_022376925.1). Taxonomy (NCBI): domain Eukaryota; kingdom Metazoa; phylum Chordata; class Mammalia; order Artiodactyla; family Tragulidae; genus Tragulus; species Tragulus kanchil. The sequence goes on along the minus strand of JAIOJX010000004.1, from coordinate 269,122,599 downwards.
TGCTGATGCAAGAAAATGGAAAAGGTCATCTTTTTTGTATCATGGTACCAACAAAAGAACACTAAGCCCTAAAAAAGTCACTAAAACTTCTTTTCATTCAGGCTTAAAACCTTACCTGTCGTTACAAAGTGAAACAGGATGCATTTGTAATTACACTGAATTTGCCAATAAACAAGCACTTTTCTGCTTTTGAAAATCTTTTACAAAGAAGAACAGGACTTCCCTGGCGGTCCAGTGGGTAAGGACACCCTTGCAGTGCAAGGGGCGCTGGTCTAGGAAGATCCCACGTGCCACGGAGCTGCTGCACCGATGTGTCCAACTACCTGGCCGGAGCTCTGGAGCGCATGCGCCCAGAGCCGGTGCTCTGCAGCAAGAGAGGCCACTGGGATGGGAGGCCCACACAGGCCAAAGAACAAAAAAGATAAGTGAATAAAAGATCAATAGCAGTGGCCAGAAAAAAAAAAAAAAAAAATGAACTAAAGCAGTTCCTTCACTGTTCACCTGAAACTATCACACAATTTTTAATTGGCAATTACCCAAAAAAAACCCATTTTATCCAGTAAAAATGTTTTACTAAAAAAAATTTTTTTTTAATTAAAAAAAATATGCAGCTCCTATCGAGGTAATTATTATATTAATATATGCGTTTACTTTTTAGAATAAACTGATTTTCCATGTTCTTACTTAAATCAGCTAATACTAAAGTCCACGAGAAGAAATGCTGTGGAAATGTGGACATAACCTGAGTTAGGCGTATTTCAACGCCTTTCTCAGACACTCCAGGTCCTTTCTTACCATGGATTCAGTACATAGTAAGAAATGCAACTCAGTAGAGGACAGTTTGAAATTCCTCTGTATGTATTGCTCAAATGGTAATAATTTTGAAAAACAAACAATAATTGTGTAGGTCTACATAAAACTGTACGGTGGTTCAGCTCATTAACCGCTTTCTCTCCAGTTTAACAGAGCAAAACGTAGGAGATACTCGATGAACCATGACTGAATTAAAAGGATGGCTGACCTGTAACAAATAATATATTCCTTAGTTTAAAACTGTTTGCCTGCTCTTTTAAACAACTGATTTTCAAAAAAAAAAAATGGATACGAAATTGATTGCTAAATAACTGAGTCCTTACAAAGGAGTGTTTCGACCTACAAAATATACCAAAGGATATGAACACTCCTAATTTTCTGCACCCACCAGACAACTTTTCTTACCTCCAGGAGAGGACTGTTTCCCTGGACGCTCTGGGGCCACAGCTAGTCCTCGCGATATCTTCAGGCGCGTCAACCTCGCCGCACTTCACGCTCCAGGAGGGCAGGGGACTGTGTTCCTGGACGCTGACTTGCAGTGCAAGCGCTGGTCTAGGAAGATCCCACGTGCCACGGAGCTGCTGCACCGATGTGTCCAACTACCTGGCCGGAGCTCTGGAGCGCATGCGCCCAGAGCCGGTGCTCTGCAGCAAGAGAGGCCACTGGGATGGGAGGCCCACACAGGCCAAAGAACAAAAAAGATAAGTGAATAAAAGATCAATAGCAGTGGCCAGAAAAAAAAAAAAAAAAAATGAACTAAAGCAGTTCCTTCACTGTTCACCTGAAACTATCACACAATTTTTAATTGGCAATTACCCAAAAAAAACCCATTTTATCCAGTAAAAATGTTTTACTAAAAAAAATTTTTTTTTAATTAAAAAAAATATGCAGCTCCTATCGAGGTAATTATTATATTAATATATGCGTTTACTTTTTAGAATAAACTGATTTTCCATGTTCTTACTTAAATCAGCTAATACTAAAGTCCACGAGAAGAAATGCTGTGGAAATGTGGACATAACCTGAGTTAGGCGTATTTCAACGCCTTTCTCAGACACTCCAGGTCCTTTCTTACCATGGATTCAGTACATAGTAAGAAATGCAACTCAGTAGAGGACAGTTTGAAATTCCTCTGTATGTATTGCTCAAATGGTAATAATTTTGAAAAACAAACAATAATTGTGTAGGTCTACATAAAACTGTACGGTGGTTCAGCTCATTAACCGCTTTCTCTCCAGTTTAACAGAGCAAAACGTAGGAGATACTCGATGAACCATGACTGAATTAAAAGGATGGCTGACCTGTAACAAATAATAATTCCTTAGTTTAAAACTGTTTGCCTGCTCTTTTAAACAACTGATTTTCAAAAAAAAAAAATGGATACGAAATTGATTGCTAAATAACTGAGTCCTTACAAAGGAGTGTTTCGACCTACAAAATATACCAAAGGATATGAACACTCCTAATTTTCTGCACCCACCAGACAACTTTTCTTACCTCCAGGAGAGGACTGTTTCCCTGGACGCTCTGGGGCCACAGCTAGTCCTCGCGATATCTTCAGGCGCGTCAACCTCGCCGCACTTCCGCTCGGAGGCAGGGGGCGGGGCTCACAGAGGAGGCGGGTCAGCCGGGGCGGAGCTTGTGTGTGTTCGCGCGTGTGTGTTCTCGTGCTTGCAGACTCTGTGCAGCGATGACTGCAGCTGGCCAGGCTCCTCCGTCCTTGGGATTTCCCAGGGAAAAATACTGGAGTGGGTTGCCATTTCCTTCTCCAGGGGATCCTCCTGACCCAGGAATTGAACTGGAGTCTCCTGCATTGGCAGGTGGATTCTTTAACACTATCCTCACCTGAGAAGCCCCGAGGTAGAGCTTGCCGTGCGAAATTGATAAGCGCAAAGGCTGCACTTGGCCAAAGAGAGCTGGAAAGTCTTCAAGCGAAGATGCTTGATTAAACGCTCAGTTTTGGAAATTGTTATGAGTTAGTCTGCGCGTTTATGATTAAAGTCACCAATTTGAAGTGGCCAGCTCACTTGATGCATTCTTAAGGCCTGACACACTTTATGAACCTCTTGAAAGCATTAACCTTCGGAGACCTGATAAAGAAACCATGTGGGATAAATTGAATGGCTATTACACAGTGGTCAAGTAACACTGCTGCTGTATCAAAGTCTGGCCACAGATCTCCTTGCCAATGGAACATGTGATGATGGTAAAAAGGCCAAGATCCACGACAGTCTGTTCTGTCCTGTGGGACCTGGGCTTTGGTTCTTAAATACAGTTGCATTGATGATGACCAGGGAAGGAGGACCTGTGAGGTGGATCACTTGCTATAAAATATATACAAGGAATTCTCTACTGCAGGGGCCCCCAACCTCCAGGCTGCACTCTAGTACCTCCTGTCGGATCAGCGGCAGCCTTATTAGAAATGAAGTGCACAATAAATGAAATGCCCTTAAATCATCTCTGAAACCATCCTACTCATCCTTGGTCCGTGAAAATTTGTCTTCCACAAATTGGTCCCTGGAAACTGGATTTTTACGTGCATCAAGCTTGAGTCCTTACAAGGAGTGTTTCGAAAAAAGGATATGAACACTCCTAATTTTCTGCACCCACCAGACAACTTTTCTTACCTCCAGGAGAGGACTGTTTCCCTGGACGCTCTGGGGCCACAGCTAGTCCTCGCGATATCTTCAGGCGCGTCAACCTCGCCGCACTTCCGCTCGGAGGCAGGGGGCGGGGCTCACAGAGGAGGCGGGTCAGCCGGGGCGGAGCTTGTGTGTGTTCGCGCGTGTGTGTTCTCGTGCTTGCAGACTCTGTGCAGCGATGACTGCAGCTGGCCAGGCTCCTCCGTCCTTGGGATTTCCCAGGGAAAAATACTGGAGTGGGTTGCCATTTCCTTCTCCAGGGGATCCTCCTGACCCAGGAATTGAACTGGAGTCTCCTGCATTGGCAGGTGGATTCTTTAACACTATCCTCACCTGAGAAGCCCCGAGGTAGAGCTTGCCGTGCGAAATTGATAAGCGCAAAGGCTGCACTTGGCCAAAGAGAGCTGGAAAGTCTTCAAGCGAAGATGCTTGATTAAACGCTCAGTTTTGGAAATTGTTATGAGTTAGTCTGCCGCGTTTATGATTAAAGTCACCAATTTGAAGTGGCCAGCTCACTTGATGCATTCTTAAGGCCTGACACACTTTATGAACCTCTTGAAAGCATTAACCTTCGGAGACCTGATAAAGAAACCATGTGGGATAAATTGAATGGCTATTACACAGTGGTCAAGTAACACTGCTGCTGTATCAAAGTCTGGCCACAGATCTCCTTGCCAATGGAACATGTGATGATGGTAAAAAGGCCAAGATCCACGACAGTCTGTTCTGTCCTGTGGGACCTGGGCTTTGGTTCTTAAATACAGTTGCATTGATGATGACCAGGGAAGGAGGACCTGTGAGGTGGATCACTTGGCTATAAAATATATACAAGGAATTCTCTACTGCAGGGGCCCCCAACCTCCAGGCTGCACTCTAGTACCTCCTGTCGGATCAGCGGCAGCCTTATTAGAAATGAAGTGCACAATAAATGAAATGCCCTTAAATCATCTCTGAAACCATCCTACTCATCCTTGGTCCGTGAAAAATTTGTCTTCCACGAAATTGGTCCCTGGTGCCAAAAAGACTGGGACTGTTGCTCTGCTACTGTATGCATCAAGCCAGTAAGGTCCAGTAGTTTAAGCAGGATCCACGCCTGACAAGGTGTCTTTATTTTCAATGTACACACAGGGAACGAGATCCTCCCCTGTGAAGTATATGGTCATCTTCAAATAAATATAGTGCCACTCTATCTCCTTTACCTGGTGGAAATGATTTTTGAAGGACTCTGATTATCTATAACCCTGCTGTTGTTTAGTGGCTAAGTCATGTCAAACTTGTTTGTGATTTCCATGAACTGTAACCTGCCTGACTCCTGTGTCCATGGGATTTTTCCGGGCAAGATACTGGAGCCATTTCCGTCTCTAGGGAATCTTCTCAACTCAGGGATTGAACCCAAGTCTCCTGCGTGGATAGGCGGATACTTTACCAGAGCCACCAGGGAAGCGCACAACATTGAGAAGGTCTTTTTTATTCAGAACTTTTTATTCTGTGTAGAGGGTATTTGCTATGTACCTGGCTTTGGGGTCTGGGAAAGACAGAGCTGCATTCAAGGTGATTTGCTAATTTATCAGTGGCTTGTTATGTGTGTGACTTTTTTATTTAAATGTGTGGCTTCCCTGGTGGTGCTAGTGGCAAAGAACCCCCCTTCCAATGCAAGAGACATAAGAGACATGAGTTCAATCCCTGGGTTAGGAAGATCCCCTGGAGGAAGGCATGGCAACTCACTCCAGTATTCTTGTCAGGAGAATTCCATGGAGGGAGGAGTCTGGCAGGCTACAGTCCATACATTGCAGAGAGCCAGACACCACTGAAGCGACTTAGCATGCACACACAAAATCAAAGAACTCGATTGGAAAAGATAAGAATAAAATGGTACTAATATTATAATGCTGATTAAATCAGACAGCCCACACACTGTGCCCAGCATTGCACCAGGAATGTATAGTACATACTCATTTGAGTAATAATTATTTTACAGAGCAAAAAGGAAAAGGTGACTGTTCTGATTCTGAAGGAAAGTAGCAATTATAATATGCATCTCTAGTACTCAGCATAAGTCCAGTAGTTTAAGCCAATCCTTGGTCCGTGAAAATTTGTCTTCCACAATTGGTCCCTGGTGCCAAAAAGACTGGGACTGTTGCTCTGCTACTGTATGCATCAAGCCAGTAAGGTCCAGTAGTTTAAGCAGGATCCACGCCTGACAAGGTGTCTTTATTTTCAATGTACACACAGGGAACGAGATCCTCCCCTGTGAAGTATATGGTCATCTTCAAATAAATATAGTGCCACTCTATCTCCTTTACCTGGTGGAAATGATTTTTGAAGGACTCTGATTATCTATAACCCTGCTGTTGTTTAGTGGCTAAGTCATGTCAAACTTGTTTGTGATTTCCATGAACTGTAACCTGCCTGACTCCTGTGTCCATGGGATTTTTCCGGGCAAGATACTGGAGCCATTTCCGTCTCTAGGGAATCTTCTCAACTCAGGGATTGAACCCAAGTCTCCTGCGTGGATAGGCGGATACTTTACCAGAGCCACCAGGGAAGCGCACAACATTGAGAAGGTCTTTTTTATTCAGAACTTTTTATTCTGTGTAGAGGGTATTTGCTATGTACCTGGCTTTGGGGTCTGGGAAAGACAGAGCTGCATTCAAGGTGATTTGCTAATTTATCAGTGGCTTGTTATGTGTGTGACTTTTTTATTTAAATGTGTGGCTTCCCTGGTGGTGCTAGTGGCAAAGAACCCCCCTTCCAATGCAAGAGACATAAGAGACATGAGTTCAATCCCTGGGTTAGGAAGATCCCCTGGAGGAAGGCATGGCAACTCACTCCAGTATTCTTGTCAGGAGAATTCCATGGAGGGAGGAGTCTGGCAGGCTACAGTCCATACATTGCAGAGAGCCAGACACCACTGAAGCGACTTAGCATGCACACACAAAATCAAAGAACTCGATTGGAAAAGATAAGAATAAAATGGTACTAATATTATAATGCTGATTAAATCAGACAGCCCACACACTGTGCCCAGCATTGCACCAGGAATGTATAGTACATACTCATTTGAGTAATAATTATTTTACAGAGCAAAAAGGAAAAGGTGACTGTTCTGATTCTGAAGGAAAGTAGCAATTTTATAATATGCATCTTATTCATCTTATGAATTTTCATCTTATGTATAAATGTTTCTTTCTCTCCCCTATTCTTCTTTAAAAAAAAAAAAAAAAAAAGAATGGGATACAGGAGAGCCGATACCTGGCCAGAAAACAGCAGCATCCTTTCACCAGACCTTCCAGAATACTCCCTCCCTCCTCACTGCCACCTCCATTGCTTTTGTCTGAATTCTGCATGCTGAACTCCATTTGACTTGGCTCTGCATGGAGCCACCTGCAAGGCTTTTGTTTCTCCACCTATTGAGTCTCCCTTTGAGTAGAAGAAAGAAAAGATTTTCAAAGTCTGGACCAAAACTTTTTTTTAAGGACCTAACAATAAAAGGGGGCGTGAAACTATTTACCAACCTCCCTTCCATTTACAGGTTGTTTGCATTCACCATTTACAGATTGTTGCATTAAGCTGATTACTTTCCTCTCTGTAAATAAAGACTTAAATTTCAGCTCACAGGAAAAACCAATAATGAGAGAACCCACCCAAGAAATGATACCAGGAGCACCTGATAGGAATGTTTGAGGCACAGTGGGGAGGAAAACAAAAACCTGAACCACAACCATCAACACATGTTTTATTTTAGAGTAATAATTAACAAAAAAAAAAAAAAAACAATAAATTTCAAGTTTCCTTGGAGTAGTATTCTCCCAGCCGTGAGGCCATTTTTCATAGTTTCTTGGGGGTAATCCTGAATAGACATATTATACAGCCTATATTGCTTCCATGGTGGCTCGGTGGTAAAGAACGTGCCCGCCAACACAGGTGACACAGGTTCAATCCTTACGTCTATTTATCAACTTCATTTACTTCCAGTAAAATTACTATTTACAGGGTATTGCATTAAGGGTCAGGAAGATCTCCTGGAAAGGGGCATAGCAAGACACTCCAGTATTCTTGCCTGGAAAATCCCATGGACAGAGGAGTCTGGAGAGCTATGGTCCATGGGGTCACAAAGCAGTCAGACACAATTTAGCGACTAAACAACAACAAACAACAGCAACCCATATTAGGGAGGGAAATTGGTTGCTCCCACCTCTAACCACAGCAGATGTAGAAAAACAGGCTCCAATATTTTTTGGAAGTTTTGACTTCGTTTTTTTCTGGAAACTATAAAAAGAAATCTCTTTAGTTGCTGCAGTTTTGCTGTGCTGGATGTTTTGTATTGTTTCCCTTCAGTCTGGTCTTAAGAGCTTTACCTTGCATACCTATTAGCAAAGAAAAGGTCTTAGGATCCTTATACAAAAGAATTATTCTGTCGAGGTGTGGGCCATCTGTTTATATTCACTCCTGGTTTCTCAGGTGAGTTATCACTCATAACAAACTTTTTGAAGAGATTAGGAAAAAGATGGTGGGATTAAAGAATTTAAAAGCTCATTGAATCCAATAACCCAAGAAGAACTTTAAAAGAAAAAAAAAAATCAAGCATTGAGAGACGGAGTGGTTTCTAAAATAGACAGGGATCTGCCTTAATAAAGTAGTTGACAGCTTATCTCCCTCTTTTCCAGGCTTGGCCACTAGCAACAAAGAAAAGGGCTCGTTTGCACAGCTGTTGCCCAAAGAACTGAATAAAAGGCTGAAACTTTAACTTGAATTTGAAAAAAGGCAATGGACAGACCAGAAGCACAAATATAAGAGAAGTCAACAAAGAGGCGAAAACTTCTTGAGGTCAGGAAGAAAAATTTTCTAAAGTGTTAATTTCCTGGGTGCTCCAAGGAAACTGGAAATCAATCAGAGTCTGATTGTGGCCCAGAGACTGAGTTCTGCAAGTTCCCACTGCACCCATCAGAGTGATGATCCAAGACGGTTTCTTGGGGTAATCCTGAATAGACATATTATACAGCCTATATTGCTTCCATGGTGGCTCGGTGGTAAGCGGACAGGTGACACAGGTTCAATCCTTACGTCTATTTATCAACTTCATTTACTTCCAGTAAAATTACTATTTACAGGGTATTGCATTAAGGGTCAGGAAGATCTCCTGGAAAGGGGCATAGCAAGACACTCCAGTATTCTTGCCTGGAAAATCCCATGGACAGAGGAGTCTGGAGAGCTATGGTCCATGGGGTCACAAAGCAGTCAGACACAATTTAGCGACTAAACAACAACAAACAACAGCAACCCATATTAGGGAGGGAAATTGGTTGCTCCCACCTCTAACCACAGCAGATGTAGAAAAACAGGCTCCAATATTTTTTGGAAGTTTTGACTTCGTTTTTTTCTGGAAACTATAAAAAGAAATCTCTTTAGTTGCTGCAGTTTTGCTGTGCTGGATGTTTTGTATTGTTTCCCTTCAGTCTGGTCTTAAGAGCTTTACCTTGCATACCTATTAGCAAAGAAAAGGTCTTAGGATCCTTATACAAAAGAATTATTCTGTCGAGGTGTGGGCCATCTGTTTATATTCACTCCTGGTTTCTCAGGTGAGTTATCACTCAGAACAAAATTTTTGAATAGAGTAGGAAAAAGATGGTGGGATTAAAGAATTTAAAAGCTCATTGAATCCAATAACCCAAGAAGAACTTTAAAAGAAAAAAAAAAATCAAGCATTGAGAGACGGAGTGGTTTCTAAAATAGACAGGGATCTGCCTTAATAAAGTAGTTGACAGCTTATCTCCCTCTTTTCCAGGCTTGGCCACTAGCAACAAAGAAAAGGGCTCGTTTGCACAGCTGTTGCCCAAAGAACTGAATAAAAGGCTGAAACTTTAACTTGAATTTGAAAAAAGGCAATGGACAGACCAGAAGCACAAATATAAGAGAAGTCAACAAAGAGGCGAAAACTTCTTGAGGTCAGGAAGAAAAATTTTCTAAAGTGTTAATTTCCTGGGTGCTCCAAGGAAACTGGAAATCAATCAGAGTCTGATTGTGGCCCAGAGACTGAGTTCTGCAAGTTCCCACTGCCACCCATCAGAGTGATGATCACAAGAGCAGGGAGAAATTCATTGCCCAAGATGGCGGAGTGGGAAAGGCATCAATTTCTTCAGGGCTCAGAAGCTGGAGATCAATTTGGCTCTCACTATGAAAAGCTGTGGGGCCAAGTGAGGGATAACATCAGAAAGAGCTTGCCTGATAGTGTTTCTTCTCCCTTCTGAAATCTGCCTTAGAATCTCTCTCTGAAATGGGAAGAGGTAGGATTCAGGGAAGTAGTAATTTATTTATCTCTCCTTCGTTTTAAATATATTTTCTCATCCTTTATTTAACAATCGATAAGGCCTCAGAAAAGAAAAGGCAACTAGTACATTTACAAGGAAAGCCTCTTGCAAAATAAGCAATATGCTGGTTTAGGCTATTTATTATTTATAGACTGTCAATTTCCAAAAAAGGTTGAAGCATGCATACCATAGAAACTATGAAGACATGAAAACAATTAGAACATTACACCAAGAGTTAAACAACAAGAAAAAGGGCTCTCACAGGGACAAGGAGGCGAAAGAATTGTACCAGAAAATGTAGAAAGGTTTCTCCTTTGCTGTGTAAGCATGATATACAGAACTAAAATTTAAGTTCAAATGCAGTGAAGTCGGTGCATTTTTTTCAGTCCTTTTGCAGCTACAATAAGAAATGATGAAGAAATTTTACCGTCCCAGAAACATTAATTACATATTCATGACGTACCTCCTATGTACCAGGTCCCCTTGAACGGTCTTAAAGCCTAATGAGAAAGAGAAACAAAACCAAATAATCTCCAAGCAGTATGATCAATTTGGATAGCACTTCTCTCCATATATACTATGCGAGAGGTTTTATGGTGCTAGGAAAGGAAAGATTTCATTTGGTTGGGAAAGAGAAAAAGCATTAGTAACACTGTATAGAAGTGACCTATTGGCAGGGATTTAAAAGAAGACCAATTTTCCAAAAAAAAAAAAAAAGGAGAGAGAAGGACAGTCCCCAAAGAAGGAGAGGACAGAGGAGAAAAGACCACAGTGTGTTCAGGTTGTTGTCATTATTGTGTGGCGGAGGGTAAAGTGCAAAGGTAGCTTGGAATCTTGAAAAAACTATAGAGAAGACACTGAAGAGCTTTTCAGCAGTCTACTTCAGTTTTAGAAAACAATTGAGTGTTGCAGTTTGGAGAATGGATAGAAATGAAAAGAGAGGAACTTCCCAGGTGATCCAGTGGTTAAGATTCTATGCTACCACTGCATGGTGCAGGTGCAATTCTCGGTCACGATTCCTCATCAGGGAACTAAGATCCCACATGCCACATGCCATACCAGTGCAGCGAAAACAAAGACTGAGCAAAATTAAGTGAGGAGGGGCTTCCCTGGTGGTCCAGTGGATAAAGAGGCTGCCTGGCAGTGCAAAGGGCACAGGTTCGATCCCTGGCCTGGGAAGATCCCATGTGCTGTGGAATGGCTGTACCTGTGTGTCCAATTACAAGTCAGTGCTCTGGAGCACATGCCTAGTGCTGGTGCTCTGCAACAAGAAAGGGCACTGAAGCATGCATACCATAGAAACTATGAAGACATGAAAACAATTAGAACATTACACCAAGAGTTAAACAACAAGAAAAAGGGCTCTCACAGGGACAAGGAGGCGAAAGAATTGTACCAGAAAATGTAGAAAGGTTTCTCCTTTGCTGTGTAAGCATGATATACAGAACTAAAATTTAAGTTCAAATGCAGTGAAGTCGGTGCATTTTTTTCAGTCCTTTTGCAGCTACAATAAGAAATGATGAAGAAATTTTACCGTCCCAGAAACATTAATTACATATTCATGACGTACCTCCTATGTACCAGGTCCCCTTGAACGGTCTTAAAGCCTAATGAGAAAGAGAAACAAAACCAAATAATCTCCAAGCAGTATGATCAATTTGGATAGCACTTCTCTCCATATATACTATGCGAGAGGTTTTATGGTGCTAGGAAAGGAAAGATTTCATTTGGTTGGGAAAGAGAAAAAGCATTAGTAACACTGTATAGAAGTGACCTATTGGCAGGGATTTAAAAGAAGACCAATTTTCCAAAAAAAAAAAAAAAGGAGAGAGAAGGACAGTCCCCAAAGAAGGAGAGGACAGAGGAGAAAAGACCACAGTGTGTTCAGGTTGTTGTCATTATTGTGTGGCGGAGGGTAAAGTGCAAAGGTAGCTTGGAATCTTGAAAAAACTATAGAGAAGACACTGAAGAGCTTTTCAGCAGTCTACTTCAGTTTTAGAAAACAATTGAGTGTTGCAGTTTGGAGAATGGATAGAAATGAAAAGAGAGGAACTTCCCAGGTGATCCAGTGGTTAAGATTCTATGCTACCACTGCATGGTGCAGGTGCAATTCTCGGTCACGATTCCTCATCAGGGAACTAAGATCCCACATGCCACATGCCATACCAGTGCAGCGAAAACAAAGACTGAGCAAAATTAAGTGAGGAGGGGCTTCCCTGGTGGTCCAGTGGATAAAGAGGCTGCCTGGCAGTGCAAAGGGCACAGGTTCGATCCCTGGCCTGGGAAGATCCCATGTGCTGTGGAATGGCTGTACCTGTGTGTCCAATTACAAGTCAGTGCTCTGGAGCACACATGCCTAGTGCTGGTGCTCTGCAACAAGAAAGGGCACTGCAATGGGAGGCCTACACAGGCCAAAGAATAAAGATGGATGAAAAATAAATAAAGACAAAATTTTTAAAAAGAGGTCAAATTTAAAAAAAAAAAATCCTAAAAAAAAAAAAAATTAAGTGAGGAAGCTGTTTTAGGATTCTTCAGAGAAACAGAACCAGTAGGATGTGTATATGTATTTATATAGAAAGAAGTTTCTTTTAAGGAATTGGGTCACAGAAGATGGCAAATCTAAAACATGCCAGTTGGACTGGTGGGCTGCAGACCTGAGCGCTGATGCCACAGTGCTAGCTGAAGGCTGTAGCACCCAGAAGAGTTGTTGTGTTACAGTGGAAGTCCAAAGGCAGTGTGCTGAGAAGTCTCTCTTGTTCAGGGGAGGTGAGTCACTTCAGGCCTTCAACTGATTAAACAAACCCACCCACCTTATAAAGAGCAATCTGCTTTAATCAAAGTCAACTCATTTAAATCTTATTCAAAACACCCTCCCAGAAACATTCAAAAGAATGTGTGATCAAATATTCGAGTGCCTGTGGTCCAGCCAAGTTGACACATAAAATTAACCATCACAGAAGCGATTAGTGAATATGTTCTCAGTTGGGTCCAACTCTTTGCAGCCCCATGAGCTGTAGCCCACCAGGCTCCTCTGTCCGTGGGATTCTCCAGGCAAGAATACTGGAGTGGGTTGCCATTTTCTACTCTAGGGGCTCTTCCTGACCCAGAGATTGAACCTGCATCTCCTGTGTCTCCTGCACTGGCAGTTGGATTCTTTACCACTGGTGCCATGTGAGGAGCCCATTAGTGTACACAGAGGCTATATAGTATACATGAGAGAAGGTATAGTGTCTGGACTAAGTTCAGAGAAATGGGGATAGAAAAAAAATTCAGGGGAAAATTGAACATGATGATGTAGATGAGGACTTTATAAGAATGAACTCAAGATTGTTAGTTTGACCAAATATGTATAGAAAAGCAAAACATATTAGATAGCTAGTAGCCTCCAGGATACATTTTTCTTTTAGTTTCTTTTCTTTTTCTGTAGCAAGTCTAAGTTTCTTCTGTCTCCTGGTGCCTATGTTTATCATTTGCATTTTGTTCTTATTACAAACTGCATCATTAGTTACTCTAAGAATACTTAGAGTTGCAAGAGATATTTCATTGATTAAATTTCTTGTGTGAGGATATACATATTTTTGGAAATTGTACTTTGAAAAATGCGTTTACTTAACTTCTGGTGAAATCTGGTCATTTGAATATTTTTTTTTTGCCCCTATTTAACCCAAACAAAATGTATGAACACATAAGAACAAGAATACATGAAAAGTCACAACAAAGGCTTCTCTGGTGGTCTAGTGCTTAAGCGTCTGAGCTTCTACCATAGGGACACAAGTTTAATCCCTCATTGGAGAACTAAGATCCCACATGCTATACATTGCAGGCAAAAAAAAAAATTTTTTTAATAAAAAAATAAACATTGTATTCCATTTTTTTGAAACAACTACAACTGAGAGAAATAGTGACAGAATTTTGAACACCAAAAGCATGTAACTGAGTGATAAATCACAGGAAAGCAGAAAATCAAGAAATTAAATTCCCTCACAAAATACCAGAAGAACCCAGCAATTGGTGAAACAAGATGCTTCTGAAAAGAGATGGGAGGTGTTCAAGGGGAGCAGAAAGTCTAATGTGAAAATCATTTACATACCTAAATCAACTCCCCGGCTCCCTGCAACTGGTGTCTACCTGCCACCAAGCCCAGCAGAAAACCAGAGGTTTTCTCTTTTGAGAAAATGAGACATAAAAAATATGGACTTGAAAACAATAGGCAGAGCTGGGGGCAGAAGAGGTGTGTCATAATGAAAACCAAGGCTAAGTGAAAAATCCGCAGTCTGAATAGTAAAGCCTTTTCCTCATTTCTTCTCAGAGTTCAGCAGCTTAATGATAAATCTCAAGCAACAGATCAGAAACTCTGACCAGCCCAAGAGAAAAAGACCCACAGGGGCAGAGAGCTAGAGATTCCCACGCTAATCATCCAGCAATGAAATCAGCACTTGACAACCGTCTCAGGTGCATGCCGAACTTTGAATCAGCTTTTTAGTGCTTTTGCAGTTAAACCTGAAACACCGTCAAGGATCATTGGGCATGAAGAAGGCTTTCAATATGAAAGGAGAAGGTAAAACAGGAAAAAGAGAAAGTGATGACCTTCAACCTGAGAAGCAAGAGGAAATGTCATAAACCAAACTCTTTTGTCCCTAGGTAGAGAGGAGAGACTATTACAGCCATTAAATAAAACCAGGATATACATATTTTTGGAAATTGTACTTTGAAAAATGCGTTTACTTAACTTCTGGTGAAATCTGGTCATTTGAATATTTTTTTTTTGCCCCTATTTAACCCAAACAAAATGTATGAACACATAAGAACAAGAATACATGAAAAGTCACAACAAAGGCTTCTCTGGTGGTCTAGTGCTTAAGCGTCTGAGCTTCTACCATAGGGACACAAGTTTAATCCCTCATTGGAGAACTAAGATCCCACATGCTATACATTGCAGGCAAAAAAAAAAATTTTTTTAATAAAAAAATAAACATTGTATTCCATTTTTTTGAAACAACTACAACTGAGAGAAATAGTGACAGAATTTTGAACACCAAAAGCATGTAACTGAGTGATAAATCACAGGAAAGCAGAAAATCAAGAAATTAAATTCCCTCACAAAATACCAGAAGAACCCAGCAATTGGTGAAACAAGATGCTTCTGAAAAGAGATGGGAGGTGTTCAAGGGGAGCAGAAAGTCTAATGTGAAAATCATTTACATACCTAAATCAACTCCCCGGCTCCCTGCAACTGGTGTCTACCTGCCACCAAGCCCAGCAGAAAACCAGAGGTTTTCTCTTTTGAGAAAATGAGACATAAAAAATATGGACTTGAAAACAATAGGCAGAGCTGGGGGCAGAAGAGGTGTGTCATAATGAAAACCAAGGCTAAGTGAAAAATCCGCAGTCTGAATAGTAAAGCCTTTTCCTCATTTCTTCTCAGAGTTCAGCAGCTTAATGATAAATCTCAAGCAACAGATCAGAAACTCTGACCAGCCCAAGAGAAAAAGACCCACAGGGGCAGAGAGCTAGAGATTCCCACGCTAATCATCCAGCAATGAAATCAGCACTTGACAACCGTCTCAGGTGCATGCCGAACTTTGAATCAGCTTTTTAGTGCTTTTGCAGTTAAACCTGAAACACCGTCAAGGATCATTGGGCATGAAGAAGGCTTTCAATATGAAAGGAGAAGGTAAAACAGGAAAAAGAGAAAGTGATGACCTTCAACCTGAGAAGCAAGAGGAAATGTCATAAACCAAACTCTTTTGTCCCTAGGTAGAGAGGAGAGACTATTACAGCCATTAAATAAAACCAGGACACTTCTTAAAAACGAATCCTTAGAGAACAAGCCCTCTAGAATTAAAAAAATTAAAATGTCAATAAAAGTGTTGGAGGATAAAGTTGAAGCAGTCCAAAAGGAAATAAAACCCACTGTAAGTAAAAATAAATAAATAAATACAAAAGGAAGTCAAGAAAAAGAAAATCTATAAGAAAGGTGAACATTCAAGTGCCGAAAGTTCCAGAGTGAGAGAACAGAGCAATACTGAAGAGGAAATTGTTAAAAGGAAACCACCAAGTGTCCGGAACTAATGGAGTTGAGTTTTCAGGTGGAAGGAGCCTAGGACTCGAGTGAGAACCGGCCCTATTGAAACACTCATATGTTCACCAAGCGTATTACAGAAAAGCTTCAAGATGTTAAGAATAAGAAGATCCTAAACACTTCCAGAGATATAAAGCAGATTACATACAGAGTTATAAAGAATGAAAATTATACTGACTGTTCAAGAATTATAGAGGAAAATGATCTGCACCTTAGAATTCTAATCCTTTGAAATTATCAATCATGTATGATTACAGAAGATCTTAGACGTTTTCTTTCTTAAATTTTATTTCTCAGGAAGCTCTGAAAGCAGTGATTCCCAAAGCAACATCAGCATCACTCAGACATTTGTTTAGAATTATGGATTCTGAGACTTCACCCCAATCTACTGAAGCAGAAACTCAGGGGCTGGCAGTGGGGTGGAGGAGTGGGAAAGAAGGGGAGGACTGGGGGGAGGGTACAACCTATGTACTATCAAACTGTTTGGGTGCAAACTATAACCTGAGAACACTTTGCTAGTGGGTGTCCTTTTCCAAAATAAGGAGTGAATCAAGGAAGAGGAAGCATAAGATCCAAGGCACACAACACAAACTAGCCCACAAGTAGTCCAGAACAGGACAGATGCTACAGGAGGGATATTACAAATTAACATTTATGACATGTCTTTAATGTTCTAAAAATCATCCATTTCTTATGTTTAAATCATCCGAACAACCTCTTAAATCTTATGAAAAGTGTGAAAGTGTTAATCGGTCGTGTCTGACTCTTTGTGACCCCTTGAACTGTAGCCTGCCAGACTCCTCTGTCCATGGAATTCTTCAGGCAAGAATCTTTGTGTCATCTCCAAGGCTTTTGAAAACGAATCCTTAGAGAACAAGCCCTCTAGAATTAAAAATTAAAATGTCAATAAAAGTGTTGGAGGATAAAGTTGAAGCAGTCCAAAAGGAAATAAAACCCACTGTAAGTAAAAATAAATAAATAAATACAAAAGGAAGTCAAGAAAAAGAAAATCTATAAGAAAGGTGAACATTCAAGTGCCGAAAGTTCCAGAGTGAGAGAACAGAGCAATACTGAAGAGGAAATTGTTAAAAGGAAACCACCAAGTGTCCGGAACTAATGGAGTTGAGTTTTCAGGTGGAAGGAGCCTAGGACTCGAGTGAGAACCGGCCCTATTGAAACACTCATATGTTCACCAAGCGTATTACAGAAAAGCTTCAAGATGTTAAGAATAAGAAGATCCTAAACACTTCCAGAGATATAAAGCAGATTACATACAGAGTTATAAAGAATGAAAATTATACTGACTGTTCAAGAATTATAGAGGAAAATGATCTGCACCTTAGAATTCTAATCCTTTGAAATTATCAATCATGTATGATTACAGAAGATCTTAGACGTTTTCTTTCTTAAATTTTATTTCTCAGGAAGCTCTGAAAGCAGTGATTCCCAAAGCAACATCAGCATCACTCAGACATTTGTTTAGAATTATGGATTCTGAGACTTCACCCCAATCTACTGAAGCAGAAACTCAGGGGCTGGCAGTGGGGTGGAGGAGTGGGAAAAAAGGGGGAGGACTGGGGGGAGGGTACAACCTATGTACTATCAAACTGTTTGGGTGCAAACTATAACCTGAGAACACTTTGCTAGTGGGTGTCCTTTTCCAAAATAAGGAGTGAATCAAGGAAGAGGAAGCATAAGATCCAAGGCACACAACACAAACTAGCCCACAAGTAGTCCAGAACAGGACAGATGCTACAGGAGGGATATTACAAATTAACATTTATGACATGTCTTTAATGTTCTAAAAATCATCCATTTCTTATGTTTAAATCATCCGAACAACCTCTTAAATCTTATGAAAAGTGTGAAAGTGTTAATCGGTCGTGTCTGACTCTTTGTGACCCCTTGAACTGTAGCCTGCCAGACTCCTCTGTCCATGGAATTCTTCAGGCAAGAATACTGGAGTGTGTTGTCATTCCCCTCTCCAAGGGATCTTTCTGAGGATCCTGGGATCAAATCCGGATCTCCTGCATTGCAGACAGATTCTTTACCATCTGCTCCAACAAGGAAGCTTATCCCAAGAATTCAGGACCCATATACTCTTAACTATAACATAGGTTGCATGCTCCATAAAAACCATTAAAAAAAAAAAAAAGGAAATGCCTGATGTGTTTAAATATATTGAGATTTACACCTCTGTGGAAGACTTTGAAAATAAACAGGGCATATAAACAGAGAAAACCTAACAAGCAACACAAAGGCATTTATTCCACAGACAAAAAGTTGAACCAGAAAGAAAATGTAATCATGATATGTGATGATTATTCACGTGATCCTGTGGGAATAAACACTGAATAATGATTTAGCAAACATTATGATTCATTATTTTAGGAGGATAGGTAGCAAGATGAAGGGTAGTGGACTTTGCCACTACAAAGTGTGGCTACAGGAATTCAGGACCTGCCACCCCCAAATATGCGGTTTTGGTACATTAAGAGGCTTTCTCTGAGCTGTTCTTCTCTGCCTAAAGACACTTTCAGCGCCCCAGAGGGAACTCAGCGGTCATAAATCCCTTTCCCAGGAGTTTCATAGCTAGGGAAGATTGATTCTTATCACTAGAGGGAGACTGGAAATGGTCACCATAACCAGACAACCTTTGTCACAGACTTTCATACCTCCTATCTATTCTCCTAAGGGCCTATTCGTTGTCATTCCTCAAAACCATTTACCCAAGAAATCTACATCCTCCCTCCTCCCCTTTTCCCCATTGAAAAACCAATATAAGCGTGAATTCTATGCCACCTGATGGAGTTACTTGTTTTTCCCTGGACATGTGAGATGTTAATAAACTGCTATTTGCTCTTCTCTTATTAATCTGTCTCTTATTACAGCTGTCTCAACCAGGACAAAATGAGATGGGTGCAGAGGGGTACACAAGATAAATTTCTCATCCTCCATATTAGGAAGTGAATAGTTAGTGCCTAAGACTGAAAAAAAAAAAAAGGAAATAAGAGTATAAACATCACAGTAGCTCCAAGAGTTAAAATTAGTTGTCCCTTTAGAGGAAGGATCTAGAATAAAAAGAGGGCTACCCTGGCAGTTTAAGGGTTAAAGTGTCATGCTTCCACTGCATAGACTCAGGTTCAATCCCTGGTCAGGAAACTAAGATCCTGCAAGCCACTCAGAAAGGACAAAAAAACTAAAAAAAAAAAAAAAAATGTAGCAGGATGTAGAAATAAAAAAGAAAGGGTATTTTTTTATTTTGTTGTAAGCCTTATACAACTAGTTAAACTTTTAAATCACTCCTGCATAATTTGATATAAAAATAAAGTCAAGAAAATAAATATACTGCAATGTAGGAGTCAAAGTTTAGTAAATACTTCTAAATTTCTTCTCACAGGTGATGTCTGCCCCACTCTGTTTTCTGACACTCAGAGGGGAGCAAAGACCTTCTTGGGGCTTCCTACTTGTTTGCATAACCGTTCTCTGTTCCCATCAGAATACCTCAGACTTTGAGACTCCGAGCTTCAAGTTCAAAGGCACAGACGTGAGTGTCACTGGGGATTCCTCACTCTAATTCTCCCATGAGATTTTGACAGCGTTGTTTTTTCTATGATCACCTCTGTAGAAACAAGCTCAATTATCTAGAATTTTCCACTATGGGTAAGGTTGCCATGCCTTTGCCTGTGTTTTAATAATACCTTCATGAGCTTTTTTGGTATTATGCTTTCATTCATTCATCCATTCAAAAACAAATGTTTAATGAGGCCCTGCTATTAGACAGATTCTTGCCATTAAGTTTCTTAAAATTTTTCATCTATGCACACTTTCCATACTTAAGGATTTAAGATGTGTCAAGGTTTTTTTATAATCCCTGCTTTTTGTTGTTAATTACAAAAGGCAACCTTCTGTGATGGAACACTTAACTAAAATATAAACTGGATAGTCTTCAGAAAAGAAAAGCTTCAAGATTTACTTTCTAAATTTAGGTCAGATTCTTATTAATCTGTCTCTTATTACAGCTGTCTCAACCAGGACAAAATGAGATGGGTGCAGAGGGGTACACAAGATAAATTTCTCATCCTCCATATTAGGAAGTGAATAGTTAGTGCCTAAGACTGAAAAAAAAAAAAAGGAAATAAGAGTATAAACATCACAGTAGCTCCAAGAGTTAAAATTAGTTGTCCCTTTAGAGGAAGGATCTAGAATAAAAAGAGGGCTACCCTGGCAGTTTAAGGGTTAAAGTGTCATGCTTCCACTGCATAGACTCAGGTTCAATCCCTGGTCAGGAAACTAAGATCCTGCAAGCCACTCAGAAAGGACAAAAAAACTAAAAAAAAAAAAAAAAATGTAGCAGGATGTAGAAATAAAAAAGAAAGGGTATTTTTTTATTTTGTTGTAAGCCTTATACAACTAGTTAAACTTTTAAATCACTCCTGCATAATTTGATATAAAAATAAAGTCAAGAAAATAAATATACTGCAATGTAGGAGTCAAAGTTTAGTAAATACTTCTAAATTTCTTCTCACAGGTGATGTCTGCCCCACTCTGTTTTCTGACACTCAGAGGGGAGCAAAGACCTTCTTGGGGCTTCCTACTTGTTTGCATAACCGTTCTCTGTTCCCATCAGAATACCTCAGACTTTGAGACTCCGAGCTTCAAGTTCAAAGGCACAGACGTGAGTGTCACTGGGGATTCCTCACTCTAATTCTCCCATGAGATTTTGACAGCGTTGTTTTTTCTATGATCACCTCTGTAGAAACAAGCTCAATTATCTAGAATTTTCCACTATGGGTAAGGTTGCCATGCCTTTGCCTGTGTTTTAATAATACCTTCATGAGCTTTTTTGGTATTATGCTTTCATTCATTCATCCATTCAAAAACAAATGTTTAATGAGGCCCTGCTATTAGACAGATTCTTGCCATTAAGTTTCTTAAAATTTTTCATCTATGCACACTTTCCATACTTAAGGATTTAAGATGTGTCAAGGTTTTTTTATAATCCCTGCTTTTTTGTATGTTAATTACAAAAGGCAACCTTCTGTGATGGAACGCTTAACTAAAATATAAACTGGATAGTCTTCAGAAAAGAAAAGCTTCAAGATTTACTTTCTAAATTTAGGTCAGATCAGTTTAAACTTTCTCTTACCCAATGTATCAGTGGGCTCTGTTGTCACAAAAAAATAAGAATCTTAACATTTATCTAAAAGGGATACTTCCTGTGGATGGATTACGAGCAGACTTCTGCATTTCCTCTCAAAAGAAAAAAGTACATTTACAGAATAGGATAGTATTTTGAAGTACTAATCCTTGTATTCTTACTCCATCCCACTCCACCCCCACCTCAAATTCAGGCAATTTAATACAAGCCCACTATTGTCCAAAAAGGAGAATTATAATAGCAGGAGCAGAGGACAAAGTGGACAAATTTAAAATCTGTCTCCATAACCAGAGTAATATTAGGTTGGTACAAAAGTAATTGTGGTTTCAGACCATGGATTTTAAATCAGTATAACTAGGCTCAAACACATCTTTGTTAATCAAAATAGGGACCATTACAATCAACACATTTCTGCCAACAAGAAATAAGTTTGTTTATTTCTGTAGCATAAAAATCTGTGCTTCAGGATTCAGCAAACTCTTGGAAAGCATTTTCTGCCTCCTGCTGGTTGTGGAGGCATTTTCCCTGCAAAAAGTTGTCAAGATGCTTGAAGATGTGGTAGTCTGTTGGCAAGAGGTTACGTGAACATGGTAGATGAGGCAAAACTTTGTAACCCAATTCGTTCAACTTTGAAGCTTTGGTTGTGCGGTCAGATGTTGATGTGCGGAAGAATTAGGCCTTTTCTCCCATCGAAATTCTAACCAGGCCCAACCCTGCTTAGCTTCAGAGATAAGAAGAGATCAGGTGTATTCAGGGTGGTATGGCCATAGATGAATTAGGCTCTTTCTGCTGAACAATTCTGTTGCAGTTTTGGGTGCATCTCATTGATTTGCTGAGCATACTTCTCAGGCATGATGGTTTCACTGGGATTCAGAAAGCTGTAGTGGATCAGACCCACAGCAGACCACCAAACTGACCAGGACATTTTTCGGTGCAAGTTTGGCTCTGGGAAGTCCTTTGGAGCTTCTTCTGGGTCCAACCACTGAGCTAGTCATCACTGGTTGTCATATAAAATCAACTTTTAATCACGTATCACAATCTGATCAAGAAATGGTTCATTGTTGTTCTGTAGAATAAAAGAAGATGATGCTTCAAAATTACGATTTTTTTTTTTGATTTGTCATCAGCTCATGAGCATACACTTATCAAGCCTTTTCACCTTTTCATTTTGCTTCAAATGCCAAATGACCATAGAATGGTCCACGTTGAGTTCCTTGGCAACTTCACGTGTTAGATGGAAGAGAATCCAGGTTCAATGATGCCCTCGCTTGGTCTTTTGTCAACTTTCGGTGGCCAGCCACTGTGCTCCTCATCTTCAAGGCTCTCGTCTTCTATGCAAAACTTCTTGAACCACCACTGCACTGTAAATTCCTTAGCAGTTCCTGGGACAAATGCATTGTTGATGTTGCATGTTGTCTCCACTCCTTTATGACCCATTTGAAACTCAAATAAAAGAGTCACTTGAATTTGCTTTTTGTCCAACATCATTTTTGCAGCCTAAAATAAATATAAAATAAACAGCAAATAATGTGTAAGTCAAGAAATGAGCATTAAAATAATCTATAACCTCACTTAAGAATGTATTCCAATATCAAATGGCAAAGTTCAGCAATGCAAAAACCACAATTACTTTTTTTTTTCTAAAAAAGATCTATTTATTTATTTATTTTTGGGCGGGGGTCGGGTTGGGGAGGGAGGGGAGCAGGCGGGCCACTTCTATTGGTCCTTAATTTCTCCATTTTCATCCGTCTTTGTTCCTTGGCTCCTGTGGGCCTCCCATCGTGGTGGCGTCTGTCGTTGCAGAGCGCCGGCTCTGGGCGCAAGCGCTCCAGAGCTCTGGCTCGGTAATTGGACACATCAGTCCAGCCACTCCGCGGCACGTGGGATCTTCCCAGGCCAGGGATCGAAGCAGCGCCCCTTGCACTGCAAGGCGATGTCCTTACCCACTGGACCACCAGGGGAAGCCCCACAATTACTTTTGAAGCAACCTAACACTGTATTATATTAGGCTTCCCTGATGGCTCAGATGGTAAAGGATCTGCCTGCCAATGCAGGAGACCTGGGTTCAATCCCTTCATCAGGAAGAGTCCCTGGAGAAGGGCATGGCAACCCACTCTAGTATTTTTGCCTGGAGAATCCCATGGATAGAGAAGCCTGGTGGGCTACAGTCCATGGTGTTGCAAAGAGTTGAACACAACAGAATAACCAGCACACAATACTATATACTTGTTGTTTACATTATAACTCAAGTCTTAGTTTCCACTGTGTCTCTCAAATTCATATTGAACTTCCCTAATGATTCAGTGATAAAGAAGGTCTGTCAATATAGGAGATGAAGGTTCAATCCCTGGGTCAGGAAGATCTCCTGAAGAAGGAAATAGCTACCCACTCCAGTATTATTACCTAAGAAATCTCATGAACAGAGGAGCCTGGAGGGCTACAGTCCATGGAGTTGCAAAAGAGTAGGACAAAATGTAGTGACTAAACAATAAAAATTCATATGTTTAAACCCTAATGTGATGGTATTTGAAGGTGGGCCACCTGAGGAATAATTAGGTCATGAAGATGGAGCCTCCATAGGAATTAATATACTTATGAAATAAACAGCAAATAATGTGTAAGTCAAGAAATGAGCATTAAAATAATCTAAAAGAATGTATTCCAATATCAAATGGCAAAGTTCAGCAATGCAAAAACCACAATTACTTTTTTTCTAAAAAAGATCTATTTTTTTATTTATTTTTGGGCGGGGGTCGGGTTGGGGAGGGAGGGGAGCAGGCGGGCCACTTCTATTGGTCCTTAATTTCTCCATTTTCATCCGTCTTTGTTCCTTGGCTCCTGTGGGCCTCCCATCGTGGTGGCGTCTGTCGTTGCAGAGCGCCGGCTCTGGGCGCAAGCGCTCCAGAGCTCTGGCTCGGTAATTGGACACATCAGTCCAGCCACTCCGCGGCACGTGGGATCTTCCCAGGCCAGGGATCGAAGCAGCGCCCCTTGCACTGCAAGGCGATGTCCTTACCCACTGGACCACCAGGGGAAGCCCCACAATTACTTTTGAAGCAACCTAACACTGTATTATATTAGGCTTCCCTGATGGCTCAGATGGTAAAGGATCTGCCTGCCAATGCAGGAGACCTGGGTTCAATCCCTTCATCAGGAAGAGTCCCTGGAGAAGGGCATGGCAACCCACTCTAGTATTTTTGCCTGGAGAATCCCATGGATAGAGAAGCCTGGTGGGCTACAGTCCATGGTGTTGCAAAGAGTTGAACACAACAGAATAACCAGCACACAATACTATATACTTGTTGTTTACATTATAACTCAAGTCTTAGTTTCCACTGTGTCTCTCAAATTCATATTGAACTTCCCTAATGATTCAGTGATAAAGAAGGTCTGTCAATATAGGAGATGAAGGTTCAATCCCTGGGTCAGGAAGATCTCCTGAAGAAGGAAATAGCTACCCACTCCAGTATTATTACCTAAGAAATCTCATGAACAGAGGAGCCTGGAGGGCTACAGTCCATGGAGTTGCAAAAGAGTAGGACAAAATGTAGTGACTAAACAATAAAAATTCATATGTTTAAACCCTAATGTGATGGTATTTGAAGGTGGGCCACCTGAGGAATAATTAGGTCATGAAGATGGAGCCTCCATGATGGAATTAATATACTTATGAAATGAGAAAGAGAGCTGCCCTTCTCCTCTGTTCCCCACCATTGGAGGAAACAAGAAGATGCCTATCTACAAGCCAGAAAGAGGGTTCTCCCCAGACACCGAATCTGCTTGTGCCTTAATAATGGACTTCCCAGCCTTCAAAACTGAGAGATATAAATGTTTGCTGTTTCAGTCACCCAGCCTATGGTATTTGGGGATAGCAGGCTGAACTGAAGTTACCCAAATCAGGAACTGAAAGCCCAGGAGGGGCCAGCTGGCAGGCAAATCAGGAGCCCACACTCCAGAGACAGCTGAGAGGAATATAAGCCTTCTGTTATCCAAATCTCCATCAATACTAACATCTCTAATTAGCATCATGAATGTCAGAAGCAAGGTCTCATTGTGGAAATGAGTGAAATTTAAGATATGTTGTTCAATGAACAGAATAGAAAAGTCCACCCAGACCTGTAGCCTGTTGTTGTTCAGTCATTAAGTTGTGTCCAACTCTTTGCAGCCCCAGAGACTGCAGCACACTAGGCTTCCCTGTCCTTCACTATCTTTCAGAATTTGCTCAGATTCATGTCAATTTAATCAGTGATGCTACCTAACCATCTCATCTTCTGCCACCCTCTTTTCCTTTTGCCTTTAATCTTTCTTAGCATCAGGGTTTTTTCCAATGAGTCAGCTCTTTGCAACGGGTGGCCATTGTATTGGAGCTTCAGCTTTAGTATCCATCTTTTCAATGGATTTTCAGGGTTGATTTCCTTCCAGATTGACTGCAGTAACTGTAAGTCACTCTGTCGTATCTGACTCTTTGTGACCCCGTGGATGAGCCATGGAATTCTCTAGGCAAGAATACTGGAGTGAGTTGCCATACACTTCTCCAGGGATCTTCCCATCTCAGGGATCAAACCCAGGTATCCCGCTTTGCAGGCAGATTCTTTACCATCTGAGCTACCAGAGACACCCAGGATTGGCTGTAGCCTGTACCATTAAGAATAATGCCCAAGGGGCTTCCCTGGTGGTCCAGTGGGTAAGGACACTGCCTTGCAGTGCAAGGGGCGCCGGTTCCATCCCTGACCTGGGAAGATCCCACGTGCTGCGGAGCGGCTGGACCGATGTGTCCAATTACCGAGTCGGAGCTCTGGAGCACATGAGCCCAGAGCCAGTGCTCTGCAACAACTGAGGCCGCTGCGATGGGAGGCCCACATGGGCCAGAGAACAAAGATGGATGAAAATAGACAAATGAAAGATCAGTAGAAGTGGCCCACACGCCCCCCTTCCTCCCCACCCCCCCAAAAAAGAATAATGCCCAAGGCTTGACCCACAAGTGAACCTGTGTCCAGTTGCTGAGTCAGAGAACTTCTGGTTGCCTCATGCGACTCCAAGGACACAGAATTCTGCCTCTGGATACAGTTGCATCTGTTTCAAGTAAATGCATCCTATAAAGAGGTAAGACTTCAAAAGAACAGAGAGCTGGGACTCCGTCAATCTTATAAAACAGTTTCCATGAATGGTTTTGAGTCAGCTTATGACAGTATTTTTTTCTTTAACAAGGTCTGTATTTGTGGTATAATTTATGATGAGTAAGTCAATTCTGTGGTGGTTACTATTCTTTGCTAAAATAAGCCAAAGTTGCATATGACCAAACTGGCTTAGGTTTGCAGAGTTACTTGACAGAGAGCAAAGAGCCTTGAAGGAAATTTATAATCAAGACAAGAAAACACCACAGCAGGAAACTTGGATGGTAGAGCCAGAAATTACAAGGAACAGCAACATCTCAATAGAAGCTACTGTTGAGTGGTGACTACATCTGGAAACCATACATGACAACCTTAGCAAATGACAGCATGGACAGCTCCTAACCAGGCTCAGATACTTCCTCCTTCCCTGGAGCCAGGAAGCTTCTTAAATGTAATCAGGGAATTGCCTGCATGAAAATTTGAAGTGACTGACTTTGCCAGGAATTGACTAAAACTAAAATAGTTACTACTATCAGAAAGACTGGAGTCTTTCAATAGATACGAAATTGAAACTTAGGGAAAGAAATCTAAACATGTTCCTTTCTTGCACATTTCAATTTTGGATTTTGAGAAATTCTTACTCACTTCACTCCATGAAATTCAGGTGCCAGTGGGTAAGGACACTGCCTTGCAGTGCAAGGGGCGCCGGTTCCATCCCTGACCTGGGAAGATCCCACGTGCTGCGGAGCGGCTGGACCGATGTGTCCAATTACCGAGTCGGAGCTCTGGAGCACATGAGCCCAGAGCCAGTGCTCTGCAACAACTGAGGCCGCTGCGATGGGAGGCCCACATGGGCCAGAGAACAAAGATGGATGAAAATAGACAAATGAAAGATCAGTAGAAGTGGCCCACACGCCCCCCTTCCTCCCCACCCCCCCAAAAAAGAATAATGCCCAAGGCTTGACCCACAAGTGAACCTGTGTCCAGTTGCTGAGTCAGAGAACTTCTGGTTGCCTCATGCGACTCCAAGGACACAGAATTCTGCCTCTGGATACAGTTGCATCTGTTTCAAGTAAATGCATCCTATAAAGAGGTAAGACTTCAAAAGAACAGAGAGCTGGGACTCCGTCAATCTTATAAAACAGTTTCCATGAATGGTTTTGAGTCAGCTTGCGAACGAGTATTTTTATCTTTAACAAGGTCTGTATTTGTGGTATAATTTATGATGAGTAAGTCAATTCTGTGGTGGTTACTATTCTTTGCTAAAATAAGCCAAAGTTGCATATGACCAAACTGGCTTAGGTTTGCAGAGTTACTTGACAGAGAGCAAAGAGCCTTGAAGGAAATTTATAATCAAGACAAGAAAACACCACAGCAGGAAACTTGGATGGTAGAGCCAGAAATTACAAGGAACAGCAACATCTCAATAGAAGCTACTGTTGAGTGGTGACTACATCTGGAAACCATACATGACAACCTTAGCAAATGACAGCATGGACAGCTCCTAACCAGGCTCAGATACTTCCTCCTTCCCTGGAGCCAGGAAGCTTCTTAAATGTAATCAGGGAATTGCCTGCATGAAAATTTGAAGTGACTGACTTTGCCAGGAATTGACTAAAACTAAAATAGTTACTACTATCAGAAAGACTGGAGTCTTTCAATAGATACGAAATTGAAACTTAGGGAAAGAAATCTAAACATGTTCCTTTCTTGCACATTTCAATTTTGGATTTTGAGAAATTCTTACTCACTTTACTCCACATGAAGAAAACCAGTTCTGGGTCTCTCTCAGTTTTTCTCTTCAAGATCTTTTATTTTAAGGCTTGGAACCTCTCTTGCATTTTCTCCTCTAGTAGGTCTTCAGGAGGGATCCCATGAACCTCCTTGAACTCTTTTTTGCAATCCAAAGTCTGGTCCAAAGGCCAAGAAAGAGATAATTCATGGCTTGCCAAAATGTCTACTCAAATTAGGGAGAAAAGAAAGTCAGTATTTTAAATATGTAGGGGTGTGTCTTGTCAGCTCATGTTTCTGTAACAAATATCAAAGATTCAATGGTCTAAACAGCAGATGTTTATTTTTCATGGTTCTGAAGGCTGGGAAGTCCAAGACCAAGGTATCAGTAGACACTCTGGTGTCTACCAAGAGTGTACTTGGGCTTCCCCGCTGGGGCTAGTGGTAAGGAATCTGACTGCAATGCTGGAGACTCAAAAGATGTGTGGGTTTCATCCCTAGGTTGGGAAAATCCCCCAAAGGAGAAAAATAGCAACCCACTCCAGTGTTCTTGCCTGGGAAATCCAATGGACAGAGGAGCCTGACACATTACAGTCCATGGGGTTGCAAGAGAGTCCAACTTGACTGAGCTTTCACTTCTAAGAGCCTCCTCTTGGCTTATGGACAGCCACCTTCTTACTGCACCCTCACAGGGCAGAGAGGGACCATCTTTCTCACCATCTCTTCTCACATCTCTGCTTCATGCATTGGGGCTCAACACTCATGACCTAATGACTTCCCAAAGTTTTTCCAGATAGAGCATAGACAACCTTAGCAAGTGGTGACTACATCTGGAAACCATACATGACAACCTTAGCAAATGACAGCATGGACAGCTCCTAACCAGGCTCAGATACTTCCTCCTTCCCTGGAGCCAGGAAGCTTCTTAAATGTAATCAGGGAATTGCCTGCATGAAAATTTGAAGTGACTGACTTTGCCAGGAATTGACTAAAACTAAAATAGTTACTACTATCAGAAAGACTGGAGTCTTTCAATAGATACGAAATTGAAACTTAGGGAAAGAAATCTAAACATGTTCCTTTCTTGCACATTTCAATTTTGGATTTTGAGAAATTCTTACTCACTTTACTCCACATGAAGAAAACCAGTTCTGGGTCTCTCTCAGTTTTTCTCTTCAAGATCTTTTATTTTAAGGCTTGGAACCTCTCTTGCATTTTCTCCTCTAGTAGGTCTTCAGGAGGGATCCCATGAACCTCCTTGAACTCTTTTTTGCAATCCAAAGTCTGGTCCAAAGGCCAAGAAAGAGATAATTCATGGCTTGCCAAAATGTCTACTCAAATTAGGGAGAAAAGAAAGTCAGTATTTTAAATATGTAGGGGTGTGTCTTGTCAGCTCATGTTTCTGTAACAAATATCAAAGATTCAATGGTCTAAACAGCAGATGTTTATTTTTCATGGTTCTGAAGGCTGGGAAGTCCAAGACCAAGGTATCAGTAGACACTCTGGTGTCTACCAAGAGTCTACTTGGGCTTCCCAGCTGGGGCTAGTGGTAAGGAATCTGACTGCAATGCTGGAGACTCAAAAGATGTGTGGGTTTCATCCCTAGGTTGGGAAAATCCCCCAAAGGAGAAAAATAGCAACCCACTCCAGTGTTCTTGCCTGGGAAATCCAATGGACAGAGGAGCCTGACACATTACAGTCCATGGGGTTGCAAGAGAGTCCAACTTGACTGAGCTTTCACTTCTAAGAGCCTCCTCTTGGCTTATGGACAGCCACCTTCTTACTGCACCCTCACAGGGCAGAGAGGGACCATCTTTCTCACCATCTCTTCTCACATCTCTGCTTCATGCATTGGGGCTCAACACTCATGACCTAATGACTTCCCCAAAGTCCCACTTCCAAATATCATCACACTGGAAATTTGGACTCCAAGATACAAATGGGTAGGGTGAGGGCAGAGGGTGACTCTCAGTCCGTAGCAGCAGATATTGTGACAGGGAGGAAAGTCGTGATGAGAAAAAAATCATGTTGAATTCATTCCCCAGGAACTTTATTTCCAGAGGAAAGTAGAGCCATCTTGCATTCAGGAAACACCAAGGTCTCTGTCAACTTTAGGAAAGTACTAGTTTCACCAATATGAATAAAATATTGTCTGACATCCCATAAGGAGACAAATCAAATAATGTGCTAAATGCTGTAATGGGGTTGAATGCAAGACCAGTGTTGCAGGCAAAGAGAGACCAGCTCCAAGTGGAAGCATCTGAAAAACCTTTCAGAAGTGATGAGATTCAAGCTGGTTCTAAATTTCACCAGCAGCCTTTCCAATCAGCACTAACAGATGATGCCAAGGTAAAAAATGAAAGTGTTGGAAATGGTGACAGGTCCACGAGTTTGAAAGTATGTGGGTGGGCTAGCAAGGCTATCCTAGAGGGTAAAGTGTGGTCAGGTTGTGAAGATTCATGACTGCTTTCCTGAAGAGATTGACCTGGATGAGGTCAATCAGATCATCCCATGAGCCCGAAGGTCCCATAGAGGTCCCCTAATGGGAGCGCAAGAGATCAAAGCTCTGACCCCCTCCACTAGACCCCACTCCATTTGATATCTTTTTAATATATCTCTTTTATACTTTTAATTTGAAAGTAGAACCCCGCTGTTAGTTTTAGGTTATAAAATTGCTCATATGCGCAAATGAAAGTCATAAAAGATCTTTAATTAGGAAAGTTAAATGACCGTATTTACATTTCAGACAGCTAATTCTGGTTGTAGGGCCAGAGGAAAGATTAGAGAAAGGAGACATAAGAGTCAGAGGAGCCATGAGACTGTTAAAATAGCCAATACAAGGGACATCCAAGGGTCCAAGCCATGGTAGTGACAGGAAGGTGAACAGATTTAGGAAGGGGGAACAGATTCTAGAGGCATTTTAGAAATTGATGAACATTCATTCCCAAGTTCTATTACACATGGAGCAGATTTCGTCGGTGTTTGGACCTAGCAGGCAGCAATGGTACACACGTTACCTTTCCTGTGGTGGACTGCAGGATGACGTAGTATCATTGCATTGTTTTGCTTCAGCTCCAATGTTTTACGCATGGAAGTGAGATAAGAGCCTCTGGCAACATTCACAGTCTTGTTAGTTGAAGATATTACAGTTTTTAGACTGCTGTGACTTTGGAAAACAATATTACATTTAGTAGCTTACAGAAGAACATGGGAAAATTCACCAACACAAAGGGTTCATTTGACTTATCAAGTCCAGAAGTCTGAGTGTTATGTTTTGTTGTCTCTTTTTCTCTCTCTTTCATTTTCTGTAAGTAATATTTTTTCCAACCCTAAAAAAAGGAATTTGAAAAAAAGAATAGGTTTAGTATAAAGTACACCATAGATCTGGTTCATTTTATTGATCTTACTATGTTACACTATCTGGCATAGTATCATGGGATTCCTTGGTAGCTCTGTTGGTACAGAATCCATCTGCCACTGCAGGGGACTTGGGTTCAGTCCCTGGATGAGGAAGATACCCTGGAGAAGGAAATGGAAGCCCATTCAGTATTCTTGCCTGGAAAATTCCATGGACAGGGGAGTCTGGCAGACTACAGTCCATGAGGTCAAAAGTGTCAGACACGACTTAGTGACTGAGCATGCACAAGCATACTTATCAGATAAATTTCTTACAGACTTCTCCAACTTCTTGTTGAAAAATAGGTTGGAATGAGACACAAGTGGATTTAGGGAGACCACATAGGTGGCTCTTTTTTTTTTTTTTAAATATTTATTTATTTATTTATTTAGGCAGGGGTGGGGAGGGAGGGGGGTGGGCGGGCCACTTCCACTGGTCTTTCATTTGTCTCATTTCATACATCTTTGTTCTTTGGCCCATGTGGGCCTCCCATCGCGGTGGCCTCTCTTGACGCAGAGCACCGGCTCTGGGCGCATGCGCTCCAGAGCTCCGGCTCGATAATTGGACACATCGGTCCAGCCGCTCTGCAGCACGCGGGATCTTCCCAGGCCAGGGATGGAACCGGCGACCCTTGCCCTGCAAGGCAGTGTCCTTACCCACTGGACCACCAGGGAAGCCCGACATAGGTGGCTCTTACCAGAAACTTCACCAAATTTCTCACTTGCAGACCCTGATGCCAACAACCTGAGTTCTGGGAATAATTTTAACCAGAGCAAAGTGTATGCAGAGCTAGGCTCAGGAAAACTTGCTGCTTCCCAGATGGCACTAATGGGAAAGAACCCACTTGCTAATGTAGAAGAGACAAGAGACTAGGTTTCGATACCTGGGTTGGGAAGAACCCCTGGAGGAGGGCATGGCAGGCCATTCAGTATTCTTGCCTGGAGAATTCCACGGCCAGAGGAGCCCAGCAGGCTACAGTCCATAGTGTCACAAAGAGCAAGACTGAAGCAACTGATGACAGATGAACCCACAGCAGAATCCACACTCTCCGTTGCTGCTGAGTGTGATGTCCTGCACCCAGCATGTCCAATGCCATGAGGCCACAGCCTCTGGCCACTACAGCTGTGTAGTCCTGGGCCACATGCCAGTCACTGTTTCAAGGTTTCCTTCTTCTCTCATCTGCTTCACATGACAGAGACCTGTTCCTAAAGCCCACCCCTGACTTCTCCCTGGCTTCCTCCCCCCAATGTCCATGTGTGCATAGTGCATGCTCAGTCGTGTCTGACTCTTTGGAACCCCATGAACTGTAGCCCACCAGGGTCCTCTATCCCCGGGATTCTCCAGGCAACAATGCTGGAGTGGGCTTCTATTTCTTCCTCTAGAAGATCTTCCTGACCCAGAGGCCGACCTATATCTCCTACATCTCCTGCACGGGCAGGCAGGTTCTTTACCACTGAGCTTACCTGAGCAGTCCCTACATGCTGTGGTCATCCATCACACATTGGGCTGACCTCTTAGAAAAGCACTGTCTTCCTAGAAACAGCTCTTTTCTACCAGCTGCTTCCACCTTGAATGTTGATTCCCTCCCTGGTTTCAGCTGTGTCTTTGGTCAAGGTCCTCACCTGGCCCTTTCTCCCCTCTAAGTCCCTCTGAGGCGAGTCTTTTGAAATGATTCAAAATAAACTACAATAAGTAACACACAATGGTAGGTTACCTATCTGGAAGACCTTCCCTTTCGAAGACAGCTTTCTTATTTCTTATTCTTTTAAGATAGCAAGGTAAGATTTATTATTTGTTAACAGTTCTATGAAAAATGCCAGTGTGGTTGAGCACTGATGTTTATCAAAAGAATCAGGAACATGTTTTATGGCAGTAAATATCATAATGTATGCAGAGCTAGGCTCAGGAAAACTTGCTGCTTCCCAGATGGCACTAATGGGAAAGAACCCACTTGCTAATGTAGAAGAGACAAGAGACTAGGTTTCGATACCTGGGTTGGGAAGAACCCCTGGAGGAGGGCATGGCAGGCCATTCAGTATTCTTGCCTGGAGAATTCCACGGCCAGAGGAGCCCAGCAGGCTACAGTCCATAGTGTCACAAAGAGCAAGACTGAAGCAACTGATGACAGATGAACCCACAGCAGAATCCACACTCTCCGTTGCTGCTGAGTGTGATGTCCTGCACCCAGCATGTCCAATGCCATGAGGCCACAGCCTCTGGCCACTACAGCTGTGTAGTCCTGGGCCACATGCCAGTCACTGTTTCAAGGTTTCCTTCTTCTCTCATCTGCTTCACATGACAGAGACCTGTTCCTAAAGCCCACCCCTGACTTCTCCCTGGCTTCCTCCCCCCAATGTCCATGTGTGCATAGTGCATGCTCAGTCGTGTCTGACTCTTTGGAACCCCATGAACTGTAGCCCACCAGGGTCCTCTATCCCCGGGATTCTCCAGGCAACAATGCTGGAGTGGGCTTCTATTTCTTCCTCTAGAAGATCTTCCTGACCCAGAGACGCGACCTATATCTCCTACATCTCCTGCACGGGCAGGCAGGTTCTTTACCACTGAGCTTACCTGAGCAGTCCCTACATGCTGTGGTCATCCATCACACATTGGGCTGACCTCTTAGAAAAGCACTGTCTTCCTAGAAACAGCTCTTTTCTACCAGCTGCTTCCACCTTGAATGTTGATTCCCTCCCTGGTTTCAGCTGTGTCTTTGGTCAAGGTCCTCACCTGGCCCTTTCTCCCCTCTAAGTCCCTCTGAGGCGAGTCTTTTGAAATGATTCAAAATAAACTACAATAAGTAACACACAATGGTAGGTTACCTATCTGGAAGACCTTCCCTTTCGAAGACAGCTTTCTTATTTCTTATTCTTTTAAGATAGCAAGGTAAGATTTATTATTTGTTAACAGTTCTATGAAAAATGCCAGTGTGGTTGAGCACTGATGTTTATCAAAAGAATCAGGAACATGTTTTATGGCAGTAAATATCATAAGCTTTGCACACAGGTTTTTTTTCTTCTCAAACACATTTAATCATTTAGGTCTCTTTGCTTTTAACTGACTTGTATGTCTAACTCCTGTTTCTCAGCATTTCCTGCAGTAAAAATGATACACCTCGGTGAAGAGAGATGTTCAGATGTGAAGAGAGTCAAAGAGCAACTGGCATTTAATCTGGAGCAGGTGTGTTGTTGGATTTAATAAGCATTTCTGGGTAGTCAGGTTTTTTTTTTTTTTCCTTTTTTTAGGAAGAGGCCTCGAAGCACATGAGCAAAATTTAAACCAAAACATGAAATATAATCAGAGCAGGATATGACAAATAATTCTCCACCCTTACACTTTCTCTACCCTTTAGAGAAAAGAGTTAGAGGCAGAAAGTTTTCCCTGAACTTGCTAGAATATATGTCTTTTTCTTTTGTTTCCTCTTTCCCTTTTCCAGTCCAGGAAAGATAAGCCCCTCCACAGACAGTAACTAACATCTCATTTCCTAGATCTGATATTGGAAACACATCCATAAGTTTCAGGCCAACATCTTTTTACATCTGTTCTTGTGACTCCGTATGAAACACCTTTCTCTAAGAACAGAGTGCTTGGTGTGACCAGAATAAATGCAGACTGGTTGAAAAATATTTCTGACAGATTGTGAGACTGATGTGAATTAAAGTAGCTGAAATGTAAGGCCATGGTATCGTGATCTGAAGTGTTAGAGCGTGCCCTTCAGCTAAGAAATGCAAAGTATTTTCAAAACAAGCATCATGTGACACTCAGCAGATTGAGTCATATTATTACAGCTCTCCAGGGGAGGTAATTTGTTATGCAGAGGCTCGAGGATGTTTTGCTGAAATATTGACTCTTTTTTTTGTAAAGCAGCTAAAAATTCTCCATTTTTTTGAAGTACTTGTTTTACATTTTATTCTCATAACGAGATTGCTGTCAAAAATTCTAACAAATCCTTTTGTCTTTTAAGATAGAAAGAATAACCAAATATATATACACAAGAATGCATGACAAAGCTTTGGATGTTTTTATTTAATAGCTTTCTTGTACAGTTGTAGAGTTCCTAACCATACTATTAACCTATCTAATTCAACACTTTTTAACTTGTCCTCAAATTTGGGATTTTTTAATGTGGACTATTTTTTTTAACATCTCTATTGAATTTGTTACAATATTGTTCCTGTTTTATGTTTTGTTTTTTTGGCCCCAAGGCATGTGGAATCTTAGTTCCTCCACCAGCAATGAAACTCACACATCCTGCGAGGGAGGGCAAAGTCTTAACCACTGGGAGGCCAAAGGAGTCCTTAGGATTTTCTTTATCCTTCCTCCCAGGTACTCTGATAGCACACATTTTATAATCTGTGGATTAGTTTCCTTTTTCTGCAATGATGAAACATTAAAGAGCTTTAGTCATTTGAGCTGCCAGTTAGGAACTGCAACTTCCAGCTCCACCTAAGCCAAAATCAACAAGCCCTGAAAGGAAAGGTGAGCAGGAGAGCCAGATAGATCCAATGGCAAAGCCTCTGTGGGAAATATGGAAGAACAATGTCATTTCTGCTCACTCGATATATGAGCACAGTGCAAGGGTCAAAACTTGAGCGTAGACAAAAACAGAAGTGGAGGCTTCATCTTATACCAAATCGCTCAAGAGAGAGGTGGTTCTTTTCAAATAACTTCCAAGAGAGCTTCCAACTTTGCACTACACCCTCCATTCAGTTCATCTTTTGTCTTCCATTCCTTTTATTTCCTTCGTTTTTGTTTTTGTTTTTTTGTCTGTTTTATTTGTTTACATAGATGCTTAGCCTCTAGCTCTCACTATTTCTCAAACTCCAGCTCAGTGACTTTTCTTTAACTAACAAAAGACTTTCACAATCTAATGAATGAAATTAATTTTCAGATTTAAGAAATCCAGTAAATCCTTATGCTTTCCTTAGGCAAAAGGAAAAGGGGGTGGCAGAGGACGAGATGGTTAGAGAGTATCTCTGACTCAATGGGCATGAATTGGAGCAAACTCCAGGAGATTGTGAAGGACAGAGGAGCCTGACAGGCTACAGTCCATGGGGTTGCAAAGAGTCAGACATGACTTAGTGACTAAACAATAACAACAAGTAAATGTCAAGAAGAATAAATATGAGCAGAAACATGTGTAGGCACATAATAGGCTGAAAACCAAAGACAAAAAAAAAAAACCCTTGAAAGCAGATAGACAAAAAAAAACAGCCATACATAAAAGCAACACACAGTTTGAACGCTGTTGATTTCCTATTAGAAACTGTGCAGCTGAAAAGATATCAAAGAGGTTTGAAAAACTCTGCCAAGGCAAAATTGTATATCCAGCATAAGTGTTTTTCAGGAGCAAAGACATTTCATAAAAATGAAAAAAAAAAAAAAAAAAGTCTTCACAAGCAAACCTAACTGAAACAAATGGGGAAAAAATGTTTTTCAAATTGAAGGAAAATTATACAGATGGAATTATATATATATTTATGTGTGTGTTTGTGTGTGTTAGTCACTCAGTTGTGTCCTACTCTTTGAGACCCCATGGACTGTAGCCCATGAGGCTCCTCTCTCCATGGGATTCTCCAGGCAGGAATACTGGAGTGAGTTGCCATGCCCTCCTCCAGGGGATCTTCCCGATCCAGGGATTGAACCCAGGTCTCCTGTTCTGCAGGCAAATTCTTTATCATCTGAGCCACCAGGGAAGCCCATACCTATATATATGATCATAAATGATTTACATCTTAAGTGATACTTAATTATAAATATGCCACTTTGATGATTTGCATTTCTTTCCTCCATATTTTTTGAGAATTAAAAAGGAAAATGGTCAGTTTATTTTTTAATTGTATGAAAGATTCTTTAAATTCTATAGCACTTTAAAATTTTCAGAAGTTTCACACATGATTTCATACAATCCCATGAAAACCTATTTGTTTTTTTTTTTTTTTTCAAATTCCAACTCAGTGACTTTTCTGGGTTTTTTGCATTTAGTAGCTTCTTCCTAGACATCTGATATCATCTGGCTATATTTTTAACACCAACAGTAAGATTTCAGCTATGTGCACTTATTTTTTTGATTAGTCTTCCATCCAGCCCCAGCTCCCTCTGTTACTTTGTGCTGGCTCAAATCTCTGACTCATCTTCCTGGTAAGCTGCTCCCTGTCTTTGCCAAGGGAAAATAGACCCATCTCTAAAGGAGGAAGGGTTAAAAGTTCTCTAAGGATTCACTTTCTGTGAATTCATAATCCAAACATAAACAACAAACAAAAGCCAAACAATTATCTCATAAATGTTAGAGAACATAGGCAAGGAAGGATAATATGCACGTGTGTTTAATTATCTTTATGATTAACAGAAAAACACTTCCAAATGACAGAAACATTTTTAGTTCATCTAACCAAAGACCAAATCTGTGTAAGGCCTTTCAGCTTAAAGGGATACTCTTTAAGGAAAAGAATACAAAGTTACAAATATAAAATTAGGGACAAATGTGAGTATATGTTTGAAAGGAAGAATAAATCATAAGAAAATATGACTTAGAAAACAGATAAATGCATTAAATGTCAAACAATACAGAAAATAGCTATTTTATTAATTAATGGCCTGATAAGCCTCTCTATATACATTTCTATTTTTTAATACTTATTCATTTATTTGACTGTGCTGGGTCTTTGATGCATCCTGTGGGATCTTGTATCATTGTTGTGCGTTCAGGTTCTTTAGTCATGGCATTTGAACTCCTAGTTGTGGCACGTGGGATCTAGTTTCCTAGCCAGGGCTCAAACCCAGGCTCTCTGCACTTAGCCATTGAACCACCAGGAAGTTCTCATATTTCTATTTTTTTTGAGTGTGGGGGAGGCTTCATACTCTGAAAAATATATACAAACTTAACTTTAACACAGGAGGAATTAAAATACAGTTTTGAATTGTTGCTAAATTATATTGAGCTGCATAAATATGTAATCAAATTACTCATACACTAGATGTATTAACTAAGTTGATGAATATGTATAGGTTTCTTGTCATCAGAACATTTCTTTTTTCAGTCTGTATTTCTTCATGTACTATTTCATCTGGAATTGCTCAACTATCCAAGGACAAAATATGTCAGATACTATAAGAAGGAATCTGACATGTTAGAATGGAATGCACAGTTCCATACGTTTTAAAGTTCCAGCCCCAGCTCCCTCTGTTACTTTGTGCTGGCTCAAATCTCTGACTCATCTTCCTGGTAAGCTGCTCCCTGTCTTTGCCAAGGGAAAATAGACCCATCTCTAAAGGAGGAAGGGTTAAA
The DNA here is from genome assembly GCA_022376925.1 of Tragulus kanchil. NCBI lineage: Eukaryota > Metazoa > Chordata > Mammalia > Artiodactyla > Tragulidae > Tragulus > Tragulus kanchil. The sequence goes on along the minus strand of JAIOJX010000004.1, from coordinate 269,084,063 downwards.
AGTTCTCTAAGGATTCACTTTCTGTGAATTCATAATCCAAACATAAACAACAAACAAAAGCCAAACAATTATCTCATAAATGTTAGAGAACATAGGCAAGGAAGGATAATATGCACGTGTGTTTAATTATCTTTATGATTAACAGAAAAACACTTCCAAATGACAGAAACATTTTTAGTTCATCTAACCAAAGACCAAATCTGTGTAAGGCCTTTCAGCTTAAAGGGATACTCTTTAAGGAAAAGAATACAAAGTTACAAATATAAAATTAGGGACAAATGTGAGTATATGTTTGAAAGGAAGAATAAATCATAAGAAAATATGACTTAGAAAACAGATAAATGCATTAAATGTCAAACAATACAGAAAATAGCTATTTTATTAATTAATGGCCTGATAAGCCTCTCTATATACATTTCTATTTTTTAATACTTATTCATTTATTTGACTGTGCTGGGTCTTTGATGCATCCTGTGGGATCTTGTATCATTGTTGTGCGTTCAGGTTCTTTAGTCATGGCATTTGAACTCCTAGTTGTGGCACGTGGGATCTAGTTTCCTAGCCAGGGCTCAAACCCAGGCTCTCTGCACTTAGCCATTGAACCACCAGGAAGTTCTCATATTTCTATTTTTTTTGAGTGTGGGGGAGGCTTCATACTCTGAAAAATATATACAAACTTAACTTTAACACAGGAGGAATTAAAATACAGTTTTGAATTGTTGCTAAATTATATTGAGCTGCATAAATATGTAATCAAATTACTCATACACTAGATGTATTAACTAAGTTGATGAATATGTATAGGTTTCTTGTCATCAGAACATTTCTTTTTTCAGTCTGTATTTCTTCATGTACTATTTCATCTGGAATTGCTCAACTATCCAAGGACAAAATATGTCAGATACTATAAGAAGGAATCTGACATGTTAGAATGGAATGCACAGCCTGTCAAGAGACCTATTCACTGTTTTTAATGTTCCTTAAGTTTGTGACCTGTAAACACAAGAGTCATTGGATAGATTTTATTTTTGTGATTCTCATCTTCTCAAACTACGGTGCCCTTATCATTGTACATTCTGCATTATTAAGTGTGTTAATGATAGGAGCTAACAACCATTTTGATTAGGTGGCAGTGAGAAGGGGATGCTTTGCTTACAGTTTTATCCTTCTAATGCTTAGAAGAATTTTCTACAGGCTAGCTTCCTATTTTGATTTTAAATTTTGGCCTCTTTTATTGGTTTTTTATTTATTGATTTTCATCCATCTTTATTCTTTGGCCTGTGTGGACCTCCGATTGCAGTCGCCTCTCTCACTGCAGAGCTCCGACTCTGGGCACATGCGCTACAGAGCACTGGCTCGTAATTTGACACACTGGTCCAGCCCCTCCACAGCATGCAGGATCTTCCCAGGCCAGGGATCAAACTGGCACCCTTGCACTGCAAGGCGACTCTCTACACACTGGACCACCAGGGAAGCCCTAGCTTCCTATTTTTAAACGCCCTTTTCCTCTTTCACTGTCCACATACTTCAGCACCTGGTGCTGTAGGGCCCATTCACATCATTAGGAATATTTCATTATTATAAGGTACTTCATCGACCCATTGGGCGTGTTTAGGGTGATTTGAAAATGGTCTTGAATGAGTTGTAAATGTGTACTACAATCTCCAGGACGATCCCTAAAAGAAAAAGTTATAAAAGAAGAATAATTGATATGCTAAGAGGGAATATTTTTCAATGCAAAAAAACCTATCCGTCCATGAAAAGACATGGAGGAACATTAATTACATGTTAGTAATAGAAGTCAGCCAAAAGTGCTATATACTGTATGACACAAACTATAAAACAGTCATGGAAAGGCAAAACTCCGCAGGCAGTAGATACCTGGGCATTGCTGGGAAGAAGGGATAGGTAGGTGGAATACAGAGAATTTTTAGAGCTATGAACCATTTTTGGAATTGCTCAACTATCCAAGGACAAAATATGTCAGATACTATAAGAAGGAATCTGACATGTTAGAATGGAATGCACAGCCTGTCAAGAGACCTATTCACTGTTTTTAATGTTCCTTAAGTTTGTGACCTGTAAACACAAGAGTCATTGGATAGATTTTATTTTTGTGATTCTCATCTTCTCAAACTACGGTGCCCTTATCATTGTACATTCTGCATTATTAAGTGTGTTAATGATAGGAGCTAACAACCATTTTGATTAGGTGGCAGTGAGAAGGGGATGCTTTGCTTACAGTTTTATCCTTCTAATGCTTAGAAGAATTTTCTACAGGCTAGCTTCCTATTTTGATTTTAAATTTTGGCCTCTTTTATTGGTTTTTTATTTATTGATTTTCATCCATCTTTATTCTTTGGCCTGTGTGGACCTCCGATTGCAGTCGCCTCTCTCACTGCAGAGCTCCGACTCTGGGCACATGCGCTACAGAGCACTGGCTCGTAATTTGACACACTGGTCCAGCCCCTCCACAGCATGCAGGATCTTCCCAGGCCAGGGATCAAACTGGCACCCCTTGCACTGCAAGGCGACTCTCTACACACTGGACCACCAGGGAAGCCCTAGCTTCCTATTTTTAAACGCCCTTTTCCTCTTTCACTGTCCACATACTTCAGCACCTGGTGCTGTAGGGCCCATTCACATCATTAGGAATATTTCATTATTATAAGGTACTTCATCGACCCATTGGGCGTGTTTAGGGTGATTTGAAAATGGTCTTGAATGAGTTGTAAATGTGTACTACAATCTCCAGGACGATCCCTAAAAGAAAAAGTTATAAAAGAAGAATAATTGATATGCTAAGAGGGAATATTTTTCAATGCAAAAAAACCTATCCGTCCATGAAAAGACATGGAGGAACATTAATTACATGTTAGTAATAGAAGTCAGCCAAAAAGTGCTATATACTGTATGACACAAACTATAAAACAGTCATGGAAAGGCAAAACTCCGCAGGCAGTAGATACCTGGGCATTGCTGGGAAGAAGGGATAGGTAGGTGGAATACAGAGAATTTTTAGAGCTATGAAACTACTTTATACGACACCAAAATTGTGCGTGCATGAAATTGTCCAAACCCACAGAAGATACAACACCAAAAATTAACCTTAATGTAAATAGAAATAGACTTTCAGTGATAATGACACATCAAAGTAGGTTCATAAGTTGTTACAAATCATCTACTCTGGTGGAGGATGTTGGTAACAGAAAAGGCTGTGCATGTTTGAAGAAGGAAATACATGGAAATATGTATCTTCTGCTATTCACCTAAAACTACTCTGAAGTTTAAAAGTTATTAATAACATGAAATAGTTTTTTAAAATAATAGTTGCCTGGAATTATTGTAGATAAAATTATATTTATTGACCATGGAAAATGAAAGCATTTTCTCTGCAGTAAGGTCTGTAAGCATATTTGCAATCATATTGGAAAACGTAACAAAAGTAATGAAAAAGGTTTTCAGTCCGATACCAAAATAGCTGCTTTTTGTTTGTTGAAGAATGACTCTCTTTATCTCCCACTTCACTCCATCTGCTTCTACACTTAGCAACAAGAAATACAGCAATTCTTTCACTTATCCACTCTTTTTTCCTTAAAATTCTTTCCTTCCTATAATTAGTTATTCAAAGGGTATGAGGTGGTATTTGCCAACAGAAGTACTTTCAATTAGCCATGGCCAGATTTATATTTTACATTAACTCTAGTTGGGCAAATAAATGAGAATTTGTGAACAAAACTAAAATAACTAAATCAGCTAAAATAGCTATATACAAGATGACATCTATTTTGGTCTTACATACTAACTTACACTTTATTTTTTTAAATTAATTCAACAAATAGTTCCTGTGCTTGGAACCTGGGAAATGGAAGGCCAGATAGCCATGATTCAAATAAACAAACAATTAAATATTTATTTTAACAGCAAATAGTGATCAATGCCGTAAAAGAAATGTTAGGAGGATATAATAATAGGAAGAACCAACCAAGATCTGGAAGGGGATGAGGAAGTGGAGTAGCCAAAGGAGGATTCCCCAAGGAATTGGCATTTGACTTGGGCTTGGAATTTAAAGAATAATAAACAAGTTTAAGAAGCAGAAAGGGAAGGAGGGGAAAGGTACAACAGAGGATGAGGCAGTTGGATGGCATCATTGCCTCAATGGACATGAGTTTGAGCAAACTCCAGGAAATAGTGAAGGACGGGGAAGCCTGACTGGCTTTAGTCTATGGGGTTGCAAAGAGTCAAACATGACTGAGCAACTGAACAATAAAGAGATTGAAAAGAGTATTGCAGGTAGCGGGTCTGTTGTGTGAGGGTCTTAAAAAGTAGTTCCAAACATTGAAATGAGCAAAACACAGTGAAGCAATAAAGAGAGGTGGAGGATGTTGGTAACAGAAAAGGCTGTGCATGTTTGAAGAAGGAAATACATGGAAATATGTATCTTCTGCTATTCACCTAAAACTACTCTGAAGTTAAAATTTTGTAGAAATAAAATTTTTATTTTTTTTGACCATGGAAAATGAAAGCATTTTCTCTGCAGTAAGGTCTGTAAGCATATTTGCAATCATATTGGAAAACGTAACAAAAGTAATGAAAAAGGTTTTCAGTCCGATACCAAAATAGCTGCTTTTTGTTTGTTGAAGAATGACTCTCTTTATCTCCCACTTCACTCCATCTGCTTCTACACTTAGCAACAAGAAATACAGCAATTCTTTCACTTATCCACTCTTTTTTCCTTAAAATTCTTTCCTTCCTATAATTAGTTATTCAAAGGGTATGAGGTGGTATTTGCCAACAGAAGTACTTTCAATTAGCCATGGCCAGATTTATATTTTACATTAACTCTAGTTGGGCAAATAAATGAGAATTTGTGAACAAAACTAAAATAACTAAATCAGCTAAAATAGCTATATACAAGATGACATCTATTTTGGTCTTACATACTAACTTACACTTTATTTTTTTAAATTAATTCAACAAATAGTTCCTGTGCTTGGAACCTGGGAAATGGAAGGCCAGATAGCCATGATTCAAATAAACAAACAATTAAATATTTATTTTAACAGCAAATAGTGATCAATGCCGTAAAAGAAATGTTAGGAGGATATAATAATAGGAAGAACCAACCAAGATCTGGAAGGGGATGAGGAAGTGGAGTAGCCAAAGGAGGATTCCCCAAGGAATTGGCATTTGACTTGGGCTTGGAATTTAAAGAATAATAAACAAGTTTAAGAAGCAGAAAGGGAAGGAGGGGAAAGGTACAACAGAGGATGAGGCAGTTGGATGGCATCATTGCCTCAATGGACATGAGTTTGAGCAAACTCCAGGAAATAGTGAAGGACGGGGAAGCCTGACTGGCTTTAGTCTATGGGGTTGCAAAGAGTCAAACATGACTGAGCAACTGAACAATAAAGAGATTGAAAAGAGTATTGCAGGTAGCGGGTCTGTTGTGTGAGGGTCTTAAGAAAACAAGTAGCCCAATTACTCAAACAACTAAAGACAGCTCATGTGCCTGGAATACAGTGAGCAAGGATTATCACAGGATGAAGCTGGAAATTAGGCAGAAGCCAGATCACATAGGACTTTCCCAGACATAAGACAGTAAGGGACTATAAGGTTTTAAGCAAGAAGGAGCACTGTCAGATTTAAATTTAAAAATAATAATAATAATAATAATTCTGAGACAGAAAGAACATAGAAAATTTGGGGGAGTGATATTTCTCTAAGGTCATCCTTTTTATCACTTTGAACTGTTTTAGCACTCAGAAAGTAATGAATGAACACATTTTATTCTTAAAAGGGCATATAAACTCAAGCAAATGAAATTTTATGTATTCCAAATGGTGATATAGCCAAATTTGAGGTGGGAGAGGAACAGGAAAGGCTATTCAAGTAACTTTTTAATTATTTATTTCTGTGTGAGCACTGCACTGGATCTTCACTGCTGTCTGCAGGCTTTCTCTACGTGCAGCAAGCAGGGGCTACTCTTCAGTTGTGATGTGCGGACTTATTGTGGATGCTCCTGTTGTAGAGCACCGGCTTTATAGTGCAGCTCAGTAGTTGTGGTGCATGAGCTTAGTTGCTCCAGGGCAATGGGATCTTCCCAGACCAGCAATTGAACCCATGTCCCCTGCATTGGCAGGCAGATTCTTTTTTTTTTTCTTTTTTTAAAATTTTTTTTTAAAAATTATTTATTTATTTGGCTCCACTGGGTCTTAGTTGCGGCATGTGGAATCTAGTTCCCTGACCAGGGATGGAACCCAGGCCCCTTGCATGGGGAACACAGAGTCTTATCCACTGGACCACCAGGGAAGTCCCGGCAGGCAGATTCTTAACCACTGGACTACCAAGGAAATCCTCAAGTAATTTTTTTGAAATTGAGATTTAATTGACATTGAACATTATATTAGTTACCAGTTCAAGTAATCTTTGAACACAGCATTTTAATACTATATGTTCATTCTAAAGAGAAAGAACTGCAGGTAAATATTAAACATATTATTTTTAATATACAAAGAGAGAGAAAGGTTGAGAAATAGATAAGGGACATGTATGTATGCATGTTCACATGTGTTTGAAATAATTATTCCTCAATATCAAAGAGTACAATTAATGACCAAATTTTTACTTCTAAATTTATTTTTGTACTAAGGAACCAAGGTTCCTTAAAGAAATGGCTGATTCCAAACTGGGGTAGAAAAATTATAAGAGAGCTGTGAAAAGTAAGAAAAGGTTTCAAACATGCTAAGAATGGCAATAAACCACAGCAACCCATCTTGAAAAAGTTTTTACCTGCCCAAATCTAAAACTCATTATATTAACATGGTCATAAGCATTGTCAGGTTCTGGTGAGAACCCTCCTTCTGTTGTTTATAAGCCACCCAATCTAAGGTGCTTTGTAGTAGCAACCCAAGCCATAAGACATCCCAAGCATCCCTATGGCTGCTCTGCCCCAATGTCAACAATATATTCTCAACATAACAGTAAAGACGTCTTTCAAAGTTTCAAGTCCTACGTGGGTACTCATAATGTTATCTGCGTGCTCCCACACCCCATCTATCTGACTTCATCTTCTGCCACTATCCTTATCTCTCAGTTCCAACCACATTGTGTGTGCTAAGTCGTTTCAGTCATGTCCAACTCTTTGTGACCCTGTGACTGTAGTTGACTAGGCTCCTCTGTCCATGGGATTCTCCAGACAAGAATACTGGAGTGGGTTGCCATACCCTTCTCCAGGAGATCTTCCCAATGCAGGAATCAAACGCTTGTCTCTTACATCTTTTGTTTTGGCAGACGGCGTGTTTACCACTAGTGCCACCTGGGAAGCCCCTCCAACCACATTATCTCCTTGCTTTTCCTCAGACACACTAAGCATGCACCTTCATCAGAGATTTTTGCACTTGCTGCCTGGAAACTCTGTCCAAGTATCCACAAGAATGATTCCCTTACTTCCTACAGGTCTCTGTTCAAATGGCCTCTTTCATTGGAGATTCTTCTGGATAAACCTGTAAAGAAGCATTTGCTCCTCATGGCTGCCCTATTCCTCTCCTCTTTGTAGGACTTGTCACCACCCAGCATGTGGCACGTTTACATGTTTAGTTATTTTTGCTATGTTCTCACCACCATAGAATATAAGTTCCATGAGAGTAAGGACTTTGTTCGTTGCAGTATTCCCCAACCACCGTACCTGGCAGGCAGCCATTCAATAAATTCTTATTGATAGGATGCATCCATATTATAATTACATCATCTTTTTTAGCAGTTTTTCCTTTATTTTAATATTTGTTGTTTATTTACTGCATTGAGCCTTAGTTATGGCATCTGGGATTGTCATCACATCTTGAAAAGTTTTACCTGCCCAAATCTAAAACTCATTATATTAACATGGTCATAAGCATTGTCAGGTTCTGGTGAGAACCCTCCTTCTGTTGTTTATAAGCCACCCAATCTAAGGTGCTTTGTAGTAGCAACCCAAGCCATAAGACATCCCAAGCATCCCTATGGCTGCTCTGCCCCAATGTCAACAATATATTCTCAACATAACAGTAAAGACGTCTTTCAAAGTTTCAAGTCCTACGTGGGTACTCATAATGTTATCTGCGTGCTCCCACACCCCATCTATCTGACTTCATCTTCTGCCACTATCCTTATCTCTCAGTTCCAACCACATTGTGTGTGCTAAGTCGTTTCAGTCATGTCCAACTCTTTGTGACCCTGTGACTGTAGTTGACTAGGCTCCTCTGTCCATGGGATTCTCCAGACAAGAATACTGGAGTGGGTTGCCATACCCTTCTCCAGGAGATCTTCCCAATGCAGGAATCAAACGCTTGTCTCTTACATCTTTTGTTTTGGCAGACGGCGTGTTTACCACTAGTGCCACCTGGGAAGCCCCTCCAACCACATTATCTCCTTGCTTTTCCTCAGACACACTAAGCATGCACCTTCATCAGAGATTTTTGCACTTGCTGCCTGGAAACTCTGTCCAAGTATCCACAAGAATGATTCCCTTACTTCCTACAGGTCTCTGTTCAAATGGCCTCTTTCATTGGAGATTCTTCTGGATAAACCTGTAAAGAAGCATTTGCTCCTCATGGCTGCCCTATTCCTCTCCTCTTTGTAGGACTTGTCACCACCCAGCATGTGGCACGTTTACATGTTTAGTTATTTTTGCTATGTTCTCACCACCATAGAATATAAGTTCCATGAGAGTAAGGACTTTGTTCGTTGCAGTATTCCCCAACCACCGTACCTGGCAGGCAGCCATTCAATAAATTCTTATTGATAGGATGCATCCATATTATAATTACATCATCTTTTTTAGCAGTTTTTCCTTTATTTTAATATTTGTTGTTTATTTACTGCATTGAGCCTTAGTTATGGCATCTGGGATTGTCATCACATCTTGCAGGATCTTTCGTTGCAGCATGTGAGGTTTCTCATCGTGTGGCTTGGGCTTCCTTGCTCCGAGGCCTGTGGGATCCTAGTTCCCTGACCAGACAGGGGTCAAACCCATGTCCCCTGCACTGGAAAGCAGACTCGCAACCCCTGTACCACCAGGGAAGTCCCTAATTGTATTATCTTGAATCTTTTGTTCAATATCTATAAATGGGTAAACGTTTGTGACCTATTAGACGTAATTGAACCAAGACCTTTTACATTAAACTGACTTTGTTCCATACGTATGGGCTTTTCTTTTTTTAAGTGACTTATCATCATCCCTTCTTTCCTTCCCTCATTCCTACCCCATTAGTCCGTTTCATTTCCATTGTAACAAGACTTCCTTGTCATACACCAAAGAGGTATGCTTTTTTTTTTTTCCTCTACTTCATTTCTCAAGTTCTGTGCTACCTGATGAAGGGAAGAAGGATCAGACCTAGTGCAAACATGTAGGCTTGACATGCTCCTAGTGGTTTGGGAAGAAACCAGTCATTTTTAAAGGTTGAGAAAGAGAGGAAACAAACAACACATGAGTCTTCCTGGCAGCACCATTTCTTAACCCTGGTTTTCGGCTCCTCCCTGCATAGCATTTGAAAGCTGCTGCTCTTATAATGCCCCTCTACATTATCATGATGATTGAAAGGCATAATTTGATCCCCTGCAGTTTATTATTAAGGATGCATAGTAGTTATCACAAGGCATAACTGAATTAATAGAATAGGAATTTGTCCAGAATAGCTGCCACTGTTGTTTAGTCCCCAGTCTCTGATTGTAGACCGCCCGTCACTCACCACACTTAACTAGCACAATATAAGCGTCTTGCTGTGTCTCCATTTTCTTACCTGGTCCTGCTGAGGTAACCTCCTTGATTACAGAAAGAAAGCTGCCTCAGGAGAGGCCGAAATTCTTTGCTGCTTAAGAAAATGTTCCATAACCAATGCGAAGAATATAAGATAACTGGAAGAGTCAAATTAAAAACAAGGATAAATCCTGAAAAAGGTATTTGACAAGCTTTGGGGATCATAAAAGAAATTCTAGAGGGAAGATTATTTCAATCCTTTAAACTGGGAGTGGGGAAAACAGGAAGTAATAGGATTATTAACTAGAAACAGGACTCACATGTGGGTAGTTACTTCTTTTTTGTGTTGGGGGAGGGGCAGATTGGGGAGGGAGGAGGTGGGCAGGCCACTTCTATTGGTCTTTCATTTATCTATTTTCATCCATCTTTGTTCTTTGGCCCATTTGGGCCTCCCATCGTGGTGGCCTCTGTTGTCGCAGAGCACCAGCTCTGGGCGCATGCGCTGCAGAGCACCAGCTCTGGGCGCATGCGCTCCAGAGCTCCGGCTCAGCAATTGGACATATCGGTCCAGCGGCTCCACGACACGTGGGATCTTCCCAGGCCGAGGATCCAGCGGGCACCCCTTGCACTGCAAGGTGGTGTCCTTACCCACTGGACCACTAGGGAAGCCCAGTTACTTCTTTAACTTGAGAAACACAGGGTTGAAATTTAAAAAAATACTGCTGGTAAGAATGATTTAACTGGGGGCTTCCCTGGTGGCTCAGTGGTAAAGAATCTGCCTGCCACTGTAGGAGACATGGGTTCTATCCCTGATCCGGGAAGATCCCCCATGCTGTGGAGCAGCTAAGCCCATGAGCCACAACTACTGAGCCTGTGCTCTAGAGCTGGGGAGCCCCAACTACTGAAGCCTATGCACCCAGAAGTCCTGACAATGAGAAACCCTTGCACTGCAACTAGAGAGTAGTGTTCTGCTCATTGAAACTGGAGAAGAGCCTACACACAGCAATTAATAGAATAGGAATTTGTCCAGAATAGCTGCCACTGTTGTTTAGTCCCCAGTCTCTGATTGTAGACCGCCCGTCACTCACCACACTTAACTAGCACAATATAAGCGTCTTGCTGTGTCTCCATTTTCTTACCTGGTCCTGCTGAGGTAACCTCCTTGATTACAGAAAGAAAGCTGCCTCAGGAGAGGCCGAAATTCTTTGCTGCTTAAGAAAATGTTCCATAACCAATGCGAAGAATATAAGATAACTGGAAGAGTCAAATTAAAAACAAGGATAAATCCTGAAAAAGGTATTTGACAAGCTTTGGGGATCATAAAAGAAATTCTAGAGGGAAGATTATTTCAATCCTTTAAACTGGGAGTGGGGAAAACAGGAAGTAATAGGATTATTAACTAGAAACAGGACTCACATGTGGGTAGTTACTTCTTTTTTGTGTTGGGGGAGGGGCAGATTGGGGAGGGAGGAGGTGGGCAGGCCACTTCTATTGGTCTTTCATTTATCTATTTTCATCCATCTTTGTTCTTTGGCCCATTTGGGCCTCCCATCGTGGTGGCCTCTGTTGTCGCAGAGCACCAGCTCTGGGCGCATGCGCTGCAGAGCACCAGCTCTGGGCGCATGCGCTCCAGAGCTCCGGCTCAGCAATTGGACATATCGGTCCAGCGGCTCCACGACACGTGGGATCTTCCCAGGCCGAGGATCCAGCGGGCACCCCTTGCACTGCAAGGTGGTGTCCTTACCCACTGGACCACTAGGGAAGCCCAGTTACTTCTTTAACTTGAGAAACACAGGGTTGAAATTTAAAAAAATACTGCTGGTAAGAATGATTTAACTGGGGGCTTCCCTGGTGGCTCAGTGGTAAAGAATCTGCCTGCCACTGTAGGAGACATGGGTTCTATCCCTGATCCGGGAAGATCCCCCATGCTGTGGAGCAGCTAAGCCCATGAGCCACAACTACTGAGCCTGTGCTCTAGAGCTGGGGAGCCCCAACTACTGAAGCCTATGCACCCAGAAGTCCTGACAATGAGAAACCCTTGCACTGCAACTAGAGAGTAGTGTTCTGCTCATTGAAACTGGAGAAGAGCCTACACACAGCAATTTGAATACCCAGCACAGCCAATAAATAAATAAATAAAATTATTTTAAAAATGATTCAACTTGTAAACCTCACTATAGGTGGGGATATTAATCCAGTTCATTTCCAGTCTTCCCCATCTTGGATTAATCTCACCTGGTTGCCATACACTTCTCTTTGTAACCTAAATATCTAAAAAATGAAAGTCTGTCTCAGTTGTTATTGTTTCCTGAAATGGGTCATAGCACTGTATATTCCAAAGCTACAAAATGGGGTGTCAGAACCCAACAAATCTTTGCCACAGGTGCTTTTAATCCTAACAAAATGACCATTTCACACAAAATACAATAAAATACCCTTCTACTCATAGATACAAGATATATGACCTCTACCCAGAGGTTCAAAAAGAAAACTCCACACTTTTTCCCTTTGATCTTCTTCCCTCTTCCTACATAGATTTAATGAACACATCTGCCTAACAATAGTCATCTTGTCCAATTAGACAAGAAACAGCCCAATGTCCCTTATCATCTGCAAAAAAAAAAAAAAAGCAAACAGAAAGGATGTCAGAACGATATTTACTTTATCTTGCCTTCAGCCCATTCCTTGCTAATTACAAAGAGATTGGAGGGTGCTGAATGGTTTTACAATTCTTTTACTTTTTATGCTGCCTCTTGAAAAATCAAACTTTATTACTACTTATTATACCATAAGCAATATGCTTAAAACAGGGAGAAAACTTGCCACAGAGTGAAGTGGATAGTAAACACATGAGGCTCAAATGCTTGATCCACTGTGCAGAAAGCTCTACCTGTTCGAATGGAAGAAGAGGATGGAATCGAAAAAAAAAAAAAAGAGCAGGTTCCCCAAGATCCTGAAAGTCAATTTCAAGTTTCCACAGATAACTAAACCTGAAGACAGCTCATGTAAATTGCTGACCCAGTCAAATCTATTCCCTACACAGCCTCTCTTGTCTGTATTCTCCATTCAGTTTTATTCCTTCTCTTCTTTCCTCCTTTTCTATAACATTTCAACAATAGCCCCCACATATCATGTCCATATAATCAAAGCTATGGTTTTTCTAGTAGTCATGTATGGATGAGTTGGACCATAAAGAAGTCTGAGGCCAAAGAATTAATGCTTTGAAACTGTGGTGCTGGAGAAGACTCTTGAGAGTCCTTTGGTCTGCAGCGAGCTCAAATCAGTCTGTCCTAAAGGAAATCAACCCTGCATATTCATTGGAAGGACTGATAATGAAGCTGAAATTCCAATACTTTGGCTACCTGATGCAAGGAGCTGACTCATTGGAAAAGACCCTGATGCTGGGAAAGATTGAGGGTAGGAGGAGAAGAGGGTGACTGAGGATGAGATGGTTGGATGGCATCACTGACTCAAAGGACATGAATGTGAGCAAACTCTGGGAGGTAGTGAAGAACAGGGAGGCCTGGCATGGTGATGTCCATGGGGTCGCAAAGAGACAAGACTTATCATCTTAACAACAACATATAATGTAGAAACGATGAAAAAACAAGACCACCTCTTGTGCCCATTTGGGAATTACTTGTTTGAGTGTACTATAATAAATTCTTATGAGGCAGATAGATATGCATTATAGGATTATTTCCTGTGACAAATAAGTACATAATTGATATTATTTGATGATTTCATAAAGTTGTGTTAAGACTCAAGTTCCCTATAACTGATGAGTAGCTCAATCCAAAATAGTCATCCCTTCATGAATATTGGTCTTTACTGGCTGCCCAGTCTATTCCCCTATCCCTGATTTTCTTTCAAGAAACTACCTCTGAAAGTCAATTTCAAGCTTTCCACAAAAAGATAAACAGGAGAAAACTTGCCACAGAGTGAAGTGGATAGTAAACACATGAGGCTCAAATGCTTGATCCACTGTGCAGAAAGCTCTACCTGTTCGAATGGAAGAAGAGGATGGAATCGAAAAAAAAAAAAAAGAGCAGGTTCCCCAAGATCCTGAAAGTCAATTTCAAGTTTCCACAGATAACTAAACCTGAAGACAGCTCATGTAAATTGCTGACCCAGTCAAATCTATTCCCTACACAGCCTCTCTTGTCTGTATTCTCCATTCAGTTTTATTCCTTCTCTTCTTTCCTCCTTTTCTATAACATTTCAACAATAGCCCCCACATATCATGTCCATATAATCAAAGCTATGGTTTTTCTAGTAGTCATGTATGGATGAGTTGGACCATAAAGAAGTCTGAGGCCAAAGAATTAATGCTTTGAAACTGTGGTGCTGGAGAAGACTCTTGAGAGTCCTTTGGTCTGCAGCGAGCTCAAATCAGTCTGTCCTAAAGGAAATCAACCCTGCATATTCATTGGAAGGACTGATAATGAAGCTGAAATTCCAATACTTTGGCTACCTGATGCAAGGAGCTGACTCATTGGAAAAGACCCTGATGCTGGGAAAGATTGAGGGTAGGAGGAGAAGAGGGTGACTGAGGATGAGATGGTTGGATGGCATCACTGACTCAAAGGACATGAATGTGAGCAAACTCTGGGAGGTAGTGAAGAACAGGGAGGCCTGGCATGGTGATGTCCATGGGGTCGCAAAGAGACAAGACTTATCATCTTAACAACAACATATAATGTAGAAACGATGAAAAAACAAGACCACCTCTTGTGCCCATTTGGGAATTACTTGTTTGAGTGTACTATAATAAATTCTTATGAGGCAGATAGATATGCATTATAGGATTATTTCCTGTGACAAATAAGTACATAATTGATATTATTTGATGATTTCATAAAGTTGTGTTAAGACTCAAGTTCCCTATAACTGATGAGTAGCTCAATCCAAAATAGTCATCCCTTCATGAATATTGGTCTTTATTGGCTGCCCAGTCTATTCACCTTTCCCTGATTTTCTTTCAAGAAACTACCTCTCAGGCTTCCCTGGTAGCCCAGTGGGTAAAGAGTCCACCTTGCAGTGCAAGGGACGCTGGTTCGATCCCTGGCACAGGAAGATCCCATGTGCCAAGGAGCGGCTGGACCAGTGTGTCCAATTACGAGTCAACTCTCTGAAGTGCATGTGCCCAGAGCCAGTGCTCTGCAACGAGAGAGGCCACTTCAATGGGAGGCCCACACAGGCCAAAGAACAAAGATGGATGAAAATAAATAAGCAAAAAAACAATAAAAAAGGCAAGAAAATATCTAAAATAAAGGATAAAAAGAAACCACCTCTCCCACATTGTATGTTGTTACAGTGGGAAGGTAATTGCATGACTTTGGAGGCCGAGGGACCCAGATCCTTTATCTGGTAAACCCAAGGGTCAGACCTGTGACAGCCTCTGTGAACCAGTTTCTCTCTCCTGGGATCAGAAATCTTAAGTGTGTGATGCAACAATGAAGAAAACATTGTAGAGATGATTTTATTTCAGTGGCAGCTAAGCAGATGTCTCTTGCCGTGGGGTGGTTGTTGTCCTTCCTGATCCTCTAAAAATTTTCTTTGCTCCTCCCTGTTTCCAAGCTTATCTTCCCAGCCTCCTTTCCTGTTCTCCTTGCATACACAAGCACCATATCCACCCCACCACAGTCTTAAATAAATTCCCTTTTAAGTTAACAGCAGTCAGTTTCCATTGATCATAACTGAAGAAATTGATAGAATACCCTAGAGATAAAAGGGAATCTTCAAAACATAATTTGTAAGCTCTTTCTAATTTCAGTGCAACTGCCTATGAGAGGAAAATAAGATAGGGTGTTTTTCTGCCATGTTAAGAAACCAAACACATGACTTATTAAAACCCGTATTTTAAAACTATTTTTACGTTTAAATACTTTCAGGCTGTTCTGGGGAAATAGGAGTCAAATTTTAGGAGAAAAGGAAGTAGTCACTGATGTGAGACAGTGCTTCTAGGCTTTAGGACAGAGTTAGTGAGAAGGATATTAATAGATATAAATAGGGGGTTTTAGCTTGACATGTTGTGAAGTCTGAAACATTCTAAAATTTCTCTAGGTTGGGAGAGTTCAGGATGAAAGCCTGAATGGTCAGAGTAACGACAACGGAGGCATGGACTTGACAAGAAGATATATCATCAACGGCCCCAATTAATACTTTTGGTGACAGGCAGCTGAATCATGAAATGACAGTGAGCAAAGAACTATGAACAAATGGAGAGAAGCCCATGGAGGCGCAAAGATCACATAGGAAAACAAAACATGGCACACTCCTAAACAATATGTGATAATGGCCCCACTTGGTTAAAACTGATTATTAATTTTACTGAGAAATTTAAAAAAAAATTTTTTTTGACCACTTCTATTGAGTTTTCATTTATTTATCTTTGTTCTTTGGACTCTGTGGGCCTCCCTTCACAGTGGCCTCTGTCGCTGCAGGGCACCAGCTCTGGGTGCATGCCCTCCAGAGCTCTAGCTCAGTAATTGGACACATTGGTCCAGCTGCTCCGCGGCACGTGGGATCTTCCCAGGCCAGGGATCAAACTGGCGCCCCTTGCACTGCAAGACGGTGTCCTTACCCACTGGACCACCAGGGAAGCCCAACTTCAGTATTGATTACAAGTTTTATTAGGAATTTACCTTGATATCTAATTTTTAAAAATGTTATTAGAAAATATTGAAAATTTTTAAATTCTGTGACAGAGTGATTTACCATAGCGTGGGCAACACAGAGCTTGCTTGCACTGAATGGGAAGTTCATGCATGTGTGTGTGTGTGTGCGTGCGCACGTGCATGCATGGGGGCAGGGATACAAGCATAAGTATTAGCATCAAGATATGTGTGTCTGCAGTGGGGAAGAAAGAGGGAGGAGATAGGGAGTTTGGAATGGACATGTACATACTGCTGTCTTTAAAACAGACAACCAACAAGGACCTACTCTAGAGCACGGGGAACTCTGCTCAATGTTATGTGGCAGCCTGGGTGGGAGGGGAGTTTGTGGGAGAATGGACACATGTACATGTATGGCTGAATCCTTTTGCTGTACACCTGACACTGTCACATCATTGTTAACTGGTTATACTCCAATATAAAGTTAAAAAACTTGGACTTCCCTGGTGGCCCACTGGGTTGTGAAGTCTAAACATTCTAAAATTCTCTAGGTTGGGAGAGTGTAGGATGAAAGCGTGAATGGTCAGAGTAACGACAACGGAGGCATGGACTTGAGAAGAAGAGATATCATCAACGGCCCCAATTAAGACTTGTGGTGACAGGCAGCTGAATCATGAAATGACAGTGAGCAAGAACTATGAACAAATGGAGAGAAGCCCATGGAGGCGCAAAGATCACATAGGAAAACAAAACATGGCACACTCCTAAACAATATGTGATAATGGCCCCACTTGGTTAAAACTGATTATTAATTTTACTGAGAAATTTAAAAAAAAATTTTTTTTGACCACTTCTATTGAGTTTTCATTTATTTATCTTTGTTCTTTGGACTCTGTGGGCCTCCCTTCACAGTGGCCTCTGTCGCTGCAGGGCACCAGCTCTGGGTGCATGCCCTCCAGAGCTCTAGCTCAGTAGCTGGACACATTGGTCCAACTGCTCCTTGGCATGTGGGATCTTCCCAGGCCAGGGATCAAACTGGCGCCCCTTGCACTGCAAGACGGTGTCCTTACCCACTGGACCACCAGGGAAGCCCAACTTCAGTATTGATTACAAGTTTTATTAGGAATTTACCTTGATATCTAATTTTTAAAAATGTTATTAGAAAATATTGAAAATTTTTAAATTCTGTGACAGAGTGATTTACCATAGCGTGGGCAACACAGAGCTTGCTTGCACTGAATGGGAAGTTCATGCATGTGTGTGTGTGTGTGCGTGCGCACGTGCATGCATGGGGGCAGGGATACAAGCATAAGTATTAGCATCAAGATATGTGTGTCTGCAGTGGGGAAGAAAGAGGGAGGAGATAGGGAGTTTGGAATGGACATGTACATACTGCTGTCTTTAAAACAGACAACCAACAAGGACCTACTCTAGAGCACGGGGAACTCTGCTCAATGTTATGTGGCAGCCTGGGTGGGAGGGGAGTTTGTGGGAGAATGGACACATGTACATGTATGGCTGAATCCTTTTGCTGTACACCTGACACTGTCACATCATTGTTAACTGGTTATACTCCAATATAAAGTTAAAAAACTTGGACTTCCCTGGTGGCCCACTGGGTAAAGAGTCCACCTTGCAGTGCAGGGGGCACCGGTTAGATCCATGGCCTGGGACGATCCCACATGCCGAGGAGCGGCTTGACCGATGTGTCCAGTTACAAGCCCAGGGCTCTGGAGCACGTGCGCCCAGAGCTGGTGCTCTGGAGCAAGAGAGGCCACTTCAATGGGAGGCCCAAAAAGGCCAAAGAATAAAGACGGATGAAAAATAAGCAAATGAAAAACCAATAAAACAGGCCAAAAATTAAGAAAAAAAAATTACACACAAAAGACATATGTGCTTGACCAGCATGAAGGAAATGAAAGGAGGGGACTCCAAAGTCAATCATAAGCGCCGTTCTACAAACTATGATTTGTTTCATTATTGTACATGGCAAAAAGAAAAAGCACTTCGAAGACAAACTTGGGTTCAAATTTGAGCTCAGCTCAGCTCTTTTCTGGGTGTATGACCTCAAACAGTGATTCAGTCCCTTCAAGTTTCAGTACTCTCACCTGTTTTTAAAGAAAGGCAAAAACTATATGATCTATTTCAATGAAGGTTACATTGGATAGCATATGCATACTGTCAGTGATATATAAAATGTTCAAGATTAGGGTTGTTATCTAATACTTGGATGTTCGCAGTAATATTTCAGAAGTTCCAACTTGTTATTTCCCTTCTTTCCTCAACCCTACCACCATCAGAAGGGGGAAAAAAAAAACGCTCACATGCTACTCGGATGGAAATCTGAAATTTTCATTTTAGATTAAACCATTTGGCTAAAGATTGTGTGGGCTTCCCCCATAGCTCAGTGGTGAAGAATTTGCCTGCAATGCAGGAGACACAGGTTTGATTCTTGGAGAAGGAATCCAAGTCTTGCCTGAAAATTACCGTGGACAGAGGAGCCTGGTGGGCTATGGTCCATGGGATCGTAAAGAGCTGGACATGCTTTGAGTGACTGAACACACACACAAAGATTGTGTACTGTTTAAATTTTTTTTTAAACTATTAAAAAAAAAAGACAACATAATAGCTTTGTTGTCTTTCCTAGCTCAATAAGTACATTTATGAGTACCTCTGCAGAGAATGTATCTTTAATGGAAAGTCCACAAAAGCCATGAACCCATTTGCAATGGTGGTGTGGATGAGAGGGAAAAGGAGAGCCTGGGAGCACAGAGATGAATTGTATCTTCTTTACGGTTATTTTCTAGGGACTTTCTAAACTTCGAGAGTTTAAAAGTGTTATCTTGGAGGGGGTGTGGAAATATCTATTTGATATTTAACAGTTATAACTTCCTAGTGTAGCATGAGGGTAAAATATAAAAGTCTTGATTAATATTTAGACATTGATAAGTCATTTTTATTTATACATAGTCCTCATTCCCAGAGCTCTTGAAACTTTATTTACAATCCAGCCTCCATTTATCTTCACAAGTGTGTCACTACAGTAAGGAGGAGGTCTAACTCTATTATCTTCAGATTTCGGATAAAGAAAAGAAAGTAGAGACAGATAAAGCAACCTATCTACAGTCTCATTACACGTAAGTTGTGGAGCAAGGCATAGAACAAGTCATGTACCAGATACTCTCCTCTCAGATAAAGATACCAGCCATCCAGCCTAGCTGTCACTTGCCTCTTTCTGAACCCTTGCTATCAACAGATGGAAGGATGGGAAGGTGTGGTCCTGCTCAGGGAAATCAGCATGAACAGTTCCATAAACAACAAATCATTGCAGATTTGGTTGCTGTGGATTTGGCGGCAGTTACGGGAGGCAGGAGTCGAGGCTGGTCTCAAGTTCAGAGCAGCTTTGGTTCAGATGAGCATTTGTATAAAGCCTGGGAGCCCTCCGTGACTGCTCCACCCCTCACACCCTCCTTTCACTGACTTCAAACCGAAAATTGTTGAGTAAGTCCCTCTGCAGCTCTGCCACAGTTGAATGGATCCTGAGTCTTAACCTGGGTGCATCTCTACCCACCAAACCAGAACTACACAGGCAGTCACTCTTCAAGGTACAGCTTAGCACTGAGCCAGTTCTGAGGCAAGACTTTCACTTTGTCTTTCCATCAGTTATTTTTATCTCAAGATTGTGTACTGTTTAAATTTTTTTAAACTATTAAAAAAGACAACATAATAGCTTTGTTGTCTTTCCTAGCTCAATAAGTACATTTATGAGTACCTCTGCAGAGAATGTATCTTTAATGGAAAGTCCACAAAAGCCATGAACCCATTTGCAATGGTGGTGTGGATGAGAGGGAAAAGGAGAGCCTGGGAGCACAGAGATGAATTGTATCTTCTTTACGGTTATTTTCTAGGGACTTTCTAAACTTCGAGAGTTTAAAAGTGTTATCTTGGAGGGGGTGTGGAAATATCTATTTGATATTTAACAGTTATAACTTCCTAGTGTAGCATGAGGGTAAAATATAAAAGTCTTGATTAATATTTAGACATTGATAAGTCATTTTTATTTATACATAGTCCTCATTCCCAGAGCTCTTGAAACTTTATTTACAATCCAGCCTCCATTTATCTTCACAAGTGTGTCACTACAGTAAGGAGGAGGTCTAACTCTATTATCTTCAGATTTCGGATAAAGAAAAGAAAGTAGAGACAGATAAAGCAACCTATCTACAGTCTCATTACACGTAAGTTGTGGAGCAAGGCATAGAACAAGTCATGTACCAGATACTCTCCTCTCAGATAAAGATACCAGCCATCCAGCCTAGCTGTCACTTGCCTCTTTCTGAACCCTTGCTATCAACAGATGGAAGGATGGGAAGGTGTGGTCCTGCTCAGGGAAATCAGCATGAACAGTTCCATAAACAACAAATCATTGCAGATTTGGTTGCTGTGGATTTGGCGGCAGTTACGGGAGGCAGGAGTCGAGGCTGGTCTCAAGTTCAGAGCAGCTTTGGTTCAGATGAGCATTTGTATAAAGCCTGGGAGCCCTCCGTGACTGCTCCACCCCTCACACCCTCCTTTCACTGACTTCAAACCGAAAATTGTTGAGTAAGTCCCTCTGCAGCTCTGCCACAGTTGAATGGATCCTGAGTCTTAACCTGGGTGCATCTCTACCCACCAAACCAGAACTACACAGGCAGTCACTCTTCAAGGTACAGCTTAGCACTGAGCCAGTTCTGAGGCAAGACTTTCACTTTGTCTTTCCATCAGTTATTTTTATCTCAAAAGAAAAACAAAGGAACACCCAACAGGAGTATTTTCACATAGGGCTAACAAATGAGCCCTCATTTGTCTTTTTTGTTTATAAATATCTGCCTCCCTTGATTTTTGAGAAAAATGAAATGAGATGGTAGAATAATTATTAAAACTGAAGGTTTAAGAATAAATGATTAAGATCATATATTTGGGGTCAAGGTATGGAAAGATGTCTAAAGCTCTAAATCATAGTCTTTCATATTGCTTATTAACAGCTTGAATTTGGGTCAGAAAAATTACACTTAAAATTTTGGAATGGGAGCCTTCCCTGGAGGTCTAGAGGTTAGGACTCCAGGTTTCCAATGCAGTGGGTGCAAGTTCCATCCCTGATCAGGGACATGGAATCCACACACCTCACACCACAGCAGGAAAAAAGAAAAAAGAAAAAAAAATGGAATGACTTACATAAAAACTCCTACCTCTGACACTTAAAGCAAACCAAAGTCAAGTCCCCACTGATTTTTTTCCAGGTTTTTTTTTTGGAAATAATTTACATAGATCACTGTATATGTTTAAAGTGTATAGCAGGATGGTTTGATTCACATATATTATGAAATGGTTGTCACGATAGGTTTAATTAACCTCTACCTTCACATATAGACACAAGATAAAGAAAAAGATCATCTTGTGATGAGGACTCTTAGGAGTCGCCCTGTTAAAACCTTTCCTATATATCATAGGAATGCAGTGCTAACAGTCATCAACTTGTATTACATTTCTAGTACTTATTTAATCTCTTAATTAGAAGTTTGTACCTTTTGATCATCCTCCCCCAATTCCTCCTCATTCCACATCCCACTCTTTTTATGGGTATTATTAAAGAGAAAACTGCTCTTTCAGGGCGGTTATAGGTTTACAGCAAAATTAAGGGGAAGGTATACATATTCCCTGGCCCAACACATGCTTAGTCTCCCCCACTTTCAACACCCCCATCAGAATGGTACACTTGTTACAACTGATGGACCTACACTGACACATCACAAACACCCAAAGTCTACAGTTTACATTTCAGTTCACTCTCTGTGATGTACTTTCTATGGGTTTGGACAAACGTATAATCACATATAATTACATTAAGGGCTCCCCTGGTGGCTCAGCAGTAAAAAATCCGCCTGCCAATGCAGGAGACACGGGTTCAGTCCTTAGGTCAGGAAGATCCCCTGAAGAAGGAAATGGAAACTTGCTCCAGTATTCTTGTCTGGAAAAATCCCATGGACAGAGAAGTTCTCGGGGTCATAAAGAGTCAGACACAACTTAGTGATTCAACAACAACAACAATCTTTCATTATGGTATCGTATAGAGTATTTTCACTGCCCTAAATATCCAGTGTAATTAGCCTGCTCATCCCTACCCACTTTGTCAGCCCTGGCAATACATATTGCTGATCACTGATTTTACTGTGTCCATACATCTGTGTTCTCTAGCGCATTATACACTTTATACTTTAAGATTGGCTTTTTTCATTTAGTAATACACATTCAAGTTTCCTCCATGTCTTTTCACAGGCTGATAGCTACTTTCTTTTTAATTCTGCATAATGCTCCATTGTCAAGATGTACCAGAGATTTTTTTATGCATTCACCTACTCAAGGACATCTTGGTGGCTTCCAAGTTTTGGCAATTTTGAATAAAGCTGCTATAGACATTCGTATGCCATTTTTTGTGGACATGTATTTCCCATTCCTCTGGGTAAGATTGAAGAGTGCAATTGCTGGATCACATGATGAAAATGTTTAGTTTCATAAAAGAAACATGAAACTGCTTTAAAGTGTTTATACCATTTGGCATTCCCACCAGCAATGAACGAGGGTTCCTATGTTCCACATCTTTGTTAGCAACTGGTGCTGTCAGTGTTTTGGATTCTGGCTGTTCTAATAGCAAGGCAATGGCAGCTATTGTTTTAATTTGCAGTTCCCTAATAGCATATGATGTTAAGCATGTCATCATCTACTTATTCGCCATCCATATACCTTCTTAGTCAATGGCTCTGTTCAGACATTTTGCCTTTTGAAATCTGGTGTCTTTTTTTCCCTTTATTGACATTTCAGTTTCCCACTACATCTGTTGAATGTGACCTACACTGACACATCACAAACACCCAAAGTCTACAGTTTACATTTCAGTTCACTCTCTGTGATGTACTTTCTATGGGTTTGGACAAACGTATAATCACATATAATTACATTAAGGGCTCCCCTGGTGGCTCAGCAGTAAAAAATCCGCCTGCCAATGCAGGAGACACGGGTTCAGTCCTTAGGTCAGGAAGATCCCCTGAAGAAGGAAATGGAAACTTGCTCCAGTATTCTTGTCTGGAAAAATCCCATGGACAGAGAAGTTCTCGGGGTCATAAAGAGTCAGACACAACTTAGTGATTCAACAACAACAACAATCTTTCATTATGGTATCGTATAGAGTATTTTCACTGCCCTAAATATCCAGTGTAATTAGCCTGCTCATCCCTACCCACTTTGTCAGCCCTGGCAATACATATTGCTGATCACTGATTTTACTGTGTCCATACATCTGTGTTCTCTAGCGCATTATACACTTTATACTTTAAGATTGGCTTTTTTCATTTAGTAATACACATTCAAGTTTCCTCCATGTCTTTTCACAGGCTGATAGCTACTTTCTTTTTAATTCTGCATAATGCTCCATTGTCAAGATGTACCAGAGATTTTTTTATGCATTCACCTACTCAAGGACATCTTGGTGGCTTCCAAGTTTTGGCAATTTTGAATAAAGCTGCTATAGACATTCGTATGCCATTTTTTGTGGACATGTATTTCCCATTCCTCTGGGTAAGATTGAAGAGTGCAATTGCTGGATCACATGATGAAAATGTTTAGTTTCATAAAAGAAACATGAAACTGCTTTAAAGTGTTTATACCATTTGGCATTCCCACCAGCAATGAACGAGGGTTCCTATGTTCCACATCTTTGTTAGCAACTGGTGCTGTCAGTGTTTTGGATTCTGGCTGTTCTAATAGCAAGGCAATGGCAGCTATTGTTTTAATTTGCAGTTCCCTAATAGCATATGATGTTAAGCATGTCATCATCTACTTATTCGCCATCCATATACCTTCTTAGTCAATGGCTCTGTTCAGACATTTTGCCTTTTTGAAATCTGGTGTCTTTTTTTTCCCTTTATTGGGATATATTTGTTTTACAATGTTACATTAGCTTCAGGTGTACAGTGAAGTTATTGTTAAATGTTTTTACAGAGTTTTCTTGTTTACAGGTCTACATAATCCCCAAACAGTCGTAGGTATATCCCTGACCCCTCTCCCCTGAGCCCTCTGGTTGTTTTCTTATATATGACTTTTAAATGCTCTTTGCATGTTTTGGGTAACAGCCCTCTATCAGATGTGTTTGCAGGTACTTTCTACCAGTCTGTGGCTTTTCATTCTTTTGACAGTGCCTTTTGCAGGGAAGTATCTTTTTCTTAAATTTTGGTTTTTTATCCATTTATTTTCATCCATCTTTATTCTTTGGCCTATGTGGTGCCCATCACAGAGGCCTCTCTAGTTGTAGAGCTCCAGCTCCGGGCACATGCACTCCAGAGAGCTGGCTCGCTATTGGACACACCGGTCCTGCCACTCCACGGCACATGGGATCCTCCCAGGCCAGGGACCCATCCAGTGCCCATTGTACTGCAAGGCGGACTTTTTACCCACTGGACCACCAGAAAAGCCCAGGGAAGTATTTTTAATTTTAATGAAGTCCAGCCTATCAATAATTTCTTCAATAGGTCATTCCCCCGGATATGTAAAAATTCACCACATAATCAAGGTCATCTAGGTTTTCTCCTATTTTACTTTCTAATAGTTTTGTAGTTTTATGTTTTACATTTAGGTTTATGATCCATTTTAAGTGGTAACTTCCAGTATAAAATAGAAAAAGAGTGGTGAGAGGGAATATCCTTGCCTTGTACTTGATTTTACTGAGAAAGTTTCAAATTTCTCACTATTAAACATGGTATTAGCTCTAGGGTTTTTGTCGATGTTCTTTATCAAGTTGGGAAAGTTCCTATCTATTAAAAAGTAATCTTTTTATCATGAATGAGTTTTGGATTTTATCAAATACTTTTTCTGCATCTATGATAAGGTCATGTGATATTTTCTATTTTGACCTTTATTGTGATGAATTATATTAATTGATTTGAAAACACTGAAATAGCCTTATACACCTGGGATACGTTGCACTTGGTCATGGCATATAATTCTTTTTATATATAGTTGGATTTTATGTGATATTACTTTGCTTATGATTTTTACATCTATGTTCATGAGAGATTTATCTGTAGTTTTATTTTCTTGCAATGTCCTTGTCTGGTTTTGATATTTGGATAATGCTGACTTCCTAGAATGAATTATAAAGTTTTTGCTCTGTTTATATTTTCTGGAAGACATTGTAGAGAATAGTATAATTTCTTTCTAAGATGTTTGGTTGAATTCACCAGTGAATCTATCAAGACTTGGTGCTTACTCCTTAGAAAGAAACTAATTCAGTTTTTTTAAGATTCAGGCCCAGATGCCTATTTCTTCTTCTGTGAGTTTTGGTAAACTGTATCTCTCAAAGAACTGGCCAGTTTCATCCAGGTTATCAAATGTGGACATAAACCTGTTCCGGGCGCATGCACTCCAGAGAGCTGGCTCGCTATTGGACACACCGGTCCTGCCACTCCACGGCACATGGGATCCTCCCAGGCCAGGGACCCATCCAGTGCCCATTGTACTGCAAGGCGGACTTTTTACCCACTGGACCACCAGAAAAGCCCAGGGAAGTATTTTTAATTTTAATGAAGTCCAGCCTATCAATAATTTCTTCAATAGGTCATTCCCCCGGATATGTAAAAATTCACCACATAATCAAGGTCATCTAGGTTTTCTCCTATTTTACTTTCTAATAGTTTTGTAGTTTTATGTTTTACATTTAGGTTTATGATCCATTTTAAGTGGTAACTTCCAGTATAAAATAGAAAAAGAGTGGTGAGAGGGAATATCCTTGCCTTGTACTTGATTTTACTGAGAAAGTTTCAAATTTCTCACTATTAAACATGGTATTAGCTCTAGGGTTTTTGTCGATGTTCTTTATCAAGTTGGGAAAGTTCCTATCTATTAAAAAGTAATCTTTTTATCATGAATGAGTTTTGGATTTTATCAAATACTTTTTCTGCATCTATGATAAGGTCATGTGATATTTTCTATTTTGACCTTTATTGTGATGAATTATATTAATTGATTTGAAAACACTGAAATAGCCTTATACACCTGGGATACGTTGCACTTGGTCATGGCATATAATTCTTTTTATATATAGTTGGATTTTATGTGATATTACTTTGCTTATGATTTTTACATCTATGTTCATGAGAGATTTATCTGTAGTTTTATTTTCTTGCAATGTCCTTGTCTGGTTTTGATATTTGGATAATGCTGACTTCCTAGAATGAATTATAAAGTTTTTGCTCTGTTTATATTTTCTGGAAGACATTGTAGAGAATAGTATAATTTCTTTCTAAGATGTTTGGTTGAATTCACCAGTGAATCTATCAAGACTTGGTGCTTACTCCTTAGAAAGAAACTAATTCAGTTTTTTTAAGATTCAGGCCCAGATGCCTATTTCTTCTTCTGTGAGTTTTGGTAAACTGTATCTCTCAAAGAACTGGCCAGTTTCATCCAGGTTATCAAATGTGTGGACATAAACCTGTTCATACTATTCCTTTATTATTCTTGTAATATAATAACATCATCTCAAAATATGTACAGCAAAACTTTATCCAAACTACAAGGTAAAGTATTCAGATCCACAATAAATTGATAATTTTTTAGGCAACCTTCACCACCTTATTAGAGGAAAAAGACAAGAATTCAGGAAGGATGAAGAAGAATCAAATAACATTATAGCAAATCTGACATTTTCCAATACACATGGATTATTTACAAAAAAAAAATAGCCTCTGAAGAAGATAGCTGAGAACAGGAAATTAAATAAAATAATTTAAAAGAAAGGAAAGCTGGACAACTGCATGCAAATCAATAATGTTAGAACACACTCTCATACCATATAAACTCAAAATGACTTAAAGGCTTAAGTATAAGATAAGACACAATTAAACTCCTAGGAGAGAACATAGATAAAACATTCTCTGACACAAATCATACCAATGTCTTCTTAGGTCAGTCTCTCAAGGCAATAAAAATAAAATAAAAAATAAACAGATGGGACCTAATCAAACGTATGCCTTTGTTTGCAGAGCAAAGAAAAACAAAAACAAGATGGAAAAAAAACCCTACAGACTGAGAGAAAATATTTCAAACTATGTGACTGATAAAGACTTAATTTCTGGGCTTCCCTAATGATCCAGTGGGTAAGGACACCACCTTGCAGTGCAAGGGGCGCTGGTTCGATCCCTGGCCTGGGAAGATGCCACGTGCCACGGAATGGCTGGACCGATGTGTCCAATTACCGAGTTGGAGCTCTGGAGTGCATGCGCCCAGAGCCGGTGCTCTGAGACAACAGAGGCCACTGTGATGGGAGGCCCACATGGGCCAAAGAGCAAAGATGCATCAAAATAGAGAAATGAAAGACCAATAGAAGGGGCCTGCCAACCCACCTCCCTCCCCACCCACTCCCCCACAAAAATATGTAAATAAATAAATAAATAAATAAATAATTTTTAAAAAGGATTAAAATAATAATAAAGACTTAATCTCCAAAATACACAGACAGCTCGTACAATTCTGTCACAAGAAAAGCAGGCAATGTAGAGAAGGCATACGGATGGCTACCAGGCACATGAAAAGATGCTCATTATCTCTGATTATTAAAGAAACGCAACTCAAAAACTACAATGAGGTAGCACCTTACACCAGTCAAAATGACCATCACTAAAATGTCTGTAAATAACAAATGTTAGAAGAGATGGGTTTTCAGATCCACAATAAATTGATAATTTTTAGGCAACCTTCACCACCTTATTAGAGGAAAAGACAAGAATTCAGGAAGGATGAAGAAGAATCAAATAACATTATAGCAAATCTGACATTTTCCAATACACATGGATTATTTACAAAAAAAAAATAGCCTCTGAAGAAGATAGCTGAGAACAGGAAATTAAATAAAATAATTTAAAAGAAAGGAAAGCTGGACAACTGCATGCAAATCAATAATGTTAGAACACACTCTCATACCATATAAACTCAAAATGACTTAAAGGCTTAAGTATAAGATAAGACACAATTAAACTCCTAGGAGAGAACATAGATAAAACATTCTCTGACACAAATCATACCAATGTCTTCTTAGGTCAGTCTCTCAAGGCAATAAAAATAAAATAAAAAATAAACAGATGGGACCTAATCAAACGTATGCCTTTGTTTGCAGAGCAAAGAAAAACAAAAACAAGATGGAAAAAAAACCCTACAGACTGAGAGAAAATATTTCAAACTATGTGACTGATAAAGACTTAATTTCTGGGCTTCCCCTAATGATCCAGTGGGTAAGGACACCACCTTGCAGTGCAAGGGGCGCTGGTTCGATCCCTGGCCTGGGAAGATGCCACGTGCCACGGAATGGCTGGACCGATGTGTCCAATTACCGAGTTGGAGCTCTGGAGTGCATGCGCCCAGAGCCGGTGCTCTGAGACAACAGAGGCCACTGTGATGGGAGGCCCACATGGGCCAAAGAGCAAAGATGCATCAAAATAGAGAAATGAAAGACCAATAGAAGTGGCCCGCCTGCTCCCCTCCCTCCCCACCCACTCCCCCACAAAAATATGTAAATAAATAAATAAATAAATAAATAATTTTTAAAAAGGATTAAAATAATAATAAAGACTTAATCTCCAAAATACACAGACAGCTCGTACAATTCTGTCACAAGAAAAGCAGGCAATGTAGAGAAGGCATACGGATGGCTACCAGGCACATGAAAAGATGCTCATTATCTCTGATTATTAAAGAAACGCAACTCAAAAACTACAATGAGGTAGCACCTTACACCAGTCAAAATGACCATCACTAAAATGTCTGTAAATAACAAATGTTAGAAGAGATGTGGAGAAAAGGGACCTTTCTACATTGTTGGTGGGAATATAAACTGGTATAGCCACTATGGAAAGCTTTATGGAGGTTCCTTAGAAAACTAAAAACAGAGTTGCCACATGATCCAACAATCCTATTCCTGGCTATATATTCAGACAAAGTTATAAATTTGAAAAGATGAATGCACCCTGATGTTCAAAGCAGCACTATTTATGATAGCCAAGACACGGAAACAACCTGAGTGTCCATTGGCAGATGCATGAATAAAGATGTGGTAAATATATACAATGGAATATTTCTTAGTCATCAAAAGGGATAAAATAATGCCATCCACAGAAACATGGATGGATCTAGAGATTGTCATACTAAGCAAAGTAAGGCAGAAAAAGAAAGACAAACATCATATGATATCACTTACACATGGAATCTAAAATATAACACAAATGAACACACCTACAAAACAGAAACAGACTCACAGACATAGAGAAGAGATTTGTGATTGTCAAGGGGGTTGGGTGGGGGAGGGAAGGATTGGGAATTTGGGATTAGCAGACACAAACTATCATATACAAAATGGATAAAAATAAATTTCAATTATATAACACAGGGAACCATATTCAATATCCTGTGATAAATCACAATGGAAACAACTATAAAAAAGAATATATATCTACAACTGAACCATTTTCATGTATAGCAGAAATTAATACAACATTGTAATCAACTATACTTCAATAAAATTTTAAAAAATAAAGAAAAATGAAGGGAATATAAAGATAAGAACAGGAATTAAGTTTTCTGTCATATATTCTTCTGTGAGTGCTTGTTGTTGTTTTGTTTTGTTTTCAAAAACATGAAAGTTATTCTTAGCTTACTGAGCCAAACCAAAACAGGCCATGGGTCAGATTTGGCCTGAGAAAAACTTAATAAAATACACAGACAGCTCTACAATTCTGTCACAAGAAAAGCAGGCAATGTAGAGAAGGCATAGGATGGCTACCAGGCACATGAAAAGATGCTCATTATCTCTGATTATTAAAGAACGCAACTCAAAAACTACAATGAGGTAGCACCTTACACCAGTCAAAATGACCATCACTAAAATGTCTGTAAATAACAAATGTTAGAAGAGATGTGGAGAAAAGGGACCTTTCTACATTGTTGGTGGGAATATAAACTGGTATAGCCACTATGGAAAGCTTTATGGAGGTTCCTTAGAAAACAAAAAACAGAGTTGCCACATGATCCAACAATCCTATTCCTGGCTATATATTCAGACAAAGTTATAAATTTGAAAAGATGAATGCACCCTGATGTTCAAAGCAGCACTATTTATGATAGCCAAGACACGGAAACAACCTGAGTGTCCATTGGCAGATGCATGAATAAAGATGTGGTAAATATATACAATGGAATATTTCTTAGTCATCAAAAGGGATAAAATAATGCCATCCACAGAAACATGGATGGATCTAGAGATTGTCATACTAAGCAAAGTAAGGCAGAAAAAGAAAGACAAACATCATATGATATCACTTACACATGGAATCTAAAATATAACACAAATGAACACACCTACAAAACAGAAACAGACTCACAGACATAGAGAAGAGATTTGTGATTGTCAAGGGGGTTGGGTGGGGGAGGGAAGGATTGGGAATTTGGGATTAGCAGACACAAACTATCATATACAAAATGGATAAAAATAAATTTCAATTATATAACACAGGGAACCATATTCAATATCCTGTGATAAATCACAATGGAAACAACTATAAAAAAGAATATATATCTACAACTGAACCATTTTCATGTATAGCAGAAATTAATACAACATTGTAATCAACTATACTTCAATAAAATTTTAAAAAATAAAGAAAAATGAAGGGAATATAAAGATAAGAACAGGAATTAAGTTTTCTGTCATATATTCTTCTGTGAGTGCTTGTTGTTGTTTTGTTTTGTTTTCAAAAACATGAAAGTTATTCTTAGCTTACTGAGCCAAACCAAAACAGGCCATGGGTCAGATTTGGCCTGAGAGCTTTGGTTTTTGACTCCTGATATCAATCATACAGACATTAAAATGATCATAAGAGAATATTATGAAAAACTTCATGCCAATAAACTTAAAATTCAGATGACATGGACAAAAACACAAGTTATATAACAAATACAAGAATAGAAAGACTAAATTGTTTTATAACTCTTAAAGAAACTGGATTGGTAATTTAATTCCTTCCCACAGAGAATAACCACAGGCCCAGATGGTTTCAGTGGTGAAGTCTACCAAACATTTCAACAGACTTTTCTAGAGGACAGTAAATGAGGGACTACTTCCCATCATTTTTGAGGGGGCTTAATAACCTTAATATCAAAACATTACAAAAACAGCCTGAGAAAGAAAAATTCCAAGTCAGTGTCACCCAGAATACAGACTGAAAAAAATCCAAGTAAAATATTAATAAATCAAATTTAACAAAATATAAAATTTGGGGTTTCTTCCAGGAATACACAGTTAATGGAACAGCTAAAAATCAATCAATGTAATTTATCACGTTAATGGAAGAAGAGAAAAATCACATGGCTATCTTCATAAACGGAGAAAATATTGTGATAAGATTCACTGTTTATGAGAAAGGTTTTTAGTGAAAAGAGGAAGAAAAAGGAATTTCTTTCTTTCAGAAACAGTATCCACAATAAACACACAGCAAGCATCAAGCTTAGGGGTGAACTGATGAAAGCATTCCTACTGAAACCTGGACTAAGACAAGCATTTCTGCTACCACCACTCCCATTCAACCCTGAACTGAAGGTCCCAGACAGCGTAGAGAGGGAACAGAGCTATTACAGAAAACAGAGAGAAAATTGGAAAGGAAGAAATAAGAAATAACACTCTCATAATTCACAGGTGATATGTGTGTTCGTAGAAATTCTGAAAAAGAATGTAAATGGTATAGCTACGGTGAAAAATAATAAAACGGAGTAAACACACATACACACACACACAAATACCCTCCCCCCCCCCCCCCCACATACACACATACACAAATAGAACTTTCATATCGTCTAGCAAATCCCACTTCAGAGTAAACATCTGAAAGAAACTAAATCACGATATCAAAGAGATACCTACAGAGTATTAAGTTGAGTTCCCTATGCTATACAGTTATTAATTATCTATTTTATCTGACTAATATAAGATTGTATGTTAATTAAAACTCGCACAAATAAATAAATCATTTTAAAAAGAGATACCTGCACCACCAGTTTTCTGAACCATTATCAGGAGTATCCCAGACATGGAAACCACCGAAGAGTTCATCAAAGGATGAATAAATTTTAAAATGTGAGATATACACTGTTATAAAATTCAGTCGTAAAAAATACGAAAACCCTGCCCTTTGCAACAAGATGTTTGAACTCTGGGGTCATTATGCTAAGTAAACTAAGTCAGACAGAGAAAGACAAATACTGTACTAGCTTACTTAAATACAGAATCTAAAAAACCAAACACTTAGAAACATAATAGGTTGATGGTTGCCAGGAGATAGGAGTGAAGGATGACAGAAGGCAATGAGAAGACATAAACTTCAGTTATAAGCTGAGCGAGTTCTGAGATCATACTGTACACCAAGGTCACTTGTGTTTGTGAAACTATTGCATCTGTGAGAGCCAAGAGAGTCAATCTTAAAAGCTCTCAACCCAAGGACTGCAGCTATGTGAGGCTGTCCTTTTTAGCTCTTTAGTCACTAAGTCATGTCTGACTCTTTGAGGACCCCATGGACTGTAGCCAGCCATGCTCCTCTGTCCATGGGATTTCCCAGACAAGAATACAGAGGGTTACCTACTAGAATAGAGGAAGTAAAAAGAAAAATGAACATGTGGGACCTAATGAAACTTAAAAGCTTTTATACAGCAAAAGAAATTACAATAAAGCTTAACAGACAGCCCACTGAATGGGAGAAAATCATAGCAAATGAAACAACAGACAAAGAATTAATCTCCAAAATCTACAAGCAACACAGACAACTCAGCACCGGAAAAATGAACAACCCAATCAAAAAATGGGAAAGGGACCTAAACAGACACCTCTTCAAAGAGGACATACAGATAGCCCAAAGACACATGAAACGATGCTCAGCTTCACTTATAATTAGAGAAATGCAAATCAAAACTAAATCACGATATCAAAGAGATACCTACAGAGTATTAAGTTGAGTTCCTATGCTATACAGTTATTAATTATCTATTTTATCTGACTAATATAAGATTGTATGTTAATTAAAACTCGCACAAATAAATAAATCATTTTAAAAAGAGATACCTGCACCACCAGTTTTCTGAACCATTATCAGGAGTATCCCAGACATGGAAACCACCGAAGAGTTCATCAAAGGATGAATAAATTTTAAAATGTGAGATATACACTGTTATAAAATTCAGTCGTAAAAAATACGAAAACCCTGCCCTTTGCAACAAGATGTTTGAACTCTGGGGTCATTATGCTAAGTAAACTAAGTCAGACAGAGAAAGACAAATACTGTACTAGCTTACTTAAATACAGAATCTAAAAAACCAAACACTTAGAAACATAATAGGTTGATGGTTGCCAGGAGATAGGAGTGAAGGATGACAGAAGGCAATGAGAAGACATAAACTTCAGTTATAAGCTGAGCGAGTTCTGAGATCATACTGTACACCAAGGTCACTTGTGTTTGTGAAACTATTGCATCTGTGAGAGCCAAGAGAGTTCAATCTTAAAAGCTCTCAACCCAAGGACTGCAGCTATGTGAGGCTGTCCTTTTTAGCTCTTTAGTCACTAAGTCATGTCTGACTCTTTGAGGACCCCATGGACTGTAGCCAGCCATGCTCCTCTGTCCATGGGATTTCCCAGACAAGAATACAGAGGGTTACCTACTAGAATAGAGGAAGTAAAAAGAAAAATGAACATGTGGGACCTAATGAAACTTAAAAGCTTTTATACAGCAAAAGAAATTACAATAAAGCTTAACAGACAGCCCACTGAATGGGAGAAAATCATAGCAAATGAAACAACAGACAAAGAATTAATCTCCAAAATCTACAAGCAACACAGACAACTCAGCACCGGAAAAATGAACAACCCAATCAAAAAATGGGAAAGGGACCTAAACAGACACCTCTTCAAAGAGGACATACAGATAGCCCAAAGACACATGAAACGATGCTCAGCTTCACTTATAATTAGAGAAATGCAAATCAAAACTACAATGAGATATCACCTCACACCCGTCAGAATGGCCATCATCCACAAATCAACAGACAATAAGTGCTGGAGAGAGTGAGGAGAAAAGGGAACACTCCTGCATTGCTGGTGGGAATGTAAATTGATACAGCCTCTATGGAAGACAGTATGGAGATTTCTTTAAAAACTAAAAATAGAAGCACCCTATGACCCAGCTATCTCACTCTTAGGCTTATGCCCTGATGACATCAAAACGGAAAGAAGCACCTTTACCCCAATGTTCATTGCAACTCTCTATACAATAGCTAGAACATGGAAGGAACCTAGATGCTCATCGACGAACGAATGGATCCAAAAGCTCTGGTACATATATACAATGGAATACTACACAGCTGTAAAGAGAAATGCAGAAGAATCAGTCCTAATGAGGTGGCTGGATCTAGAACATATCATCAAAAGTGAAGTCAGTCAGAAAGAGAAGGACAAATACAATATATTAACACATATATATGGAATCTGGTAGGATGGTGATGATGGCATACGCAGTGAAGCGACGGAAAGACAGACATGGCCAGTGGACATATGGACATTGTGGGGAAGGAACAGAGGGTGGGAGGCGTAAAGGAAGTAGCATGAAGGCCTGTACTATCATGAATGAAGAAAATAGCTCTAGTCACTGCTCTGTGAGAAAAGGAGATCCTTTAGGGGTGCTGTGTGATGGCTGGGAGAGGTGGGAAGGGGGGTATATACATATGACTAATCTGGGAACATACATATCTGTAAACAACAAAACTCTGTAAAAGTTAAAAGTAAAATAAAAGATAAAAAAAAAAAAAGAATACAAAGGGTTGCCATGGGTTGCCATTTCCTTCTCCAGGGCATCTTCCTTACCCAGGGATCGAATCCACATCTCCTGCACTGCAGGCAGATTCTTTAATTCTTTATATTCTTGAGTATATTAACCATTTAATTACTCCTGCCTAAAAGTTTGATGAGCCAGCAGGGAAACCCAATAGTCATGTTAGATAGATTTATTGTGCTAGTCATTTTGCTATATATAATCATCAAATTGTACATCTTAAATTTACACAATGCCATCTGTGAATTAATCTCCGTAAAGCTGGG
The DNA here is from genome assembly GCA_022376925.1 of Tragulus kanchil. Lineage (NCBI taxonomy): Eukaryota > Metazoa > Chordata > Mammalia > Artiodactyla > Tragulidae > Tragulus > Tragulus kanchil. The sequence goes on along the minus strand of JAIOJX010000004.1, from coordinate 269,048,503 downwards.
GAGAGGGGGAAGAAATTCCAGAAGAACTACAGATATTTAGTACTGACAAAGAGAGTTCAAGGAGTTGTTATATAAAATACACAAAGGCATTTCTTTGTATATGCCAGGTCTTGAAGACTCCTCCTCCGGTATCTTCTAGAAGCTTCAAATAGGCAAACGCAAATTTCTTTATATCAGCAATAAACGGTCAGAAAATCAGTGTTTAAACCATTTATACAACACAGCTGAAAACATGCAATTAACAAACAGCGAATCTAACAAAAGATGCACAGGACCTGCCCTGTTGCGCAAAAACTGCAAACACCTGCGAGCTGAGGGTTCCGCTGTCTGCCAGGGAAGCATTTCTTCCCAGGGCAGCTGGGAAGTCAAAGGAGTAAAGGGAAGTTTTGAAAAGATAATTTGGGAGTACTGTTGACCAGGAGTGTGGGTCACTTTGACTGGAGCAGTAACTGTTGAGTACTAACAGTCCCCGGGGGCTGTGGGTCTGAAACAGTGGCAGGAAAAATGCAAACTTTGGACCTGGATCAAGTGAAGCTCTGGAGGAGGTGGGCGCGCTGGAGCCTGAGACGGGCTTTGAGCAGTTTTTGCTCCCAGGCATCAACTAGATGCTGGAGGACATCCCAGCGCTCACTTGAGAGCCCAAGAGCACATGTCTGAGGACCAGGAACAAGTCACGGGAGATGGGCCGTCTGCTCACCCAGATGAAAGCATAGGCCGAGGCCTCAGAGGAGGCGCCCTGAATCACATGTAGCACCCATGTGACAGAGCTAGGGCTAATGACAGAGCTTCAGAGGTGTGCAGGAAGGTCAAGGGGAAGCCCAAAGAGAAGAAGAAAGTGGAAGAGATGTCCATGGAGCTGGTCTGGTGCATGGAGAAAAGTGAATTGCCCTGAAGGAGGGTCGAGGCTTCTCAGTTGATGGACTCCAGTCAACTGGTAAGAATGGGCCGACATCTCGAGGAAACTGACACAGCTTGGTTTTTTGCCCCCATGTGACCATCTCCCTTAGGGTCAGTGGTTGGTGACCTCCATAGAGATTTAGATTGTCAAATGTATTTGGTTCTTGTTTGAGGAATATTCTAATAAGAAATATGCCTGTGTGCCTACTAAGTTGCTTCAGTCGTGTCTGACTCTGCGACCATTTGGACTGCAGCCTAGCCAGGCTCTGGGGCTTAATCAGTAGTTGTTTCAATAATCAGATTCATTTTCTTACTTTGCTGTGCTTTTTAAATGTTGCGCAAGGCCCAACCGTGGCTGCCACTCATGTGACCAGTTAGTTTAACAGTGAATGTTGATGTTTATGTATTTGGTTTATTGTTGCTTTAGGAATTTGAAGGGCAGATTCTAGAAAATATATTAAAACGCAGTAGGGCTTCCCTGGTGGTCCAGTGGATAAGGACACCTGCGAGCTGAGGGTTCCGCTGTCTGCCAGGGAAGCATTTCTTCCCAGGGCAGCTGGGAAGTAAAGGAGTAAAGGGAAGTTTTGAAAAGATAATTTGGGAGTACTGTTGACCAGGAGTGTGGGTCACTTTGACTGGAGCAGTAACTGTTGAGTACTAACAGTCCCCGGGGGCTGTGGGTCTGAAACAGTGGCAGGAAAAATGCAAACTTTGGACCTGGATCAAGTGAAGCTCTGGAGGAGGTGGGCGCGCTGGAGCCTGAGACGGGCTTTGAGCAGTTTTTGCTCCCAGGCATCAACTAGATGCTGGAGGACATCCCAGCGCTCACTTGAGAGCCCAAGAGCACATGTCTGAGGACCAGGAACAAGTCACGGGAGATGGGCCGTCTGCTCACCCAGATGAAAGCATAGGCCGAGGCCTCAGAGGAGGCGCCCTGAATCACATGTAGCACCCATGTGACAGAGCTAGGGCTAATGACAGAGCTTCAGAGGTGTGCAGGAAGGTCAAGGGGAAGCCCAAAGAGAAGAAGAAAGTGGAAGAGATGTCCATGGAGCTGGTCTGGTGCATGGAGAAAAGTGAATTGCCCTGAAGGAGGGTCGAGGCTTCTCAGTTGATGGACTCCAGTCAACTGGTAAGAATGGGCCGACATCTCGAGGAAACTGACACAGCTTGGTTTTTTGCCCCCATGTGACCATCTCCCTTAGGGTCAGTGGTTGGTGACCTCCATAGAGATTTAGATTGTCAAATGTATTTGGTTCTTGTTTGAGGAATATTCTAATAAGAAATATGCCTGTGTGCCTACTAAGTTGCTTCAGTCGTGTCTGACTCTGCGACCATTTGGACTGCAGCCTAGCCAGGCTCTGGGGCTTAATCAGTAGTTGTTTCAATAATCAGATTCATTTTCTTACTTTGCTGTGCTTTTTAAATGTTGCGCAAGGCCCAACCGTGGCTGCCACTCATGTGACCAGTTAGTTTAACAGTGAATGTTGATGTTTATGTATTTGGTTTATTGTTGCTTTAGGAATTTGAAGGGCAGATTCTAGAAAATATATTAAAACGCAGTAGGGCTTCCCTGGTGGTCCAGTGGATAAGGACACCACCTTGCAGTGCAAGGGGCGCCAGTTTCATCCCTGGCCTGGGAAGATCCCACGTGCTGCGGAGCGGCTGGACTGATGAGTCCAATTACCGAGCCGGAGCTCTGGAGCGCATGCGCCCAGAGCCGGTGCTCTGTGACAACAGAGGCCACCGCGATGGGAGGCCCACATGGACCAAAGAACAAAGATGGATGAAAATAGATAAATGAAAGAGCAATAGAAGTGGCCTGCCCACCCCTCTCCCTCCCCACCCCACTCCCCCCCCCCAAAAAAAAAAGAATAAGCAAAACGCAGTGGACTACCTTGATTCCAAAGTGGCAATCGATGGAAAGGCAATGGACTAAGAATTGTGAGGGTACTCTTAAAGAAGTTCGTGGTGCAGATACCTACTCTACAAGACACTGATAATTTCCCTTATGTGGCAGTAAAGGAAACAATATCATATTAGTGAAAGGACAGACAAAATAATGGGATAAAATAAAAACTATATATATATATATATATATATATATATATATATGTATGTATTCCTTTTTTTTTTAAAACATTTATTTATTTATTTGGGGGGGTGGGTTGGGGAGGGAGGGGGTGGGCAGGCCTCTTCTATTGGTCTTTCATTTATCTATTTTCATCCATCTTTGTTCTTTGGCTCTTGTGGGCCTCCCATCACCGTGGCCTCTGTTGTCACAGAGCACCGGCTCTGGGCGCATGTGCTCCAGAGCTCCAACTTGGTAATTGGACACATTGGTCCAGCCACTCCGCGGCACGTGGGATCTTCCCAGGCCAGGGATGGAACCGGCACCCCTTGCACTGCAAGGCGGTGTCCTTACCCACTGAACCACCAGGGAAGCCCTATATATGTATTCCTGAATGACAGTTCTGAACCTTAGGAAAAGCATAATTTTATAATAAATGTTGTTGAGAATATTGGGATATCCTAGTAGGTGGCTGCTGGGGGTGAGGGCAGGGGAAGTGGACCGTGAACTCATGTGACAAGTTAGTTTAACAGTGAATGTTGATGTTTATGTATTTGGTTTATTGTTGCTTTAGGAATTTGAAGGGCAGATTCTAGAAAATATATTAAAACGCAGTAGGGCTTCCCTGGTGGTCCAGTGGATAAGGACACCACCTTGCAGTGCAAGGGGCGCCAGTTTCATCCCTGGCCTGGGAAGATCCCACGTGCTGCGGAGCGGCTGGACTGATGAGTCCAATTACCGAGCCGGAGCTCTGGAGCGCATGCGCCCAGAGCCGGTGCTCTGTGACAACAGAGGCCACCGCGATGGGAGGCCCACATGGACCAAAGAACAAAGATGGATGAAAATAGATAAATGAAAGAGCAATAGAAGTGGCCTGCCCCCCCCTCTCCCTTCTCACCCCACTTCCCCACCCCAAAAAAAGAATAAGCAAAACGCAGTGGACTACCTTGATTCCAAAGTGGCAATCGATGGAAAGGCAATGGACTAAGAATTGTGAGGGTACTCTTAAAGAAGTTCGTGGTGCAGATACCTACTCTACAAGACACTGATAATTTCCCTTATGTGGCAGTAAAGGAAACAATATCATATTAGTGAAAGGACAGACAAAATAATGGGATAAAATAAAAACTATATATATATATATATATATATATATATATATATATGTATGTATTTCTTTTTTTTTTAAAACATTTATTTATTTATTTGGGTGTGGGTTGGGGGGAGGGGGTGGGCAGGCCTCTTCTATTGGTCTTTCATTTATCTATTTTCATCCATCTTTGTTCTTTGGCTCTTGTGGGCCTCCCATCACCGTGGCCTCTGTTGTCACAGAGCACCGGCTCTGGGCGCATGTGCTCCAGAGCTCCAACTTGGTAATTGGACACATTGGTCCAGCCACTCCGCGGCACGTGGGATCTTCCCAGGCCAGGGATGGAACCGGCACCCCTTGCACTGCAAGGCGGTGTCCTTACCCACTGAACCACCAGGGAAGCCCTATATATGTATTCCTGAATGACAGTTCTGAACCTTAGGAAAAGCATAATTTTATAATAAATGTTGTTGAGAATATTGGGATATCCTAGTAGGTGGCTGCTGGGGGTGAGGGCAGGGGAAGTGGACCGTGAACTCAATTACATGCCTTTCAGTGAAAACAGCTCCAGATGGATTGTAAATTTAAATGCAAAATACAGAACTCTGACGCATCTAGAAGATAAGTGAATATATTCATGACCTAGGGTAGGAAAAGACTTTATAGATAAGACACAAAAAGCATAATCATAAAGGAAAGATTTATAAATTTTACTTTATCAAGTTCATTAAGAGACCAGCAAGGAAGTACAAGACAACCCACAGAGTGAGAGATGAAATATTTGAATCACCTAAAGAATTCAGCAAATCTACAACAACAGCAATGATAATAAAGTCTGGGATTTCCCTGGTGATCCAGTGGTTAAGACTCTGTGCTTTCAAGGCAGGGGACACCAGTTCGATCCCTGGCCAGGGAACTAACATACTACATGCTGTATGGTAAGGTCAAAAATTAAAAATAAAATTTAAAATAATAATAATAAAGTCTGGCAACAGCCACTTCACAAAATATGATAGTCAGTAGCCAATGAATATATGAGCCTACAAGTGGGTAGCTCATGGGTTAATGTAAAATCAGGAGAAATATAAACACTGAGATAACACTACTGAGATAAGAAATATATATTTGGTTTCTGCCCCTGGTTCCTGACACAGAGCTCCTAAAACCCTTGTAATTTCCTCAGTGATAGGAATAGCAGGAACATTTTTGCTATAATTTGGTGGAAGCCCCTGGTTCCTGACACAGGAGTTTCTAAAACACTGGGAGTCCCCAGAGTGATAGATGTGTTTTATCACATGCTAATGAGATGACTGATAACTCCCCAGAGAAATCAAGGCCTAATCAGAAACTTAGAAATGTCAGCCACACCTTCGCCAACCTCCTGGGAGGCAAGAGAGACTGGAGTTTGAATTCATCACCAATTGCTACTAATTTAATCAACCGTGCATATGTATTGATAATAAGCTTCCATAAAAACCCTGAACAGCACGGGGCAGAGAGCTCCCAGGTTGGTGACCCAGTCAGGATGCTGGGAAGGTGACATGACCAGAGAAGACATGGAAGGTCCTCACCCCTTCCCCACATCTTGCACTATGTACCTCTTCATCTGGCTGTTTATTGCATCCTTTATAATATTCATTTCATGGAAAAAGACCCTGATGCTAGGAAAGATTGAGAGCAAGAGGAGAAGGGGACAACAAAGAATGAGGTGATTTGATAGCATTACCGACTCAACAGCCATGAGTTTGAGGAAACTCCAGGAGACAGTGAAGAACAGGGAAGCCTGGTGTATTACAGGGCATGAGGTCGCAAAGAGTCCAATACGGACACCACTGAGTGACTGAACTGAACTGATAAGTAAGTAAAGAGTTTGCCTAGGTTCTGTGACCCGTTAGAGCCAGTTTTCAAACCTCATATCAAGGGGATTGTGAGAATTCCTAATGTTTAGCCATATGAGACAGAAGTGTGGGTAACCAGGGACCTTCTACTTGCAATTAGCATCTGAAGTAGAGGCAGTGTTGTGGAACTGAACCCCTCAGCTGCAGGGTCTGTACTAACTCCAGATAGTAGAGTCAGACTTGAATTAAATCGTATGTCATGCAATGGGCGCCCACAGAGAGTCAGAGTTCTTGGTTTGAGAAGCCCACACATTTGGTGTCCAAAGAGTTGTGAGCAGAGAGAGTTTTCTTTTAATTACAAAACCCACCAAAATGGCTAAAATTTAAAAGACTGATAATACCAGTCATTGAGGCAAGCAGAGAGCAGCAAGAACTCTTATTCACTGCTGCTTGGCAAGTATATTAGTACAACCTCCTTAGAGAAGACATTGGTACCCGCGGCAGAGTTGAATACAAGCACACCCTAGGACCTAGCATTGTCACTCTTAGGAAGAGAGAGAACAGAAATGTGTGTACATGTGCAAGAAACAGTAGAAGGGTGTTCTTAGTGATGATGGGGGTTTGAGTTTTTTTGTTTGTTTAACGAGATCCTATTCAGCAGGAGTGGCTGAAGAGATAGTCTTTTTCTCTAAAGTTTTTATTATTATTACCATTTCTTTTTGCCTCTAAGTCATTGTTTATTTTTCATCCATCTTTTTTATTCTTTGGCCTATGTGAGCCTCCCATTGAAGCAGCCTCCCTCGCTGCAGAGTATGAGCTTAGAGTGCATGCGTTCCAGAGCGCTGGCTCATAATTGAACACACCGGCCCAGCCACTCCTCAGCACATGGGATCTTCGCCAGTCAGGGATTGAACCAGTGCTCCCTGCACTGCAAGGCAGACTTTACCCACTGGACCACCAGGAAAGCCCGGTTTGAGGTTTTTTACCTGAGATGTAATTGATATATAATATTGTGTTAGCCATGCTAGGAAAGATTGAGAGCAAGAGGAGAAGGGACAACAAAGAATGAGGTGATTTGATAGCATTACCGACTCAACAGCCATGAGTTTGAGGAAACTCCAGGAGACAGTGAAGAACAGGGAAGCCTGGTGTATTACAGGGCATGAGGTCGCAAAGAGTCCAATACGGACACCACTGAGTGACTGAACTGAACTGATAAGTAAGTAAAGAGTTTGCCTAGGTTCTGTGACCCGTTAGAGCCAGTTTTCAAACCTCATATCAAGGGGATTGTGAGAATTCCTAATGTTTAGCCATATGAGACAGAAGTGTGGGTAACCAGGGACCTTCTACTTGCAATTAGCATCTGAAGTAGAGGCAGTGTTGTGGAACTGAACCCCTCAGCTGCAGGGTCTGTACTAACTCCAGATAGTAGAGTCAGACTTGAATTAAATCGTATGTCATGCAATGGGCGCCCACAGAGAGTCAGAGTTCTTGGTTTGAGAAGCCCACACATTTGGTGTCCAAAGAGTTGTGAGCAGAGAGAGTTTTCTTTTAATTACAAAACCCACCAAAATGGCTAAAATTTAAAAGACTGATAATACCAGTCATTGAGGCAAGCAGAGAGCAGCAAGAACTCTTATTCACTGCTGCTTGGCAAGTATATTAGTACAACCTCCTTAGAGAAGACATTGGTACCCGCGGCAGAGTTGAATACAAGCACACCCTAGGACCTAGCATTGTCACTCTTAGGAAGAGAGAGAACAGAAATGTGTGTACATGTGCAAGAAACAGTAGAAGGGTGTTCTTAGTGATGATGGGGGTTTGAGTTTTTTTGTTTGTTTAACGAGATCCTATTCAGCAGGAGTGGCTGAAGAGATAGTCTTTTTCTCTAAAGTTTTTATTATTATTACCATTTCTTTTTGCCTCTAAGTCATTGTTTATTTTTCATCCATCTTTTTTATTCTTTGGCCTATGTGAGCCTCCCATTGAAGCAGCCTCCCTCGCTGCAGAGTATGAGCTTAGAGTGCATGCGTTCCAGAGCGCTGGCTCATAATTGAACACACCGGCCCAGCCACTCCTCAGCACATGGGATCTTCGCCAGTCAGGGATTGAACCAGTGCTCCCTGCACTGCAAGGCAGACTTTACCCACTGGACCACCAGGAAAGCCCGGTTTGAGGTTTTTTACCTGAGATGTAATTGATATATAATATTGTGTTAGCCTTAGGTGTACAATGTAGTGATCCAATGCATGTATGCTTTCTAAAACAAAAAAAGTCTATTTGTATGAGATAAGCAAAATTTACATTTAAATGTAAATGAAAATTTACATTTAAAAGATCTCTTCACTGGCTTTTATCCTCTAACTGAAGCTCAATTTTTCCTTGACCGAATTCTCAAAACTGGTATCTCCAGAAAGACACCTCCAAAGAGCAGATTAAATCAAATGGATATTTTCATGTACTCAGTAAAACTGAGCTCAAAGTCCCTTATTTTAGGAAGAAAAAGCAACCGCCCTTCTCATGCCAGCATATGGGCTCCTTGAACAAAGCTCAGTGCTCGAGGCTTGGGAGAAAAGGATGTATTTCTGATGCCAGATAAAACAGAATGGAAAATTTCCAGGTTAAATGCTAGAGAAATCTCTTAATGAAGATATTTTTCAGGCTAGAGCAACTTTCCTGAGGGAAATGACTTGAAGTGACATCCTCTGAGACATTTAAATTATAGTGGATAAAATCCTCAAACCCACCACGAAGAAACGCTCTTTGTAGAACTCATGGGAAAATTACTGGGATTTATAATAGGCCTTTTCTAAGAGGAAGCTAGCCCAGGAGGCAGACCTGCTGTGGAATAACTGTTATTTTTAATGGAGTGTGGCTGTATTGTAACCCTTTTCCTTCTTTGGAGAAGAGCATGAATGGGTAGGTTAGCCAAATTTAACAGGTTTGTATAAAGTGCTTGACTTCTTCACCAAACTTTCCTAATTACGTGAGTTTTTCCTCAAGTACTCCATGCCTTGATTCTCATTTTCTTTTAGCTATTTTTTTTAATGTTATCTGCCCTTAGGACTTCAACCCTTATGCTGAGTCTTTTCTCTAAAGTTTTTATTATTATTACCATTTCTTTTTGCCTCTAAGTCATTGTTTATTTTTCATCCATCTTTTTTATTCTTTGGCCTATGTGAGCCTCCCATTGAAGCAGCCTCCCTCGCTGCAGAGTATGAGCTTAGAGTGCATGCGTTCCAGAGCGCTGGCTCATAATTGAACACACCGGCCCAGCCACTCCTCAGCACATGGGATCTTCGCCAGTCAGGGATTGAACCAGTGCTCCCTGCACTGCAAGGCAGACTTTACCCACTGGACCACCAGGAAAGCCCGGTTTGAGGTTTTTTACCTGAGATGTAATTGATATATAATATTGTGTTAGCCTTAGGTGTACAATGTAGTGATCCAATGCATGTATGCTTTCTAAAACAAAAAAAGTCTATTTGTATGAGATAAGCAAAATTTACATTTAAATGTAAATGAAAATTTACATTTAAAAGATCTCTTCACTGGCTTTTATCCTCCTCTAACTGAAGCTCAATTTTTCCTTGACCGAATTCTCAAAACTGGTATCTCCAGAAAGACACCTCCAAAGAGCAGATTAAATCAAATGGATATTTTCATGTACTCAGTAAAACTGAGCTCAAAGTCCCTTATTTTAGGAAGAAAAAGCAACCGCCCTTCTCATGCCAGCATATGGGCTCCTTGAACAAAGCTCAGTGCTCGAGGCTTGGGAGAAAAGGATGTATTTCTGATGCCAGATAAAACAGAATGGAAAATTTCCAGGTTAAATGCTAGAGAAATCTCTTAATGAAGATATTTTTCAGGCTAGAGCAACTTTCCTGAGGGAAATGACTTGAAGTGACATCCTCTGAGACATTTAAATTATAGTGGATAAAATCCTCAAACCCACCACGAAGAAACGCTCTTTGTAGAACTCATGGGAAAATTACTGGGATTTATAATAGGCCTTTTCTAAGAGGAAGCTAGCCCAGGAGGCAGACCTGCTGTGGAATAACTGTTATTTTTAATGGAGTGTGGCTGTATTGTAACCCTTTTCCTTCTTTGGAGAAGAGCATGAATGGGTAGGTTAGCCAAATTTAACAGGTTTGTATAAAGTGCTTGACTTCTTCACCAAACTTTCCTAATTACGTGAGTTTTTCCTCAAGTACTCCATGCCTTGATTCTCATTTTCTTTTAGCTATTTTTTTTAATGTTATCTGCCCCTTAGGACTTCAACCCCTTCTCTTAACATATCCACGTGTGACAGAGAAGAAAAGTCCAGAACTCACACAGTTTTCAATGTCAAATGTTTAAATTTAACTTCACCTCTTTTGAATAAAATGTATGTAATGGTGACCTTCCACACTAAGACTTTCCCACAGCAGGGCTGACCCAGCATAGCCTTAATTAAGCATAAAGCGTTCCAGAAAGGGGTTCACCACTTGTTTGAAATCAGCCTTTGTTAGCTAAAAATCAAAAACAACCACAAAACAAACAACAAAAAGAACACTGCCTTCAAAAGAGCCTTCACTAAAAAGTAGTTTCCATATTCTGTAAGCCTATTGATTTTTCTTCATTGTTGAGATGGAGAAAGTCAACAGAATTGCATATTTACTCATTTATTTTCCGATACCTTTGCTCCAGGAGATCCACACTTCTGTCCCACATGATTAGGAGGCTGCTATTTCCAGAGCTGGTCCGTGGAGATGACTGATGAATGACCAGATAAAAATTCTGATTAATGCTCTATAATTAGGAGTTTGCTTCTACTTCAAGAGCTTTTTTTAAGTTCACAGTTTTGACCCTACCACCTTCTCTCCCCATGGTAATTGCTGAAGTCTGACAGGGGTTTTGACCGCTACGACCTTTTGACTCCCGTGCTCGAGGCTTGGGAGAAAAGGATGTATTTCTGATGCCAGATAAAACAGAATGGAAAATTTCCAGGTTAAATGCTAGAGAAATCTCTTAATGAAGATATTTTTCAGGCTAGAGCAACTTTCCTGAGGGAAATGACTTGAAGTGACATCCTCTGAGACATTTAAATTATAGTGGATAAAATCCTCAAACCCACCACGAAGAAACGCTCTTTGTAGAACTCATGGGAAAATTACTGGGATTTATAATAGGCCTTTTCTAAGAGGAAGCTAGCCCAGGAGGCAGACCTGCTGTGGAATAACTGTTATTTTTAATGGAGTGTGGCTGTATTGTAACCCTTTTCCTTCTTTGGAGAAGAGCATGAATGGGTAGGTTAGCCAAATTTAACAGGTTTGTATAAAGTGCTTGACTTCTTCACCAAACTTTCCTAATTACGTGAGTTTTTCCTCAAGTACTCCATGCCTTGATTCTCATTTTCTTTTAGCTATTTTTTTTAATGTTATCTGCCCCTTAGGACTTCAACCCCTTCTCTTAACATATCCACGTGTGACAGAGAAGAAAAGTCCAGAACTCACACAGTTTTCAATGTCAAATGTTTAAATTTAACTTCACCTCTTTTGAATAAAATGTATGTAATGGTGACCTTCCACACTAAGACTTTCCCACAGCAGGGCTGACCCAGCATAGCCTTAATTAAGCATAAAGCGTTCCAGAAAGGGGTTCACCACTTGTTTGAAATCAGCCTTTGTTAGCTAAAAATCAAAAACAACCACAAAACAAACAACAAAAAGAACACTGCCTTCAAAAGAGCCTTCACTAAAAAGTAGTTTCCATATTCTGTAAGCCTATTGATTTTTCTTCATTGTTGAGATGGAGAAAGTCAACAGAATTGCATATTTACTCATTTATTTTCCGATACCTTTGCTCCAGGAGATCCACACTTCTGTCCCACATGATTAGGAGGCTGCTATTTCCAGAGCTGGTCCGTGGAGATGACTGATGAATGACCAGATAAAAATTCTGATTAATGCTCTATAATTAGGAGTTTGCTTCTACTTCAAGAGCTTTTTTTAAGTTCACAGTTTTGACCCTACCACCTTCTCTCCCCATGGTAATTGCTGAAGTCTGACAGCCGCTGTGTTTGCTGCCTGTAACATATGGCTAATTGAATCTACGCTGGGGGAAGAATGACCCGATTCCTAATTATGATCCACTCCACAGATCTGAAGCCTGAATAAACAGGAAAACAAGGAAAATGGTACTGAGCCAGAAAACATCTTGATACACAGGGTTGTAACAGGATGCATTCCCCCAAATGCCTGAAGATCACTTCTTATGGTATGTTCTTTCTGTCTTTTAATACAGAGGCAGACAAAGATTAGATAGCCTTCTCCTGAAATTCACATACTCTTCCACTGGGACACTGTATTTCCGATATGGTAAAGGCTGGATTCTCATTTTATAGATTCCTCCCCATCTCCACCTCTCTAGTAATGAAGATACATGTATATGATGGGAAATGTCCGCTGCCCTATCAGTAAGCAAAGGATGTTGTGACTATCAGCTATAAGCCAAGACAGCTGCCCTTCCATCCCCAAAGTGCACCCTGAGGGGATTCAGGATGGGGAAAAATAGGTTGCTGGCTCTTAAATGGTGAAGGTGCATATCAAAGGAGTAACTTCAATGAGTCCATACTCTTGCATCTTTCCATTCACAGAAGAATGCTAAATTCATTAATCTGAGATGCTTGTTTTTCCTTCAATTGGAAGAAATTTTTTGATGCTCAACCACCTGGTCTGTATTTACAGAACTCCTATATATCCTGACTCCTTCCCTCCCTTTTCAGAGCAGCCCCTCAGAGCTATCAGACAGACTTCCTCCCGGATTTAAGTCCTCAGCAAGTCTACCAAATAAAGCATAATTCTCAACTTTTAGATCATGCCTTTTTTCATGCAACACGTATGTATTTGCAAATGTGTGTTTCGATTTTGAACGAATTTTTCTAACATAATGATAACATAATTCACTCTTATTGCCTCTCCTGAGTTAGGGGATGAGCAATAAATGTTTATTTTCAGATACCTTTGCTCCAGGAGATCCACACTTCTGTCCCACATGATTAGGAGGCTGCTATTTCCAGAGCTGGTCCGTGGAGATGACTGATGAATGACCAGATAAAAATTCTGATTAATGCTCTATAATTAGGAGTTTGCTTCTACTTCAAGAGCTTTTTTTAAGTTCACAGTTTTGACCCTACCACCTTCTCTCCCCATGGTAATTGCTGAAGTCTGACAGCCGCTGTGTTTGCTGCCTGTAACATATGGCTAATTGAATCTACGCTGGGGGAAGAATGACCCGATTCCTAATTATGATCCACTCCACAGATCTGAAGCCTGAATAAACAGGAAAACAAGGAAAATGGTACTGAGCCAGAAAACATCTTGATACACAGGGTTGTAACAGGATGCATTCCCCCAAATGCCTGAAGATCACTTCTTATGGTATGTTCTTTCTGTCTTTTAATACAGAGGCAGACAAAGATTAGATAGCCTTCTCCTGAAATTCACATACTCTTCCACTGGGACACTGTATTTCCGATATGGTAAAGGCTGGATTCTCATTTTATAGATTCCTCCCCATCTCCACCTCTCTAGTAATGAAGATACATGTATATGATGGGAAATGTCCGCTGCCCTATCAGTAAGCAAAGGATGTTGTGACTATCAGCTATAAGCCAAGACAGCTGCCCTTCCATCCCCAAAGTGCACCCTGAGGGATTCAGGATGGGGAAAAATAGGTTGCTGGCTCTTAAATGGTGAAGGTGCATATCAAAGGAGTAACTTCAATGAGTCCATATTCTTGCATCTTTCCATTCACAGAAGAATGCTAAATTCATTAATCTGAGATGCTTGTTTTTCCTTCAATTGGAAGAAATTTTTTGATGCTCAACCACCTGGTCTGTATTTACAGAACTCCTATATATCCTGACTCCTTCCCTCCCTTTTCAGAGCAGCCCCTCAGAGCTATCAGACAGACTTCCTCCCGGATTTAAGTCCTCAGCAAGTCTACCAAATAAAGCATAATTCTCAACTTTTAGATCATGCCTTTTTTCATGCAACACGTATGTATTTGCAAATGTGTGTTTCGATTTTGAACGAATTTTTCTAACATAATGATAACATAATTCACTCTTATTGCCTCTCCTGAGTTAGGGGATGAGCAATAAATGAAACAAAACCAAAATATTCACTCATCAAATATTTTTGCTGAATATTTAGCAGTGTAAGGCACGAGCAAAATATGAGGTATCAAGAGGGTATACGGTAATGAGACAGTTTTTCCTTTTTTTTTTTTTTACCTTGTGAAGATAAGATGAACAGAAGTAAAACATGAGATAAATTGTGGAATGTACGTAAGAAAGTATTATTTGCTTAATGTCCCTTACTAGACTATAAATGCAGTGAATGAAATATACCGAGCACAGATATTACATAGTGATTGTTCAGTAAAATCAATTGTACATTAGTATAGGAAGTACTGAATATAATATAGTTATATTTGGAGATAGAAAGAAGTCACTTCTTTTTTGTTTGTTGTAAACCTTTTTAAAAAACTATTTTAGGCCTGGAGGGATGGGATGGTGGGGAATGGGATATGACTAATCTGGAATTACACGTATCCGTAAACAACAAAACACTGTTAAAAGCAAAAAAGCAAAAAATATATATGTATGCATATACAATTTTAAAAAATGTTTTAGGGCTTCCTTGGTAGTCCAGTGGGTAAAGAGTCTGCCTTGCAGTGGAAAGGACACAGGTTTGATCCCTGATGCAGGAAGATTCCACATACTGAGGAGTGGCTGGACTGATATGTCCTATTATGAGCCAGCACTCTGGAGTGCGTGCGCCCAGAGCCGGTGCTCTGCAATGAGAGAGGCCACTGAGATGGCAGGCCCACACGGGCAGAAGAAAAAAGATGCATGAAAATGAATGAATGGAAGTGCAATGAAAGAGGCCAAAACTGAAAAAAAGAAAAACCCCAAACCTGGGTCTCCTGAATTGCAGGCTCTTTACCACATGAGCAATCAGGGAAGCCCATAAAGCGTCTTACATTAAATTCTAAGGAAATATTCACCCTTCTCCATTCTATCTGGGCCATATGCTTTCATATCCCATTGATGTTGAATTTGACCAGGTGACTTGCTCTGGCCAATAAGATGCGTAAAGTCTTGATTTGTGCCTTTGTGGTTGGACTTGCCCTCTTGCACTATCATTGCCTTGGAAAAAATTTCCACTGGATATCCATTACCCCCTTGACCCTAGGTTTATAATGAATGCTTATGTAAGAGACCTAAAGCTTAGAGCAGCTGAACTCCATATGACACCAAATGGGTAAACAAGAAATACATGCTTACTGTTTTATACCCCTGGGTTTTGTGATTGCCATCAAGCATTAACGGACAAATGCACATCTTCTCCTGCTCAAATTTGTCAGGATTTTATGCCCTGAGAACTGTACTCTGTGGCTTTCAACCACCCAAAAATCATCATTACAATTCATTACAGCATTAGACCAGCCGATTACCAGGCTTTTATTACCAGTAAAGGACTTAAAGAGATGAATATTTAATTTGTATTTACGCTGTAGTATGCCCCATGTAATTAAAGTCAGAGTTTGATGAGATGGCAAGGCCTTTCTACGCCCATTGGCTATTACAATTGGGACAGGTTCAAATAGAACTCCTAGTCCTGGTTTGTCTGGAAATGTGACAGTTTAGTAACCAACTGCCTCTGCTGTGACCACCAGAGCATTAGAAGTTTTCCTCTTGAAAAATTAACCATTTTTAGCTTCCTTGGTAGTCCAGTGGGTAAAGAGTCTGCCTTGCAGTGGAAAGGACACAGGTTTGATCCCTGATGCAGGAAGATTCCACATACTGAGGAGTGGCTGGACTGATATGTCCTATTATGAGCCAGCACTCTGGAGTCGTGCGCCCAGAGCCGGTGCTCTGCAATGAGAGAGGCCACTGAGATGGCAGGCCCACACGGGCAGAAGAAAAAAGATGCATGAAAATGAATGAATGGAAGTGCAATGAAAGAGGCCAAAACTGAAAAAAAGAAAAACCCCAAACCTGGGTCTCCTGAATTGCAGGCTCTTTACCACATGAGCAATCAGGGAAGCCCATAAAGCGTCTTACATTAAATTCTAAGGAAATATTCACCCTTCTCCATTCTATCTGGGCCATATGCTTTCATATCCCATTGATGTTGAATTTGACCAGGTGACTTGCTCTGGCCAATAAGATGCGTAAAGTCTTGATTTGTGCCTTTGTGGTTGGACTTGCCCTCTTGCACTATCATTGCCTTGGAAAAAATTTCCACTGGATATCCATTACCCCCTTGACCCTAGGTTTATAATGAATGCTTATGTAAGAGACCTAAAGCTTAGAGCAGCTGAACTCCATATGACACCAAATGGGTAAACAAGAAATACATGCTTACTGTTTTATACCCCTGGGTTTTGTGATTGCCATCAAGCATTAACGGACAAATGCACATCTTCTCCTGCTCAAATTTGTCAGGATTTTATGCCCTGAGAACTGTACTCTGTGGCTTTCAACCACCCAAAAATCATCATTACAATTCATTACAGCATTAGACCAGCCGATTACCAGGCTTTTATTACCAGTAAAGGACTTAAAGAGATGAATATTTAATTTGTATTTACGCTGTAGTATGCCCCATGTAATTAAAGTCAGAGTTTGATGAGATGGCAAGGCCTTTCTACGCCCATTGGCTATTACAATTGGGACAGGTTCAAATAGAACTCCTAGTCCTGGTTTGTCTGGAAATGTGACAGTTTAGTAACCAACTGCCTCTGCTGTGACCACCAGAGCATTTGAAGTTTTCCTCTTGTATTTATAAACTTAGAAACAGAAATTGCCTCACACCATTTATTTTATGGTTTCTCTCATTCTTAGCAACTGACACAACATTCATTCTTGTTGAGGATATTAGTAACTACTTTACTATAGGTAATGACAATAAGAAAAGTAAAAATTATTGAGAGATTGATAATTCTTCTCAAGAGAGCTGTTTTAGTTTTATTATCTTTCCGTAAAACAGACCCCAGTACCCAATGCAGTCTTTTTTCCTAATTGGGAGGCTATTTGCTCAGATAACTGAGGACCCTGTCCTCTCCTCTCTTCTTAAATAAAACTTTCCTTTATTTTGTCCAGCTCTGCTAGTTTTCCCTGGCTCCGATCACTGATACATGTGGACGTTTGCTTTTCCCTCCAGAGTTACGATTTACCAACGGTGGCTCCAGATGCTTCACTATTGACCCACAGGGCTAACAGTTTTCCACTGACTTCTTTATGAGCTCTTCCATTGTTATCTGTGTGCTTGGCTTCCTGGGTTTTCCTGCAGTCCTTGACTTTTCACCGGTATAATAGATTGGTTCGTGATTCTTCTCTCATTTCTTCTTTTCCTTTTCTGTTATAAATCTCTTGCTATAATATTACTTATGTTGTTCAGCCATGTCTGATTCTTTGTGACTCCGTGAACTACAGCACACCAGGCTTCCCTGTCCTTCACTACCTCCTGGAGTTTGCTCAAATTCATGTTTATAGAGTCAGGAATTTACTGATGGAACCCATTTTGGGGTTTTGTTTGTTTGTTTGCTAAATAATTTCATTATTTATTTATTTTTGACTGTGCTGCATCTTTGTTGCTGAGTGGGCTTTTCTCTAGTTGTAGCAAATGAGAGCTACTTCTCTAGTTGCGGTACATGGGCTTCCATTGTGGTGGCTTCTCTTGTGGCTCACAGGCTGTAGGGAGCCTGGGCTCAATAGTTGCAGCTTCTGGGCTCTAGGGCACAGGTTGAAGACTTGTGGTACACGGGCTTTATTGCTCTGCAGCATGTGGAATCTTCCAGAACCAGAGATAGAACCTGTGTTCGTTGCATTGCAAGGCAGATTCTTTACCATTGAGCCACCTGGGAAGCCCCTGTTTGTTTTTTAACTGAAGTATAGTTACTTTACTATATAATTACTTTACTATGCTGTGTTAGCTTCAAGGGCAAAGTGAGTCAGATGTGACTCAGGTATATATATATACAAACATATGTATCTTTTTCAGAATCTTTCCATCTTTTACATTATAGATTATTACAAGATATTGAATATAGATAGTTTCCTCTGCCATATAGTAGATCTTTGCTGTTTGCCTATTTTTTATATAGTAGTGTGTGTATGTTAATCTCAAACTCCTAATTTATTTCCCTCCTATCCCCCTTTATCCATTTTGGTGACCATAAATTTGTTTTCTATGTCTGTGAGTTTATTTCTGTTTTGTAAATAAGTTCCATTTCTATCATTTTTTTGATGCCACATATAAATGATATCATGTGATATTTGTCTTTGACTTACTTAATATGATAACTCTAGGTATCTTCATGTTGCTGCAAATGGCATTATTTCATTCTTTTTAATGGCTGAATGGTCATCTATAGTATGTACCACATCTTCTTTATCCATTCATCTGTTGATGAACATCTAAATTGTTTCTGTGTCTTATTATTGTAAACACTGGGATGCATGTATTTTTTTTTCAAATTATATGCTAAGGAGTCAGACTTTTGGATCATATGGTAGCTCTATTTTTAGTTTTTTAAGGAACTGCCATACTGTTCTCCATAATGGCCACACCAGTTTACATTCTCTGCAACAGTGTAGGAGGAACTCATTTCTTAAAATCATTTTTTAATCATGAAAGTATGATAACACATTTACAGGAGACTTGGAAGATACATAACAAGGTTACATATAGTTGCACTATATATTGCAATTATTTTTTAAATAGATAAATTAAAAATTTTAGTTGGAATTTCAGTACTGGACACTCAAACATTGATAGAATGAATATACAAAGAAGTAGAGAGATAGAGCAGACCTGAAAAGAATGGTGACCCAATTAAACCTAATTAAGATTATACAGTTTTTACCCAACAGTAAGATACAAATTTTATTCAAGTGTCCATAGACTATAAACTAGGAGACCTTGGACCATATTCAGGGTCATATGATAAGATGCATAAATGTCATGATCTGAAGATTCTGAAATCACACAGAGTCTCTTCTCTTATCACTGTGGAACCCATTTGTATTCATGCCAATTGCTTTCTACTCTGCCCTGTTCCCCTGCCACAAACCCACTGCTCACCATTGCCAATTGAGCAGTCCTTTTCAAGCTTCTGTGCATATAGAGACATATAAACTCAAAGAGAGCATTTTCTTGGGTTTTGCGTTTCAGTAGCCACCATTCTTTAAGAGCCCACCTGAATGTATAGAACCGCTGTGGCATATTTAAATTTTCAAGCTCTCAGTCCACAAAGTACTACTATTACACTGTTGGGAACTAACCATTTAATAAACAGAACTGTCAGGATTTTTGTCTTTTATTTGCTCATTTGCTTGTTGTTTATATTTTGTTGGTTTGTTTAGGCCTATAGATGCCGTGAAAAAAACTATCAACACACTAAGGCCACCATCAACCTAGGGAGGTGGGGAACCTCTGTAGACTAGTAAGGACTCATAGCACAGGAACAATTTAGGAGAAAACATAAAGAGTAAGAGCAAAGCTTTCCCCTTAATAGGCCCCTGACTTTCAAGTCTCCTTGGCACATGGAGGTGGGGTAATCAGGACCCCAACCTGCTTGTCCTAGAACCGAACTGCTGTGAGACAGCAGGAGTCCTAGATAAGTATCTGGAATCATAGAACAAAGGAAACTTGAACCCTCTTTTATGACAGGTCCCCTAAGTATCAGCAAGAGAAGATCTTTGCAGCCTCCAGAGAGCTTTACAAATGCCAGCATGACCTGGAAACCACAGTATGATTCTCAAAAGTCCTAGAAAGGTGGGACTGGAGATCCAGACCTGAAGGCCCCTTTTAGGCAGAAATGAAGAATGCAAGCACTGTGAGATATGAGGACAGGATGGGCCACTTGGTGTCTCAGAGATGCATGTGTGATCAAGCATCCTCTTTTTTTTTTTTTTAAGATTTATTTATTTATTTTGGGCGGAGGTCGGGTTGGGGAGGGAGGGGAGCAGGCGGGCCACTTCTGTTGGTCTTTCATTTCTCTATTTTCATCCATCTTTGTTCTTTGGCTCCTGTGGGCCTCCCATCGCGGTGGCCTCTGTCGTTGCTGAGCGCCGGCTCTGGGCGCATGTGCTCCAGAGCTCCGGCTCAGCGATTGGACACATTGGTCCAGCGGCTCCGCGGCAAGTAGGATCTTCCCGGGCCAGGGATGGAACCGGCGCCCCTTGCACTGCAAGGTGGTGTCCTTACCCACTGGACCACCAGAGGAAGCCCTCAAGCATCCTCTTTAGTCGTAAGGGCTTAGACCTAAGTAAGCCCTTCAGGTCTTAAATGCAACCCAAGGGAAAGGGAAGTAGAAGTATAGGAAAACTGGTCACATTAACCATTGTTAAGTTTCTGCCATACCAGAGGAATGGATGTTCAAACAGATACTAAATTTGAAAAATAAAGGTACATTTCTTGTACACTTTGACCTGTGCCTTGAGATTTATAACATGTATATAAGCATATAAAATGCAAATGACTTTACCACTATTAGGGCAGGTGCTATTTTTAAGAGACTGTTTTCTTTTTTTAAGAAAAACTCTCCTGTCCAAACACAAAGAATTTTTCAACCTCCCTGACCAAGCGAAATTGTGATTCAAATCAAAATCTACTCAAAATCCACCATTGCTCACTGTTGACACATCTTACAAATATTAGAACTAGAAAGAGATACTATTTGTCCAGTTGTTTTCAAACACTTTTAAGTTCAGAAACTATTTTCCAGGCAGACTATTCCAAAAAGAATATTAATAGACCCTAAGGGATAAAGGAGGCATTATACTAGCAAAATTTTATTTTAACTGATTTATAATAAATAGGTGTTTATTTACAAAAGCAACCAAAAATTGCAAAGCAGTTTTACAAGTGCCAAGATATTGAAAATGAAATGTTATTGGTGTTAGTTGTAGTCTCAAATCAGACTTATAACCCCGTGAACTGTAGCCTGGCGATCTCTTCTGTTCATGGGATTTTCCCCAAGCAAATATATAGGGGTGGGTACCCATTCCCTTCTCCAGGAGATCTTCCCAACCCAGGGATTAAACCCAGGTCTCCTGCATTGCAAGCAGATTCTTTACTGTCTGAACCACCAGATTCCTTACCATCTGATTCTTTACAAGTTTGAGCCTTAAATCAGACATACGGCCTTAAATCGGACAAGAGGCTCAGCTTATTTCTATATTTTGCCTTCTCCATTTCTGTTGCTCAAGATAAATAGTTGGTAGTAGTCATGACTTTCTAATAGCTTGTCTTCTTATGTCAGCTGTTCTTCAGTGTTCTAATTCTCTGTCGCAATGTAACCAACCATCCTAAAAGGCAGTGACAGAAAATCATAACAACTCCAGAATTTAGACAGAATGTGGATGACTGGATCTTCTGCCCCGCAGGGCCTTAACTGAGGTCATTCTTCAGTGGTACTTGGCTGAAAGATGACCTTTCCTGAAGTGATCAAAATCACTTCATTCATTCATTCACACATCTGATCCTTTGGCAGACACAGCTGCTAGGTGGGCTTGGCTGGGCCCTTCCCCTCCTGTAGATTCAGGGCCTCTCAGGAGGCACTCCAGCTAGGTCAAATTCTTCGTGGCTGGGCAAGATGGATTTAACAAGCTGAAAAGATTTCACTATTAGGGCAGGTGCTTTTTTCTTTTTTAAGAAAAACTGTCCTGTCCAAACACAAAGAATTTTTCAACCTCCCTGACCAAGCGAAATTGTGATTCAAATCAAAATCTACTCAAAATCCACCATTGCTCACTGTTGACACATCTTACAAATATTAGAACTAGAAAGAGATACTATTTGTCCAGTTGTTTTCAAACACTTTTAAGTTCAGAAACTATTTTCCAGGCAGACTATTCCAAAAAGAATATTAATAGACCCTAAGGGATAAAGGAGGCATTATACTAGCAAAATTTTATTTTAACTGATTTATAATAAATAGGTGTTTATTTACAAAAGCAACCAAAAATTGCAAAGCAGTTTTACAAGTGCCAAGATATTGAAAATGAAATGTTATTGGTGTTAGTTGTAGTCTCAAATCAGACTTATAACCCCGTGAACTGTAGCCTGGCGATCTCTTCTGTTCATGGGATTTTCCCCAAGCAAATATATAGGGGTGGGTACCCATTCCCTTCTCCAGGAGATCTTCCCAACCCAGGGATTAAACCCAGGTCTCCTGCATTGCAAGCAGATTCTTTACTGTCTGAACCACCAGATTCCTTACCATCTGATTCTTTACAAGTTTGAGCCTTAAATCAGACATACGGCCTTAAATCGGACAAGAGGCTCAGCTTATTTCTATATTTTGCCTTCTCCATTTCTGTTGCTCAAGATAAATAGTTGGTAGTAGTCATGACTTTCTAATAGCTTGTCTTCTTATGTCAGCTGTTCTTCAGTGTTCTAATTCTCTGTCGCAATGTAACCAACCATCCTAAAAGGCAGTGACAGAAAATCATAACAACTCCAGAATTTAGACAGAATGTGGATGACTGGATCTTCTGCCCCGCAGGGCCTTAACTGAGGTCATTCTTCAGTGGTACTTGGCTGAAAGATGACCTTTCCTGAAGTGATCAAAATCACTTCATTCATTCATTCACACATCTGATCCTTTGGCAGACACAGCTGCTAGGTGGGCTTGGCTGGGCCCTTCCCCTCCTGTAGATTCAGGGCCTCTCCAGGAGGCACTCCAGCTAGGTAGTCAGATTTCTTTCGTGGTAGCTCAGGGATCCAAGAATGAGAGTTCCTAGAGGCTTGAACAGAAGCTGCAAGCCTTCTTGTGAGCTAACTTCAGAATTGTAGAACATCCTTTCCAATATATTCTATGGATCAAGCAAGTCACAAAGGCCTGCCCAGGTGCAAGTGGAGGGAAGAATGGGCCCTGCTTCTCAATGGAGAAATGGCATATGCAAACAAAAAACTGAAGGAATGGATGATGGCCCTTTTAGAAACAAAGTACCACATCAAGAAAATGAATGCAGGCATTTAAAGAAAAGAAAAGTTTTAACATCTCATAAGTAACAATATCTACAAACATTCCTTAATAGATAAATATTCAATGTGGAGATGATCAATGATAGATTTTTCAGACTGTCATTAGTAGAAAACTAGTTTTCAAACATATATTGTTAAATTATGACATTTTCAGCAGTGCCTTTTTTTTTCTTAAACCCCAGGTTCTTGGACAATTTTGTCAGATATTTCTTTAAATTTGTGATATAATCAGATGGTGTTATTTTACATATCAAGTCTAAACTTGTCATTTCTTTACTGACAGTTTAATCTATAGCTGTAATTCATGGGGATCTTGAATTGTTGAACAAATATTAGCTTGTTCATATTCTATAACTTACTACCCATATCAATACAAATAATCTTGAAAAATCTGCAACTGAAAATTTAAGAGTTAATAAAATTGATATTCGTTTGGCATCGTCTGACACTGCCCCAAAGATGCTTTAGAATCCTCTGAATAGCTAATGTTTCTCTTATCCAACGTATGATGATTAAGCACATTGTGGCAACAAAGTTTCTCTGAGCCCCCAATCCCGTGGTTCGCACCACCCCACCATTGCTCTTACACAGTCACTGAAGACATTCTTACACTAGTTAATATTTAATATTTGAAAAATGATTTTAACTTTCCTGAAGTGATCAAAATCACTTCATTCATTCACACATCTGATCCTTTGGCAGACACAGCTGCTAGGTGGGCTTGGCTGGGCCCTTCCCCTCCTGTAGATTCAGGGCCTCTCCAGGAGGCACTCCAGCTAGGTAGTCAGATTTCTTTCGTGGTAGCTCAGGGATCCAAGAATGAGAGTTCCTAGAGGCTTGAACAGAAGCTGCAAGCCTTCTTGTGAGCTAACTTCAGAATTGTAGAACATCCTTTCCAATATATTCTATGGATCAAGCAAGTCACAAAGGCCTGCCCAGGTGCAAGTGGAGGGAAGAATGGGCCCTGCTTCTCAATGGAGAAATGGCATATGCAAACAAAAAACTGAAGGAATGGATGATGGCCCTTTTAGAAACAAAGTACCACATCAAGAAAATGAATGCAGGCATTTAAAGAAAAGCAAAGTTTTAACATCTCATAAGTAACAATATCTACAAACATTCCTTAATAGATAAATATTCAATGTGGAGATGATCAATGATAGATTTTTCAGACTGTCATTAGTAGAAAACTAGTTTTCAAACATATATTGTTAAATTATGACATTTTCAGCAGTGCCTTTTTTTTTCTTAAACCCCAGGTTCTTGGACAATTTTGTCAGATATTTCTTTAAATTTGTGATATAATCAGATGGTGTTATTTTACATATCAAGTCTAAACTTGTCATTTCTTTACTGACAGTTTAATCTATAGCTGTAATTCATGGGGATCTTGAATTGTTGAACAAATATTAGCTTGTTCATATTCTATAACTTACTACCCATATCAATACAAATAATCTTGAAAAATCTGCAACTGAAAATTTAAGAGTTAATAAAATTGATATTCGTTTGGCATCGTCTGACACTGCACGCAAAGATGCTTTAGAATCCTCTGAATAGCTAATGTTTCTCTTATACAACGTATGATGATTAAGCACATTTTGGCAACAAATTTTCTCTGAGCCCCCAATCCCTTGGTTCTCACCACCCCCACCATTGCTCTTACACAGTCACTGAAGACATTCTTACACTAGTTAATATTTAATATTTGAAAAATGATTTTAACTCTTACCACTTTTTTCTGGTTCCTATGAATCATGTGTTTGACACAGCATTAAATTATATTCTTATATGCATGCCAGAACATATCATAAATCAAGCAAAAATGAAAAATCCACCATAATGCAGAATCATCCATTGAACTGTAAAGAATTTGTCTAATCTCAGCTTCCTTATGAATATATCAATTTCAGTAGGTACATCCTGAAATCCTTTAGAATGTGTCATCAGATAATGTAACAAATCTGCTCCCATATTGTTACTATGTTGCATCAGTTATTTGTTGCTATGTTAACAAACCACTTCAAAGATCAGTGGCTTAAAAAGACCATGTATTGGGCTTCCCTGGTAGTCCAGTGGGTAAGGACACCACCTTGCAGTGCAAGGGGCGCCGGTTCCATCCCTGGCCTGGGAAGATTCCACGTGCCGCAGAGCAGCTGGACCAATGTGTCCAATTACCTAACTGGAGTTCTGGAGCGCATGCGCCCAGAGCCGGTGCTCTGTGACGACAGAGGCCACTGAGATGGGAGGCCCACAGGAGCCAAAGAACAAGGACGGATGAAAATAGATAAATGAAAGACCAATAGAAGTGGCCCTCCTGCTCCCCTCCCTCCCCAACCCGACCCCCGCCCAAAATAAATAAATAAATAAATCTTTAAAAAAAAAAAAAAGACCATGTTATTATTTTCACAATGCTGTGAATTAGCTGGTCAGCTCTTCTGCTAGTCTTGCCGGTGTTCACTGCTGTCTGTGGCTGTGTTGATCAGATGACTTGCCTTGGGCCAGAGAGTCCAAGTTGGTCTCAGTTTAAGTCTTGGGCCTTGGCTCTGGCTGTTAGCTAAATCATTCTTTCTGTGTGGTTTCTCTCTGTTCAGTAGCTAGATTGCTTTACAAGGTGACCAGAGCATTCTAAGAGGGAGAGACAGATGCTCCAAGGTTTTAAATGTCAAGCCTCTGGACAGTATAATCTCAACAACATTCAAAACAAGTCAAAGGACTTCCTGAATCCTCCAGTGGTTAAAAATCCACCTTCCAATGCAGGGGCCATGTGTACCCACCCCCACCAATTGCTCTTACACAGTCACTGAAGACATTCTTACACTAGTTAATATTTAATATTTGAAAAATGATTTTAACTCTTACCACTTTTTTCTGGTTCCTATGAATCATGTGTTTGACACAGCATTAAATTATATTCTTATATGCATGCCAGAACATATCATAAATCAAGCAAAAATGAAAAATCCACCATAATGCAGAATCATCCATTGAACTGTAAAGAATTTGTCTAATCTCAGCTTCCTTATGAATATATCAATTTCAGTAGGTACATCCTGAAATCCTTTAGAATGTGTCATCAGATAATGTAACAAATCTGCTCCCATATTGTTACTATGTTGCATCAGTTATTTGTTGCTATGTTAACAAACCACTTCAAAGATCAGTGGCTTAAAAAGACCATGTATTGGGCTTCCCTGGTAGTCCAGTGGGTAAGGACACCACCTTGCAGTGCAAGGGGCGCCGGTTCCATCCCTGGCCTGGGAAGATTCCACGTGCCGCAGAGCAGCTGGACCAATGTGTCCAATTACCTAACTGGAGTTCTGGAGCGCATGCGCCCAGAGCCGGTGCTCTGTGACGACAGAGGCCACTGAGATGGGAGGCCCACAGGAGCCAAAGAACAAGGACGGATGAAAATAGATAAATGAAAGACCAATAGAAGTGGCCCTCCTGCTCCCCTCCCTCCCCAACCCGACCCCCGCCCAAAATAAATAAATAAATAAATCTTTAAAAAAAAAAAAAGACCATGTTATTATTTTCACAATGCTGTGAATTAGCTGGTCAGCTCTTCTGCTAGTCTTGCCGGTGTTCACTGCTGTCTGTGGCTGTGTTGATCAGATGACTTGCCTTGGGCCAGAGAGTCCAAGTTGGTCTCAGTTTAAGTCTTGGGCCTTGGCTCTGGCTGTTAGCTAAATCATTCTTTCTGTGTGGTTTCTCTCTGTTCAGTAGCTAGATTGCTTTACAAGGTGACCAGAGCATTCTAAGAGGGAGAGACAGATGCTCCAAGGTTTTAAATGTCAAGCCTCTGGACAGTATAATCTCAACAACATTCAAAACAAGTCAAAGGACTTCCTGAATCCTCCAGTGGTTAAAAATCCACCTTCCAATGCAGGGGCCATGTGTTTGATCCCTGGTCGGGGAACTAAGATCCCACATGCCTTAAGGCAACAAACTCAAGGGCCACAACTTATAGAAAGCCCACTTGCTGCAATGAAGACACAGCACAGCCTAAAAAAAACAAGTCAAGAGGCAAGTTCAGATTCAAAGGGTCAAAAAATAGATTCTACCTCTTGATGGGAAAACCGTACAATATCAATGAAAGGATCTGGAATCCTTTCATTTGCATTCACAAAATTTCACTTGAAAATGAGGTTATAACTTGATTGTTAGAATGCAAAAGTATCTTGCAAATTTTCACAATGAAGATCTAGGCATTCTTATTACCACAAAGCCAAGTCTCAGTGATAAATGGTAAAAACAAACGAAAAATAGTGTTTCAAGTCTTCATTTTTTTAAACTGATACTCTGATGTTGTAGCTATAGCTCATTGAGACCCTGAATGGACAAATAGATTTAAACTTGTTTCATAGTGACTTTGAAAAAAATACTCTGCATATTGCTTTCATTTTGCACACTGCTGTAAGTATGGTCAATAAAACTGGAAGATGGATTCAGTACTTTATAGTATGAGTTGTTTTATTCTGAGCCTAATCAATACTGCATATCTATCCTAGAATGTGAGCCTGGTCGATACGATCATTTCCTTGTCACATTTGCTTTTCAAATGTCCTGTTTTTAACCAGCAGTCCATTTCTAGTTGCAGGGGAATTATTCCACCTCATCTAAAACAAACAAAAAATATACAAAAACACTCAAACCATGTAGCAACTTTATCACATAGATCAGATAACAAGTATCCAAAATGAAAAATAAGCATTTAAACATATTGCCAGTTGCATTCTCAAGCAAAGATATAGAAAGTAATCAATCTGGACTGTTCCACTAATGATTAGATGTTGAGTAGAAGGAGGCCAGGCAGATGTATGTGTTTCTGACTTTTTGGGCGGGGGGGTGGAGTGGGAGGACTGTGATAAGCATGTGGGATCCTAGTTCCCCAACCAGGGATCAAACTTATACACCCTGCAGTGGAAGGGCAGGATCTTAACCACTGGACCAGGACAGTCCCTGACTTGTCATTTCTTTAACTTCAGTCTCTGTATTCACTTATATAGTTGCATTTGAGAGCCCTTGGGGCTGAATTTGCAGGAATTTGCAGAATTTCCTAGAAAAATTGTATTCATGTTGGTCAAGTACACATTTACGGGCCATCAAACATAAATACAGGGATCCATATAACAAGATTAACCTCAGCCAAGAGGTTGATATAAAAGAGTGTATGTAATCTCAAATATATTAAAATTAGGAACTTACCAGTCTTAGTTTGTATCAACTGAACTTTTAATGGTCAAAAATTATCTTTAAAAAGTGAAAATTGAGCTAATTTTCTTAGAATGCCTGTAGCAGTATGAAAACTACTGATTTAGTGGAAAGGTATTTCATAATATACGTAAAACAAACGAAAATAGTGTTTCAAGTCTTCATTTTTTTAAACTGATACTCTGATGTTGTAGCTATAGCTCATTGAGACCCTGAATGGACAAATAGATTTAAACTTGTTTCATAGTGACTTTGAAAAAAATACTCTGCATATTGCTTTCATTTTGCACACTGCTGTAAGTATGGTCAATAAAACTGGAAGATGGATTCAGTACTTTATAGTATGAGTTGTTTTATTCTGAGCCTAATCAATACTGCATATCTATCCTAGAATGTGAGCCTGGTCGATACGATCATTTCCTTGTCACATTTGCTTTTCAAATGTCCTGTTTTTAACCAGCAGTCCATTTCTAGTTGCAGGGGAATTATTCCACCTCATCTAAAACAAACAAAAAATATACAAAAACACTCAAACCATGTAGCAACTTTATCACATAGATCAGATAACAAGTATCCAAAATGAAAAATAAGCATTTAAACATATTGCCAGTTGCATTCTCAAGCAAAGATATAGAAAGTAATCAATCTGGACTGTTCCACTAATGATTAGATGTTGAGTAGAAGGAGGCCAGGCAGATGTATGTGTTTCTGACTTTTTGGGCGGGGGGGTGGAGTGGGAGGACTGTGATAAGCATGTGGGATCCTAGTTCCCCAACCAGGGATCAAACTTATACACCCTGCAGTGGAAGGGCAGGATCTTAACCACTGGACCAGGACAGTCCCTGACTTGTCATTTCTTTAACTTCAGTCTCTGTATTCACTTATATAGTTGCATTTGAGAGCCCTTGGGGCTGAATTTGCAGGAATTTGCAGAATTTCCTAGAAAAATTGTATTCATGTTGGTCAAGTACACATTTACGGGCCATCAAACATAAATACAGGGATCCATATAACAAGATTAACCTCAGCCAAGAGGTTGATATAAAAGAGTGTATGTAATCTCAAATATATTAAAATTAGGAACTTACCAGTCTTAGTTTGTATCAACTGAACTTTTAATGGTCAAAAATTATCTTTAAAAAGTGAAAATTGAGCTAATTTTCTTAGAATGCCTGTAGCAGTATGAAAACTACTGATTTAGTGGAAAGGTATTTCATAATATACGTAAAACAAAGCCTCAAAGAAGTTACGAATCTTGTCCACAGATTAAGGAACTAGGGCAAAAATCCAGGTCAGGAGACTCCCAGTCCATCATTTTACTATACTAATGGTGTTTGACTCTGATTTTTATCTGACATTGGGTCTTCCCTGTGTTTTGACCTCAAAAATCTAAACTAGTTTGGAAAGAGTTTTGCTAAGATCACACAAAAACCCCATAATTTATATTTCCAAGAACTAAAAATGACATTGAAAAATCATTCTTGTCCTATCAAGTCTGTGTAGATGTCCATAATGTAATCTATCACAAAGGAGATACATTTAATATTCCCCCTAGGCCATGACAAAATAAATCCTCTTTTTAGCTTCTATTTACTCTAAGTTCTTAAATAAGTCAGGGTGAAGATCTCCAGCTAACATAGATTGTCAAAGAATTATTATTTTAAGGCTCCAATCCTCAACAAACTATTGATTTAATTGCTCAAATACAATACCATCTTGATAGGACAGAGATCTGGTCTGCCAAATTTTCTAAAAAGACAAGCATCTACTCTCTCAAAACTGTAGAATTTTGACTTTCCTTGGCACTCCTTGAGCACTTTATGCCAGAAACTGAAGAAAAGATAACATCTAGTGTTGAGATTTTAGTAAACTAGGTACTATAATCTGTTCTGGTACTTCCAGGGGGCAATCTGGCAATAAGTATTAAAAAGTCACTTTAAAGTTGTACAGTCTCGGGCTTCCCCTGGTGGTCCAGTGGGTAAGGACGCCGCCTTGCAGTGCAGGGGGCGCCGGTTCGATCCCTGGCCTGGGAAGATCCCACGTGCCGCGGAGCGGCTGGACCGATGTGTCCAATTACTGAGCCGGAGCTCTGGAGCGCATGCGCCCAGAGTCGGTGCTCTGCAACAACAGAGGCCACTGCGATGGGAAGCCTGCACGGGCCAAAGAACAAAAAGACGGATGAAAATAGAGAAATGAAAGACCAATAGAAATGGCCTGCCCACTCCCCTCCCTCCCCAACCCCCGCCCAAAATAAATAAATAAATCTTTAAAAAAAAAAAAAAAAATTGTACAGTCTCTTTGAGCAAGATTACTTCTAGCAATTTAACTTAAAGAAACAATCTCCCTATGTACATGAATTTTCCTATAAATATGCTAATCATGAGTTTTTTATATTATCAAATTAGCAACCACCTTAACTACAAAATTGGTTAAATATATATGGAAATATATATATATTATATACTTATATATATATTTATATATATATAATATAATACAAAATTGGTTAAATGCTCAAATAAATATATGCTGTAATGTCCATAGATGAGCCAGTAGCCAATAGTGACTGAGACCTTAGCATGTGGTATTAGACAAATCTGGCTTCAAGTCACATCCTACCTCTGTGAGAGTGAAAAAATTATTTAAATTTTCTAAGGCTCAGCTTCCTCATGGTGAAATAACCTTGCAGAGTGATTGTCAGGATTAAATAAGTGTTTAACGTATATCTAACTCTGGTATATAGTGAATGCTCAGTAGATTGCAGCAACTAATATTATTACTGCTTTAGTGAATTATTTAAGAGCCATTAAAAATCATTTTATAGAAGAATCTTTAATCAACTGAGACTAAGGTTTATGAAATAGTGTATGTATATTATGATACCAAATTCCTTTTTACATTGGGAAAAAGCCCCGCTGGAAGATAATCATGAAAATGTTCAAAATTACTACTTCTAAGTAGCCCCATTCTGGATAATTTCAATTTTCTTCTTTTATATATAATCTAATATTTATTTTCAACAATAAAATTGTTTAAAATTTTAAATGAAGGGGGAGAAAGCCACTGTTTTGAGCCCTTTTATATCCACTCACTATGTACACTGCACACTGCGTTTTCTCATTTTCATTTTACAGGATGAGAAAGCTGACCTCAGGTTGGGTGAGTTGCTCCTTGGGTTGGGACTGCCCTCTATCACCCTGGGGGGATCTGCTGACCTCAGGGTAACTAGCACAGGTAGGACTGTTTCTTTTTACTGTTTGTTTCTATAGCCAGACGAGTTGTTGTGATCTCCCATTTTCATTTTACAGGATGAGAAAAAGCTGACCTGGGTGCTTCCTCCCCAACCCCGCCCAAAATAAATAAATAAATCTTTAAAAAAAAAAAAAAAAATTGTACAGTCTCTTTGAGCAAGATTACTTCTAGCAATTTAACTTAAAGAAACAATCTCCCTATGTACATGAATTTTCCTATAAATATGCTAATCATGAGTTTTTTATATTATCAAATTAGCAACCACCTTAACTACAAAATTGGTTAAATATATATGGAAATATATATATATTATATACTTATATATATATTTATATATATATAATATAATACAAAATTGGTTAAATGCTCAAATAAATATATGCTGTAATGTCCATAGATGAGCCAGTAGCCAATAGTGACTGAGACCTTAGCATGTGGTATTAGACAAATCTGGCTTCAAGTCACATCCTACCTCTGTGAGAGTGAAAAAGTTATTTAAATTTTCTAAGGCTCAGCTTCCTCATGGTGAAATAACCTTGCAGAGTGATTGTCAGGATTAAATAAGTGTTTAACGTATATCTAACTCTGGTATATAGTGAATGCTCAGTAGATTGCAGCAACTAATATTATTACTGCTTTAGTGAATTATTTAAGAGCCATTAAAAATCATTTTATAGAAGAATCTTTAATCAACTGAGACTAAGGTTTATGAAATAGTGTATGTATATTATGATACCAAATTCCTTTTTACATTGGGAAAAAGCCCCGCTGGAAGATAATCATGAAAATGTTCAAAATTACTACTTCTAAGTAGCCCCATTCTGGATAATTTCAATTTTCTTCTTTTATATATAATCTAATATTTATTTTCAACAATAAAATTGTTTAAAATTTTAAATGAAGGGGGAGAAAGCCACTGTTTTGAGCCCTTTTATATCCACTCACTATGTACACTGCACACTGCGTTTTCTCATTTTCATTTTACAGGATGAGAAAGCTGACCTCAGGTTGGGTGAGTTGCTCCTTGGGTTGGGACTGCCCTCTATCACCCTGGGGGGATCTGCTGACCTCAGGGTAACTAGCACAGGTAGGACTGTTTTTCTTTTTATTACTGTTTGTTTCTATAGCCAGACGAGTTGTTGTGATACTCGGAACCCTGGTATTTTAATGACTGAACAAATTTTGAATAGTCAAATAATTTCCAGGGGCATAAGACAGGACTTTCTTGTGCTTCCTCCATCTTATTTTCTCCTTTAATAAACACATGTTGCTTGCCTACTGCTGTCATGAGGAGATGGGATGGTGAATCTTGGAAATAAATAAGATATAGTTCTTACCATCAAAGAGTTCATAATTTTAAGGAAATAACATTTGTATTGCAATTTACAAAGCACTTTGTGTGTGTGTACTTGAGCATGCTCTTAGATGCTCAGTCATATTCAACTCTTTGCAGCACTATGGACCATAGCCCCCTGGGCTCCTCTGTCCATGGGATTCTCTAGGCAAGAATACTGGAGTGGGTTGCCATTTCTTTCTCGTAAGAAGTCATTGGTAATCCAGAAAAATGGCTTCAGAAAGTAAAATTGCTTGCTAGGAGCCGGGAGGAGGGGGAAATGGGCAGTTGTTGTTCAATGGATATAGTTTCAATTCTACAAGATGAAAAAGTTCTAGAAGGACTTCTCTGATGTTCCAGTGGTTGAGGATCTGCCTTCCAGTTCAGGGGACTCAGGTTTGATCCCTAGTCAGGAACTAAGATCCCGCATGCTGTGGGGCAATGAAGCCAGAATGCTGCAACTAGAGAGAACCACAGTGCCACAACTACTGAAACCCACCCATCAGAGCCTGTGGGCCACAATAGAGAAGCCGACATGCCATGAAGAGCCCGCAGGATGCACCAAAAACTCAGCATGGCCAAAATTAAAAAAAAAAAAAACTGAAAAAAAAGGAGCTCACTTCGTAAATATGAAAAATTCTAGGTATTAATAAAATTTTTTAAAAAACAAAAAGTTCCAAAAACCGTAAAAAGAAATGAAAAAGTTCTAGAGATCTGCTGTGTAACAATGGGCATACACTTAACAATCCTGTATTGCTGTGTTTAATTGCTCACTTGTGTCGGACTCTTTGTGACCTCATGGACTGTAGCCAACCATGCTCCCCTGTGAATGGAATTCTTCAGGCAAGAATACTGGAGTGGGTTGTCACGCCATTTTCCAGGTGATTTTCCTGACCCAGGAATCAAACTGGGATCTCCTGCATTACAGGCGGAATCTTTACCACTTGTAAGAGCTACAAGGGAAGTCTAATAATCCTGTATTATACACTTAAAACTGTGTCAGAAGGGTAGCCATGTTTTGATGGAATTTCTTCAGGCAAGAAAAATAGCTTCTCTTTCCATCTTATTTTCTCCTTTAATAAACACATGTTGCTTGCCTAGTGCTGTCATGAGGAGATGGGATGGTGAATCTTGGAAATAAATAAGATATAGTTCTTACCATCAAAGAGTTCATAATTTTAAGGAAATAACATTTGTATTGCAATTTACAAAGCACTTTGTGTGTGTGTACTTGAGCATGCTCTTAGATGCTCAGTCATATTCAACTCTTTGCAGC
The DNA here is from genome assembly GCA_022376925.1 of Tragulus kanchil. Lineage (NCBI taxonomy): Eukaryota > Metazoa > Chordata > Mammalia > Artiodactyla > Tragulidae > Tragulus > Tragulus kanchil. The sequence continues at coordinate 269,014,484 of JAIOJX010000004.1, read as the reverse complement.
ACTATGGACCATAGCCCCCTGGGCTCCTCTGTCCATGGGATTCTCTAGGCAAGAATACTGGAGTGGGTTGCCATTTCTTTCTCGTAAGAAGTCATTGGTAATCCAGAAAAATGGCTTCAGAAAGTAAAATTGCTTGCTAGGAGCCGGGAGGAGGGGGAAATGGGCAGTTGTTGTTCAATGGATATAGTTTCAATTCTACAAGATGAAAAAGTTCTAGAAGGACTTCTCTGATGTTCCAGTGGTTGAGGATCTGCCTTCCAGTTCAGGGGACTCAGGTTTGATCCCTAGTCAGGAACTAAGATCCCGCATGCTGTGGGGCAATGAAGCCAGAATGCTGCAACTAGAGAGAACCACAGTGCCACAACTACTGAAACCCACCCATCAGAGCCTGTGGGCCACAATAGAGAAGCCGACATGCCATGAAGAGCCCGCAGGATGCACCAAAAACTCAGCATGGCCAAAATTAAAAAAAAAAAAAACTGAAAAAAAAGGAGCTCACTTCGTAAATATGAAAAATTCTAGGTATTAATAAAATTTTTTAAAAAACAAAAAGTTCCAAAAACCGTAAAAAGAAATGAAAAAGTTCTAGAGATCTGCTGTGTAACAATGGGCATACACTTAACAATCCTGTATTGCTGTGTTTAATTGCTCACTTGTGTCGGACTCTTTGTGACCTCATGGACTGTAGCCAACCATGCTCCCCTGTGAATGGAATTCTTCAGGCAAGAATACTGGAGTGGGTTGTCACGCCATTTTCCAGGTGATTTTCCTGACCCAGGAATCAAACTGGGATCTCCTGCATTACAGGCGGAATCTTTACCACTTGTAAGAGCTACAAGGGAAGTCTAATAATCCTGTATTATACACTTAAAACTGTGTCAGAAGGGTAGCTTTCATGTTTTGTTTTTTTTTTTTACAATGAGAAAGTGAAAGGGCATTCATAAAAGAGCTAAAGAGTCAAACAATAAGGCAACAACATCTCAGAAAAAGAAAAATAGCTTCTCTTTCCATGTAACAATGGAAACCAGACTGAAGTGGACTGAAGGAACACGAAAGAAAATTGAAGAGATGGATGGAAAATGGAGAGGACATTTTAGAGAAGGAGCCACGTGAAGTGATGACAAGAGACATGGTGGCAGATGGAGAGTGGAAGGCTTGGCAGTCCCTGGATTGTGCTTCCAGCATTTTCTTATGAGTGAGATAATCTACTTTTTCATGCAATCTAAACCCAGGATATGCAAATTAGCTCTAACAGCAGCAATAGCTTCTTCCTTGTCCCTAATAATGGACCAGGGAGCTTTTCAAACTGCATTCAGCACAGGCTTGACTTGCTCCACTTAGTATCTTAGCCCACTCGGTTAACTTGTTTGTCATCTAACTCATGTGCCCTTCCCAAGCAGTTGACGCCTGATTTTCATGGCCCAGATAGTTAAGGAGTGATACATTCCAGGGCCGCCTTTTCCAGATGAAGTTTTCTGATTTGTCAAGTGATGCTAGTGGGATTCCTAGATGGGCACCTTAATAATGAAATGCCATTATTTTATATCAATCTTTAGTCAAAAGAAGATTCAAGGATCCTATAGGATTTTTTTTTAACTTGAATAAGAAGTTGTAAATCATATATTGATACTGTGTTGTTTTTGAACTACATTCTTTGTGATATTTAGAAGCAATTCTTTGAAGTTCAAAGTGATGTAAGGGAATGAAATTGTGCAATTTGCAGAGACGTGGATGAACCCCAAGCAGGCCATACAGAGTGAAGTAAGTCAGAAAAAGGAAAACAAACATCGTATAATATTGCTTATATGTAGAATCTAGAAAAATGATACAGATGAACTTATTTGTGAAGTAGTAATAGAGACAGAGATGTTTCTACAAATGAAGGATGGTCAAGGATTGCCAGAAAACCACCATAAGGTAGGGGAGAGGCATGAAATAGACTCTTTCTCACAGACTTTGGAATGAACCAACATGACTAACACCTTGATCACAAACTTCTATCCTCCAGAATAAAGACAGTAAATTTCAGTTATTTAAGTGACTTAGTTTGTCATACTTGGTTATGGCAGCCCTAACAAACTAAGTGACTTCATTTTCTCAAGTCAGTCCAAATTCATAAAAAGCATCAAGAGGGTACCTAAGAAGTCCATGAAGGGCCCTCAAGCCAGAATACTCTACCACATACCCTCAAGTTTAAGAAAGGACCATGACCATGCCATAGCCAAATATTTTCCATCTCAGAGAGTTAACAGGTGTAAAATCAATAGAAAGCCATTTTCCTAAAATCCTGCTTCAAGAATCCTTTTCTTCCATGCCCTAGAAACAGTCACAAAATCTTTACTTTGTAATTAACTTGGCTTTATCCTTCCAATTTAAGCCATCTATTTTTCATCTGTAGGCTTGCACTGGTTAACTTAGCACAGGCTTGACTTGCTCCACTTAGTATCTTAGCCCACTCGGTTAACTTGTTTGTCATCTAACTCATGTGCCCTTCCCAAGCAGTTGACGCCTGATTTTCATGGCCCAGATAGTTAAGGAGTGATACATTCCAGGGCCGCCTTTTCCAGATGAAGTTTTCTGATTTGTCAAGTGATGCTAGTGGGATTCCTAGATGGGCACCTTAATAATGAAATGCCATTATTTTATATCAATCTTTAGTCAAAAGAAGATTCAAGGATCCTATAGGATTTTTTTTTAACTTGAATAAGAAGTTGTAAATCATATATTGATACTGTGTTGTTTTTGAACTACATTCTTTGTGATATTTAGAAGCAATTCTTTGAAGTTCAAAGTGATGTAAGGGAATGAAATTGTGCAATTTGCAGAGACGTGGATGAACCCCAAGCAGGCCATACAGAGTGAAGTAAGTCAGAAAAAGGAAAACAAACATCGTATAATATTGCTTATATGTAGAATCTAGAAAAATGATACAGATGAACTTATTTGTGAAGTAGTAATAGAGACAGAGATGTTTCTACAAATGAAGGATGGTCAAGGATTGCCAGAAAACCACCATAAGGTAGGGGAGAGGCATGAAATAGACTCTTTCTCACAGACTTTGGAATGAACCAACATGACTAACACCTTGATCACAAACTTCTATCCTCCAGAATAAAGACAGTAAATTTCAGTTATTTAAGTGACTTAGTTTGTCATACTTGGTTATGGCAGCCCTAACAAACTAAGTGACTTCATTTTCTCAAGTCAGTCCAAATTCATAAAAAGCATCAAGAGGGTACCTAAGAAGTCCATGAAGGGCCCTCAAGCCAGAATACTCTACCACATACCCTCAAGTTTAAGAAAGGACCATGACCATGCCATAGCCAAATATTTTCCATCTCAGAGAGTTAACAGGTGTAAAATCAATAGAAAGCCATTTTCCTAAAATCCTGCTTCAAGAATCCTTTTCTTCCATGCCCTAGAAACAGTCACAAAATCTTTACTTTGTAATTAACTTGCTTGGCTTTATCCTTCCAATTTTAAGCCATCTATTTTTCATCTGTAGGCTCAGCCCCAATCAGGCTCTGAAATGAAAGATTTAATAATAGTAGGTTAATCATCTACTGATCCTGGACAATAGTTAAGCATTATTCTAGCAAACAGGCTCTCCTTTTGTTCTTTATGACCAATCCCAATTTTGGGGCCTGTCCCCAAATGTCAGGTCATGGTAGGCCTCCTTAGCAGCCATAAGTCTCCCTGACTAAGGTAGTTTCATGACTCTATGGATGATTTATTCTATAGATGGCACCTCCCCTGATCATCTGTGCCAACTTGGTGTGTCTAGCCATTCTCTGGATCGTTGTTTGCTCTGGCCTGTCTAGCCACTAACTAAGCTCTGGCCTAGTTTTCTTTCTACTAAATGGGGAAGATTTTATTTCCTAGTTAAAAATAAATACGAGTTATTTATTTGCACCTACTGGAGAGCACAGGGTTGTTGCTATTTAGTTGCTAAGTCGTGTCCTTCTCTTTTGTGACCCTTTTGGATTGTAGCCCGCCGGGCTCCTTTGTCCATGGGATTTCTCAGCCAAGAATACTGGAGTGGGTTGGCATTTTCTCCTCCCAGGAATCTTCCCAATTCAGGGATTAAATCTATGTCTCCTGCATTGACAAGCAGATCTTAACTGCTGAGCCACCTGAAAAATCCAGGAAACTGTACTCAGTGCTCCATAATGATTTACGTGGGGAAAGAATCTTTAAAAAGAGTGGATATATGTATATGTGTAACTGATTCACTTTGCTGTTCACCTGAAACTAACACAACATTGTAAATCAACTATACTCCAATAAAATTACTTTAAAAAGGGCTTCCCTGGTGGTCCAGTGGGTAAAAAGCCCACCTCGCAGTGCAAAGGGCACCGGTTCAATCCGTGGCCCAGGAAGATCCCATGTGCCACGGAGTGGCTGGACCAGTGTGTCCAATTATGAGCCCACACTCTGGAGCGCATGCGCCCAGAGCTGGTGCTCTGCAACAAGAGACGCAACCGTGATGGGAGGCCCACACACATCAAAGAATTAAAATGGATGAAAATAAATAAATGAAGTATCAATAAAAGAGGCCAAAATTTTTTTTTAAATATATTAAAAAAAATGCAACTTACTCGATCATTTCTGATAGCTGTCAGTAACTAAGTTCAGTTATGCTATGGTAAAAAAAAAAAAAAAAAACAAATCTCAACAGCTTAGCACAACCAAGATTTATTGCCTTGCTTTTGCTGTATATCCATTAAAAGTCAGCTGACAGGGGTAGGGTGGGAGCTGGTCTGCTCTTCAGTCTTCTGTTGTACTTTCTCCTCTCCTTATTCTGGGACTAAGGCTGACATGTAGCCACCATCTGGAACATAGCCAAGAGTTACCGTCAGGAGAGAGCGCCTGCTTTGGGATGGAAATGTTTCAACCTAGAAGTGATTTGCATCATTTCCACAAAATGCATTGACTAGAAAGTTCAGTATTTGATTTGCCAGGAAGGAGAGGAAAACCAAATATTAAGTGGCACGGAGGACTACCACCCCTGATTATTTAGCTGGCATGTTATCTGGGTCCTTTTCTTCTGGTTCACAGACATCTTCACCATGCTACATACTGAATGCATGAATTGACAGATATTCTGAGAACAAATCTTCTGTAATCAAATAAAACCGGTTGAGAAAACAGCTTATGTCTTGGATATTCCCTGGTGGCTCAGGGTAAAGAATCTGTAATGTGGGAGACTGAGTTCAACCCCAGGGTCAGGGATCCCCTGAAGACAGGAAAGGCAACCCACTCCAGTATTCTTGCCTGGAGAATCCCACGGACAGAGGAGCCTGGCAGGCTAGAGTCCAAGGGATCTCAAAAAGTCCAGCACGACTGAGCAACCATCACTTTCACTTGAATATTCACTTAACGATTATTAGCATATCAAAATGTCTACAATATTTTAAAAACCTGTTTAATTTTACTCAATCTAGAGTTTCCCCAATTTATTTACCCCCTCTTCTTCTTCTTTTCTTTTTTTAGTAAAACACCATCAGTTTGAAAAAACACTCAGGTTAATACTATATTATCTCTTTTACTTCATTACAACCTCTATAGAGTGAGAAATAAGCTGTTACAATAGCTTTTTTATTCCTGTTTATTGGTTTTTTAAAAGATATTATAAAGAAGAATAAAATTGTTAATTTTGATAACTTTTCATTTCAATCATATATATTTATTTCTCACAGTTAATTCAGACTTTTTAGACATTTTATCTGGCCATGTTTTTAGAAAAGTCAAAAGTGTTAAACTGTATATTAAATGAATTCCCACAACTTCAAATATTTGCTCAAATTGCCAATAGTTTTCTAAATATAGTTGTTTGTGGAAGTGTCTTGGAAGTGAAAATTTTCAGTGGGTTTCAATTTGGAAAATTTGTTTCTTTTGCCTTTACTTTATAATTTTATTTTAATTCTAGAATCAACTTAAGAGTAGCTTTTAGGAGAGCATATTATAAATTAACTGCATTTAGTCCATATGTTTTCAAAAAATTATTAAATTTATAAATTCTGGGACTAAGGCTGATGCCACCATCTGGAACATAGCCAAGAGTTACCGTCAGGAGAGCGCCGGGGAAATTTTGGGCATCATTTCCACAAAATGCATTGACTAGAAAGTTCAGTATTTGATTTGCCAGGAAGGAGAGGAAAACCAAATATTAAGTGGCACGGAGGACTACCACCCCTGATTATTTAGCTGGCATGTTATCTGGGTCCTTTTCTTCTGGTTCACAGACATCTTCACCATGCTACATACTGAATGCATGAATTGACAGATATTCTGAGAACAAATCTTCTGTAATCAAATAAAACCGGTTGAGAAAACAGCTTATGTCTTGGATATTCCCTGGTGGCTCAGGGTAAAGAATCTGTAATGTGGGAGACTGAGTTCAACCCCAGGGTCAGGGATCCCCTGAAGACAGGAAAGGCAACCCACTCCAGTATTCTTGCCTGGAGAATCCCACGGACAGAGGAGCCTGGCAGGCTAGAGTCCAAGGGATCTCAAAAAGTCCAGCACGACTGAGCAACCATCACTTTCACTTGAATATTCACTTAACGATTATTAGCATATCAAAATGTCTACAATATTTTAAAAACCTGTTTAATTTTACTCAATCTAGAGTTTCCCCAATTTATTTACCCCCTCTTCTTCTTCTTTTCTTTTTTTAGTAAAACACCATCAGTTTGAAAAACACTCAGGTTAATACTATATTATCTCTTTTACTTCATTACAACCTCTATAGAGTGAGAAATAAGCTGTTACAATAGCTTTTTTATTCCTGTTTATTGGTTTTTTAAAAGATATTATAAAGAAGAATAAAATTGTTAATTTTGATAACTTTTCATTTCAATCATATATATTTATTTCTCACAGTTAATTCAGACTTTTTAGACATTTTATCTGGCCATGTTTTTAGAAAAGTCAAAAGTGTTAAACTGTATATTAAATGAATTCCCACAACTTCAAATATTTGCTCAAATTGCCAATAGTTTTCTAAATATAGTTGTTTGTGGAAGTGTCTTGGAAGTGAAAATTTTCAGTGGGTTTCAATTTGGAAAATTTGTTTCTTTTTTGCCTTTACTTTATAATTTTATTTTAATTCTAGAATCAACTTCGAAGAGTAGCTTTTTAGGAGAGCATATTATAAATTAACTGCATTTAGTCCATATGTTTTTCTATTATTAGATATAATTACTTATTGCAAATGACTTTGGCTTCATTTAAGATAAAGTCTTCCATCTGGATAGAAAAACCTTCATTCTTTCAAAATACAAATAATAATAACAAGCTTTAAATGCTCTAGCATAATTTTTTTGCAAGTCAAAGAAAAAAGTTGTCTTTTTAGATCACACAGTTGTACAAAAAACCCTTAGGCCATTCATCATGGAAAAAAAATCTAATTTAGCATTTACATAAGATGAACACTGCTTTTATTACCCTATTGTTTGCAGACTTTTTTCTTAAATAGGATAGCATACTTCTAAATCTCTGCTGTTTCTAAGTTCCTTTTCTGTCTGTTTAGAAATGATTAGGTCACATTTTCTCAGCAAATTACAAATTTTCAGTGTTAGACATGTTATATCAGTTTTTCTCTTTCAGAGTATTATTTTCCTCCAATATTCTTATGATTTCCCTGTTTTCTCAGTAAACCTTCCAGGGCATTTAATTTTATCTCACATGTTTGCTAGCCAAAGGTGCATTTCCATATGCCCTGTTTTCACATATTTTTTTAAACTAGAATATTTCCTATAAAAATATTCTCTCTTCACTGCTCCTACCTACTTACACAGACATACACACACACACACACACACACACACCACTACCACCACCAACAGCAAAAACAACTTCAACAAAAAACACAATACTACAAACTAGATCTTCCAGGCTGAAAAGCTACTTCACAGCCTCTGGACATCTAAGCCCATCTGGAGCAGAACAAGCTCTTGTTTACCAGGAGTAGTTAAGCTCATTGGCTGCTGTAGTAGTTCTGCTGATACAGAACAGACCTAACCAGTGTTTCTGGAAAAATGAAACAAAGCTTCTGTAATGAACCGAGGGTGGTTGTTACACCCTAAACTTCACAAGAAAGGTAAAAGACAGATCCCATTGATTTATTTCTTTTTCTAGACAAGCGGCACTGTTGAACGCTTGGTGAATTCCAGATTATTGGACCAAATGAGGCTTCCCTGAATTATGAGACCATGCAAGGTGACAGGGTTAATCTGACATTTCTGAGAAGAGCTGGCATGAAGGCCTTCTCTTCAACTCCATTAAAAGAAACAAATCAAAACACTCCTCCTGGGGGCCCAACTGTGACTTTCACAGTAGGATTCAGGATAAAGAAGTCCAGTTGGCTTTTGAATAAAACCTTTATTGGTAATAATGGTACTGTTTGGACATTCCATCTGTCTTATTCTTTTACTTTATATTTCCAATCTGTTCAGAATTCCAAAGAGGGAGAAAGGCACTATTTGGTGCATTTTGGCAAAGACCCCCACCCCCTCTCCCACTGTAGATGAACTGGCTACTAACACTGAGAAATAAAACAAAAGAAGTAGAAATAGGGGATCAAAAAATATTTATACACACAGGAGTGGCTTTTGATAGGGTCAGGACAAGTGGCTAAGGGTTTTAGATTTTAGTGTATGGGCAGGACATTTGACCTCATATTAGAGGCTCACATTAGCCAAGCTGACTGAACAGATGAGCAAATGGCTCCAGTCTGGGATGAGCTTTGAGTTTGGGGTCATACAGAACAGTGACTGCAATTTATGGCAGCTTTGTCCAGAGATGAGCAGCTGTTTTCTGTAAGAGGCAAGGGCTGCTTGGGGGGGTTGAGGGGGTGGTGGTGGGCAGAGAGCGTTCTATTTTATTACAGCTTCCAGCAAACACCTCTTGAACCGTAGAGCAAAAAGGCAAGGTCCGCCTTACAAGAGTGGAAAAGAGGGACCCACGAGTGTTAGTCTGGTAAACAAATGTGCCGGGCAGGTGGGGTTTTAGCAAGTATAAGGGCAGCCGCAGGATACAGATTGCTACAATTTACTACATAGACGCAGCTTTCTTTATACCTCCCAGGAGAACTTCTAACTAAGGAGACAGAGCCTGGGTGCACAGGCCTTTGAGACATTTAAGGGTGTAACAAGTTTCCGCATCTTTGTTTCCCAGCCAGGTCTGAGAATAAATTAGACCAGTGAGTATTCTGTGTGCCCTGAGCATTAAGATGACTCTAACGTCAATAATTTGCTGCCAATTTTAGGAATCTGCTGCTCCAAAGTCCATTCAGCACTGGGGCTGTAGCAGGAGGGGACTGTGCAGAATCAAATTTCGATCTCATGTGGCTTGTGCATTGGTTTAAGTCTCTGCAGGATTTCAAGTCGACTCTCGACTTGGTAATTACGTATGAGGGAAGAACTTCTCAGCAAACAAGTTTCTTCATTCAAATGGGCACAGAGGAAAAATGGAAATTAAGAAGTTTTGAATATAGTGTATGAGAAGGAAAAATCCTTCACATGAGACCAGATGATCAAACTACCATCATTGCAAATTACTGAATTTTGCAATGTCTTACCTGATAATCTCAAAAAGAAAAAATGTCAGAATGTAAAAGCAGGTTTTTTTATCCTAGCCATGGTAAATGAATAATGCTGAAAGTAACTTCTTTTTGAGAGGCTTCTCCCAATTAAGACTCTAGAATTAATGTTTCAGATATTTTGAACTTTTCAGGTGAGAATGATGGAAGCATATCTAATTGGCTCCAGCAGAAATCAAGAGTTGGGAGATCTGGATGTGTTTCTTTGCTTATTATTATTATTATTATTATCCCTTGGTTTATATTATCCATCTATAAAACTAAAGATAGTTAGGTTAATCTTCAAGAAAAATTGAACAATGACAGGTGGACAATTTGTACAGTACCTGGAGCTCTAACTTGAAATATTCCAAGTACAAATGTGTGTGCTCAGTCGTTCAGTCATGTCTGACTCTTTACAACCCTGTGAAATGTAGTCCACCAGGCTCCTCTGTCCATTAAATTTCCCAGGTACGAACACAGAGTGAGTTGCCATTTCCTCCTCCGAGGATCTTCCCAACCTAGGGATTGAACCTCTGTCGACTGCTTTGGCAGATGGATTCTTTACCACAGCACACTACCTGGAAAACCCTACAAATAGGTTACATTCTTACAAACCCATCAAAAATTGAAAATATGTCGAATGATATGATCTAATCTACCAATAATATGATCCTAATCTACCAAACGTTGTAGCTTAGACTAGTTGACCTTAAATGTGTCAGAACACTTACATTAGCCTACAGATAGGCATCATCATTTATTGTTTGTGTGCACAAATATAAATATAGAGCCATTTTGTTGCTAAAACATTAGTTTTATCTTCATTTTCAACACTTAGAGTCAACCTTAGAGAATATCAAATATAGGGGAAGGAATCCACTTGACATAATTCCACTGCTCTTAACTAAGACCTATTTGGGGGCGGGGGGCGCACGTTGGGGAGGGAGGGATGCGGGTTGGGGAGGGAGGGGGCGGGCGGGCCACTTCTATTGGTCTTTCATTTATCTATTTTCATCCATCTTTGTTCTTTGGCCTGTGTGCGCCTCCCATCGCAGTGGCCTCTGTTGTCGCAGAGCACCAGCTCTGGGCACATGCACTCTAGAGCTCCAGCTCGGTAACTGGACACATCAGTCCAGCCGCTCCACGGCATGTGGGATTTTCCCAGGCCAGGGATCGAACCGGCACCCCTTGCACTGCAAGGCGGTGTCCTTACCCATTGGACCACCAGCGAAGCTCCACGAAGACCTATTTTTAACTTCCAAAAGGAATCCAGAGTAGGCAGACACCAATTGTCATCCAAAATGCTCATGCTAAGACCTCATCTAAACCTGGATAGGATTATTCAGATCAAGTTATCACCTCTTCATTGACTCATCTAAATTGACTCTTGTGGACTGAAAGTACGGTCACTTCTTGAGAAAAAGAAGTGGATTGTCTAAGTTAGAGCTCAGGTAGTGTGACTCTAGAATTCCTACTCTATACCGCATGACCCCTCTCTTAATAACACTGTTCAACTCCCCTCCTTGCTAAAGAGTAGCAAAGAGACACCTCTCTGCTGAAATCTGACTATCAAGATGTCCCGTTGCCTCTCAATGATTCTAGACGTTTGTTTGGTCGAAATACCACAGCGATCTTGACTCCCACATCCCAAATCTGTTCTAAGAGTAGCCAGCACATCCTAGATCTGTGTGTCCTGTCTGTGGAGAAAAGTCAGGGTTTCTGCACACGCTCTCTTTGATCTCTCAGATGTATCTTTCTATTTCTGCACATATTTGATGTTGTAATGGGAAACTTCTCAAAGGCAGCTATGTATTTTCAAACTTTTTTGCATTTCTCAACATGATGAGTGAATAGTAGGCCTTTTATAATTGTTGTTAATGTGCATTGAAGATCCTTCTCTTTGCACGCCTATGTATTTTTTCCTGTAGGTCCTTAAGCAATAGTAGAGGTGTCATATTTACTAGAGAAGTAAAAGATGTTTCTACTTAAGGTTTCTTCTCTTTAGCTTCCAAGTTAGTCTGAAACTGGCTCTGTAAAATAAAATCCATACTTAGGGCAAGAAAAGAAAAATGTAAATATAAAAAGCCTTCTCCACCCTTGACTGCCCCTTCCATTTCTCTATTTTCATCCGTCTTTGTTCTTTGGCTCCTGTGGGCCTCCCATTGCGGTGGCCTCTGTTGTCGCAGAGCACCAGCTCTGGGCACATGCACTCTAGAGCTCCAGCTCGGTAACTGGACACATCAGTCCAGCCGCTCCACGGCATGTGGGATTTTCCCAGGCCAGGCATCGAACCGGCACCCCTTGCACTGCAAGGCGGTGTCCTTACCCATTGGACCACCAGCGAAGCTCCACGAAGACCTATTTTTAACTTCCAAAAGGAATCCAGAGTAGGCAGACACCAATTGTCATCCAAAATGCTCATGCTAAGACCTCATCTAAACCTGGATAGGATTATTCAGATCAAGTTATCACCTCTTCATTGACTCATCTAAATTGACTCTTGTGGACTGAAAGTACGGTCACTTCTTGAGAAAAAGAAGTGGATTGTCTAAGTTAGAGCTCAGGTAGTGTGACTCTAGAATTCCTACTCTATACCGCATGACCCCTCTCTTAATAACACTGTTCAACTCCCCTCCTTGCTAAAGAGTAGCAAAGAGACACCTCTCTGCTGAAATCTGACTATCAAGATGTCCCGTTGCCTCTCAATGATTCTAGACGTTTGTTTGGTCGAAATACCACAGCGATCTTGACTCCCACATCCCAAATCTGTTCTAAGAGTAGCCAGCACATCCTAGATCTGTGTGTCCTGTCTGTGGAGAAAAGTCAGGGTTTCTGCACACGCCTCTTTGATCTCTCAGATGTATCTTTCTATTTCTGCACATATTTGATGTTGTAATGGGAAACTTCTCAAAGGCAGCTATGTATTTTCAAACTTTTTTGCATTTCTCAACATGATGAGTGAATAGTAGGCCTTTTATAATTGTTGTTAATGTGCATTGAAGATCCTTCTCTTTGCACGCCTATGTATTTTTTCCTGTAGGTCCTTAAGCAATAGTAGAGGTGTCATATTTACTAGAGAAGTAAAAGATGTTTCTACTTAAGGTTTCTTCTCTTTAGCTTCCAAGTTAGTCTGAAACTGGCTCTGTAAAATAAAATCCATACTTAGGGCAAGAAAAGAAAAATGTAAATATAAAAAGCCTTCTCCACCCTTGACTGCCCCCTTCCACTACTGCGCATTGCATATCGGTGTTATGCATTAACCAGACTACCCCCATCAGGAGGAATACATACTGACCATAAACTACAACATTCCCCAGCATCAATAAGACAGCTCCTTAAAAGATAACATTCCAGGGGTGGGATGTGGTGGATATACATATGACTAATCTGGGATTACACATATCTGTAAACAACAAAATTCTGTAAAAGTAAAAAGTAAAAAAAAAAAAGATAACATTCCTTCTGGACCTTGTAAAGGGTGACGGGACACACCATGAGGGTGCTTAAATCTGGATTATGTAAACTGTCCATAATATGTCATTTAATGCACAGCCTTCTGTTTCAAAAAACTTAGGTAGACTGTCTTGACTTCTGAGGGGCGGAGCAATTCTCAGAGCTTTCTGAGATGCTTTCCCCGAGTTATAATCTTCAAATTTGGCTCAAATAAAAACTTCCAATCCTTTTTTAGACTGACTGGCTGATTTTTCTTCAACAGCTGGCATGATCTTGTTACTTTACTGCCAGATACTAGTGTATCAGTGTGACATGTGATTTCATCACATATTCTCGTGGCATGAATTCTTTAACATAACTTCTCTAGCTTTCCAACGCCACTCTTCTCTTTGATATCTAAAGAAGGATCAGAGCCTCCCTCCAAGGAATGCAGAGAGTCCAGTCCCTTCCCAGACTTTATGAAGTTACACAGGAAGGTCTCACATGTTTCACCAAATCCAACCAGAGTGTTTTGTGTCAACTCCTTTTGGACCACTTCTTCAGATTTCTCCACTGTTCATGCCTGGCTGAAGCTCTCCAGGCTTTTCAGCATCCACAAAGTATAGACACACTTGTCTCCCAAAGCATAGACATGGATTCCCCCCGACACATACACATGCTGAATTTAGAAAACACATTTAACGCATTTTAGGATATTTTATTAGGGCTTGAAGAAGATCTAAGAGATTATAGTAAAGAAAAGAAAAACAACAACAAAGAACAAAAGGAAAAGAAAAATTTGACCATTAATGTGAGATATTTATCCTAAAACCTAGAGTTTATGAATGTGCCTCTTCACAGGGAATCTCTTAGTGGATTGTCTCTTTGGGATTCAGTCTGCTTGCAAGTTTACAGAATCTACTTCATTGCTTCTGGCCAAAGTTCTTAAAATTTTGATTTCTTTTCTTTCCCTAGTACCATATACCTAAACAGGGACTCACACTCACACTCAGCTAGAGGAAGGGGAGCCAAGTCATATAATCAAAAATCTCTTCTGAGAGGCATGTAGACCCCTGAGGAAATCAGCAGACTTAGAGATTTATTTTTGGAGAACTTTATCAATGGGCTTCCCCAAAGGTAATGGTGGGTACCTCATTCACACATACACAACCAAAAGAAATATTATTTACTTAATGCACAAATACCTAACTAATAAAATATGAGTTCTTCCAAAACAAAGGAGGATGATACCCTAAAACAAATCTACCTTTCATTCTTTTTGAAGGAATTGCAGGTAAGAATGCTTGGTGGTTTAAAACATTTTATTCCCTCTTCCAACCATCAACAATTTAGAACTATCAGGGTCTATGGTCCTAGGTTACTGCTACAATAGTATTCTGAATTCTTTTTTCCCTTAACCCTACTTATTTCTATATGATTTTCCCGTTTCTTATGCAGAAGAGCTTTAAAGACCTGTGCTTCTGCCTCCCACCAACACCTTTTTTAAAAATTTGGCCTCTTTTATTGTTTTTTTGTTTATTTATTTTCATCCATCTTTATTCTTGGGCCTGTGTGAGCCTACCATTGCAGTGGCCTCTCTCGTTGCAGAGCACCGGCTCTGGGTGCATGCGCTCCAGATTTAGCTCATAATTGGACTCACCTGTCCAGCAGCTCTACAGGACATGGGATCTTCCTGGGCTAGGGATCAAACCGGTGCCCCTTGCACTGCAAGGCGGACTCTTTACCCACTGGACCAAGGCGGACTTTTAACGGAATTTTAGCATCCACAAAGTATAGACACACTTGTCTCCCAAAGCATAGACATGGATTCCCCCCGACACATACACATGCTGAATTTAGAAAACACATTTAACGCATTTTAGGATATTTTATTAGGGCTTGAAGAAGATCTAAGAGATTATAGTAAAGAAAAGAAAAACAACAACAAAGAACAAAAGGAAAAGAAAAATTTGACCATTAATGTGAGATATTTATCCTAAAACCTAGAGTTTATGAATGTGCCTCTTCACAGGGAATCTCTTAGTGGATTGTCTCTTTGGGATTCAGTCTGCTTGCAAGTTTACAGAATCTACTTCATTGCTTCTGGCCAAAGTTCTTAAAATTTTGATTTCTTTTCTTTCCCTAGTACCATATCCCTAAACAGGGACTCACACTCACACTCAGCTAGAGGAAGGGGAGCCAAGTCATATAATCAAAAATCTCTTCTGAGAGGCATGTAGACCCCTGAGGAAATCAGCAGACTTAGAGATTTATTTTTGGAGAACTTTATCAATGGGCTTCCCCAAAGGTAATGGTGGGTACCTCATTCACACATACACAACCAAAAGAAATATTATTTACTTAATGCACAAATACCTAACTAATAAAATATGAGTTCTTCCAAAACAAAGGAGGATGATACCCTAAAACAAATCTACCTTTCATTCTTTTTGAAGGAATTGCAGGTAAGAATGCTTGGTGGTTTAAAACATTTTATTCCCTCTTCCAACCATCAACAATTTAGAACTATCAGGGTCTATGGTCCTAGGTTACTGCTACAATAGTATTCTGAATTCTTTTTTCCCTTAACCCTACTTATTTCTATATGATTTTCCCGTTTCTTATGCAGAAGAGCTTTAAAGACCTGTGCTTCTGCCTCCCACCAACACCTTTTTTAAAAATTTGGCCTCTTTTATTGTTTTTTTGTTTATTTATTTTCATCCATCTTTATTCTTGGGCCTGTGTGAGCCTACCATTGCAGTGGCCTCTCTCGTTGCAGAGCACCGGCTCTGGGTGCATGCGCTCCAGATTTAGCTCATAATTGGACTCACCTGTCCAGCAGCTCTACAGGACATGGGATCTTCCTGGGCTAGGGATCAAACCGGTGCCCCTTGCACTGCAAGGCGGACTCTTTACCCACTGGACCACCAGGGAAAGCCCACCCTTTCTTATTTAGGCACCATCCTATCACAATGAAACTTACTGGATAATTCCTAAGCGCCTTAATATTTATATTCTTGGAGCATGAATGTGTTATTTGCTATAGGTGGTGTTAAGTTAGGAAGGGACTGGCTTATGAACCATTTAGTAAACTTCAGAAAGGCACTTTTTACAAGGAAGAAGGGAATGGAGTATGTGGCATTTTGTTGGCAAAAGTGTAGCTCTAAATAAAATCTGTGAACCACTGCTCTTAGGGAAGCTTATGCTTTACCCACTGAACTTTGTCCTCTTGTGGTGGGTGTGGTTGGTTTAGCTAGGAAGAAAGAAGGTGCCTGGCAGTTTCACTACCTTATCTTCAATTCTGGTGTTTCTGCAGTACATGGGAAGTATTCAATTTTCACATTTACTTTCTTTGAGTTCTATAACTACTCATATCAGGAACTTTAATTCAGTAAGCATTCAAAGAGGAGAGGGAACTGAATATGTATGTATGTGTCTATGTATCTATGTATCTATGTGTGTGTATGTTTATATACATAGAGAGAGAGAGAGAGAAATATATATATATATATCTCAGATATATACATATGGTGTTGAAATATCTCCAAATGAAGGCAAAAAGGTTTGTATACTGTGTCAACAAGTTTACCATATTTAAAATTCTACCTAACAGTTTCTATAATAACTCTAAATTAAAGAACAGTTGATACACCTACATTTTCAGAAAAGAAAAAAAATTGATCTTGTAACATATTTTAAATTATATCACTAGTAGAAAAAAGTTAATTTTTACTGGTAAAGTTAATTTCTTCCTTTCAGCTAAAAATTCATACTGAGAAAGCATAATCTGGGGAAATGATGTGTTTTATTCATGTCCTGAAAACAAAACTTACTGTCCTATTTTTAACCAAAAAGCAGTAATTACACAAATGCTATATATGTATACCATAAATGCAAATGCTATACATGTAGATACTTAAAATCTTAATGATAATTATACCTGAACTTTTGCTCAACACCCAGGGCCTGCAAAGACATGTCTGAACAGGTAGATCTGAACATGATTAAATGACATCTGTGGCCCATGTATTGCCGTCTTATAAAGCTCCAAGTATGACTGCTTCCTATTGCACAATTTTTAGAGCAGTAATTTTTTTTAATGTTGCACAAACATAATAAAGACACGAAAGGCTTATTTTTTTTCCCCTCTGGCCACTGAACTTTCATGAGAATGTTGTGAGAACCTCACTTCTTACCACACCAGCCCCCACCCTTGACAGTATTGCCCAATAAAAGCTAGATTTTCCAAATACTGTGTTTTAGCTGAGTTTGTAGCAATCACAAATCAGTCATTAGGAATCATGTGCATATAGCAAAGTGTATCTCCATAATATTTTGAATTGAATATAAGCACATATATTTAAATTAGTAATATCTGAAGAATCATATCTCAGGATTTTTCTGGTGGTCCAATGGTTAAGACTCTGGCTTCCAATGCAGGTGTGGGTTCAATCCTTGGTTAGGGAACTTAATCCCCACATACTGTGGACGATGGCCAAAACAAAACAAAAGTCAGACCTCAATAGTTTGGTTTTATGTGCAAACTCCACAGTGGCTATATTAGTAATTAACTTGTAATGTCCACTCAACAATCCTTCTGGAGTGAGCAAGTCATTCTCTAAGAAAAAGTTTGTGGGCAAAAAAAAAAAGCCTTAATTACCCTCTATGGGACTTTTTTCCCCGCTTTAAATTGGACAAAAGTGGCTCTTAGGTATAATTTTACATAACCTTAGTGGCATGTTGAAGTATGAGAGACATTTATACAATTACTAAATCTACTGACTGTTTATGTGCACAAACATGAAGATAGAGTTATTTTATTGCTGTAGCATTAGTTTTGTCTTCATTTTCAATACTCAGAGTCATCTTCAGAGAATATCAAAATGTCCCCTTTATTCTAATGTATGATTTTTTTTAAGGTTGTCTCTGTGTCCTTCTTAGAAAAATACTCTTTTGATCAATGAATCAATGATTGCAATTGAAAATGGTTTTGTAAAATTTTACCGAAAAAGTTTGGTGGCCTCCACAAGGGAAGATTTGATGGATATGCAAATGTGATTGGTTATGAAGTGGAAGCAAAAAATATATTACATTCATTTTAACTAAGGCAAAAGAGTCGAGCCAAAGTATATGACCACTGCAATTACCATCCAAGCGTGGCAGATATTCTGTTCTGGATGACCCACTAGTGACTTCTATTTTCAGGTTATTTTCCAAATTTTTATTGCCAGAATGATTTCTCAGGGCTCCCTGTCCCTGCTTTGAGACAGGATGCTGTGGCCCAAAGAACTCACTTCTTACCACACCAGCCCACCCTTGACAGTATTGCCCAATAAAGCTAGATTTTCCAAATACTGTGTTTTAGCTGAGTTTGTAGCAATCACAAATCAGTCATTAGGAATCATGTGCATATAGCAAAGTGTATCTCCATAATATTTTGAATTGAATATAAGCACATATATTTAAATTAGTAATATCTGAAGAATCATATCTCAGGATTTTTCTGGTGGTCCAATGGTTAAGACTCTGGCTTCCAATGCAGGTGTGGGTTCAATCCTTGGTTAGGGAACTTAATCCCCACATACTGTGGACGATGGCCAAAACAAAACAAAAGTCAGACCTCAATAGTTTGGTTTTATGTGCAAACTCCACAGTGGCTATATTAGTAATTAACTTGTAATGTCCACTCAACAATCCTTCTGGAGTGAGCAAGTCATTCTCTAAGAAAAAGTTTGTGGGCAAAAAAAAAAGCCTTAATTACCCTCTATGGGACTTTTTTTTCCCCCCGCTTCAAATTGGACAAAAGTGGCTCTTAGGTATAATTTTACATAACCTTAGTGGCATGTTGAAGTATGAGAGACATTTATACAATTACTAAATCTACTGACTGTTTATGTGCACAAACATGAAGATAGAGTTATTTTATTGCTGTAGCATTAGTTTTGTCTTCATTTTCAATACTCAGAGTCATCTTCAGAGAATATCAAAATGTCCCCTTTATTCTAATGTATGATTTTTTTTAAGGTTGTCTCTGTGTCCTTCTTAGAAAAATACTCTTTTGATCAATGAATCAATGATTGCAATTGAAAATGGTTTTGTAAAATTTTACCGAAAAAGTTTGGTGGCCTCCACAAGGGAAGATTTGATGGATATGCAAATGTGATTGGTTATGAAGTGGAAGCAAAAAATATATTACATTCATTTTAACTAAGGCAAAAGAGTCGAGCCAAAGTATATGACCACTGCAATTACCATCCAAGCGTGGCAGATATTCTGTTCTGGATGACCCACTAGTGACTTCTATTTTCAGGTTATTTTCCAAATTTTTATTGCCAGAATGATTTCTCAGGGCTCCCTGTCCCCTGCTTTGAGACAGGATGCTGTGGCTCCCATAATGTTAAGTCTATTCTCTGGGGTGGCCAGACCTCAGCTGAGGGCAAACCATTCTCAGGGTCATCACTCCATTCCCATGACCTGGATCTGATTAAACAAATTATAGTGGTGACCCAAAAGTATTTCTCCAACCAGTTAGGCAGAAACTTGGGACCTAAGCAAGAGACAAGTCACAAAGGAAAGCAACAGAGTGGAGATAATTTTTTCAGGCATAAGGACAGAAAACTGACAGTGTAAACCAGGGGCAGAATTTGATAAGCTTGGATGGAGATGGTGAACAGCAGCAGGAAACAAATAAAACATCGTGATATGACAAGCAATTACAGACTCTGCAGTAAGCATATGAGCAACCTGTTACATGAGTGAGTTGAAATGTTCCAACGACGGGGATCTAAGAATCTAACAAAAGAAATAGAATAATAAAAAGTGCTTAAACCCCATACCAAAAATTGCCCCTCGGTAACTCTATCTTGCCTGGTTTGTTTTCATAACTAATTTCCCATGTCTCCAGGTCAAACTGGTCATGGTCCATCTTGTTTTTTTTTTTTTTTTTTTTTTTTTTTTAAAGACTTATTTATTTATTTATTTTGGGCGGGGGTCGGGCTGGGGAGGGAGGAGAGCAGGCG
The DNA here is from genome assembly GCA_022376925.1 of Tragulus kanchil. Taxonomy (NCBI): domain Eukaryota; kingdom Metazoa; phylum Chordata; class Mammalia; order Artiodactyla; family Tragulidae; genus Tragulus; species Tragulus kanchil. The sequence goes on along the minus strand of JAIOJX010000004.1, from coordinate 268,994,447 downwards.
GGCCACTTCTATTGGTCTTTCGTTTCTCTATGTTCATCCGTCTTTGTTCTTTGACTCCTGTGGGCCTCCCATTGCGGTGGCGTCTGTCGTTTTAGAGCGCCGGCTCTGGGTTCGTTTCTCTATGTTCATCCGTCTTAGAAAAATACTCTTTTGATCAATGAATCAATGATTGCAATTGAAAATGGTTTTGTAAAATTTTACCGAAAAAGTTTGGTGGCCTCCACAAGGGAAGATTTGATGGATATGCAAATGTGATTGGTTATGAAGTGGAAGCAAAAAATATATTACATTCATTTTAACTAAGGCAAAAGAGTCGAGCCAAAGTATATGACCACTGCAATTACCATCCAAGCGTGGCAGATATTCTGTTCTGGATGACCCACTAGTGACTTCTATTTTCAGGTTATTTTCCAAATTTTTATTGCCAGAATGATTTCTCAGGGCTCCCTGTCCCCTGCTTTGAGACAGGATGCTGTGGCTCCCATAATGTTAAGTCTATTCTCTGGGGTGGCCAGACCTCAGCTGAGGGCAAACCATTCTCAGGGTCATCACTCCATTCCCATGACCTGGATCTGATTAAACAAATTATAGTGGTGACCCAAAAGTATTTCTCCAACCAGTTAGGCAGAAACTTGGGACCTAAGCAAGAGACAAGTCACAAAGGAAAGCAACAGAGTGGAGATAATTTTTTCAGGCATAAGGACAGAAAACTGACAGTGTAAACCAGGGGCAGAATTTGATAAGCTTGGATGGAGATGGTGAACAGCAGCAGGAAACAAATAAAACATCGTGATATGACAAGCAATTACAGACTCTGCAGTAAGCATATGAGCAACCTGTTACATGAGTGAGTTGAAATGTTCCAACGACGGGGATCTAAGAATCTAACAAAAGAAATAGAATAATAAAAAGTGCTTAAACCCCATACCAAAAATTGCCCCTCGGTAACTCTATCTTGCCTGGTTTGTTTTCATAACTAATTTCCCATGTCTCCAGGTCAAACTGGTCATGGTCCATCTTTTTTTTTTTTTTTTTTTTTTTTTTTTTTAAAGACTTATTTATTTATTTATTTTGGGCGGGGGTCGGGCTGGGGAGGGAGGAGAGCAGGCGGGCCACTTCTATTGGTCTTTCGTTTCTCTATGTTCATCCGTCTTTGTTCTTTGACTCCTGTGGGCCTCCCATTGCGGTGGCGTCTGTCGTTGCAGAGCGCCGGCTCTGGGTGCATGCGCTCCAGAGCTCCGGCTCGGTGATTGGACACATCAGTCCAGCTGCTCCGCGGCACGTGGGATCTTCCCAGGCCAGGGCTCGAACTGGCGCCCCTTGCACTGCAAGGCGGTGTCCTTACCCACTGGACCACCAGGGGAAGCCCGGTCCATCCTGTTTTAAAAGTTCACCACCCTGGACCAATCTCACTGGTTAAAATAAGCCATCTTTCTACAACTTGTAAACATGAAATTGGCCTGGAAATAATCTGTTTGGTTTTTCCCTTTGTAAATGTTAATCATATCCAAGTTAACAACATGAACTTGAAATTCAATTCAGTCTGGTTAGACATGAATTCAACTGAATTTAAAATTTTAAATGATAAGACACAATAAATATCATTAATACAAAAGAGAACGGGCACATTGTTTTATCGATATTTAAAATTGATATTTGCAAATTTGTTTTCTTCCCAAATGAAGCAGGTTGCAAGTGTTTGATTTAACAGTATTTAATAGTTTGATTTAGCAACCTGTTCCACAGCTGCTTGCTATTGGGGAATTGCATCCATAGACAATTTCAGAGTCAAATTCTTTGTAATTCATTTTTGTATAGCTAAATGGATTAACTGGCAAAAAAGATATTTTATCTTTCTTCTTGAGAATATAGTAATTTAGCCAAGGGGTTTCCCTGGTGGTCCAGTGGTTAAGAATTCACCTTGTAATACAGGAGACGTGGGTTTGTTTTCAGGTCAGGAAACTAAGACTCCATGTGCCTTGGATAAATGACGCCCCTGTATGACAACTACTGAACCCTCCCTCTGAAGAAGGTGTGCCACAAACAATGAGCCCTTGTGCTGCACCTACTGAAGTCTGCATTCTCTGGAGCACATACAACACAACTACTGACCCCACACGCCACGACTAGAGTCTGTAAGCCACAAGCAAAGATCTTGCATGACACAGTGGAGATCCTGCATGGTGCAACAAAGACTGAACTCAGCCAAATCAATCAATATATACTGAAATAATAATAATAATTTAGCCAGGCTACAATCAACTCTTTTGATGGTCATTTATTGGAGACCTATGTATACGAGACCTCTCCAATGAGTGCCTGAAAAATCACCACGTGTGTGTACGTTCAGTTGCTCAGGCGTGTCCAACTCTTTGAGACCCTATGGACTGCAGCCCATCAGGCTTCTCTTTCCATGGAATTTTCCAGGCAAGAATACTGGCATGGGTTGCCATCTCCTACTCCAGTAGAATACTCCCAACCCAAGGATCGAAGCTGTATCTCCTGCGTCTTCTGCATTGGCAGGCAGATTCTTTACCACTGAGACACGTGGGAAGCCCTAATGGTTAACTGAAAATCACCATAGACAAGATCAGTATGTTCCACACTCATTGCAAGGAAAAAGGAGCTTACTGCAGCAGAGAGATCTTTGCTTTCTCACAAGTCTCCTGCTGTTTTGCCATTTCTTGTTTTACTATATCATAGCTTAAGATCCTAGAGGAAAACGGAATAAGAAGAGAATAGGTACAATGGTAAAGTTTCTATGTGGGGCAGGGATACACTTACAGCTAGGCTCTTCCTTCTGGGGAATTGCATCCATAGACAATTTCAGAGTCAAATTCTTTGTAATTCATTTTGTATAGCTAAATGGATTAACTGGCAAAAAAGATATTTTATCTTTCTTCTTGAGAATATAGTAATTTAGCCAAGGGGTTTCCCTGGTGGTCCAGTGGTTAAGAATTCACCTTGTAATACAGGAGACGTGGGTTTGTTTTCAGGTCAGGAAACTAAGACTCCATGTGCCTTGGATAAATGACGCCCCTGTATGACAACTACTGAACCCTCCCTCTGAAGAAGGTGTGCCACAAACAATGAGCCCTTGTGCTGCACCTACTGAAGTCTGCATTCTCTGGAGCACATACAACACAACTACTGACCCCACACGCCACGACTAGAGTCTGTAAGCCACAAGCAAAGATCTTGCATGACACAGTGGAGATCCTGCATGGTGCAACAAAGACTGAACTCAGCCAAATCAATCAATATATACTGAAATAATAATAATAATTTAGCCAGGCTACAATCAACTCTTTTGATGGTCATTTATTGGAGACCTATGTATACGAGACCTCTCCAATGAGTGCCTGAAAAATCACCACGTGTGTGTACGTTCAGTTGCTCAGGCGTGTCCAACTCTTTGAGACCCTATGGACTGCAGCCCATCAGGCTTCTCTTTCCATGGAATTTTCCAGGCAAGAATACTGGCATGGGTTGCCATCTCCTACTCCAGTAGAATACTCCCAACCCAAGGATCGAAGCTGTATCTCCTGCGTCTTCTGCATTGGCAGGCAGATTCTTTACCACTGAGACACGTGGGAAGCCCTAATGGTTAACTGAAAATCACCATAGACAAGATCAGTATGTTCCACACTCATTGCAAGGAAAAAGGAGCTTACTGCAGCAGAGAGATCTTTGCTTTCTCACAAGTCTCCTGCTGTTTTGCCATTTCTTGTTTTACTATATCATAGCTTAAGATCCTAGAGGAAAACGGAATAAGAAGAGAATAGGTACAATGGTAAAGTTTCTATGTGGGGCAGGGGATACACTTACAGCTAGGCTCTTCCTTCTGGGGGATGCAGCTAAATAGGGAAAAGGGAGATGGTGGCATGACAGGGAAATCAAGCAGGGGAGCCTCAAAGATTCTACTTTTTAACAATATGGTTGGAAGAATCAGCCCTAATGAGGTGGATGGATCTAGAACCTATCATAAAAAGTGAAGTAAGTCAAAAACAGAAAAGCAAGTACAGTATACTAACACATATATATGGAATCTAGTAAGAGGGTAATGGTGACACATGCAGTGAAGCAATGGAAAAACAGACATAGAGAACAGACATATGGACATTGTGGGGTATGAACAGTGGGTGGGAGGCATAGAGGGAGTAACATGGAAACCTACACTATCATATGTGAAAAAGATAGCTATTGTCATTGCCTTACAGGAATAGGAGATTCTGCAGGGGCGGGCTGCGATGGCCTGGAGGGGTAGGATGGAGGGGACTGGGCAGGGGGAGGGTGCCAGGGATATGCATATGACTGATCTGGGAATATATGTGTCTGTGAACAACAAAACTGTGTAAAGTTTATAAAAAAAAAAAAAAAACCCAAATATGGTTGGACTTCCCCAGTGGTCCAGTGGTTAAGAATCTGCCTTGTGATGCAGAGGACGAAGGTTCAATCCTTGGTCTGGGAGCTAAGATCCCACATGCCAGGTACATCACAGGTGCTGAGCCTTTGGGCCTTAGAGCCTGTGCTTTGCAACAAGAGAAGCCCGCACACCTCGACTGGAGAGTAGCCTCCACTTGCCACAGCTAGAGAAAAGCCCACGGGCAGCAACAAAACCCAACATAGCCTAAATAAGTACAATTATTTTTAATTTTTTTTAAAAATTGCTTTATATTTTAAAACAACACAACGTAGTCATCATGAATGCTTTCTTACCGATATAGCTTTTGGTTATGGCTCATATTTCTCCCAAACTTTGTGCTTTTTGTTGTTAAATTAGACATTAAATTATAGTAATAAATAATGAGAATAGCTTTGTTCTTAAAGATGAGATATAAAGTAATATTCATTTCAGGATGACTATTTTTCTTTGGTTCTATGTTCATAGTTTGTACCTCTAGCTCATAGTAACCATCAACAGAGCAATGACTTCTTTCCTCGATATTTTCTTAGACTATGAATGTGATTTATAAGCATCTTTCATCAGATGACAACAAAAAGAAGAATTTTATGTTTGTGAAGTATTTATAGTTTTCAAATTCTTTCACATACATTATTTCATTTGATTAACAACCCTGGCAGATGGCCAAAGCAGACATATTTATCCCTGCTCTAAAGAAACGGAGACTTAGGTTATAAAATTCGCCTAAGGCATCACAGGCAATGGTAGGGAACTGTAGGTTTTAAACCCAAACCATGTGTGTTCACACCCAGGTCATGTAATCCAAATTCAAATTCCTCTCCTCCATATTCAGCCTCCTACGTTATGACGCCGAATGGATTGATTGGCACCATGACTTTTACCCATCAGTGTTATAGATGTTAATAATATAGATGATTTTATCCCCATGTTTACTTAGCATAATAAAAGAGATAGGTAATAAATTAAAAGTAACTAGCTACCCCAGTGCTTAAAGCAACTTGAAAGACAATATTAAATCATCATGGAAAGAGTATTACAAATGACCAAAAAGAAAGTAAGAAAATAAAAGAGCAATGGTCCCTTACAACACGTTTTTTAAAAAGTTGCTTATTAGGAAAAAACCATTTTGTCTGAAATTAAAAAAGACTAAATCCCTCTCCTAGTGACTGGCTAATATATTAGCCTTCCTGGGGATAATTTGTATATTTTGAAAAGATCTATTTGATAAACCATACTACAGGGGAAATCTTAAGGCTATTTTTAAACCACTGAGCCTTTCAGGGACTCTTGTCTGCATCAGGTATACATGACTCTCCATTTGATCTGTTATTATTACTATTCCTCAAAGGTAACACAGTAGTAACTTAGAATACCACTTCTGAATGGTTAGTCTGTTTTCTCTCCACATTTTTTTTTTTAACTGCACTGTTCATGTGGAACTTCCCCCAACTAGGAATCAAACCCACATCCCTTACTTTGGAAGCATGGAGTCTTAACCACTGGACCGCTATGGAAGTCCTCTCTACATTTTTGGATATTCAAGTTAATGGAGAAATAGAATTATTTCTGGAATTTTTCTTGTTTACCAATTTTTCTTGTTTACTTCAATTTACCATTATGTCAGAGCCAGACATCAGGAAATTCAAAGACCAATTGAACTCGGTCTATGAACTTAAGAATTTTACAAGAGCAATTTCTCTATGACTAGCAAGATTTACTCATAACCTCAACTGATAATTAGTAGGTAACATTTGAGGCTGATTCCTTTTCTGACAATGCTTCCAACCTATAGAGATGGGCCCTAAGACTTCCTTAGCCACTAGGACTGGCCATTGACTCCAGCAGAACTAATTAAATTCTTTCTACTGAATTTCCAGTATGTATTTGGAGCAGGCTTCATGTTGTATGACTTCTCTTTCTGTGGAACTCAGGCTCTAGGTCACACAGGTTTCGATAGTTGTGGCACATGGGTTCCACAGTTGTGGCTCCGAGACTCTGGAGCACAGGCTCCATAAGGTTGGTGGCTTTTACCCATCAGTGTTATAGATGTTAATAATATAGATGATTTTATCCCCATGTTTACTTAGCATAATAAAAGAGATAGGTAATAAATTAAAAGTAACTAGCTACCCCAGTGCTTAAAGCAACTTGAAAGACAATATTAAATCATCATGGAAAGAGTATTACAAATGACCAAAAAGAAAGTAAGAAAATAAAAGAGCAATGGTCCCTTACAACACGTTTTTTAAAAAGTTGCTTATTAGGAAAAAACCATTTTGTCTGAAATTAAAAAAGACTAAATCCCTCTCCTAGTGACTGGCTAATATATTAGCCTTCCTGGGGATAATTTGTATATTTTGAAAAGATCTATTTGATAAACCATACTACAGGGGAAATCTTAAGGCTATTTTTAAACCACTGAGCCTTTCAGGGACTCTTGTCTGCATCAGGTATACATGACTCTCCATTTGATCTGTTATTATTACTATTCCTCAAAGGTAACACAGTAGTAACTTAGAATACCACTTCTGAATGGTTAGTCTGTTTTCTCTCCACATTTTTTTTTTTAACTGCACTGTTCATGTGGAACTTCCCCCAACTAGGAATCAAACCCACATCCCTTACTTTGGAAGCATGGAGTCTTAACCACTGGACCGCTATGGAAGTCCTCTCTACATTTTTGGATATTCAAGTTAATGGAGAAATAGAATTATTTCTGGAATTTTTCTTGTTTACCAATTTTTCTTGTTTACTTCAATTTACCATTATGTCAGAGCCAGACATCAGGAAATTCAAAGACCAATTGAACTCGGTCTATGAACTTAAGAATTTTACAAGAGCAATTTCTCTATGACTAGCAAGATTTACTCATAACCTCAACTGATAATTAGTAGGTAACATTTGAGGCTGATTCCTTTTCTGACAATGCTTCCAACCTATAGAGATGGGCCCTAAGACTTCCTTAGCCACTAGGACTGGCCATTGACTCCAGCAGAACTAATTAAATTCTTTCTACTGAATTTCCAGTATGTATTTGGAGCAGGCTTCATGTTGTATGACTTCTCTTTCTGTGGAACTCAGGCTCTAGGTCACACAGGTTTCGATAGTTGTGGCACATGGGTTCCACAGTTGTGGCTCCGAGACTCTGGAGCACAGGCTCCATAATTGTGGCTCATGGGCTTAGCTGCTTCACAGCATGTGGGATCTTCTTGGATCAGGGTTTGAACCCATGTCTCCTGCATCGGTAGGCAAACTCTTTACCACTGAGCTACCAGGAAGCCCCCTCTCAGTGTATTTTTGATGAATCAATGAACAGGCCTCCTGGAGGTCAAGCACCTGGAGGTCAAGGAGATTCCTCCCTTGGGAAAACAGGATTGCAGAGGGAGATGAGTCCCAGAGAATACTAAATCCTGTATTTCTGGCCTGGAAGCCACTGATCCACTTACAGGAAGAGCAGAGATTCAGAAGTAGAGATGGGTGGATGGTGTCCACCTGCGGGGCTGGAAGAGAAAGCAAACCCACTAGAGTTTTAGAGCAAAGGAGAAAAGATCCTCAGACAGAAGGAGAAGATCCTCCTTTAGTATCCTAAACCATGACTAATCGCCACTGGGAAGCTCCTCTTCTGTTATCTCCTTCGTATAATCAAACGAGATGGGCTCACATGAAACTAGGCAAGTTTTCTCTCTTTTTTTTTTTTTTGCCTCAAAGTCATCGTTTTTATTTCTCATCCATCTTTATTCTTTGGCCTGTGTGGGCCTCCCATTGCAGTGGCCTCTCTCGTTGCAGAGCACCGGCTCTGGGCGCATGTGCTCTAGAGTGCTGGCTGGTAACTGGGCACACCTGTCCAGCGGCTCCACAGCATGTGGAATCTTCCTGGGCCACGGATCGAACCGGTGGCCTTCACACTGCAAGGCAGAGTTTTCATCCACTGAATCACCAGGGAAGCCATAAGGCAAGCCTTTTGATTAATTCATGTGTGTGTGTCTGTAGGTATGATGTATGTATCTATTTGAGGCTGTCCTGGGTCTTCACTGCTGCAGAGAGGCTTTCTCTAGCCCCCAGGAGTGAGGGTTACTCTCTCACCACAGTGCACAACCTTCTCCTTGCCATGGCTCTCTTGCTGTGGAACTCAGGCTCTAGGTCACACAGGTTTCGATAGTTGTGGCACATGGGTTCCACAGTTGTGGCTCCGAGACTCTGGAGCACAGGCTCCATAATTGTGGCTCATGGGCTTAGCTGCTTCACAGCATGTGGGATCTTCTTGGATCAGGGTTTGAACCCATGTCTCCTGCATCGGTAGGCAAACTCTTTACCACTGAGCTACCAGGAAGCCCCCTCTCAGTGTATTTTTGATGAATCAATGAACAGGCCTCCTGGAGGTCAAGCACCTGGAGGTCAAGGAGATTCCTCCCTTGGGAAAACAGGATTGCAGAGGGAGATGAGTCCCAGAGAATACTAAATCCTGTATTTCTGGCCTGGAAGCCACTGATCCACTTACAGGAAGAGCAGAGATTCAGAAGTAGAGATGGGTGGATGGTGTCCACCTGCGGGGCTGGAAGAGAAAGCAAACCCACTAGAGTTTTAGAGCAAAGGAGAAAAGATCCTCAGACAGAAGGAGAAGATCCTCCTTTAATATCCTAAACCATGACTAATCGCCACTGGGAAGCTCCTCTTCTGTTATCTCCTTCGTATAATCAAACGAGATGGGCTCACATGAAACTAGGCAAGTTTTCTCTCTTTTTTTTTTTTTTGCCTCAAAGTCATCGTTTTTATTTCTCATCCATCTTTATTCTTTGGCCTGTGTGGGCCTCCCATTGCAGTGGCCTCTCTCGTTGCAGAGCACCGGCTCTGGGCGCATGTGCTCTAGAGTGCTGGCTGGTAACTGGGCACACCTGTCCAGCGGCTCCACAGCATGTGGGATCTTCCTGGGCCACGGATCGAACCGGTGGCCTTCACACTGCAAGGCAGAGTTTTCATCCACTGAATCACCAGGGAAGCCATAAGGCAAGCCTTTTGATTAATTCATGTGTGTGTGTCTGTAGGTATGATGTATGTATCTATTTGAGGCTGTCCTGGGTCTTCACTGCTGCAGAGAGGCTTTCTCTAGCCCCCAGGAGTGAGGGTTACTCTCTCACCACAGTGCACAACCTTCTCCTTGCCATGGCTCTCTTGCTGTAGAGCTCTGGCTCAGTAGTTGTGACTCACAGGCTCAGTTGCTCTGTGGCATGTGGGATTCTTCTGGACCAGGAATCAAACCTGTGTGCCCTGCATTGGCAGGTGAATTCCTAACCACTGGACCACCAAGGAAGTCCCTGGGCAGATCTTTAGCTGAACAGTCTCATGCATAATTGTATATGCTAAACAGAAGTTAGCATTAGATGTGAAGAGCCGACATATTGGAAATGCCCTGAGGCTGGGAAAGATTAAGGGCAGGAAGGATAGGGGTGACCAAGGATGAGATGGCTGGATAGCATCACTGACTCAATGGACATGAGTCTGAGCATACTCCAGGAGACAGTGAAGGACAGGGATGCTGCAAGCCAAGGACGCTGCAGTCCATGGGTTGCAAAGAGTCAGATGAGACATAGTGACTGAACAACAATGAACAACGAACAGAGGTATTTCAGATTATTCATAGCTAGCTGTAGAAAATTCACCAGAGACACTGAGTGGCACTTAGCATATTGACTGAAACAATGTTCTGGCTCAATAAATAGGTGTTGACTTGATCCAAGAATGGCAGAATAAAAAAATGAAAGAATGAAAAGGAAGCAAATGAATCAATCAACTGTGGGGGTCAATCCCTAAACTGCGCCATGTAGGTGATGGGTTAAACCATGTGCCAAAGAACACTGGGTCAGGGACATGCTGAAATGTTTATAATCATTTACATTAGAAAAAGGCAGCAAACTAAACCATGGAGATTTTAAAAAATGAACATTAGCTTATTAAGAACTCTGTTTAGCTTTGTTTGGTTAATAGCATGGAACGCCTTTTCCCTGTAGAGGGTTTCGGTCGTCTGACTCTGGCTGAGAAATTTGAAGAAATGAATAATCTCAAAGTCTGAAAAACACAGGGAAGCCATAAGGCAAGCCTTTTGATTAATTCATGTGTGTGTGTCTGTAGGTATGATGTATGTATCTATTTGAGGCTGTCCTGGGTCTTCACTGCTGCAGAGAGGCTTTCTCTAGCCCCCAGGAGTGAGGGTTACTCTCTCACCACAGTGCACAACCTTCTCCTTGCCATGGCTCTCTTGCTGTAGAGCTCTGGCTCAGTAGTTGTGACTCACAGGCTCAGTTGCTCTGTGGCATGTGGGATTCTTCTGGACCAGGAATCAAACCTGTGTGCCCTGCATTGGCAGGTGAATTCCTAACCACTGGACCACCAAGGAAGTCCCTGGGCAGATCTTTAGCTGAACAGTCTCATGCATAATTGTATATGCTAAACAGAAGTTAGCATTAGATGTGAAGAGCCGACATATTGGAAATGCCCCTGAGGCTGGGAAAGATTAAGGGCAGGAAGGATAGGGGTGACCAAGGATGAGATGGCTGGATAGCATCACTGACTCAATGGACATGAGTCTGAGCATACTCCAGGAGACAGTGAAGGACAGGGATGCTGCAAGCCAAGGACGCTGCAGTCCATGGGTTGCAAAGAGTCAGATGAGACATAGTGACTGAACAACAATGAACAACGAACAGAGGTATTTCAGATTATTCATAGCTAGCTGTAGAAAATTCACCAGAGACACTGAGTGGCACTTAGCATATTGACTGAAACAATGTTCTGGCTCAATAAATAGGTGTTGACTTGATCCAAGAATGGCAGAATAAAAAAATGAAAGAATGAAAAGGAAGCAAATGAATCAATCAACTGTGGGGGTCAATCCCTAAACTGCGCCATGTAGGTGATGGGTTAAACCATGTGCCAAAGAACACTGGGTCAGGGACATGCTGAAATGTTTATAATCATTTACATTTGAAAAAGGCAGCAAACTAAACCATGGAGATTTTAAAAAATGAACATTAGCTTATTAAGAACTCTGTTTAGCTTTGTTTGGTTAATAGCATGGAACGCCTTTTCCCTGTAGAGGGTTTCGGTCGTCTGACTCTGGCTGAGAAATTTGAAGAAATGAATAATCTCAAAGTCTGAAAAACACATAAAACTAAAGTTGAATTATATGCTTGAAAGAATAAATATAATGCTCATTCAAAAACAAAAGCCATTTCAGGTATGAAGATGTGGTATTTCTTAAAATTTCTGTGATAATTAAATGCTATTTTACTATTTATTTTTAACATTTTTATTGTGGCAAAATATACATAGCATAAAATGCACCATTTTAACCATTTTTAAGTATACAATGCATTGACATTAAGTAGCTTTACTGTGTTGTGAAACTTTCATCAATATCAATTTCCAGAACTTTATTCTCATCTCAAACAGATATTCTATACCCACTGAACAATAACTGCTTTCTCTTCTTCCTCCAGCCCTTGGTAAACTCTAGTCTCTATAAATTTGCCTGTTTTAGGCATCTTATTTGAAATGAATCATACAATTCATGTTCCTTTATCTGGCTTATTTTACTGAGCATTGTTATCAAGGTTTACCTGTGTTGTAAGATGAATCAGAATTTCATTTCTTTTATTTTCTTAAATCTGAATATACATTTCATTGTATGTATATACCACATTTTGTTGATCCATTCATTCATTGATGGGTATTTAAATTGCTTCCACCTTTTGTCTATTGTGAATAATGCTGCTAAGAACATTGGTGTACAATCAATTCTTTGGTTTATATATCTAGCAGTGGAATTGCTGGATCATATGATATTCTTTTTGAGAAACTAGAGGTTTTTTTAAACTTCTTGAAGAACTAATGTTTTTTTTCTGTGACTGAATATTTTTCTTAATTGCTAAGTTAATAAACTGTAGATTTGGCTATGTGATGCAGGAGCTTATACTATCAGAATATAAAATTTAGCAGGAATTTTAATCATAATATTTTACAGGAAAAAATAATTTCTTCACAATATTGAGGGCTAAAGAACATTCTTGGGATGTGGTAGAAGCTAAGAAGGTAACTGATGAAACTATTACAATCAGAATATAACAAAGACAGTATTAATAAAAGTACATTTGTTCTTCCTTCTCCCCTTCCTCCTAACTTCAGCCTTTGGGTCAATGCAAAACCAGTCCTCAGCGTCTATGTCTCAATCGGCATGCTACCATGTGGTCCAAATGTCCTCCCTCTTCCCTTTTGATGACTATTGTTTGACTCTTATCTACCCAAGGACAAAACAAAACAAATTATTTCCTTCATTGTCTCATCTTCTCACTTCCAAAATAAAAAAAATTGTTGTTATCATCTTTATTTCATTAGTTAACATTTCCACGTGGGCTTATTGTTTCTTAAAAATCTTACCCGCACCTCTTAATCTTGCATGTCTTTCCATTAATAATGAGATCTCAGGGACTTTCCATATGGTCCAGAGGCAGACTTCAAGCTCCCAATGCAGGGGCCCAGTTTCAGTGCCTGGTCAGGGAACTAGATCCCACATATTCCAACTAAAGATCCTGCATGCTGCTACAAAAACAGAAGATTCGGTGTGCTGGAGCTAAGACCCAGAGCAGTCATGTACACATGTTTCCTTTGGAATAATATGTATTTAGATTATCTGACCATATTTTAATTGTCCTGTTTGGAGAATTTCCCAGCAGCACAGTCATTAGAACTCCAAGCTCTCAGTGCCATGGGCCTGGGTTCAATCCTCGGTTAGGGAACAAGCTGTATGGGGAAAAAAGTGTTGCTTTATTTTTTCTTCTGTTGAGTTGTTTGAGCTGTTTATGTAATTTGGAGCCCTAGTTGAATGTTAACAAAATTGGTGTACAATCAATTCTTTGGTTTATATATCTAGCAGTGGAATTGCTGGATCATATGATATTCTTTTGAGAAACTAGAGGTTTTTAAACTTCTTGAAGAACTAATGTTTTTTCTGTGACTGAATATTTTTCTTAATTGCTAAGTTAATAAACTGTAGATTTGGCTATGTGATGCAGGAGCTTATACTATCAGAATATAAAATTTAGCAGGAATTTTAATCATAATATTTTACAGGAAAAAATAATTTCTTCACAATATTGAGGGCTAAAGAACATTCTTGGGATGTGGTAGAAGCTAAGAAGGTAACTGATGAAACTATTACAATCAGAATATAACAAAGACAGTATTAATAAAAGTACATTTGTTCTTCCTTCTCCCCTTCCTCCTAACTTCAGCCTTTGGGTCAATGCAAAACCAGTCCTCAGCGTCTATGTCTCAATCGGCATGCTACCATGTGGTCCAAATGTCCTCCCTCTTCCCTTTTGATGACTATTGTTTGACTCTTATCTACCCAAGGACAAAACAAAACAAATTATTTCCTTCATTGTCTCATCTTCTCACTTCCAAAATAAAAAAAATTGTTGTTATCATCTTTATTTCATTAGTTAACATTTCCACGTGGGCTTATTGTTTCTTAAAAATCTTACCCGCACCTCTTAATCTTGCATGTCTTTCCATTAATAATGAGATCTCAGGGACTTTCCATATGGTCCAGAGGCAGACTTCAAGCTCCCAATGCAGGGGCCCAGTTTCAGTGCCTGGTCAGGGAACTAGATCCCACATATTCCAACTAAAGATCCTGCATGCTGCTACAAAAACAGAAGATTCGGTGTGCTGGAGCTAAGACCCAGAGCAGTCATGTACACATGTTTCCTTTGGAATAATATGTATTTAGATTATCTGACCATATTTTAATTGTCCTGTTTGGAGAATTTCCCAGCAGCACAGTCATTAGAACTCCAAGCTCTCAGTGCCATGGGCCTGGGTTCAATCCTCGGTTAGGGAACAAGCTGTATGGGGAAAAAAGTGTTGCTTTATTTTTTCTTCTGTTGAGTTGTTTGAGCTGTTTATGTAATTTGGATATTAACCCCTTACTGGATATTTTATTTCAAATACTTTCTCTCATTCAGTAAGTTGCTTTTTCACTTTGTTGATGGCTTCTTTTACTGTGGAAATGCTTTCTACTTTGTTGTGGTATTATTTGTTTGTTTTTGCTTTTGTTGCCTTTACTTCTGGAGTCAGATTAAAAATTCAATACCAAGACTGATATGTTATCAGATATGTTTTCTTCTAGAAGTTGTATTCAAGTCTTTAAGTCAAGTTACATTCAAGTCTTTCATCCATTTTGAGTTAATTTTTGTGTATAGTGTAAGATAGTGGTGTAGTTTCATTCTTCTGCATGTGGCTGTCCAGTTTTTCCAGCATAATTAACTGGAGAAACTGCCCGTTCCCTATTATGTCTTTTTGGCTCCTTTATCATAAATTAGCTGACCATTTTTGTGTGAGTTTATTACTGGACATTCTGTTCTGTGGAACAATGTGTCTGATTTTATGCCAATACTACACTGATTGTTAGATGTCTGAAATATAGTTCGAAACCAAGGCTTTGTCTTTCTCAAAATTGCTTTGTCTCTTTGAGGTTATTTTTTTTCATACTTTTTTTTTTTTTTTACTTCACTGGGTCTTCATTGCTGTACTTGGGCTGCCTCTAATTGTGGTGGGGGCAGGGCAAGGGGTGGGAGGGGAGCAGGGCCTACTCTTCATTGAAGCGCAGAGGCTCTAGAGAGCTTGGGCTTCAGTAGTTGTGGTGCATGGGCTTAGTCACCTCACAGTATGTGAGATCTTCCCAGACAAGGATTGAACTCATGTCTCCTGTGTTAGGCAGGCCCCGGGGCTTCAATAGATCCCACATATTCCAACTAAAGATCCTGCATGCTGCTACAAAAACAGAAGATTCGGTGTGCTGGAGCTAAGACCCAGAGCAGTCATGTACACATGTTTCCTTTGGAATAATATGTATTTAGATTATCTGACCATATTTTAATTGTCCTGTTTGGAGAATTTCCCAGCAGCACAGTCATTAGAACTCCAAGCTCTCAGTGCCATGGGCCTGGGTTCAATCCTCGGTTAGGGAACAAGCTGTATGGGGAAAAAAGTGTTGCTTTATTTTTTCTTCTGTTGAGTTGTTTGAGCTGTTTATGTAATTTGGATATTAACCCCTTACTGGATATTTTATTTCAAATACTTTCTCTCATTCAGTAAGTTGCTTTTTCACTTTGTTGATGGCTTCTTTTACTGTGGAAATGCTTTCTACTTTGTTGTGGTATTATTTGTTTGTTTTTGCTTTTGTTGCCTTTACTTCTGGAGTCAGATTAAAAATTCAATACCAAGACTGATATGTTATCAGATATGTTTTCTTCTAGAAGTTGTATTCAAGTCTTTAAGTCAAGTTACATTCAAGTCTTTCATCCATTTTGAGTTAATTTTTGTGTATAGTGTAAGATAGTGGTGTAGTTTCATTCTTCTGCATGTGGCTGTCCAGTTTTTCCAGCATAATTAACTGGAGAAACTGCCCGTTCCCTATTATGTCTTTTTGGCTCCTTTATCATAAATTAGCTGACCATTTTTGTGTGAGTTTATTACTGGACATTCTGTTCTGTGGAACAATGTGTCTGATTTTATGCCAATACTACACTGATTGTTAGATGTCTGAAAGATAGTTGAAACCAAGGCTTTGTCTTTCTCAAAATTGCTTTGTCTCTTTGAGGTTATTTTTTTTCATACTTTTTTTTTTTTTTTACTTCACTGGGTCTTCATTGCTGTACTTGGGCTGCCTCTAATTGTGGTGGGGGCAGGGCAAGGGGTGGGAGGGGAGCAGGGCCTACTCTTCATTGAAGCGCAGAGGCTCTAGAGAGCTTGGGCTTCAGTAGTTGTGGTGCATGGGCTTAGTCACCTCACAGTATGTGAGATCTTCCCAGACAAGGATTGAACTCATGTCTCCTGTGTTGGCAGGCAGGTTCTCAACCACTGGACCACCAGGGAAGTCCTTCCATATAAAATTTTAAATTATTTGTTATAGTTCTATGAAAAGTTCCATTGGCATTTGCATACAGAATGCACTGAATCAGTAAGCATGCTGTCTGTCTCCACCTGTGTGTGTTTTTCCTTTAAGCCACCTTGAATACAGCATTCCACTCCTCTGGTTCGCAAACTTTCTGCTGAAAAATCAGCTGATACTCTCCTGGGAGGTTCCTTTATATGTAACAAGTTCTTTTTCTGCTTACCATCTTCCTCTACTTCACGGTAATTATTTATCCCTGAAAAGTTTCTCTTTGCTTTAGTTATTTTAAGGTGAAAAAAAATAGCACTAAGTTTAATAGGTACTGTCTGAGTCACAATTCCCCAAGCCAAAAGCAACATGTTTTCAAGGAAAGTTTCTCCCATGTTCTCCACTTTCAAACTTTAAAAAGACAGATTTGGCAAAATCCACCTGTAGTCCTTCAGATTAAAAGGGGAGGTCAAGGAAGAAGGTAGTCTGGAGAAGCGGTCAAATTACACTGAGGCTTAAAATGACCTTGAGTTCTGAGAGCTGCCGAGTGAGGAGAGAAGAAAAATACGGTGATTCTAAAAGGAGATTCTAGGTGTCATTTGATTTGTGTTTTGCCAAGTAGGCAGGGAAAACTAAGAGGAGGAGAAATGATCATAGATAGAATTCTTAATTCATAAACTCAGTGCAACTGCATTGTAACAAAGCTGGTCAAGTAAGTGATTATAAGAAATGCTACAAGAACTGTTGTGGGTTTCAAAGAATTCACAGAAGAGTAGTACTGAACAAAATTTTCTTTAATATTTTCTGGAATAAGGAAGTACGTTCTAAGCTATGGAGCAGAGGCTTCTGTGATGGTTTTAGTGATTGTCATTGTTAAGATAAAGTAATTTTACCACCATCTTTATTTTTGAAGAGTGTGCTGGACCAACTTTATATATCAAATGCCAAAAGATACAGAAAAGTTCTAAACATTTTTCTTACAAATCTGGAGCACAGAACAGGAATGGCAACTGGGATAAGAAGATTGTATATACATACATATTTCCTCTAGTCAGTGAACACTAAAATTATAACAGTTATAAATGACAACTTTTGAAAGAAAGAATTGTTTAGGGACTTACCTGGTGGTCCAGTGGTAAAGAATCTGCCTTGCAATGCAGGGGATGCAGGTTCGATCCCTGATCAGGGAACTAAGATCCCACATGCCTGCAAGCCACTGCTATTGAGTCGTGAGCTTTGCAACTAAAACCCCAATCAAATAAATGCATTAAATAATTTCTAAAAATAAAAAAAAGAAAGAATTGTTTAGATGCACTAGTACAAAATCTTTAAATATTAACAGGTAAAAACAAAACAAAACAGGGGCTTCCCCTGGTGGTCCAGTGGGTAAGGACACCGCCTTGCAGTGCAAGGGGCACCGGTTCGATCCCTGGCCTGGGAAGATCCCACGTGCTGCAGAGCGGCTGGACCAATGTGTCCAATTACCAGAGCCAGAGCTCTGGTGCTCTGCAACAACAGAGGCCACTGCGATGGGAGGCCCACAGGAGCCAAAGAACAAAGACATTTGGCTCACTGTAGTTCATAAGGGAGGTCAAGGAAGAAGGTAGTCTGGAGAAGCGGTCAAATTACACTGAGGCTTAAAATGACCTTGAGTTCTGAGAGCTGCCGAGTGAGGAGAGAAGAAAAATACGGTGATTCTAAAAGGAGATTCTAGGTGTCATTTGATTTGTGTTTTGCCAAGTAGGCAGGGAAAACTAAGAGGAGGAGAAATGATCATAGATAGAATTCTTAATTCATAAACTCAGTGCAACTGCATTGTAACAAAGCTGGTCAAGTAAGTGATTATAAGAAATGCTACAAGAACTGTTGTGGGTTTCAAAGAATTCACAGAAGAGTAGTACTGAACAAAATTTTCTTTAATATTTTCTGGAATAAGGAAGTACGTTCTAAGCTATGGAGCAGAGGCTTCTGTGATGGTTTTAGTGATTGTCATTGTTAAGATAAAGTAATTTTACCACCATCTTTATTTTTGAAGAGTGTGCTGGACCAACTTTATATATCAAATGCCAAAAGATACAGAAAAGTTCTAAACATTTTTCTTACAAATCTGGAGCACAGAACAGGAATGGCAACTGGGATAAGAAGATTGTATATACATACATATTTCCTCTAGTCAGTGAACACTAAAATTATAACAGTTATAAATGACAACTTTTGAAAGAAAGAATTGTTTAGGGACTTACCTGGTGGTCCAGTGGTAAAGAATCTGCCTTGCAATGCAGGGGATGCAGGTTCGATCCCTGATCAGGGAACTAAGATCCCACATGCCTGCAAGCCACTGCTATTGAGTCGTGAGCTTTGCAACTAAAACCCCAATCAAATAAATGCATTAAATAATTTCTAAAAATAAAAAAAAGAAAGAATTGTTTAGATGCACTAGTACAAAATCTTTAAATATTAACAGGTAAAAACAAAACAAAACAGGGGCTTCCCCTGGTGGTCCAGTGGGTAAGGACACCGCCTTGCAGTGCAAGGGGCACCGGTTCGATCCCTGGCCTGGGAAGATCCCACGTGCTGCAGAGCGGCTGGACCAATGTGTCCAATTACCAGAGCCAGAGCTCTGGTGCTCTGCAACAACAGAGGCCACTGCGATGGGAGGCCCACAGGAGCCAAAGAACAAAGACGGATGAAAATAGAGAAATGAAAGACCAATAGAAGTGGCCCGCCTGCTCCCCTCCCTCCCCAATCCGACCCCCGCCCAAAATAAATAAATAAATCTTAAACAAACAAACAAACAAACAAACAAACAAAAAAAGAAAATGGAGTTTTAGAGTAAAGGAATGACTGGGTCCAAAAGGCAATAGCCTTTTCCAGGCAGCACACTCTCGTGGTGTATCCAGCTTGTCCTAGTAGGGTGTTGCCTTCAGTACTGTTCGAAAGGAATTGTCCTCCTAGAATTTTGTTACTCTGAGCTCTAAGATTCTCCCCAAAGGCAATTACTATTAACATTTTTTCTTATAATCTACTAGATATTTTTCTCTGCATATAGTTTTCCTTATTAAATTGGGATTTTAGAATGGCATCAGACTGTTCATATTATTTTTTCAGCTTTATTGAAGTAAATCAACAAAATTGCAAAATATTTAAAGTGCATGATATATGCATTATGAAAAGATTCTCCCATCAGGTTCATTAACACATCCCTCACCTCACATATTTACTGCTTTTATTGTTGTTGTTAAAAACACTTATATTTTACTCTCAGCAAATTTAATTATACAGTGCAGTGTTATCAACTAGAGTCAGTAGGCTATATATTTGATCCTCAGAACTTATTCCTTCATTCACATTAGAACTGAAGGTTTACGCCCTTTTATCAAGCTCTTCCTTTCCTTTCATCTGCCCCACCCCAGGTCCTCGCAACCACTTTTCCAGTCTTCGTTTCTATGAGTTCAATTTTTTTCATATTATTATTGTGTGTTCATTTCTGGACTCTATAATTTCATAATAATTTTTGAAAGTTGGCTTTTCACTTTATAAAATATTAAGATAAAAATTGTAAAAATTTTTTCCTATAAAGTTACAAATATAAAATGCTACTAAGTAAGGTTCTAAATTAACCCTTGTCCACAGGTAAAAACAAAACAAAACAGGGCTTCCCTGGTGGTCCAGTGGGTAAGGACACCGCCTTGCAGTGCAAGGGGCACCGGTTCGATCCCTGGCCTGGGAAGATCCCACGTGCTGCAGAGCGGCTGGACCAATGTGTCCAATTACCAGAGCCAGAGCTCTGGTGCTCTGCAACAACAGAGGCCACTGCGATGGGAGGCCCACAGGAGCCAAAGAACAAAGACGGATGAAAATAGAGAAATGAAAGACCAATAAGTGGCCCGCCTGCTCCCCTCCCTCCCCAATCCGACCCCCGCCCAAAATAAATAAATAAATCTTAAACAAACAAACAAACAAACAAACAAACAAAAAAAGAAAATGGAGTTTTAGAGTAAAGGAATGACTGGGTCCAAAAGGCAATAGCCTTTTCCAGGCAGCACACTCTCGTGGTGTATCCAGCTTGTCCTAGTAGGGTGTTGCCTTCAGTACTGTTCGAAAGGAATTGTCCTCCTAGAATTTTGTTACTCTGAGCTCTAAGATTCTCCCCAAAGGCAATTACTATTAACATTTTTTCTTATAATCTACTAGATATTTTTCTCTGCATATAGTTTTCCTTATTAAATTGGGATTTTAGAATGGCATCAGACTGTTCATATTATTTTTTCAGCTTTATTGAAGTAAATCAACAAAATTGCAAAATATTTAAAGTGCATGATATATGCATTATGAAAAGATTCTCCCATCAGGTTCATTAACACATCCCTCACCTCACATATTTACTGCTTTTATTGTTGTTGTTAAAAACACTTATATTTTACTCTCAGCAAATTTAATTATACAGTGCAGTGTTATCAACTAGAGTCAGTAGGCTATATATTTGATCCTCAGAACTTATTCCTTCATTCACATTAGAACTGAAGGTTTACGCCCTTTTATCAAGCTCTTCCTTTCCTTTCATCTGCCCCACCCCAGGTCCTCGCAACCACTTTTCCAGTCTTCGTTTCTATGAGTTCAATTTTTTTCATATTATTATTGTGTGTTCATTTCTGGACTCTATAATTTCATAATAATTTTTGAAAGTTGGCTTTTCACTTTATAAAATATTAAGATAAAAATTGTAAAAATTTTTTTTTCCTATAAAGTTACAAATATAAAATGCTACTAAGTAAGGTTCTAAATTAACCCTTGTCCTGGGTATTTTTATGGATAGTGTCTGGTAGATCGGTCCCTATGAGAGTACTCTGGGTGAAGTGCTTCTAACTTTCCTATCCAGACGTTAAAAAACAGAGTTTTTTGTGAATGCTGACACTAAATACACAATAATAAATAACAAGTACAGTGGCCCAAAGTCAATTTATTCAATTTGGATGAATTTTTCAAAGAGCATCTATCCAATAATACACCCACTCCTTTTTTTTTTATCCAAACACAGTTATACCTAAGTGTCTATGCTGTAGTTACAGAATATTGGTATTTTGATTCCAAATTGGCTTCTATTTGTTATAATTTAGCTAAAATCCAGTCTTTCATGGATAAAATGAATCTGTCTCTAAATTCAGTAAGTTTAGATAATTTATCAAGGGTATTGTAGAGTCGATTTTTACTTTAGTTGGGAGATTAGATTATATGACCTGTAAGAATTCTTTCAAGTACAAGGGAACTATTTCAATTCACCCAAGTTTATGATGGACATTTATTAGTTTAGACTAGCATAAAGCTTTTATATATGAAACTTTTTAATTTTTAAAATTTAGAATTGTTACTCTTCTCTAGGCATGTAAGAAAATGTAGATTTTCATAGGTAAATAACAGGTGAAATGAAATTTTGTTTTATTATAAAAATAAAATAAAATAATAAAGAACTATTAAAAAATAGAGTAAAATGAGTTTCTAAAGAAAAAACTAATTGCTAAAAGTTAATCACTGAAACATTGAGACACATGTCCTCCCTTGCTTTTCTAGTTATAAACAGATAGCCAGTAAATACATTATAAATGTTTCCCCATGCTAATATTCATCTTAAACCACATTTTTAATAGACATGTGTTAAGAGCATAGGTATACCAAATGTGCCTTAAAAACCAAATTCTTGGCCATTTATGAAGCTCTTCCTTTCCTTTCATCTGCCCCACCCCAGGTCCTCGCAACCACTTTTCCAGTCTTCGTTTCTATGAGTTCAATTTTTTTCATATTATTATTGTGTGTTCATTTCTGGACTCTATAATTTCATAATAATTTTTGAAAGTTGGCTTTTCACTTTATAAAATATTAAGATAAAAATTGTAAAAATTTTTTTTTCCTATAAAGTTACAAATATAAAATGCTACTAAGTAAGGTTCTAAATTAACCCTTGTCCTGGGTATTTTTATGGATAGTGTCTGGTAGATCGGTCCCTATGAGAGTACTCTGGGTGAAGTGCTTCTAACTTTCCTATCCAGACGTTAAAAAACAGAGTTTTTTGTGAATGCTGACACTAAATACACAATAATAAATAACAAGTACAGTGGCCCAAAGTCAATTTATTCAATTTGGATGAATTTTTCAAAGTGCATCTATCCAATAATACACCCACTCCTTTTTTTTTTATCCAAACACAGTTATACCTAAGTGTCTATGCTGTAGTTACAGAATATTGGTATTTTGATTCCAAATTGGCTTCTATTTGTTATAATTTAGCTAAAATCCAGTCTTTCATGGATAAAATGAATCTGTCTCTAAATTCAGTAAGTTTAGATAATTTATCAAGGGTATTGTAGAGTCGATTTTTACTTTAGTTGGGAGATTAGATTATATGACCTGTAAGAATTCTTTCAAGTACAAGGGAACTATTTCAATTCACCCAAGTTTATGATGGACATTTATTAGTTTAGACTAGCATAAAGCTTTTATATATGAAACTTTTTAATTTTTAAAATTTAGAATTGTTACTCTTCTCTAGGCATGTAAGAAAATGTAGATTTTCATAGGTAAATAACAGGTGAAATGAAATTTTGTTTTATTATAAAAATAAAATAAAATAATAAAGAACTATTAAAAAATAGAGTAAAATGAGTTTCTAAAGAAAAAACTAATTGCTAAAAGTTAATCACTGAAACATTGAGACACATGTCCTCCCTTGCTTTTCTAGTTATAAACAGATAGCCAGTAAATACATTATAAATGTTTCCCCATGCTAATATTCATCTTAAACCACATTTTTAATAGACATGTGTTAAGAGCATAGGTATACCAAATGTGCCTTAAAAAAACCAAATTCTTGGCCATTTATGAGGAGAAAAATCACTGTGATGAACAACTCTGCATATAACTTTGCCCAAATGTTTTATTATTGCCTTAGGATAAATTCCAAGAAGTATTATTTCTGGGCCAAAGGGTATACACATTTGAAGACATTTGTCAAATGTGGCAAAGTTGCTGTCCAGAAAATTAATTCCTATTTAGCTCTCAACTGGGGCTTCCCTGGTGGCTCAGATGGTAAAGAATCTGCCTGAAATGCGGGTGACCTGGGCTTGGTCCCTGCATCTGGAAGATCCCCTGGAGAAAGGGAATGCCTACCCACTACAATATTTTTGCCTGGAGAATTCCACGGACAGAGAAGCCTGATGGGCTGCAGTCCATGGGGTCACAAAGACTGATTGACTAACATTTTCACATCACTTTTTAACTCTCAATGGAAGTATATAAGAATTTCACATTTCCTGCAACCTCTGTAAAAACTGCTTTTTCCTCCTTAGATTCTTTTTCTGTACCCAGTGTTAAACAGTACTTAAGGAAATAAGTTGTCTTAAATTATTTCATTGATTTTTAATACAGTGCCTGTCACATAGTCTGGATTCAATAAGTTTATTAACAAATACATTCATTTATTAAGTTAAAAAGTGAATGAATATATACTATTCTAAGCTACCCATCAGAAAAAAAAAAAAAATTTTTTGGGGAAAAACCCCACCCATCAGTAGGCTAGTTATTTTAACCCCCATGGTTTTAACAATAGTAGAATTGTTACTCTTCTCTAGGCATGTAAGAAAATGTAGATTTTCATAGGTAAATAACAGGTGAAATGAAATTTTGTTTTATTATAAAAATAAAATAAAATAATAAAGAACTATTAAAAAATAGAGTAAAATGAGTTTCTAAAGAAAAAACTAATTGCTAAAAGTTAATCACTGAAACATTGAGACACATGTCCTCCCTTGCTTTTCTAGTTATAAACAGATAGCCAGTAAATACATTATAAATGTTTCCCCATGCTAATATTCATCTTAAACCACATTTTTAATAGACATGTGTTAAGAGCATAGGTATACCAAATGTGCCTTAAAAAAACCAAATTCTTGGCCATTTATGAGGAGAAAAATCACTGTGATGAACAACTCTGCATATAACTTTGCCCAAATGTTTTATTATTGCCTTAGGATAAATTCCAAGAAGTATTATTTCTGGGCCAAAGGGTATACACATTTGAAGACATTTGTCAAATGTGGCAAAGTTGCTGTCCAGAAAATTAATTCCTATTTAGCTCTCAACTGGGGCTTCCCTGGTGGCTCAGATGGTAAAGAATCTGCCTGAAATGCGGGTGACCTGGGCTTGGTCCCTGCATCTGGAAGATCCCCTGGAGAAAGGGAATGCCTACCCACTACAATATTTTTGCCTGGAGAATTCCACGGACAGAGAAGCCTGATGGGCTGCAGTCCATGGGGTCACAAAGACTGATTGACTAACATTTTCACATCACTTTTTAACTCTCAATGGAAGTATATAAGAATTTCACATTTCCTGCAACCTCTGTAAAAACTGCTTTTTCCTCCTTAGATTCTTTTTCTGTACCCAGTGTTAAACAGTACTTAAGGAAATAAGTTGTCTTAAATTATTTCATTGATTTTTAATACAGTGCCTGTCACATAGTCTGGATTCAATAAGTTTATTAACAAATACATTCATTTATTAAGTTAAAAAGTGAATGAATATATACTATTCTAAGCTACCCATCAGATGAATATGTAAAAATAGTAGAATGTAGAGGAAAAAAATAAAAATTAAACAAGGAACCAGGAGGATAGCTCTCCTCCTAACCAGCTTCATCACGTCAGGCTAGTTATTTTACCTGTCTGACCTCTTCTCAGGGCTGGCTTTATGGACTCACAACCTATGTAGTCACTTAGGGTCCTGCCCTCAGAGACCACCTCTGATTTGTTTAATGCTCTGCTGCTGCCGTCTTGAAACACCTGATAATTTTGTTAAAACAAGTCTTTTTTTATTTATTATTTTTGGCTTTGCTGGGTCTTTGTTCCTAGGTGCAATCTGTCTAGCTGCAGTGCTCAGGCTTCTCATTGCAATAGCTTATCTTGTGGTGATGGCCTAGGAAGTGGTAAACCACCTCAGTATTCTTGCTTGGAAAATTCCAACAGAGGAGCCTGGTTGGCTCCAGTCCATGGAGTCACAAAGAGTCTGACACGACTGGGCGACTAAGCGTTCTTAGTTGACCATGGCACGTGGGATTCCTACCCACTGGACCACCAAAGAAGTCCTGCCTCGTAAGTTTTGAGCCAAGGGCCTGGCATTTTCATTTATGCAAAGTGTATAGCTGGTCCTGCCCCTACTTCTTTATCTGTAAAACATAATAAAGAAAATTAGGCCTGTTCAAGCCAGAGCAATTTTGAGTCAATCAGTTCTTCCTTGCACACATGAGACCACTGTTTAGGAACATAAATATCCTGAAACAATTCTGAGAGTCATTCTAATTGCTTGATGGAGCTTCTCCATTCTGTGACGTGCTCGGCCCTTTTCTCTAACCATCTGCATAAATGGTCTCCTCCAGCCTCTCTCTTCTCAATTAGCTTCATCCTTGCATTGGACAACATTTATTCCTGTGACACTGCAACCATTTACTTTTTAGTATGAAGGAATTAGAAAAGAGAAATTTTTTCATAATGGTAAATTCTTATGGTTCCAAAAGAAAGAAATAGCCAATATAATTTTCTCTAATGAAGGTATTGAGCAAAAAAAGAAAAGAAAAACTTCAAAAAATCAATTTGAGCTTCTAAACTTTAACTCATAATCACAATCATGGTATAATATGACTTATTTTCTTTCTTCCTTTACCCATTAAAAATAGTAGAATGTAGAGGAAAAAAATAAAAATTAAACAAGGAACCAGGAGGATAGCTCTCCTCCTAACCAGCTTCATCACGTCAGGCTAGTTATTTTACCTGTCTGACCTCTTCTCAGGGCTGGCTTTATGGACTCACAACCTATGTAGTCACTTAGGGTCCTGCCCTCAGAGACCACCTCTGATTTGTTTAATGCTCTGCTGCTGCCGTCTTGAAACACCTGATAATTTTGTTAAAACAAGTCTTTTTTTATTTATTATTTTTGGCTTTGCTGGGTCTTTGTTCCTAGGTGCAATCTGTCTAGCTGCAGTGCTCAGGCTTCTCATTGCAATAGCTTATCTTGTGGTGATGGCCTAGGAAGTGGTAAACCACCTCAGTATTCTTGCTTGGAAAATTCCAACAGAGGAGCCTGGTTGGCTCCAGTCCATGGAGTCACAAAGAGTCTGACACGACTGGGCGACTAAGCGTTCTTAGTTGACCATGGCACGTGGGATTCCTACCCACTGGACCACCAAAGAAGTCCTGCCTCGTAAGTTTTGAGCCAAGGGCCTGGCATTTTCATTTATGCAAAGTGTATAGCTGGTCCTGCCCCTACTTCTTTATCTGTAAAACATAATAAAGAAAATTAGGCCTGTTCAAGCCAGAGCAATTTTGAGTCAATCAGTTCTTCCTTGCACACATGAGACCACTGTTTAGGAACATAAATATCCTGAAACAATTCTGAGAGTCATTCTAATTGCTTGATGGAGCTTCTCCATTCTGTGACGTGCTCGGCCCTTTTCTCTAACCATCTGCATAAATGGTCTCCTCCAGCCTCTCTCTTCTCAATTAGCTTCATCCTTGCATTGGACAACATTTATTCCTGTGACACTGCAACCATTTACTTTTTAGTATGAAGGAATTAGAAAAGAGAAATTTTTTCATAATGGTAAATTCTTATGGTTCCAAAAGAAAGAAATAGCCAATATAATTTTCTCTAATGAAGGTATTGAGCAAAAAAAGAAAAGAAAAACTTCAAAAAATCAATTTGAGCTTCTAAACTTTAACTCATAATCACAATCATGGTATAATATGACTTATTTTCTTTCTTCCCTTTTCTACCTTCCTTTCATCTTTCCTTTCCCTTCCTTTCTCTTCTCTCTTCTTTTCCTTTCTTTTTTCCTCCTTCTTTCCTCTTTTTCTCTTCTGCTTCTAATAATAATTCATCTCCATCCCTCAAATTAAGTATAATTTCATAGAGGGCAATGCTCCTATACAACTGTTTCAAAGGGAACAAAAGCTACTATTCCAGTTTTATTTTGGAGTAGTCATTTTGAAAATAAGTGATGGTCTTTTGAAAAATCACTGCAAGCTGCCCAAAGATGGGGAGAGCATGCAAATTACTACTAATTTAAATTACTACTAATTTAAATTACCTTTCTTTGTTCTCTGTTCTAGAAAAATACCGTGTTTATTTTAAAACATTTATGTCTGAGCAGTTCAAGCTATTTCAAGAGGTTATCTGTTTCAACACACACAATGAAATGTGGTGGATAAATATTCCGCCATTTTACAGAGGGATGGAAAATTAAAACAACAGGCACTAAAGTGACACAAGGCTGAGATCTCTAAGTCTAAAGCTCTTTACTGCATCTCAAAATATTTAATAAAATGTACTCCCATTAATGAAGTGGAACCATTTGAAAGTTGTTTTTTTAATGTCTTCTAAAACATTTGTTCTTTAGACTTCATTATATGCAGAACAAATCAGATGATATAAATCTTCTTGACAACTGTGGCTTGCCCGTAGTAAGCAGTGCTTTTCTACAAAGCATTTAGTTGGGAGAATGTTGATGACACTGGCATAGTGAAAGCTGCTCGGTCATGTCCGACACTTCGCAACCCATGGATGAGCCATGGAATTCTCCAGGCAAGAATACTAGAGTGGGTAGCCTATCCCTTCTCCAGGGGATCTTCCCAACCGAGGGATGGAACCCAGGTCTCCCACATTGCAGGCGAATTCTTTACCATCGGAGCTACCAGGGAAGCCTTAAATTGATACAGATGGTATTCACACCTTCTCCCTGAGACCTGAGCAGACAGAAGATAAGCACAATACAACACATTTCCAACAGTCCATAGTTGGCAAAGATACCTGTTTGAGTCTAAATTTTCTGTCAGTTTTGCTTTTTGCTTGCAATAATATGATAGCACGTTGGCAATGTATAGTCATAGGGAGTAAAGAAGTATGACTCTTTGGTAAGTCAACTAACTTTCGTCTGTTATAGTTCAAATTAAGATATCAAAGAAACTGTCTAACTCTCAGAATGCATTAAAACAGCCTGCCTCATTTGCAGGAAACGACAAGGTTATGCCATAAGACTACCTAATTTATCCCCCAAAATAATTAGGAGTTATCAAAGTATAAGGCAAATGCTGTGTAAGTGATTTTGATGTGCATGTGGACATTCATACATTCATTTATTCATTCAAAAAGTTATTGATTTTCTGACATGTACTAGGTAGTGTGTGGCAAGTGCTGGTGAGTGTGATAGTTGTGATACATAAGAGACAATTAGGTTTGCGCTGAGAGCAGCAGAGGACCCCCCCAGGTTCCCCAAACAGCCTTAACTTAATCAAGACAGAATTTTATCTCTCTTACACTTCTAAGTCTGAAGAAAACAGTTTAGAGTTGCTATGCTGGCGCTGCTACCTTAAGTCCTGAGGGACCCCGGCTGTATCGAGGTGTCTGCTCTGCATCCCTAGGGTGTCGTCTTTGTCTTCTTCATCTCAGATGGAGGTACAGTCATCCGATCCACATCTCAAGCAACAGTTCAAAGAGGAAATAAGCAGAACCAAGCCTTTGCCAAAGATCTTTTAAGGAAATTTCCCATAATCCGCCATACCTTTCTTTGTTTACATTCCACTCAGCAAAATCTCATTGAAGAGCTAATATCTAAGTTAAAGAGTGCCTGGGAAATATAGTTCATGGATCCATGTATACAACAACAACAGCAAAAATCAGGAGGGAGCGCCTCCCTGGTGGTCCAGTGGGTAAGGACACCGCCTTGCAGTGCAAGGAGCGCTGGTTCGACCCGTGGCTTGGGAGGATCCCTTGTGCCGCGGAGCTGCTGGACCGATGTGTCCAACTACTGAGCCGGAGCTCTGTAGTGCGTGTGCCCAAAGCCAGTGCTCTGCAGTGAGAGAGGCCACTGCTATGGGAGGCCAACACAGGCCAAAGAACAAAGATAAATAAATGAAGGATCAATAGAAGTGGCCAAAAAAAAAAAAAAAATCAGAGGGGATTTAAGAGGGGAGAGAAGCTGTTAGGTAAGTTATCAATTTCTGCCACTCATGGCCTTGAACCTCCTGTACCTGATATTCTAACAGATCTACAAGAGGGAGGAATGAGGACAGAGTCCTCTGACACTATAATTTACCAGTTTCCAGAAATACTCCCAAGATAGTAGAAACAAAAACAAAAATAAACAAATGGGACCTGATCACACTTACGAACTTTTGCACAGCAAAGGAAACCATAAGCAAAACAAAAAGACAACCTACAGAGTGGGAGAAACAATTTGCAAACAATGCAACCGACAAGGGCTTAATTTTAAAAATATACACATAGCTCATACAACTCAATAATAACAACAACTAACCCAATCAAACAACCCTTCCTCTTAGGGCAGAAAACCTGAAGAGATATTTCTCCAAAGAAGAAATACAGATGGCCAATAGGCACATGAAAAGATACAGTGAAAAACAGTATATGGATTGCTTAGAAAATTAAAAAATATAACTACTGTATGATCCAGCAATCCCATTCCTTGGCATATATTCAAACAAAAGTATGAATCGAAAAGATACGTGTATCTCTTTGTTTATGTAGCACTATTCACAATAACCAAAACATGAAAACCACCTTAATGTCTATCAATGGATGGAGAAAGAAGATGTCCATATATACAAGTCTTATTCAGCCACAGAACAGAACAAAATAATACTACTTGTAGCGACTTGGATACAACCAGAGACTGTCAGTAAGTGAAGTAAGATAGAAAGACAAACACCACTTATATTTGGAATCTAAACTATGATACAAATGAACCTATTGATGAAACAGACCCATGGGCATAGAGAGTAAACTGGTCATTGCCAAGAGAGAGGGGCATGGGAGAGGGGCGGATTGGGAGTTGGGGATTAGCAGCAGCTAGGACAAACAACAGGGTGCTACTGTATAGCACAGGGAACTAATTTCTAGTCCTTTGATAAACCATAATGGAAAAGAATCTGGAAAAGAGTATATGTATATGTCCATGTATATGTATATGGGATTCCCTAGTGTCAGGGCACGTGGGTTCAATCGCTGGTCAGGGAACTAAGATCCCATGTGCCACAGACCAACTAAGCCTGAGCAACACAACTACTAGGCCCAGGAACTCTGGAGTCTGTGGGACACAGTTATTAATGAGAAGTCCATGCACCACAGTGAAAGATCTCACATGATGTAACAAAGATGCTGCATGCTGCAACTAAGACCCAGCACAGCCAAATAAATAAATATTAAAACAAACAACAACAACATAAAAACAACATAAAGAGCTATTTCTATCTTCTCTATATGAATGATAAAGTTGGGCTCAGGATGACACAGCTGGAATTTAGAATATCACAGGAGAGTCTAACCAGCCTCCTTTCTTATGCTGATATCCTTAGGCAATTTTAGCAGGACAGGCCTCCAGTGGATATCAAGACTGTCACCAAAGTGGTTTCTATAGCCCAGTGTCTCCTTCCCTCTGTTATCCATGCACAGCTTTGAAAACAGAGAGAAATTTAAGCTGATATTTCTTTTAAGCCTTCTTCATTTCAGACCTGTTCATTTCCTATGTAACTATTCATATATTTTTCTAGATTTTCTTAGGTCACTCATGTTCTTCAGATCAGAAATTCAACAGTTAAGACACAGAAGTATTTATAACTACTTGGTTTTAAGAAACACGTATCCAGAATAGAAGAGCTTTTGTTAAAAAGTCTCCAGCTTTATTTTTCCATACCACTGTATGCTGTTATGTTATGACTCATTCAATTACTAAACATTTGTTGGATACTAACTTTATACAAGGCAGTGCCTATGATAATACAAAAATTTGCATTCATGTTACATTCTCCTTAACTGGGATGATATGATATATTAAAATTAGCTACAGATATTCCATTTTAGATTACTATTTACATAATTCTACATGCAACTGAAATATAAATGATAAATTGGAAACTTGGTTAAAAATCAAATATATGTGCATACATGGGAAAAGATATGAATTTTCATAAGGGAGCATGGGAGAGGGGCGGATTGGGAGTTGGGGATTAGCAGCAGCTAGGACAAACAACAGGGTGCTACTGTATAGCACAGGGAACTAATTTCTAGTCCTTTGATAAACCATAATGGAAAAGAATCTGGAAAAGAGTATATGTATATGTCCATGTATATGTATATGGGATTCCCTAGTGTCAGGGCACGTGGGTTCAATCGCTGGTCAGGGAACTAAGATCCCATGTGCCACAGACCAACTAAGCCTGAGCAACACAACTACTAGGCCCAGGAACTCTGGAGTCTGTGGGACACAGTTATTAATGAGAAGTCCATGCACCACAGTGAAAGATCTCACATGATGTAACAAAGATGCTGCATGCTGCAACTAAGACCCAGCACAGCCAAATAAATAAATATTAAAACAAACAACAACAACATAAAAACAACATAAAGAGCTATTTCTATCTTCTCTATATGAATGATAAAGTTGGGCTCAGGATGACACAGCTGGAATTTAGAATATCACAGGAGAGTCTAACCAGCCTCCTTTCTTATGCTGATATCCTTAGGCAATTTTAGCAGGACAGGCCTCCAGTGGATATCAAGACTGTCACCAAAGTGGTTTCTATAGCCCAGTGTCTCCTTCCCTCTGTTATCCATGCACAGCTTTGAAAACAGAGAGAAATTTAAGCTGATATTTCTTTTAAGCCTTCTTCATTTCAGACCTGTTCATTTCCTATGTAACTATTCATATATTTTCTAGATTTTTTTAGGTCACTCATGTTCTTCAGATCAGAAATTCAACAGTTAAGACACAGAAGTATTTATAACTACTTGGTTTTAAGAAACACGTATCCAGAATAGAAGAGCTTTTGTTAAAAAGTCTCCAGCTTTATTTTTCCATACCACTGTATGCTGTTATGTTATGACTCATTCAATTACTAAACATTTGTTGGATACTAACTTTATACAAGGCAGTGCCTATGATAATACAAAAATTTGCATTCATGTTACATTCTCCTTAACTGGGATGATATGATATATTAAAATTAGCTACAGATATTCCATTTTAGATTACTATTTACATAATTCTACATGCAACTGAAATATAAATGATAAATTGGAAACAGGAAAATTGGTTAAAAATCAAATATATGTGCATACATGTGCATGTACATAATTTTCTATAAGAAGATATGAGCTGGTGGAAATTTTCTTGCTTTAAGCAAGCAGTGACACAAAATATTAAATAAAATTGTCTTTTCAGAGAGTAAAGCATTAATGTGCTTGCTCAGTTGCTTCAGTCATGTCTGACTCTTTGCAACCCTGTGGACTATAGCCTTCCAGCCTCCTCTGTCTGTGGGAATTTTCAGGCAAAAATACTGGAGTGGATTGTCATGGCCTCCTCCAGGGGATCTTCTGGACCCACGGATTGAACCTGAGCCTGTGTCTCTTGTATCTGTCTCTGTAAGATGGATTCTTTATCCAGTGAGTCACCTGAGAAGCCCAAAGCACTAACAATGAGGGAGAAAATGACTCCTTTTCTTTCGTTCATTTCCTTTCATTTATTCCTTGGACTTGAGATCTGATAACCTTTAAGATCACTTGGAGCAACTTACATAATTAGTGACTGTAAGTTTCTTTATTTTTTTCCTTCAATTTGTTCAGTTACAGTATCTGATTTTCTAGGTACTATGTATATTTTTATCAAGAATACTTTTTTCTAGGAAGAACTTATATTGAAAAGAAGACTCCATAGGGCTCTTTAAATTACAGACATAAGAAATAAAAACAAAAAAAGAAAAAAGAAAACAAATTACAGACCATGCTTAATTCTTTCTCTCCTTCAATAACTCACTCAACAGAACTACAAACCTTAGTCTTCTTTAAGCCAGGTAGACAGTTATACAAAAAGCAGTTATTTTCATACACTGCTATGCTGGTCTTGGGCTTATGCCATTTTTTTTCCCTCTTCTATATGGGATATTCTATAAAAAGCTAAACAGAATGTTAACTCTAAGAAAGGAAAAAAACATGACTCACTGGCAACTGGCAGTAATAAAAACAGAAATAATCATCAAATAAGGAGTGCTTCGTAAAACATAGTGCAGTACGTAAATATCAGTACTATTATTCATTCACATAAGGAAATTTTATTGAATGCTAGGTGATAAAGGTAAGTAAAATGTTTTCATTTAGGGAGTTAAGGATGAGAAAGAGATGCAGACTACAAGAGCTGTTCAGTAGAGAAGATACAGGAACATGGTGGAAGGAGTAGCTTGTTGGCTCCCAGGAATCAAGGATGGTTTCTTTTTGTGGCCATACCATGGGACACGCAGGATCATAGCTCCCGAACAGGGATCAAATCTTTGCCTCCTGCAGTGGAGTGCAGAGTCTTAACCACTGGACCACCAGGCAAGTCCCTTAGGGATGGTTTCTTAGCAGAAGTTTTTTTTTTTTTTTTTTTCTGGGCAGGGGGGCCACTTCTATTGGACTTTCATTTATCTGTTTTCATCCATCTTTGTTCTTTGGCCCGTGTGGGCCTCCCATCGCGGTGGCCTCTCTCGCTGCAGGGCACTGGCTCTGGGCACATGCACTTCAGAGCTCCAGCTCGGTAATTGGACACATCGGTCCAGCTGCTCTGCGGCACGTGGAATCTTCCCAGGCCAGGGATGGAACTGGCGCCCCTTGCACTGCAAGGCGGTGTCCTTACCCACTGGACCACCAGGGAAGCCCCTTAGCAGAAGTCTTGAGCTAAGAACGTAAACAGAAGTAGCAGCCTGTTAGGAAAACAGAGAAGAGGACATTCTAGGGATAGAGAGGAGAACATACGGAGGTTTGAATGAGTCTGGCTTGTTCAGAGAACAATAGGCTAGTCCTTGGGCTTCCCGGGTGGCTCAACGGTAAAGAATCCACCTATAATGCAGAAGACAAAGGAGATGCAGATTTGAACCCTGGGTCAGGAAGATCCCCTGGAGGAGGGCCTGAAACCTCACTCCAGTATTCTTGCCTGGAGAATCCCACAGACAGAGGAACCTGGTGGGCTACAGTCCATGAGGTTGCAAAGAGTCGGAAATGACTGAAGTGACTGAGCATGCATGCAGGCCACTCATTGCGGTGACCGCGTTGGTAGGCAGGGTCAAGTCAAGATGGGTCTCGAATGCCAGACAACAGGCTTAGGATTTGTCTCAGTCTTTTGAGCCATGAGAGGATTTTCTGCAAGAGAGAAACAATCAGATTTGCATTTTTAAAAACATCCTTCTGGTGATGAATGCTCATATTAGGAGCTGAGAAGTGAGGAAGGGGGTAACTTTGTGATATATTTAATGAATAATTAATATAATTTATTAACCTACTGGTTATGGGAAGATGATTCTAAAGTTTCTGGTGTGGATGGCTGTTTGGATTTTGGTACCACTCACCCAATCAATGGACATGAATTGAGCAAACTTTAAGAGACAGAGGAGGACAGAGGAGTCTGGTGGGCTACAGTCCACAGGGTCACAGAGGGTCGGACAGGACTTAGTAACTGAACGACAACAACAAATCATTCACTAAGAGGAGAATGCACGGGGTGGGGCAAGTATTTGGAGGAAAAGTGACTTGTCTGGGCGTGTTGCATTTGAGTACTTGAGGCCCACTGGAAGGAATATTCCAAAAGGAACATATCTAGAAGGAATTTTGGTATATGGTCTAGAACACAGGAGAGGAGTCTAGGCTAGAAATAAGCTTTAGGAATTATCATATCGGGCAGTGGTTCTTGGATACTAGGGTATATAAAAGTCATTGAACTGGTTGTTGGACGTGGACTCCTTGGTCTAATCCTCAGAGATTCTGTTGAACGGGTCCTGGAGAGGCACAGGCATCAATACTCGAATGAGCTTCCAGGTGACTAGGCTGCAGGTGGTCTAGAGCAAAGAGCAGGAGAACTGCAAGGAAGTGACATCAAGATACCCCCAAATGGGAAGTTTCAAGGAGGGAAAGCGGTGACAAATGGATTACAGAAGGGAGATCAGGAACACCTGGCACTGATAGCAGTCACTGGACTCGGCAGCCTCCGCGGGGACACTGGTGACTCAGAAGAGCAGGTGCAGCGATGTGGTGAGAGCAGACGCTGGTTGCAGTAGGTAGAGAATGATTACCGGTAAGGAAGAGAGCAGACGAATGAAGCTTGGCTAGGAAGGGGATCCGTCGAGGACCGAATTTGAAATCTAATGTCCAAACAGCCAGTTTTAAGCCCTAAATTTATCATTTAATGGCAAGATTATATAACGTCTTCATGGAGCCTGTATTCCTGTTTATAATACATGAATAATGTCTCTGTACAACAGAGTCATATGCCCAAGTTAACTACAATACTGTGCGTGAAAGAGCTTTCTAAATTTCCCTTCCAAGTTTTTCTATTAACAAGCCATCTGAGGAGCAGAAAATCCTGCACAGTTCTAAACGCAGGCATCTTGTCCACTGTGACAGAGCATCCGCACCTTCAGCTACTGTAGAGCTCACCCCACAAAGCAGAGGACTTTAGAGCAAAAAAGAATCATGTGTAATGTTCTAAAAAGGCCAGTGCCCTTACTTGACAGACGAGAATCCAGAGGTCTGAGATGGGAATGGAGGTTAAATGATTTGTTCAAAGTCACACACTATTCATGGCAAAGACAGGACATCCAGCCAGACGCCCATTTCTGTATCCACCTCCCTAGCCCTGCATTGTGACATGTACTTCTTTTTTTGTTGCTGTTGTTTTGGCTGCATCCTGTGGCCTGTGGGGTCTTCCCTAACGAGGGATTGAACTCGTGTCCCCTGCAGTGGAAGTGTGGAATCTTAAATGACAGGACCACCAGGGAAGTCCGTAACATACGTTTAATTTTCCACCGTTTGAATTTCAGTCTTTCTCTTTTAGAGCAAAGAGAAAAGTAAATGACTGACGCTTTGCTGACTGGGATAAAGGAAGAGGCGTTTAATTTGGACAAATCCAGAGGTTCACAGGTAAGTTCTTTGAAGATGTTTTTGATATCCATGCCTGTGAGTCTCCAAGCCTCCAGGTAGATGCCAACTTAGCTAGAACCTCAGTTACAGTAGAGGGATCCACCAGCGGCAGGGTTACTAGTGCTGCGACATAGTTCTTTCAATTACCGCTGTTTAGAATTGAAGAGCTCTCGAAAACATCAACACGAAAAGACTGTGGTTTGAGATAAGCCTTGAGGATTCACAAGACACCCTCAGAAAGCAACTGCTATGGAAGGTTTATTTCTGTGAGAACAGAGAGGCTACTTTCACACTACACTTCAATATTTACATCTCCAACTTCCTGTCTAAGCCAGAGCAGGCCAGGACTTTCAATTTCTGTCACTCAGCTTACAGGAGAGATTCTATATACAGTTATTGAATAAATGAGTGAAATAATTCCAACCATAACCCTATGATCAGTTTATTTCTTAACAGAAGAAGACTAACACACTGATTTCCAAATATTATTTTTCTTCCTTTAGATCCTCAATCTCCATCTTTTCTGCCTAGATTTCCACTAAGCAAATTGTATCCTCTATTTTGTACTTTCCTCAGGGCTTTTCCTGATAGATAGGGGTTTCCCTGGTGGCTTCATGGTAAAGAACCTGCCTACCAATGAAGGGGATGCAGGTTTGAGCCCTCTGTCAGGAATATCCCCTGGAGAAGGAAATGACAACCCACTCTAGTATTCTTGCCTGGGATATCCCATGAACACAGGATACAGTCCATGCGGTCGCAAAAGAGGCAGCCATGACTTAGCAACTAAAGAACAACATAACACTCTATAGTTGAGTAATTCAAGAAACTGTGTACAGTATTCTTTGTGAAAGAGCAGGGTAACAAAATATATAAGGAAACACAAATATAGTTGAAAAACAACCTAATCAAAGTCACAAAACTTTGTCGGTAGATTTTAATAAACATGACTATGTATGAATAGGGGATGGTTCTTGACAGTAAAACAGAAATTTCTCTCTCCAGAGCCTCTTTCTCTTTTTTTCCAGAACTCATGCTTCTATCATTTCCATTTTTTAAAAGGGGGAAAAATTGATTTGCTGTTTTCTAAGATGTCCCTTTGTTCTCTCTCACATATTTTAAGAAACTTGCCTTTGAATTTTTCTTGTCACAGTGTGGATTTTTCCCTTACATTTGAACTGGATTCTCTGTAGGACAAGGATTGACCTCTTTGTATGGGCAGAGTGATGTTGACTCTTAGTGCTCAGCACTTCTAAGCTTCTTTTCTAGAGAAGCTGCAACAGTCAGAGGCTGGTCTGCCTCAAAAAGGTAGACCACGATGTATGAAATGGAATGGTTTCATAAGATGGAAATATATATATAAAAAAAAAAAAGCAGAGGTTAGTCATTTATTGAAGAGGTACAGAGTGATAAAAAGGGGATGGGTTACTAGAAAATAACTCTGTTGAGAGGTCAAAGCACTGGGAAGAAAATGAAATCTAATAACTGTCTGAGTAGTGACTCAAGGTTGGGAAGGATTCAGTGATGGGGAAAACATGATTCTTAACCTCCGGCTGTGAAGAGAACACACATGTACACACAACTAGAAAGCAAAGCAGACCTGGGTAAGGCAATACAGCTACAGAGAAAGGACATTCAAGGAAAATTTAAAGACTACAGCTTTACTCATTAAGGGTGAAAATTATCCCGAGCGCCTCACATTCTAATGTATGAAGCTGCTTTTATTGCTTCCCGAAGCCACAGGGGCTGTTACTTTTCCAAAGCAGCAGCATTTTATATATGCCTCATTTTGTATATTGTCACTAATTTTATATACTGCCTTTTCTACATTTTGGGACATAGGGAATCAG
Source organism: Tragulus kanchil (assembly GCA_022376925.1). NCBI lineage: Eukaryota > Metazoa > Chordata > Mammalia > Artiodactyla > Tragulidae > Tragulus > Tragulus kanchil. Next base: position 268,956,235 of record JAIOJX010000004.1, on the reverse strand, counting down.
ATGTAAGACTTTAGGTTACTATTTAAGCACTGCAAATGTGACTCTGTGAGATACACATTTTTGTTAAGTGAATCTCTATCACTTTTTGAAATATGCCTTGCATTCCTGCATTTCGTAAATCAAAGATTCACAGCTAAAACACATCTCCATATGACCTATGGTCAACTTAATGACTTCTCAGCAGTACGAAGTCAAAAAGTTAAAGGCTACCACCAGCCTAACAAGCACTAGATTTCTAAAGTTATTATTATGATATTAAAGATTTCCTTTAGATTTTCCAGTCTATAATGATAGCACAATATAAAGTCAATAGCTCTTGATTTTCTTGCTATGTTACATCCTGTGACCACTGATGGGAACGTGGAACATTTCCTGCTAGTTATTCATTGATTAAAGGGAAAAAAAACAACCCTCATTTTTCCAGAGACTGGGCAGGAGATAAGATGTCAAGAAGTAATGAAATGAAAGAGGAGACTGCAAAGGACCGAAAAGACAGAAACATTAAAGTGAGAAGCTGCAACAGTCAGAGGCTGGTCTGCCTCAAAAAGGTAGACCACGATGTATGAAATGGAATGGTTTCATAAGAGGGAAAAATATATATAAAAAAAAAAAAGCAGAGGTTAGTCATTTATTGAAGAGGTACAGAGTGATAAAAAGGGGATGGGTTACTAGAAAATAACTCTGTTGAGAGGTCAAAGCACTGGGAAGAAAATGAAATCTAATAACTGTCTGAGTAGTGACTCAAGGTTGGGAAGGATTCAGTGATGGGGAAAACATGATTCTTAACCTCCGGCTGTGAAGAGAACACACATGTACACACAACTAGAAAGCAAAGCAGACCTGGGTAAGGCAATACAGCTACAGAGAAAGGACATTCAAGGAAAATTTAAAGACTACAGCTTTACTCATTAAGGGTGAAAATTATCCCGAGCGCCTCACATTCTAATGTATGAAGCTGCTTTTATTGCTTCCCGAAGCCACAGGGGCTGTTACTTTTCCAAAGCAGCAGCATTTTATATATGCCTCATTTTGTATATTGTCACTAATTTTATATACTGCCTTTTCTACATTTTGGGACATAGGGAATCAGATGTAAGACTTTAGGTTACTATTTAAGCACTGCAAATGTGACTCTGTGAGATACACATTTTTGTTAAGTGAATCTCTATCACTTTTTGAAATATGCCTTGCATTCCTGCATTTCGTAAATCAAAGATTCACAGCTAAAACACATCTCCATATGACCTATGGTCAACTTAATGACTTCTCAGCAGTACGAAGTCAAAAAGTTAAAGGCTACCACCAGCCTAACAAGCACTAGATTTCTAAAGTTATTATTATGATATTAAAGATTTCCTTTAGATTTTCCAGTCTATAATGATAGCACAATATAAAGTCAATAGCTCTTGATTTTCTTGCTATGTTACATCCTGTGACCACTGATGGGAACGTGGAACATTTCCTGCTAGTTATTCATTGATTAAAGGGAAAAAAAAAAAACAACCCTCATTTTTCCAGAGACTGGGCAGGAGATAAGATGTCAAGAAGTAATGAAATGAAAGAGGAGACTGCAAAGGACCGAAAAGACAGAAACATTAAAGTGATATTATTTTTTCCCCCTGTGTATGCAGATGGACAGGAAAATTATAGCAGTAATTGCAGACTCCTTTTCACCAAAGACAGAACGGCCTTGGGGAATTAGAGAATGAGAGAAAAAGTCCAGTGAAACTGCATTCTCATCCAGGCTCCATCTGAGTGGCTGGATCTTGCTTTGGCCAAGGTCATTTACCCTTTCCGTGCCTTAGTTTCTGTAACTGTTAGATGATTTGCCTCTTTGAGCCTTTGGGAACACCAGTAAGATAACTCTTCAGAGGTCCCCAAAACTGGTCAGAAAAAGGTGCCATGAGAACAGTCAACAGTACTATTATTATTGAGCTGTGTACTCCTGCTGGTATGAGTCATCTTGCTGCAAAGAGGCAGAAACAATTCCAAGTGTGGCTGAGCATCAGAGACAGACAAGAAGAGACCAGTGCTCTCAGCTGGTGTGAGGGGAGATCGGAGTTGCAATGACATCTGCCCTTCTCTCCTTTAGAAAAAAAGAAAAGAAAGAAAGAAAGAAAGAAAAAGAAGGAGGAGGTTGTCAGGGGAAGGAAGGACTTATTAAAAAAGTACAGCAGTGTGATCATACAAATAGACTTTCAAAATTTAATAACCAGTTCAAATACAGGCTTTGCTCCTTAGTACTATGACCTTGGGGGCCACCCCCGTGTCACAGTGCTGAAGAATTCACCTGCCAAGGCAGGAGACTCGGGTTTGATCCCTGGGTGGAAAAGATCCACTAGAGGAGGAAATGGCAACCGATTCCAGTAGTCTTGCCTCCAGAGCCCCATTGACAGAGGAGCCTGGGAGGCTGCAGTCCATGGGGATGTTTGGGCAAGTTTTTTCAAACTTCATTGTTCCAATCTGTAAAATGGGGATTATTATACGATTTTCTTGCATGAAAAAATGTTACATCCTGTGACCACTGATGGGAACGTGGAACATTTCCTGCTAGTTATTCATTGATTAAAGGGAAAAAAAACAACCCTCATTTTTCCAGAGACTGGGCAGGAGATAAGATGTCAAGAAGTAATGAAATGAAAGAGGAGACTGCAAAGGACCGAAAAGACAGAAACATTAAAGTGATGTTATTTTTTCCCCCTGTGTATGCAGATGGACAGGAAAATTATAGCAGTAATTGCAGACTCCTTTTCACCAAAGACAGAACGGCCTTGGGGAATTAGAGAATGAGAGAAAAAGTCCAGTGAAACTGCATTCTCATCCAGGCTCCATCTGAGTGGCTGGATCTTGCTTTGGCCAAGGTCATTTACCCTTTCCGTGCCTTAGTTTCTGTAACTGTTAGATGATTTGCCTCTTTGAGCCTTTGGGAACACCAGTAAGATAACTCTTCAGAGGTCCCCAAAACTGGTCAGAAAAAGGTGCCATGAGAACAGTCAACAGTACTATTATTATTGAGCTGTGTACTCCTGCTGGTATGAGTCATCTTGCTGCAAAGAGGCAGAAACAATTCCAAGTGTGGCTGAGCATCAGAGACAGACAAGAAGAGACCAGTGCTCTCAGCTGGTGTGAGGGGAGATCGGAGTTGCAATGACATCTGCCCTTCTCTCCTTTAGAAAAAAAGAAAAGAAAGAAAGAAAAAGAAGGAGGAGGTTGTCAGGGGAAGGAAGGACTTATTAAAAAAGTACAGCAGTGTGATCATACAAATAGACTTTCAAAATTTAATAACCAGTTCAAATACAGGCTTTGCTCCTTAGTACTATGACCTTGGGGGCCACCCCCGTGTCACAGTGCTGAAGAATTCACCTGCAAAGGCAGGAGACTCGGGTTTGATCCCTGGGTGGAAAAGATCCACTGGAGGAGGAAATGGCAACCGATTCCAGTAGTCTTGCCTCCAGAGCCCCATTGACAGAGGAGCCTGGGAGGCTGCAGTCCATGGGGATGTTTGGGCAAGTTTTTTCAAACTTCATTGTTCCAATCTGTAAAATGGGGATTATTATACGATTTACAGGGCTGTTGTAAAAAAACGTACATCATTATAAGGACTCGGTAAAGTTAGATACTACAATACAATATATATGCTATGCAATATATAATACAATATAGTTAAATACTGTAATTTATGGGGGATAGACGAAAGTAGAAATTCAGATCGATAAATAAGTTGATTGTTAAAAAAAGTAAAAGGAAAAGGCACACTTGTACTTCACAAACCATCATATGATCTAGGTCTAGGAAGAGGCAAACTTGTTTGGTCGAGTCTGAATCCACTCCTATTTCACGGGTCCGTGGCAACTCGTCCCACTTCTGATACCTTGCACACAACACATAAACAGGGAAAACCTTTCGTGTGCTTCAACAAAACGGCTTTCCATCATAAAGCGATATATATATATATATATATATATATATATATATATATACATTTTTTTTAGTAAAATCCCTTTTGATACCCAAGAGCTCTTCTAAAACAAAGCTCAGACGCTGTTTCTGTTGTTTTAGAGAAAGAGCAATCAGGGCGCGCGGATTACGCTCTCTTTGAACCGCGTTTGGGGCTGGGAAGCCTTCAGGCAAAGCCCTGGGGGCAGAACGCCTTTTTCTTTCCTTTTTTTTTTTTTTATTAAATCGATCCCGGAGCCCTCGCGCGGGCGGTGGGGGCGGCGCGGCGCAGGAGGGAGGGCGGGCTCCGGCCGGGCGCGGCGCCGCCGGCCCCTCCCGAGCGCGCGGGGCGGCGGCCGGCGGCCGCGGAGGATGCGGAGGGGCGGCGGCGCGGGCCGGACCAGCCAGGGCGGCGGGGCGGGCGCCGCCCGAGGGGGTAGGGCGCGCGCGGGGGCGCGCCGGGCCGGGGAGGCGCGCTCCGGCCGCGCTCGCTCCGCGGGTTCGCTCGCTCGCTCCCTCCTCCCTCGGCAGCCGCGGCGGCAGCAGAAGGCGGCGGCGGCGGCTGGGGATCAGACATGGCGGCGGATCTGAACCTGGAGTGGATCTGCTCCCTGCCCCGCTCCTGGACTTACGGGATAACCCGGGGCGGCCGCGTCTTCTTCATCAAGTAAAGACCGGGGCCGGCGCGGGGCCCGGCGGGGCGGGAAGGCGGGCGACCGAGCGGCGGCGCGGCGGGTCGGCACGGCTCCGGCCCCGTCGGCGCCCCTGCTCACGCGCCGTCCCGGCCCCTTCTCTCTCCCCCTGCAGCGAGGAGGCCAAGAGCACCACCTGGCTGCACCCCGTCACCGGCTACAATAATATGCTATGCAATATATAATACAATATAGTTAAATACTGTAATTTATGGGGGATAGACGAAAGTAGAAATTCAGATCGATAAATAAGTTGATTGTTAAAAAAAGTAAAAGGAAAAGGCACACTTGTACTTCACAAACCATCATATGATCTAGGTCTAGGAAGAGGCAAACTTGTTTGGTCGAGTCTGAATCCACTCCTATTTCACGGGTCCGTGGCAACTCGTCCCACTTCTGATACCTTGCACACAACACATAAACAGGGAAAACCTTTCGTGTGCTTCAACAAAACGGCTTTCCATCATAAAGCGATATATATATATATATATATATATATATATATATATACATTTTTTTTTTTAGTAAAAATCCCTTAGATACCCAAGAGCTCTTCTAAAACAAAGCTCAGACGCTGTTTCTGTTGTTTTAGAGAAAGAGCAATCAGGGGCGCGCGGATTACGCTCTCTTTGAACCGCGTTTGGGGCTGGGAAGCCTTCAGGCAAAGCCCTGGGGGCAGAACGCCTTTTTCTTTCCTTTTTTTTTTTTTTATTAAATCGATCCCGGAGCCCTCGCGCGGGCGGTGGGGGCGGCGCGGCGCAGGAGGGAGGGCGGGCTCCGGCCGGGGCGCGGCGCCGCCGGCCCCTCCCCGAGCGCGCGCGGGGCGGCCGGCCGGCGGCCGCGGAGGATGCGGAGGGGCGGCGGCGCGGGCCGGACCAGCCAGGGCGGCGGGGCGGGCGCCGCCCGAGGGGGTAGGGCGCGCGCGGGGGCGCGCCGGGCCGGGGAGGCGCGCTCCGGCCGCGCTCGCTCCGCGGGTTCGCTCGCTCGCTCCCTCCTCCCTCGGCAGCCGCGGCGGCAGCAGAAGGCGGCGGCGGCGGCTGGGGATCAGACATGGCGGCGGATCTGAACCTGGAGTGGATCTGCTCCCTGCCCCGCTCCTGGACTTACGGGATAACCCGGGGCGGCCGCGTCTTCTTCATCAAGTAAAGACCCGGGGCCGGCGCGGGGGCCCGGCGGGGGCGGGAAGGCGGGCGACCGAGCGGCGGCGCGGCGGGTCGGCACGGCTCCGGCCCCGTCGGCGCCCCTGCTCACGCGCCGTCCCGGCCCCTTCTCTCTCCCCCTGCAGCGAGGAGGCCAAGAGCACCACCTGGCTGCACCCCGTCACCGGCGAGGCCGTGGTCACCGGGCACCGGCGGCAGAGCACAGGTAACGCCGGGCCCGGGAGGAGTTGGGCTCCGCCGGGAGGAGGCGGCAGAGCTCTGGCCGCCCGCCTCCTGCCGGCTACCTGCCCCGAGCCGCCGTCCCCGGGAGGCGGCGAGGTGGGGCGGAGGCCGGCGGGGGCCGCAGGTAGAGGGGCGGCAGGACTTCCCTCGAGGCTCCGGAAGCCCCCCTCCTCCGCCTTTGCTCGCCGCCGGCCCGCGGCTCCCTCTGCCCCATTGCAACCTGCTCACCCCCACGCCCCTAGCGGGGCCCTTCTCGCGGGAAAGCTGGGACCCCGAGTTGTTCCTCCAACGGCCGCGCTTGAGTCCTCCTGCCGCCCCCGGCCCCCCACCTCACCCCCTTGCCTCCTTTAGGAGGTCCTTTTCCCTCTCCCCTCGGCAGCCCGGGACCCTGCCTCCTGTTCGCCGGGAGAACGTATCCATAACCTCCCCCTTCTCCCTGGGAGCTGCCGCCTCCCGTGCGGCTTCCTTCTCCGGGGTGGGACTTGCGGGTAGGTGGTTGATGGAGGAGGAGGGGAGTTTGGGGGTGCCGCGATCGGCCTTGCGCCGGGGCGGCTGGGGAAACTGGGCGCTCTCCCTCGCGCCACCGGGGCCGGAGGAGGCATTTGCGGCTGCAGCTGCCCGCCAGCCCGATTCAAAGTCCCCGGCGGCGGGCACCGAGGTCGCACACGCCGCCTGGAGGCGGTGGGCGTTGCTGAGAGGCGGCCCGCGTGTGGGCATGGCTGCCCGGATTGCAGAGGGTCGCCGGGGAACCAGATCTCGCCCTGGTGCCTCGGATTGCTGGTTTCAATGCTGCCTGCGAGCTGAGCTGAAGAAGGGCACACTGGAGCGTAAGGGCTGGTCTAGCTTTCTTTTGTCAGTCTTAGTGTACATTCTCGAAACTTGTTTGTCTTTGAAACGTAACATGTGTTCTCTTCCTGGCCTGCCTCTGTTACTGGTGATTGGAAAGGCAGGAGAACAGTTTGCGTGGAAGGTGAGGCCGGCTTCAGACAAGCTCTGTCTTCCGGGATATTTCCTCTCCAACTCCGAGATTCTCTCTTAAAGTTGCCAGGATATCGAACAGACCTGTCTCCTGTATTAAATTCTGGAGTTCCGCGGAGTGACTAATATCTCCAAATTTGCAAAAAGGTGGAGGAGGAAAGAGAAAGCTGGTATAGCAAGCGTGATGAGGTTACATTTTTCAAGGCATTTCTGACTAATAATACCATCATAGTTCTTAACTCCTCGGTGTCCTCTTTGAATTGTACCTTTCGGTGTTTGGCAACTTTGATGGCCTCTTTGCCTTATGAATGGTAACAGGGTTGTGTCACGAGAGACAATGTGATGTTTAGATGATTTAGCTTCATGTCTGATGGAATTTATCCATGATTATTGTGGCTATGTGAAATACATGTCTTTATCGTATTTCACCCCCCCTCCCAGATTTGATAACATTCACATCTCACGAAAATTTTATTCTGTGGTTTTCAGGTTAATTGGATTTTTGAGAGATGTTCTTGATGTTTTTTTCTGGTTTGATTTACTTTGCTTTGACTTTGTACACACATCAGCGGTTTTTTTATTTCAGAGCAGTATCATGATTAAATTCAAGCCCCTAGTCGTTTGCAAGTAATTTGCAGCACAGAATGTTACCATCATTCACTCACATTCTGGCCAGGTTTATGACTTGAAACTTCACGTCTCTGAACAGTCTAGCTAAAGGGGATTTTGTTAAAACTGCAGCTGCCCGCCAGCCCGATTCAAAGTCCCCGGCGGCGGGCACCGAGGTCGCACACGCCGCCTGGAGGCGGTGGGCGTTGCTGAGAGGCGGCCCGCGTGTGGGCATGGCTGCCCGGATTGCAGAGGGTCGCCGGGGAACCAGATCTCGCCCTGGTGCCTCGGATTGCTGGTTTCAATGCTGCCTGCGAGCTGAGCTGAAGAAGGGCACACTGGAGCGTAAGGGCTGGTCTAGCTTTCTTTTGTCAGTCTTAGTGTACATTCTCGAAACTTGTTTGTCTTTGAAACGTAACATGTGTTCTCTTCCTGGCCTGCCTCTGTTACTGGTGATTGGAAAGGCAGGAGAACAGTTTGCGTGGAAGGTGAGGCCGGCTTCAGACAAGCTCTGTCTTCCGGGATATTTCCTCTCCAACTCCGAGATTCTCTCTTAAAGTTGCCAGGATATCGAACAGACCTGTCTCCTGTATTAAATTCTGGAGTTCCGCGGAGTGACTAATATCTCCAAATTTGCAAAAAGGTGGAGGAGGAAAGAGAAAGCTGGTATAGCAAGCGTGATGAGGTTACATTTTTCAAGGCATTTCTGACTAATAATACCATCATAGTTCTTAACTCCTCGGTGTCCTCTTTGAATTGTACCTTTCGGTGTTTGGCAACTTTGATGGCCTCTTTGCCTTATGAATGGTAACAGGGTTGTGTCACGAGAGACAATGTGATGTTTAGATGATTTAGCTTCATGTCTGATGGAATTTGTCCATGATTATTGTGGCTATGTGAAATACATGTCTTTATCGTATTTCACCCCCCCTCCCAGATTTGATAACATTCACATCTCACGAAAATTTTATTCTGTGATTTTCAGGTTAATTGGATTTTTGAGAGATGTTCTTGATGTTTTTTTCTGGTTTGATTTACTTTGCTTTGACTTTGTACACACATCAGCGGTTTTTTTATTTCAGAGCAGTATCATGATTAAATTCAAGCCCCTAGTCGTTTGCAAGTAATTTGCAGCACAGAATGTTACCATCATTCACTCACATTCTGGCCAGGTTTATGACTTGAAACTTCACGTCTCTGAAAGTCAGGTCTGTAGAAACACATGTATAAAGTGTGTGATGGTCAGATTTCATTCCCTGCCATTAAATACTTAGGAAGTTCTCTCTAATTCAGGGACACTTGCTGGATAGATTCACTTCTGTGGCTTGAAAGGTGTGGTCTTAAATAGACTCAGTATACTTAGGAAGAAGTGGGTGTTCCCTTTTATGCAGTCTTTTTCTTTGATTTTGGGGGATTTTTTTGCCCTGCTGTTCATGGATATTTATCTAGAATTAGAAGGTGTCCTTTAGCTTTTGTTCCTCTCCATTCTGATCGAAGTGTATAATTATGTCAGATAATCTCTAGTATTGTTGATACTTTGCTGGTGGCATTACATTTGAATTGACATTTTCCGAAAAATGATAGTATGTGTGCTATGAATTTTGTTACCAGTGTAGTACTTCTTTTTTTTGGTTAGAAACTTAATACATGAAAATAACTGATCGTGGAAAAGAATAATTAAAATGATTTAGAACTTACTATGCTATTCTGTTGAAGTAATACTAATTGTGAAATATATGTTTTTTAGATTTGCCTACTGGCTGGGAAGAAGCATATACTTTTGAAGGTGCAAGATACTATATAAAGTGAGTCTTTTTAATTATGATTTTTTTTCCTGGTAATTCAGATGTTGTGATTAACCTTTGATTGTATGTCTACATATGAGCATGATTTCTCAAGATTTATCATATTTTATTGATTTGGTGCTGTATGAGTGTTGGAGTTTTGAGGCAAAAGAGGATACTCTGATTTTTCTTATGTTATTTGCCTGGACATTCCTTGATTTGGCAACTTTGATGGCCTCTTTGCCTTATGAATGGTAACAGGGTTGTGTCACGAGAGACAATGTGATGTTTAGATGATTTAGCTTCATGTCTGATTTTAAATTTTGTGGCTATGTGAAATACATGTCTTTATCGTATTTCACCCTCCCAGATTTGATAACATTCACATCTCACGAAAATTTTATTCTGTGGTTTTCAGGTTAATTGGATTTTGAGAGATGTTCTTGATGTTTTTCTGGTTTGATTTACTTTGCTTTGACTTTGTACACACATCAGCGGTTTTTTTATTTCAGAGCAGTATCATGATTAAATTCAAGCCCCTAGTCGTTTGCAAGTAATTTGCAGCACAGAATGTTACCATCATTCACTCACATTCTGGCCAGGTTTATGACTTGAAACTTCACGTCTCTGAAAGTCAGGTCTGTAGAAACACATGTATAAAGTGTGTGATGGTCAGATTTCATTCCCTGCCATTAAATACTTAGGAAGTTCTCTCTAATTCAGGGACACTTGCTGGATAGATTCACTTCTGTGGCTTGAAAGGTGTGGTCTTAAATAGACTCAGTATACTTAGGAAGAAGTGGGTGTTCCCTTTTATGCAGTCTTTTTCTTTGATTTTGGGGGATTGTTTTGCCCTGCTGTTCATGGATATTTATCTAGAATTAGAAGGTGTCCTTTAGCTTTTGTTCCTCTCCATTCTGATCGAAGTGTATAATTATGTCAGATAATCTCTAGTATTGTTGATACTTTGCTGGTGGCATTACATTTGAATTGACATTTTCCGAAAAATGATAGTATGTGTGCTATGAATTTTGTTACCAGTGTAGTACTTCTTTTTTTTGGTTAGAAACTTAATACATGAAAATAACTGATCGTGGAAAAGAATAATTAAAATGATTTAGAACTTACTATGCTATTCTGTTGAAGTAATACTAATTGTGAAATATATGTTTTTTAGATTTGCCTACTGGCTGGGAAGAAGCATATACTTTTGAAGGTGCAAGATACTATATAAAGTGAGTCTTTTTAATTATGATTTTTTTTCCTGGTAATTCAGATGTTGTGATTAACCTTTGATTGTATGTCTACATATGAGCATGATTTCTCAAGATTTATCATATTTTATTGATTTGGTGCTGTATGAGTGTTGGAGTTTTGAGGCAAAAGAGGATACTCTGATTTTTCTTATGTTATTTGCCTGGACATTCCTTGATTTAGCTGTTAGATCATTTATGGCCACGGTTTCATTTTGGTGCTTCTGTGTATCTTCATGAGGGATGGAGCATTCTAGTAGTTTGTCTTGAACATGTTACCTGTTTTCTTTTTAAGTGCATTCTATTCGTGTGTATTTTGACCAAAGCTATTAATAAGTAGCAAAAGGGATGGAAAGGTACGTTCCAGTTTGTTGGGCAGGGACGGGGCTGAAAGTAAGAACAAATAAATCAGGAATATTTCACAAATATCTGTGAGAGGATGATTCTAATTCACCTCAGTTTATGTAAATAGAACTAAGTTTCAAAAATTCATATGTAAATGTTCTGCTGTTATTCATGTTTGAATTAAAGGGTTTCAGTAGCACCTAAAAAGGACAGATGATCAGTCCTAACCTTTAGATAATAATTCTGTAGAATATTGAAATAATTTCTGTTAACTTGATAGTACTTGGAGACAGATACACTATTTGAAGTCAACATTATGTAGTAAAATTTTTTATGCCTTAAGGGTAAACAAAGGTAGTTTTATTTTCATTTTAGATTAGAAACTGTTTACTTAAGAGCTTGTTTTTGTTGTTTTAAAATTTTTTGTTCAATTGGAAGTAACTGAGGCTTGAGAGAGAATCTTTAAATGTGGTATTTGGTTGAGATGTCAATGGTTTATTAGTAATAACAGGTACTCACTAAAGGAATCTTGATTTCATCTGGCCCAAGAAGATTTCTTAGTGCCATTTTAAAGATGATGTTATACCTCACCAAATTATAGTTATCTACATGGCTGTAATATTTTTCTCAGAAGGATTTTGTATAAAATGTTAAAGGAGACATAGAGATATTAGCTATACTTGCTTTTTTAAATGTAGATATTGGAAGGCAGAATGAAGATATAGGAAGGAAGTATAGTTTCATGATGTGGTCCTTCTCTGGATATGCTTGATTTGCATCTTTGACTTGGAGACTGTGCTGTGCATCATTAGACGGCCTAAAAATCATAGGCATGAGGAAGTGCAGAGTCACCAAGTATTTTTTCTAGAGTTGATTTTCATCCTGAATTAAAGTGAGTTTGTATTGTCATGAAAAGGGATTCTGTTTTTTTTTTTTTGGACAAAGTGTTGGTATTTCTGAAGACAGAAAGAAGCCTCGCTGATCTCACAGAATAGGAGCAATACTGCAGTTCTCAATATTATTTAAATTTCGGTGACTGTGTACGTTCTTAGATAAATGTTTATTTGACAGTGCAAAATATTATTCTGTGTGGGCTGAATGTGTATGTTTTAATTTAGAACTAAGCTGTTAGACCAAGTTTTCTTTTGTTTCACTAGCCCTTTTGATTAGTTTCTTTTATGTTGACTTAAACAAATTAGAATCTTATTTGAGTGTCATGCCTAAGTAAGTTTCTCAGGCACATGAGGACAATATTCAGAAAGCTGTAGTAATTTAACTTTAACGCCACATGCTTTTTAAGCTAGCAGGTTTTCATTATGTGGTATTGGTAGAGAGCCAATTGGTGTGTCCAAAAGTAGCAGTAAGAAATTTGTATTATGAAGGTAATTTGTTCTAAAATTGGGTACGTTTTAGAAATATACACTCATTAAACGTTTAAACTTCTTTTAAGTAAAATGAGCATTGATACATACATGATTTGGTGAATGTTAGGTACTATTGATTTTCCTTTCTGGGTTATATCAGAAGACTAATTTCTTCTAAGATCAGGTTAAGTCTCTAATGTGGCCTGTCATTTCCTCCAAACCTTTTACATTTTTGTGTTATGAGCAATTAGGGGTGCTTGATCATTTTGTACTGGGGCACTACTTGTATCTTAAATTTCACAGTTTGCAAAGTGCTTTCCCTCACCAAATTATAGTTATCTACATGGCTGTAATATTTTTCTCAGAAGGATTTTGTATAAAATGTTAAAGGAGACATAGAGATATTAGCTATACTTGCTTTTTTAAATGTAGATATTGGAAGGCAGAATGAAGATATAGGAAGGAAGTATAGTTTCATGATGTGGTCCTTCTCTGGATATGCTTGATTTGCATCTTTGACTTGGAGACTGTGCTGTGCATCATTAGACGGCCTAAAAATCATAGGCATGAGGAAGTGCAGAGTCACCAAGTATTTTTTCTAGAGTTGATTTTCATCCTGAATTAAAGTGAGTTTGTATTGTCATGAAAAGGGATTCTGTTTTTTTTTTTTGGACAAAGTGTTGGTATTTCTGAAGACAGAAAGAAGCCTCGCTGATCTCACAGAATAGGAGCAATACTGCAGTTCTCAATATTATTTAAATTTCGGTGACTGTGTACGTTCTTAGATAAATGTTTATTTGACAGTGCAAAATATTATTCTGTGTGGGCTGAATGTGTATGTTTTAATTTAGAACTAAGCTGTTAGACCAAGTTTTCTTTTGTTTCACTAGCCCTTTTGATTAGTTTCTTTTATGTTGACTTAAACAAATTAGAATCTTATTTGAGTGTCATGCCTAAGTAAGTTTCTCAGGCACATGAGGACAATATTCAGAAAGCTGTAGTAATTTAACTTTAACGCCACATGCTTTTTAAGCTAGCAGGTTTTCATTATGTGGTATTGGTAGAGAGCCAATTGGTGTGTCCAAAAGTAGCAGTAAGAAATTTGTATTATGAAGGTAATTTGTTCTAAAATTGGGTACGTTTTAGAAATATACACTCATTAAACGTTTAAACTTCTTTTAAGTAAAATGAGCATTGATACATACATGATTTGGTGAATGTTAGGTACTATTGATTTTCCTTTCTGGGTTATATCAGAAGACTAATTTCTTCTAAGATCAGGTTAAGTCTCTAATGTGGCCTGTCATTTCCTCCAAACCTTTTACATTTTTGTGTTATGAGCAATTAGGGGTGCTTGATCATTTGCGTGTACTGGGGCACTACTTGTATCTTAAATTTCACAGTTTGCAAAGTGCTTTCCCATATGTTGCCTTGTCTGAATCCTATTTTCATTGGGGTTATGGTCAGAAGAACTACTCATTTACATTGTCACACCACATAATACAACAAAAGAAACATGCCTTTGGAACTTCAGAGTCTGCAGAGACAGCAAGATGAGAAACAGCAGGGACGTGGACTATATTTAGAACGTTCAGAGTAGGAGAAAGGCTAGGAGTTTGCAGTAAGAAAGTGGTGGCTGTTGGTGGATGCATGTCTCATTGAGGGTTCTGTTTTAGATGAAGAAAGGAGGTGATCAGATTATAAGACAGAGAGGTGGTGGAGTGACTAGGGTGGATTTTGTTCCCATGGGAAGAGAGAAGATGAAAAGCCCATAAGAGACACATCGACCATCTTGTTATTCCTTGTTCTGTGTTCCTAGGAGGCTCCCAGAGCAAAATGGGAGACCAGAACAGGCTCTGTTTCTGCCTTAGGTCCCACCTGAAGTGCGTTTAACTCTCAAAGGATTTCTCTTCAGAACAAATGGGGGCGGTCGTTCAAAATGGCAGATGGCCAAGAACTTATCTTGGGATGGGACTGACATTTTGGTGTCAACAATGGCATCCCTATGGGCAGTAAGAAGACCACTCTGGTGGGGAAGAGTTAGAAGGAAGGTGGGACTGTGGCCTTGACCCTCTGAGACAGTGGAACTTCATGGTCATCAGGCAGGCTCAGTTGAAATCAGGCAGGCTGGAAAAGGCAGCTTCTCAATTCCAGCCCACATTCACATTTCTTTGAATTTTACACGGTTCTGGGAATTTTACAGTGTTCTACAGAATAATGCACTCACAGTGCCAGAGAAGAGATACTATGGGAAATGTGGAAAGTTACTTAGCATTCAGATCCTACTTAACTATTTAATCTCTCTCTGTAAACTGTGTAGATAACCACAGATAAGTCTAAGTAGAGCCAAAGCTGTGTATGTTTGCTCTCTTATTTGTTGTCACATTTTGTGTTTGTGGACTTACCTCCCAGGGAAAGCTTTGTGCTTACAGTTAACAGTGCTCACGAATGTCAACAGGATGTCAGCAGAGGAGTGGGTCAGAGTTAGGAGTGGGGTTGGGGGGACTGGGAAGTGGGTGGAGGAGAGAGGGGGCCAGGGATATACATATGGCTAATCTGGGATTATACATATCTGTAAACAACAAAACTCTGTATAAATAAAAATTAAAAAAAAAAAGAGCTGTATAGGTTTGAGCTGGATAATTAGTTTATACAGTTTTTGAAATTGGTTCTTTCATGAAAGTTTACAGTTAGGAAACAGAATGTATAGAGAAGGTATTTTACTTTGGAATGTATTTCAGTTTTATTTTGTTTGGCCAGAAAAATGTTAAAATTTGAAAATTAAGTCTCTATTGTAAAGATAAATATTTGGCTTTGTTTGTTTAATGAGGGATGGTAGCCAGCCTCTAAATTATTTTATTGTGTGTGCGTAAATACATATACATAGACTTTGATTGTTGTTTTCAGACGAGATCGGGCGCATTCAGGGTGGTATGGCCGTAGACGATTGTTGTTTTCATATTGCTTATTAACACTTAAGTCATGCTTTCTTATCTTTAGGGAGAATGCTGTAGGTTGCCGGTGATCTTTATAGTTTATAAAGTATAGCTTTAAATATTCTCTGGCTTCTGTGGTGGCTCAGTTGGTAAAGAATTTGCCTGCAATGCAGGAGACCCTGGTTTGATCCCTGGGTTGGGAAGAACCCCTGGAGAAGGAAATGACAACCCACTCCAGTATTCTGGCCTGGGAAATCCTATGGACAGAGGAGCCTGGCAGGCTATAGTCCATGGAGTCACAAAGAGTCAGACATGG
Organism: Tragulus kanchil; assembly: GCA_022376925.1. Classification (NCBI taxonomy): domain Eukaryota; kingdom Metazoa; phylum Chordata; class Mammalia; order Artiodactyla; family Tragulidae; genus Tragulus; species Tragulus kanchil. Next base: position 268,940,640 of record JAIOJX010000004.1, on the reverse strand, counting down.
CTGAACGATTAACACGTTCACTTCATTTTAAATACTCAAATAACTCAGCTCAAAGTGCAGAAAATAATCTTACATATTTGAAGGTTATAAAGCTTTCTGTTTACCCCTTGAAGATATTACTTAATGACTTTGTAATGACAGGTCATGGTAGCTTAAAATGGATGTGTCATTGAGTATTACCTTGTGCTTCAAAGCTTCAAGATGGTTAATTTAAAGTACTAAGTAAACCTTAAAACAATGCCCTCTAAATAGTGAGAAACTTTGTTCTAATTATCTCAGGGTCATTGTCTTATGTGGCAGGTTTGGGGATCAGAAACATGTCTTTTCAAGATCATTAATTAGTATATAAATTTTGTGAGGTTGTAATTTCATATGTTTCTTTTAATTTTAAATTTCAAGTTCTGAAAATTGAATTTTTTCTTAGATATGCAAATAGAGAAGTGTTTTTTTTTTTTTTTTGAACTAATGAAGTTTCATTTCAGTAACTGCTATAGTTGGATCTAATGTGTGCTTAGAATTTCAAACTAATCTGCAGTGAGGGGAATCCTAGTATGAAATAGCCATTTAATGTTGCAAGTGAGAGGAAAACCTGTTTCTTCATAGATTATCACAATTCAAACTGTGCGTGAAGACAGGGAACATAGCTGCCATGAGAATGTGAGAATATATCGCCTTGTGTTTGATATTTAAAATTTAGTACAGTTGTACTATAATATTGTAATTGGGTATAACATTGTTATGGTTCAGAACAATTCATGGACATTGTACATCTTTTTCATATTCGTAACAGCATTTGGAATAAGTAATCCTTATGTGTCTCCTTTATGTTAATTCGTTAGGTACAGCACAACAATGAACTATGGTTTCAGCCTTCAAGGAGTTTGCTGTATAGAGGAAAGCATGCAGTGTATTAAAGAAGGGAGATGGTGTGGGGCCTCATGGACTCATCTGGTATATGGCACTTCGACAGAACAGTCCATGAACTGAATCCTCACAGTAACCTTTTGTTTTTACTATTAGTCACTATCATTCCAATTAAGATCTCTGGGCTGAGACTCTTCTAGACCTAAAAATAATCCAGGCCAGTATAAACAGACCCTGTGGTATGTGTCCCTCCATAAGTGACTTGCTTGGGAATAGAGATCATCTCATAGGAACAGGCACCGTGGGTGGATTAGTAGTGTGTGTGTTCAGTCATTCAGTCACGTCCACCTCTTTTCAACCCCACGAACTGGGATTTCCCAGGTAAGAATACTGGGGCAGGTTGCCATTTCCTCCTCCAGGAGATCTGCCCGACCCAGGGATGCAGCCCGTGTCTCGTGGCATCCACAGGCAGGTGGATTCCACCGAGCCACCTGGGAAGCCGCCTAGGTGAGTGGGCAGGTTAGTAGACCTGCCTACAAAGAAACGTTTGTTTAACGCCTAAAAACCTGTTGACGAGTAGTCTTTTATAGAATCTTGAAATCTGGTTATTTCTTTACATCCACTCAAGTGTGGTAGGCACTGTTCTTGGATTCCAGGTGTTTGCTGATGTAGCTGAGACCTGGCCTTCCTGGAACCTGCAACCTACTAGGAAAAAGAGACACTGAAACAAAACATGAGACTTCCCTGGTGGTCCAGTAGGTTAAGAACCCTCCTGCCAATGAGGGACACCTGCAGATTCAGTCCCTGGTCTGGGAAGATTGGCTCAGGACAGTGAAGCCTGTGCACTTAAAGCCTGTGCTCCCCCCAAATAGAAGCCGTCTCAGTGAGAAGCCTGCACACCACGACTAGAGAGTACCCCCTTGCTCCCTGCAACTAGAGAAAGTTCACACAGCAAGGAAGACCCAGTTGTTTTAAAAAATTGAACAAATGTGGTTTTAAAATGGCATCTTCATAAAAGAAAAGCAGAATGTGCTGTGACAGTTTAGGATAGTTTACCATAAATGGCAGTATTTCAGTGATAAAATAACCTTAGGTCTCAAGGGTGGGGTGACAGGATTTCCAACTAGAGTGAATTTTCTCATGGGCTCTCATGGTCCTCTAGCCCCAGGACTGTCGTTGGGGATCGTGCCCACATGTGGCTTAATACCAGCATCTGCCGAGCCCCTGGTCAATGGTGATTGTTGCTTACGCTGGCCTGCAGCCTTGGGAGCAGTTAATCCAGATAGAACAAGAGAAGTCCTCACAATGCAAGTGATCACATTTGGAGAACCCCTTACGGATTTCTCAAATGATTTCCCCCTTAATATGGATAGATTTTTGTTTTTTGTTTTCAGCTTATTCTCAAAACTGGCGTAGTTTATGAAGGAGGAAAGAAAAGGGGAGTAGAAAAAGAATTGGCTGGAAGAGTCAAAGAATTGGAGGCCTTGGAAATGGGTAGGATGTAAACATCCCTGTCTTGGCGCCTCTGTCTGTCTGCCAAAGGCAAAGGGGTTCTCAATGCTTGTGGGGAGAAACTCTGTCCTGGAACCTTTCCATTTTTCTGTAAAGATGTGTCTATGTGGGGCTAATCGTGAAAAGGGACACATGTAGCTGTGTATGAGAAAGTTGGAGTTTATAAAGGTGATGCTGCTTGTCTGTCAGATGCCATCTTAAGTCAGAGAAGGAAGAAGAAGTTTACTTAGGCCAGACTGGAGAGAAAAGGCTTGAAGGAAGAGGCAGGAGCTGAGTTAGGCCCTCAGGGCATGGCTGGGACTGAGATGGGCTGAGGTAGATTATGAGTAATGTAAATTCATGTGGGCGGGGCTGTGCATAACATCCGAGATGAATATGATAACTACCCTGCTGGTAGGTGATTAGAAAAAATGCTAGGATGATGGGAAGTCAGACCAGGAATACTCTTTGGAGCTATATTATCTCTGGTCTTTGTAAGGCTGAGATTTTTATTTCTAGGCAAGCCACATGCAGATGTTTTTTTGGTAGAGCATCAAGAGCATACAGTGAAAGTATTAAGAGAGATATTAATGTTGGTGGCATGGGCTAGAAAGGCGCAGACCGGGAATGGAGGAGTCCTTTTTGGAGTCTGTGATCTGGGAGTCAGTTGCTGGAACCAAGTTGGTAGCAGCGGGAATGGAAAGGAGGGAGGCCATTGATCAAAGACATTACAGAGGAGTTGACAGGCCTTGGGAGACTTGCTGAGCTGAGAGGTTATCAGAGAAAGCGAGGGCAGGAGTTGCTTAGAGGGCTTTGTGTCTGAGTGGCCAAAAAAATGATTGGGACCCTTGACCAGAATAAGGGAGTAGGTGGTGGGGGGAGCTCTAGGTGGAGGTCTTCGTGATGGTTTGGTTTTTGAGCTGCTCGCCTTGAGAGGACATTGCATTTTAGGTGGCTCAAATCGGGCCTTTCCAAAGGACTCCTGACATTATCTTCTATTCCCCCCTCAGAAATAAGAAACACACCTCAGAATGCTGTGGAGCTACCTTATCATCCCCAGACAGTATGTAGATCCATGCCAGGACTGTGATAATATTCACCCAGCCAGTTACTCATTCAGCAAATACTTACTGAGTACAGTGTGCTGAGCACTTTAGGTTAACAAACAAAACAGACATGGACCTCACTCTTAGACGGAACTTACAGTTAAGTTATTGGGAGAGACAGTAGTAACATACTCACAAATGTATAGTTGTAGACTGATAACACTATGAAGCATGCATCACTCTTTGTGAGCAGACGTATTGTCAGGAATGGACCGGGTATGAAGGAGTAAACCTGCCTCTGAAATTTCAGCTGTGAAACGCCACAGAGTGATCAGAACAGAGCAGCGCAAAGTCACCTGAAAGATGAAGTGATAGCATCCTGGGCTTGAGATTAGATATAGCTCGCATGACAGTATGGCAGTAGCTAATGAAAGACTTGGGGTGGGGTTGATGTGATGTGGAAATTAAGAAAAAGAGAAACACCACAGTAGAAGTTCCTCTCTGCTCTACTAGTAGAGAGCAGACCTAAGCCAACTAGGATAATAACTATTATTTCAGTCCCAGTGGCAAGATCTTCCAGTTAACCGTTCAACGATGCATTTTTTTCTTCCAGTTCTCTTCAGTACATTTTGAACTCATAATTATGTGCCTTAGTGAATAGGATACATCATTAAAGAAAACACACCCTAGGGCTTCTGTGGTACTCCAGTGGGTGAAGAGTTCGCCTTGCGGTGGAAGGGGCACCGGTTCAATCCCTGGCCGGGGAAGACCCCACGGAGCAGCTGAACGGGTGTGTCTAATTACGAGCCAGCGCTCAGGAGCACGTGTGCCCAGAGCTGGTGCTCTGTGACGAGAGAGGCCATTGCGACGGGAGGCCCACACAGGCCAGAGAATAAAGACGAATGAAGGTGAATGAATAAAGAGCCAATGAAAGAGGCCAAAATTAACAACAGAACAAAACAAAACCACACCCTAAAACTGTACCCTTCTGGGGAGTGGGATGGTGGGCTTTAGAGTATCAGACAAAGAAAGTATAACATTGATAAATAAGTCTTATGGTACGTAAGAATATATAAATGCTATAAAGAAAAAATTACAGCAAGGTATGGAGGATCAGGAGAGGTGTGAAGAGGAATGGGTGTGGGAGAAAAGGACAGGGAAATCAGAGACGGATGGGCAGGGTTGTGTGGGGGCCTTGCTGGCTGGTGTAATTGGCTGTTACACAGGGTGATGTGAAGCCATCGCAGGTCTGAGCACCGGAGAAGTATGATCTGACTTTGCCCTTTGAAAGGATCATCGGTTGGTTGTGTTAGATGAGACTTTGGGGGCCTCGTGAAACCCCTCCAGTGTAAGCTCAGCCCCTCATCAGATTCTCTCCTTGTATTTCTTTTTAACATTTAACAAAACTATGCTATATTTAATCATGTAACTATCATATTTCTTTTAAGCTACCAGTGATTATCAGTTCCATTGATTCCATAATAGTAACAGCTTTTCAGGGGGAAAGAGAGACATAACCATATCAAATAAACCCTTTGAGCCTTATTTCAGAACTGGTATATTGAAAAAGCACATTTTAATTTCAATTCAACATTTGCCCATACTCATGGTAGATAAGCTTACTGAAAAGTAGCTTGTTCTATATTTTCAGACCCTTAGCTTAAACCTTTCTCATACTAGTTTCTCAGTAAATATTTGTTGACTGTTGACATTTAAGCCTTAGTGAATAGGATACATCATTAAAGAAAACACACCCTAGGGCTTCTGTGGTACTCCAGTGGGTGAAGAGTTCGCCTTGCGGTGGAAGGGGCACCGGTTCAATCCCTGGCCGGGGAAGACCCCACGGAGCAGCTGAACGGGTGTGTCTAATTACGAGCCAGCGCTCAGGAGCACGTGTGCCCAGAGCTGGTGCTCTGTGACGAGAGAGGCCATTGCGACGGGAGGCCCACACAGGCCAGAGAATAAAGACGAATGAAGGTGAATGAATAAAGAGCCAATGAAAGAGGCCAAAATTAACAACAGAACAAAACAAAACCACACCCTAAAACTGTACCCTTCTGGGGAGTGGGATGGTGGGCTTTAGAGTATCAGACAAAGAAAGTATAACATTGATAAATAAGTCTTATGGTACGTAAGAATATATAAATGCTATAAAGAAAAAATTACAGCAAGGTATGGAGGATCAGGAGAGGTGTGAAGAGGAATGGGTGTGGGAGAAAAGGACAGGGAAATCAGAGACGGATGGGCAGGGTTGTGTGGGGGCCTTGCTGGCTGGTGTAATTGGCTGTTACACAGGGTGATGTGAAGCCATCGCAGGTCTGAGCACCGGAGAAGTATGATCTGACTTTGCCCTTTGAAAGGATCATCGGTTGGTTGTGTTAGATGAGACTTTGGGGGCCTCGTGAAACCCCTCCAGTGTAAGCTCAGCCCCTCATCAGATTCTCTCCTTGTATTTCTTTTTAACATTTAACAAAACTATGCTATATTTAATCATGTAACTATCATATTTCTTTTAAGCTACCAGTGATTATCAGTTCCATTGATTCCATAATAGTAACAGCTTTTCAGGGGGAAAGAGAGACATAACCATATCAAATAAACCCTTTGAGCCTTATTTCAGAACTGGTATATTGAAAAAGCACATTTTAATTTCAATTCAACATTTGCCCATACTCATGGTAGATAAGCTTCCTGAAAAGTAGCTTGTTCGTTGCTATATTTTCAGACCCTTAGCTTAAACCTTTCTCATACTAGTTTCTCAGTAAATATTTGTTGACTGTTGATTCTTTTATTTTTAATTTTGGCCTCTTTTTTGCAGTGCAAGGGGTGCCGGGCACTGGCTCTGGGCGCATGCACTCCAGAGCGCTAGCTCATAATTGGACATATCAGTCTAACCGCTCTGCGGCACATGGGGTCTTCCCTAGCCAGGGATCGAACCGGTGCCTCTTGCACTACAAGGCAGACTCTCTACCCACTGGACCACCAGGGAAGCCCTGATTGTTGAATTTTGATGATGACAGTGAACTAAATTCCTGAAGCTATGAGGAAGCCTATTATAATGTGGCTCTTTGTGAAATTTAAATATTCTCATTATGTGACAGTCTGTCTATTCCAGTAAGAATTAGGAAATCAGTTGTTTCTCGAGTATGGCTTATGTGATTCTCCTCCAAGAGACAGAAAGGATCTCAGAGGTCCGAGTGAGGGCCCAGATCCGGGATCAAGCTAATGCAATGCAGGGACCTCTGAGGTCTGTTGGGAGAGAGACCTTGGTAGTGAGTGACCATGCCATTTCCACTTAGAAATGTTCACAGGTCAGGCTGCTGTGGTTTGGAGATATACTGAAGTCGTCTCCTGTCATAGTATGATACAGACCACTAAATTCCATGGATCCTGGAGAGGCCTGAGAGACATAGAAGGTGGGCCTTGTGAGGGGCAGGTGACAGACATGTCAGAGCAACTCGGAGAATTCCTTGACTCCTCAGAGTAGCCTCCGAGCTCTTTGGGAATTATTTTCTGAAGTGACTGGTAATTTTAGAGGCATCCGAGCAAATCTCTCTAGCCTGTTAACTCTGGGAAGGCTGAGACTGTGTCAGAACATCTCTATGTTTCCAGTGTCCGACACGTAACAGGCAGTGAGATGTTCAAGATGAAGACCTATCACCGATTGTAAGAATAGAAGTCATTACCCAAACTCGAGCATCCTGAGACGTTTTTCTGAACTGGTATATTAATTTCAATTCAACATTTGCCCATACTCATGGTAGATAAGCTTCCTGAAAAGTAGCTTGTTGCTATATTTTCAGACCCTTAGCTTAAACCTTTCTCATACTAGTTTCTCAGTAAATATTTGTTGACTGTTGATTCTTTTATTTTTAATTTTGGCCTCTTTTTTGCAGTGCAAGGGGTGCCGGGCACTGGCTCTGGGCGCATGCACTCCAGAGCGCTAGCTCATAATTGGACATATCAGTCTAACCGCTCTGCGGCACATGGGGTCTTCCCTAGCCAGGATCGAACCGGTGCCTCTTGCACTACAAGGCAGACTCTCTACCCACTGGACCACCAGGGAAGCCCTGATTGTTGAATTTTGATGATGACAGTGAACTAAATTCCTGAAGCTATGAGGAAGCCTATTATAATGTGGCTCTTTGTGAAATTTAAATATTCTCATTATGTGACAGTCTGTCTATTCCAGTAAGAATTAGGAAATCAGTTGTTTCTCGAGTATGGCTTATGTGATTCTCCTCCAAGAGACAGAAAGGATCTCAGAGGTCCGAGTGAGGGCCCAGATCCGGGATCAAGCTAATGCAATGCAGGGACCTCTGAGGTCTGTTGGGAGAGAGACCTTGGTAGTGAGTGACCATGCCATTTCCACTTAGAAATGTTCACAGGTCAGGCTGCTGTGGTTTGGAGATATACTGAAGTGCGTCTCCTGTCATAGTATGATACAGACCACTAAATTCCATGGATCCTGGAGAGGCCTGAGAGACATAGAAGGTGGGCCTTGTGAGGGGCAGGTGACAGACATGTCAGAGCAACTCGGAGAATTCCTTGACTCCTCAGAGTAGCCTCCGAGCTCTTTGGGAATTATTTTCTGAAGTGACTGGTAATTTTAGAGGCATCCGAGCAAATCTCTCTAGCCTGTTAACTCTGGGAAGGCTGAGACTGTGTCAGAACATCTCTATGTTTCCAGTGTCCGACACGTAACAGGCAGTGAGATGTTCAAGATGAAGACCTATCACCGATTGTAAGAATAGAAGTCATTACCCAAACTCGAGCATCCTGAGACGTTTTTCTGCCTCTCACTTGGCATCTAGTCAGGATTCATACTGTTGCAAATGTAAGCGACCCAGAGCCAGCCATCGTATGCAAAAGGCAGCTCTTTTCCCACGTTAATTGCAGGAGTGACACGAGTGAATCCTTCAAGACCCTTCCTTACTTGCCTTTTTTCACTTTAGAAAGCTTTTCTCCACTGACCCAGAAAAATGGCTGCCCACAGGCCCAAATGACACCCTTTTAGTGTTTTAACCCCAAAGATAAGGTTTCTTCTCTTCCCCAGTAAAATAAAAGCTTAATCAGGGATTTGGAGTATCACATGCCCGTTGTTGGAGTGAAGACTGGTCCTCTGGTCTTTTCTCTTCTTGGCTGAAGCCAAGATGACTAGCCAGCCTTCCGGGAACCTGTGTGATGAGAGAGGATGGCCTAGTTCCTGCAGGAAGTTGGAGAATCAAAGCCTGCTTGGTCAGAGACCTACCCTCCTCCCTGGTATACAGGGCACAGTGCCAGAGGCCAGAAAGGTATGAACTGGAGCGTCAGCAGACTTACAAGAAGCGATAGTATCGGTGATCATCAAGGCCAATTTCTGCCTTCCTTTGAAGAGGGAATGGCTGAAGACACATGCAGGTGTTTCAGACTAGGACCCGGGAGAATGAAGAGCGAGTGTTAAATTCTAAGGACAAAGCCATAGAACCCAGTCCTGTCTTGGCTGCCTTGAGCAAGGAGGATTGAGGAAACCAACTTGGATTTAGTACAAGTGGCAGTACAGCTTCCCTGTGGTCAAAACTCCGCCGTGCTGCAGTGGGCCAGGGATTCCCTCTGGTTCTTCCGGCCACTTACAGTTCCCACGCGGTGACCGTGCTTGAGTGATGTTGCCCTGACCTGCTTGCTCCATGCTTCCCATGGATGTTCTTCATGTTTTTTCCCTGTGTCCCTTCTACATGACTAAGATTCTTTATACATGTTATTTCTCTGGGATAGATCTGGTCTTCAGAAGAGAGAATTTGCCTCTGAGATGAAAAATTGTTTTAGTCTTTACATTGAGTTAATTCTGACAGCTTTTGCTGGACTTGACTGAAGGTGCATATAATACCCATTTTATTAAATGTTTATAGTAAAGTTGTACAACCTAAAGTTTAAAACTTAGTAAAATAGGACAGTATGGCCCAGTCTTCAGAAGACAGAAGGAATTACTGCTTGCTCGTTTTTCATAGTACAAAGCAATGTGGTTGGTACCAGGAAAGTAGCATGTTTAAATGTAGTGTTAATTTTTTTTTCTCTGAAAATTCATCTGTGGTACTACATTTGCTTTGAAAAATTTATTTTGTCACGGAATATAGATGCGTCTAATAATGGCATTTTAAAAAATTTAGTAAAGAAATGTCAGAGACTGATTCCAAATCTATCTTTAGTGTGTGCCCTTTTTTCCTACCTGTTTTATAATGTTGTGTTTTTTTCTGATTATAGAAGTAATCCATTTTTATTATAGAACATTCAGGAAAGAACTGAAGAGTATGAAAGAGAAAATAAAAATCATCCAGTCCCACTGTGCAGAGAGAACTTCTATTAATATTTCAGTATATATGCATACATATTTTTAAAGATTTGAGTCTTATTGCTAATACTGCATTGAATGCTATTTTCATTAAAGTTGTATTGTGTGTCCTCATGTCATTATCTATTCATTGGAAGATTTTTTTAATAACTGATATTCTGTCTTATGAATATATAATAGTTTAATCATCCTATTTTTAGGTGGCTATGCTGTTTCCAACTTTCTGCCGTGAGAAAAATCCTTATATAATATTCTTAGATGCATGTCTGTTTCCTAGACTTGGAGTTATTAGGATAGGGTGTAAACTTTTTAAAAGGTTCAGTACTTCACGTTTTGTCTAGTTGGCCTCTAGGAGATTTGTACAAAGTTATGATCTCCCCTTAGTACATGAGAGTGTGTAAAAATGCCCCATTTCTCCAGACCTACAATCAGGGCTCTGGTTGGACAGGTGAATTTGGAAGATAACTGCTGGAGACTCTGTGTGGGCTGTTTTTAGTGATTCAGACAATTTGGAGCAAGGATTAGCCTTTCTGTTACCTGTTGCTATATAACCAACCGTCCCAAAGCTTAGTGACTTAAAACAGCAATGCTTTATAATTTCTCACCTTTCTTTGAGTAGACTGGGCACACTGAGGCTGGTCTTCTGTTTCATGTGGTGTAGTGGAGGTCATTGATGCAGATATGGTCAGCAGGCACTTGGCAGGGGCTGGAATTTCCGATTGTGGCCTTGCATGTGGGCCCAAATACTGTAAAAACATGGGAGTACTTGAATAAATTAAGTCTTAGCTTTTCTTCATCCTGGGTTCACACTGACAATAAATATAACCGGTAGTGTAAGATGCCAATAATCGGTATCTTGTGCTAGGTTCATTTGCAGAATTCCCGTATTTTTCCACTAAGACTGCTGAGTGGAAAAGCTGTAGCAGAGTTCACGGATGAGGAACAAGTACCCATACTAGAAACTACGGTGGGGCCCAAGGTCATAACTGTGGGTGGATGGATGGCTAGATGGACAGATAAGATGATCTCACATATATCTGTATTTGCACGTGTGAGTGTGTGATTTTAAGTGATTGAGTTGTGAACTTGACCTTTGGATTAACTCATGTTAACTCATGGATTTAACCAGTAATATCAGTGGCAGTATTTAAGAGGAGGCACTATGACCTCTGCATTCCAAGGGAAATTTAGAGGAAAATGTAACTGTTCCTTTTGATGCCGTGGTGTGGAGTCCTTCTCACCCCATACTCTGCTCCCAAGAGGAGGTTCTGTGGATCAGCAGTTTGGTGTTTGTCCTCCTCCTCCCCTTTTTTTGCACATCGCACATCTGTACAGGCATACATTCATTTATTTATTTTTGCCAACATGAGCTTGTCATATAGGTGTGATTTCTTGCCTTTTTTTGTGGTTTATGCTCTTCGATCTCTTCATATTAGTACTCAGACGTCAACACCATTCTTTCAGCAGGTATACGATAGTCATTAATTATTTAGCTGTATCCCTAATTGTTAGACACTTAGTGTTTTTCCTTTTTCTTTTTCCCCTCAGTTTCTAAAACTGTTGTGAACATATTTATACATAAACTTGATGGTTGTATGCAAAATATTTTATAAAATAAATGTGCAAATTGCTGAGTTAGGTCGTATATGTATTTTAGCTTTTGAGTAGACTGGGCACACTGAGGCTGGTCTTCTGTTTCATGTGGTGTAGTGGAGGTCATTGATGCAGATATGGTCAGCAGGCACTTGGCAGGGGCTGGAATTTCCGATTGTGGCCTTGCATGTGGGCCCAAATACTGTAAAAACATGGGAGTACTTGAATAAATTAAGTCTTAGCTTTTCTTCATCCTGGGTTCACACTGACAATAAATATAACCGGTAGTGTAAGATGCCAATAATCGGTATCTTGTGCTAGGTTCATTTGCAGAATTCCCGTATTTTTCCACTAAGACTGCTGAGTGGAAAAGCTGTAGCAGAGTTCACGGATGAGGAACAAGTACCCATACTAGAAACTACGGTGGGGCCCAAGGTCATAACTGTGGGTGGATGGATGGCTAGATGGACAGATAAGATGATCTCACATATATCTGTATTTGCACGTGTGAGTGTGTGATTTTAAGTGATTGAGTTGTGAACTTGACCTTTGGATTAACTCATGTTAACTCATGGATTTAACCAGTAATATCAGTGGCAGTATTTAAGAGGAGGCACTATGACCTCTGCATTCCAAGGGAAATTTAGAGGAAAATGTAACTGTTCCTTTTGATGCCGTGGTGTGGAGTCCTTCTCACCCCATACTCTGCTCCCAAGAGGAGGTTCTGTGGATCAGCAGTTTGGTGTTTGTCCTCCTCCTCCCCTTTTTTTGCACATCGCACATCTGTACAGGCATACATTCATTTATTTATTTTTGCCAACATGAGCTTGTCATATAGGTGTGATTTCTTGCCTTTTTTTGTGGTTTATGCTCTTCGATCTCTTCATATTAGTACTCAGACGTCAACACCATTCTTTCAGCAGGTATACGATAGTCATTAATTATTTAGCTGTATCCCTAATTGTTAGACACTTAGTGTTTTTCCTTTTTCTTTTTCCCCTCAGTTTCTAAAACTGTTGTGAACATATTTATACATAAACTTGATGGTTGTATGCAAAATATTTTTATAAAATAAATGTGCAAATTGCTGAGTTAGGTCGTATATGTATTTTAGCTTTTGATAAGCGTAGTAAAATCCTGCTAAGCACTGTACATAGGGTCTGAAAATCCTGAAATGATTAAAATGCATAATTATAAAATTAATGAGAAGCAGTATTTTTCATTAAGCTCATGGAGTCACACACAAAAGGTAGGAAAGCGGTAGGAAGTGACACATTGTGCAGAACTACATAAAAGAATCTGAAAGCCCCAAATGGGACGGTGCATCCCTCCCTCAACTCTTTTTGGAATTGAAGCTGGACCAACTCTTGGAGCCTTGAGACAGTCACATTCAGATTAGTTTACCACGGATTTGCTCTTTGTGATTTACAAAGAGGCCAGCTTCAGAAACTCTTCACCATTTTTACCCTCGCCTCAGGCCATGTATCCTGTGTCCTTGCTAGCACTTGAGTTATCAGACTTAAGTGTTGAGGGAATCTCATGGACAAAAGTGGTCTCTTGTTTTTGTTCTTTTTTTAAAGATTTATTTATTTATTTATTTATTTTGGGCGGGGGTCGTGTTGGGGAGGGAGGGGAGCGGGTGGGCCACTTCTATTGGTCTTTCATTTCTCTATTTTCATCTGTCTTTGTTCTTTGGCTCCTGTGGGCCTCCCATCACGGTGGCGTCTGTCGTTGCAGAGCACCGGCTCTAGGCGCATGCACCCCAGAGCTCCGGCTCGGTAATTGGACACATTAGTCCAGCCGCTCCGCGGCACGTGGGACCTTCCCAGGCCAGGGCTCAAACTGGCGCCCCTTGCACTGCAAGGCAGTGTCCTTATCCACTGGACCACCAGGGGAAGCCCAGTGGTCTCTTGTTTGACTTTGCATATTCTTGGTTTTGTTCTTTCTCTCTGTTGCCTGTTTGAATTTCTTCTACAGATTGCTTCTTCCATATATTTCCTCCATTCTTCTCTTTGCTATTTTTCATAATGATTTATGCCATTATATGCTTCTTTGTATTTTTGATGTCAGAGCTAGGTAGCTTAACAGAGCTCTCCAATATAGTTTCATTGTGCACCCAGATAAGTAAAAAAAAAATCTTGGTTGTATAGTCTTACTATATGTCTATTGATTTATAGATTATATACATGTATTATTGTCAGTCTATGACTTAATGACTTAGTAAAGCTTATTTTTTCCTTATTTTATCGCGTTTTAAAAATAAGTGTAAATAGGGGTGTTACCCTGTCCACAGCTCAATGGAAAGTCCAGTGTGCTTTCACGTAGGGATTCAGGAGTTCCACATGAAATATGATGAGGGCCCATTACAGGCCAGTTAGATTGGCCAATAGGAGATCCTCTTTGTTCTGTGACCACAGCGTGCATGTCTGTAAGCCTCTGGCCATTGAGTACTCTGTTGAAGTAGAAAGTAACCGGGGGTCAGGCTCTCTTATCTCAGTAAACCACACAGCTTGGAGAACATTGCTTATTCCACTAAGAACCAGATTCTTCATGTGTAAAATGGAGAGGCTAATTCTTACCTTGCTCACTTCATAGGGTTATGATGTGAGCGAATATGTGAACAAACTTGGAAAAACTGTAAACCTTGGCGTACATTGGAAAAGGAAATGGCAACCCATTCCAGTATTCTTGCCTGGAGAATCTCATGGACAGAGGTCTTGTGGGCTACAATCCATGGGGTCACAAAGAATTGGACAGAACTGAGCACACAGAGACACACAGTGTACATATGAAATACATGGGTATTTGTTTTGCAAGGCCATGGCAATGAGTTTATGTGATAGCACACTTCCAGGTCATTTATGCCAGAAAAAGTTGAAAATGCTGGCCTGCTAATAGTGGTTCAAAATACAATTAAAACAAACAAACAAAAAAAGACCTCTTCTTGGCTGTGCCGTGTGGCATGTGGGTCTTAGTTCCCTGACTAGGGATTGAATTCGAGCCAACCTCATTGGAAGCAGTCTTAACCACTGGACTGCCTGTAAAGTCCCCAGGAACATCATTTTAAGTCTTCATCTTGCGTAGATTTTAAACCTCTTGAAGGTAGAAATGGTTACACAGGCTCATCAATAAGTTTTGTTGTTGGTTGGTGGTATATTGTTAAAAATTTTGATGTCAGAGCTAGGTAGCTTAACAGAGCTCCAATATAGTTTCATTGTGCACCCAGATAAGTAAAAAAAAAATCTTGGTTGTATAGTCTTACTATATGTCTATTGATTTATAGATTATATACATGTATTATTGTCAGTCTATGACTTAATGACTTAGTAAAGCTTATTTTTTCCTTATTTTATCGCGTTTTAAAAATAAGTGTAAATAGGGGTGTTACCCTGTCCACAGCTCAATGGAAAGTCCAGTGTGCTTTCACGTAGGGATTCAGGAGTTCCACATGAAATATGATGAGGGCCCATTACAGGCCAGTTAGATTGGCCAATAGGAGATCCTCTTTGTTCTGTGACCACAGCGTGCATGTCTGTAAGCCTCTGGCCATTGAGTACTCTGTTGAAGTAGAAAGTAACCGGGGGTCAGGCTCTCTTATCTCAGTAAACCACACAGCTTGGAGAACATTGCTTATTCCACTAAGAACCAGATTCTTCATGTGTAAAATGGAGAGGCTAATTCTTACCTTGCTCACTTCATAGGGTTATGATGTGAGCGAATATGTGAACAAACTTGGAAAAACTGTAAACCTTGGCGTACATTGGAAAAGGAAATGGCAACCCATTCCAGTATTCTTGCCTGGAGAATCTCATGGACAGAGGTCTTGTGGGCTACAATCCATGGGGTCACAAAGAATTGGACAGAACTGAGCACACAGAGACACACAGTGTACATATGAAATACATGGGTATTTGTTTTGCAAGGCCATGGCAATGAGTTTATGTGATAGCACACTTCCAGGTCATTTATGCCAGAAAAAGTTGAAAATGCTGGCCTGCTAATAGTGGTTCAAAATACAATTAAAACAAACAAACAAAAAAAGACCTCTTCTTGGCTGTGCCGTGTGGCATGTGGGTCTTAGTTCCCTGACTAGGGATTGAATTCGAGCCAACCTCATTGGAAGCAGTCTTAACCACTGGACTGCCTGTAAAGTCCCCAGGAACATCATTTTAAGTCTTCATCTTGCGTAGATTTTAAACCTCTTGAAGGTAGAAATGGTTACACAGGCTCATCAATAAGTTTTGTTGTTGGTTGGTGGTATATGTACATTTAACAGTATTAAACATATTTGATTTTTAAAATTTTTTCTATTTAAGAAAACCCTGTGATTCGAAATACCCAGTAGCACTAAGCAAGACTCCCTTGAAAGAATGACGTAGGTCTTGTCCCGGCAGCAGATAGAAGGCAGGACCTGGCTTGAAACTATTCTGCAGAATAGAGGAGAACCAAGACCTGGTAGCAGCAGGGCCACTTCTGTAGAAATGAATTCTGCAGCGTACCCAGGAGTGATGAGGAAAAGGAAGGATATGAACATGGACAATACTGTGTTAAAAAAATGTGTTATATACTTTTTAAAATGAATGTATTATCTGTAGAATAAATTAGTATCATCTGCAGAAAGTGGTGGATGGAGGGAGGAGAAATAATTGATGAACTCCTGATCATCAATAAAAAGAAATAGGAAAAATGGGACTGCAACTGTGTAAATACATAGATTTGAAATAGTGTGCAAGTGTGAACAGTCAGGCTCTGCAACAGTTTTGGAAGACAGATGCTCTCAGGCCTGTGCTGCTGACTGGCCCAGGCCGGCCTGTGGCCAGTAGTGGCCTGAGTGGGCTGGGACTGGAGCTGTGGGCAGTGGGCCAGGCGAGGTCACATTCCTTCTGAGTTCTCTCCTCGCCTCCCCTCTCCTGTGACTCTCAGAACAGCCCTATAGAGTAGAGAGCAGGACGGGCCGAGTCCAGTTTGAGTCACTGAACCTTTTATGCTTACCCAGATGAGTGGGAAGGGGAGGTGGTGTGCTTACTTATTTTATCTACTTTCAAAAAACTTATTTAAAACTCTCGGAGGAGGTAGAAGACAGTGGTTTGCAAGAAGAGAACTGTGTTTCTGAAAAATAGTTCATGCTGAGTAATTTGTGTATTTCACAAAGACCTGTCTTCTTGGCTGTGCCGTGTGGCATGTGGGTCTTAGTTCCCTGACTAGGGATTGAATTCGAGCCAACCTCATTGGAAGCAGTCTTAACCACTGGACTGCCTGTAAAGTCCCCAGGAACATCATTTTAAGTCTTCATCTTGCGTAGATTTTAAACCTCTTGAAGGTAGAAATGGTTACACAGGCTCATCAATAAGTTTTGTTGTTGGTTGGTGGTATATGTACATTTAACAGTATTAAACATATTTGATTTTTAAAATTTTTTCTATTTAAGAAAACCCTGTGATTCGAAATACCCAGTAGCACTAAGCAAGACTCCCTTGAAAGAATGACGTAGGTCTTGTCCCGGCAGCAGATAGAAGGCAGGACCTGGCTTGAAACTATTCTGCAGAATAGAGGAGAACCAAGACCTGGTAGCAGCAGGGCCACTTCTGTAGAAATGAATTCTGCAGCGTACCCAGGAGTGATGAGGAAAAGGAAGGATATGAACATGGACAATACTGTGTTAAAAAAATGTGTTATATACTTTTTAAAATGAATGTATTATCTGTAGAATAAATTAGTATCATCTGCAGAAAGTGGTGGATGGAGGGAGGAGAAATAATTGATGAACTCCTGATCATCAATAAAAAGAAATAGGAAAAAAATGGGACTGCAACTGTGTAAATACATAGATTTGAAATAGTGTGCAAGTGTGAACAGTCAGGCTCTGCAACAGTTTTGGAAGACAGATGCTCTCAGGCCTGTGCTGCTGACTGGCCCAGGCCGGCCTGTGGCCAGTAGTGGCCTGAGTGGGCTGGGACTGGAGCTGTGGGCAGTGGGCCAGGCGAGGTCACATTCCTTCTGAGTTCTCTCCTCGCCTCCCCTCTCCTGTGACTCTCAGAACAGCCCTATAGAGTAGAGAGCAGGACGGGCCGAGTCCAGTTTGAGTCACTGAACCTTTTATGCTTACCCAGATGAGTGGGAAGGGGAGGTGGTGTGCTTACTTATTTTATCTACTTTCAAAAAACTTATTTAAAACTCTCGGAGGAGGTAGAAGACAGTGTGCAAAAAAGAAATGAAATCCTTTGCGAACTTGGAAGAGTAACTGTGTTTCTGAAAAATAGTTCATGCTGAGTAATTTGTGTATTTCACAAAAGACTGATAAAAGGACTTTTTTTTTTCTTCTATAGAGAAATCCCAGGTCCGTTTTGAACATTTACCAAATCATATTTTTACAAAGTCATGCCATGCCCCCTGTTATTCTTATGTGAATGATTCTTAGTCCAGCTGCTGTTCCTTCTTCAGTGGAGCTGCAGAAGAAACTGAATTGGAAACAGGCAGAATTATTGGAAGGAGAAATAAAATCCTTTGATGGCGTTCTGCATCTTTTCTGTATATGACAGTTCCTACCTAACATGCTGTGAAAGCCTCCTGCAGAAGATACTGTGATTAAAATATTTTACAACTTGGGGCTTTACTTCCTCAGAAACATTAGAGGAGAAATGTAATAGATGATTCAAGTTGAATAGATATGATTGATCTTGCTGTCTCAGTTATTGCTGTGTAAGAAACCATCTCCAAACTCATAGGCTTAAAGTAGTCACTGTTTATTGCTAAACACAGGTCCCTAGTTTGGCTAGGCAGTTCCTCTAGTTGCATTCTTTCTCTCTCTCTCTTTTTTTTTTTTTTTTTTTTAACTTTTTAGCTTCCCTGGTGGCTCAGATGGTAAAGAATCTGCCTGCAATGTGGGAGACCTGGGTTCGATCCCTGGGCTTGGCAGATGCCCTGGAGGAGGGCATGGCAACCCACACCGGTATTCTTGCCAAGAGAATCCCATGGACAGAGGAGCCTGGTGGGCTACAGTCCATGGGGTCACAAAGAGTTGGACACACCTGGGTGACGAAGCACACAACATATAACCAGTTAACAACATTGTGATAGTTTCAGGTGGATAGCAAAGGGACTCAGCCATACATCTATCTGTTCATCCCCCAAACTCCTCTCCCATCCAGGCAGCCATAACTTTGAGCAGAGTTCCTTGTGCTGTACAGCAGGTCCTTGTTGGTAATCCATTTAAAATATGCCGTTGTGTCTACTCTGGTCTAAGGTCAGCTGTGGGTCAAGCAGGGGGCTCTGCTGATCTTGGCTGGTCTAGGATGGTCTCTCCTGGTCTCTCATGGTAGGAATGACTGGGCCCTCTACCATGGTCTCTCATCCCTGGTAGGCTTCTCCAGGCCTGCCCTTGAGGGAAGGCAGGTGTCCACACAAGCGAGCTGAAGTGCTCCAGGTCTCTGGAGGCCTGGGCTCAGAATCGGGACAGCGTCACTTCACGCACTGCTTTGCATTGGCCACAGAAAGTCTTGATGACTGTTGCAAAAATGGGACTTCATCTTTGAGGGAGGTTGCCCCTTTTTCCCTGAAACAGGCAGAATTATTGGAAGGAGAAATAAAATCCTTTGATGGCGTTCTGCATCTTTTCTGTATATGACAGTTCCTACCTAACATGCTGTGAAAGCCTCCTGCAGAAGATACTGTGATTAAAATATTTTACAACTTGGGGCTTTACTTCCTCAGAAACATTAGAGGAGAAATGTAATAGATGATTCAAGTTGAATAGATATGATTGATCTTGCTGTCTCAGTTATTGCTGTGTAAGAAACCATCTCCAAACTCATAGGCTTAAAGTAGTCACTGTTTATTGCTAAACACAGGTCCCTAGTTTGGCTAGGCAGTTCCTCTAGTTGCATTCTTTCTCTCTCTCTCTCTTTTTTTTTTTTTTTTTTTAACTTTTTAGCTTCCCTGGTGGCTCAGATGGTAAAGAATCTGCCTGCAATGTGGGAGACCTGGGTTCGATCCCTGGGCTTGGCAGATGCCCTGGAGGAGGGCATGGCAACCCACACCGGTATTCTTGCCAAGAGAATCCCATGGACAGAGGAGCCTGGTGGGCTACAGTCCATGGGGTCACAAAGAGTTGGACACACCTGGGTGACGAAGCACACAACATATAACCAGTTAACAACATTGTGATAGTTTCAGGTGGATAGCAAAGGGACTCAGCCATACATCTATCTGTTCATCCCCCAAACTCCTCTCCCATCCAGGCAGCCATAACTTTGAGCAGAGTTCCTTGTGCTGTACAGCAGGTCCTTGTTGGTAATCCATTTAAAATATGCCGTTGTGTCTACTCTGGTCTAAGGTCAGCTGTGGGTCAAGCAGGGGGCTCTGCTGATCTTGGCTGGTCTAGGATGGTCTCTCCTGGTCTCTCATGGTAGGAATGACTGGGCCCTCTACCATGGTCTCTCATCCCTGGTAGGCTTCTCCAGGCCTGCCCTTGAGGGAAGGCAGGTGTCCACACAAGCGAGCTGAAGTGCTCCAGGTCTCTGGAGGCCTGGGCTCAGAATCGGGACAGCGTCACTTCACGCACTGCTTTGCATTGGCCACAGAAAGTCTTGTGACAGTTACAGTTCAGAGATGGAGAAATGGGACTTCATCTTTTGAGGGAGGTTGGAAAATCACACTGCATAGATTGTGTATAAAGGGAGAGGTGGGAAATTAGAACCTTTTCGTAACCTGTTGTATAACATAACATGTGCCCCCAAATATATGGAGCCCATTTGAAAAGTTTATGAGCCCTCTGCCTCCAGTAGGGGACTACATTTGATCCTGCTGACACTGTTAAAAATCGTGTACTTCAGTTACATAGAAAATTAACCAGATGTGTGTACAGTCTCTTTGTTGAATCAGTTGCTATTATTCTATACCAGGGTTATTCCTTTTTTTTTTTTCCTTTCATCATGTGTTTAATTAGTTTGGTAGTCTTACTGGGGCTGTGCCATTTTAAGGTTCAGAATGAGCCGTAGTCCTTCTGTTGTGGAAAGTGGAGACAATATTGTAGGATTCTGAGTATTTAAGAAAGCTCTCAGGTAAATGAGCTCCCCTGTCTTGCCCACACCCCAGAACCAGGCACCTACTGTCATGTGACCTACCATGCTTTATTTTCTTCTTGGTACTTAGTACTGGCTCAGGTTCTTGTTCCTGTGTGTGTTAAGTTGCTTCAGTCACGTCCGACTCTTTGCAACTCCATGGACTGTAGCCCTCCAGGCTCCTCTGTCCATGGATTCTCCAGGCAAGAATACTGGAGTGGGTTGCCATTTCCTTCTCCAGGGGATCTTCCCGACCCAGGGATTGAACTTGGGTCTCTTACATCTCCTGCGTTGGTGGGTGGATTCTTCAGCACTAGTAACATCTATACTATACTTTTTATCATTTGTCTCCTCTCACTGAGACGTAAGCTTCCCAAGATCAGGGACCTCCTTTGACCTGCTCACTGCTGAACTCCCAGAGCTTAGAAGGATGCCTTCCTTTCCTCAGGAGATGCTCGGAAAATACTTGTTGACATTTATAATAAAAGTTTTGCGATCAACAAATCAGCAAGTCATGAAAGCACAGCGTGCTATGCATTATGTCTCTGGTACATTGTAGACACACAGTGTTTATGGAACCTTTAGGGATGGTCTGGGAGAAAATGAATAATTGGAACCACAAAGGGTTTTTCCAGATAAATGCCATGAAAAGCAGAGCAGGAAAGTTTAGGGCGTGAAAACTCTGTTGAAATGTTAGGCTGCTGGACTTCAAGCTTGAGAAGGAAATGGGACAAAAAGGCATCTAATGAACTTAAAACAGAGATTCTCCCAAGACAGAGACCAAAGAGGGAGGGTAGTTAGACGTACATGCTGGAGGTTGAGGGTTGTGTTAAGGCTGCGTGATCGCCGACCTGGGGAGTTCAGATTATGTGTCAGGTTACGGGCACAGTGGGGTCCTGGGATTAATAAAATCCTTCAAGTGGTTGGAAGACCTTGAGGAGGAGGGAATAAACAGCGGTTGAGAGGGTGCATCAGAACAGCTGACATCCTTAGGGAAAGGCCTCCATAGCAAGGATATTGGGGTAATGCTCTGAGGAGAGGTTGGCTAGCGATGGAGCATGTCTTCCCAAGATAGAGGCAGAGTAGAGGCCAGGTCTGGGACAGACCAGGGAAAGACTGGAGAGGCTAAGGCTGGGTCAAGAGATGGATTGGGAAAGGGAATGGAGATGGTATGAACTTGTGAGGCTCGATGGATTTAGTTTCAGTAGAATCTTAGAGAAAAGTAACCCGGGGACTAGCCAGACAAGAAGCCATAACTAATCTGCTGAGGGTGGTGGTCAGCCTGGAATTTCTGGGCTCTGCCTGTGTAAAAGGGGTTTAGGTAGACATACCTAAACTAGGAGTTTACTTAACTAAATGGACGTGTACTTATTAGTTACTGCAGTATTTCCATTATAAGTTTTTCAGAATATATGAAGTATGTTCATGACATTTTCAGGCTTCCCTGGTGGTCCAGTGGGTAAAGAGTTTGCCTTGCAATGCAAGGGGCGCCAGTTCAATCCCTGGCACTGGAAGATCCCACATGCTGCTGAGTGGTTGGACTGGTGTGTCCAATTATGAGCCAGTGTTCTGGGCGCTGGTGCTCTACTACAGGAGAGGCCACTGCAACTGGAGGCCCACACAGGCCAAAGAACAAAGGTGGATGAAAATAAATAAATGAACGACCAATAAAAGGGGCCAAAATTAAAAAAAAGACATTTTCCAAATTAAACTATTAAAAAATTGTGAAACAGTAATATATGTAAATACTAAAAGGACAGCAATTGAATCAACTTGTGTAGCACTATTTATCAAACCTGAAATCCAAGGATTAGGACTTTCAGATTGATGTTTTAGCCTATTTTTGGGTCATAGAGGTTTTTGTGTAGGTGTCAACTGTAGTAGATATTTTTAAAGGTGAATATTTAATCTCTTCTTTTTACTGTTAGTTGTTTTGAAAGTCCAAATTGTGTGGTGACCCAGAGCAAAATTTCGTAATCTTTAAACCACAGAATTGCCTAATAGGCAACAAAGTAGGAATGGCAACAGTGAAGGGTTTTACACATTCCCAGAACCACCTGGCAATAATTTTAGGAAAAGCATTTGACCATAAGCTCATAAATAGGGACTCTGTAACATGACTAATTAATAGTAATTTTTTCCCCTGCCTTTAGCCATTTGGTCTGACTTGTTCCATGGAAACAGGCAAAGCAGGTTAAAATAATCTATATAATTCAAACTGTCCGCTTGTGTAATACAAGTTTATTGTATGCAGTTAGCAACAAGTTGTCTGAATTCTATGGGACAAATTCACATTTAACTACTACTTATATTTGATGCTAAGTACTTTCTTAAACTTTTTTTTTTAGTATGTGTTTTATTTCATTATGAAAGATGTAATATATACCAAATGAGTGTAAAATTTGTCCAACATAAGGCAGAATACGATGGTTGGTCATTGCACAAGATACTCAGCTTTAAAAAGAGAACGTGTCTCAGACCCTGAAGCCCCCTCTTGCCTCACCTTGATCTCATTTCTCTATCATTACCCCCACCCCTTGCCCCCATAGGCAACCACCATCTGTCTTTTCCTCTGCCTGCTGGTAACCACTAGTTTCTTCTCTATATCTGTGATTCAATTTCTCTTTTGTTATATTCACTAGTTTGTTTTATTTTTTAGATTTCCTCATTTAAGTGATACCATATACTATTTGTCTTTCTGTCTGACTTATTTCATTTAGCATGATACCCTCCAAGTCCATCCATTTTTGTTGTAAACGACAGACTTTCATTCTTTTTTTATGGCCGAGTTATATTCCATTGCATGTGTTTATACTACATCTAATAGCCTTTCATCTGCTGATGGACACTCAGGTTGCTACCATATCTTGGCAATGGTGAGTCATGCTGCTATGAACATTGGGTTGCAGGTGTTTTTTCCAGTTAGTATGTTTGTTGCCTTTCCTTTTTTTTTTTAAAGGGATCTTTTGATGAGCATATAATTATTTGTCAGTCATCTGTAAGTCATGACAGAACTTTTTTGTTGTTTCCCATCCTATCTTTCTCTGTTACCCTTCGTATTTCTTTGTATTTCTGGTTAGTGCCTCCAGTACAATGGTAAGTAGGAGCAACTACAAGTCTGACTTTAACAGCTTCTAATTTTACCATTAAGAATAATATTTAATGAAGATTTTTGAAGGGTGTTCTTTCCAGATTAAGAAAAATCTGTTACTCCTAGTTTAGTATAAGAAATTTTATTATGAGTGAGTGTTAAATTCTAGCAAATATTTTTTTTCAGCATCCATTGAGACAAATTTTTTTTAGTTTGATAACTTAGCTCATTACTGTGAATTGTGCTATTACACTTGTTAATGATAAACCAACCTTGCATTCTTGGGAAAAAATCCAACTTGGTCACAGTGTAGTTTCATTTTTTATACATTGCTCCATTGGGATTGTTGGTATTTAGTTTAGAACATTGCCATTTGTCATAGTAAGTGAAATTGCTCTGTAAATTGCCTGTCTGTACTATCATTGTCTGGCTTTATATCAGTGTTTTAGCCTCAAAAAATGAGTTGAAGGATAGTACCCTTTTTGTTCTGGAAATGTTCTCATGAGACTGAACCCTGACACTAAGCAAGGTATGTTTTATAATTTTCAATTGTTGTGATGACTTTTCTGTATGAAGTTCTGTCATTTTTAAAAATTGAAATTCTGTTACCAAATACTATTTGTCTTTCTGTCTGACTTATTTCATTTAGCATGATACCCTCCAAGTCCATCCATTTTTGTTGTAAACGACAGACTTTCATTCTTTTTTTATGGCCGAGTTATATTCCATTGCATGTGTTTATACTACATCTAATAGCCTTTCATCTGCTGATGGACACTCAGGTTGCTACCATATCTTGGCAATGGTGAGTCATGCT
Organism: Tragulus kanchil; assembly: GCA_022376925.1. Taxonomy (NCBI): domain Eukaryota; kingdom Metazoa; phylum Chordata; class Mammalia; order Artiodactyla; family Tragulidae; genus Tragulus; species Tragulus kanchil. The sequence continues at coordinate 268,916,351 of JAIOJX010000004.1, read as the reverse complement.
GCTATGAACATTGGGTTGCAGGTGTTTTTTCCAGTTAGTATGTTTGTTGCCTTTCCTTTTTTTTTTTAAAGGGATCTTTTGATGAGCATATAATTATTTGTCAGTCATCTGTAAGTCATGACAGAACTTTTTTGTTGTTTCCCATCCTATCTTTCTCTGTTACCCTTCGTATTTCTTTGTATTTCTGGTTAGTGCCTCCAGTACAATGGTAAGTAGGAGCAACTACAAGTCTGACTTTAACAGCTTCTAATTTTACCATTAAGAATAATATTTAATGAAGATTTTTGAAGGGTGTTCTTTCCAGATTAAGAAAAATCTGTTACTCCTAGTTTAGTATAAGAAATTTTATTATGAGTGAGTGTTAAATTCTAGCAAATATTTTTTTTCAGCATCCATTGAGACAAATTTTTTTTAGTTTGATAACTTAGCTCATTACTGTGAATTGTGCTATTACACTTGTTAATGATAAACCAACCTTGCATTCTTGGGAAAAAATCCAACTTGGTCACAGTGTAGTTTCATTTTTTATACATTGCTCCATTGGGATTGTTGGTATTTAGTTTAGAACATTGCCATTTGTCATAGTAAGTGAAATTGCTCTGTAAATTGCCTGTCTGTACTATCATTGTCTGGCTTTATATCAGTGTTTTAGCCTCAAAAAATGAGTTGAAGGATAGTACCCTTTTTGTTCTGGAAATGTTCTCATGAGACTGAACCCTGACACTAAGCAAGGTATGTTTTATAATTTTCAATTGTTGTGATGACTTTTCTGTATGAAGTTCTGTCATTTTTTTAAAAAATTGAAATTCTGTTACCAAATACATTTCAGTATAAAATTGTGATATTTTGTTAAGTGTAGATAGACTATGTCATCAAAATTAAATTGACATTTTAAAAAATATTTATTCTGGCATTTGCATCCCATTCTCTTAATCATTTTTTTAAATATATATTTTCTTTTCCCCATCGTGTCTCTTTTTTTTTTTTTTAAAGATTTATTTATTTATTTACTTTGGGTGGGGGTCGGGTTGGGGAGGGAGAGGAGCAGGCGGGCCACTTCTATTGGCCTTTCATTTCTCTATTTTAATCCGTCTTTGTTCTTTGGCCCGTATGGGCCTCCCATCGCGGTGGCGTCTGTTGTTGCAGAGCTCCGGCTCTGGGCGCATGCGCCCCAGAGCTCCGGCTCGGTAATTGGACGCATCGGTCCAGCTGCTCCGCGGCATGTGGGATCTTCCCAGGCCAGGGATCAAACCGGCGCCCCTTGGACTGCAAGGCGGTGTCCTTACCCACTGGACCACCAGGGGAAGCCCATGCCTCTTTTTTATTTATGTTTATTTTTATCCATCATTTTTATGCTTTGGCATATGTGGGCCTCCCATTGATGTGACCTCACTTGCTGCAGAGCACTGGCTCTGGGCACATGGGCTCCAGAGCGCTGGCTCTTAATTAGACACACCACTCCAGCTGCTCCACGGCATGTGGGATCCTCCCGGGCCAGGAATCGAACTGGTGCCCCTTGCAACTGAAAGGCAGGTTCTTTACCCACTGGACCACCAGGGAAGCCCTTAAATCGGCATTTTATCCTTGAAAGTTGACCTCTACCTCCATTTATACTTATGGTCTTGGCTGTTTGTTTGATCTTAATATAGTGCATATGTGTGTGTACGTGTGTGTGTCTTACTCTGTTACAACTCCATGAACTGTAGCCCACCAGGATCCTCTGTCCATGGAATTTCTTAAGCAAAAATAATGGAGTCAGGTTGCCATTTCCAACTCCAGGGGATCTTTCCCACCCAGGGATCTAACTTTCCTCTCTTGGCCTTCTGCATGTGGACTCTTTACCACTGTGCCACTTGGGAAGTCCCCTTCATAGATCATACCAGCTTTGTAAAATTTAGTACTTGCCTAATTCAACTTTTCTACTCTTTTAATTTTCAAAAAGCTTTTGCTTATTCATATGTCTTGCATGTGTCTCTTTTAAATAGCATATAATAGATTTTTATCCAGGTTGGCAAAATTTTATTATTAGCTTGATTTAACTCGTGTGTATGTGTCTGATTCTTTGTGACCTCATGGACTGCAGCATGCAGGCCTTCACCATCTCCTGGAGTTTGCTCAGGAGACATTCTGGACATTCTGGAGGTATAGACTACTAAATTATCAGAAAGGTTTTTTTTTTTTTTTGGCCTCTTTTATTGATTTTTTAAAAATTTATTTAGTTATCATCCGTCTTTATTCTTTGGCCTGTGTGGACCTCCCATTACAGTGGCTTCTCACTGCAGAGCACCGGCTCTGGGAGCATGCGCTCCAGAGCACTGGCTCCTAATTGGACACACCGGTCCTGCTGCTCCGCAGCACGTGGGATCCTCCCAGGCCAGGGATGGAACCGGTGCCCCTTACACTGCAAGGTGGACTCTCTACCCACTAGACCACCAGGGAAGCCCTATTTTTGCCCTATTTTGTGCATTTCTCTTTTCGACTTTCTTGCTTTTCATTTTTTAGATGGATTGGTTTTTTAACATTTTTAAAAATTTTGGCCTGTTTTAATATTTTTTTATTTATTCATTTTCATCCATCTCCATTCCTTTGCTTGCGTGAGCCTCCCACTGCAGTGGCCCTGCTTGCTGCAGAGTGCTGGCTCTGATCACATGTGCTCCAGAGTGCTGGATGGCAATTGGACACACTGGTCCAGCTGCTCCGTGGCACATGGAATCCTCCTGTGCCAGGGATTGAACTGCTGCCCCTTGCACTGCAAGGCAGACTCTTCACCCACTGGACCACCAGGGAAGCCCAGGGATTGGTTTTAAAGAGGGTAATATATATAATCTTTTACATTAACCCCCAGATACTTTGATTAGTATAGTAGATAATGCATCAGGAGTTCACTTACAAGAAATGGATTTGTATGGATCACAGATTCAGTAAGAAATTGTTAGACAGGCCCAATAAAATCCCTTCATAATTTTGGAAGAAGTCATTCTAAGGAAGGGTACTGATTTTTTTTAATGGGAAGAGTTAAATTTTCTGGTTAAACACTTTCTACTTTTTTTGTTGTTGTTTGTACTCATCGATGGAAGCAGAATGTGTTTTTTTAGATTTAAATACTAGCATCTTATGTCAGTAGTCTGACATTTATGTTGGTTCTCAGTGATTTAAAATAAAATGTTGTATTTTATCAGGACACCAGGCAATACTGAATGCATTTTGTACTAAGGTCTGTACATTCTGGAGGTATAGACTACTAAATTATCAGAAAGGTTTTTTAAATTTTGGCCTCTTTTATTGATTTTTTAAAAATTTATTTAGTTATCATCCGTCTTTATTCTTTGGCCTGTGTGGACCTCCCATTACAGTGGCTTCTCACTGCAGAGCACCGGCTCTGGGAGCATGCGCTCCAGAGCACTGGCTCCTAATTGGACACACCGGTCCTGCTGCTCCGCAGCACGTGGGATCCTCCCAGGCCAGGGATGGAACCGGTGCCCCTTACACTGCAAGGTGGACTCTCTACCCACTAGACCACCAGGGAAGCCCTATTTTTGCCCTATTTTGTGCATTTCTCTTTTCGACTTTCTTGCTTTTCATTTTTTAGATGGATTGGTTTTTTAACATTTTTAAAAATTTTGGCCTGTTTTAATATTTTTTTATTTATTCATTTTCATCCATCTCCATTCCTTTGCTTGCGTGAGCCTCCCACTGCAGTGGCCCTGCTTGCTGCAGAGTGCTGGCTCTGATCACATGTGCTCCAGAGTGCTGGATGGCAATTGGACACACTGGTCCAGCTGCTCCGTGGCACATGGAATCCTCCTGTGCCAGGGATTGAACTGCTGCCCCTTGCACTGCAAGGCAGACTCTTCACCCACTGGACCACCAGGGAAGCCCAGGGATTGGTTTTAAAGAGGGTAATATATATAATCTTTACATTAACCCCAGATACTTTGATTAGTATAGTAGATAATGCATCAGGAGTTCACTTACAAGAAATGGATTTGTATGGATCACAGATTCAGTAAGAAATTGTTAGACAGGCCCAATAAAATCCCTTCATAATTTTGGAAGAAGTCATTCTAAGGAAGGGTACTGATTTTTTTTAATGGGAAGAGTTAAATTTTCTGGTTAAACACTTTCTACTTTTTTTGTTGTTGTTTGTACTCATCGATGGAAGCAGAATGTGTTTTTTTAGATTTAAATACTAGCATCTTATGTCAGTAGTCTGACATTTATGTTGGTTCTCAGTGATTTAAAATAAAATGTTGTATTTTATCAGGACACCAGGCAATACTGAATGCATTTTGTACTAAGGTCTGTACCTTGTGGTGACAAAGAAATAACAGGTGTTGTCCCGAGGGGCTCACATACCCCAGCATTGTCTTCAGATGTTAAATCCGTGTCAGGTAAATGTCAAGTCAGTGTCAGTAAGAAACCCCTTTCTGTGTGTGTCTGTATTGGGCTAATCCTCTGGGATCATGTGGGCATGGCCGAAACAGAGAGGGGAAGATGAAGTGAGGCGGTGAGAAGTAGTAGGAAAGAGTCAGACAGGCAAGAAGGAACACTACTTGAGGTACACAAGTGGATGGAATTGCCTGTCTTTAAACAGATTATTTTGAAAGTGTTCATAAGAACTCTTGGACTTAACTGAAAGCTCATTGTCACATACTGGGAAGATCTCACAAGCTCTATGAAAAAAACAAAACAAAACAAAAAACTGTTGTGTTTTTATATGATCAACTGTTGCCCTGGCAAGAAGGAAGTTCAGACAGTTCTAAACTTGTTTTGATCATAAGATTAAATAAAAATGTTTTCATTAGATGCTTCTCAGTAGTGAACCCCATTCCATCTAGTAAGAGGGCCCCTGCCAAGAATGGAAGAAAAGCAAGATTCTTAGTAAGTCCGTAAATCTTGGTATTTCTTCAGGTCCTGTTTGTGTACTGTTGCTCTGCTAGTCTTTAGTCAGGTATCTACCTGTTGACTGGAATTTTGAGAACCTGTAGATCTTTTTTCAATAAGTTTTGGAATCCCCATTATCAGGTACTTTAAAATATTAATCTTTGGATTAGTATAGTAGATAATGCATCAGGAGTTCACTTACAAGGAAGGGTTCAGTAAGAAATTGTTAGACAGGCCCAATAAAATCTTCATAATTTTGGAAGAAGGCATTCTAAGGAAGGGTACTGATTTTTTTTAATGGGAAGAGTTAAATTTTCTGGTTAAACACTTTCTACTTTTTTTGTTGTTGTTTGTACTCATCGATGGAAGCAGAATGTGTTTTTTTAGATTTAAATACTAGCATCTTATGTCAGTAGTCTGACATTTATGTTGGTTCTCAGTGATTTAAAATAAAATGTTGTATTTTATCAGGACACCAGGCAATACTGAATGCATTTTGTACTAAGGTCTGTACCTTGTGGTGACAAAGAAATAACAGGTGTTGTCCCGAGGGGCTCACATACCCCAGCATTGTCTTCAGATGTTAAATCCGTGTCAGGTAAATGTCAAGTCAGTGTCAGTAAGAAACCCCTTTCTGTGTGTGTCTGTATTGGGCTAATCCTCTGGGATCATGTGGGCATGGCCGAAACAGAGAGGGGAAGATGAAGTGAGGCGGTGAGAAGTAGTAGGAAAGAGTCAGACAGGCAAGAAGGAACACTACTTGAGGTACACAAGTGGATGGAATTGCCTGTCTTTAAACAGATTATTTTGAAAGTGTTCATAAGAACTCTTGGACTTAACTGAAAGCTCATTGTCACATACTGGGAAGATCTCACAAGCTCTATGAAAAAAACAAAACAAAACAAAAAACTGTTGTGTTTTTATATGATCAACTGTTGCCCTGGCAAGAAGGAAGTTCAGACAGTTCTAAACTTGTTTTGATCATAAGATTAAATAAAAATGTTTTCATTAGATGCTTCTCAGTAGTGAACCCCATTCCATCTAGTAAGAGGGCCCCTGCCAAGAATGGAAGAAAAGCAAGATTCTTAGTAAGTCCGTAAATCTTGGTATTTCTTCAGGTCCTGTTTGTGTACTGTTGCTCTGCTAGTCTTTAGTCAGGTATCTACCTGTTGACTGGAATTTTGAGAACCTGTAGATCTTTTTTCAATAAGTTTTGGAATCCCCATTATCAGGACTTTAAAGTAACCTATTTAAAACCAAGCAGAATGTGTTTTCTTCTGTAAATGAAGATAACATTTTAAAGGTGTGAATCTTAGACTTGGGCGTGCACCATGATCTAAAATCTGTGACTGTTTTGTACTCAGGATTGCACAGGCTTCAGTTATTTGACAAGGTTCTGTCAGAGATAGAATTACTTCCTTCTAATCCTCATAATAAATCAGACACATGGGAGGAAATAGTGATGGTTTTGTGGGCTTCTGTAGCTCCAAGTGTGATAGCACCTTAGTGACCCAAATATTCCTGATACTGCCCCGAAACAACTCACAGGGCTCTGAAAATAACTCATCTCTTCTTGAAGATCTTCTTTATCTTCAGACATTCCTGAAAGTGCTCATTGAATGAATGGTTCCTCCCTCTGTAATAGTTGATACGGGAAGACCCAGGTGTACAGACAAGGTAATTTTTATAATTAGTGCTTTTGTTTGCTTTTTGAGAAATGGCTTGTATTAGAAGGTAGAATCTTGCTTTTTGGGGTTTTCTGTTTCAGTTCCTGTCTCTCAAAGTTGGTATCACAGGGACCTCCCTGGGCGCGTGTTCTCTGGCAGAGGGATCAGAGGTTAGACAGGAGCATTTCCGCACTTTGTTTTCATTCCTTTAGGGAACAAAGCCAAGCCAGTCATTACAACTTCTGAGAAACAGAGCAGGAAGTAATTGGAGATTTTTATAGAGCAGTGTGGAAAACTGGCTTTTTACTTTAGAAAGCTGGTTGTATGGAGATTCTCAGGTAGAAACTGTGTTCTTGGTCAAACTGTCGATGACCCTGAATTTGTGTTTTGTGCTTGGTAAGAAAGCACCTGAGAATCCAGTATGCCATGCAGAGTACATACTTCTCGGGTCTAAAATGATAATACTGCTCTGAGTTCCTTAATGTGATCAGCTTCTAAGACTTTTCGTTTCTAGTTTTAGTAATAAATAATTAACACATACTAAAACTATTTCTTGAAACTCAGCTTCCAGCACTAAGTTTTCTATTATAGCCTTCTCACACACTTGTTTGGTCCAAACTCTGATTACCAATTATGGGTTTGTTCCCCATTTTTTTATAGAACATGAAAATTCATGCATTTATTCACATCTGAGCCCCTAGTTTATGTTAAACACTGATCAAAATAATAGACTTTATTATTTATAATATATAATGAATATATGTTGATTTATCTATTGTGATCCTAGGTATAAATGAACCTCAGGCTGTATCAACTTGCTTTGTTGTGAGTAATAAAGTAATAATAATTACTTTATCCTCAATATTATCCTTGACAATAAAGTAATTAGCCAGACGGACTTAGCCCTTACCCTTTTGTATGTTACAGTCCAAACACAGAAACGCCTTTTATGGAGTTAAATTGCAAATCAAAAGTTTTAAGAATTCAAATTATTTTTTAATTGCATAGAAAAGATGAGATTAACTGAATATATTACAAAATCTGCCAGGCGCTGGGATGCAGAGGTGAAATAGCCAAGGTCTACAAACTAGAAATTTGCAGAGTTTTGTACTAGATTTTGATAGTTATTATTTAGGAATGTAACAATATTTATCTGGCACCTACTCTTCGCTATGAATGTTGTTTCAGTTCCTGTCTCTCAAAGTTGGTATCACAGGGACCTCCCTGGGCGCGTGTTCTCTGGCAGAGGGATCAGAGGTTAGACAGGAGCATTTCCGCACTTTGTTTTCATTCCTTTAGGGAACAAAGCCAAGCCAGTCATTACAACTTCTGAGAAACAGAGCAGGAAGTAATTGGAGATTTTTATAGAGCAGTGTGGAAAACTGGCTTTTTACTTTAGAAAGCTGGTTGTATGGAGATTCTCAGGTAGAAACTGTGTTCTTGGTCAAACTGTCGATGACCCTGAATTTGTGTTTTGTGCTTGGTAAGAAAGCACCTGAGAATCCAGTATGCCATGCAGAGTACATACTTCTCGGGTCTAAAATGATAATACTGCTCTGAGTTCCTTAATGTGATCAGCTTCTAAGACTTTTCGTTTCTAGTTTTAGTAATAAATAATTAACACATACTAAAACTATTTCTTGAAACTCAGCTTCCAGCACTAAGTTTTCTATTATAGCCTTCTCACACACTTGTTTGGTCCAAACTCTGATTACCAATTATGGGTTTGTTCCCCATTTTTTTATAGAACATGAAAATTCATGCATTTATTCACATCTGAGCCCCTAGTTTATGTTAAACACTGATCAAAATAATAGACTTTATTATTTATAATATATAATGAATATATGTTGATTTATCTATTGTGATCCTAGGTATAAATGAACCTCAGGCTGTATCAACTTGCTTTGTTGTGAGTAATAAAGTAATAATAATTACTTTATCCTCAATATTATCCTTGACAATAAAGTAATTAGCCAGACGGACTTAGCCCTTACCCTTTTGTATGTTACAGTCCAAACACAGAAACGCCTTTTATGGAGTTAAATTGCAAATCAAAAGTTTTAAGAATTCAAATTATTTTTTAATTGCATAGAAAAGATGAGATTAACTGAATATATTACAAAATCTGCCAGGCGCTGGGATGCAGAGGTGAAATAGCCAAGGTCTACAAACTAGAAATTTGCAGAGTTTTGTACTAGATTTTGATAGTTATTATTTAGGAATGTAACAATATTTATCTGGCACCTACTCTTCGCTATGAATGTTGTTAGATGCTAGGGATAACACATTGTTAATAGGGGGAGGGGTTTTTTGTTTGTTTGCTTTTTCTTTTCAAATGTTGAGAGAGCATGTATTTAAATTAGAGATAGCGTTCATTTTTTACTGTTATTTTAAGTTCTTGTCTACTTGTTTGATGTAACATCTGCTGTTTATGTAACATTTGCTTGGTATGGGGACTCTGCTGTTTATCTGTATTACGTCATTTCCTGCATACATCTTATAGACCCGTCTACTGGTTAGCTGAGCGTTTGTGCACCACTTCATCTCCTTAAAGCTGAGGACCTCAAACCTGAGAGAACTGGCAGAGCTGGGATTCAGATGTGGGGTGGGTCAGCAGCCGAGGGTGGGAGCCCTACTGGAAAAGATCTAACAGTTGAGCTTTGTGGTAAACCTTCCACCTACAGTGTAAGTAATAGATGGTCAGATTATTAAAATTTGCCAGATCAAAAATGAGGCGGAGGATTTGTGATGCCCAGGTACAGAATTTATTCATCATTTTTTGTAGCTAGTCTTATCTCTTGGGTTGTTAAAAAGAAAAAAAAACAACAAAAGCCTCAGTTGGGTTTTTCCATAATATGTTACAGAAAAACCCCAAGAACTTTTTGGCCAACTCAGTATTATGGGCAGCTTAAAAAAATCACACACACACGCACACACACACAGACACTTCCATACATTTCAACAAATGACAATTGCTATAAATAGGTTTTAAATTTATAATGAAACTAGAAATAATAATAATTCCATAAAGTTAAATTGAAAATTAGTGTGTATCCTTACAGCCAAGAGTCCTATGTAAAGATGGTAATATTCTGGATGGCATTAGAAATTGGTTGCTTGAAGAATATCTGTTTTTCAGTAAAATTTGGACTTTCTTACAGGTTCTGGGTTTCCAGTGACTTACCCAAAAGTCAGAGTTGTCGGAAATCAAAAGTTTTAAGAATTCAAATTATTTTTTAATTGCATAGAAAAGATGAGATTAACTGAATATATTACAAAATCTGCCAGGCGCTGGGATGCAGAGGTGAAATAGCCAAGGTCTACAAACTAGAAATTTGCAGAGTTTTGTACTAGATTTTGATAGTTATTATTTAGGAATGTAACAATATTTATCTGGCACCTACTCTTCGCTATGAATGTTGTTAGATGCTAGGGATAACACATTGTTAATAGGGGGAGGGGTTTTTTGTTTGTTTGCTTTTTCTTTTCAAATGTTGAGAGAGCATGTATTTAAATTAGAGATAGCGTTCATTTTTTACTGTTATTTTAAGTTCTTGTCTACTTGTTTGATGTAACATCTGCTGTTTATGTAACATTTGCTTGGTATGGGGACTCTGCTGTTTATCTGTATTACGTCATTTCCTGCATACATCTTATAGACCCGTCTACTGGTTAGCTGAGCGTTTGTGCACCACTTCATCTCCTTAAAGCTGAGGACCTCAAACCTGAGAGAACTGGCAGAGCTGGGATTCAGATGTGGGGTGGGTCAGCAGCCGAGGGTGGGAGCCCTACTGGAAAAGATCTAACAGTTGAGCTTTGTGGTAAACCTTCCACCTACAGTGTAAGTAATAGATGGTCAGATTATTAAAATTTGCCAGATCAAAAATGAGGCGGAGGATTTGTGATGCCCAGGTACAGAATTTATTCATCATTTTTTGTAGCTAGTCTTATCTCTTGGGTTGTTAAAAAGAAAAAAACAACAAAGCCTCAGTTGGGTTTTTCCATAATATGTTACAGAAAAACCCCAAGAACTTTTTGGCCAACTCAGTATTATGGGCAGCTTAAAAAAATCACACACACACGCACACACACACAGACACTTCCATACATTTCAACAAATGACAATTGCTATAAATAGGTTTTAAATTTATAATGAAACTAGAAATAATAATAATTCCATAAAGTTAAATTGAAAATTAGTGTGTATCCTTACAGCCAAGAGTCCTATGTAAAGATGGTAATATTCTGGATGGCATTAGAAATTGGTTGCTTGAAGAATATCTGTTTTTCAGTAAAATTTGGACTTTCTTACAGGTTCTGGGTTTCCAGTGACTTCACAGTTCTCCATTTAAGAGACTCACAGAGTTGTGTCTGAGGAACTACTCTGTACTACCTGGTGTCGTGTTTGCCTGCTCTAGGGTGCCGGGTCTCCATCTGAACAGAATCCTGCCTCCCTGGTTTCTCTGTCTAGAGTAGAAATACTGTATCAGTTTTGAAAAGGGTGGATTGTTTGCAGTTGTGATCTCCGGCATAAACTGCCTCCGGCTGTACTGACCTGCTTTGTTATTACCCTAAATTATCTTTCAACAGCAAACCAGGTGTACTTTTTTTTTTCAATACTTTATTTTTATTTTGCTTTTTGCTTTTACAGAGTTTTGTTGTTTACAGATATGTATAGTCCTAGATTAGTCATATGTATATTCCTGACCCCTCCCTCCCTCCTTCCCAGTCCCCACCAACCCCACCCTTCCAGGCCATCACATAAGCCCCCATGTAAAATCCCTTAGTTCCACAGCGCACTGACAATAGTTGTCTCTTTTATATATGATAGTATGGGGTTCCATGTTACTCTTTCCATACTCTCACCTACTCTTCCCTCCCCCCATAAGTCTGTTCTCTTATGTTTGTTTTTCTATTGCTGCTCTGTGTGTGTATTTATCAGTACCATCTTACTAGATTCCACATATATGTGTTAGTGTACTGTACTTGTCCTTCTCGACTTACTTCACTTTGTGTAATAGGTTCTAGATTCATCCACCTCATTTGGACTTATTAGTGATTTCTTTTTACGGCTGAGAAATATTCCATTGTCTAAATGTACCTTCGCTGCTTTAGCCATCATTCATCGATGAACATCTGGGTTGCTTCCATGTTCTAGCTATTGTATAGAGTGCTGCAATGAACATTGGGATATAAGTGTCTCTTTCAATTATTTCATCAGGGTAAGCCTGAGTGGGATTTGTAGGTCACATTGTGCTTCTATTTTTAGTTTTTTAAGGAATCTCCATACTGTTCTCCACAGCGGCTGTATCAATTTACATTCCCACCAGCAATGCAGGAGTGTTCTCTTTTCTCCGCACTCTCCAGCATTTGTTGTCTGTAGATTTTTTGATGATGGCCATTCTGACTGTGTGAGGCGATACCTCATTGTAGTTTTGATTTGTATTTCTCTAATAATAAGCGATGTTGAACATCTCTTCCATGTGTTTTTTTGGCCATCTATATGTCTTCTTTGGAGAGATGTCTCTTTAGGTCCTTTTCCCATTTTTTGATTGGGTTGTTTGTTTTCTCAGTGTTGAGTTGTCTGAGCTGTTTGTATATTTTGGAAATTAATTCTTTTTTGGTTGTTTCATTTGCTATTTCTTCCCTATTCTTGTGGGTTGGCTGTTCACCTTGTTTGTAGTTTCTTTTGCTGTACAAAAGCTTTTAAGTTTCATTAGATCCCACATGTTTATTTTTGTTTGTGTCTCCATTATTCTAGTGGGCAGATCATAGAAGATCTGCTTTGATTTATGTCATGGAGTGTTTTGCCTATATTCTCCTCTAAGAGTTTTAGGGTTTCTGGTCTTACAGTCAGGTCTTTAATCCATTTTGAGTTGATCTTTGTGTATGGTGTTAGGGAATGTTCCAACTTCATTTTTTTGCACATAGCTGTCCAATTTTCCCAGCACCATTTGTTGAATACTCTCACCTACTCTTCCCTCCCCATAAGTCTGTTCTCTTATTTTTTCGTGCTCTGTGTGTGTATTTATCAGTACCATCTTACTAGATTCCACATATATGTGTTAGTGTACTGTACTTGTCCTTCTCGACTTACTTCACTTTGTGTAATAGGTTCTAGATTCATCCACCTCATTTGGACTTATTAGTGATTTCTTTTTACGGCTGAGAAATATTCCATTGTCTAAATGTACCTTCGCTGCTTTAGCCATCATTCATCGATGAACATCTGGGTTGCTTCCATGTTCTAGCTATTGTATAGAGTGCTGCAATGAACATTGGGATATAAGTGTCTCTTTCAATTATTTCATCAGGGTAAGCCTGAGTGGGATTTGTAGGTCACATTGTGCTTCTATTTTTAGTTTTTTAAGGAATCTCCATACTGTTCTCCACAGCGGCTGTATCAATTTACATTCCCACCAGCAATGCAGGAGTGTTCTCTTTTCTCCGCACTCTCCAGCATTTGTTGTCTGTAGATTTTTTGATGATGGCCATTCTGACTGTGTGAGGCGATACCTCATTGTAGTTTTGATTTGTATTTCTCTAATAATAAGCGATGTTGAACATCTCTTCCATGTGTTTTTTTGGCCATCTATATGTCTTCTTTGGAGAGATGTCTCTTTAGGTCCTTTTCCCATTTTTTGATTGGGTTGTTTGTTTTCTCAGTGTTGAGTTGTCTGAGCTGTTTGTATATTTTGGAAATTAATTCTTTTTTGGTTGTTTCATTTGCTATTTCTTCCCTATTCTTGTGGGTTGGCTGTTCACCTTGTTTGTAGTTTCTTTTGCTGTACAAAAGCTTTTAAGTTTCATTAGATCCCACATGTTTATTTTTGTTTGTGTCTCCATTATTCTAGTGGGCAGATCATAGAAGATCTGCTTTGATTTATGTCATGGAGTGTTTTGCCTATATTCTCCTCTAAGAGTTTTAGGGTTTCTGGTCTTACAGTCAGGTCTTTAATCCATTTTGAGTTGATCTTTGTGTATGGTGTTAGGGAATGTTCCAACTTCATTTTTTTGCACATAGCTGTCCAATTTTCCCAGCACCATTTGTTGAAGTGGCTGTTTTTGTCCCATTTTATATTTTTGCCTCTTTTGTCAAAAATAAGGTACCCATAGGTGTGTGGGTTTATCTCTTGGTTCTCTGTCTTGTTCCTTTGGTCTGTATTCCTGTTTTTGTGCCAGTATCACACTGTTTTGATGACTGTTGCTTTGTAGTATAGTCTGAAGCTAGGGAGGCTGATCCCTTCAGTTGCATTCTTCTTTCTCAGGATTGCTTTGGCTATCCAGGGTCTTTTGTGTTTCCATATGAACTGTGTTATTCTCTGGTCTAATTCTGTGAAGAATGTCATTGGTAATTTGTTAGGGATCACATTGACTCTGTAGGTAATATTTGGTACTGTGGTCATTTTCATGATATTGATTCTTCCGACCCAGCAATATGGAATGTCCCTCCATCTGTTTATGTCGTGTTGATTTCTTTCATTAGTGTTTTGTAATTTTCTGTGTACAGTTCTTTTGTTTCTTTAGGTAGGTTTATCTCTAGATATTTTATTCTTTTGGTTGCAGTGGTAAATGGGATTGCATCCTTGATTTCTCTTTCTGATTTTTCATTGTGTATAGGAATGTGAGTGATTTCTGTGTATTGATTTTTGTATCCTGCAACTTTGCTGAATTCATTGATTAGCTCTAGTAGTTTTCTGATAGTGTTTTTGGGCTTTTATGGGTATGGTATTGTCTGTAAATAGAGAGTTTTGCTTTTTTCGTTTCCAATCTGGATTTCTTTTATTTCTTTTTCTTCTCTTATTGCTGTGTCTAGAACTTTCCATACTATGTTGAATAACAGTGGTGAAAGCGGACACCCCTGTCTTGTTCCTGATCTTACAGGGAATGTTTTTAGTTTTTCACCATTGAAAATAATGTTAGCTGTGGGCTTCTTCCATATGACTTTCACTGTTTTGAGGTAGGTGCTTTCTATGTCCATTTTTTGAAGAGTTTTTATCGTAAATGGGTGTTGGATTTTGTCAAAGGCTTTTTCTGTATTGAGATTATCATGTGATTTTTGTCTTTCAATTTGTTGATATGATGTATCACATTGATTGATTTGCAGATATTGAAGAATCTTTGCATGTCTGGGATAAACCCAACTTGATCATGATTTATGAGTTTTTTGATGTGGTGCTGAATTCTGTTTGCTGAAATTTTGTTTAGGATCTTTTCGTCTCAATTCATCAGTGACATTGGCCTTTAATTTTCTTTTTTTGTGTTGTCTTTGCCTGGCTTTGGTATCAGGGTGATGGCAGCCTTGTACGATGTGTTCGAAAGTGTTCCTTCTTGTGCAGTTTTTTGAGAGTTTTAGAAGGATAGGCATTCGCTCTTCTTTAAATGTTTGGTAGAATGTTTCTGCTGAAAGATCCGCTGTTAAACGTACAGAGTCTCCCTTGTATGTCACTAGTTGCTTTTTTCCCTTGCCACTTTTAGTATTCTGTCTTTGTGTTTAATTTGTGTTAGCTTAATTAATGTGTCTTGACATGTTTTTCTTCTAGGGTTTATCCTATAGAGACTCTTTGTGCTTCTTGGGCTATTTCTTTCCCATGTTGGGGAAATTTTCAGCTATAACCTCTTCACAGATTTTCTCATACCTTTTCTTTTTATTCTTCTCCTTCTGGAACCCCTATAATTCGAATGTTGGTGCTTTTGATATCACCCCAGAGGTCTCTGAGACTGTCCTCAGCTCTTTTCATTCTTTGAGCCTTATTCTCTTCTTCAGCAGTTACTTCTACCATTGTATCTTCCAGCTCACATATCCATTCTTCTGTCTCAGATACTCTGCCCCCTTTTTTCCTTGGGTTTATACAAAGAGTTTTGCTTTTTCGTTCCAATCTGATTCTTTTAATTGCTGGGTCTAGAACTTTCCATACTATGTTGGAGAACAGTTGCGAAAGCGGACACCGCTGTCTTGTTCCTGATCTTACAGGGAATGTTTTTAGTTTTTCACCATTGAAAATAATGTTAGCTGTGGGCTTCTTCCATATGACTTTCACTGTTTTGAGGTAGGTGCTTTCTATGTCCATTTTTTGAAGAGTTTTTATCGTAAATGGGTGTTGGATTTTGTCAAAGGCTTTTTCTGTATTGAGATTATCATGTGATTTTTGTCTTTCAATTTGTTGATATGATGTATCACATTGATTGATTTGCAGATATTGAAGAATCTTTGCATGTCTGGGATAAACCCAACTTGATCATGATTTATGAGTTTTTTGATGTGGTGCTGAATTCTGTTTGCTGAAATTTTGTTTAGGATCTTTTCGTCTCAATTCATCAGTGACATTGGCCTTTAATTTTCTTTTTTTGTGTTGTCTTTGCCTGGCTTTGGTATCAGGGTGATGGCAGCCTTGTACGATGTGTTCGAAAGTGTTCCTTCTTGTGCAGTTTTTTGAGAGTTTTAGAAGGATAGGCATTCGCTCTTCTTTAAATGTTTGGTAGAATGTTTCTGCTGAAAGATCCGCTGTTAAACGTACAGAGTCTCCCTTGTATGTCACTAGTTGCTTTTTTCCCTTGCCACTTTTAGTATTCTGTCTTTGTGTTTAATTTGTGTTAGCTTAATTAATGTGTCTTGACATGTTTTTCTTCTAGGGTTTATCCTATAGAGACTCTTTGTGCTTCTTGGGCTATTTCTTTCCCATGTTGGGGAAATTTTCAGCTATAACCTCTTCACAGATTTTCTCATACCTTTTCTTTTTATTCTTCTCCTTCTGGAACCCCTATAATTCGAATGTTGGTGCTTTTGATATCACCCCAGAGGTCTCTGAGACTGTCCTCAGCTCTTTTCATTCTTTGAGCCTTATTCTCTTCTTCAGCAGTTACTTCTACCATTGTATCTTCCAGCTCACATATCCATTCTTCTGTCTCAGATACTCTGCTCTTTTTCCTTCTAGAGTGTTTTTAAGTTCAGCAATTTGAGTTGTTTGTCTCTGACTCTTTTTAAGTTATTGTATTTCTTTGTTCGGTATCTTAGTTGATTCTTGCATTTTCTCTAATATTCTATTTTCAGAGTTTTGGATCATTATTACTATCATTCTTATGAATTCTCTTTTAGAGTTTGTCTAATTTCTCTTCATTTATTTGGACTTGTGTGTTTGTAAATTGTTCCTTCACTTATGCAGTATTTCTCTGCCTTTTCATTATTGTTAATTTTTTAACTATGTTTGAGGTTGCCTTTTCCCAGACTTTGAGTTAAATCTGTGGATGATTGGTTTTGTGTTTTTGTCTTGTTTGTTGTTTGAATGGGGCGTCTTATTCAGGGTGCTGCTGGTGGTTGGGTGATGCCAAGACTTGCATACAAATGCTTGCCTTTATGGGGATTCTTGCTGTTTAATTCTCTCTAGTGTTAGGCGTTCTCTGCTACTGTAGGGTCTTAGAGTCAGTGCTCCCTCTCTGAAGACCCTGGGCTTGATGCCTGACCAGGGAATGGGGAGTCCGTGGCTGGTTTGTTATGGCATTACATTGTATTAAAACATATAGTGCTCACTTCGGCAGCACATATACTAAAATGGGAATGATACAGAGAAGATCAGCATGGCCCCTGCAAGGATGACACGCAAATTCGTGAAGCGTTCCATATTTTTGGGACGTCACAGCGCGCTGAGGCGGGCGTTCGGGATTGGTCCGTCGTAACCAGGTGACCGAAGGACACATTCCGGTTGACGAATGGCTTTCAGTCGTGAGGTGGCTGCGGAAGGAGGTGGAGCCCCGGCCGCGCTCTCTCCAGGCAGTGGCTGAGCGTCTCGGCGCCTGTCAGGTTCCCACGCGTTTGAAGTAAGCCTGGTTGGTTAGTTACTGCTTTCGCAGACTAGTTGGTTTTGGGGAGGCGGCAGCAGCGAGGTAGTGGGTGGGGGGTGTGGCCCGGGCGCCGCGGGGTAGATTGGTGGGAGGCGGGCAATTGTTGGGGAAGGCGGCGATTGCTGAGCGCCGCAGAGTTGGCGGACCACCAGAGCCGAAGGCGGCGAGGAGCACAGGCGCCCCATGGGGAACACGCTGAGCTGTTGCGTGTGCGGCCATGCCCACCGCAAGTCAGGCCGGCGCTCGAAATCAGCAGAGCCAGACGATGAGGCTGAGGTCTACGTGGAGGCGGCCGGGGCCCCGGTGGCAGTAACACCGTCGCTGGAGTCCGTGGAGCCCACTGACCTGGACATCGTAGCCGGCGAAGGCCACCACCGGCGGCACAGCAGCGACCGGGAAAGGCCCGACGGTGCATTGGTTGCGGTGTTTCTCTGCCTTTTCATTATTGGTAGTTTTTTAAGTATGTTTGAGGTTGCCTTTTCCCAGACTTTGAGTTAAATCTGTGGATGATTGGTTTTGTGTTTTTGTCTTGTTTGTTGTTTGAATGGGGCGTCTTATTCAGGGTGCTGCTGGTGGTTGGGTGATGCCAAGACTTGCATACAAATGCTTGCCTTTATGGGGATTCTTGCTGTTTAATTCTCTCTAGTGTTAGGCGTTCTCTGCTACTGTAGGGTCTTAGAGTCAGTGCTCCCTCTCTGAAGACCCTGGGCTTGATGCCTGACCAGGGAATGGGGAGTCCGTGGCTGGTTTGTTATGGCATTACATTGTATTAAAACATATAGTGCTCACTTCGGCAGCACATATACTAAAATGGGAATGATACAGAGAAGATCAGCATGGCCCCTGCAAGGATGACACGCAAATTCGTGAAGCGTTCCATATTTTTGGGACGTCACAGCGCGCTGAGGCGGGCGTTCGGGATTGGTCCGTCGTAACCAGGTGACCGAAGGACACATTCCGGTTGACGAATGGCTTTCAGTCGTGAGGTGGCTGCGGAAGGAGGTGGAGCCCCGGCCGCGCTCTCTCCAGGCAGTGGCTGAGCGTCTCGGCGCCTGTCAGGTTCCCACGCGTTTGAAGTAAGCCTGGTTGGTTAGTTACTGCTTTCGCAGACTAGTTGGTTTTGGGGAGGCGGCAGCAGCGAGGTAGTGGGTGGGGGGTGTGGCCCGGGCGCCGCGGGGTAGATTGGTGGGAGGCGGGCAATTGTTGGGGAAGGCGGCGATTGCTGAGCGCCGCAGAGTTGGCGGACCACCAGAGCCGAAGGCGGCGAGGAGCACAGGCGCCCCATGGGGAACACGCTGAGCTGTTGCGTGTGCGGCCATGCCCACCGCAAGTCAGGCCGGCGCTCGAAATCAGCAGAGCCAGACGATGAGGCTGAGGTCTACGTGGAGGCGGCCGGGGCCCCGGTGGCAGTAACACCGTCGCTGGAGTCCGTGGAGCCCACTGACCTGGACATCGTAGCCGGCGAAGGCCACCACCGGCGGCACAGCAGCGACCGGGAAAGGCCCGACGGTGCATTGGTTGCGGTGGAGAGCAATAAAAGAAGTGCTGAAATCTGCTCCTTTTACCAGCCAGTGCAAGAAAATAACGGGAGCAACGATGTAGACCATGTATCTCCAGGGCGGTTTACTAAAAAGTATAGCTCATGCTCAACAATATTTCTAGATGACGGCACAGTCAGCCAGCCTGAGCATGGAATGACACTAAAATGGATGACCTTCATAATATGGCAGCGCATAGAGGACAGACCTACAGATAGATCCCTGGACATCTTTGATGAGAGATTGCACCCAGTCCAAGGACAGAGGCTTCCAAAGTGGTACTTTAAGCATGACCCTGAGCACAGAATGGTTTACAAGTTTGTTTGCACTCTTTACATTGCTGGAAAACTAACTGCTGAGTGTGTCATCAAGACTTTGATTTACGTAGAAAAACTTTTAGCTTATGTTGAGCTCGACCTTTGCCCCACTAACTGGAAAAGAATTGTTTGGGGAGCCATTCTTCTTGCCTCCAAGGTTTGCAAGAGTCAGGCTGCATGGAACAAGGACAACGGCCAGCTCCTCAAGCACATTACATTTGAGGACAAGAATGAGATGGAAAGCTGCTTTATGGAGCTCCTCATGGATGCTACTGATATTCCCTCAGTGATTATGTCTACTACTACTTTATCATTCGACAATATGCCGAGAACGACTGCCTGAAATGTCCGTCTGCTCACCTCAGCAAGTAAAGGGCACAGAATCTAGAAGTCATCTCCAGATTGTGTGAAGATTTAATACAAAGACCTGTGTCCAGCTCCTATGAGAAGGTCTTACAGCGCTGATAACTTCAGCCATCTTCAGCGCTTCAGTGCCATCCTGTTTTAGACAGGGAGATGCGAGGGAATGGACCATCCTAAACCCCTTGTAACAAGGACTGAAGAAGTACCATCCCTCCTGCTCAGAAACCATCAAAGTTAGTATTAGAAACAAAACATTAAACTCAAAAAAGAAAAAAAGAAGAACAACATTAAACTCAAGAGCTTTATGTTCAAGTCTGACAAAACGAAATGAGTTTAGAAGAAATTCAAGTCAACCTTCAGGTCATGTTTTTAACTTCCAGGACTACGTTGAATAATAGTGGTGAAAGTGGACATCCCTATCTTGTTCTTGATCTTAAATGGATGCTTTCAGTTTTCACCATTGAGGATAGATGTAGACCATGTATCTCCAGGGCGGTTTACTAAAAAGTATAGCTCATGCTCAACAATATTTCTAGATGACGGCACAGTCAGCCAGCCTGAGCATGGAATGACACTAAAATGGATGACCTTCATAATATGGCAGCGCATAGAGGACAGACCTACAGATAGATCCCTGGACATCTTTGATGAGAGATTGCACCCAGTCCAAGGACAGAGGCTTCCAAAGTGGTACTTTAAGCATGACCCTGAGCACAGAATGGTTTACAAGTTTGTTTGCACTCTTTACATTGCTGGAAAACTAACTGCTGAGTGTGTCATCAAGACTTTGATTTACGTAGAAAAACTTTTAGCTTATGTTGAGCTCGACCTTTGCCCCACTAACTGGAAAAGAATTGTTTGGGGAGCCATTCTTCTTGCCTCCAAGGTTTGCAAGAGTCAGGCTGCATGGAACAAGGACAACGGCCAGCTCCTCAAGCACATTACATTTGAGGACAAGAATGAGATGGAAAGCTGCTTTATGGAGCTCCTCATGGATGCTACTGATATTCCCTCAGTGATTATGTCTACTACTACTTTATCATTCGACAATATGCCGAGAACGACTGCCTGAAATGTCCGTCTGCTCACCTCAGCAAGTAAAGGGCACAGAATCTAGAAGTCATCTCCAGATTGTGTGAAGACGAATACAAAGACCTGTGTCCAGCTCCTATGAGAAGGTCTTACAGCGCTGATAACTTCAGCCATCTTCAGCGCTTCAGTGCCATCCTGTTTTAGACAGGGAGATGCGAGGGAATGGACCATCCTAAACCCCTTGTAACAAGGACTGAAGAAGTACCATCCCTCCTGCTCAGAAACCATCAAAGTTAGTATTAGAAACAAAACATTAAACTCAAAAAAGAAAAAAAGAAGAACAACATTAAACTCAAGAGCTTTATGTTCAAGTCTGACAAAACGAAATGAGTTTAGAAGAAATTCAAGTCAACCTTCAGGTCATGTTTTTAACTTCCAGGACTACGTTGAATAATAGTGGTGAAAGTGGACATCCCTATCTTGTTCTTGATCTTAAATGGATGCTTTCAGTTTTTCACCATTGAGGATAATGTTCACTGTGGGCTTCTGTCATGGGCAAGCAAAGGCATCTTCACTGACAGATATTGGGACCCTAATTATGAGAACAGTTCTGATGGGGAAAGTGATGAAGAAGAAAAGTTAGGTTATTTGCAGAGAATGCCACTATGTGGGGAAGAAGACCCCTCTACTCTAACTTGACCCCCTTCTCCCAGCTGGACTCCAGAAGTTAGCCTGCTGGTCCAGGAGAGGGTGTATAGGCCCTCACAATTGCGACCTAAGTGGCGGAAACTGACACCTATTGTCACTGTTTTGAATAACCGAACGGTATAGATTGTGGACTGCCTAGGCCAGCTGAAAACGACAAAAGGGAATGTGACAATCAAAGTCAAAACGGAGACCCTGGTACCCATCATCTTACCGATTACCATAACAGCGGGGAGACCAGCAGAAATGATGATGAACCTTGCCCATCTTACCTTCAGTCTCAACCCAGAACTGCCGTCAAAAGAGGACCCGTTCATCTGGACCTGAACTTTGGATTGGATACTTTTGGAGTTGGAAAAAATATAAAAAGTGTAAAGGAAGATTGTGCGGGAGACTTGCTCATGGACATCTGCTGCGCCCCGTGTGAGATTGATACTCTCCAGCTCTGGGGAAAACACATTTTCTGTGGATTAAAGACACATGGATGGACCAAGCTGTAAATGTTGACGGGTCATCTCTGGGAATCTAAAGAAGATCAAAAGAAGACATGATTAATAAACTATTGCTCTGTGAAAAAAAAAAAAACATATACACACAAATGAGAAACAGAAGGTGTACCTTTGACAAATGGCAATTAAAATGTCATGCAAATACTGTCTAATATATTGGAATATACACACAAACATATACAACCATAACATAACCCAAACAGTCCCCCCCAAAATACAGTATAATATGTTAGTGTGGTGAATAGAAGAAACCAAGAATGATATCTATCAGTTACGAACCAAACTAACTAAAGCACAAATTGGAGAACAATGCTAGAGCAGGGGGCCGGTTGGGAATAAGGCAGTGACAACAAAACAGACTAAGAAATATGATAGATAAAAGGAAGAAGAAAAAGGAAGGGTAGAAAAGAAATATAAAATAGTAATGCAAAGTTAACTATAGGAAGATAAATAGTTGTATGTATTAGAGTTTAGTGAGGAAGCAAAGGAATAGTTGTAGGAAAGATAATAATACATATAAAAATTAAAAAATTAAAACAGAAGAATATAGACAGAAAAAAAAAAACACAAAAATAATACAAACAAAACCAAAAGTCCCACAGAATCGCAAAAGGCCAGTGTACGATCAGAAGTATATAACCAAAATAAAATGTGTGGTTTAAAGGAAAGAAAAACATTTTTTGGAAACTTGAATATATTCAATTGTACTGATAAGATTGGTAACAACAACAGCAAAGTGCTTTGTAGAGGGGAAAAAAAGAAAGAAAAAAGTGAGGGGAGGAGGTAAAAAGAAAGTAAACAAAAAGGGAGACAAGTTCAGAGGCAAATCCTGTGCCAGTCAAAACAGTGAATGTTTTTGTTTTGGGGACTCTTCTGTCCCTTGTTGCTTAGGATTTTTATCTGAAGGCCTGTTTTACTGTTTTTCAGTACCCAGAACTGTAAAACCCGTTCATCTGGACCTGACTTTGGATTGATACGGTTGGAAAATATAAAAGTGTAAAGGAAGATTGTGCGGGAGACTTGCTCATGGACATCTGCTGCGCCCCGTGTGAGATTGATACTCTCCAGCTCTGGGGAAAACACATTTTCTGTGGATTAAAGACACATGGATGGACCAAGCTGTAAATGTTGACGGGTCATCTCTGGGAATCTAAAGAAGATCAAAAGAAGACATGATTAATAAACTATTGCTCTGTGAAAAAAAAAAAAACATATACACACAAATGAGAAACAGAAGGTGTACCTTTGACAAATGGCAATTAAAATGTCATGCAAATACTGTCTAATATATTGGAATATACACACAAACATATACAACCATAACATAACCCAAACAGTCCCCCCCAAAATACAGTATAATATGTTAGTGTGGTGAATAGAAGAAACCAAGAATGATATCTATCAGTTACGAACCAAACTAACTAAAGCACAAATTGGAGAACAATGCTAGAGCAGGGGGCCGGTTGGGAATAAGGCAGTGACAACAAAACAGACTAAGAAATATGATCGGGAAAAGGAAGAAGAAAAAGGAAGGGTAGAAAAGAAATATAAAATAGTAATGCAAAGTTAACTATAGGAAGATAAATAGTTGTATGTATTAGAGTTTAGTGAGGAAGCAAAGGAATAGTTGTAGGAAAGATAATAATACATATAAAAATTAAAAAATTAAAACAGAAGAATATAGACAGAAAAAAAAAAACACAAAAATAATACAAACAAAACCAAAAGTCCCACAGAATCGCAAAAGGCCAGTGTACGATCAGAAGTATATAACCAAAATAAAATGTGTGGTTTAAAGGAAAGAAAAACATTTTTTGGAAACTTGAATATATTCAATTGTACTGATAAGATTGGTAACAACAACAGCAAAGTGCTTTGTAGAGGGGAAAAAAAGAAAGAAAAAAGTGAGGGGAGGAGGTAAAAAGAAAGTAAACAAAAAGGGAGACAAGTTCAGAGGCAAATCCTGTGCCAGTCAAAACAGTGAATGTTTTTGTTTTGGGGACTCTTCTGTCCCTTGTTGACTGCTTAGGGATTATGGCCCTATCAGTCCTTTTCTTGCCTCTGGCAGCGATCGAATCTGAAGGCCTGTTTTACTGTTTTTCTGTATTTTCACCTGTTTCAGAAAGGCCCGCCCTAGCTGAGGTGGGTCAGGCTCTTAATCATTAATCCAGTTACCTTTGTTGCTGGCTAGAGCTAAATTCCCTTCCCTATGGTAGGGGTAATGGCTTCTCTCAAAAAGGGTCTATTCCCGCGTTCTCTATCAGAAGCACTGCGCAGTGCTCCTGACTCTCCTGCCAGCCACCGTCGACCCCTGCTGCAGGTCACCGTCAACCCCCGCCACCGCTGGAGATTTCAGACTACTCAGTGGTGAGTTTGGCTCAGTCTCATGTGGGGTCACTGTTCCTTTCTCTTGGATCCCGGTGCACAGAGTCCACAGTCCTGCTCGGTGGCTCTGTGATCTTGTAATGATAACCTCCTTCAAGAGGAATTAAGTGCAACGCCTTCTTTCCGAGGACTGCTCTAGGCACTTCTAACCCAAGGAGGCACTTGGACCATCAAAAGCAGGTCTGGCTCAGTCCCTTGTGGGGGTTACTGCTCCTTTCCAGGGTCTTGGTGTGCAACAGGCTTTGTGTGCTTGACCCACCCAGTCTCTCTGGTGGATTTGATGTTTGATTTTTAAAAGCGTGATTGAGCCCCTCCTACCAGCTTGTTGCAGCTTCTCCTTTGCTCTTGGATGTGGGGTGTCTTTTCTGTGACTGGATCCAGCCTCCTCCTGTTGATGGTTTTTCAGCAGCTAGTTGGAATTTCTGGTGTTTTTGCAGGTGTAGAGTACTCGTCCTTCTACTCTGCCTTCTTAGCTTCACCTGGTAGGTGTGATTTTAAAGTTGCCCATCTTTCTTGTTCTTTTAAGTCACTTGAAAGTGATGAAACATCTGTCTTGTCATTGCTGCTTTTAAAAGGCATTAAATTAGAATTAGCTCCTGAATCATTCAATTGATGTTGTACAACTTAGACTAGAGTCCAAACAATAAATTACGAAACCTAACATTGAACGTATTTTCTGGAATGCCTTTCACTTTGGCTGGGCACAAATGGAAATTCTCAACCTCTGACTATCATAAAAATGGTTTTCTTACTGTTTAGTAATACAAATTAAAACACAGCTGGGAATGAAGTAGTTAGCCCAGTCTCACAGACATTAGCCTCTCTCTGTTTATTTCCTTCTGTTTGTATTCCTAGAAGCAAACAGCTGTGCATTCAATTTTGTTCTTTATTCCTTTACTTAGGATTTGGCTCTCAAAGGAAGCTAACTGAGCATTTAGGCTTAGAAAAATCGCCTTACCTCTTCCAGGTGAAATAATGATTTGTCCATAATGTTAAATAGCTTTTGAAGTAGATTTATCTACAATGTCACTGTCACCCATTTTCATCTAGCAGTAGTCATCACCTTTGTATGCCTTAGTAGTCTGCTGTTTTCACTTGATGGTTGCTAGTCATTATCTAGTTGCAGTGCAGGGGATGTGAGTTTGATCCCTGGGTCGGGAAGATCCTCTGAAGAAGGTAAGGCAACCCACTCCAGTATTCTTAACTGGAAAATTCCATGGACAGAGGTGCCTGATGGGCTACAGTCCATGGGGTTGCAAAGAACTGGCCACAACTGAGCACGCACACATGCCTGAGACATTATAATGATACCTTCTGCATAGTATTCCATTGTTCAACATTTTATTTAATGAGTCACATCCATTTTAAACTTTACTGTTCAAATGTGTTTTCTGGACATTGTACTGATTAAATACTAGTATTCTCATAAAGCCATTAATGCTGTGCAAATTAGCATAGGTTAAAAGTATCAGTTCAAAGAATGTCAGGTATGAATAAATGAAAACTTTTAATCTAAACAGTTGGAATTACTACACAGAGTATTTGAAGTATTTCTTAGTCTCAGATCTATACAAGACCTTGAGGGATATGTCAATGGCATTTGTGAGTTCCTTTTTAATATATTGAGCAGTGTTTGTACTTATCAATTTTTGTGTAATTGATAGTAGTAAGCTGTTTATAACAAGTTTTTTTTTTTTTAAGATTTATTTATTTATTTATTTATTTATTTATTTATTTTGGGCGGGGGTCGGGTTGGGGAGGGAGGGGAGCGGGCGGGCCACTTCTATTGGTCTTTCATTTCTCTATTTTCATCCATCTTTGTTCCTTGGCTCCTGTGGGCCTCCCATTGCGGTGGCGTCTGTCGTTGCAGAGCGCCAGCTCTGGGTGCATGCGCTCCAGAGCTCCGGCTCGGTGATTGGACACATCGGTTCGGCCACTTCGTGGCACGTGGGATCTTCCCAGGCCAGGGATGGAACCGGCGCCCCTTGCACTGCAAAGCGGTGTCCTTACCCACTGAACCACCAGGAGAAGCCCTGTTTATAACAAGTTGATGCAACTTATTCAGCTAATAAACCTGTCTGTAGTGGAATTAACATGAATTTATGGTAGGGCATAGTTGGTTTGAGCTTCCCCAACTATGGTTTATTGATAAAGAATCCACCAGCCAGTGCAAGAGATGAGAGTTCAGCCCCTGGGTCGGGAAGATCCTCCGGAGAAGGAAGTGGCAACCCACTCCAGTATTCTTGCCTGGGAAATCCCATGGACACTGGAGCCTGGCAGGCTACTGTCCATGGGGTTGTAGAAGAGTCCCCATAGACGGTAGCCTGCCAGGCTCCTTTGTCCGTGCCGTGACTGGTTGACTAAAGAATGACAACATAGTTGGCTTCTGTGATTTATGTCTCTAAATTTTAATCTCTCATCTTAGTTAACATACTATATGCCTGTCATCCATGGACTTATTTTCACCCTGTTAAATGTTTTTTTAGTATACATTAAACAAACAGCTTTTGTAATGCAGTGCTTTCTTCTGCATATGTTTATTTTGTGACATAGATATATACCATAATCCCAGTGCTGTTCATTTTTTTTTTCAGACTAAAAGTCCTTGCTCTAGGACACTGATGATCATTTCCTCCCCATTGCTATCATTGTTATCATTGTTTACCTTATAGTATGAATTTTTTTTTGTTTGGCTAAATCATAATTATTCCTTTCCTCTTAAACCAAGACATTTTAAACTTTAGTTACGATATGACAGCCAAGTGGGGGCATGACAGTGTATTATGTGAAATAAAATTTTGTTTCTGAGTATAAAAGAAATTTCCTTCTTGAAAATATAGAAAATGAATAATAAAAAATACCTATACTGGATCATCCACATATACTGACTGTTGACATGTTCTTTTCAGTTTTCTTAATATACATTTGTACACGTAAGAGGGTTGGGGTCCTTTATGACTTGATTCCATTAATATGTCTGGGGAACATCCCTGGCAGTCTCAAGATTAAGATTACGCTTTCACTGCGTGGGTTCCATCCCTCATGTAGGGACTAAGATCCTGTGTGCCTTGGAACGTGACTAAAAAAACTATACTGCTGCGTTTGTGTGTCTAGAATATTTTCTATTAAATATGTTGGCTTTTATATCTTTCTAGCAATTATTGGAAAAGCAGTACATGCTGGTGATAAATTCAGGCAGCTTATGTAGAGTGATGTAAGAGGGCTGAGAAAGTTAATTATGCTTTCATCCCCACTGGTGACAAATTCTTATTCTATAATAAATACACAGTATTGTATTACACAGATGTATCACAATATATTCCATGAATTTCCTGTTTTCAGTGGTTAGTTTTTCTAATCGTTTTTGTTAAAACAGTTTAATTCTATGATGAACATCCTGAACCTAAGTTCCTTAGGACTTTTTTTTAAAGATAAGTTTACAGTGTAGAATTGCTGGGTCTTTGAGTACAAATTTTAAACTTTTGACACTTTGTAGTAAGGTATTTCAGAATTAAATTTAATGGGAGAGTGCAAAGACTTTATAACTTTAATATTGTCTTGCATAATTTTTTTCTACCTGAATATTCTGTGGCTACCTACTAAAATGAAATCAATAGTAATAATACTGTTAATAGTAGTAGCTCATATTTATAAAAGAAAACAGTAAGGTTTTTGTCTTTCACTTTATATTTTTTAAATGTTTATTTTTATTTATTTGGCTATGCCAGGTCTTAGTTGCATCACACAGGATCTATAGTTGGGTCTAGTGCCCTGACCAGGGATGGAACCCTGACCCTCTGCACTGGGAACACAGAGTCTTAGCCACTGAACCAGGGAAGTCCCTGTTCTCATTCTAAATCAGTTTGTTATGGAAACACATATTGGTGTTTTACATTAGATGTGTTCAGAATATTCCCTGAAGAAAGACATAGGAAAACTAAAAATTTTTAGGGATTTTTTTCTTTGAGTCTTCCACTCTACCCTCATTTTTTGAAAGGAAAAGGAAAACAGATTTCTCTGTTGCATAGCTTATTTTGAGTTAATCAACTTGGAAAACACTTCAGTGAATGTCATAGAACATCCATCTGAATTGACCCAAATATGTTTGTCTTTCCAAAGACTGAAATGTTGTTAACTTCACTTGTAAGAAAATCCTTAATGTGCTAAGAGCAGACAGGTTTAATAGTTAGCTACATATTGAAACCACCGTTCCAGTCCGTGATCCCTGTGTGCCCCAGAGGTTACTGTTTTAAAACTCTCAGACTTAACAGATAGGATCTTGCACAGAGTAAAACTCAACCTTCTATGGATTCAAAATGCAACCTTTAACTTTCTAAATTAGGGTGTGTTGGCTGCTCTTGCTACTGTAGGATTAGCAGGTATTGAGATACTGATTCGTTGAGACTATACGAGGGAGACAATGTCTAGGAGCAAAAACTTTCTGGCATTGCAAGAAGAGGATTTACTATAACATACGTGCTTCTGGAAATTAACCAAGATTGAGTTATGTGTGTGCCAGCTTTGAAACAGAACTGAGAATGTACTTTGCTTCAGGGCACAGGAAAGAAATGCAATCTTGATTATTCAAATTAGATATCCCTTTAAAAACAGAATGAGTAGATTTTTCTAGGGTCAAAAAGTAGCTTTACTTTTGTTCCCATGATAGGAATTTGTACATTTACTTAAGCAAATGGCCAAAAAAAAAATTGTCATCTGATGTAAATTGGTGATCTTTTAATCTCTGAAAAGCAATTGTACTGTGATGCAGTCATCTTTGGGAAAATGCAGGAAGTTCACAGTTAGGTTGATTACTTTAGCAATTGCTTTGTGTTTATGTTGAAATACAAGTTTGTTTAAATATAAAATGGAATTATGGTACATTTATCTTAGTTAAATGTTTTTCCTTACTGCAGAACTTACACTTAGGTAATTAAAGTGAGAGGCCAAGTTGCTACTCCAGCTTTCAGTTTGCTCCCACTCGAAAGTTTTTAACATTAAATTGGTTTATTTAGCGAATACTTACTGAGCTCCTACTATGTGCTAGACGCGCTCTGATATTTTTTTCCCTCTGCCATTATCTTGGTAGGTGATTTGAAATTGATGACCACTAACTTATGCATTATTCTTTCATAAGAACTGTTTCTGTTTAACTTTAATTTAACTCTTCTATGTAAGAAGAGTTAAAGGGTTCATGATATTGAACCTTTTTTGGAAAAATGTTTTCTTTTGAGGCAAGAGGGAAAGAAAATGGGTAATGTATGCGTATGATGGAGTTTTCTTGAACATGAAATTGCTGGATATAATTCATTCCTTCTAGACAGTTCTATGAAGACAGTGTTGTGTGTTTTTTTTTTTTTTTCTTTCTTCTGGCTATGTTTTAAGATTTAAAGAACCAAAATTATAAGGCAACCTCTCTCTCTATGCCCTTTCTAGTTCAACTATTCAGTTTTAGGATATATTCCTGCTCAGATTGCTTTGTGAACTTAAACATTTCATCTTATAAGAATATGGACCTTATGAATAAATTGAAATTTCATTCCAAGTATTACATCAGCAAGGTATTATAGGGGGAAATACTAGATGGTATAATTAGACAAGTTATACTGTAGTAAGTACCAAAGGGTCAGCACTCGGAATGACTTTGGAAAAATGCAGTTGGCTTGTTCATTTTCTTTGAGTGTTCACAGTCTTGGAGTGTTAACACATCCTGGTATTTTCAAGTAGCAGGAAGATGCTGTTACATCACCTTGACTTTAAAATATTCTTATTTGAATGCTAATTGCTACAGTAACAAGATGTTTTCCTCAAGCTTATTTTACTCACACATCAGAAGCAAAGAAATTCTGGTTTTATTTTTCTATGTGTCTTGTAACTGCACAATTTTTGCTTTATCTTTTAAAGGAATAAGATTGTATAATGTAAATATAATTCCTCATGTTGATTTTCTGGTTAATTGGGAATGTGTTTTATGCATGCAAAAGAAAGTACATTCCATTTAAAATGACCAATTTGTGTGGGTTTTAAAATTTATATTAAAGCATTAAATCTGTATCTTAAATTAAGCTTGACTTAGCTATTAATCTCTGTATTTCATAACTGAAAGTGTGATCAACTAAAATTGGTGCAAAATATAAAAGTAATTCTTTTCTTTTTTTTTTAAAGATATTTACTACTGTCTTAATGTTTTCAGCATTTCTTAAACTTTGGCTTTCTTTTTCTTTTCTGTCACTACATTTGTTTGGTGCCTTGGTACATAATTAATAAAAGTAGTTACTTGTCTTGAGCATGTTTTGAATTCAAATTATTTGTTTAGAACTTGCAGTGCATTGTCCTGTAGAAGCAGTATTGTGTAGGTAAATGTCTGAAAATCAGCCAGCTGACAAAGTAGAATGCTGATAGTACTGGGAAACTTAACTCACTTGCACTATTTTTGTTTGTTTTTTTTGGACAAGATAGGTCCTTCTGTTGTAGCGTTGTAAGGTTTTCCTTTGCCTACCCCGTCCCTTCTTAATCAGTTGTGATGGAGACCTCTTTCCCTAGCTCCAAGCGTCTGCAGATGGCTCCTGGGCTTGCTAGAGGGTTTCCAGCAGAGTTTGGCTCATGGAAGCTGGGGAGAAGAGCCACACAAGTATCAACAAACCTGAGCGTCCCGCCTAGACAGTTAGTCTGAATGAGGCAGCTGACTGTTGGCTTCTACTACTGGTTGAGTCCAGCTTCTTCCTGCCTACTTCCAAGGGGGACCATCCTCCTCTTCTTCCTTCCCCAGAGCAGTGTCATAGCCCATGTGACGGTTTCTCCAAGTGTGAAATGTGTGGGTAGTGCTTCCCCTGGTGGTCCAGTGGGTAAGGACACCGCCTTGCAGTGCAAGGGGCGCCGGTTCGAGCCCTGGCCTGGGAAGCTCCCACGTGCCGTGGAGTGGCTGGACCGATGTGTCCAATTACCGAGCCGGAACTCTGGAGTGCATGCGCCTAGAGGCGGTGCTCTGCAACGACAGACGCCACCGCGATGGGAGGCCCACAAGAGCCAAAGAACAAAGACAGATGAAAATGGAGAAATGAAAGACAATAGAAGTGGCTCGCCCACTCCCCTCCCTCCCCAACCTGACCCTGGTCCAAAAATAAATAAATAAATAAATCTTTAAAAAAAAAAAAGAAATGTGTGGGTATGCTTTTCCCTTTATTCATCCCTTCTTTCTTTCCTTCCGTCACCAGGAAGATGAAAAATAAAAGCCATTTCTTCATTTCTGCAGCCCACCTCCCTCACCCAGTCTGTTCCCTCCACCACCCACCTCTTCTGGTTCTGTTTCCTTATTGTTGAACAGACCACGTTCTAGCAATTATGGGTCTTGGGTATTAAAAAAGCTTGAATCTATCCAGTTGAGAGTGGCATTCCAACTATGCTAGACATTTCATCACTGATCTTTCTGTTAGGGTTTAGGGAGCCAAGTGTTGCAAAGACATTTTGGAGTTTAAGAGAGGACACGGGTTTAGAGGCTGTGGATACAGACAATCCTGTTTGTGGGGTGAGAAAAGAGCTGCAGCATGGGCTGTAGGTTTTAGTCTTGGTCCTCTGCCCGAATTCCTTGCATCTGAAGGACGGAGAGAGGGGCTTGAGTTGGGCAACTGGGGATGAGGAGATAAAGAGAGGGGAATCTCTCGGAGTAGAGCTCGGAGAGGAAAAGTTGGCAGAGTCTTAACCGTCCTTGAAAGCAGAAGTTCTGAGTATCTGTCACATGCATACACAAATTTATGATCAAAAAACAGACCAATTATATTGAACTATAGATAAGATGGTTTTCAAACAAATTCGTGACACAGTCATATCTGTATCACATTAAATAAAATCTAGAAGTGAGTCTGGTCACTGTTGTAATTTTGAAGTGGCTGTAAGTGTGAGTGATATTTCAGTGACTATAATATGATATAAAATACGTGAAGTATACTGTTGATAAAAACCAGAAGTGTCACTAATACAGGAGTGGCTTCTTGTCTGCATTCATAATTAAAAGAAATGATGAGTTTCAGTTAGAATGAAGATGAAGGATAATTTATTTCTCATTTAACTTAAGATTTTCTGAATTCCACTCCTAGATGTCTTATGTTTCCCCAATGGGCCACAAGAGCCAAAGAACAAAGACAGATGAAAATGGAGAAATGAAAGACAATAGAAGTGGCTCGCCACCTCCCTCCCAACCTGACCCTGGTCCAAAAATAAATAAATAAATAAATCTTTAAAAAAAAAAAAGAAATGTGTGGGTATGCTTTTCCCTTTATTCATCCCTTCTTTCTTTCCTTCCGTCACCAGGAAGATGAAAAATAAAAGCCATTTCTTCATTTCTGCAGCCCACCTCCCTCACCCAGTCTGTTCCCTCCACCACCCACCTCTTCTGGTTCTGTTTCCTTATTGTTGAACAGACCACGTTCTAGCAATTATGGGTCTTGGGTATTAAAAAAGCTTGAATCTATCCAGTTGAGAGTGGCATTCCAACTATGCTAGACATTTCATCACTGATCTTTCTGTTAGGGTTTAGGGAGCCAAGTGTTGCAAAGACATTTTGGAGTTTAAGAGAGGACACGGGTTTAGAGGCTGTGGATACAGACAATCCTGTTTGTGGGGTGAGAAAAGAGCTGCAGCATGGGCTGTAGGTTTTAGTCTTGGTCCTCTGCCCGAATTCCTTGCATCTGAAGGACGGAGAGAGGGGCTTGAGTTGGGCAACTGGGGATGAGGAGATAAAGAGAGGGGAATCTCTCGGAGTAGAGCTCGGAGAGGAAAAGTTGGCAGAGTCTTAACCGTCCTTGAAAGCAGAAGTTCTGAGTATCTGTCACATGCATACACAAATTTATGATCAAAAAACAGACCAATTATATTGAACTATAGATAAGATGGTTTTCAAACAAATTCGTGACACAGTCATATCTGTATCACATTAAATAAAATCTAGAAGTGAGTCTGGTCACTGTTGTAATTTTGAAGTGGCTGTAAGTGTGAGTGATATTTCAGTGACTATAATATGATATAAAATACGTGAAGTATACTGTTGATAAAAACCAGAAGTGTCACTAATACAGGAGTGGCTTCTTGTCTGCATTCATAATTAAAAGAAATGATGAGTTTCAGTTAGAATGAAGATGAAGGATAATTTATTTCTCATTTAACTTAAAGGATTTTCTGAATTCCACTCCTAGATGTCTTATGTTTCCCCAATTCCTTGGGGTACTATTCGTACATAGGGAAAAAAGCAAATTAGAGTGTAAACTCTAGACCCTCCCCTAATGAAACAAATTATACCTGTAAATATAGAAAACAGGAGAAGAGCCATGTGTATTAAGTTATTAAGGAATCTGTCTGCTTACATCAGAAGCTGTTTTGCATACCAGCAAACATCTCCTGAGTGCCTGCCAAGCCAGACACTAGTCTAGGTATTTTCAGACCCATATCTGCTTTTGGATATTTTCTCTTGTTTATGAGTAGCATTATGAGTAGTACAATTTAGTGCCTTTTAAGAAGAACATGAAATGATTGACAAAGCACAATGTAGAATAAGATGCAAATGAAATCAGAGGTAAGTTAGCTTTATAAAAATGAAATCAAAGGGAACCTGTGTTCTAAACAGAAATAGATAGTCTTTCTTTTTAATGAACTCCAGCACTTTTACGAATGAAGTAAGATAATGAACATTACATTGACCTAGGACAAGTCACTTGCTCCCCCTGCCCCTCAATTTCCTCACATATAAATTGATGCCAGTTGAGTCTCATCAGAGTCACATGTTGTCAGGACTAGTGAATGAAAAATGATGAAAGTAAGTGATTTTTTTTTTTAAAGTATTTTTGATGTGGACAAGTTTTTAAAGTTTATTGAATTTGTTAAGATTGCTTCTTTTTTTCTTTTTGTTTCTTAGTTTTTAAAAGTATATTTTACTCAAAATAAGATGATTTTTCAAATATCCCTTTATAATTCAACATTTCCAGTATTTAACATATAGTGAATTTTATCTACATTATTAAGTTAAAATTAATTCTGTTTTAACAGCTAGATGGTAGTCTACCATTATAAGGTTGCCATGTATAGTTGTGTAGATATTTCAATTCTGTTGTTACCTACAAACTTTATTCGACTATAATATAAAAACGTGAAGTATACTGTTGATAAAACCAGAAGTGTCACTAATACAGGAGTGGCTTCTTGTCTGCATTCATAATTAAAAGAAATGATGAGTTTCAGTTAGAATGAAGATGAAGGATAATTTATTTCTCATTTAACTTAAAGGATTTTCTGAATTCCACTCCTAGATGTCTTATGTTTCCCCAATTCCTTGGGGTACTATTCGTACATAGGGAAAAAAGCAAATTAGAGTGTAAACTCTAGACCCTCCCCTAATGAAACAAATTATACCTGTAAATATAGAAAACAGGAGAAGAGCCATGTGTATTAAGTTATTAAGGAATCTGTCTGCTTACATCAGAAGCTGTTTTGCATACCAGCAAACATCTCCTGAGTGCCTGCCAAGCCAGACACTAGTCTAGGTATTTTCAGACCCATATCTGCTTTTGGATATTTTCTCTTGTTTATGAGTAGCATTATGAGTAGTACAATTTAGTGCCTTTTAAGAAGAACATGAAATGATTGACAAAGCACAATGTAGAATAAGATGCAAATGAAATCAGAGGTAAGTTAGCTTTATAAAAATGAAATCAAAGGGAACCTGTGTTCTAAACAGAAATAGATAGTCTTTCTTTTTAATGAACTCCAGCACTTTTACGAATGAAGTAAGATAATGAACATTACATTGACCTAGGACAAGTCACTTGCTCCCCCTGCCCCTCAATTTCCTCACATATAAATTGATGCCAGTTGAGTCTCATCAGAGTCACATGTTGTCAGGACTAGTGAATGAAAAATGATGAAAGTAAGTGATTTTTTTTTTTAAAGTATTTTTGATGTGGACAAGTTTTTAAAGTTTATTGAATTTGTTAAGATTGCTTCTTTTTTTCTTTTTGTTTCTTAGTTTTTAAAAGTATATTTTACTCAAAATAAGATGATTTTTCAAATATCCCTTTATAATTCAACATTTCCAGTATTTAACATATAGTGAATTTTATCTACATTATTAAGTTAAAATTAATTCTGTTTTAACAGCTAGATGGTAGTCTACCATTATAAGGTTGCCATGTATAGTTGTGTAGATTTTCCATTGATCAAGGGTTCATTATTGAGGATAAAGGTGGAATTGAAATTTAGTCCATACAAACTTTATTCGACTCTATAATTGTGCCTTGCCAGGTAAATTCTCTTTTTTAATTAACACAAGTTATCCATGGGTACCAATGGTTCCAAAATTTTAACTGAAGTTTTGCAAATGCATAGTTTCTTTTAGAATATTGCTTTTATAGAATTTTGTTGTTTACAGCTATATATAAAACCCCAAATCTGTCTTGGGTATATCTTTAACCCCTCCCAGCTGAGCCCCCTTCCATCTCCCCCAGCCCTGCCCTCGAGGTTGTTGCCTGGCCCTCATGTAAGATCCCTTTGTTCCACAGTGCATTCACAATGGTTATCTCTTTTACATATGATGGTGTGAGTTTGCACGTTACTCCTTCCATGCCGCTCACCCATTCTTTCCTCCTCCCATTGTCCATAGGTCTGTTCTTTCTGTCTGTTTCTCCGTTGCTGCTCTGCATGTGTATTTATCAGTACCATCTTACTAGATTCCATATATATGTGTTAGTATACTATATTTGTCCTTTTTTTGACCTACTTCACTTTGTATAATGGGTTCTAGATTCATCCACCTCATTGGGACTGATTCTTCTCCATTTCTTTTTACAGCTGAGAGATATTCCATTATATAAATATACCATAGCTTCTTTATCCATTCATTCATTGATGGGCATTTAGGTTGCTTCCATGTTCTAGCTATTGTGTTGAGTGCTGCAGTGAACATTGGGGTACAGGCATCTCTTTCAATTTTGATTTCATCAAGGTTTAAACCTAATTAGTGGGATTGCTGGGTCATATGGTGCTTCAATTCTTAGATTTTTAAGGAATCTCCATACTGTTTCCGTAGTGGTTATATCAGTTTACATTCCCACCAGCAATGCAGGAGTGCTCCCTTTTCTCCGCACCCTCTCCAGCATTTATTATCTGTAGATTTTCTGATAATGGCCGTTCTGACTGGTGTGAGGTGATACCTATTTGTAGTTTTGATTTGCATTTCTCTAATAATGAGCAACGTTGAGCATCTTTTCCTGGTTATTTTTTGGCTATCTGTATGTCTTCTTTGCAGTGATGTCTTTTTCCCATTTTTTGATTGGGTTGTTTTTTTCGGTATTGAGTTGTCTGAGATGCTTGTATATATTGCATAGAAGGGGGAAAAAAAGGTGGAGGGAGGAGGAAAATAAAGGAAACTAATCCAGACGCAAATCCAGCACCAGTCAAAATGTAAAAATAGTAAATGTTTTTGTTTTGGGGACTCTTTGTTCCCATGCTGACTATTTAGGAGTTATGTCCCTATCAGTCTTTTCTTGCCTCTGGCAGTGGTCGGATCTGAAGGCCTCTTTTCCTGTTTTTCTGCCTGTTCCAGCACTAAGAAGGCCTGCCCTTGCTGGGTTGGGTCAGGCTCTTGATCATTAATCCAGTTACCTTTGCTGCTGGGTGGAGCTGAGTTCCCTGCCTGTAGTTTGACTTGTGGCCAAACCTATGGTAGGGGAAATGGTGCCTCTCTAAAAGGATCTGTTCCCGTGTTCTCTATCAGAAGCACTGCGCAGTATCCCTGACCCTGCTGCAGGCCACCGTCGACCCCTGCCTCCGCCGGAGACTTCAGAACACTCAGAGGTGAGTCTGGCTTAGTCTTGTGAGGGGTCACTGTTGTATTTTCCCAGATCCTGGTGCACACAGAGTGCCCAGTCCTTCACAGCAGCTCTGTGATCAGGTTAATGATAACCTCCTTCAAGAGGAATTAAGTGCAGCACCTTCTTTCCAAGGACTGCTCTAGGACGCTTCTAACCCACAGAGGCACTTGGACCCTCAAAAGTAGGTCTGGTTCAGTCTCTTGTCGGGGTCACTGCTCCTTTCCTGGGTCTTGCTTTGCTTGCTTGGCCCACTCAGTCTCTGGCGGGTTTGACGTTTGGTTTTTAAAAGTGTGATTGCGCCCCTCCTACCATCTTGTTGCGGCTTCTCCTTTGCTCTTGGATGTGGGTATATTTTCTGTGGTCAGATCCAGGCTCTTGCTGTCAGCAGTTTTTCAGCAGCTAGTTGCAATTCTGGCGTTTTCTCAGGAACAGATGAGTGCACGCCTTCTGACTGGTGTGAGGTGATACCTATTTGTAGTTTTGATTTGCATTTCTCTAATAATGAGCAACGTTGAGCATCTTTTCCTGGTTATTTTTTGGCTATCTGTATGTCTTCTTTGCAGTGATGTCTTTTTCCCATTTTTTGATTGGGTTGTTTTTTTCGGTATTGAGTTGTCTGAGATGCTTGTATATATTGCATAGAAGGGGGAAAAAAAGGTGGAGGGAGGAGGAAAATAAAGGAAACTAATCCAGACGCAAATCCAGCACCAGTCAAAATGTAAAAATAGTAAATGTTTTTGTTTTGGGGACTCTTTGTTCCCATGCTGACTATTTAGGAGTTATGTCCCTATCAGTCTTTTCTTGCCTCTGGCAGTGGTCGGATCTGAAGGCCTCTTTTCCTGTTTTTCTGCCTGTTCCAGCACTAAGAAGGCCTGCCCTTGCTGGGTTGGGTCAGGCTCTTGATCATTAATCCAGTTACCTTTGCTGCTGGGTGGAGCTGAGTTCCCTGCCTGTAGTTTGACTTGTGGCCAAACTATGGTAGGGGAAATGGTGCCTCTCTAAAAGGATCTGTTCCCGTGTTCTCTATCAGAAGCACTGCGCAGTATCCCTGACCCTGCTGCAGGCCACCGTCGACCCCTGCCTCCGCCGGAGACTTCAGAACACTCAGAGGTGAGTCTGGCTTAGTCTTGTGAGGGGTCACTGTTGTATTTTCCCAGATCCTGGTGCACACAGAGTGCCCAGTCCTTCACAGCAGCTCTGTGATCAGGTTAATGATAACCTCCTTCAAGAGGAATTAAGTGCAGCACCTTCTTTCCAAGGACTGCTCTAGGACGCTTCTAACCCACAGAGGCACTTGGACCCTCAAAAGTAGGTCTGGTTCAGTCTCTTGTCGGGGTCACTGCTCCTTTCCTGGGTCTTGCTTTGCTTGCTTGGCCCACTCAGTCTCTGGCGGGTTTGACGTTTGGTTTTTAAAAGTGTGATTGCGCCCCTCCTACCATCTTGTTGCGGCTTCTCCTTTGCTCTTGGATGTGGGGTATATTTTCTGTGGTCAGATCCAGGCTCTTGCTGTCAGCAGTTTTTCAGCAGCTAGTTGCAATTCTGGCGTTTTCTCAGGAACAGATGAGTGCACGTCCTTCTACTTCGCCATCTTGGTTCATTTCTTTTCATATATGTGCAGTCCACAGCCGTCAGTAACTACAAGAGGAATCATGAACGGTTCAGCAGGCACCTCACCCGAACATCTTGTCCCACTGGCTTTTAGCAGTCAGCTTTCAGTCCCATCCTGGGCACCAGCAACCAAATTCACAATGCCAGACAGGAGTAGGGCTGGAAATAACTCTTATGCCTGTGCCCCTGCCTGATCAGGTTATAATATATTATGCATGGAGACAGTTCTCCAAAAGCAGAGGACAACTAAGAAAACAGTGGTCACTCGCTGAGCAAGTTTTAATGTGTCTGGAATACCTATGCTTATGTCCTGTTTCTGTTTTATGTTTTATTTTGTTTTGGCCCTGAGACATGTGAGATCTTACCTCCCTGACCAGGGATTGGACACGTAAGACCTGCGTTGGAAGCCAAAGTCTTAACCAGAGAAGTCTCATGTAAACACTCTTTCAACTGCAAAGCACCTTACAGAGACAGGATGGTATCATTATTAGTCGTGGTCGTGGTGGTGGAAAATAACTTAGAAAATCCATAGGATGTGAGGTATGGTCAAGACAACTAAAATCTAAGACAGAATTTACAGTTCAGTGTATTTCCATCTTGATCTCATGTTCTAATTTGATGCAGGAAAAAGAAAAAAAAAACTTATATTTATTTATTGTCTATCAAGTGTCAGGAACAATGCTAGGTCTTTTCATATATTATCTCCTTTCATGCTGCTGCTACTGCTTAGTCACTTTAGTGTCTGTCTCTTGTGACTCCAGGTATTAACCCTCCAGGCTCCTCTGTCCATGGAATTTTCCAGGCAAGAATACTGGAGTGGATTACCATTTCCTCTGTGGAACATTCCTCACCCAGGGATCAAACCGGCCTCTCTTGCGTTAGCTGGTGGACCCGTATTTCAACATAAATAAATCTCCCTCTCCCTACCTCCATCCCCCTCCCCCATTGTTCCCTCAGCTTTTCTCCTCAAAGAACTACCAACAAAACAACCTCCTAACAAAAGCAACCTTGTTCTGTCCTCCATGAAGACCCTGGGTTGGAGGACACACTCAGATTGGAAACATTCCTTAAAGGTTATGATTTCAGAGTTGCTGAACATTTTTATCTTGATAGGGTGAGAATAAGATATCCATCTTCCCACCGATGGATGGATTACAGGTCTTCTAAGAAATATATGAAGTTTGATTTTATTTAGTATTCTGTAAGTGACTTTGTAAGGAATATGAACTGTATCACATCATTTGGTCAAACTTACATGCAGGCATCCTTATATCTGGTTCATTCCTGATGCTTGGCATATGTTTGTTGTTT
Source organism: Tragulus kanchil (assembly GCA_022376925.1). Classification (NCBI taxonomy): domain Eukaryota; kingdom Metazoa; phylum Chordata; class Mammalia; order Artiodactyla; family Tragulidae; genus Tragulus; species Tragulus kanchil. The sequence goes on along the minus strand of JAIOJX010000004.1, from coordinate 268,876,339 downwards.
CATTGAGAAACCTAGGATATGAGCACCTCACTTCTCTGTTGTTTACACACTTTGTTTCTTTTCGATCATATAGTAAACCTTGGATCAAAAGAATCTTATTCCTGGAGAGGAGCCTTTCATACTAGCGTCTTAGACATCATTTTTACAGATCTGGGGAGAGTGTATTGTTTGCCCATATGAATTTACTCTGACAGTGATGGAATCTTTTGACATTCACAGATAACGTCTGAAGTAGAGAGTTTGGAAAAGAGTCCAGACAAGAAACCTGTAATACCTGTTCAGCTTGGGCCGTAACCGAGACTGGGCAGTTTCTCTGCAGAAACCACGTAGGGGAACTTCCTACACTTAGTGATTTATAATGTCTTCCATTCTCTTGAACTTCTGTGTGTTTTTGTCAAACTGTTTCAACACAGACCACTTTAGCAGGTGTGGCTCCGTCATGGTCATACTGTCAGCATTTTTAAAGAGCATTGTCAAAGGGGAAAGTAATTAGTATTGTCCCAGGTACCATGATTTGCTTGTGCTTTCCATTTGTGAAACATGTAGAAGTGTGGAACATTTAAAAACTTCCCACTTGAGGAGCAAAGGTTTATTGAAGGCTCACGCTGGAGGCACTGTGGGATCCTTAAAGAATACAGCGTAGGGTGAGAGATCTCATTTTAAGGAGATTTGTGGGGTGTAACGAGAAACTGGTGGACCCGTATTACTAAACAACCCCCCCAGCTTTTCTCCTCAAAGAACTACCAACAAAACAACCTCCTAACAAAAGCAACCTTGTTCTGTCCTCCATGAAGACCCTGGGTTGGAGGACACACTCAGATTGGAAACATTCCTTAAAGGTTATGATTTCAGAGTTGCTGAACATTTTTATCTTGATAGGGTGAGAATAAGATATCCATCTTCCCACCGATGGATGGATTACAGGTCTTCTAAGAAATATATGAAGTTTGATTTTATTTAGTATTCTGTAAGTGACTTTGTAAGGAATATGAACTGTATCACATCATTTGGTCAAACTTACATGCAGGCATCCTTATATCTGGTTCATTCCTGATGCTTGGCATATGTTTGTTGTTTCATTGAGAAACCTAGGATATGAGCACCTCACTTCTCTGTTGTTTACACACTTTGTTTCTTTTCGATCATATAGTAAACCTTGGATCAAAAGAATCTTATTCCTGGAGAGGAGCCTTTCATACTAGCGTCTTAGACATCATTTTTACAGATCTGGGGAGAGTGTATTGTTTGCCCATATGAATTTACTCTGACAGTGATGGAATCTTTTGACATTCACAGATAACGTCTGAAGTAGAGAGTTTGGAAAAGAGTCCAGACAAGAAACCTGTAATACCTGTTCAGCTTGGGCCGTAACCGAGACTGGGCAGTTTCTCTGCAGAAACCACGTAGGGGAACTTCCTACACTTAGTGATTTATAATGTCTTCCATTCTCTTGAACTTCTGTGTGTTTTTGTCAAACTGTTTCAACACAGACCACTTTAGCAGGTGTGGCTCCGTCATGGTCATACTGTCAGCATTTTTAAAGAGCATTGTCAAAGGGGAAAGTAATTAGTATTGTCCCAGGTACCATGATTTGCTTGTGCTTTCCATTTGTGAAACATGTAGAAGTGTGGAACATTTAAAAACTTCCCACTTGAGGAGCAAAGGTTTATTGAAGGCTCACGCTGGAGGCACTGTGGGATCCTTAAAGAATACAGCGTAGGGTGAGAGATCTCATTTTAAGGAGATGTGCGTGTGTACACGAGAAACTATGCAGGAAGCTGGGTTTCACTAAGAAACTCTTTATTTCATTCTGAACCAGTAGAAAACAGGGTGTTCCAGTATAAATCCAAAGGCAGCTGCCCCGCCCTTCATGGCAACACCTGGGTTGCTGTGAGCCTGATGCCAGGGCTTGCTGGCTGCCGTGTGCTCCTCCCACCCGCTGCCTGACTTCCTTTAAAAAAGAAATAGAACACTAGCAATTGAATTCAGTGTCCCCATTAAACTTATCTTCACATGTTACTTTCATGGGTGACTCACTTGAACTTAAAAATAGGATTCAGGGGCTTCCCTGGTGGTTCAGTAGTAGAGAGTCCGCCTTGTAGTGCAAGGGGCACCGGTTTGATCCCTGGCCCGGGAAGATCCCACGTGCCACGGAGCGGCAGGACTGGTGTATCCAAATATGAACCAGCGCTCTGGAGTGCATGCACCCAGAGCCGGTGCTCTGCAACGAGAGGGGCCACTGCAATGGGAGGCCCGCAGTTGCTGAAGAATAAAGACGGATGAAAATAAATAATCAAAAAATCAATAAAAGAGGCCAAAATTAAAAAAAAAAAAGAGTTCAGGGGCTCCATTGGTGACTCTGAGGTAAAAAATCTGCCTGTCCACGCAGGAGACACAGGTTTGAGCCCTGAGTTGGGAGGATCCCACATTCCGTGAAGCAACTAAGTCTGTGGCCAATGCTGTGGAGCCTGTGCTCTAGAGCCCAGAAGCTGCAGCTGCTGAGCCCTCAACACTCTAGAGCCTGTGCCCTGCAACAAGAAAGGCCACCACAGTGAAAAACCTGCCTGCCACAGCTAGTGGCCTGCACACAGCCGCAACTAGGGAAAAGCCCTTGAAGGCTCGCCACAGCAAAAACTAAATAAGTAAATAAGTAAAATCAAATTATTTTTAAAAATATGATTCAGAAATTAGAGATTAATCTGTTTAAAGTTTTCTCTGGTGTTGCGGTGGCTACGACTCAGAGCTTCTGACGCAGGGCAACTGGATTTGATCTCTGATCAGGGAACGCATTCCTGTATGCTGCAAGTACGAGTTAGCGTGTGCGTGCTCAGTCATGTCCAACTCTTTGTGATCCCGTGGACTGTAACCCCTCAGGCTCCTCTGTCCATGGGATTCTCCAAGCAGGAATACTGGAGTGAGTTGCCATCTTCTTCTCCAGGAGGTGTTCCTGACTCAGGGATCGAACCTAGGTCTCCCGCACTGCAGGCAGATTCTTTATCATCTGAGCTACTAACGGTTAGGACTTCAACATAGCTGATAATAAATGTGCTGTGTTCAGTCATGTCTGCCTCTTTGTGATCCCATGGAGCCACCAGGCTCTTCTGTCTATGGGATTTTCCAGGCAAGAATACTGGAGTGGGTTGCTCTTTCTTCCTCCGGGGCATCTTATTGACCCAGGGATCAAACCCTTGGCTCCTGAAATTGGTAGGTGGCTTCTTTTCCTCTTGAGCCACCTGGGAAGGCCCACGAATGGGGTTAATAACGTCTAACTTGTAGGATTGTTCCAAGGGCCGGGTGACATCAAGTATGTGTAGTACAAAGTAAGCACTTAACAAATGATGGCTATTTTCTGTGGCCATTCCTTTACGTAAGTTGAATAAAAGTAAAAGATGGGTACTTTAAATAGAATTTGTTCTATGAGCAGAAGGTATTAATTACATGAGTAGACACTATGAACAATTAGGGCTCAAAATTGGTACTTAAGCTCTTTCATGTGTTTTATGAGATGGAAGTTTGCTTAACCTAATTAAAGGAAGCAAAGAATATAAAGAGTGCATGTTTAACAGATGCTTTCATAAGAGCACCATAATCCAGGTCTTTTGTAAATATTAATTCACTTAATCCTTATAACTAGGAAGTAGATACTATTATTGGGTTGGCCAAAAAGTTCGTTCAGATTTTTCCATCGCCTCTTATAGAAAAACCTGAAGGAACTTTTTTGGCCAACTCAGTATCTTGACATTATACAGAGGCAAACTGAGACAGAAAAAGATGATGACTGTTGCACGTCACACAGGTGGTGATGGTTGCTCTGTCACCTGTCGTGTCTGACACTTTGTGACCTCGTGGACTGCAGCACGCCAGGCCCCCAGTCCCTTACCATCTCCCAAAGTTTGCCCAAGGTCATGTCCATTGCATTGGTGATGCCATCCAGCCATCTCATCCCCTGACGCTCTCTTCTTTGGCTCCAAAGCCCTTGTTCTTGGTATACCACGAGGCAGCCTCTTCTAATATGCCTTTTTCCCTTCTATAAATTGTGTGTGGATTTAAAAAAAAAAAGGAAAAGTTCTTTTCTAATGCTCAAACATGGAAGAAGGCCCAGATTAGCATAAGGTTGACGAAAGTTTAATCTGAATTTAGTACTTGCTTTAATTTTATCCGGAAGATCCCAGGCACTGTTGACCTCTCTGAAGCACATCGCAGTTGGGCATATACAGCATGGTACTGCATGCCCTGTACCTAGACGTTTCACCTAGACATTTATCTCTGATAGCCAGAGATCACAGTGTTACCTCATTTCTCTGCTCTTGCTTCTCCTTTTCATCTGGGCATCTGACTGTCTTTTCTTGGATGGGATCTTTGTGTCTGTACTCAGCTTTCACAGGTTGCCGATCATCAACCCTAAATAGGCTGCCATGTCCCAAACATGTCATCTTGGACTTCAGCTGACTGGTGACTGCGAGCCAGAAGCTTGCCTCCCTGGCAGCCTCTCAGAGACTGTCAGTTGTCCAGGAGAAGTTCCAGATCATGCGTTTACTAGTTAAGTGACAAGTTTCTGGGTTGGTTGCTATTATGTTAATACGTAATGATAAACTGAACTTAAAAAAATAGCCTGTATATTTCACCTTTTCTTCCTTTTGAAAGTAGTGGTGATCATGGCAATGTAGATTTAGTTTTTCCTAAATATGTAAACCATTTGACCTGTGATTTGTTGCTTTTGAGACCCTTGTCTGTTCATGTTTGGGCCACTTTACATTGGATTGACCAAAAAGCTCATTCGGGCTTTTCGTAATGTCTTGTGTAAAAACCTGAACAAACTGGCCAACCCAACATTTTGTTTACGATGAGATAGCAAAGTTATGAAATAAACCAGCTTTCAAACTTCTACATAGTTTCTTTCCACTACCAAAACCTGAAAAGTTGTTAGCATATATCCTACCAGACAGATAATTTCTGCTGTCTGGTTTCATAAACAAGATGTTAACTGTTCACACACCCAGGCCGCACCTTTCCCACCTAAATGCTTACCCAATTGTTATATCTGTTTAGGATGGTTTCCTTTTTGCAATCCAGGCTTTGCACACAGACCAGTGATGAAAGCAATCTCTCCAGGGCAGACTTGGAGCTGTAATCTGATCTCAGTTTCTTCTGGGAACCAAGAAGAGCTGGAAGGGGTCAATTGAGTGTAGCTTCCTTCCAGAGAAGATGGATAAAAGCAGCAGCAAATGCAGCTGCTTTTGACTTTTGTTGTTTAGTTCCTAAGTCACATCTGACTCTCTTGCGAACCCATAGACTAGCCTGCCAGGCTCCTCTGTCCATGGGATGCTCCAGGCAAGAATACTGGAGTGGGTTGCCATGCCCTCCTCCAGGGATGTTACCTCTTCTCTGCTCTTGCTTCTCCTTTTCATCTGGGCATCTGACTGTCTTTTCTTGGATGGGATCTTTGTGTCTGTACTCAGCTTTCACAGGTTGCCGATCATCAACCCTAAATAGGCTGCCATGTCCCAAACATGTCATCTTGGACTTCAGCTGACTGGTGACTGCGAGCCAGAAGCTTGCCTCCCTGGCAGCCTCTCAGAGACTGTCAGTTGTCCAGGAGAAGTTCCAGATCATGCGTTTACTAGTTAAGTGACAAGTTTCTGGGTTGGTTGCTATTATGTTAATACGTAATGATAAACTGAACTTAAAAAAATAGCCTGTATATTTCACCTTTTCTTCCTTTTGAAAGTAGTGGTGATCATGGCAATGTAGATTTAGTTTTTCCTAAATATGTAAACCATTTGACCTGTGATTTGTTGCTTTTGAGACCCTTGTCTGTTCATGTTTGGGCCACTTTACATTGGATTGACCAAAAAGCTCATTCGGGCTTTTCGTAATGTCTTGTGTAAAAACCTGAACAAACTGGCCAACCCAACATTTTGTTTACGATGAGATAGCAAAGTTATGAAATAAACCAGCTTTCAAACTTCTACATAGTTTCTTTCCACTACCAAAACCTGAAAAGTTGTTAGCATATATCCTACCAGACAGATAATTTCTGCTGTCTGGTTTCATAAACAAGATGTTAACTGTTCACACACCCAGGCCGCACCTTTCCCACCTAAATGCTTACCCAATTGTTATATCTGTTTAGGATGGTTTCCCTTTTTTTGCAATCCAGGCTTTGCACACAGACCAGTGATGAAAGCAATCTCTCCAGGGCAGCCTTGGAGCTGTAATCTGATCTCAGTTTCTTCTGGGAACCAAGAAGAGCTGGAAGGGGTCAATTGAGTGTAGCTTCCTTCCAGAGAAGATGGATAAAAGCAGCAGCAAATGCAGCTGCTTTTTGACTTTTTGTTGTTTAGTTCCTAAGTCACATCTGACTCTCTTGCGAACCCATAGACTAGCCTGCCAGGCTCCTCTGTCCATGGGATGCTCCAGGCAAGAATACTGGAGTGGGTTGCCATGCCCTCCTCCAGGGAGTCTTCTTAACCCAGGGATCGAACCTGCATCTCCTGCATTAGTAGGAAGATTGTTTACCACTGAACCGCTGGGGAAACCCTTTATTTGACCTAGGAAATAGTAGAAAGAAGTCTTGATTTTGGTGTTGGCATCACGCTTACGTGAGACTCTGCAAGTAAGTCTCCAAGACATCTTTGTTTTTTTTTCTGTCTCCCCACTTTTGGAACATGGCCATGGGCAGATTTGATCTTGACACAGAGATAAGGTTTTTATAGTTCTTAGCTATGCTGGTAGCCTTCAGGTTTTGAAATCCTGTCTTTTCATTATAGGTTGGACATGAGGTGCTGTCATTCCAAGATCTTTCATTTCTCCATTCACTTTATTCATTTGAAAGATGTATTTTCAGCTCTCCTTATCTCAGGTGGTGTGTTCGTTAGGGTAACTGTGGTGAGCACGGCTGTCCTCAGTGTTGTTTAGTCACTCCATTGTGAAACTATTTTACCTCAGAGTGTGACTTAAACCCAAACCTCGGTTTGAGAGTCGAACCCATGTGACTGTGGCTCAGACCTGGCCAAAACCCACCGTACCTGGTTTCAGGACCTAATGAAGCTCAGGTTCTTCATGTATCTTAGCAGAAAAGAATTCAGTGAGAGATAAAGTGATAAGTAAGAAATGGATTTATTTAGATTCAGAGAAAAGCACACTCCACAGACAGAGTGTGGGCCATTGCAGAGAGAGAATCCAGCGGCCCCGAAAACATGGCATTCTTAGCTTTTATGGGCTAGGTAATTTCATATGATAATGGGTGGGAGGATTATTCCAACTCTTTTGGGGGAGGGGCAGAACTGTCATGGCGTCTCTGGGTGTATCATTTATCTTGCTGACTGAAGACCAAGGTCTGGTCTGCCATCTTGGATCCATTTGATTTAATGCATTTATGTTATGTCCTTGGGCTATGTCATTCTTTCAAAAAGTTGTGCCCTGCCCCTTTCCCTACTGTTATAGTCATGGCCGACTCTTTGTGACCCCTTGGATTGCAGCACGCCAGGCTTCCCTGTCCTTCAGCACCTCCTGGAGCTTGCTCAAACTCATGTGCATTGACTCAGTGATGCCACCCAACCATCTTATCCTCTGTCATCCCCTTCTCTTCTTGCCTTCAATCTTTCCAAGCATCAAAGTCTTTTCCAGTGAGTCGGCTCTTCTCATCAGATGGCCAAAGTATTAGAGCTTCATCTTTAGCATCAGTCTTTCTAATGAATATTCAGGGTTAATTTCGTTTGGCAATGACTGGTTTGATCTCATTGCTGTCCACGGGACTCTCAAGAGTCTTCTCCAACACCACTGTTAGAAAACATCAGTTCTTTGGGGCTCAGTCTTCTTTAGTGTCCAGCTGTTCATGACTACTGGAAAAAACCATAGCTTTGGCTCTATAGACCTTTGTCCACAAAGTAATGTCTCTGCTTTTTAATATACTGTCCAGGTTAGTCACAGGTTTCCTTCCGGGGAGCATGTGTCTTTTAATTTCATGGCTGCAGTCACTGTCCTCAGTGATTTTGGAGCCCAAAAAATAAAGTCTGTCACTGTTTCCATTGTTTGTCCATTTATTTGCCAGGAAGTGATGGGACAGGATGGCATGATCTTAGTTTTTTGAATGTTGACTTTTAAGCCAGTTGTTTCACTCTCCTCTCTCACATTCATCAAGAGGCTCTTCAGTTTCTCATCACTTTCTGCCAGAAGGATGGTGTCATCTGCATACCTAAGGTTATTGATACTTTTCCCGGCAATTTTGATTCCAGCTTGTCCTTCATCTAGCCCAGCATTTCTCATGATATACTCTGCATATAAGTTAAATAAGCAGGATGACAGTATACAACCTTGACATACTCCCTTCCCAATTTGGAGCCAGTTTGTTCCATGTCCAGTTCTAACTGTTGCTTCCTGACCTGCTTACAGGTTTCTCAGGTTTCTCAAGATGGTCTGGTATTCCCATCTCTTTCAGAATTTTTCATAATTTGTTGTGATCCACATAATCAAAGACTTTAGTGTAGTCAGTGAGGCAGAAGTGGACGTTTTTCTGGAATTGCATTTTCTGTGATCCAGTGGATGTTGGCAATTTGATCTCTGGTTCCTCTGCCTTTTCTAAATCCAGCTTGTGCATCTGGAAGTTCTCAGTTCATGTACTGTTAAAGCCTAGTTTGCTGGATTTTGAGCATGACCTTGGCAGCATGTGAAATGACTGCGGTGGTTCTTTGTCATTGCCCTTCTTTGAGATTGGAATGGAAACTGACCTTTTCGTCTCCTGTGACCACTGCTGAGTTTTCCAAATTTGCTGGCATATTGAGTGTAGCACTTGTCTTCATGGAGCCTTCATTTTAGGCAGTAAACCAGCTGTCACACAAATCGCAGTCACATTGCAAGTCTGATAAGCTTAGTGAAGGAGGGGCTTACGGTGTCATAAGACCTTGTCTGCAGGGAGTGACTGAGTGAGATCCACAGCATAAACAGGACTTAGTCCAGGCGAAGACAAGAAGGTGTGTCATTTGCAGGCATAGAAGAATGTTTGCCAGAAGGGAGGAAAGTGGTGGGTCTCTGTAGACTGAGGCAAGCTGAGGCAGGGGAAGTAGGCGCGAGGTCATTACCAAGCAGCCTGTGAAGACCAGGCTAGGGATTTTTGTGTTTGTCCTCAGAGCAGCAGGGGGCTGCCATGAAAACCCTTTTTTGAAAACCTCATCCAGTGAGGTGAGATTAAAGAAGCCAGAATAGATGTAGAAACATGAATTAGGCTGTTGCAGATGTGATTCAAATGAATTTTCAGATACAAAATGGTGCCCATATTTCACTATATTTGTGCTTTGTGTTGGGAATGTCCCTGGTGGAGGCTTATCTTTCTAGCTGCCTTGCAGAGGACTTTGAGTAGTTGTAAGTAGGTGGAGAGGAAGGATACTTGAGACCCCCTAACTGTCTGATCATGTGATCTCACATGACCAGCTGTCAGTCTTGGGAAATACGCTCAGAATGTGTTGAGGTTCAGGTGCTCTCTCGCCTTTTGATGACTTCTTTCACTTCTTGTTTATTTTTCTGTTTGATACGTGACTCCCGCTGGTAGTGGTGGTGCCCTCAGCAGCAGTAGCAGTAGCTGCAAATACACAACCACGTCAGACTCCATCCTGAGTGCTCTGCGTACATTCATCCGTTTATTTTTCGTACAGTCTCATGAGGCGTTAGACCTTTTATGTTCTTTATTTACAGATGAGAAAGCCCAGAGAGATTTATGAAGTTGCAGAGCAGGGTTTGAACTCAGGCAGTTTGCTTCTAGAACCCAAGCTCTTCACCGTTCCTTTAAGAGGCAAAAGGTCAGAAGTGGCCAGTGAGTGAGGTCGGAGCCCCAGGTCATACTGCAGAGCATGTCAGGAACGCAGGACGTGCTGATGTCAGAGCCCACATGATATTTCCAAGTAAATTACAGGCCTCAGGAAAATAGTTTTCTCTTAAGTCACGAAAGGTCAGATTGCAAATGTCTACGATTAATTCACTTTATATAAAGTGGTGGTCGATTTTCTTTGAGTGTTTTCAAGATACTATTTTGCTTCCCCGGTGGCTCAGTGATAGAGCATCCGCCTGCAGTGCAGGAGACACAGGTTCACTCCTGGGTCAGGAAGGTCTGAGGAAATGGCAACCCACTCCAGGATTCTTGGCTGGGAAATCCCATGGACAGAGGATCCTGGTGGGTTACAGTCCGTAGGGTTGCAAGGAGTCGGACACAAGTTAGCAACTAAGCATGAGCATGAGACATTGTTTCACATAGCTGAGAGCACATTTATGTATGCTTTTGAAATCACATTTTATTGTAGACACGCACTGTAATTAAACTTTCCTTTAATTTTAGATAACAAAATATTTTATGTTCACAGTAATTAAAAGCATACGGTACTTATCCACCAGAACTGAGACAACGGAAAAAAGTGTTGACACGGATGTGTAGCAGCTGGAAGTCTTATACTACAGGCTGGAGTGCAAATTGGCACCATCACTTGAAAATAGTTTGATATCATCTACTAAAGCTGCACTGACGAATAGCCTGTGACCCAGTAATTCCTCTCTTATCTAAGTACCCACCAGAAATCCAAATATGTGTTCACTGAAAGACATGTACAACAATAGCAAAAAACTTGGAAACTACCCAAATGCCCATCAGTAGTAGGTAAAGAAAACGGTGGCATATTCACACAGTGGAGTGCCATTCAGCATTGGGCAAAAGCAGTTTACAGCTGCATGCAACTGTAGGGCTAAATATCACAAAGATATTTTTATGCATATCTGTCTAGACCTTTATAAATTGTTGTGTGCATTTAGAGATTTCCTTAAAAAACAAAAACTGGGTTTTCCAGTTGGCTCAGTGGTAAAGAATCTTCCTACAGTGCAGGAACCCCCTGTGTTGGGAAGATCCCCTGGAGAAGGAAATCGGAACCCCCTCCAGGGTTCTTTTTTTTTTTTTTAAATTTTATTTATTTGTTTTTGGCTATTCTGGGTTTTCACTGCTGCAGGCTCTTCTCTAGTGGCAGGGAGTGGGGACTACTCTTTGGTTGAGGTGGGCAGGCTTCTTGTGGCGGTGACTCCTCTTTGTTGTGGAACTCGGGCTCTGGGGCACACGGCCTTCAGTAGTTGCGGCACATGGGCTCAGTAGTTTCGACACTTGGGCTTCCCGGTGGCTCAGTGATAGAGCATCCGCCTGCAGTGCAGGAGACACAGGTTCACTCCTGGGTCAGGAAGGTCTGAGGAAATGGCAACCCACTCCAGGATTCTTGGCTGGGAAATCCCATGGACAGAGGATCCTGGTGGGTTACAGTCCGTAGGGTTGCAAGGAGTCGGACACAAGTTAGCAACTAAGCATGAGCATGAGACATTGTTTCACATAGCTGAGAGCACATTTATGTATGCTTTTGGAATCACATTTTATTGTAGACACGCACTGTAATTAAACTTTCCTTTAATTTTAGATAACAAAATATTTTATGTTCACAGTAATTAAAAGCATACGGTACTTATCCACCAGAACTGAGACAACGGAAAAAAAGTGTTGACACGGATGTGTAGCAGCTGGAAGTCTTATACTACAGGCTGGAGTGCAAATTGGCACCATCACTTGAAAATAGTTTGATATCATCTACTAAAGCTGCACTGACGAATAGCCTGTGACCCAGTAATTCCTCTCTTATCTAAGTACCCACCAGAAATCCAAATATGTGTTCACTGAAAGACATGTACAACAATAGCAAAAAACTTGGAAACTACCCAAATGCCCATCAGTAGTAGGTAAAGAAAACGGTGGCATATTCACACAGTGGAGTGCCATTCAGCATTGGGCAAAAGCAGTTTACAGCTGCATGCAACTGTAGGGCTAAATATCACAAAGATATTTTTATGCATATCTGTCTAGACCTTTATAAATTGTTGTGTGCATTTAGAGATTTCCTTAAAAAACAAAAACTGGGTTTTCCAGTTGGCTCAGTGGTAAAGAATCTTCCTACAGTGCAGGAACCCCCTGTGTTGGGAAGATCCCCTGGAGAAGGAAATCGGAACCCCCTCCAGGGTTCTTTTTTTTTTTTTTAAATTTTATTTATTTGTTTTTGGCTATTCTGGGTTTTCACTGCTGCAGGCTCTTCTCTAGTGGCAGGGAGTGGGGACTACTCTTTGGTTGAGGTGGGCAGGCTTCTTGTGGCGGTGACTCCTCTTGTTGTGGAACTCGGGCTCTGGGGCACACGGCCTTCAGTAGTTGCGGCACATGGGCTCAGTAGTTTCGACACTGAGGCTCTAGAGCACAGGCTCAGTAGCTGTGGCTCGTGGGCCTAGTTGTTCCACAGCATGTGGGATCTTCCTGGATCAGGTCGAACCCGTGTCTCCTGCATTGGCAGGCGAACTCTTTACCACTGAGCCACCAGGGAAGCCCCCTTCCAGAGTTCTTGCCAGTCAAACCCCATGGACAGAGGAGCCTGTTGGACATGGTTGAGCACACATGCACGTATGCACGCTGGTATCCTCCTGTTAGTTAGAGTAGGCCAAGCCACTGAATGTAGGCCCAAAATGTAATGAAATGACAGACACTACCGTTAACTTTCATGCAGCAGTCCAAGATAGATGCACCAGGTGGGGACGGGGGTAGGGCTGTTTGTACTCCTCACTGTCTTTTAGGAACTCAGTGTCTCTGCCACCTTCAACACTCGCTCCAAGATTACAGCTCTGCACACATCCTGTTGCAGAGAACATACTCACACAGACACAGCAAACTGAGTGAGTCAGGAGGAAAGATAGAGGTGGAAACGGTCCACTCAATGCCCAGGAAGAAAGTACTTTAATTCTTAGCAGTTTTTGCCATACACATCATTTTTATTTGTTTTGTGATCTCATTTTTTTTCCTCACATACTAGTAGTACATTGTGAGTGTCTCTTCATGTCAGCAAATATAGATCTCATTCGGTTTTTAATGACAGTAGTTTATTTCATTGAACAGATGGGGTGAATTATAATTTAACGTATTCATGTTGGTAGTTTTGTTTATTTGCTTGTGGTTGCTCATATTCACAATGTAAAGTGAATCTTTGATAAGAAAATTGTTTTCAGAGAGTAAGTTATTAGAAATGGAATTTGATGGGTCAAAATCTGAGCCCGTTTTTAGGGTCCCGTGTTGGTCTCCAGATAGATTGTTTTCAGTGTCATTTTTTTTCTTTTTAATTTTTTTTTGGTGGAGGGGGCAGGTTGGGGACGGAGGGGGGTGGGCAGGCCACTTCTATTGGTCTTTCATTTATCTGTTTTCATCCATCTTTGTTCTTCGGCCTGTGTGGGTCTCCCATCATGGTGGCCTCTGTTGTTGCAGAGCACCGGCTCTGGGCACGTGCGCTCCAGAGCTCCGGCTCCGTATTTGGACACATTGGTCCAGCGGCTCCGCAGCACATGGGATCTTCCTGTGCCAGGGATGGAACCAGCGCCCCTTGCACTGCAAGGTGGTGTCCTTACCCACTGGACCACCAGGGAAGCCCTCAGTGTCTGTTTTTGTTTGGTTGTTTTCATATTGATTTTAAATATGTTGTTTCTTTACTGCCAGAGAAGTTGTTATTCTATTGTAGTGAAATCCACCAGTCTTTTTCTTTTTTGACTTCTGGTTTTGGTATCATGCTTAGATTTATCCTTAGATTGTGAAAATATGTGTACTTCCTTCTGTATGTTAATGTTTTTATTCTTCGTGTTTATATTTCTCGTCCACCTGGAAACAATTTTGCATATAGAATCTTTATTTTTGCCAAGTGATTGGTTTGTTGTCCCAGTAGAATTAACTTTTTAAAAATATATAGCATTGTATGAACATATATAAAACTATTATAAAGTATTCTAAAGTATCCTTATCATTAGTGACTAGGATGAAGTACAAAAGAAAGTTTTCAGTTTTCTGGGCCATATGAAGCAGAGACAGCCCCCTTGCCTCAAATAAACAAAAGGCAGCACCACTAAGCATTAAATGCTGAATCGTGGAAAAGGTGAAGTCCCTTTCTTTGGCTCAGAGGAGGTGGTATGCTATTATGTTCTGTTTTTTTGTTTGAAAGGTTTCATTTTATTTATTTCGTTGTTGGAGTATAATTGCTTTACAGTGTTGTATTAGTTTCTGCTGTACAGCAGAGGGAGTCAGCTACACGTGCACATGTATCCGCTCCCTCTTGAGCCTCCCTCTCTCGTCGACACCTCCCATCCCACCCCTCTAGGTCATCACAGAGCACCAAGCTGAGCTCTCTGTGCTGTACAGAAGGGTCCTACGAGGCATCTGTTTTAACCCATAGTGGTGTATATGGTATGCTTTTAGATTTAGAAAATCTCCATTCTCCAAGCTGGTCCCCAGTTGTAGTTGTTCATCTAATTGCGTGAGGCTCCACTTGGCTGCCATTTCCTGTGCCGTCTCACACCGAGCCATGGAGGAGGCCAGCATACCTGGGAGGCTGAGTGCTGATTGAAACTAAAATAGATTCTTTTTACTGGAAAGTGACATCCTGATAACTTCAGGGACTATTTTTTTTTTGACTGTGTTTTTAATGAGCACTTTCTATCAGTTTAATTTCCTTACCATGTGTGACTGTTGAAGTTACTATTAAAAAGAACGGAAGTTTTCAAGCGTCACTAGACACTCTATTAACATAATTTTCTCCTTCAGTTTATATAACGTACTTTGAGCAAGTCTGTGTACGTGCAGCAACTGTAAGGTCTCTGGAAGAAAAAACAGGAAATCTTGCTTGCTTGCCTGTACTTAACTCACTCAGCAGTCATGCCCAGGTTCTGTGAGCAGCAGAAAGGCAAACAGAATTTGAGTCTTGGACTGAGAATTTAATGGTTAGCTAGAACCATCCATCCAGACTCACTGTTAGTATTTGTTAAGGTTCCTTGGGCTGCTAGGACAGAAACTTAAAGCTAAGCTCATCAAAAGAAGTTATCTGTTAAAACTGGCTATTGACAGTTGGGGAGTTGGTGGTCTTGAATGAATTACTGCACAGGTAGATTCTGGGCAGGGCAAGAAAGGAGGATCCTGAGCTGTTGAAGCTCCAGAACCTTCTGTGGACTCTGGAGCATTTTCAGTAAGGTTGGTCAGCCCTGACCATGTCTTCACTCAAGCCTCAGATTGCAGAGAGGCAGAATCAGATTCACTTGGTGGATGGAAGGACAGAGCCACATTTTGTAAATTGAATCATAAGAATTCACTGTTTGGGGGCTGGTTTTGAGCCATAAAAGCTTTTGTGCGTGTGTGTGTGCTTCAACTTTAACATCGTAACTTTAACATGGCCTTTTAGGGCTCTTGTGTCAGGAGAATGGTGAGGAGGTGTCTCCCCAACTACTGTCTATGACGTATCCCTTTGACTTCTCAGCACAATTTCCTCTTCTTTTACATTTTGCTATGCTGTTGTTCAGTCTCTTGGTTGTGTGTGACTCTTTGTGACCCCATGAACTGCAGCACACCAGTCTTCCGTGTCCTTCACTATCTTCCAGAGTTTGCGCAAACTCATGTCTATTGAGTCAGTGATGCCATCCAACCATTTCGTCCTCTGTCGCCTCATTTTTCTCCTGCCTTCAATCTTTCCCAGTATGCGAGTCAGCTCTTCACATCAGATGGCCGAAGTATTAGAGCTTTAGATCAGTACCAGTCCTTCCAATGAATAGTTCAGGGTTGATTTCCTTTAGGATTGACTGGTTTGATCTTGCTATTTAAGGGGCTGTCAAGAGTCTTCTCCAACACTCCAGTTTAAAAACATCAGTTCTTTGGTGCTCAACCTTCCTTATGGCAATTTTGCTATAAACCCCCAGAAAAACTCCAGCCTGGGTCAGCTTTTCTATGCAAGGAAAACTGAATTTGAGTCTTGGACTGAGAATTTAATGGTTAGCTAGAACCATCCAT
Organism: Tragulus kanchil; assembly: GCA_022376925.1. NCBI lineage: Eukaryota > Metazoa > Chordata > Mammalia > Artiodactyla > Tragulidae > Tragulus > Tragulus kanchil. The sequence continues at coordinate 268,860,471 of JAIOJX010000004.1, read as the reverse complement.
CCAGACTCACTGTTAGTATTTGTTAAGGTTCCTTGGGCTGCTAGGACAGAAACTTAAAGCTAAGCTCATCAAAAGAAGTTATCTGTTAAAACTGGCTATTGACAGTTGGGGAGTTGGTGGTCTTGAATGAATTACTGCACAGGTAGATTCTGGGCAGGGCAAGAAAGGAGGATCCTGAGCTGTTGAAGCTCCAGAACCTTCTGTGGACTCTGGAGCATTTTCAGTAAGGTTGGTCAGCCCTGACCATGTCTTCACTCAAGCCTCAGATTGCAGAGAGGCAGAATCAGATTCACTTGGTGGATGGAAGGACAGAGCCACATTTTGTAAATTGAATCATAAGAATTCACTGTTTGGGGGCTGGTTTTGAGCCATAAAAGCTTTTGTGCGTGTGTGTGTGCTTCAACTTTAACATCGTAACTTTAACATGGCCTTTTAGGGCTCTTGTGTCAGGAGAATGGTGAGGAGGTGTCTCCCCAACTACTGTCTATGACGTATCCCTTTGACTTCTCAGCACAATTTCCTCTTCTTTTACATTTTGCTATGCTGTTGTTCAGTCTCTTGGTTGTGTGTGACTCTTTGTGACCCCATGAACTGCAGCACACCAGTCTTCCGTGTCCTTCACTATCTTCCAGAGTTTGCGCAAACTCATGTCTATTGAGTCAGTGATGCCATCCAACCATTTCGTCCTCTGTCGCCTCATTTTTCTCCTGCCTTCAATCTTTCCCAGTATGCGAGTCAGCTCTTCACATCAGATGGCCGAAGTATTAGAGCTTTAGATCAGTACCAGTCCTTCCAATGAATAGTTCAGGGTTGATTTCCTTTAGGATTGACTGGTTTGATCTTGCTATTTAAGGGGCTGTCAAGAGTCTTCTCCAACACTCCAGTTTAAAAACATCAGTTCTTTGGTGCTCAACCTTCCTTATGGCAATTTTGCTATAAACCCCCAGAAAAACTCCAGCCTGGGTCAGCTTTTCTATGCAAGGACACTGAATACAGCTGGGGGAAATGACACAGCCCTTGAGCTGGCTGTCTCCACTCACCTCGGATGCTGGAGGTTTCCCTAGTCATGCCATCTTTGTGTAAAGCATCCTTGGTCGTGTGGGTTCTTTCTGGTTGCTGATAATTCCACATCTCACTCCAGGCCATGTTGTGTTCTAGTTTAAAAGTACAGTACAGTTTTACGGCGGGATGATGTCTTCATACTAGCTCATCCTAGCTGTAAGCTTCCATTGGTCATCCCTGCCCCCACCCAACCCCCAAAGGAGATCTTGAAGCCATGTGTTCTGAGGTGAGAAAGCCTTCAGATTGCCTTCAGGACGTAAGCTGCCTCAGATAAACAGAAGGAACTGTCTCTTGGCTGCCATTTTGCTTTATTTCTTTTGAAGTATTCGCCTTGGCTGACTTAATGGTTTTTGAGATTTACTTTTCATTGAAATCGTGTATTTGGATTCCGTCAGTGGAAAAGACTTTTTTTTTTTTTCTGTTTTATGTGTAAATAGGCTATTCTAATACAAAATAAACTTCAGAGTTTGTACAGCCAAAGTGAATTATACCTTATTTGTGCCATAGATGAAACAAATCAGTGGTGGCAAGTACATCTGTGGAAAGCACAAGCTTGTGAAGTAGAGGCAATTTATTGCTATGATTTATAAAGTAATAGTCATCTAGCAGTTTCTTTTCGGGCAGGAGAAATAAAAATTTGATATCAATACCTTTGCCTTGTTTGAATGCTAGATTTATTTAAAATTTTGTATCTTTCTCCATATACATACCTGCAAGCACACACATTCTGGTTTTCATAAAACTTAATTACAAATAACATCAATACAGAAGAGCTCTTCTTTCTCTTACAAGGGGAAGGATGTAATAGTAGTGGATAATTCCATATTTTGAAATTTCTTATAAGAATGTGTTGTCTTTGCACACCCAGTTAAAGTGACTGATAGTGAAGGGGTAAATCGGTGTTCTGGAGCCAACCTGATGGAATGGAAAAGGCTGGGCTTTGGAATCAGCCAGACCTGGCAATGAGTCCCAGACCTGATTTTAGCCATACAACCCCTTGGAGTCTCTTGTTTCTTTTTCTGTAAAGTGAGATTACCTGCCGCTCACAGGATTAATGTAGCATACTTTTAGTTTCTGGTACATAGTAGATATACAGGTAATATGATTCAATAGTTACTATTTCGAAATAATTCAGGAAAGATAAAACAAATGACTTGGCTTATTCTGATAGTAGTCCTAGAAAGCATCTGCCATCTTTCCCTTGTTTTTACTGTTAATGACAAATTGGATTATCCATAATGGGTTTAGCAGCTTTGCCAATGTTGGATAGCTAGTTTAGACCAAGTGGTTGACTTAGACCGATTTTCACGTTTATCTTTAGACCTGAGTAGAGGCCTGTTTAAAGATTATCAAGTAAAAAAGAAAAAAAAAAAGAGAGGGAGGAGTTGTAAACTGAAGCCACCATGGGTGAATGGAGTTAGTGTCGCTTGCCTGGTTGGTTTCCGCTGATACCACGGTGAAGAGAATTGGAGCTCTGTCCTCCTATCCAGTACTGGGAAGGCTTCCAGAACCCTCTGGCGTTGACCCATCTGGTTCCCGGTGCTTCGTGTGACAGTGATGAGTTGACTGCCGCTGTCAGCCAGTCATAGAGTTGAGTTTCACTTTGCCTTCTGAGACACTTTGATTGAAAGGTTTGCTAGTGGTTTAATACTGACTTTTCTAGGGAAGAAAAACAAATGACTACATTAAATTCAAACATTAAATTAAGTTGAATCCAGTTTCATAAACATTAAATTGTGAAACAAAATGTTTATACCTCCAGAACTTGGAGGGCAGTATGCTAAGTGAACTAAGTCAGACAGAGAAAGACAAATACTGTATGATATCACTTACATGTGGAATCTAAAGAATACAACAAACTAGCGAATAAAACAAAAAAGAAGCAGACTTTAGAGAACAAAACAGTGGTTACCGTTGGGGAGGGGCAATAGAGGGCTGGGTGGTTAGTTGCTAAGTTGCATCCAACTCTTTGCAACCCTATGGACTATAGCCTGCCAGGCTCCTCCATCCATGGGATTTCCTAGGCAAGAATACTGGAGTGGGTTACCATTTCCTTTTCTAGGAAATCTTCCTTACCCAGGGATTTAACTCAAGTCTCCGGCATCAGCAGGCGGATTCTTTACCACTGAGGCACGTGGGAAGTCCATTACCAGGGGTAGGGAGAGAGAAATGGATTATTATGGGTTTATGTGAAATCATGTGTGTGAAACTTCTATAACTTGAAAAGCACTATAGAATTGAAGACTTTCTTTCCATTAAGAAAAAAAAAGTATACATCCAGGAAATGTATAATTTGAAGAACCCATTAGTGACTCTTTTTTGTGACCTTGCATGTATTGATACAGTTAAGGTCTCCCAAAGCTGTCTCTGCATCCCACAGGACTGTTGGTGGTTCCAGTGAAAAGGGCTTGGTGAAAACCAGGTCAGATTTAACTGGGCCACAGCCTTTTAGACAGTGCTTGGACTGGCATCTGCCTGGACCATTACTGATAATTTGCAGATCTTCTACTTTGTGTAGCTCTTTGTCTGCAATCTTTTCTAGAGCAATTTTAGGTTCACAGCAAAATTAAGAGGAAGGAGATTTCCCATATGCCCCTAACCTCCACATATGCATAGCTCCACCCTCCATTATCAACATCCCCCACCAGAGTTCACGCTTATTTATAAACTGTCATTCATTCTCTTCTCATTCTTCAGTCAGTGCTGTGTGGTGGGGCATGAATGTTAAGCACCACATGTAGAGAGACGGTAACATGCAAAAGAAATTAATATTTTGTCAGTATTTACTGTGCATTGTTGATTGTGTGTATTCTGTCTTCTAGAGCTGCCTGCTGAGCGCTAGTTCTGTGTGACCCCCTCTAGGAAGTAGCTTACATGGAACCCTTGCTTTTATATAAAACCAGATCAGTCAGAAACCCTGACCCCGTGAACTTCATCTCTTGCCTGTTATTGATAAAACACAAGGGTGAATGACCCCGGGGAAAAAATTAACTGGTTACCGTTGGGGAGGGGCAATAGAGGGCTGGGTGGTTAGTTGCTAAGTTGCATCCAACTCTTTGCAACCCTATGGACTATAGCCTGCCAGGCTCCTCCATCCATGGGATTTCCTAGGCAAGAATACTGGAGTGGGTTACCATTTCCTTTTCTAGGAAATCTTCCTTACCCAGGGATTTAACTCAAGTCTCCGGCATCAGCAGGCGGATTCTTTACCACTGAGGCACGTGGGAAGTCCATTACCAGGGGTAGGGAGAGAGAAATGGATTATTATGGGTTTATGTGAAATCATGTGTGTGAAACTTCTATAACTTGAAAAGCACTATAGAATTGAAGACTTTCTTTCCATTAAGAAAAAAAAAGTATACATCCAGGAAATGTATAATTTGAAGAACCCATTAGTGACTCTTTTTTGTGACCTTGCATGTATTGATACAGTTAAGGTCTCCCAAAGCTGTCTCTGCATCCCACAGGACTGTTGGTGGTTCCAGTGAAAAGGGCTTGGTGAAAACCAGGTCAGATTTAACTGGGCCACAGCCTTTTAGACAGTGCTTGGACTGGCATCTGCCTGGACCATTACTGATAATTTGCAGATCTTCTACTTTGTGTAGCTCTTTGTCTGCAATCTTTTCTAGAGCAATTTTAGGTTCACAGCAAAATTAAGAGGAAGGAGATTTCCCATATGCCCCTAACCTCCACATATGCATAGCTCCACCCTCCATTATCAACATCCCCCACCAGAGTTCACGCTTATTTATAAACTGTCATTCATTCTCTTCTCATTCTTCAGTCAGTGCTGTGTGGTGGGGCATGAATGTTAAGCACCACATGTAGAGAGACGGTAACATGCAAAAGAAATTAATATTTTGTCAGTATTTACTGTGCATTGTTGATTGTGTGTATTCTGTCTTCTAGAGCTGCCTGCTGAGCGCTAGTTCTGTGTGACCCCCTCTAGGAAGTAGCTTACATGGAACCCTTGCGTTTATATAAAACCAGATCAGTCAGAAACCCTGACCCCGGTGAACTTCATCTCTTGCCTGTTATTGATAAAACACAAGGGTGAATGACATTTGCTATAGTATCAGAAAAATATTTCTGTGGTTGGAGTATCTGAAATGCTCCTGTATTCTCCGTTAAAATATAAGCCCTGTACTAATCCTAGACTTGGTAATTGAAGTTTCTGTAAGTATTTTTCATTTCTAAAAAAGTTGGAAGCATAGAGTGAGTGAGGGGACTTTCTTGGTGGTCCAGTGGCTGAGACTCCACTCTCCCAGTGCAGGGGGCCTGGGGGATCAATCCCTGGTCAGGGAACTAGATCCTACATGCTGCAACTAAAGCTTCCAAGTCCAACTAAGAGCCAGTACAGCGAAATAAATATATATGTAAAGAAAAAAAAGAGAGAATGAGTGAAGTCACACACACACACACACATACATTTTCACTCAGTCATGTCCGAGACCAATAGAAATATGGTCAGTTTTTTTTTTTTTTTGGCAGAGGTGTGAAGGTATTCCAATGGAGAAAAATTAGTGTTTCTGTCAAGCAGTGCTAGGACCACTGGGCATTCATAAGCAGAAAGAGAGAGAGAGAAATGCAACGCCTGTCTTACACTTTATATGAAAGCCAAATGGATCATAGATCTTAAGTTTAAAATCATAAGACACCGGAGTCATTCTTTGTGATTGCATGAATACATATTCAGTGGGTCATGTACTGTAGAGTTTTAAATTAGTGGTAATGATTGTTGCCCTTGTGCTGGCTGTGTGTTTTGCACATGGGCAGTAGAATAGGAATTTTTTTTTATTTTTTAAGGAAAATTGCTCCCAATTTTTCTTTCGTGTATACATAGACTTGCACACAGAGTTGTGCCACCTATTTATGGGAGAACAGTGCTTTCATTTTTATTTATTTACTTATTTTTTACTTTTACATTTCTTTTGGGGGCTAATCTTCCATCTTTGCCTGTCAGAATAGTAAAGAAAGACTCCTCAAAGAAAGGTAAGCTCCGTTCTTGGAGTCAACCACAGCTAAGGTTGGAGACACCAGTTCTGGCTGCAACCAGCGTCGTTTTCCACTCCAGACCAAGCGATGACAGAGTGCTGGAGCTTTTAACTCGGGAAAAGATCTCGGGATGCAAAATTACTCACAGTGGAGACTATTGCTGTCCCACAAACTAACCCCTTTGGCTCCCTGGAATAGCCTGGGGGTGGCCTACAGTGTCGTGTGTGATTTATTGTATTTAACCCATCTTCAGAGAAAGCACCATGGATTTTGATCTTCGAAGGCTTGTGTTTGGCCGAGTCTCATTGGAATCCAGTTCACGATGGTAGCATGGAAAAGTCAGGAGTTTCACCCTGGGCCTTCAGCCATCAAAAATCAAATAGTTAGGTTTCAAGTGTTGAAAATGTGAATTTTTCACCTTTCAGTTCTCATAAACTGAAGCTACTGTTGCTATAGCAATGATTTTCTGCCTACATAAAATTTGTGTTTGAGCCTTCTTTTTTTTTTTTAACACAGCTTTTAAAAGTATAAAATGAATAAATGTGGGCATCAAGTCCTGAAATAAGTCTTCAAAAGGAAGAAGAGTGATTTGTATTTAATGCTTTTATGAGTGGAAACATGAAAACTCGATCACTGATCTCAATTGACTCCATGGGTAGGAACATAAAGCTGAAGACAGGGCTAGCTAAATGAGCTATATATCCCATTTAAGACAACAGTTGAAAAAATTAAAATAACATAAGTGTCAGTAAGTGGCATGATATTATTCCAGCAACAAGAAGCTTTTCATAGTAGTAGGTTCTGAAATAGGTTATTTTTAAAAAATTCTTGCTAAACTTCTCAAAACGATGACAGAGAAAATTTGAAAGTGGTAAGTTGATGCTTGGAATGTATTCAGTATATGCATGATTTCCCAAGTTCCTAATGTGTTGAGTGCTTAAAAAAGTGAAATGTGGTCTTCCCTGGTGGTCCAGTGGGTAAAGAGTCCACCTTGCAAGTGCACGGGGCACTGGTTCTATCCCTGGCCCAGGAAGATTCCACGTGCCAAGGAGTGACTGGGCTAGTGTGTCCAATTACAAGCCAAAGCTCTGGAGCACATGTGCCCAGAGCTGGTGCTCTGCAACAAGAGAGGCCGCTGCGATGGGAGGCCCACAGAGGCCAAAGAATAAAGATGGATGAAAATAAATATATTAAAAACAAAACAAAAAAAAAAACAATGAAAGAGACCAAAATTAAAAAAAATAAAAGTGAAATGTCTAAGAAACCAGATATTGCAGTGTCAGTAGTCTTGTTATATTATGATTTAGTTTTATTTATTTATTTAAAATTTTGGCCTCCTTTATTGGTACTTTATTTATTTTCATCCATCTTTGTTCTTTGACCTGTGTGGGCCTCCCATTGCAGTGGCCTCTCTCCTCACAGAGCACTGTCTCTGGGCACATGCGCTCTGGAGCGCTGGCTCGTAATTGGACACATCACTCCAGCCATTCCATGGCATGTGGGATCTTACCAGGCCAGGGATTGAAGTGGTGCCCCTTGCACTGCAAGGTGGACTCTACCCACTGAACCACCAGGGATACCCTGATTTAGTTTTATTTTTTAAAATACTGATTTGTTTTTTACTTCATAATGATCAAATTATTTCCTTATGACCTTCTTTACATGTTCCATGGTCCTTTGAGTCTATGAAGAGAATGTTGAAACCTCCTAGATTGCTGGGATTTATATCTGGAAGTAATCTTAGTGATCTCCCCAGTGTTTTTGTTTGTTTGTTACTTGAAGAACTGGTACTTTGAGGCTGAAGATGACACCTGTGGGTTATTGTGGCAGATTTGAGATCAGAATTCAGTGGACCCTGGTGCCTTGAACATTTCCCTGCACGATGCTGTGTCCTTGATAGTTCCTTCCATGCTCAAGTGGTACGTGGTTGTGTTTATTGGTTTTTACACAGATTGGCAGTGGTGGTTTAGTCACTCAGTCGTGTCTGACTCTTTGTGACCGCATGGACTGTAGCCCGCCAGGCTCCTCTCGCCATGGAATTCTCCAGACAAGAATACTGGAGTGGGTTGCCATTCCCTCCTCCAGGGATTGAACCCAGGTCTCCTGCATTGCAGGCGGATTCTTTACCGACTAAGCCACTACCTCCCGTTATTTCTGTTGAGGGTAAATGAAAGAATTCTTAAGCAATTCAGATAGCAAGGAAACTACAGCCAGTTTTCATGATTATTTTTGTAATGAAAGAAATTTTATGGAGTGACCTTGAATATGGAGCACTTTAAAATGTTTGATTCCCAGTTAGAAAATAATGAGCAAACGAGTAGAAAATGTGGGTAAAGGATGGGAACAGTGAAAGTCAGCTCATACTAAAACAAATACAAATAGCCAGTTTTAAAAACGCCAGCTGGAATGAGCTGTCATGTTCATCTGTCAGATTGGCAAAGTTTAAGTGTGGTAATGCCTCGTATTAGTGAAGGCAGAGGGAAATAGTCATTCTGTGGAATTAGTCAAATATAGAATGCTCATATCCACCAATTCTATGGCTACAACTTTGTCCTACAAATATAATAGTATTAATATGAAGTTGATGTTTCGTGCAGTTTATGAGGCTACGCAAGGATGGTTACTTAAGTTTTGTTTTTATACGTTTACACACACACACAAAGCAAAAACTGATCATTGCTCAAGTATCTTCTCATAATGAACTGTGCTGTCCTGTGTTTAGTCGCTCAGTCGTGTCTGATTTTGCAACCCCACGGAGTGTAGCCCGCCAGTCGACTTCTCTGTCCATGGGGATTCTCCAGGCAAGAATACTGGAGTGGGTAGCCATTCTCTTCTCCAGGGGATCTCCCCAACCCAGGGATCCAGCCCAGGTCTCTCTCGTTGCAGGCGTATTCTTTACAGTCTGAGCTTCCAGGGAACCCTAAGAATACTAGAGTTTGGGTACCCTATCCCTCCTCCTGACCCAGGAATCAAACAGTCGATTTGCAGGTGGATTCTTTACCAGCTAAGCTACAAGGGAAGTCCTAGTAATAAACGAGGGATATGTAAATTATAGAACAGTAGAAAATAATAGAATATGTAGAACTAGCTTGGTATGTTCTGAAGTTCAGATTTATTAAGAGGAAAAAAGGCAAGTTTTAGAGCTGTTTGTGTACTAATAAAGGTATACATATTTATGTTTTCTCTGTTTAAAAATTCTGATAGGATACAAATGAAAATGTTAATAATGTCTTCTCATTTGTATTAGATTTCAATGAAGAATATTGAGGATAGAGCAGAGGAGACGTTACTTTTCACTTTGAATCTTTCTATATTTTGTGAATTATATACATATATGCATACTGTGGCCTTCCCTGGTCACTCAGGTGGTCAAGAGTCTGCCTGCCAGTGCAGGAGACCCAGGAAACATGGGTTCAATCCCTGGGTCAGGAATATCCCCTGGAGGAGGAAATGGTAACCCATTCCAGTATTCTTGCCTGGAAAATCCCATGGACAGGGGAGGTCTGAGGACTACACTACAGGTCCATTGGGTCACAGAGTCGGACACAGCTGAGTGACTGATCATACACACATGCACTCTATGCATGTGCATGCATAATGCAAAAAAAATACATGCTCTCAAATGTTCATTGCAGCAGTATTTGCAAAAGCCAAGTTATAGAAGCAACCTCACTGTCCACTGACAGATGAATGAATAAAGAAGATGTGGTACATATATACAGTGGAATATTGCACAGCCATAAAAAAGAACAAAATAGTGCCATTTACAGCAACATGGATAGACCTTACAGATGATCATACTAAGTGAAGTAAGCCAGAAAGAGAAAGACAAATATCACATGGTATCTCATATATGTAGAATCAAAAAAAAAAAAAAAGATACAAATGAACTTATTTACAAAATAGAAACAGACTCACAGGCTTCGAAGACAAATGTACCGTCACCAAAAGGGCAAAGGTAGGGGGAAAGGGTAAATTAGGAGGTAGGAACATACACATACCACTATATATAAAATAATCAACAGGGACCTACTGCATAGCACAGGGAACTCTACTAAAAATTCTGTGATAACCTAAAGGGAAAGATAAAAACTTTGGGTACCCTATCCCTCCTCCTGACCCAGGAATCAAACAGTCGATTTGCAGGTGGATTCTTTACCAGCTGAGCTACAAGGGAAGTCCTAGTAATAAACGAGGGATATGTAAATTATAGAACAGTAGAAAATAATAGAATATGTAGAACTAGCTTGGTATGTTCTGAAGTTCAGATTTATTAAGAGGAAAAAAGGCAAGTTTTAGAGCTGTTTGTGTACTAATAAAGGTATACATATTTATGTTTTCTCTGTTTAAAAATTCTGATAGGATACAAATGAAAATGTTAATAATGTCTTCTCATTTGTATTAGATTTCAATGAAGAATATTGAGGATAGAGCAGAGGAGACGTTACTTTTCACTTTGAATCTTTCTATATTTTGTGAATTATATACATATATGCATACTGTGGCCTTCCCTGGTCACTCAGGTGGTCAAGAGTCTGCCTGCCAGTGCAGGAGACCCAGGAAACATGGGTTCAATCCCTGGGTCAGGAATATCCCCTGGAGGAGGAAATGGTAACCCATTCCAGTATTCTTGCCTGGAAAATCCCATGGACAGGGGAGGTCTGAGGACTACACTACAGGTCCATTGGGTCACAGAGTCGGACACAGCTGAGTGACTGATCATACACACATGCACTCTATGCATGTGCATGCATAAGCAAAAAATACATGCTCTCAAATGTTCATTGCAGCAGTATTTGCAAAAGCCAAGTTATAGAAGCAACCTCACTGTCCACTGACAGATGAATGAATAAAGAAGATGTGGTACATATATACAGTGGAATATTGCACAGCCATAAAAAAGAACAAAATAGTGCCATTTACAGCAACATGGATAGACCTTACAGATGATCATACTAAGTGAAGTAAGCCAGAAAGAGAAAGACAAATATCACATGGTATCTCATATATGTAGAATCAAAAAAAAAAAAAAAGATACAAATGAACTTATTTACAAAATAGAAACAGACTCACAGGCTTCGAAGACAAATGTACCGTCACCAAAAGGGCAAAGGTAGGGGGAAAGGGTAAATTAGGAGGTAGGAACATACACATACCACTATATATAAAATAATCAACAGGGACCTACTGCATAGCACAGGGAACTCTACTAAAAATTCTGTGATAACCTAAATGGGAAAGAATCTGAGAAAGGATATATATAACTGAATCATTTTGCTATACACCTGAAACTAACATAGCATTAAAAAATCAACTATATAAGTTAAAAAAATTTTTAATGCAAACAAACAAAAATCCTGGAGACAGATAGCAGCTATGGGGCTTCCATGAAATAGGGTGTGGAGTGGAATGCTTGACCACACTTTCCAAAGGGGCAGTTAATTACCTTCTTAATTTCATGATGGAAGTCAAGAAGTCCACACAGTGAAATAAATTGTGCTGAAGTGCACAGAGGGAGTGTGGGGTCTGCTCAGTTCTGTTTGGTGAGAAAGCGACAAGGTTTACTGGCTGACCTGGGCCTGTCCCGGGCAGAAAGTAGTAGGACTCCCTCTGGCTTTCTCTCTCATTGGTGTTAAGTTTCCTCATCTCTACAGAGGAGAGATGAGCTAACGTGTGGTGATATCTCTTAATTGCTTTCTTTAAAAAGGAGAAAAGATGAAGTAGAATTATTTATAGTGAGTGGTGGTATGTTAGCCTAATTAGTTGAAATCTAGAAATCCATGTATATCTTACTTGGTTTCTTCTGTTTGGGAATAGAAATCAAATGCTTTGGAGACAGAAGGGAAATTCTTCATGTGGTCTTAATTGCAGACATGCAGTGCCTCCTATGATTCGGATTATAATTAATGATCACATTTTAAAGCAAGATATTGAATTCTTTGGCACTGGGAAATCAGTTTTGGAGTATATATTTTTATAATGCAAAATTAACCTTTTATAACTAATCTTGAATACTTTTCCATTCCATTTTCTTTTTTTGATCCCATGCATTATTGTTAAATACCTCTACATAACTATATTATTTGTATTGAAACGGAAGAAACAAGTGTGATCTTCCGGGATCACATTTTTATACATCTGTGTGTAAAAGAAAGGCAGGAAGCCTGGAGAACAACAGAAGCTGCAAAAGAATGAAGTGTTAGCCAAATCTAGATTTTTAGGATGTAGGTTTTTCTCTGGTATATGGTGGGAAGATGGGCTTTTGTAGTAATTAACAGGCAAGTTAATTGCAGGATAGTTGAGATTTCACCTTTTATTTGTAACAGAATGGTAATATACCTTTTTTTTCTTTGGTGGAAGAGATGCAAAAGGTAATTAGAATTAAGTAGAAGGTGACTTGGTAAATTGATATGAAAATATGGCATTTATTGAAGCAGAAGTCTTTCCAAGCCTCCCTCCTCCCTGATAAAATTAGTGTTGTGGTTGGTTTTATGCCTTGTACCTGAGTGCAGGAAACCAGTGATTTTTTTTTAAGAGCTTGGGAATGTCAGGTAATAAGCAAATTTCATACTGTCAGATTTAAGATTTATTATGTGTGTCTGCTGATTGAGTCCAAAAGGGCTTAACAGCTGAACGTAGATTTTATTTTATTTTATTTATTTTTTTAAACCTTTATTTTGCTTTTAACTTTTACAGAGTTTTGTTGTTTATAGATGATGTTCCCAGATTAGTCATATGTATATCCCCCCCTTCCCACCCCTCCCAGCCATCACACAGCACCCCTGAAGGATCCCCTTTTCTCACAGAGCAGTGACTATAGCTATTTTCTTCACTCATGATAGTACAGGCCTTCATGCCTCCCACCCTCTGTTCCTTCCCCACAATGTCCATATGTCCACTGGCCATGTCTGTCTTTCCATCGCTTCACTGCATGTGCCATCATCACCATCCTACTAGATTCCATATATATGTGTTAATATACTGTATTTGTCCTTCTCTTTTTGACTGACTTCACTTTTGATGATACGTTCTAGATCCAGCCACCTCATTAGGGCTGATTCTTCTGCATTTCTCTTTACAGCTGTGTAGTATTCCATTGTATATATGTACCAGAGCTTTTGGATCCATTCGTTCGTCGATGGGCATCTAGGTTGCTTCCATGTTCTAGCTATTGTATAGAGAGCTGCAGTGAACATTGGGGTACAGGTGCTTCTTTCAGTTTTGATGTCATCAGGGCATAAGCCTAAGAGTGGGATTGCTGGGTTGTAGGCTGCTTCTATTTTTAGTTTTTAAAGAAATCTCCATCCTGTCTTCCATAGAGGCTGTATCAATTTATATTTCCACCAGCAATTCAGGAGTGTTCCCTTTTCTCTGCACCCTCTCCAGCACTTATTGTCTGTTGATTTGTGGATGATGGCCATTCTGACTGGTGTGAGGTGATATCTCATTGTAGTTTTGATTTGCATTTCTCTAATTATAAGTGAAGTTGAGCATTGTTTCATATGCTTTTGGGCCATCTGTATGTCCTCACTGGAGAGGTGTCTGTTTAGGTCCTTTTCCCCTTTTTTGATTGGGTTGTTCGTTTTTCCAGTGCTGAGTTGTCTTGAGTTGCTTGTAGATTTTGGAGATTAATTCTTTGTCTGTTGTTTAATTTGCTGTGATTTTCTCCCACTCTGTGGGGTGTCTGTTGAGCTTTTTTGTAATTTCTTTTACTGTACAAAAGCTTTTAAGTTTCATGAGGTCCCACATGTTCATTTTTCTTTTCACTTCCGCTATTCTAGTAGGTGGGTCAGAGAAGATCTTGCTTTGATTGATGTCCTTGTGGGTTTTGCCTATATTCTCCTCTAATAGTTTGCTGGTTTCTGGTCTTACATTTAGGTCTTTAATCCATTTTGAGTTGATCTTTGTGTATGGTGTCCCGGAATGTTCCAACTTCATTTTTTTGCATGTAGCTGTCCAATTTTCCCAGCACCATTTGTTGAAGAGGCTGTCTTTGTCCCATTTTATATGTTCACCTCTTTTGTCAAAAATAAGGTACCCATAGGTGCGTGGGCTTATCTCTGGGTTCTCGATCTTATTCCATTGGTCTATATTTCTGTTTTTGTGCCAGTACCATACTGTCTTGATGACTGTTGCTTTGTAGTAGAGTCTGAAGTTAGGGAGCCTGATTCCTCGAGCTCCGTTTTTCTTTCTCAGGATCGCTATGGCTATTCGAGGTCTTTTGTGTTTCCATATAAACTGTGTTATTCTTTGGTCTAGTTCTGTTAAGAAAATGTCATTGGTGGTTTGATAGGGATCACATAGAATCTATAGATGACATTTGGTAGTTTTTTTAAAGAATTCTCCATCCTGTCTTCCATAGAGGCTGTATCAATTTATATTTCCACCAGCAATTCAGGAGTGTTCCCTTTTCTCTGCACCCTCTCCAGCACTTATTGTCTGTTGATTTGTGGATGATGGCCATTCTGACTGGTGTGAGGTGATATCTCATTGTAGTTTTGATTTGCATTTCTCTAATTATAAGTGAAGTTGAGCATTGTTTCATATGCTTTTGGGCCATCTGTATGTCCTCACTGGAGAGGTGTCTGTTTAGGTCCTTTTCCCCTTTTTTGATTGGGTTGTTCGTTTTTCCAGTGCTGAGTTGTCTTGAGTTGCTTGTAGATTTTGGAGATTAATTCTTTGTCTGTTGTTTAATTTGCTGTGATTTTCTCCCACTCTGTGGGGTGTCTGTTGAGCTTTTTTGTAATTTCTTTTACTGTACAAAAGCTTTTAAGTTTCATGAGGTCCCACATGTTCATTTTTCTTTTCACTTCCGCTATTCTAGTAGGTGGGTCAGAGAAGATCTTGCTTTGATTGATGTCCTTGTGGGTTTTGCCTATATTCTCCTCTAATAGTTTGCTGGTTTCTGGTCTTACATTTAGGTCTTTAATCCATTTTGAGTTGATCTTTGTGTATGGTGTCCCGGAATGTTCCAACTTCATTTTTTTGCATGTAGCTGTCCAATTTTCCCAGCACCATTTGTTGAAGAGGCTGTCTTTGTCCCATTTTATATGTTCACCTCTTTTGTCAAAAATAAGGTACCCATAGGTGCGTGGGCTTATCTCTGGGTTCTCGATCTTATTCCATTGGTCTATATTTCTGTTTTTGTGCCAGTACCATACTGTCTTGATGACTGTTGCTTTGTAGTAGAGTCTGAAGTTAGGGAGCCTGATTCCTCGAGCTCCGTTTTTCTTTCTCAGGATCGCTATGGCTATTCGAGGTCTTTTGTGTTTCCATATAAACTGTGTTATTCTTTGGTCTAGTTCTGTTAAGAAAATGTCATTGGTGGTTTGATAGGGATCACATAGAATCTATAGATGACATTTGGTAGTATAGTCATTTTCACAATATTGATTCTTCCGACCCAGGAACATGGAATATCTCTCCATCTGTTTAAGTCTTCTTTAATGTCTCTCATGAGTGTCTTGTAATTTTCTGTGTACAGTTCTTTTGTTTCTTTGGGTAGATTTATTCCTAGATATTTGATTCTTTTGGTTGTGATGATGAAGGGGACTGCCTCTTTGATTTCGTTTTCTGATTTTTCATTGTTTGTGTATAGGAATACCAGTGATTTCTGTGTGTTGATTTTGTATCCTGCAACTTTGCTGAATTCGCTAATTAACTCTAGTAGTTTTGTAATAGTGTCTTTGGGATTTTCTATGTATAATATCATGTCATCTGCAAATAGAGAGAGTTTGACTTCTTCCTTTCCAATCTGGATTCCTTTGATTTCTTTCTCTTCTCTTATTGCCATTGCTAGAACTTCCAGGACTATGTTGAATAAGAGTGGTGAAAGTGGACACCCTTATCTTGTTCCTGATCTTAGAGGAAATGCTTTGAGTTTTTCACCATTGAGGATAATATTTGCTGTGGGCTTCTCATATATGGCTTTCACTATGTTGAGATAGGTTCCTTCTATGCACATTTTCTGAAGAGTTTTTATCATAAATGGGTGTTTTACTTTGTCAAAGTCTTTTTCTTCATCTATTGAGATGATCATGTGATATTTGTCTCTCAATTTGTTGATATGGTGTATCACATTGATTGATTTGCGGATATTGAAGAATCCTTGCATGCCTGGGATGAACCCGACTTGATCGTAATGTATGACCTTTTTGATGTGTTGTTGAATTCTGTTTGCTAGGATTTTGTTGAGGATTTTGGTGTCTAGATTCATCAGTGAAATTGGCCTATAATTTTCTTTTTTTGTGTTGTCTTTGCCTGGCTTTGGTATCAGAGTGATGGCGGCCTCATAGAATGTGTTTGGAAGTGTTCCTTCCTGTGCAGTTGTTTGGAAGAGTTTTAGAAGGACAGGCATCAGCTCTTCTTTAAATGTTTGGTAGAATTCACTTGTGAAACCATCTGGCCCTGGGCTTTTATTTTGGGGTAGATTTTTGATCACAGTGTCGATTGGCTTCTGATTGGCTTGTTCATAGTTTCTATTTCTTCCTGGTTGAGTCTTGGGAGATTAATCTTCTCTAAGAAACTGTCCATTTCTTCGAGGTTGTCCAGTTTGTTGCCATAGAGTTGTTCATAATAGTCTCTCTTTTTTTTTTTAAGGTGGGGTGGGGAGGGAGAGGAACAGGCAGGTCACTTCTATTGGTCTTTCATTTGTCCATTTTCATCCGTCTTTGTTCTTTGGCTCCTGTGGGCCTCCCATCGCGGCGGCCTCTGTTGTCGCAGAGCACCGGCTCTGGGCGCATGTGCCCCAGAGCTCCGGCTCGGTAATTGGACACATCGGTCCAGCCGCTCCGCGGCACGTGGGATCTTCCCAGGCCAGGGATCGAACCGGCGCCCCTTGCACTGCAAGGCGGTGTCCTTACCCACTGGACCACCAGGGGAAGCCCCATAATAGTCTCTTATAATCCTTTGGATTTCTGCATTATCTGTTGTAATCTCTCCTTTTTCATTTTTGATTTTGGTGATCTGGTTCTTCTCTTTTTCTTGAGGAGTCTGGCCAGTGGTGTGTTGATTTTATTTACCTTTTCGAAGAACCAGCTTTTTGTTTTATTTATCTTTACTATTGTTTATTTTGTTTCTTTTTCATTTATTTATGCTCCGGTCTTCATGATTTCTCTTCTTCTGCTGGCTTTGGGGTGTTTTTGTTCTTCTTTCTCCAATTGTTTTAAGCGGAGGGTTATGTCATCTGCTTCATATTTTCCTAGTTTCTTGAGGTGGGATTGAATTGCTATAAACTTCTCTCTTAGAACTGCGTTTGCAGTATCCCATAGGTTTTGCACTGTCGTGTGTTCATTGTCATTTTCTTCTAGGAATTTTTTAAATTTCTCCTTTGATTTGTTCGGTAATCAGTTCGTTTTTTAGGTATGTGTTGTTTAATCTCCATGTGTTTGTGTTTTTAGCTGTTTTTCCCCTGGAGTTGACCTCCAGTCTCACTGCATTGTGGTCAGAGAGGATGGTTGATAGAATTTCAGTTTTCTTGAATTGACTGAGGTTTGATTTGAGGCCCAAGATTGATAGAATTTCAAAAATTTTTTGGGGTAGATTTTTGATCACAGTGTCGATTGGCTTCTGATTGGCTTGTTCATAGTTTCTATTTCTTCCTGGTTGAGTCTTGGGAGATTAATCTTCTCTAAGAAACTGTCCATTTCTTCGAGGTTGTCCAGTTTGTTGCCATAGAGTTGTTCATAATAGTCTCTCTTTTTTTTTTTAAGGTGGGGTGGGGAGGGAGAGGAACAGGCAGGTCACTTCTATTGGTCTTTCATTTGTCCATTTTCATCCGTCTTTGTTCTTTGGCTCCTGTGGGCCTCCCATCGCGGCGGCCTCTGTTGTTGCAGAGCACCGGCTCTGGGCGCATGTGCCCCAGAGCTCCGGCTCGGTAATTGGACACATCAGTCCAGCCGCTCCGCGGCACGTGGGATCTTCCCAGGCCAGGGCTCGAATCGGCGCCCCTTGCACTGCAAGGCGGTGTCCTTACCCACTGGACCACCAGGGGAAGCCCCATAATAGTCTCTTATAATCCTTTGGATTTCTGCATTATCTGTTGTAATCTCTCCTTTTTCATTTTTGATTTTGGTGATCTGGTTCTTCTCTTTTTCTTGAGGAGTCTGGCCAGTGGTGTGTCGATTTTATTTACCTTTTCGAAGAACCAGCTTTTTGTTTTATTTATCTTTACTATTGTTTATTTTGTTTCTTTTTCATTTATTTATGCTCCGGTCTTCATGATTTCTCTTCTTCTGCTGGCTTTGGGGTGTTTTTGTTCTTCTTTCTCCAATTGTTTTAAGCGGAGGGTTATGTCATCTGCTTCATATTTTCCTAGTTTCTTGAGGTGGGATTGAATTGCTATAAACTTCTCTCTTAGAACTGCGTTTGCAGTATCCCATAGGTTTTGCACTGTCGTGTGTTCATTGTCATTTTCTTCTAGGAATTTTTTAAATTTCTCCTTTGATTTGTTCGGTAATCAGTTCGTTTTTTAGGTGTGTGTTGTTTAATCTCCATGTGTTTGTGTTTTTAGCTGTTTTTTTTTCCTGTAGTTGGTCTCTAGTCTCATTGCATTGTGGTCCGAGAGGATGGTTGATAGAATTTCAGTTTTCTTGAATTGACTGAGGTTTGATTTGTGGCCCAAGATGTGGTCTATCCTGGAGAATGTTCCGTGAGCACTTGAGAAGAAAGTGTATTCTTCTGCTTTTGGATGGAAAGTCCTAAAGATATCAATGACGTCCATTTCTTCTAGTGTGGCATTTAAGGCTTGTGTTTCTTTATTAATCTTCTGTTTGGATGATCTGTCCATTGGTGTGAGAGGAGTGTTAAAGTCTCCTACTATGATTGTGTTACTGTCAATGTCTTCTTTTATGTCTGAAAGTGTTTGTCTTATGTATTGGGGTGCTCCTGCGTTGGGTGCATAGATATTTATGATTGTTATGTCTTCTTCTTGGATCAATCCCTTGATCATTTTGTAGTGTCCTGCCTTGTCTCTTCTAATCTTTATTTTGAGGCCTATTTTGTCTGATATGAGGATTACTACTCCAGCTTTCTTTTGATTTCCATTTGCATGGAATCTCTTTTTCCAGCCTCTCACTTTCAGTCTATGAGTATCTCTAGGTGTGAAGTGAGTTTCCTGGAGGCAGCATATGTATGGGTCGTGTTTTTGAATCCATTCAGCCACTCTGTGTCTTTTGTTTGGGGCAATGAGTCCATTTACATTCAAAGTAATTATTGATACAAACAATCCTATTTTCATCTTCTTAGATGTTACGATGGGTTTGTTTCGTGGATCTTCTCCTTTTATACTTGTTGTTTATATAAGTCCCTTTAACACTTGTTGTAAGGCTGGTTTGATGTGACTAAATTCTTTTAATTTTTGTTTATCTGTAAAGCTTTTGATTTCTCCATCAATTTTGAATGATATCCTTGCAGGGTAGAGGATTCTTGGTTGCAGATTATTCTCTTTTAGCTGTTTAAATGTGTCCTGCCATTCCCTTCTGGCCTGCAGAGTTTCTGTTGAAAGATCAGCTGCTAAACATATGGGCTTTCCCTTGTATGTCACTAGTTGCTTTTCCCTTGCTGCTTTGAGAATTCTGTCCTTGTGTTTAATTTGTGTTAGCTTCATTAATATGTGTCTTGGTGTGTTTCTTCTCGGATTGATTCTGTATGGTACTCTTTGCACTTCTTGGACTTGATTGACTATTTCTTTTCCCATGGTGGGGAAATTTTCAACTAGAATCTCTTCAAAAATTTTCTCATAGCCTTTCTTTTTTTCTTCTTCTTCTGGAACTCCTATAATTCAAATATTGGTGCGTTTGATATTATTCCAGAGGTCTCTGAGGCTATCCTCTGCTCTTTTCATTCCTTGAGCTAGATTCTGTTTTTCAGCAGTTACTTCCACCATTCTATCTTCCAGCTCACTTATCCGGTCTTCTGTCTCAGATACTCTGCTCATGATTCCTTCTACAGTGTTTTTCAGTTCAGCAATTGAGTTGTTTGTCTCTGTTACTTTTTTGGTAAGTTCTTGTATTTCTTTATTCAGTGGGTTAGTTGTGTCTTGCAATTTCTCTAACATTCTGTTTTCAGTGCCTTTATCATCTTTACTATCATTCTTCTGAAATCCCTTTCAAAAAGTTTGTCCAAATTCTCTTCATTGATTTGATCTTGTGTGTTTGTAGATTGTTCCTTCACTTGTGTGGTATTTCTCTGCCATTTCATTGTTATTATTAATTTTTTAACTTGACTCTGGTATTTCCTTTTCGCAGACTTTGAGTTACGTCTGTTGGTGTTTGTTGTTTGGATGGGGCTTCTTATTCTGGGTGATGCTGGTGGTTGGGTGATGTCAGGACTTGCATACAAGTGATTGCCTTTGTTGGCGTTCTCACTTGTATAGTGCTCTCTAGTGTTAAGCGTTCTCTAGTATTGTAGAGTTTTGCAGTCAGTGCTCCCTCCCTGAAGCCCCCGGGGGTTGTTGCCTGACCAGGGAATGAAGATTTCACGGCTGGTTTGTTATGGCATTAAATGATATTAAAACATGTATACACAAATGAGAAACAGAAGGTATACATTTGACAAATGGCAATTAAAATCTTATGCAAATACTATCCAGCGTATTGAATTATACACATAAACATATACAGCTGTAACATAATCCAAGCATTCCAACCAAAAATACAGTACAATACATTAGCGCGGCTAATAGAGAAACCAAGAATGATATCCACCAGTTAATCACCAAACTAAGTAGAGCACCAATTGGAGAATAATGCTAGAGCAGGGTCCACGTTGGGGATAAGGCAATGAGGACAGAACACACTAAGAAATATGGTGGGAAAAGGGAAAAAGAGAAAGGGAGGATAGAAGAGAAATATAGAATAATCCAAAAAAAAAAAAGGGGTTGGGAAGAAAAGAGGCAATGAAAAAACATCGAGGGGTCCTCTGCTCTTTTCATTCCTTGAGCTAGATTCTGTTTTTCAGCAGTTACTTCCACCATTCTATCTTCCAGCTCACTTATCCGGTCTTCTGTCTCAGATACTCTGCTCATGATTCCTTCTACAGTGTTTTTCAGTTCAGCAATTGAGTTGTTTGTCTCTGTTACTTTTTTGGTAAGTTCTTGTATTTCTTTATTCAGTGGGTTAGTTGTGTCTTGCAATTTCTCTAACATTCTGTTTTCAGTGCCTTTATCATCTTTACTATCATTCTTCTGAAATCCCTTTCAAAAAGTTTGTCCAAATTCTCTTCATTGATTTGATCTTGTGTGTTTGTAGATTGTTCCTTCACTTGTGTGGTATTTCTCTGCCATTTCATTGTTATTATTAATTTTTTAACTTGACTCTGGTATTTCCTTTTCGCAGACTTTGAGTTACGTCTGTTGGTGTTTGTTGTTTGGATGGGGCTTCTTATTCTGGGTGATGCTGGTGGTTGGGTGATGTCAGGACTTGCATACAAGTGATTGCCTTTGTTGGCGTTCTCACTTGTATAGTGCTCTCTAGTGTTAAGCGTTCTCTAGTATTGTAGAGTTTTGCAGTCAGTGCTCCCTCCCTGAAGCCCCGGGGCTTGTTGCCTGACCAGGGAATGAAGATTTCACGGCTGGTTTGTTATGGCATTAAATGATATTAAAACATGTATACACAAATGAGAAACAGAAGGTATACATTTGACAAATGGCAATTAAAATCTTATGCAAATACTATCCAGCGTATTGAATTATACACATAAACATATACAGCTGTAACATAATCCAAGCATTCCAACCAAAAATACAGTACAATACATTAGCGCGGCTAATAGAGAAAACCAAGAATGATATCCACCAGTTAATCACCAAACTAAGTAGAGCACCAATTGGAGAATAATGCTAGAGCAGGGTCCACGTTGGGGATAAGGCAATGAGGACAGAACACACTAAGAAATATGGTGGGAAAAGGGAAAAAGAGAAAGGGAGGATAGAAGAGAAATATAGAATAATACTGCAAAGTTAAATATAGGGAGATAAATATTTGTATGTATTAGAATTTAGTGCTATAGGAAAGGAGCTTCAGAGAAAGCAAAGAATTATAGAGGAAGTAGTAGTACAAATGAAAATTTTTAAAAATTAAAAGAGGTAAGTATATAGAAAAATATAGAAAAACAAAGCAAAAAAAAATAAAAACAAACAAAACCCCCACAGAACCTTAAAAGGCCAATGGGGAACCAAAATTTTATACCAAAATAAAATGTGTGGTTTAAAAAGAAAAAAAAAATCATGTAAACTTGAATATATTCAGTCTTAGTGATAAGATTAGTAGCTTCAATAGAATTCAGTGAAGGAAATGAACACACCCACTCTCACATACCCCAAAAAAAAAACAAACAAAAAACTCCCCAAACAAACAAAAAAAACCCCAAGAAAACAGGGGGTGTACTGAGTGGGTTTGGAAAAAAGGGAAAAAACAATTGAAACAAAAACAATACAAAAAAAAAGCAATAAAGAAGAATAAAATGAAATTTTAAAAATCCAGCAGTAACTCCTGCTTCAGACAAAATGTGAAAATAGTGTTTATGTTCTTCTGTCTCTTGCTGACTATTCAGGAATTATCAGTCTTTTTCTTGCCTCTGTCAGTGGTTGGATCTGAAGACCTCTTTGACTGCTTGTTTGTTTCGGCCTATTCCAGAATTAAAAGGCCCGCCCAGGCTGGCCCTGGGAGTTTCTTAATCCAAATCCCTTTTCTTGCTGGGTGGAGCTAAATTCCCTCCCTGTAGCTTGACCAGCAGCCCTGCAGTTTGACCAGCAGCCAAACTACAGTAGGGAAAATGGCATCTGTCTCACAAAGGATTTATTCCCACGTGCTCTGTGGGAAGCACTTCCGCAGTGACCCCGACCCTGCTGCAGGCCACCGTTGACCCCTGCCCCCGCGGGAGACGTCAGATTACTCAGAGGTGAGTCTGGCTCAGTCTCATGCAGGATCGCTATTCCCCTCTCCCGGATCACAGTGCGCACAGAGTTTCCAGTCCTCCTTGAGGGCTCTGTGATCGGGTTAATGGTAACCTCCTCCGAAGGAAACTGAGTGCTGTCCTTCCGAGGACTGCTCAAAGGCACTTCTAGGTCAAGGGGGCACCTGGACCCTCCAAAGCAGGTCTGGCTCAGTCCCTTGTGGGCGTCACTGCTCCTTTCCCAGGTCTTGTCTGCAACAGGCTTTGCACCTTTGGCCCACCCAGCCTCTCTGGTGGATATGAGGTTTGACTTTTAAAAGTGCAATTGCGCCCTTCCTACTGTCTTGATGTGGCTTCTCCTTTGTTCTTCGATGTGGGGTATCCTCTCTGTGATCAGATCCAACCTCCTCCTGTCGATAGTTTCCCAGGAACTCGTTGCAATTCAGGCGATTTTCTGGGAGAGATGAGTTTCGTCCTTCTACGCCGCCATCTTAGCTCACCCCCGAATGTAGATTTTCAATCACCTTTGGGATTTAAATTTTTTACTCTGAAAGACTAAGTCATTTGACAGTAATCAAGAGCGTTTTCATTCTCAGGATGGTTTTGCAAGCCCAACAGAAAGCTCCTGCTTCAGCCCATGAGGGGCGTTATTCTCTGGGCAGGGCGTTCTAAATCTGGGGTCTTTAACAGGAAAATAATAAATACACAGGAGGATTTGTTTTGTAGACTAATCCAGCAACTGAGTTTTAAATTGGCAGCTCGCAGATAGGGAACAATTTGGCCAGATACAGAGGATTAAGCGTATTTAGAACGTAAATTGTGTTTTCACTTTGGATGTGCAAAAACACTTTATACCTGAAAGTTTATTTTAGAAAATCAACATTATGAAGACTAATCAGTTGGGGGGAAAATCTGACAGTGGTTATTACATGAAGACTGATGTAGTACAATTACAATTTAAAATATGTTGGTTACATGAAATTTTTTAAATTAAATAACTGGATGAAATAAACATTTTTAATACATATCTGGGGCTTCCCTGGTGGCTCAGAGTTAGAGATTCTGCCTGCCAATTCAGGAGACGTGGTTTCAATCCCTGGGTCAGGAAGAAGAAGGAGAAGGAAAATGGAGAAGGAAATGGCAACCCACTCTGGTAGTCTTGCCTGGAGAATCCCATGGTTAGAGGAGCCTGGCAGGCTACAGTCTATGGGGTAACAAAGTGTGGGCACAACTTAACGACTGAACAATAACAACAATATATTTACATCGGGATAATGGTAACCTCCTCCGAAGGCAACTGAGTGCTGTCCTTCCGAGGACTGCTCAAAGGCACTTCTAGGTCAAGGGGGCACCTGGACCCTCCAAAGCAGGTCTGGCTCAGTCCCTTGTGGGCGTCACTGCTCCTTTCCCAGGTCTTGTCTGCAACAGGCTTTGCACCTTTGGCCCACCCAGCCTCTCTGGTGGATATGAGGTTTGACTTTTAAAAGTGCAATTGCGCCCTTCCTACTGTCTTGATGTGGCTTCTCCTTTGTTCTTCGATGTGGGGTATCCTCTCTGTGATCAGATCCAACCTCCTCCTGTCGATAGTTTCCCAGGAACTCGTTGCAATTCAGGCGATTTTCTGGGAGAGATGAGTGCACGTCCTTCTACGCCGCCATCTTAGCTCACCCCCCCGAATGTAGATTTTAAATCACCTTTGGGATTTAAATTTTTTACTCTGAAAGACTAAGTCATTTGACAGTAATCAAGAGCGTTTTCATTCTCAGGATGGTTTTGCAAGCCCAACAGAAAGCTCCTGCTTCAGCCCATGAGGGGCGTTATTCTCTGGGCAGGGCGTTCTAAATCTGGGGTCTTTAACAGGAAAATAATAAATACACAGGAGGATTTGTTTTGTAGACTAATCCAGCAACTGAGTTTTAAATTGGCAGCTCGCAGATAGGGAACAATTTGGCCAGATACAGAGGATTAAGCGTATTTAGAACGTAAATTGTGTTTTCACTTTGGATGTGCAAAAACACTTTATACCTGAAAGTTTATTTTAGAAAATCAACATTATGAAGACTAATCAGTTGGGGGGAAAATCTGACAGTGGTTATTACATGAAGACTGATGTAGTACAATTACAATTTAAAATATGTTGGTTACATGAAATTTTTTAAATTAAATAACTGGATGAAATAAACATTTTTAATACATATCTGGGGCTTCCCTGGTGGCTCAGAGTTAGAGATTCTGCCTGCCAATTCAGGAGACGTGGTTTCAATCCCTGGGTCAGGAAGAAGAAGGAGAAGGAAAATGGAGAAGGAAATGGCAACCCACTCCAGTGTTCTTGGCCAGGAAATCCCATGGATCGAGGAGCCTGGCGGGCTACAGTCTATGGGGTAACAAAGTGTGGGGCACAACTTAACGACTGAACAATAACAACAATATATTTACATAGATGTTTGAAACACAGAGTTTCCTTTTCAAGAAAAGATTCTTCAGGCTGTGCTTCTTATTCACTGGCTCTGGAAGAGACATCAGCTAGAACATTCAAACGTGGGCTCATCAGAGACAGAGTCAGGCCCCTCCCTTCTGGTGTGGAGCCTGGGTGGGGGAGGGGGTCTGTGTTTTAAGAACGCCACAGGTGATCCCAATGTACTATCAGGTTCCCAGTCCACCATCCAACGGTTTTGCGTGTTTCACACAGAAAAGCACATAGTTGAAAAAAATCTGGTGGTCTTGTAGTAATTGCAAAAAGGAAGAAAAGAATCAACTTAGTTCTTTCATATTCTGGAACATATCAGATTAAAAAGAACACCTCCCTAAGAAATAATTTCACTCCTTACCTGAGATGAGTGGAACTAGACACAGCCAAATAGAAGACGGTGGACTCTGATAGCTGTAGACCAGTGCTGACGTGAGTCACCCTTGACCTAGGCTTAGATTATCAAGCAGGTCTAATTCTGCACTAAGCTCATGTTAAAGGAGAAGAACATGAGTAACTGAGGCAGAGAAGTGGTACTGTGTTCTTCTTTTAAAGGCACTTGCAATCTCTGGTTGAATGAAGCATGGTGATTTCATAGAACTCTGATGGCTTAAGGTTATAATCTCAGTATAATCAGAGGTGGAAATGCTAGAAACATGAATGTGGCTATGTTGATTATTATTTTGATACTTTAAAATTGTTGGTTACATGAAATTTTTTAAATTAAATAACTGGATGAAATAAACATTTTTAATACATATCTGGGGCTTCCCTGGTGGCTCAGAGTTAGAGATTCTGCCTGCCAATTCAGGAGACGTGGTTTCAATCCCTGGGTCAGGAAGAAGAAGGAGAAGGAAAATGGAGAAGGAAATGGCAACCCACTCCAGTGTTCTTGGCCAGGAAATCCCATGGATCGAGGAGCCTGGCGGGCTACAGTCTATGGGGTAACAAAGTGTGGGGCACAACTTAACGACTGAACAATAACAACAATATATTTACATAGATGTTTGAAACACAGAGTTTCCTTTTCAAGAAAAGATTCTTCAGGCTGTGCTTCTTATTCACTGGCTCTGGAAGAGACATCAGCTAGAACATTCAAACGTGGGCTCATCAGAGACAGAGTCAGGCCCCTCCCTTCTGGTGTGGAGCCTGGGTGGGGGAGGGGGTCTGTGTTTTAAGAACGCCACAGGTGATCCCAATGTACTATCAGGTTCCCAGTCCACCATCCAACGGTTTTGCGTGTTTCACACAGAAAAGCACATAGTTGAAAAAAATCTGGTGGTCTTGTAGTAATTGCAAAAAGGAAGAAAAGAATCAACTTAGTTCTTTCATATTCTGGAACATATCAGATTAAAAAGAACACCTCCCTAAGAAATAATTTCACTCCTTACCTGAGATGAGTGGAACTAGACACAGCCAAATAGAAGACGGTGGACTCTGATAGCTGTAGACCAGTGCTGACGTGAGTCACCCTTGACCTAGGCTTAGATTATCAAGCAGGTCTAATTCTGCACTAAGCTCATGTTAAAGGAGAAGAACATGAGTAACTGAGGCAGAGAAGTGGTACTGTGTTCTTCTTTTAAAGGCACTTGCAATCTCTGGTTGAATGAAGCATGGTGATTTCATAGAACTCTGATGGCTTAAGGTTATAATCTCAGTATAATCAGAGGTGGAAATGCTAGAAACATGAATGTGTCTATGTTGATTATTATTTTGATACTTTAAAATGAGCTGCATGCAACAGATTGGTTCATCAAGATAATCAAGGTAAGGTCATGTAAACAAATGTCGCTGGAAAACTAAGAAAAGTGTAACAGCATTAGGCATTTGTAATTAAAAGCGAGGATAAATTTTCCAGTGTTTGTGTTCTGGCACCAGTGGTTGGGGGAGGGGTAGTAAACAGAAAGATGCCTTTGCTGGTTGGGCCTCAGCTGTGGGTCAGATGTGACTCATTTCATCTATTAGCTTCATCAGAACTAAACCTGCATGTGTTCAGGTCTGGGGGAGTTCAGCGATGGTGACTGCATAGTCCGTGCTCACAAGAAGCCTACAGGCAAATAAGATAATACACTAGTGCACAGGTGCATGAAGGTTTAGGTGAACAGGGCATATACCAGTAGCAACTGGAGGAGGAAATGACAGCCCACTCCAGTACTCTTGCCTGGGAAATCCCACGGATAGTGGAGCCTGGCGGACTATGGCTCCCCAGGAGTTGGACACACCTGAGCACACACGCTCACACTCCCTTAGTCGGCCAAGTGGACTGAGACTGAAGGAGGAACCACTTTTGTGAAGGGAGCTGCCGCAAAAATCAAGACCAGCTCCCTGTGCCCATCCATTTCATCCCTAAAACAGCCCCAGGAGGAGGAGATTGTTGTTTCCCCATCTTTCAGGTAAGGAAACTTAGTCCAGAAACATGATGGTTGCCCTGGATCACAAAGCTTGGGGGTGGTAGAGCCAGGATTTGGACCCCGAACCCAGCTGGGTCATTACTACCTGAAACCAAACGGGGCTGGGCAGGCAGGGCTCACTGGGCTGAAGACAAGGTGTGGGCAGAGCTGTGTTCCTTTCTAGAGGCTCTGGGGTAGAATCAGCTTCTGGAGGTTGCTCGTCGCGTTCCTGGGTTCGTGGTCTCCTTTCTCCGTCTTCAAAGCCAGCAGTATTGCATCTCTTCCACGTTGCTCCATGGTCACACCTCTCTCTGACTTGTCTACCCCCTCTTCCACTTTTAAGGGCCCTTATGGCTGCATCGGACCACCCAGCAAATCCAGAACAGCTCCATCTGATTTCCCGAACTCTACCCTTGCCATTATTTTGATACTTTAAAATGAGCTGCATGCAACAGATTGGTTCATCAAGATAATCAAGGTAAGGTCATGTAAACAAATGTCGCTGGAAAACTAAGAAAAGTGTAACAGCATTAGGCATTTGTAATTAAAAGCGAGGATAAATTTTCCAGTGTTTGTGTTCTGGCACCAGTGGTTGGGGGAGGGGTAGTAAACAGAAAGATGCCTTTGCTGGTTGGGCCTCAGCTGTGGGTCAGATGTGACTCATTTCATCTATTAGCTTCATCAGAACTAAACCTGCATGTGTTCAGGTCTGGGGGAGTTCAGCGATGGTGACTGCATAGTCCGTGCTCACAAGAAGCCTACAGGCAAATAAGATAATACACTAGTGCACAGGTGCATGAAGGTTTAGGTGAACAGGGCATATACCAGTAGCAACTGGAGGAGGAAATGACAGCCCACTCCAGTACTCTTGCCTGGGAAATCCCACGGATAGTGGAGCCTGGCGGACTATGGCTCCCCAGGAGTTGGACACACCTGAGCACACACGCTCACACTCCCTTAGTCGGCCAAGTGGACTGAGACTGAAGGAGGAACCACTTTTGTGAAGGGAGCTGCCGCAAAAATCAAGACCAGCTCCCTGTGCCCATCCATTTCATCCCTAAAACAGCCCCAGGAGGAGGAGATTGTTGTTTCCCCATCTTTCAGGTAAGGAAACTTAGTCCAGAAACATGATGGTTGCCCTGGATCACAAAGCTTGGGGGTGGTAGAGCCAGGATTTGGACCCCAGCCCAGCTGGGTCATTACTACCTGAAACCAAACGGGGCTGGGCAGGCAGGGCTCACTGGGCTGAAGACAAGGTGTGGGCAGAGCTGTGTTCCTTTCTAGAGGCTCTGGGGTAGAATCAGCTTCTGGAGGTTGCTCGTCGCGTTCCTGGGTTCGTGGTCTCCTTTCTCCGTCTTCAAAGCCAGCAGTATTGCATCTCTTCCACGTTGCTCCATGGTCACACCTCTCTCTGACTTGTCTACCCCCTCTTCCACTTTTAAGGGCCCTTATGGCTGCATCGGACCACCCAGCAAATCCAGAACAGCCTCTCCATCTGATTTCCCCATTTTAAGCATATCTACAATGTCCCTTTTGCCACATAACAGAGTAAAGTAATAGTTACGGCTTTCTGGGGATCAGGCTGTGGACCTCTCGGTGTGGGAAGGGTACACTGCCCACCTCCCACGGTGCCTGGCACATTGCTACATCTGAGTGACTTCTAATATTGTTGGTACGGTTGTCGTCATCATCATTACTGTTAATGATAGGATTACTCATCACTAGCGTTTCAGCTGTAACCTCGGTGTTACAGCACCGCTGAAAAGTGTATTTTCATTCGAGGCTCTACTGGATCTATTTGGCAGAGATGTCAGTCTGATAATAAAAATAATTTACCGTCATTTAACTTGAGATGGCATGTTAGTTTTTAGAAATTCTCAGGAAGGAAAATTATGAACTCTTAAGTTGTGCAAAGATATTTTTTCCAGATACGAGCCTGTGATGTCATTCATCTGTCTTGTCACTGAAACTGTAAAGTTATGTGTGCCGTTCTGTTATTAATGATTTTCAAATAAGACAGGTCACAATTTATTTTCTTCTTGGTATATTTCTAATATATCTGCTTGAGGAGGAACTACATATTCTATAATTGGCTTTATATAGTTGTTTATGAATATTTAGTAGGTATATTCATAAAAAGCAGCAAAAAATTTATCCGGTTGGCTTGCTACTTATTTTAACTTAAAATCTTCAGATTTATTTATATGCCAGTTCATGCCTGAAAATGACACTTGAACAGGAGTTAATATGTGCACCTAAATGTTAAGATTTTTGTTTGGCCAGATGAGGGCACTTTTTCTTTATATTTCTGGAGTTTGAGCTGTGAAGCAGATTTGTTTTTCTCCACCCAAGCTGTTAACTTACCTTCTGTTGTTATTGCCATTCAGCGAGAGAAATAGTTTTGACATTTTTAATGTTTTGATTGTGCTGTATTCTTACAGGTTGATCTTTTCCCCAAAAAAGACAAACTTCAGTTTCTTGGCAGAATTTTTCTTTATAGAAATTTTAAAGTGAATAGTTGCTGTGGTACAAGGTCGTTGTAAGAAAGACATGTATATGTGATTTGTAAGTTGGCTTATAATTAGTAATAGGAGTTGAAATTGCCTTTTAACCTGACTTGACTACCCTGTGTGTCCATAGCGAGATGAAGTGGCGTTAGCGCTCTTCTCCTGATCAGATGTCTTGTGCCAGCTTTACATTGAATCAGTGTCTCTTTGAACCTCCATCAAAACTGCAGGTAATGGAGAAGAAATAAAGCCCCAAAGAAATAAATTTTTTTAAAATTTGAGTAGGATTACTCATCACTAGCGTTTCAGCTGTAACCTCGGTGTTACAGCACCGCTGAAAAGTGTATTTTCATTCGAGGCTCTACTGGATCTATTTGGCAGAGATGTCAGTCTGATAATAAAAATAATTTACCGTCATTTAACTTGAGATGGCATGTTAGTTTTTAGAAATTCTCAGGAAGGAAAATTATGAACTCTTAAGTTGTGCAAAGATATTTTTCTAGATACGAGCCTGTGATGTCATTCATCTGTCTTGTCACTGAAACTGTAAAGTTATGTGTGCCGTTCTGTTATTAATGATTTTCAAATAAGACAGGTCACAATTTATTTTCTTCTTGGTATATTTCTAATATATCTGCTTGAGGAGGAACTACATATTCTATAATTGGCTTTATATAGTTGTTTATGAATATTTAGTAGGTATATTCATAAAAAGCAGCAAAAAATTTATCCGGTTGGCTTGCTACTTATTTTAACTTAAAATCTTCAGATTTATTTATATGCCAGTTCATGCCTGAAAATGACACTTGAACAGGAGTTAATATGTGCACCTAAATGTTAAGATTTTTGTTTGGCCAGATGAGGGCACTTTTTCTTTATATTTCTGGAGTTTGAGCTGTGAAGCAGATTTGTTTTTCTCCACCCAAGCTGTTAACTTACCTTCTGTTGTTATTGCCATTCAGCGAGAGAAATAGTTTTGACATTTTTAATGTTTTGATTGTGCTGTATTCTTACAGGTTGATCTTTTCCCCAAAAAAGACAAACTTCAGTTTCTTGGCAGAATTTTTCTTTATAGAAATTTTAAAGTGAATAGTTGCTGTGGTACAAGGTCGTTGTAAGAAAGACATGTATATGTGATTTGTAAGTTGGCTTATAATTAGTAATAGGAGTTGAAATTGCCTTTTAACCTGACTTGACTACCCTGTGTGTCCATAGCGAGATGAAGTGGCGTTAGCTTCGCTCTTCTCCTGATCAGATGTCTTGTGCCAGCTTTACATTGAATCAGTGTCTCTTTGAACCTCCATCAAAACTGCAGGTAATGGAGAAGAAATAAAGCCCCAGAAATATCTGGTCTTAAAACATACTCCAAAAGCAAAAATAAAGACAGACCTCACTCTGACACCTCTAAGTAAAATATACGATGTAGCATGTTTGTTTTTCATTTGTGGTGCTGGCTGTCAAGGGCCTGATTGAGCTGAAGGATCGAATAAGATAAGGCTTCTCAGATTATGTGCAGTGGTACTGAAAAACAGTACAGAGGGCAGACTTGATGTTGCTGTGAATAACCTAAAGAGAAAACCAAAGACGGGGTAATGCTGAGAATTCTCTTAAAGGGGCCCTGCAACAAAACTGTCCGTAGACAAGACACATTTATAATTTCTTTTGAAAACGAAGTTGCTGAAAAGCAATGCAGCTGAGAACTGTTGCTTCGTAAAGTTTAACAAATACTAATGAAAACAAACGTCATCAAAACTTGACTGATATGAAGGAGATTCAAAAGGGGAGAAACCAGCAACTTTGTTTAAAATGATGAGCAACTTTAAAAGGCTTGGGAAGGAATGAATTATTTCTAAAATACATGTATAACAAAGGTGAGTGTGAATACCAGTTCGCTGGAGGAGATTTGGGAAAACTTCTGTCCAGTGACTCTGGGAGGGGCTGAGGGCGTCGGCCTTCAAGGCAGCCCCACTGACGGCCAGCAGCGCTGTGGTCCCTGTCCTCACCCCTTCTTACAGGCACCCAGTCTGCGGCCGGGCTTCTCCGTCACTCTCATCAGCATCGCTGTGAGATGCCGATTATTATTCCCATTTTAAAAATGAGGAAATTTAAGCTCAGAGACGGGAAGTAATGTGTTCAGTGCCACAGAGACTAGAAAAATAATGTATCCTCAGACCAAAATTGAGGTAGGAAGAATTAAACGCTTAAAAGATAGGAGGAATGTCACCAAGAAGCAAGGGCTTTGGGTTCAATGGATGCAGTTCCCAGTCAACCCTGTCTCAGAAGGCCATCTCTTGGTGGGTCGAGGGATAGCAGCTCAGCTGCTCAATAGCTTCAAGCAAGGAGTGGTTATGGCCTCAAAAGCCAGCACAGGCCTCCCTGATGGCTCAGACGACAGAGAATCTGCCCCAAGTCCGGGAGACTTGGTTCAGTCCCTGGGTCGGGAAGATCCTCTGGAGTAGGAAATGGCAACGTCTCCAGTATTCTTGCCTGGACAATTCCCCTGGACAGAGGAGCCTGGTGCGCTCCAGTCCTGGGTTGCAGAGTTGGACATGACTGAGCAACTTTGACGTTCAACAGCAAGGACACCTGTGGCCCATCAATAGACTGTTCTTATTATTCCCTTAGAGAGGAAACAAGTTACCTGTTAATATCTACTAACATTATTTTTTAATCCAGGGATGACTAAGAAAAAGGAAAAAACAGTTTTTGCCGTAATTGTCAAGGGCCTGATTGAGCTGAAGGATCGAATAGATAAGGCTTCTCAGATTATGTGCAGTGGTACTGAAAAACAGTACAGAGGGCAGACTTGATGTTGCTGTGAATAACCTAAGAAAACCAAAGACGGGGTAATGCTGAGAATTCTCTTAAAGGGGCCCTGCAACAAAACTGTCCGTAGACAAGACACATTTATAATTTCTTTTGAAAACGAAGTTGCTGAAAAGCAATGCAGCTGAGAACTGTTGCTTCGTAAAGTTTAACAAATACTAATGAAAACAAACGTCATCAAAACTTGACTGATATGAAGGAGATTCAAAAGGGGAGAAACCAGCAACTTTGTTTAAAATGATGAGCAACTTTAAAAGGCTTGGGAAGGAATGAATTATTTCTAAAATACATGTATAACAAAGGTGAGTGTGAATACCAGTTCGCTGGAGGAGATTTGGGAAAACTTCTGTCCAGTGACTCTGGGAGGGGCTGAGGGCGTCGGCCTTCAAGGCAGCCCCACTGACGGCCAGCAGCGCTGTGGTCCCTGTCCTCACCCCTTCTTACAGGCACCCAGTCTGCGGCCGGGCTTCTCCGTCACTCTCATCAGCATCGCTGTGAGATGCCGATTATTATTCCCATTTTAAAAATGAGGAAATTTAAGCTCAGAGACGGGAAGTAATGTGTTCAGTGCCACAGAGACTAGAAAAATAATGTATCCTCAGACCAAAATTGAGGTAGGAAGAATTAAACGCTTAAAAGATAGGAGGAATGTCACCAAGAAGCAAGGGCTTTGGGTTCAATGGATGCAGTTCCCAGTCAACCCTGTCTCAGAAGGCCATCTCTTGGTGGGTCGAGGGATAGCAGCTCAGCTGCTCAATAGCTTCAAGCAAGGAGTGGTTATGGCCTCAAAAGCCAGCACAGGCCTCCCTGATGGCTCAGACGACAGAGAATCTGCCCCAAGTCCGGGAGACTTGGTTCAGTCCCTGGGTCGGGAAGATCCTCTGGAGTAGGAAATGGCAACGTCTCCAGTATTCTTGCCTGGACAATTCCCCTGGACAGAGGAGCCTGGTGCGCTCCAGTCCTGGGTTGCAGAGTTGGACATGACTGAGCAGCTTTGACGTTCAACAGCAAGGACACCTGTGGCCCATCAATAGACTGTTCTTATTATTCCCTTAGAGAGGGAAACAAGTTACCTGTTAATATCTACTAACATTATTTTTTTTAATCCAGGGGATGACTAAGAAAAAGGAAAAAAACAGTTTTTGCCCTAATTCTGTACCCCTCCTTTTTGCTTTTCTTTCTAACTTTTTAAAATTTATTTTCTTTAAAAAGAAATTTATTTATTTTTTACTTTTTGGCTGTGCCTGTGGCATCTTAGTTCCCCGACCAGGCATCAGGTCTGTGCCCCCTGCAGTGGAAGTGTAGAGGCTTCACCTCTGGACCACCAGGGAAGGGCCTACCCACCCACCCCACTCAGCCTTTTGTCTTACAAATTTTGGTAGCGATCTTTTCCTTGCCTAGCCCTTACAAAGACACTGAATAAACCGTTACCCCCGCCCCCCACAGCCCTTTTTTATCAGGTAGTAAATATATGAAACGCAGAAAATGGTAGATTTTTAATAAGAATTAGAATTTTTCTCCCTTTCATTAAACATTCATTGGGAGCCTCCTATGTGCCAGCTTCTCGGCTTGGCCTATTGGATGATGCAGATGGAAGACACAGCTGTGCCCTTGCTGTTGGGTTACAGTCCGGGGTGGGAGCTCAGCAAGGGCAGCTGTCAGTACGCTGAAATGGGGTCAGTACCCTGACAGTGGCAGGGTGCCCTCTGAGCATGTTCCCCAACCTGGGCAGGCGCGGGAAGGGCGGCCCCGCAGAACGTGGGCTGTTGGAGCTCAGACCTGCAGCACAAGGGATCAGAGTGCTTCTCACGCAGCTAACAGAGAGGGAGGAAGGGCTGGCTTTTAAAGGGAAGCTCACTGTTTTGGATATTTGAGGGGCAGCATCTGGATTTTGAGGTGTCTATTTGGGGTTTTTTAATGTGGGAGTGGAATTTCTTGAAGGATTTTGTGTGGGAGGGAGGGGTCTGAGGATGAATATTGAGAATCATGTGAATAGAAGTGACAGTAAAGGTAAACTAGTGATAGAATGAGGTGGAAAGAGGAGAGGAGACTGGGGAGTGAACGCAGGAGGAAATCAGAGTCAGAAGCCAGAAATGGGCTTTGGGAAGAGGTGATGGGGAGACTGCAGAGGGGCTGCTGCGCCCCCTTGTGGAGGAGCACCGGGAAGGCACCAGATGTGGTTAGGCTACCCTGAGTCTCCTAAACACATTTAACCCTTTTCATCCAAGAGACTAGAAAAATAATGTATCCTCAGACCAAAATTGAGGTAGGAAGAATTAAACGCTTAAAAGATAGGAGGAATGTCACCAAGAAGCAAGGGCTTTGGGTTCAATGGATGCAGTTCCCAGTCAACCCTGTCTCAGAAGGCCATCTCTTGGTGGGTCGAGGGATAGCAGCTCAGCTGCTCAATAGCTTCAAGCAAGGAGTGGTTATGGCCTCAAAAGCCAGCACAGGCCTCCCTGATGGCTCAGACGACAGAGAATCTGCCCCAAGTCCGGGAGACTTGGTTCAGTCCCTGGGTCGGGAAGATCCTCTGGAGTAGGAAATGGCAACGTCTCCAGTATTCTTGCCTGGACAATTCCCCTGGACAGAGGAGCCTGGTGCGCTCCAGTCCTGGGTTGCAGAGTTGGACATGACTGAGCAGCTTTGACGTTCAACAGCAAGGACACCTGTGGCCCATCAATAGACTGTTCTTATTATTCCCTTAGAGAGGGAAACAAGTTACCTGTTAATATCTACTAACATTATTTTTTTTAATCCAGGGGATGACTAAGAAAAAGGAAAAAAACAGTTTTTGCCGTAATTCTGTACCCCCCTCCTTTTTGCTTTTCTTTCTAACTTTTTAAAATTTATTTTCTTTAAAAAGAAATTTATTTATTTTTTACTTTTTGGCTGTGCCTGTGGCATCTTAGTTCCCCGACCAGGCATCAGGTCTGTGCCCCCTGCAGTGGAAGTGTAGAGGCTTCACCTCTGGACCACCAGGGAAGGGCCTACCCACCCACCCCACTCAGCCTTTTGTCTTACAAATTTTGGTAGCGATCTTTTCCTTGCCTAGCCCTTACAAAGACAATAAACCGTTACCCCCGCCCCCCACAGCCCTTTTTTATCAGGTAGTAAATATATGAAACGCAGAAAATGGTAGATTTTTAATAAGAATTAGAATTTTTCTCCCTTTCATTAAACATTCATTGGGAGCCTCCTATGTGCCAGCTTCTCGGCTTGGCCTATTGGATGATGCAGATGGAAGACACAGCTGTGCCCTTGCTGTTGGGTTACAGTCCGGGGTGGGAGCTCAGCAAGGGCAGCTGTCAGTACGCTGAAATGGGGTCAGTACCCTGACAGTGGCAGGGTGCCCTCTGAGCATGTTCCCCAACCTGGGCAGGCGCGGGAAGGGCGGCCCCGCAGAACGTGGGCTGTTGGAGCTCAGACCTGCAGCACAAGGGATCAGAGTGCTTCTCACGCAGCTAACAGAGAGGGAGGAAGGGCTGGCTTTTAAAGGGAAGCTCACTGTTTTGGATATTTGAGGGGCAGCATCTGGATTTTGAGGTGTCTATTTGGGGTTTTTTAATGTGGGAGTGGAATTTCTTGAAGGATTTTGTGTGGGAGGGAGGGGTCTGAGGATGAATATTGAGAATCATGTGAATAGAAGTGACAGTAAAGGTAAACTAGTGATAGAATGAGGTGGAAAGAGGAGAGGAGACTGGGGAGTGAACGCAGGAGGAAATCAGAGTCAGAAGCCAGAAATGGGCTTTGGGAAGAGGTGATGGGGAGACTGCAGAGGGGCTGCTGCGCCCCCTTGTGGAGGAGCACCGGGAAGGCACCAGATGTGGTTAGGCTACCCTGAGTCTCCTAAACACAGCAGTGGCCTGCAAGGTCAGGTTCAGAAACGTGCCTGCCTTTTTCACACTGGCTCTTGACTTTGGAGAGGGCGTCCAGGGACCTCTTTGAAGCTACGGACAGACTGTAGATGTCGTCCCTTTATTTCGTTCCCTGTGCATCATCCTCTTCCTTCAGAGGACCTAGCCTGTGTTCTCTTTGGAAAATAACTCCTCGCTCTCAGGCCTGCTCTGGTCCTCTATCTGAGGCAGACCTGACCTCAGGAACGTGCAGGTGGTGACTGCACCAGCGAGTCTAGACCCTGGGACTTTTCCTTGGAGCTCTGGTGGAATAGAATCTCTTGTTGGGTTCGAAGCTTGTTGAAGGTGGCAGCCTGGACCTGTCCTCAGGGGACATGTATCTCCGAGAGCTGGGGAGGGCTCCCCAGGAGGAGCTGAGACCCCCCCCACCCCCCACTCCTTCATCATGTGAGTTGAGTCTCTGAATCTACTTCTAGACCGTTCAATTCTTCAAGCCAATAAATTCCCTTCTTTTTAAGTTATTGTGTTATTTTAAATTTGATGTTCTGTCATTTGAGGCTCAAAGAGTCTCTCATTTCTGTAAAGAATACTGTTCTTCAGTCACTCCCTGTGTCTGACTCTCTGCGACCCTGTGGACTGCGGCACTCAAGGCTTCCTTCTCCTACACCATCTCCCGGAGCCTGCTCAAACTCAGGTCCATTGACTCAGTGATGCCATCCAACCATCTCATCCTCTGTCGTACCCTTCTTTTGCCTTCTATTTTCCCCAACATCAGGGTCTTTTCCAATGAGTTGTCTCTTTGCATCAGGTGGCCAGAGTATTGGAGCTTCAACTTCAGCGTCATTCCTTCCAGTGAATAATCAGGGTTGATTTCCTTATGTTATTTTAAAGCCTGCAGATGATTCAGGGGTTTACAGATCGATAGAGCCCCACCTTGAACAGAATTAAATACTTTTCTCTGTCCAGTGATTATCAGTGAGATGTGCCTCACAAATCTAGACCCAGTATTGTTATCATTAACTAATTCCTATGGTCATTCTTGGGACAATTTGATCTTTATTACAAACACACATCTAACATTTTGTATTTTTAATTGTAGTTGAGGCCATGGGACATTTTTACTGATGCCTTTTGGATTCATCAGCGGTTAACCCTGCAGCTTCTTTCAGCAAGGCTATCCTTCTTGAAATGTTGGGATTCCACAATATTTGTTATCTGACTCTACGGGCTTATAAATCCTCTTGGCAGCCATCGATCTGAGATCTCAGAATCAGATTGTAAAGCATAAAAGCAACATAATTTGCCACAGGCTCCGTAAAATAAGATATGAAGTTGTCCCTGACTCTAGCTAAAGTTCAGTAATTTGCAGGAAAAGGAAAATGGTTTTGCTAATTTTGTCGTTAGGAGTAAGCTTCCGATTTGGTAGAAAATGATGGATATTTTAAAATTTAATTCAATAAAAACTTTACTGGAAGGTGACATTAGAAACAGTGAAGTTCTTGCTGTGATCCTGAGATTTCCGAGGGCCTTGGGTGCCCTCTGGGTTGAGTCACCGAGGCTGGTCGCAGGGAGGTAGTTATTTCTTCGTGGGCGCTGCACCTGTGATGGATGACGCTCCTCCAGGCACACGCGGATCCTGGTTTGGTTACACAGAACAAGGGAGTTGGATTATAATCCCCTGTGGGTAGCTGAGACTGTGCCTGAATGTAATACACTAAATTTACTGTTAAAGAAAGACGTGTTTCATAAAACAATAGTACCTAATTTCTAATTGGTAGGTAGATGAAAAAGAGTAAGAGTAAAAGGTTGGATTGAAATTGACTCCCTGTCCACCCTTCTTTTGCCTTCTATTTTCCCCAACATCAGGGTCTTTTCCAATGAGTTGTCGCTTTGCATCAGGTGGCCATAGTGTTGGAGCTTCAACTTCAGCGTCATTCCTTCCAGTGAATAATCAGGGTTGATTTCCTTATGTTATTTTAAAGCCTGCAGATGATTCAGGGGTTTACAGATCGATAGAGCCCCACCTTGAACAGAATTAAATACTTTTCTCTGTCCAGTGATTATCAGTGAGATGTGCCTCACAAATCTAGACCCAGTATTGTTATCATTAACTAATTCCTATGGTCATTCTTGGGACAATTTGATCTTTATTACAAACACACATCTAACATTTTGTATTTTTAATTGTAGTTGAGGCCATGGGACATTTTTACTGATGCCTTTTGGATTCATCAGCGGTTAACCCTGCAGCTTCTTTCAGCAAGGCTATCCTTCTTGAAATGTTGGGATTCCACAATATTTGTTATCTGACTCTACGGGCTTATAAATCCTCTTGGCAGCCATCGATCTGAGATCTCAGAATCAGATTGTAAAGCATAAAAGCAACATAATTTGCCACAGGCTCCGTAAAATAAGATATGAAGTTGTCCCTGACTCTAGCTAAAGTTCAGTAATTTGCAGGAAAAGGAAAATGGTTTTGCTAATTTTGTCGTTAGGAGTAAGCTTCCGATTTGGTAGAAAATGATGGATATTTTAAAATTTAATTCAATAAAAACTTTACTGGAAGGTGACATTAGAAACAGTGAAGTTCTTGCTGTGATCCTGAGATTTCCGAGGGCCTTGGGTGCCCTCTGGGTTGAGTCACCGAGGCTGGTCGCAGGGAG
Organism: Tragulus kanchil; assembly: GCA_022376925.1. NCBI lineage: Eukaryota > Metazoa > Chordata > Mammalia > Artiodactyla > Tragulidae > Tragulus > Tragulus kanchil. The sequence goes on along the minus strand of JAIOJX010000004.1, from coordinate 268,820,811 downwards.
GTAGTTATTTCTTCGTGGGCGCTGCACCTGTGATGGATGACGCTCCTCCAGGCACACGCGGATCCTGGTTTGGTTACACAGAACAAGGGAGTTGGATTATAATCCCCTGTGGGTAGCTGAGACTGTGCCTGAATGTAATACACTAAATTTACTGTTAAAGAAAGACGTGTTTCATAAAACAATAGTACCTAATTTCTAATTGGTAGGTAGATGAAAAAGAGTAAGAGTAAAAGGTTGGATTGAAATTGACTCCCTGTCCACCCTTGCAGTGCTCTGGCCGTGCGTTCCTTGATGCTGGTCTGATGTTCTCAGCCTCTGTGCTTTTCCACTGTGTTCTTTATCTAAAATACCATTTATTGGGCTTTCCTGCTGATCCAGTGATTAAGACTCCAGGCTTCCACTGCAGGGGGTGTGGGTTCGATCCCTGATTGGGGAACTAAGATCCCATAGGCCTCGAGGCACAGAAAAAGAAAAAACACACCTTTTATGAATTGGTATTAACTTATATAATATGAATTACTAGTAATTGGTATAGGAAGTCACAGTGCAGCTCACACTCAGAGAAGCTTTCGGGGGTATTATAATCAAACTTAATCTCTTCCCACTTATTAACAAGCACATCTTCCCTCTGTGCCTCCATTTGTGCAGAATTTTAATTTTATTCCTACTTCCTGCTTTAGGCATCATCTTAGGTGCTGGGAGGTCAAAGAACAGTGTGCCATTCCTGCCCTCTTGTGGTTGAAAGAAACATTGCAGATAAGTGGTTGTGAAGATGTGTGCCAGCCTTGGCGTGGTTCTTTCCTTCAGTCCCTGCTGTGTCGGTCACGTGGTGAGCATCTTCTGCTGACAGTCTTTATCAGTACTCTAAAGGTGCTTCGTCTGGTGTGGCAGGATTCTGGCCTTCAGTAGCAACAGCTTCCATAGGTGAACTCTCAGATGGAATTCCAAAGGATGCTTTTGTTGGACCTAGATCTGACTTTTTATCTCCCTATTTGGTTTCCAGAGTACTTTACTATCTGAATCTAACATTTCCAGGCCTGCTGAACTTCAAAGAGGTTGTACATATGATGGGTGAAAAATAAAGAAGTATTGGGGCTTCCCTGGTGGTCCAGTGGATAAAGGACACCGCCTTGCAGTGCAAGGGGTGCCGGTTCCATCCCTGGCCTGGGAAGGTCCCACGTGCCGCGGAGCGGCTGGACCAATGTGTCCAATTACTGAGCCGGAGCTCTGGAGCGCATGTGCCCAGAGCCGGTGCTCTGTGACAACAGACGCCACCGCGATGGGAGGCCCGTGTGGATGGGTGGATGAAACTAGACAAGTGAAAGACCAGTGGAAGTGGCCCGCCCACCCCCCGTCCCTCCCCACCCCTGCCAAAATAAATAAATAAATGTTTAAAAAAAAATAAAGAAGTATTGTACCTTAGTTCTGTCTCTCTCTCTTTTAATATAGAACATGATCATCTTTATTTGTTTGTTTTTTCCTTTTTGGGCCATGCCACAGCTTGGGGGATCTTAGTTCACCAACCAGGAAATGAACCTGGGGCCCCTAGTGGTGAGAGGGCTGAGTCCTAACCACCGCACAACCAGGGAATTCCCTCTTTTTGAAAAAGATTTATTTACTTTTACATTTTTGGCTGTGCTGGGTCTTCATTGTGGTACTCAGGCTTCTCATTGGAGCGGCTTCTCTTGCTGTGGAGCACAGACTAGTTGTGGCTCATGGGCTCAGTGGTTGCAGCACATGGGCTTTGTTGCCCTGCTGCATGTGGGATCTTCCCAGACCGGGGACTGAACTGGCGTCCCTTGCATTCTAAGGTAGATTCCTAACTGCTGAACCACCAGGAAAACCCCTTGTACCTTAGTTCTCTTTTGCTGTCTAACAAATCACATCAAAACTCAACAGCTCAAAATGATAAACAGTTAATATCGCAGAGTCTCTATGAGTCAGGAATTATGGAGGTGACCTAGCTAGGGGGTTCGGGCTCAGTCTCTAAGGGGAATGCTGTCAAGATGTTGGTCAGGGCCGCTGTCACCTGACTTGTCTGAGGCTCGAGTCTGCCTCCAAGTTGATCCTGGTTGGTGGAGGCCGCAGCTCTTCAGGTCATGGTCCTGGTTTCCCCATGGTGTGAGTGAGTCAAGAGAGAACACGAGGGAGACCTCAGTGTCTTCAGTGGCTTCACCTTAGAGGTCGGGCTTGACTGCCAGGGGGTGAGAGTCCCTGGGGGCCACTTTGTCTCCTGGCTACCACGTTGTGTAGCCCTATGCTTGTGATCATGTATCCATGAATTAGGGCCCATACGGAGAAGACACTAGTAAATTTTTAAGTGGAGGTATTTTAGAGTGAGATAGAAGGCTGAAAATGTAAACCAGCTCGTTTTCACTTGAATTTCATGCTTCATTCCCCTGAGAGTTCTCAGTGCTCCCAGGCTAACACTTTTATACTCTATTGTAGTCTATTAAGTGTACAGCGTGTGCTCAGTGGCATAGTGGTATCCAACTCTTTGTGACCTCCGTGGACTATAGCCCTCCAGGCTCCTCTTTCTGTGGGATTCTCCAGGCAAGAGTACTGCAGTCAGTTGCCATTCCCTGCTTCAGGGTATTTTCCCAACCCAGGGATCTAACTCCCACCTCCTGCATTGCCAGGAAGATTCTTTACCACTGGCGAGAGTTCTTTACCACTGGGAAGCCCCCCAAGCTAATGCCTTTAAATGGAGCACTTGGAGAAGTAGGGAAAGAACAATAATAAAAAATGAGTTTTATGAGAAGAAGCTTTTATGAAGGTGAGACTGGAACATTTTCATGTTTTAAAGCTGAGGTCTGATTCTGTGCCACTCAGGCAGAGGGGACGCTTCGTGATGGCTGCTTGTTTTTCAAAGGTTCATTGTCAAATTGTGGACCTATTTTACTTTGAGCAGTGAGTGCCGTTTGGGGTCTGCACCTTGTCAGCACACCACTAGTCTCATCAAGGTTGTGATGAAAAATGGCAGAAACACAGATGACTGGGCAGTAAGGAGACTGACCACCTCATGCATATGCAGGTTGAAGCATTGCTAGGTTACTGAGCAGAGATGTGAGCAGAGCTGAGAGCAAGAGTGTCTAGAACAGAATTTTATTTTAGTATTAAGAACATCGGGTCTTTGAAGTAAAATTAGAAAGGAAAATTAAAGTTGCCACCCCTCCCTGCTACCTTCCGCCCCAGTAATTTTTCTCCTCTAATTTTCATCCTGTCCTAATACATTTTTTTTCATAAGTGAAATCTGTTTTCAGGTGGGGAATGTTCATTTGGAAAGTACAGCAGGGTTACTTTCAGGATCATAAATGGATGAGAAGGAAAAATATGGAAGGATGTAAACAGTTTAAGATACTGGAATTCCATTGATCTGGTTTTCATATCGTGGTTCAGGACCATTTTAGAAACAAATCATATTAGAAATGCTATTTCTAGCCATGCAGTTTTATTGATGCTTCTGGTAATGGCCAACCTAGAGTACACATTTCCATGGAAAAACTAAAATAGTCTAGAGTGCTTGTTTATCTTTAAGGTCTTATTATGCAGGTAAGACTTAGGAAATTAATATATTAATACATTTATAATCTCTAACAACAGAAGGATAGATTGTAATATGTTAGACATTGAGATAATTTCCTCGACTTTAGAAGTTATTTCATTGAGTATATTCTTTGTTATGAGCTTGAGGTATTCGTTCCTTATTTTGTCTTGTGATCGTGTATTTATGCTTTTAATTGCTGTGTGTAAAGGCATTGCATTATCTTAGTGGTGAGATAAGTTTAAAAGGAAGTCCTTTAACTGAACAGATACTTATTGGGCTTCTATTATGTACCAAGGCCTCTGGCAGCTTTGGGGGTCACTATCATGAACAAAACAGATACTGTCATTGAATGATTGCAGCTGGCACCGTGAAGGAGAGATGGACATTGAACTCTTACCCACACAGTTAAATATACAAGCATATTTTAAAAGGTTTGAGCTGAGACTGGAGAGACGGGTAGGGGGAGTTAATTTTCCTGGGCAGAGCCTTCTAGGCTGCAGAGGTCTGAAAGCTTCCAGAGAGGAGCTCTAGTGGCGCAATCGGTTAGCGCATATTTTAAAGGTTCTGAGCTGGACCGGACTGGGGGCAGAAAACTGACCACCTCATGCATATGCAGGTTGAAGCATTGCTAGGTTACTGAGCAGAGATGTGAGCAGAGCTGAGAGCAAGAGTGTCTAGAACAGAATTTTATTTTAGTATTAAGAACATCGGGTCTTTGAAGTAAAATTAGAAAGGAAAATTAAAGTTGCCACCCCTCCCTGCTACCTTCCGCCCCAGTAATTTTTCTCCTCTAATTTTCATCCTGTCCTAATACATTTTTTTTCATAAGTGAAATCTGTTTTCAGGTGGGGAATGTTCATTTGGAAAGTACAGCAGGGTTACTTTCAGGATCATAAATGGATGAGAAGGAAAAATATGGAAGGATGTAAACAGTTTAAGATACTGGAATTCCATTGATCTGGTTTTCATATCGTGGTTCAGGACCATTTTAGAAACAAATCATATTAGAAATGCTATTTCTAGCCATGCAGTTTTATTGATGCTTCTGGTAATGGCCAACCTAGAGTACACATTTCCATGGAAAAACTAAAATAGTCTAGAGTGCTTGTTTATCTTTAAGGTCTTATTATGCAGGTAAGACTTAGGAAATTAATATATTAATACATTTATAATCTCTAACAACAGAAGGATAGATTGTAATATGTTAGACATTGAGATAATTTCCTCGACTTTAGAAGTTATTTCATTGAGTATATTCTTTGTTATGAGCTTGAGGTATTCGTTCCTTATTTTGTCTTGTGATCGTGTATTTATGCTTTTAATTGCTGTGTGTAAAGGCATTGCATTATCTTAGTGGTGAGATAAGTTTAAAAGGAAGTCCTTTAACTGAACAGATACTTATTGGGCTTCTATTATGTACCAAGGCCTCTGGCAGCTTTGGGGGTCACTATCATGAACAAAACAGATACTGTCATTGAATGATTGCAGCTGGCACCGTGAAGGAGAGATGGACATTGAACTCTTACCCACACAGTTAAATATACAAGCATATTTTAAAAGGTTTGAGCTGAGACTGGAGAGACGGGTAGGGGGAGTTAATTTTCCTGGGCAGAGCCTTCTAGGCTGCAGAGGTCTGAAAGCTTCCAGAGAGGAGCTCTAGTGGCGCAATCGGTTAGCGCAAGGTACTTGTATGAAGGCTTCCAGAGTGCTTGGAGGAGTGGGCGTGGCCAGCATCCTGGACCCTGTGGCTCAAGTTCTGAAGATTTTAAACAAAGCAATGGCATTGTGTTACCTGACCCTCGGGCTAGAGAATTGACTTAAAAAGGAGAAGAGCTTAGAAGCTATTGCTTCTGTCCTGAGGCACAGAGGTGGTGGATAAGTTAAGGTAATTTCGGCTGAGGAAGAGGAAAGCCGACTCTTTGGAAAGAGAATTTAAAGGGTGGATGATACAGGGTTTGTTGGATCACGTGGGAAGGAATAATTTCTAGTTTTATGATGTGTGCAGCTTGTTGGAGGTTCTGTGGGTTTTTTTTTTTTTTTTAAACTAAGTTTTTCTTTATTGTAAAAAGCCCTGGCTATAAACAGTTTTCTTTTTGGTATAAACTGAAACAACAAAAAATTATACTAAGAATGACACTTTCATTAAGGGCTGGCAGAGTGAAGCTGTTTGCCCAAGACATAACAAAGCAACTCTCAGAATGTCTTTAACAAAAGTTCCTCTTAGCCACCAGTTTATTGTTGCTGTTTAGTTGCTGAGTCGTGTCTGACTCTTTTGCAATTTCATGGACTGTAGCCTGCCAGGCTTTTCTCCATGGGATTTCCCAGGCAAGAACACTGGAGTGGGTTGCCATTTCCTCCTCCATTTTAAAAATATTTTTGAATATTTATTTAACTGCCCTTGGTCTTAGTTGTGGCATGTGGGATCTAGTCCCTCAACCGGGGATTGAACCCAGGCCCCCTGTCTTGGGAGCTCTGCGCCTTAGCCAGGGGACCACCAGGGAAGTCCTGGGAATTCCATGTTTAAAAATGAGAAACGGACTTCTCTGGTGCTCCAGCAGTTAAGACTCTGCACTCCCAATGCAGGGGGCCTGCGTTCGATCCCCGGTCAGGGAACTAGTCCCCACATGCTGCAACTAAGGCCTAGTGCAACCAACTAAATAAATAAATATATTTTTTTAAAAATGAGAAACATGGTTCACACTTCTGGAGGGTGGGTGAAGTTGTATATGGACCACTGGAGACTATAGATGATTTGGGGCCAAGGGTGAGTTTGAGAGGGTTGGGGGTGGTCGGGTGAGGGGAGATGTCGGGCAGGGCGGTCCAGGTCTGTGAGTCTGGAGCTCAGGAGTGGGTCAGAGAAATGAGTTGGGCAGATGCCAACATAGCGTACCAGCTAGGCCAGTAAACAGACTGTTGTCCCTGTTCTTGGGTTTTGTCTGGACAGCAGTGGGACCAGAATGACATGGCCGTGCTCAACTGTGTGGACACGAGGAAGGACTGCCTTGTGAATAATTAAGAAACACTGGGAATGTCGTTTAGGAAGGGTGCTTTTAGAGAGAGCCAGAGCTTTCCTTTCTTTAGAACTTTTTGTGATTTAGCACCCTCCCTCAATTCCCACTGCTGCCTTTTCTTGATCTCATTCTCAAGGAATTTGATTACTTGCTTTTCTGTGCTTTCCCAAAGACATCCGTCCATTTTCTTATTAAATCTTGAGATCTGGTTTCAACATGTTGATTCCCCATTTCCCCTTGTAGCATGTTCTTTAGAAATTCCTAATCAGCTCATTCTTACTTCTGGTATCATTTTTTCCAGAGCTTTTCTGAAGCTTCATTGTCCCTTTTTGTTAGAAAATCGCCAGCGCACAGTAGAACCACCACTTTGGGCCTTTTTGTTCATTCTGTCACATTTCAGAGTGACTTGAAATCCTCCCTCCAGTTAGACAGTTTTAAGAAATCTTTGGCTCTGGTATTTATATTTGCAGTGGTAGAAGTACTACGTTTAAGCTAAGAAAATTTCTCTACGGATAATAATGCCTTTCTTTTGAAGTTTCAAAAATATGTTAGTAAACTATCCCTTTATAAGATAAATTATTTTTTACCAAAATAAGTACCTTAAAAAATGTATTCACTCATTGATCAGCTTAATGCAAAGCCTGTGCCAGGCACTACAGAGGAGAGAACTTTTTTCTTTGGGGGTGTGGAGTGGGGAGGGAGGGGGGCGGGCGGGCCACTTCTATTGGTCTTTCTCGTTTATTCAGTTTCATCCATCTTTGTTCTTTGGCCCATGTGGGCCTCCCATCGCGGTGGCCTCTGTTGTCGCAGAGCACCGGCTCTGGGCGCATGCGCTCCAGAGCTCCGGCTTGGTAATTGGACACATCGGTCCAGCCGCTCCGCGACACGTGGGATTTTCCCAGGCCAGGGATTGATCCGGCGTCCCTTGCACTGCAAGGCGGTGTCCTTACCCACTGGACCACCAGGGAAGCCCTGAAGGATATTAATACTTCTGTATGGAAGATAGGTCCTCTGTCTCTGGTCATTGTTTAGACTCTAAATCGATACGATTCTTTGCAGCCGCGTGGAATGTAGCGTGCCAGGCTCCCTGTCACTGTGATTTACTAAGTAAGAATCTTGGAGTGGTTGCCCTTTTCTTCTCCAGATCTTTCTGCCCGAGAGATCAAACCCATGTCTCCTGCATTGGCAAGCGGATTCTTTATCACCGAGCCACCAAGGAAGTTGCCTCTTTTTGTAGCCCTTGTCTTAAGAAGAGCAGAGAGCTTTTATCTGCTGTATAGAAGTAATAACAACTGTAAAGTTCACCGGCTGGAAAATATAATTGTTGCTGGGGCACTGCGGAATTAAAAGTCAATTTTTAAGCCCAGTGTTTCTCAGTATTTCTCACACATTGGAGAAATGAAGGTGATTCATTTCACCAGAAAGCCCAGTGACATCAGGGTCCTTTCAAGTTCCCTCTGTGATCTTCCTCTTCTTGCTTGCCTTATTCTTCAGAGAGAACCACTGAGCGTGTTCCAAAAGGGATGTCTCCAGGGAGAAGGGACTTGACTCTCTCGACCCTCGAGATGGACAGAATTGAAGTAAAGAAAAAGCAACTGGCCAGAGCCAATTTCCACAGAGATTTAAAAAGATCAATGTGATAACAGAATGCACAGTGAAACCCAGGTTTTCCACCAGCAGGCAGGAGAGAAGTCAAAAAGAAGAACAAGATGGCGATAACCGGCAGGGTATGATGACTCATTAGTCTTGTAGGATGTTAACATGTCTGGTGTTTTACGTCACCGGTGATAAACTTTTGTGAGCATTAGCCACGACAAGAAAGACATTGAGCTTCCCTGGTGGCTTAATGGTAAAGAATCTGCCTACAAGGCAGGAGACTTGGGTTTGTTTGATCCCTGATCTGGGAAGATTCCACGTGCCGCAGAGCAACTAAGCCTGTGCCCCTTAGTGACTAAGCCTGTGCTCTAGAGCCTGTGCTCCGCCACACGAAGCCACCACAAAGGGAAGCCTGCACACCACAAGTAGAGAGTAGCCCCTGCCCACTCTGCTGCAACTAGAGAAAGCCCATACAGTAACAAAGACCCAGTGCAGCCAAAACTAAATAAAATTATGCTGGAAGAAAAGAGAAACACATATTAGTGCATGACACACTGTTCAAATACAAACTCATTTCTACGTGGACCTTCTTTTCTGTGTCATTGTTTGAAAGCACTGGTTGAAAGCCTTCCTTTGACCTCATTTTCATTATCTTATAATGAGTCAGTTGTTGTTCAGTCACTAAGTCATGTCCAGCTGTTTGCAGTTCCATGGACTGCAGCATGCCAAGCTTCCCTGTCCTTCACCATCTTCCGGAGTTTGCTTAGACTCACGTCTGTTGAGTGAGTCTGTTGGTGATGCCATACCATCTCGTCCTCTGTTGCCTGCTTCTCCTGCCCTCCATCTTTCTGAGCATCAGGGTGTTTTCCAGTGATTTGACTCTCCACATCAGGTGGCCAAAGTATTGGAGCCTCAGCTTCAGCGTCAGTCCTTCCAGTGAATATTGAGGGTTGATTTCATTTCCGATTGACTGGTTTGATCTCCTTGCTGTCCAAGGGACTGTCAAAAGTCTTCTCTTGAAAGTGTCAGTGAGTCAGACCAGGGTTTAAAAACACTGCCCTGGGAAGCAGATTCACATGGGCAAGAACACAAGTGAAATAAGGGGTGTTGTTTTGAGGTAACTGTCACTGTGGGTCGTGTGCTAGTATGTAGAAACCCAGCCACCTTGATCGTCTGACAGACAGCTTTCCACTCAGCACGCGTCAAATTACTGCTGAACAAATGCAGCGCAGCGGCCGTCCCTGCCGTGCGGCCAGATTGCTTTCTGTCTCATCCCACTGTACCCACCCTGTTGCAAGACGGCAGACGCTTGTTTATCAACTGCGGCTCCCCCACACCAGAAGAGTTCTACGGAATAAGCTCAGTTGTAACCTAATCAAATGAGGAGGATCCCCTGTGGCTCCATATCACCCCAGAACTTGGTTCAATAACCATTTCTTTCGCCCCAGTTTCTGCAGGCGATTCTGGCTCAGGGCATCTCCTCGGCTGCTTTTGAAGGGGGGCTTATTTTCCACAAAGGGAAGCCTGCACACCACAAGTAGAGAGTAGCCCCTGCACCCAATAAAACCATAAACAAAGACCCAGTGCAGCCAAAACTAAATAAAATTATGCTGGAAGAAAAGAGAAACACATATTAGTGCATGACACACTGTTCAAATACAAACTCATTTCTACGTGGACCTTCTTTTCTGTGTCATTGTTTGAAAGCACTGGTTGAAAGCCTTCCTTTGACCTCATTTTCATTATCTTATAATGAGTCAGTTGTTGTTCAGTCACTAAGTCATGTCCAGCTGTTTGCAGTTCCATGGACTGCAGCATGCCAAGCTTCCCTGTCCTTCACCATCTTCCGGAGTTTGCTTAGACTCACGTCTGTTGAGTGAGTCTGTTGGTGATGCCATACCATCTCGTCCTCTGTTGCCTGCTTCTCCTGCCCTCCATCTTTCTGAGCATCAGGGTGTTTTCCAGTGATTTGACTCTCCACATCAGGTGGCCAAAGTATTGGAGCCTCAGCTTCAGCGTCAGTCCTTCCAGTGAATATTGAGGGTTGATTTCATTTCCGATTGACTGGTTTGATCTCCTTGCTGTCCAAGGGACTGTCAAAAGTCTTCTCTTGAAAGTGTCAGTGAGTCAGACCAGGGTTTAAAAACACTGCCCTGGGAAGCAGATTCACATGGGCAAGAACACAAGTGAAATAAGGGGTGTTGTTTTGAGGTAACTGTCACTGTGGGTCGTGTGCTAGTATGTAGAAACCCAGCCACCTTGATCGTCTGACAGACAGCTTTCCACTCAGCACGCGTCAAATTACTGCTGAACAAATGCAGCGCAGCGGCCGTCCCTGCCGTGCGGCCAGATTGCTTTCTGTCTCATCCCACTGTACCCACCCTGTTGCAAGACGGCAGACGCTTGTTTATCAACTGCGGCTCCCCCACACCAGAAGAGTTCTACGGAATAAGCTCAGTTGTAACCTAATCAAATGAGGAGGATCCCCTGTGGCTCCATATCACCCCAGAACTTGGTTCAATAACCATTTCTTGTCGCCCCCAGTTTCTGCAGGCGATTCTGGCTCAGGGCATCTCCCTCGGCTGCTGTTCGATGCTGCCTAAGGCTTCAGCCTCTGAAAGCTTGACAGTGGCTGGTATGTTGGGACTGGCCAGTTGGTTCCTCTCCACCAGGTTATCTGGCTCTCATGACATGGCAGCTGGTTTTGACCACAGTGAGCCATCCTAGACAACAACACAGAAGCCCACCGGGGGTGAATACCAGGAAATGAGGATCTTGAACTCTCTTAGAGGTTGAGTACCATTCCTTAAAAGGATGTCTTTATTAATCATTGCCTTGATGTTTTTTTTTAATGACGGGGAAAGGAAACAAGTAAATGCTTCTTTTAGTTTTGAATTTTGTAAGGCATTTCATTTGCAGAGAAGTGCTGACATTTCTAAATTTTACAGGTGATTTGGTGAGAATCCAAAGGTATAAAAATGATATGTTTTAGAAAGTGGATTCGTGAGGAAATACTGAATCATTAAGCGGTATTTAAAGTGCTCCAATACTTTAGCCACCTGATGCAAAGAGACGACTTACTGGGAAAGACCTAATGTTGGGAAAAATAGCAGAAGGAGAAGGGGATGACGGAGGACGAGGTGGTTGGATGGCTTCACTGAGGCGATGGATGTGAGCTTGATCAAGCTCTAGGGGATGGTGAAGGACAGGAGTGGCTGGCGTGCCGCAGACCATGGGGTCACAAAGAATTGGACACAAAGGAGCAACTGAACTGATCTAATTTAAAGTGCAGAATTAAGAAAAACTAGTTAGATACTGCAAGGTGTCTACGTGGAATTAATAAGGCTAGGAAGTAGTTTGATAAATCAGTAATCAGGCCCGTGCTTGTGCCCCGTCCTCGGCCACGTCCGACTCCTCAGGCCCCGTGGACTGGAACCCTCCAGACTCCTCTATGCATAGAATTTCCCAGGCAGGAATGCTGGAGTGGGTTGCCATGCCCTCCTCCAGGGGATCTTCCCGACCCAGTGAACCTGTCTCTCCTGCGTCTCCTACATTGACAGGCAAATGTTTTACCACTGAGCTGTGTGGGAAGCTCTGGTCAGTAATACTAATCATGAAATAAGCAAAATGACCCATCAAATTAACTGATTGGTCAGGGGCACATGCCACTAAACTTTTTAAAAAATATATATATTTTTTTTTCTTTTATTTTGGCCACTTCTATTGGTCTTTCATTTATTTCTTTGTTCTTTGGCCTGTGCAGGCCTTCCATCCCAGTGGCCTCTCTCGCTGCAGAGCACCGGCTCTGGGCACATGTGCTCCAGAGCACTGGCTCGGTAATTGTACACATTGGACCCGCTGCTCCATGGCACATGGGATCTTCCCAAGCCAAGGACTGAACCGGCGCCCCTTGTACTGCACAGTGGTATCTTTACTCACTGGACCACCAGGGAAGCCCCTCACTAAATTTTTAAGGAGTAGATATTAATAGAAGATGGTCATCTGCATTTCACTTTATTGCTGCTCTAAATTCAGAGCTGGCAGCAGTGGCCTCTGGACCAAATTCAGCGTGTCATCTGTCTTTTTGTAAATAAAGTTTTGTTGGAACTCAGCCCCGTCCATTTGTTTACATACTGTCGCGGTGACTGCTTTTTCACCATGATGGTGAAGGTGATCGTTGTAACCAAGACTGGTCCACAAAGCCTAAACTCTCTGCTGTTCTTTGCAGAATAAGTTTATCGACCCCTGTTCTAGATGTTGGAGTTTTAAATACAAATTTAGGTTTTATAGCATTGATGAGATGCATAGATCCAAGGACTGTAGCATATAAGTCAACTTCTAGACCTAAATGAAGGTACAGTATTAAGTATTTTTATTCTTCTTTAGAAGAAAAGTCTTAATAATTAAAAAAGGGGCAGAATATAGCAAGATTCACAAGAATAATATTTCATTAGGCACAGGCTTTGCTCAGATAATCCATGAGCTTCACATGGGGCTCCTGGGGGAACACCTTGGGCCAGCATTGGAAAAATAAATGTGAACATTATGTTGACTGAATTAGGTTATTGTGAAAAAGCAATTTAAAAAATTTTTGGTCAATTTCTTACTCTGAATTGGAAGTGAGGAGTGTTATTATCTTACCTCGAAATCTGTTCTGGTTTATGGTTAATTTTTTCCTTCTCCTTTATTAAAATGAAAATACTCTCTTAGGAATATGTTTCACCCCTCGAAAAAAAAAATGTCCCCAAGTAATACCCATCTACTGCAGGATGATTTGAAGAGATCCAGGTACTTACTAGTCTTAGGACATGCTAAAGACAAATTGAGAAATGAAATTTCTGGGTAAGAAGCACAAAGTTCAGGGCTCAGAGTCAGAGGCGTGAGGACAAGATGCTAGGTATTCGTGAACAGGGGAGGGTAGGACATGGCGGATGAAATCCACTTCTAACAGCACCAGCAGCATGCATTGTCCCACTGCACTGGCTTTATGGTCACCATGCAAATGTTTACTTTTCTAAACTAGTGAAACTGATTTATACCTCATATAACATTTTAGGATTATGGTATAAAGAAGAAAAGAAGTAGAGGTGAAATTAATCCCTGCCGTTTATTGGGTACTTAACACTTGACCAGTGATAAAAAATCCACCTGCAATTTGGGAGGTGTGGGCTCGATTCCTGAGGGAAGATCCCCTAGAGGAGGGCATGGCAACCCTCTCCAGTATTGTTGCCTGAAAATCCCACAGACAGAGGTGCCTGGCAGGCTGCAGGCCATGGGGTCAGAGAAGGGATGGACACAACCTAGCGACTGAACAACAGTAAACACTTGGCCTGGCACTTTGCCAAGCACATTTTAAAAATTTCTGCCTTTAATGGTCACAATAACTCCATAAGGGAAGAAATAGCTTTATCCTCACTCAGCGCACGAGTAAACTGAAGATTAGGGAGTTTCACCTTGCCCACGCTGAGTAGCAAGACAAGGGCTTAAGTCCGGGAGCGTCTCACTCCGGATCTCTCCACCCACACTGGTCACCCTCGTACCTGTCACCTTGTTCCTGGCTTCTCGTTTTCCTTTCTGTTTTCCCTTCTTCCCATCTCTTCTTCCGTCTCTGGTTTCCTTTTTTCTTTTTAATTGCTTCACTGATGGTTTATGGGAAACAAACCATGGAAGTCATTTTACCCAGCTGCCAGCCTCCACTGTTCCCTCACCTGCTTCTGGAATGACGTACTGATACATGCACCAGACACCTGTCAGGACAGGACATGCTGTTTTGCTCTGTTCCTTTTATGCTTTTGTTTCTTTTTAGAATTTTCGAGTTTTTGTTTATTTAAATATTTATTTGTTTTACTCCTTGGGGGTCTTCTTTGTGGCATGTGGGATTCAGTTCCCAACCAGGGATCAAACCCCAGGCCTCCTGGCTTGGAAGCACAGTCTTAGCCGCTGGACCACCAGGGAAGTCCCCTGTCCTGTTTTTCTTAACAGCTGCATGTACCTGTTCCACAGTACCGATATTAATACTTTAACTTATGCAGGCCGTTCCTATTGAGTATCCTCTTGGCTCTTGGCATCTTGTTTTCTCTCTTTGTTTCTGTTTATGTAGCGTTGTCTAACGAGCATCTGGTGTTTGCCTTCCCTACTAATTGAGACAACTGAAGTGTGTCTATGTGTCTCGATGATTTTTTGAAAATAACAACATTTTTTGCATGACCTTGAGTCTTAATTTCTTGAATAGGATTTTGTTTCTGTGTGATGAGATCCTGTCACTGTCTTCTTAAACTCCTTGAAAAGTCTCTGTCTTTGCTCATTTATCAACAGATCACATTTTATATGCCAGTTCTGATGTAACATATTTTAGGGATCTGCTCTTTCAAGCAAATGTTTTAAATTACCGCAGACAGGTGATTTGAGAGTTCATTTGTCATAGGTCATTAAACCGTAAAACCATATGTTGTTAAATGTTTATAATAAAAACATTTGAGACACAAACAGGAAGTAATTTTTTGAAAAGAACATTAAGATAACTAACCTAATTCCCAGTGTCATTTTAGTAATTTATTTAAGAAGATCACGGTTTACCATCATGGTTGATATATTGGTTAATTATACAGGAGTGATGCTTATTTTGGATGGTCTTTTATTTTTATTTTTTTTAGAAAATGAACTTTTCTAAAATGCACTAGGCCTTTGGTGGTGGTGCTCAGTTGCTCAGTCCTGGCTGACTCTTTGCCACCCCGTGAACTGCAGCACACAAGGCTTCCCGGTCCTTCACTTTGTGTGCACAGTGTCTGTTTGTATTTCTTTTTAAACTCCATGGAAGTCATTTTACCCAGCTGCCAGCCTCCACTGTTCCCTCACCTGCTTCTGGAATGACGTACTGATACATGCACCAGACACCTGTCAGGACAGGACATGCTGTTTTGCTCTGTTCCTTTTATGCTTTTGTTTCTTTTTAGAATTTTCGAGTTTTTGTTTATTTAAATATTTATTTGTTTTACTCCTTGGGGGTCTTCTTTGTGGCATGTGGGATTCAGTTCCCAACCAGGGATCAAACCCCAGGCCTCCTGGCTTGGAAGCACAGTCTTAGCCGCTGGACCACCAGGGAAGTCCCCTGTCCTGTTTTTCTTAACAGCTGCATGTACCTGTTCCACAGTACCGATATTAATACTTTAACTTATGCAGGCCGTTCCTATTGAGTATCCTCTTGGCTCTTGGCATCTTGTTTCTCTCTTTGTTTCTGTTTATGTAGCGTTGTCTAACGAGCATCTGGTGTTTGCCTTCCCTACTAATTGAGACAACTGAAGTGTGTCTATGTGTCTCGATGATTTTTTGAAAATAACAACATTTTTTGCATGACCTTGAGTCTTAATTTCTTGAATAGGATTTTGTTTCTGTGTGATGAGATCCTGTCACTGTCTTCTTAAACTCCTTGAAAAGTCTCTGTCTTTGCTCATTTATCAACAGATCACATTTTATATGCCAGTTCTGATGTAACATATTTTAGGGATCTGCTCTTTCAAGCAAATGTTTTAAATTACCGCAGACAGGTGATTTGAGAGTTCATTTGTCATAGGTCATTAAACCGTAAAACCATATGTTGTTAAATGTTTATAATAAAAACATTTGAGACACAAACAGGAAGTAATTTTTTGAAAAGAACATTAAGATAACTAACCTAATTCCCAGTGTCATTTTAGTAATTTATTTAAGAAGATCACGGTTTACCATCATGGTTGATATATTGGTTAATTATACAGGAGTGATGCTTATTTTGGATGGTCTTTTATTTTTATTTTTTTTAGAAAATGAACTTTTCTAAAATGCACTAGGCCTTTGGTGGTGGTGCTCAGTTGCTCAGTCCTGGCTGACTCTTTGCCACCCCGTGAACTGCAGCACACAAGGCTTCCCGGTCCTTCACTTTGTGTGCACAGTGTCTGTTTGTATCTAGTAGACACTGGTGTATGTTTATAAATGACAGAAGGGCGTGGTGAGTGGATAGATGGACAGGAAGGAGGAAGGGGAAAAAGTAAAATGGAAAAAACCTTTATACAGTCCACTCTGGGTTTCTTTCCCCTCTTCTCTGCCATTGTTTAAGCCAGTGCTTAAATGTCCTCCTGGGGACTTTTCTTGACCACCTGGCCTTCACTCGGTCATTTATCTAGTTCATGGCACAATCCTCTCCCACTCTCTTGTAATCAGCCCTCCATATCCACAGTTCTGCCTCCTCATTCAGCTGTCTTTGCATTGAAAATATTCAGAGAAAAAAGAGTCCCAGAAAATTCCAAAACAGAGAACTTGAATTTTTCTTGCACCAGCAGCGATTAACATAGCATTTACATTGTATTAAGTGTTATAAATGTGGCTTCATTGGTGGCTTGGCAATCCAGTATCCATCTGCAATGCAGGAGACACAGGTTCAATCCCTGGATCTGGAAGATCCCCTGGAGAAGTAAACGGCAGCCCACTCCAGTATTCTTTGGAGAATCCCATGGACAGAGGAGCCTGGTGGGCTACCATCTATGGGGTTTCAAGAGTTGGATATGACTTAGAGATTAAACCACCACTACCACCAAGAATTATAAGTAATCTAGAGATGACTTAGAGTATTGTTTTATGTAAAGTACTCGAGGGTTCACAAATTTTGGTGCCCATGGGCACATTAAAACATTAATTAAAGCATCAACTAACCTAAGATAGTGTTTTAACTAATTGACTAGGACTGCTTAAGACAGAATGCAAAGAAATTGACTATTCTGATTTTGGGGGAAGAGTTACTAAAAAATACTGTTCTGCCTTTTAGTAGGAAGCAGGAAACAGTTCTGCCCCACCCTCATTTTTTCTTTTCATCTCCACAATACAATACTCTAAAAAATATTTTTCTCTTATGTCTTCACTTAGAAGCAAAATTTTCATTCGCTTTTGTTTTCCTGGCAAAGCAAGAGATTTTCTTACAGTTTTAGCACTGTCTATAGGCAGTGAGCAAGAAGTTTGCCACCCCGTGAACTGCAGCACACAAGGCTTCCCGGTCCTTCACTTTGTGTGCACAGTGTCTGTTTGTATCTAGTAGACACTGGTGTATGTTTATAAATGACAGAAGGGCGTGGTGAGTGGATAGATGGACAGGAAGGAGGAAGGGGAAAAAGTAAAATGGAAAAAACCTTTATACAGTCCACTCTGGGTTTCTTTCCCCTCTTCTCTGCCATTGTTTAAGCCAGTGCTTAAATGTCCTCCTGGGGACTTTTCTTGACCACCTGGCCTTCACTCGGTCATTTATCTAGTTCATGGCACAATCCTCTCCCACTCTCTTGTAATCAGCCCTCCATATCCACAGTTCTGCCTCCTCATTCAGCTGTCTTTGCATTGAAAATATTCAGAGAAAAAAGAGTCCCAGAAAATTCCAAAACAGAGAACTTGAATTTTTCTTGCACCAGCAGCGATTAACATAGCATTTACATTGTATTAAGTGTTATAAATGTGGCTTCATTGGTGGCTTGGCAATCCAGTATCCATCTGCAATGCAGGAGACACAGGTTCAATCCCTGGATCTGGAAGATCCCCTGGAGAAGTAAACGGCAGCCCACTCCAGTATTCTTTGGAGAATCCCATGGACAGAGGAGCCTGGTGGGCTACCATCTATGGGGTTTCAAGAGTTGGATATGACTTAGAGATTAAACCACCACTACCACCAAGAATTATAAGTAATCTAGAGATGACTTAGAGTATTGTTTTATGTAAAGTACTCGAGGGTTCACAAATTTTGGTGCCCATGGGCACATTAAAACATTAATTAAAGCATCAACTAACCTAAGATAGTGTTTTAACTAATTGACTAGGACTGCTTAAGACAGAATGCAAAGAAATTGACTATTCTGATTTTGGGGGAAGAGTTACTAAAAAATACTGTTCTGCCTTTTAGTAGGAAGCAGGAAACAGTTCTGCCCCACCCTCATTTTTTCTTTTCATCTCCACAATACAATACTCTAAAAAATATTTTTCTCTTATGTCTTCACTTAGAAGCAAAATTTTGCATTCGCTTTTGTTTTCCTGGCAAAGCAAAAGAGATTTTCTTACAGTTTTTAGCACTGTCTATAGCAGGAGACAGCTTGAATGCCAAAATATGTATAATTAGGTCTATTCATTATCTTGCCACATGCTAAGTAGATGCTAAGGGTTTATCACTGCAGTAAAAGTCACTGGGATATTTAAGTTTATTTTATGAAAATATGTTTCAAAATTTGCAATTCTTCATTTGTCAGACAGTAACAAATTACTGTGCAGAAGGTATTCCTTCACCAAAGGCTTTTGCAGATAAATGCCCCAGATTTTGTAGAGGTGCTTTCTGTTACTTTTTTTTTTTCCTCATTGTACAGTGCCTGGGCTCACTTTCTTCCTGTATATTTGGAGAAAAAAAATCCTGATTGTATATTTATTTATTTTTAAAAATCACAGTGCCTCTACCTTTCTTCCCTTTAATCCTCTCTGTAGTTCTCTGAGTAGGAATGCAGTAAAATATAAGTAGGAATTTTTTATAAGCAAGATGTATAGTATCAGTGCTTAGAATTGTTCTTGGGTTGTTGTCAGTTTGTCTCCGAAAAGGAATTGGTGACTAGTCGCCATGGCTGTTTCTAATTGGTAGCTCATTTCTCATCTTCAAGAACCTGTTTCTTGTGGCTGGGGCTGGAAGTGGGGCCTCACTGCAAATGAGTCATGAGGAAATTTTTAGAAGTGATGGACATCCTCTAAAAGAGGATGGGGGAACTTCCCTGGGTAAGCCCAGTGGTTAAGACTCTGCACTCCCCCTGCAGGACTGAGGGTTTGATCCCTGGCTGGGGAACTAAGACCACACATGCTTTGTGGTATGGCCAAATAAATGAATAAATTTTTTCTAAAATAAAACAAAAGTGGATGTGGTAATGGTTGTGTGAGCTATAAATTTATTTAATTAATACATTTATTAAAAGTCATTGAATTGTGCACTTACCAGATATGAGTTTTATGAATGTAAATTTAAATTTAACTTCAGTAAAACTAAGCAGAACTTGATTTAACCCTTCTTGCCTGTTAGTCATTCTCTGTTAACGATTAGTTCTTCTCTTCATACTTATTCTCTCTTCCCCTAGCTCTTTACACATTGGCTCAGCTATTGAAAATTCTTTTTTTTTTTTTTTTTTTGATAATCCATAAGCTTACTGCTCTTTAGAGTTCATTCAGACTGTATATTTGTGGTTGCAAAATCGGGATGCACATTCCGGTACTGATTACCTGTGACACTGAGTAAGCCTCTTGAGCCTCAGTCTCCAGATCTGTAAAAGAGAATTATGAGTGGTGTGACTGTTCAATGAAACCATGTGTTTTTAATATTCTGTAAGTGTTGTTTGTTGCCCCCACCCCCCTAAAGTGTCGTAACAGTTGCTTAGTGTAGCAGGGTTCTCGGGGACACATCAACTAGGGAATCTTTGCACAGTCTAGCTGTGTGGACTTGGGGAAAGACAATTAACAAACCTCTTTGCCTTCATTTTCTCTTCTCTATTTGAGATTTTAAAGTAAGTTTGTCACATAAGGTTGTTGCAAGGGGAAATACATACAAGCCATATAAAGTTTGTAGTGTAGCATCTAACAAAAATTAAGTCCTCAGTAAATACTTGTTATTAAGTCTCTTTAGGACTTAGTCTCACCTGAACCTTTCCCAAGCTGACTTTTGGCCCTACGATATTACTAAAACAGTGTTCACAGGGTTTGTAGTGGTGTTCTGTGGATAAATCTATTGGCCTTCCTTAAGTCATTACTTTTCAGACCCCTCCTTGACAGCCTCCCTGCAAATGAGTCATGAGGAAATTTTTAGAAGTGATGGACATCCTCTAAAAGAGGATGGGGGAACTTCCCTGGGTAAGCCCAGTGGTTAAGACTCTGCACTCCCCCTGCAGGACTGAGGGTTTGATCCCTGGCTGGGGAACTAAGACCACACATGCTTTGTGGTATGGCCAAATAAATGAATAAATTTTTTCTAAAATAAAACAAAAGTGGATGTGGTAATGGTTGTGTGAGCTATAAATTTATTTAATTAATACATTTATTAAAAGTCATTGAATTGTGCACTTACCAGATATGAGTTTTATGAATGTAAATTTAAATTTAACTTCAGTAAAACTAAGCAGAACTTGATTTAACCCTTCTTGCCTGTTAGTCATTCTCTGTTAACGATTAGTTCTTCTCTTCATACTTATTCTCTTTTCCCCCTAGCTCTTTACACATTGGCTCAGCTATTGAAAATTCTTTTTTTTTTTTTTTTTTTTATAATCCATAAGCTTACTGCTCTTTAGAGTTCATTCAGACTGTATATTTGTGGTTGCAAAATCGGGATGCACATTCCGGTACTGATTACCTGTGACACTGAGTAAGCCTCTTGAGCCTCAGTCTCCAGATCTGTAAAAGAGAATTATGAGTGGTGTGACTGTTCAATGAAACCATGTGTTTTTAATATTCTGTAAGTGTTGTTTGTTGCCCCCACCCCCCTAAAGTGTCGTAACAGTTGCTTAGTGTAGCAGGGTTCTCGGGGACACATCAACTAGGGAATCTTTGCACAGTCTAGCTGTGTGGACTTGGGGAAAGACAATTAACAAACCTCTTTGCCTTCATTTTCTCTTCTCTATTTGAGATTTTAAAGTAAGTTTGTCACATAAGGTTGTTGCAAGGGGAAATACATACAAGCCATATAAAGTTTGTAGTGTAGCATCTAACAAAAATTAAGTCCTCAGTAAATACTTGTTATTAAGTCTCTTTAGGACTTAGTCTCACCTGAACCTTTCCCAAGCTGACTTTTGGCCCTACGATATTACTAAAACAGTGTTCACAGGGTTTGTAGTGGTGTTCTGTGGATAAATCTATTGGCCTTCCTGAAGTCATTACTTTTCAGACCCTTCTGTCCTTGACAGCTTGGCCATTTCTTCAAGTTCCCTTCCTTGGATTCCTCCATATTGAAAAAAAGTGAGTGTTAGGCGCTCCGTTGTGTCTGACTCTCTAGGCCCCATGGACTGTAGCCCGCCAGGCTCCTCTGTCAAAGGAATTCTCCTGGCAGAACGCTGGAGTGGGTAGCCATTCCCTTCTCCAGGGGATCTTCCTGACACAGGGATCATATCCAGGTCTCTTGGATTGCAGGCAGATTCTTTGCTATCTGAGCCACCGTTTGTGTATAAAGTGCTCGTAAACTGTCCGTGTGCCTTGCTGGCCTCGTTTTGCTTTGCTGCCCTCTTGCTGAGCACTCGGGGGAACTGCCTTTCTCCATGCCGTATGCATCTGCTCTGGCTTTCTGCTTTGCCTGCGTCATTCCTTTGTTTGCCCTGAAGGATTCTCTGAAGTATCCATCTGCCCTTTTGTACCAGAACATCTTCATTTTCTTCCTGCCAGTCTTGCTCAGATATTGACTGGTCTGTAGATTATGCAAAATTATTGTGTCTATAACCTACTCCCTTCCCTGTCTCTGTCATTGTCTCTCAATTTCTACAGTCGCTCTTAACTGGAGAAACCTCAAAATTGTGTAGGGAGGGCTTCCCTGGTGGTCCAGTGGGTATGGACACCGCCTTGCAGTGCAAGGGGCGCCGATTCGATCCCTGGCCTGGGAAGATCCCACGTGCCGCGGAGCAGCTGGACAGATGTGTCCAATTACCGAGCCAGAGCTCTGGAGCACATGCGCACAGAGCCGGCGCTCTGCAACAATAGAGGCCGCTGCTATGGGAGGCCCACACAGGCCAAAGAACAAAGACGGATGAAAGTGGAGAAATGAAAGACCAATAGAAGTGGCCCACCCGCCCCACTTCCTCCCAAAAAGATCTGGCTTATAGAAAAAGAATTTCTAAAAAAAAAAAAATCATGTAGGGAGTGTCTTCTTAATCTCTGCCCCACCCCCTCAGCACTGAATAATGATCAGATTGAAAGGTTTCTGGGCCCCTCTTGTATGTGCTTGAGTTTATTTTAACTACCCAGATGATTCGAATGTGAACCTGTAGGTAAAATTTTAAAAATTGCAGTAAGGGCTCATGTGTTCATTCCTACTCGACCTCCAGCCCTTCCCTCCCTTTGGTTAGGAATCAATGCTAGGTGTGTTTATTACACAGAGAGATCCATCTAACCTCACACGTGTACGTGTGGTGAAATGCACTAGGACTGTGTACAGTCTTTTTTTATTATTATTATTATTTATTTTGGGGCGTGGGTTGGGTTGGGGAGGGAGGGTAGCAGGTGGGCCGCTTCTATTGGTCTTTCATTTCTCTGTTTTCATCCGTCTTTGTTCCTTGGCTCCCATGGGCCTCCAACATCGCGGTGGTGTCTATCGCTGCAGAGCACTGGCTCTGGGCGCATGTACTCCAGAGCTCTGACTCGGTAATTGGACACATCGGTCCAGCCGCTCCGCGGCACGTGGGATCTTCCCAGGCCAGGGATCGAACCGGCGCCCCTTGCACTGCAAGCCGGTGTCCTTACCCACTGGACCACCAGGGGAAGCCCTGTGTACAGTCTTAAGAGGTTATTTACGTGTCATAGAAATAAGGTTCTATCTTTCATTGATTTCTACAGATTCATCCATTCTTATCAGGGTGGCATTTGGGAAACATTTTATCAGGTTCTGTATGTAGAGAAGGGGTAAGCAGGTCAATTAAAGAATGAGTGATGAGAGAGACAGATTTAAAAGAAGAAGAAAATACAGGACCTCTAGGTAAAATCAAAGGATACCTGTAATTACAAGATGACCTCAAATTTGAGTCAGAATGCTTAGCTTATACAGAAGAGAGAAAATTCAGATCGAGCTGCCATTCATTGATATGGCATAATTCAACAGTATGTTTGAAAGGAGATATACTGTGCCATGTACTGGAAAAAAATGCCTCTTTTCCCTTTCTTTGTATCTTTTCTGTCTTTGCTAAGTTGATGCCTTCATTCTGCCGTTTTAACTCCTGACCCCAACACTTCCATTATTCCAGGGTGTAGAATGCTTAGTACCATCCCAGAATAATGAGCTTCTTTCTCCTGTTTCCTCTCATCCAGTGTTGACCTTTTCCAGTCCTCACACCAGTTCCCTGCTTGCCAGTGCAGGTAGACGTGACAGACTCGGATTTGATCCCTGGATGAGGAAGATCCCCTGGAGGAGGAAATGGCCACCCACTCCAGTATTCTTGCCTGGAAAATTTCATGGACAGAGGAGCCTGGTGGGCTACCGTCCACCAGGTCACAAAGAGTCAGATATGACTGAAGGGACTTAGCGTGCACTCACTGCTGTCCTCCTGCCTAGTCTCGAGTCTGGCTGTTCCCTCTTCCTTCCCAATCATAGAGCTTTCCTTGAGTGTTTTAGGTAACTTCCTCTTTCTATAGAATCCTCACTCTGACATGGACAGTACACGAACTTAGTAGATTTAACAGGACACAGAATACGTGCACATTGACACTTCTTGTTGCTTTTGTTCTTTGTTCCCTCACTTCCTGTGCTTTTTCATTAAAGACCTTTACCCACAGACCTTTCAGTTGTACCAGCTGAATTTTCCTTGACAGTAAGAGTGAGTTGCTTTGATAGAATGCCAGAGAAACTGGGGTGCTGATAGTTTTCTTTGAACTAAACACCTTTATTTTCTAGAAAGGTATTGGAATTACAGGGGTTTCCCTGGTGATTCAGTGGTAAAGAATCTGTCTGCTGATGCAGGAGACATGGGTTCGATCCCAGGTCTGGAAAGATCCTCTGGAGAAGGCAATGGCAACCCACTCCCGTATTCTTGCCTGGGAAATCCCATGGACATAGGAGCCTGGCGGGCTGTAGTCCAAGGTGTTGCAAAGAGTTGGACATAGCAACTAAACAATAACATTGGAATTATATGTGGTTCCATAAATAGTCCTCTGTGGGGTTTTTTTGGTTTTTTTTTTTTTAAGATTTAACATTTTATTTTATTTATATAATCTTTCTGAACCTTTAAAATTCCTGTCCCATCATCTGTGAGGGACCTTACCTCAGTTCCTGCCATTAAATTGGTCTGTTTCCTATGCCTTCTCACTTTCCCAGGGCTTCCACATTAACTTGGGGGTGGAGTGGAGGGAGGTAAGGTTACTGTTCACAGGAGACATTTGTGTGTGCGCTGTGGCTAGGTGCTTTACACTAGGGCAGCAGTAGAAGTAACCAAGAAGAGCTGTGAAGAAAGGAAAAATCTTACTTTAACACATGGGCCCATTGAAAGACAGGTCAGCCCCCCTTGGTCTGTGGTTTGCTTTCCCAGCATGGGTGTGTGTCAAGGTTATGGGCACTTCCTATTTTTGCTTGTCTGCCCAGGGTGAAAATGGGAAGTGAACATTGGAGAATCATCTGGCTGGTTTGTGTCAAGGTTATGGAGCACTTCCTATTTTGCTTGTCTTCCTGCCTAGTCTCGAGTCTGGCTGTTCCCTCTTCCTTCCCAATCATAGAGCTTTCCTTGAGTGTTTTAGGTAACTTCCTCTTTCTATAGAATCCTCACTCTGACATGGACAGTACACGAACTTAGTAGATTTAACAGGACACAGAATACGTGCACATTGACACTTCTTGTTGCTTTTGTTCTTTGTTCCCTCACTTCCTGTGCTTTTTCATTAAAGACCTTTACCCACAGACCTTTCAGTTGTACCAGCTGAATTTTCCTTGACAGTAAGAGTGAGTTGCTTTGATAGAATGCCAGAGAAACTGGGGTGCTGATAGTTTTCTTTGAACTAAACACCTTTATTTTCTAGAAAGGTATTGGAATTACAGGGGTTTCCCTGGTGATTCAGTGGTAAAGAATCTGTCTGCTGATGCAGGAGACATGGGTTCGATCCCAGGTCTGGAAAGATCCTCTGGAGAAGGCAATGGCAACCCACTCCCGTATTCTTGCCTGGGAAATCCCATGGACATAGGAGCCTGGCGGGCTGTAGTCCAAGGTGTTGCAAAGAGTTGGACATAGCAACTAAACAATAACATTGGAATTATATGTGGTTCCATAAATAGTCCTCTGTGGGGTTTTTTTGGTTTTTTTTTTTTTAAGATTTAACATTTTATTTTATTTATATAATCTTTCTGAACCTTTAAAATTCCTGTCCCATCATCTGTGAGGGACCTTACCTCAGTTCCTGCCATTAAATTGGTCTGTTTCCTATGCCTTCTCACTTTCCCAGGGCTTCCACATTAACTTGGGGGTGGAGTGGAGGGAGGTAAGGTTACTGTTCACAGGAGACATTTGTGTGTGCGCTGTGGCTAGGTGCTTTACACTAGGGCAGCAGTAGAAGTAACCAAGAAGAGCTGTGAAGAAAGGAAAAATCTTACTTTAACACATGGGCCCATTGAAAGACAGGTCAGCCCCCCTTGGTCTGTGGTTTGCTTTCCCAGCATGGGTGTGTGTCAAGGTTATGGGCACTTCCTATTTTTGCTTGTCTGCCCAGGGTGAAAATGGGAAGTGAACATTGGAGAATCATCTGGCTGGTTTGGTGGGGATTCATCCTCTTGCTAGGTTTCTGTTTCTGAAAGACTGAAAATGATTGCAGTGAGCAGAGGATAAGATTCTTGCTTGTATTTCCGTCATGTAGAACTGGATGGTCTTTACACAGCTTACTCAGCAAACCAGACAAATGATTTATTTAATGACATAAACATACATATGCAAACTATTTGAGTGATTTCTCTGTGTCTGGTTGTGTGGCATTTTGGTGAAAATTGCTCTTGAAAATGCAAAAAAAAAAAAAAAAGTTGAAGTCCTATTTAAAGCTTTAACAGCATCTGGGTGTGGTCTGGTTTATATAAGCATGCAATCTGTTACATAAGGTATAATCTCTAGGTGAGAAAACTCCTATCTGCTATAGTTTGAATATAGAAGACATTTTTAAATAAAGATGCTAAACATTCCAGTTTACTGTTATTTACTAACATTTCCAAAGGAGAAATGAAAACAGGACTAGATAAGTTTTCAGGTGATTTTACTGAGTAAGTAGGCAAGAGGACAGAATAAGAGGTTAAACAGTGAAATAGGAATGGCTTGCAGTTTGCTTAATTTATCAGTGGTCAGATTGAATTTGGGGGAGCACATCCTGGATTTCTTGATATTTCTAGTTCATTCCACCGTTTTGGATGCTTACGTGGATGTAGTTCATGAAACACTGAAACCGAAGAACTGGTTTGAATAATAGAAATAATCATTTCCAGGCACATGAAGTGAAATGAACCACAGAAATCATGAAGTTAAAAACAAATCAATATTCATTTGGTAGTTCTGTTTAGTTTATTGCAGTTAATGATCTTCGATTGAATTTGCAGCCCTCAGATTTAGAGTTTGTTTGGAAGTAGGCCGTCACATGCTGACATGAAATACCAAGTCATTTAAATTAGATACTGAGCATGCTCATATGAAGTACTTATTCTTGGAAGCTGCAGTGTGGTTCAGTTTCCTTCTAGTGGAAAGAGCAGAAAGGAGAGCACGGTGCGGCCTTTTGTCGTCGTTCTGTCAAAGACCTTGTAGTCTGTCTTTGGAAACCAGAGGCCTGAGAGAAAGAGAAGCATGCGTGCAGCTTGTTAGCAGAAGCCTATTGGGTGAGTTAATTAGCTGGTTTATTCTGTTCTGTATTTCCTAGCAAGGCTCTGTCTTTACTCAGCTTAGCTTCTGCCTTTTTTGTACTAAGCTGTAGCTTTATGTAGCAAGTGACTTAGCTCAGGCTGGGAGAGAATTGTTTCTGATGTCCAAATCTCACTCTTTTGAAATGTTTTCAGTATCTTTCTGAGATGACAAGTTTGTAAATTGCTGGGTTGGTATTCCTCCGTGTTCTCCACAAATTTCATTTGCTCCCTGGTGCTGAATAATGCTGGCAGGATTCTGTGCTGGGGGAGTTCAGGATTTGTCCGTGTGCACAGTTGAACAGTTTTGCTCTTGTATTTTAATTAAATGGTCATTTTTTTACTTCCACATTTTTAAACTATATCTAATAAAGTCATGGCAAGTTGTAGCCTAAGAGCAAGAATTTTAAAACTGTATGTAGTAAAGTAATAGCATAAAAGCAAGAATTTTTTAAGGAGAGCAAGAGGCTATTATGGTAATATGTCCATGTTGTTAACATCGATGGTTCAGAAATGAATGGGCTTCGTAATGTAATTGATCATTTAAAAAATACTCTATAATGAAATTGATAACACTGCAAAATATGTTGCAGCTATTCAGGATTCATATTTGGAATTCATTCTGTTTTTAGTTCTTGAATTTGCTATGGAAGTGTTGGGAGTACAATGGTAGTTGTGCCACTGGGGGCTTTTGTTACTTCCCTGAGCTTGTATTACGGGGATGGCCAGACAGATAATCTCACTCAGCATGTTTTGTGATTATTTGTTATTCAACATGTTTCATGTTTCACCATGAAGCTAAAGGAGGAATTTTTGTTTGCAGTTTTTTTTCATATTATATCCTCATCATATCAAGCAACATTTCAAAGCTATAAATGATTATTTCATAGAGAACATGATTTTGATTATAATAGATAAAACTTGCCAAACAAGTCTTCAGAGTATTCTCCTAAAAATTAAAATTGCCTACTCTGCACAAGATAAATCGTTGTACTTTTTGAAGATCTGAAGAAAAGGCATAAAATTACCATATTTATTTCCTTGGGGGGAAATGATGTTGGTGAGTAAACGGAAATGTCAAGAGTTTGAGGTATCGAAGGTGCATTAAAGAGCCCTAGAGAAACAACCAGGGGTGGGAAGACTAGGAAGAGAGTCCTATAAGCCTGGCGCCTTCAAATGCCAGGCAGTTATGGGATGCTTTCCTAGAATGTCTTTGAGAATTGCCCCCACTATGCCATGTTCCAGGATTGGCACCTGTGAAGGAGGTGGGTGCAGACCTAAGCTTGTATGTTCGTGGAGAAGGGAGGGCTAGTGGTCAAAGATGAGGACTGGGTGACACAGACAAGAAATTGATCCTCACTTCTGAACACTGATTCACTTGTGTGGCCTGGGGTGGCACGTACACCCTGTCTATTTCCACTTGTTTTTAACATATACAATATTTTGCTATTATTGATAGGTTCGTTTAAGGTTTCTAAAGTAATTAGATGATTTCTTGGACTGTGGCAAAGATTCACCAGGACTCGTAAGTTATTCACAGAGAGCTCCTGTGAAGAGAAAAGCAGGTACTGCTTTGACAGAATCCTATTGGCTGTTTTCTTTTTTAATTAAACATATTTCAAATGTGTAAGTTCTCTGTGATCTTTGAATTTTTCAGACATACTTCTTCCATGTATATTATATAATTAGAAGATTGCAAATTTTGACGTTTTCCCCTATATTTACTCATGAAATAATCATGCAGTTTTCATGGCAAAATATTTTCTCTTACCTATTTAGTCCCATTTACCGCTAATCATTGATCTTCAGAAGGCAGTACGTGGGTAGTCAGTAGAAGATCTCTTAAAGAAGATATTAAGAAATACTGGGAAAGTGAACAGAGGGGGCTCTGGAAAGAGAAACCACTGATGACAAGGATTTCTTTGCTGCATTTCTAAAGATGGAACGTGGACCTGTATATTTTGTTCATTTCTAAGTCATTAAGCTCCTGTAGTCCCTTATTTAACTTAACATCTGCCAAGTGAGGAGCAGTCATTTCCCTTAGCTTTTATCAAGTTCAGTAATACTTAAAGGTCACCCAGTGGTGCTACTTGAAAATGGGGTCTGTAGTCAAGTAAGCTTGGGTCACAATGGGCCAGTTTCTTGGCCTCTAAAATCTTGTTCAGGGCCTTTTTTCTCTGGAATATGTCTTAGGTTTTTTTGGTTTTTGGTTTTTGGTTTTTTTGGAATATGTCTTACTTTTGAAAAGAAAAACCAACACATGGTATTAAGTATTGAGCAAATGTTTTAGTGATCCTGAATGTATTTCTTATATGGAAATATCCAGAAAAGTGAAGGAAGAAATTATGAGTCTACACATATCTTGCAGAAAATTACCATCTGAGAACCATCTGAGAACTACAGTGTAAATGGGACTTATAGGATATGAGTAGATTTGGTGACAAATGGTGATATAAGCTAAAAGTACTTTTTTAAAAAAATAAAAGCCCTAAACTCTAGAAATGTAAGCAGTGAATACTCTGTGAAAGATTTGAGGCACAATGTGGCCAAATAAAGATTTTGATAATTCTTACGAGATCTCATTCATTCTCTTCAAGTTACTTCTGGATTAGTCCCATGGAGAAACAAATTAGTTTTTGAAATATGATTCATAATGGAAAATAACAAATTCTCTATTAAAGGCTTTTCATAGTATCACTTATCAGCTGTCTGAAATATAAGATTCATAGAAATACACTGTTTATAAATAATAGTATGCCTGGAGAGTCTTTATAATAGCATATTTCCTAAACCAGAATGCGTACATGATAAAATTTTTAAAGGGTCTCAGTTGTTTAGCCCACCTCTAAAAATAGAGTAGTTGCTAAATACCTGTTACGTTCTAGCTGTGTTCGGCCTAGTCGACAAAGTGATAAATATTTTAGCTAAAAAAAATGCCTCAAATTTGTTTCTGTTAGAATATAAACAATGTTAAATAAAACCACACTTAGTGAAGTATAAACTCTTTAATTAGTGGATATCCAACTATACCCAGTACACAGTTGACACTTACTAAATGTTTACCAAGTTAAATTTTTTTCTTCTCATATCTTCAATCCATATCGATGAATAACCTACTTAATAGCTTATTTTTTTGTTGTTGTGCTTTACTTTTGTGAAACTTGCCAGTTTTTTTAAATCCCTTTTAAGAAACACATTACAATGATTAGACTCCGTATGAGCCAATAATGTGAATTGATAGGGGCTTCTACAAAGAAAACTGCAAATAATTTTGTGTTGACCTTGATGGAATTTTAAATTACTTGATAGAATTTTGTAATTACTTATAGCCAGGAAGTCTGGAACATTGTGCCCAGCCACTGAAATCTGGCCCAGTGTAGCCCTTTTAGAGCAAAGTTATTCAGCCATCAGAGATTGCATGGTTGCATGGGTTGGCAATGGAAAAACACCTTAAACACTTTGTAGGGCCATGGCCATTGTAAAGTTGCTCAGGTACATTTCTTCTAACACAGGCTCTTTTGACAAATTCAAGGCCAGTTAACTAACTTGATATAAAACTTTTAATGAGAGCTCAGGGGTCATAAATCATTTAAGATACGTGCATCAGAGGTTTATATATATGTAATCCCATTACTTGAGCTTCTGTGATGGCTCAGTGGTAAAGAATCTGCCTCCCAGTGCAGGAGACCTGGATTTGATCCTGGGCTGGGAAGACCCCTCGAGAAGGGAATGGCAACCTTCTCCAATATTCTTGCCTGGTGAATCCCATGCACAGAGGAGCCCAGCGTGGGGTTGCCAAGAGTTGAACATGACTGAGGACTAACACGAAACTATTTATAAATAATAGTATGCCTGGAGAGTCTTAAAAGCATATTTCCTAAACCAGAATGCGTACATGATAAAATTTTTAAAGGGTCTCAGTTGTTTAGCCCACCTCTAAAAATAGAGTAGTTGCTAAATACCTGTTACGTTCTAGCTGTGTTCGGCCTAGTCGACAAAGTGATAAATATTTTAGCTAAAAAAAATGCCTCAAATTTGTTTCTGTTAGAATATAAACAATGTTAAATAAAACCACACTTAGTGAAGTATAAACTCTTTAATTAGTGGATATCCAACTATACCCAGTACACAGTTGACACTTACTAAATGTTTACCAAGTTAAATTTTTTTCTTCTCATATCTTCAATCCATATCGATGAATAACCTACTTAATAGCTTATTTTTTTGTTGTTGTGCTTTACTTTTGTGAAACTTGCCAGTTTTTTTAAATCCCTTTTAAGAAACACATTACAATGATTAGACTCCGTATGAGCCAATAATGTGAATTGATAGGGGCTTCTACAAAGAAAACTGCAAATAATTTTGTGTTGACCTTGATGGAATTTTAAATTACTTGATAGAATTTTGTAATTACTTATAGCCAGGAAGTCTGGAACATTGTGCCCAGCCACTGAAATCTGGCCCAGTGTAGCCCTTTTAGAGCAAAGTTATTCAGCCATCAGAGATTGCATGGTTGCATGGGTTGGCAATGGAAAAACACCTTAAACACTTTGTAGGGCCATGGCCATTGTAAAGTTGCTCAGGTACATTTCTTCTAACACAGGCTCTTTTGACAAATTCAAGGCCAGTTAACTAACTTGATATAAAACTTTTAATGAGAGCTCAGGGGTCATAAATCATTTAAGATACGTGCATCAGAGGTTTATATATATGTAATCCCATTACTTGAGCTTCTGTGATGGCTCAGTGGTAAAGAATCTGCCTCCCAGTGCAGGAGACCTGGATTTGATCCTGGGCTGGGAAGACCCCTCGAGAAGGGAATGGCAACCTTCTCCAATATTCTTGCCTGGTGAATCCCATGCACAGAGGAGCCCAGCGTGGGGTTGCCAAGAGTTGAACATGACTGAGGACTAACACGTTCACTTTCAATCTCATTACTTAACCTAACTTGACAGAACTTTTTAATTAGGCCATTAACAGATGGTTACTGAACTCTCAGCAGATTCCCATGAGGTTACCCTCAGTCTGTTGTTTCCTTAATGCTTTTTTGAATGGTACCCTGATCACCTGCTCCATTTCAGCTTGTAAACCTCTTGACTGCAGTTCCTGACTTAATGGTTCTTTTCTCATCTAGATTCTTCTTAGCAGACTTTCATCAAGTACTCATTTGCATTTACAGCTTGGACGTTTAATCCAGGAGTCATATTTCAGTGTTTCTGTTTCTTGGGTTCATTTTTCTCTCTCTCCCCATTAATCTTGGATTTGCTCATCTGTAGGCCCTTTCGGCCATCTTGAGGCTTGTGGGAATCTTCGTTTCCCAACCAGGGATCAAACCCTGGTTCCTTGCAGTGTAAGCATGGCACCCTAACCACCAGACTGCCAGGAAATTGCCAGGACCTGCTCATCCAGGTCTTAGCTCATACCTAGCACCAAAGAAAAAAAACTTTCATTTAGTCACATGCATAGAATGGGTCTTGCCTAACTTACGGTAAACATTTTCAGTTTTGTGTAACATGTGTTTCTTCAGGTGTCACTGGCTTGAGCAATAAAAAGTAAGACATACAGGTCAGAATAAAGGTTAAAAATAATAACAGCAGCTGTTAACAATAGCTTTACATCATTTCTGGATAGAAATATCTTCCTCCCACCCATGTTAAGCTTAATATTCTAATGAAAAAAAACTGTCTCAGGCTCAACAGTTTCTAGAATGTCTGTTCATTTGATTGACTGGCCGTGGGCATGCTCTCCTTTGGCAGGTCTGCCACACATTTTTCTTGGGGTCTGAGCCTTAAAAAAGGTTTGAATTACAGTGTACTGTAATCACCTCAAAACGATTCTGCCTCAGCAAGTCTTTAGCCCACTGGCCCTGAGCTGAATTTGTAGACTTATTCTTTTCCCTCATGACAATGTTTGATTTCTACCCTGTTACCCTGACTGCTTCCAGAAGTGGACATGGTCTCTTTACCCCAGGGTGCTCTGCAGGTTGAATGTCAGTCTTACTTGGTTTCTGAGAATGGAGACAGACCAAATTTTTTAGTAAGCCTGGTGTAGAATTGGTATTTTGGTGGTTTAGAAGCCCTATTTATTCCACTCTAAAGGACCAGGCAGGCTTGAAGCCGTCCACCAATGCAGGAGACGAGGCTTTGATCCCTGGGTCAGGAAGATCCCTTGGAGAAGGGAATGGCTACCCACTCCAGTATTCTTGCCTGGGAAATCCCATGGACAGAGGAGCCTGGTGGACTAAAGTCCATGGGGTCGCCAAGAGTTGGGTATGACTGATCAACTAAAACAACAACAAAGGATTAGATGTTGACTATGCAATTTAGAGAACCATTCATGAATATCTTGGTAAAATCCTGCAAATATCCTGAGGTTTTTCTGACATTTTTCAAGTGTAAGTTTAAAATCGACCTTGTAAAGAGAAAATCACAAGTCTAGAAGAGAGGATCTATGACTTATTTATGACAGATGGAATTCCCCCTGTTGAAGCCATCACTGAGCATGGATGATGTCCATTGGAAGAGGCTCAGAATTAGAGATTGGGATCTTCATGTCTGTACGTAGCTTGTCTGCTGTCTAGCACACATCTTTGGTTTCTTCTTCTTCTTTTTTTTTTTTTTAAATCTAATGAACTGTGGTAGAAATTTTTTTCCTGTGTATCAGAAAGGAAAGTATGCTTTGAATATAAAAAGTAAGACATACAGGTAGAATAAGCAGCAGCTGTTAACAATAGCTTTACATCATTTCTGGATAGAAATATCTTCCTCCCACCCATGTTAAGCTTAATATTCTAATGAAAAAACTGTCTCAGGCTCAACAGTTTCTAGAATGTCTGTTCATTTGATTGACTGGCCGTGGGCATGCTCTCCTTTGGCAGGTCTGCCACACATTTTTCTTGGGGTCTGAGCCTTAAAAAAGGTTTGAATTACAGTGTACTGTAATCACCTCAAAACGATTCTGCCTCAGCAAGTCTTTAGCCCACTGGCCCTGAGCTGAATTTGTAGACTTATTCTTTTCCCTCATGACAATGTTTGATTTCTACCCTGTTACCCTGACTGCTTCCAGAAGTGGACATGGTCTCTTTACCCCAGGGTGCTCTGCAGGTTGAATGTCAGTCTTACTTGGTTTCTGAGAATGGAGACAGACCAAATTTTTTAGTAAGCCTGGTGTAGAATTGGTATTTTGGTGGTTTAGAAGCCCTATTTATTCCACTCTAAAGGACCAGGCAGGCTTGAAGCCGTCCACCAATGCAGGAGACGAGGCTTTGATCCCTGGGTCAGGAAGATCCCTTGGAGAAGGGAATGGCTACCCACTCCAGTATTCTTGCCTGGGAAATCCCATGGACAGAGGAGCCTGGTGGACTAAAGTCCATGGGGTCGCCAAGAGTTGGGTATGACTGATCAACTAAAACAACAACAAAGGATTAGATGTTGACGATGCAATTTAGAGAACCATTCATGAATATCTTGGTAAAATCCTGCAAATATCCTGAGGTTTTTCTGACATTTTTCAAGTGTAAGTTTAAAATCGACCTTGTAAAGAGAAAATCACAAGTCTAGAAGAGAGGATCTATGACTTATTTATGACAGATGGAATTCCCCCTGTTGAAGCCATCACTGAGCATGGATGATGTCCATTGGAAGAGGCTCAGAATTAGAGATTGGGATCTTCATGTCTGTACGTAGCTTGTCTGCTGTCTAGCACACATCTTTGGTTTCTTCTTCTTCTTTTTTTTTTTTTTAAATCTAATGAACTGTGGTAGAAATTTTTTTCCTGTGTATCAGAAAGGAAAGTATGCTTTGAATATAAGCATAAATTTTTCTTGGAGCTACCCATTTTCCTTAAGAATAAATCTCTGAAAATACACTTGAAGTCACTGAGAAAGTATGATTTTCATCTACTAAAAGCAACTTTCTAAGTATTTCAGAAACAGATCTTTCCTTTGAGACCAAGCTGCCTGTGGCAAGAAATGGAGAACAATGACAGTTAACATCCAGCCAGCAAGATCCATCTGGGAGATGAACAGCTTAGCCTTAGTAAATAGCGCAAAAATCTTTGTGTATCAAAAAACAGAAATTGTCAGGCAAAGAATGTGAGGGCCAGGAAACTTCATCATCCTGTTTTCTGGCTGGTCAGAGACCTTCTTATTTTCTCTACCTTTTCTGTACTTACCTAAAGAGGTCATAAGGAAGCAAGAGTTACTTCCATAACCAGTAAGTTGACCAGTTTATAGATTTTGGCAATGGCATTTGACGGAGTTACTGTTGTAATTCTAGACACCGACATGAAACTCAGTGCATTGGATGCCTTGTAGGGCTAATGGAGGAAGATGATGCCATACCTTTTTCCTTTTTTAATACTTAAAAATTATATTGTGAAGATAATTACAGGCTTATAAAGGATAGAGATAAAACACATTCACTATTGTGGAGAAAGAAATGGCAGCCCACTCCATTATTCTTGCCTGGGAAACTCCATGGACAAGGGAGCCTGGTGGGCTACAGTCCATGGGGCCCCAAAGAGTCAGACATGACTTAACAACTAAACAGCAATATTTACTGTCTATTTAAGAGGAAGAAATTGCCAGTACATGTTAAAGCTTGTGCTGCATGCATGCCATTTATGACTGCATTGCACATTTCAGCTATTTTTGGGTAGCTGAAGAGTGACTTAATTAAATGTGTAGTTCCTCTTTAAATGTTAGATTTATATCATAGATTAGTAGATGATTTTGAGGTATAATAATATATTGTTCAAGTTCTACTTTTTCCAATGTTTTTATTGTAACAAATTTGAATCTTCGATACTGTTATTCTCTGTATAAATTTGTTCTCAAGGAGTAACTGAAGTTGCTTGATCACGTAACTAAGATGGTGACTTGTAGCAGTACTGGGGGACCATATGAAGGCTGGAATGGAAAGACCATAACTGTGGGAGCAGTTTTTGTAAACCAGCTGGACTGCGAGTATAAAGAAAAGTAGACAGAAGAAGTTGCCACTTACAACTTTGGGACTTTACTCTTGGGTCTTGTAAAACCCCCTGCCCCTGGCTAAGTAATGTCCCTCGATGTGTACTAATCATGTCCTGGTCCCAGAAACCTGCAAGGTCACCTTATATAGTGAAGATTTCGTACTGGACTTCCCTGGTGGCACAGTGGATGCCAGTGCAGGGGATCAGTCCCTGGTCAGGGAAGATTCCACATGCAGCAGTGCAGCTAAGCGCCACAGCTGAAGCTCACACGTCCTGGAGCCTGTGCTCTAGAGAAGCTATCATAGCAGAAGCCCACGCACTGCAACAAAGAGTAGCCCCTCCTCAGCATAACAGAGCCTGCATGCAGCAATGAAGACCCAGAACAACCTAAAATAAATTAAAACAACAACAGCAGCCTTGAGATGGGGAGATTATCTTGGATCCTGGGAGTTGCAAGTGTCCCTATAAGGGGAGGTGATTTCAGGCACAAGAGCAGCAGGTGCTGTGAGCCCAGAGGCCAAGGTGAGGGCTGGGACCACAAGCCAAGGAAAGCCAGCAGCACTGGAACTAGGAGAGGGAAGGACTTGATTCTCCTCCAGAGCCTCCCTGAGGGACCATGGCCGTGCCAACACCCTGATTTTCATGCCTCTTCAGCTGATTTCTGGTATGTGGAACTGTGAGAGAATAATTTCTGTTGTTTTAAGCCACCAATGTTGTAATTTGTTATGATAGTCATGGGAAATGGAGCACCACCAACCTGGGTTCTTTGGGACAGTCACCTTCTACCTTTGTTATGTCAACCTTCAGATCTCTGTTCACACCACTGACTGTGGAGTGGTAATCTCATGGTTGAGAAAGACTTGACCAGGGGCCAGAGACTTGGGTCTTATTCATCCTACGTAGCTATGAGACTTTGAGAAATTCCTGTGTAAACATACAGGCCTTGTTCTAAAAAAGATGAAGACTGTTTGCTCACAAGTTTGAAAACAACACAGGGAGAGAACTTTAAAGGAAATGAGAAAGGTGACACACAGAAAAATAAAGATAGAAAAATAACTAAGTCAGAAGAAACTTGGAGTAATAAGTCAGTTTAGCTCTGCTGGCCTGTGATTCCTGACTTCAGGAAGAGGCCTGTTTTACCATCCATGTGAGGACTAGGTTGAATATCATAAAATGCTGGTCACACATTGGGTGATTTAAAATACCATGTTTTTAGCCTAAGTCAAAGACTTTTGGGGTCGCCCTGGCTAAGTAATGTCCCTCGATGTGTACTAATCATGTCCTGGTCCCAGAAACCTGCAAGGTCACCTTATATAGTGAAGATTTCGTACTGGACTTCCCTGGTGGCACAGTGGATGCCAGTGCAGGGGATCAGTCCCTGGTCAGGGAAGATTCCACATGCAGCAGTGCAGCTAAGCGCCACAGCTGAAGCTCACACGTCCTGGAGCCTGTGCTCTAGAGAAGCTATCATAGCAGAAGCCCACGCACTGCAACAAAGAGTAGCCCCTCCTCAGCATAACAGAGCCTGCATGCAGCAATGAAGACCCAGAACAACCTAAAATAAATTAAAACAACAACAGCAGCCTTGAGATGGGGAGATTATCTTGGATCCTGGGAGTTGCAAGTGTCCCTATAAGGGGAGGTGATTTCAGGCAC
This sequence comes from Tragulus kanchil, assembly GCA_022376925.1. Classification (NCBI taxonomy): domain Eukaryota; kingdom Metazoa; phylum Chordata; class Mammalia; order Artiodactyla; family Tragulidae; genus Tragulus; species Tragulus kanchil. The sequence goes on along the minus strand of JAIOJX010000004.1, from coordinate 268,783,454 downwards.
AAGAGCAGCAGGTGCTGTGAGCCCAGAGGCCAAGGTGAGGGCTGGGACCACAAGCCAAGGAAAGCCAGCAGCACTGGAACTAGGAGAGGGAAGGACTTGATTCTCCTCCAGAGCCTCCCTGAGGGACCATGGCCGTGCCAACACCCTGATTTTCATGCCTCTTCAGCTGATTTCTGGTATGTGGAACTGTGAGAGAATAATTTCTGTTGTTTTAAGCCACCAATGTTGTAATTTGTTATGATAGTCATGGGAAATGGAGCACCACCAACCTGGGTTCTTTGGGACAGTCACCTTCTACCTTTGTTATGTCAACCTTCAGATCTCTGTTCACACCACTGACTGTGGAGTGGTAATCTCATGGTTGAGAAAGACTTGACCAGGGGCCAGAGACTTGGGTCTTATTCATCCTACGTAGCTATGAGACTTTGAGAAATTCCTGTGTAAACATACAGGCCTTGTTCTAAAAAAGATGAAGACTGTTTGCTCACAAGTTTGAAAACAACACAGGGAGAGAACTTTAAAGGAAATGAGAAAGGTGACACACAGAAAAATAAAGATAGAAAAATAACTAAGTCAGAAGAAACTTGGAGTAATAAGTCAGTTTAGCTCTGCTGGCCTGTGATTCCTGACTTCAGGAAGAGGCCTGTTTTACCATCCATGTGAGGACTAGGTTGAATATCATAAAATGCTGGTCACACATTGGGTGATTTTTAATCATCATTACCATGTTTTTAGCCCATGACCACAGTGTTCACTAATTGAATTTTTGGAAGAGATGCAGTGCTTTTTCCTCTTTGTACTTTAATACAAGACATTTTGCAAGTGTATCTAGAATAAATTTGTAGCTCCCACAACTCAATCATAAAAAGATAAATAGCCCAATTTAAAAATGGGCAAAAGATCTGAATAAACACTTGGCTGAAGAAGAGTACGTACCTGCAAAGGCGCTAAACATCATTAGCGATCACAGAAATGCAAATCAAATCATGAGCTCTCTCTTCAAACCCACTTGATAGCTGTAATCAAAAAGATGGGCAGGAGCATGTGTTGGCAACAATGTGGAAAAATCGCAGCTCTCCTCCATTACTGGTGGGAACATAAAGTGATGCAGTTGCCTTGAAAAGCATTTTGATAGGTCCTCAAAAAGCTAAACACGGAGTTACCAAATGATTGGGTGGTTCCACGCCTTGTTGTTTAAGAGATTTGAAAACATATGTGTATACATGTTGAGCATTCCTAGCAGCATCTGTCAGAATAGCCTCAGAGTGGAAGCAAATGACAGCTCATAAATGGATAAATCAAACATACTCTATCCAAATGAGGGAAGAGTACTTGGTGACAAAAAGAAATGAAGTCCTAATGCATGCTGTAACATGAATGAACCTTGAAAGCATTACGCTAAATAAAAGAAGTCATTCATAAAAGACCACATATTAAATGATTCTATTTATATGGCTTCCCAGGTGGCTTGGTAAAGAATCCACCTGCTAGTGCAGGAGGCGCAAGATTGATCCCTGGGCTGGGAAGACCCCCTGGAGAAGGGAATGGCAACACTCCAGTGTTCTTGCCTGGAGAATTCCATGGCCAGAGGAGTCTTGAGGGTTACAGTCCACGGGGTCGCAGAAGAGTTGGGCTTAATGGAGTGTCTAAACCACCACCACCACCACCACCACAGTCCAGAACAGGCAAATCTGTGGAGACAAAAACAGATTGGAGGTTGCCAGCAGCTGGGAAGAGGAGCTAATGAGTGACGTCTTTGGGGGTGATGAAAATGTCCTCAAGTTGATTACAATAATAATTGCCAAGTTCTGTGACTACCTCAAAACAATTGTACAATTTAACAGGTTGAATCCTATGGTACGTGCAGCCAAAAAGGAGTTATTTTTTGAAATAATACTAGATCATTATAAAGAAATTAGAAAATACAGAAAACTATTAAGGCCACTAAAACACCTGCTAATTTTACCAACCAGAGAAATGAGGAACATTTTTAGTATATTGCCTTCTAGTTTCTTCCCCCATATGTGTATCCTCTCCCCCAAGTGTACACATTTTCTTTCATAATAGGTACCATACGGGATATGCAGTGTTATAATTCTGCCTTGTCACTGACAGTTTATTTTGAGCATTTTCCAAGAGGCTTTTAAAATAATTTTTTTTGTAAAAAGTGATACATGCTCATTATAGAAAATATTTTTAAAAATGAACAGTAAAAAGTAAAAAATAAAATCATTCCTGATCCTGTTTTAATTATTTTTTTTTTTTTTGCTCTTGATTTTTATATGTGTTCACTTTTAAGCTGATGCTGTGGAATAATGGCTGTCTTGACTTCAGAGGACTTCTCCATGTCTAACTTATGTGGTTTTTCCTCTTATTAGCTAATGTGTTTGCTCCGTCTGTCTCACCACTTCTTTCTAATCTCATTATGAAGCACCAGAGTTACTAAGTAGTACAATAGAGGAAGTAATTGAATCTCAGTCATGTTGAATTTGAGGAAATAGATGAAATTAGTGATTTTATGTTTCTTTCCATTACAAGGACTATAAAGATTTTTGTTTTGTATTGGTTGTTGTTGTCATAGTTCGATGTGAACAGAGAAACAATTCAGCCATTCGTATACATGTATGCGTTCTCCTCTAGGCTGCCACCTGACATGGAGCAGAGTTGCCTGTGCTCTGCAGTTCCTTGTTGACTATCCATTTGAAGTACAGCAGCCTGTAGATGCTGACGCCAAACTCCCTAACTATCCCTTCCCCCATCCTTCCCCCGCATTGGCAACCACAAGTTCATTCTCTAAGTCTGTGAGTCTGTTTCTGTTTTGCAAGTAAGTTTGTTTGTATAATTTCTTTTTAGATTCCACATATAAAGGATGTCATACTAAAAATTTTTAAATACAGGATAGCCATCAAATTAAAACCAAAAGACATATAATTCAAGTTTGGTTTTAATGGAAATACAAAGCATCTGTTCAACTATACTTATGGAAATATGTTGATGAATAGGTTTTGAAAAAAGAATCTCTGCTCCTGTGTTTAGTTTAATCTGAAATATTTATGATTTTTTGAAATGTTAGGTGACCAGTATGTTCACAGATTCACCAAACATTTCTTATTTTTTATTTCTTGGCTATTCCGGGTTTTCAGTGCTGCCACAGGCTCTTCTTAGTTGCAGGAAGTTGGGGCTACTCTCTAGTTGAGGTGAGCAGGCTTCTTGTTGCGGTGACTTCTCTTGTTGTGGAGCTCAGACTCTAAGGCTCACAGGCAAGCCCATGGGCTCAATAGTTGTGGCTCGGGCTTCCCTTGGTGGTCCAGTGGGTAAGGACACCGCCTTGCAGTGCAAGGGGCGCCAGTTCCATCCCTGGCCCGGGAAGATCCCACGTGCCGCGGAGCGCCTGGACTGATGTGTCCAACTGCCGAGCCGGAGCTCTGGAGCGCATGCGCCCAGAGCCGGTGCTCTGCAATGACAGACGCCACCGCGATGGGAGGCCCACAGGAGCCAAAGAACAAAGACAGATGAAAATAGAGAAATGAAAGACCAATAGAAGTGGCCTGCCCGCTCCCCTCCCTCCCCAACCCGATCCCCACCCAAAAAGTAAATAAATAAATAAATCTTTAAAAAATATATATATTTGTGGCTCATGGGCTTAGTTGCTCCGCAGCTTGTGGGGTCTTCTTGTTGCAGGGACTTTTCTTGTTGTGGAACTCGGGCTCTAGGGCACGTGGACTTCAGTAGTTGCAGTACATTGACTCAGTAGTTGAGACTCTGAGGCTCTAGAGCACAGGCTCCATCGTTGTGGCTCATGGGCTTTAGTTGCTTCACAGCATGTGGAATCTTCCTGGATCAGGGATTGAATCCGTGTTTCCTGCATTGGCAGGTGAACTCTTTACCACTGAGCTACCAGGGATGCCCCACCAGACATCTTATATACTTCATGTTGGCAGTTGTTGACTGACTGTTATCTCTTGTAATCTTCACAACAGTCTATGGGAAGGTATTATCCCCAATTCCAAAAGAGAAAAACGTGTTGAGAATAATTCATTGAAGTTAATAGAGTTGATTAGTAGTGGAGCTAGGATTTAAACCCAAATTTAGGTAACTTAAGAATTCTTGGTCTCTAGCCTGCAGAATTCATGTTTTCGATACTGTTTGAGTCCATGTACTGGATTCAGGTGAGCCTCCAATGGCTTGTAATCTGACCAGTAGAGGGGTGAAAGTGAAAATGAAAGTGTTAGTCGTGTCTGACTCTTTGCAACGCCATAGACTAGCCACCAGGCTTCTCTGTCCATAGAATTCTCCAGGCAAGAATGCTGGAGGGGGTTTGGCATTCCCTTCTCCAGGGGGTCTTCCTGACCCAGGGATGTGGATACTTTACCATCTGAGCCAGAATACTGAGGGTTTGTAGCAGGGAATAGGGTCTAAAAGACCCCTTCTGACAAATAATTAAACACAGAGATGTTTACACATTCCACACCCAGGGGACCTGAATCTCCAAAGACATTCGAGGTGTCCCTCTGGGCTGAGTACTGAGGACAGTGAGGGAAGCCGCAGAGTGGGCGCTGACACAAACGAGGAAGTGCTCCGCCCTGCCTGGGCTCTGAGGATGCAGGTGGCTTCCCAGAGCCTGTGACGTCTGTGCTGGACGTTGGAGGATGATTAAGAACTTGCTAGGCAGAAAAATGGGCGGGGGGTCTCAGTCAAAACAAGAATGACCAGCAGGATCAAAGCCTTGCAGATCTCTTCGAGGAACCCCAAGGTGGTTAAAATACCAGAGGTGAGCACTTGGGGGACCAAGCTCAGTCGGCAAGGAGGGCAGGGCCCAGGAGCCTTGGTGGCCCATTTGTAAGGGTGTCAGGAGGCGAGCAGAGCAGGTCTGTATATTAATTAGATAAGTCTGGCTCAGTGTGGAGGATGCACTGGTGGAGGACGAGACTGGACTGGATTCCTTAACATTTGAAATGAGCCCAGGATTTTAAACTGTGGCCATAGAAAGGAAGAGAGGAGTGGTCTGATGGATGTTTTAAGGAGACAGAATTTTAGGATTTGATGAGCTGGATAGCAAAGGAGGGGTGGGGCACTGTCCAGCGTTTGGATTATATTGGGTTGGTCAGAAAATCCACTTGGGTTTTTTTTTGTAACGTCTTAGGGGAAAACCTGAATGAACTTTTTGGCCAACTCAATACTTGCAATGAGAATTTAGGAGAGAAACAGGTTTAATGGGGAATAAAGAGGTTTGTGTTCCTTCCACAGAGAGAACACACATTAGCAATAGGACCCCAGAGAGCAGGGAGAAAAATAGCAGCCAAGAGATACAGATCAGAACGTGTAGGTTTAATGAAAACACAGATACTGTAAGTGAACAGTAACTGGAGTCATTAAATAAGAAAAGAGTGGGTTCACTCACTTAAGGATGGAGGTTGTAACTGGGGAGGATTTAAGATAGAGCCTTAAAGGAAGCCGCATGTCTAGGTGGGGGCAGAGGAGACCCAGAGGAAGAGTCAGCCAGAGAGAAGCAAGAGGCTAGAGATTAGGAAAACCAGGGGCATCCACCCTACCACGTGCTGCCCATCAGTCCTGTGAGGTGATGACAAAGCCACGGCCTTTGACCTTGCCTGTTAGTGACGTTGACTGAGGGAGAGGGTGGAAGTGAGGTGCAGTCCTTGGAGGAGTGAAGGGGGCAGGTGCGTGCACACAACCCATGTGAGCCAGTCTGAGAACCAAGGAGCTTCCCAGATGGCTCAGACAGTGAGACCTGGGTTCAGCCCTGGATCAGGAAGATCCCACGGAGAAGGGAATGGCTGCCGACTCCAGAATTCTTGCTTGGAGAATTCCATGAACAGAGGAGCCTGGCCAGGGCCCTAGGATTGAAAAGAGTTGGACACAACTGAGCAGCCAACCCTTGGACAACTTCACTTAGGATGTGTCAAAGCATGGAAATGACTAAGGTGTGGTTTTCAGTTGGTGAAGTGGGAACCAGGAGAGAGGAGCTTGAAGGTGCACGAAAGAAAAGAAACATTGTTAGAACAAGGTCCCAGGGAAACTGGGGAGAAAACAGACCAAGGGTATAAAATGGTGGGCAGGCACCTCATCCTCTGAAGACTTGAAGAAAAAAGTAAGAATGAATGTAACTGCAGTTAAGACTGAGCTGTAGGGCAACGAGTGTTTGCTTGGGGACACAGGAGGAATTGGGCAGGTGGCTTAAGGACAGTGACCAAAATTTTTAGAGTAGCTGCCAAAGAGAGAATAAAAGCAGATTAAAAAATTGCCTGTGAGCTGGTGGGAAATCAGGATTTGGAAACCAGAGATCTTTAATCACATCAGTCTTCACTGGTAGATGCAGGCTTTCATTTGAAAATAAGCATGTTTCTTTTCTTTTCCTTTCTTTTGCTTCTTTCCCTTCCCATCCCTTTTTTTTTTCCCTAATGCAGAATTTGTTTACTAAAGAACTAGTTCTTCCACTGTTTTACAATACTTGAAATCCCTGTCAGTTTGAATTTGTTTAGTTAGCCAAATTTTTTTTTAGATGTGAAATATAAATGTATGACTTATAAATAAAACAGAAGCTATAATAGAATCCAGACGTTGAGTAACCGTTCATTGTTCTATTCTGTCTAGCATACAGAGCTGGCCAAGGCGATACAGACTGTGACACATAAAGAGCTGAAATTTTAACCGTTTGTGCGTATACGTGTCTGGGTGGCATATAAGTAGTTTGGATTCATCTCCGCGCTCTTCAAGTTACATTGGAATGTCCAAAAGTATTTTTATTGGGTAGGCCAAGATTTTCCAGAAGAGCCCAAGCAAACCCTTTTGGTCAGCGAAATAGATTTGAAACCATATATTCATATCCTGAAAAACATCCCAATAAAGTCATATTCAAGACCCAATCATATTCCCTAAGATCCTATTAAAATATCTATTCAGCAATTTCAGAGAAATCACAAATTATTTAGCAAATGTATAGAATTAATTTGCAAAGCATTAAAGTCACTAGAGAACTCCAGTATGATCTCTTTTTCCCAATGTTAAAGAGAAGTGTAAGTTATGCTGTAGAAAGAAGATGTATTTCTGTTGATCCACAAGACATTTTATCCGTGAATGGAGCTCTTCGTGTGAACTTTTATTCAGGACACTAAATGGTGTAATAGACACTGCAAAATGTTTGCAGCAGAGCAGGCAGACTTCCTGCAGCTTTTCGTTACATCTCCATTTGAAAAAACCTAAGGAAATGACATTGTCCATATCTTCTCATGGTCTCCTTAACACCTTTTTAAAAACTTTATTCTGAGCAAATTGGCTGGCTTAAGGACAGTGACCAAAATTTTTAGAGTAGCTGCCAAGAGAGAATAAAAGCAGATTAAAAAATTGCCTGTGAGCTGGTGGGAAATCAGGATTTGGAAACCAGAGATCTTTAATCACATCAGTCTTCACTGGTAGATGCAGGCTTTCATTTGAAAATAAGCATGTTTCTTTTCTTTTCCTTTCTTTTGCTTCTTTCCCTTCCCATCCCTTTTTTTTTTCCCTAATGCAGAATTTGTTTACTAAAGAACTAGTTCTTCCACTGTTTTACAATACTTGAAATCCCTGTCAGTTTGAATTTGTTTAGTTAGCCAAATTTTTTTTTAGATGTGAAATATAAATGTATGACTTATAAATAAAACAGAAGCTATAATAGAATCCAGACGTTGAGTAACCGTTCATTGTTCTATTCTGTCTAGCATACAGAGCTGGCCAAGGCGATACAGACTGTGACACATAAAGAGCTGAAATTTTAACCGTTTGTGCGTATACGTGTCTGGGTGGCATATAAGTAGTTTGGATTCATCTCCGCGCTCTTCAAGTTACATTGGAATGTCCAAAAGTATTTTTATTGGGTAGGCCAAGATTTTCCAGAAGAGCCCAAGCAAACCCTTTTGGTCAGCGAAATAGATTTGAAACCATATATTCATATCCTGAAAAACATCCCAATAAAGTCATATTCAAGACCCAATCATATTCCCTAAGATCCTATTAAAATATCTATTCAGCAATTTCAGAGAAATCACAAATTATTTAGCAAATGTATAGAATTAATTTGCAAAGCATTAAAGTCACTAGAGAACTCCAGTATGATCTCTTTTTCCCAATGTTAAAGAGAAGTGTAAGTTATGCTGTAGAAAGAAGATGTATTTCTGTTGATCCACAAGACATTTTATCCGTGAATGGAGCTCTTCGTGTGAACTTTTATTCAGGACACTAAATGGTGTAATAGACACTGCAAAATGTTTGCAGCAGAGCAGGCAGACTTCCTGCAGCTTTTCGTTACATCTCCATTTGAAAAAACCTAAGGAAATGACATTGTCCATATCTTCTCATGGTCTCCTTAACACCTTTTTTAAAAACTTTATTCTCAAGAAGAAAATTGTTGAGTCACAGGATATGTGTATGTTGAATTTTAGAAAATACTGTTAGGGGCTTCCCTGGTGGCCCAGTGGTAAAGAATCTGCTTGCCAATGCAGGAAACACGGGTTTGATCCCTCATCTAGGGAGATCCCACATGCTGCAGAGCAACCAAGCTCATGGGCCACAACTCCTGAACCTGTGCTCTAGAGCCTGGGAGCCACAACTACTGAAGCCTGCCCACCCTAGAGGCTGAGCTCTGCCTCAAGGGAAACCTCCACAGTGAGGGGCCCACACACCGCAACTAGAGAGCAGCCTCCGCTCTTGACAATTAGAGAAAATCCACTGCAGCCAATGAAGACCCAGCACAGCCAAAAATAAATCAATAATTAGGAAATAATACCAGGCAGTGTTCAAATAGCTGTACTGTTTAGATTTCCAGCAGCATTGTGAGATAGTTCTAGTGGGCCCACATCTTTACCAAAAATGTATATGTGTGTGTGCGTGCACATGCATGTGTGTGTGTGTTGCCAGCCATCATTTTTAGACAGTGTTACCCTGTTTTGGTCCTTTGCATTTTCATTTA